>CM069917.1:0-1463438 GCA_036172215.1 Camellia granthamiana | reverse complement strand
TGTATCTATATTGCCTTGTTTGCTTCATTTTTGTGCCTTAAAGTGTCATTTGATCATACTTTTGCACACAAACACACACTCAAACACCATCCTTTTGCTACTGAGGTGCTTAGGGGCTAGTTTTGGTGTTCTTGGGTTACTTTGAGCTTGAAAAACCTGCTGGAGTTGCAGTTATAAAGGAGGTCTTCAAGGGTGAGTTTCTACCCCTTAAATCCCCCTTTCTTGCTTAAGCTTTTAGTCTATCTTGCATGTTGTTTTGAGCTTAACTTATAACTGATAAAAGTTCTTTTTTTGCATGCTTTTGGTCTTTGTTTAAGGTCACTTTTGTGTTTGGGGTTGTTTACCCCCTCTTAGGCCTTGTTTGGCCTTGTTTTTGTGCCTCTTTTGTGAGATTCGAGACCACCTTGTTTTCGCCTTCTCACCACTAAAATCCAAAGGGATTTCAGTGGTGGGGATGGTGTTTTAAGGTCCTAAGAAGGAGAGGGCCATCCCCTCTCCTTGTTGTCTTCAATACTTGTCATATATGCCTCATGTTTGAGCGTCTTTTCTAAGCTTGTTTTAGGTCCTTATTAGCATGTATTTGTGGTTATTTTGCTGAGGCATACCACTATTTTTACTTGCCTTGGTCACTCCATGCATGGTTAGTACACTTGTAGTGTAAATCACGCAATCTAGTCTTGTATGCCTCATGTTTGAGCATGTCTTTCTAGCTTGTTTTGGAGCCATCTCAGTAGGTTTTTGGTGTTGTTTTAACATGCCTTATATCTGTTTTGGGTTGGTTTGGTTGGCTCTTGCATGCCTTATACACTTGTAGTGTAAATCACACACACTAGCTTTGTATGCTTCATGAAGTAGCATGTCATTCTAGCCTATGTTATGTCCATTTCAGCATGTTTTTGGGCTTATCTTACCATGTCATACCTCTGTTTAGGTTTGGTTTGGTTAGCCTTTGCATGCTCCTTGCACTTGTAGTGCATTTCCTTGAATTAGCCTAACATGCCTCATGCATTAACATGTCATTTTAGCATGCTTTTGGTTTAGCTCTGAGAAGACCTTGTTCATGTTTTAGCATGTTTAAGGTCTGATTTTGGTTGTTTTGACCATGCATGACTTGCTTTGTATAGCCTTGGTTCAATCTAGCTTGTTAGCTTTGTGCATTGAATCCTCTAGCATGCATTGCTTGGGCTATTTTAATGATTTGGAATCATTCATAATGTGATTTCCATGTTTCATGTCCATGCATTCACATTTATCACCTATTCAATGCATTGGAGGGTTTGCCCCTTTATGTCTTAACATGAACCATTGCGTATGCCTTCATGCCATAGCTTGCGAGCTCTCATTTCAGTGTGTTTTTGGGGTTATTATGCCATGATATAACTCTAATTTTTATTGCTTAAGTCATTCCATGCTTGGTCTTAATAGGTGTAGTGTAATCCACCTTATTTGCCTTGCATTCATCATGCCTTATGCCCCTCATGCAAGCTTGTTTTGGCTTCCTTCCATGCATGTTTTAGACTCGTTTTAATATGTACTAGGATTGTTTTAGGTTGCCTTTTCCATATGCTTCATGCTTTGTATAGCTGTAGTGCAAGTGGCCTTGCTAGCTTTGTGTTTTGATGATTCATGCATACTATCTTTGAGCTATTTGGATGATTTAGCATCATTTAATACATTTCAGAGCTTATAGCATGCTTATTTTCCTACTTCATTCATGCTTTAAGTGCCTTTGAGTGTTGTGCATTGTTGCCTAGCTTATGGGCCTAGCTTGTATGCTTGTCTGTCTAGATATTTGAGCCTTCATTTCAGCATGTTTTGGTCCTTGTTTAGACCTAATTAAGCTCTGTTTGTGCTTGGTTCATGCTTTTGTGCCATGTATTGCATGCCTCCTTCGAAGTCCTCCTTATTATCTTTCATGCTTTAGGACCATTGCATGCCTTACTTATGTTGTTTGAATGGTTTGGCACCATTTCTTACCTCATTTCAGTGCACTTAGTGTTGTTACACTTCCTTGCTTTTCACTCTTCAAGTGCTCTTGAGAGTTGCATCTTAGTGCCTTAATTGGTGAGCCAATTGGCATGCATGTTTGCATGTGTTTTCGGTGCCTTTATTTTAGCATTATGGCCACTGATTTGGGCATGGTTGAGGCCTATCTATTTTGGTTTAAGTCCATTGTGCATTGTGTATGCCATGTTACAATGCGTTGTGCATGTTATGTTGTTGTTTGCATTGAGTATTGCATTGAGTATGCCATATAGTTGCATATTTACATGTTTAAGTCACATTGCATGTTTGCCATGTTGCTTGCATTGTGTTTGGAATAGGTGTTAGTCCAAACACGGGAAACGAGGGGGCGTTTCATACTTACAGTAATGAAACGTGCCTTAATTCTCGGTCGACGATGCTCTTGATCATCCATGATAGAGTTTTAGGCTTTATATGTTTACTTGTGCATTCATTCCATATTGAATCGTGCAACTTCGCCTCTCAGCCATCATGCATGGAAATGCGTGATTAGTGGCCTGAGGGTCGAGAACCTACACTCCCTTGAGTTCATGACATGATAGGGAGGGTGGTTGTGCACACATATCTTGCAAATACATTGCCATGCCCTTTCTTGCTCTCTGTTGCAGCAAATTGCAGTTCAGCAGCAATAACTGGTCGGCCAGCCAGAAAAACTAGCTGGCCGACCACTTTTCTGGTTTTTCAACAACCAAAAGTGGTCGGCAGGCATCTGGGGAGACCAAAGTGGTCGGCCACCCCTCCCACAGGATTCCCAAGGTGGAGTTTCATCTTTCTGGAGCTTGGTGCAAGTTTCTGAGGACAGCTGCAAACAGAGGCAAATACGGGCATCGCGTTGGATTTCCAAATGAGGCGACCGGGGCATGCATCCATTCCTCTACCTCTAAGGCTCCTGATTTACTGCTTTCCTTAGCTGCCATGCTAGGATAGCTAGCTTTTGCTTTGGTCTGTACTCTTAATAGTTAATGCGTTTAGCTATTCCAATTTGTTTTGTAATAATTAGTTAACTAGGATTAGTTAATTAATTTGTTGTGTAATAATTAGTTTAATTAGCTTAGATTAGCTAGTTAGCTTCTTATTCGGTCCCTCCTTCGAGAGGGCGTATTGTTGTAATAAGCGTGCGTGTGTGTGATGCATGTTTTCCAATCCCCATTTCTTTCTCCCTTTTACTTAACCACTTACGATGGTTAGTTTTTAGGGCATGTTTCATTTAGCATACCTTATGCTCACGTGTTTGCATCCATTCATCTATATTGCATGCACCGGGCTCGGCGCATCATACTAATTACATTGTATTTCAATTCCTATTTGAATACATGTACCAAGTTGCATTTCACATGACATTTCTAGAATAGCGGAGCCTATTTTAGCTGCATTTCGCATGTGTTGCATTAGCCATTTTAACACGAACTAGGATCATGCATGATTTCTAACTAGTTCTTTGTTTTGGCTCGGAGTACACTGTGAGTGTTTACGCTTTAGCATACTGTATCTGTGTGTTAATGTTGCCATGAAAGCATGCTTGCCATGAGGCTAATTGCTTATGTGATTAACTTCCTGAATGCCTGTGGGTGAAGGTTGGATTACTTGAATTGGAATAATTCATCAAATCTGCATTTTAGCCTACTTGCAAGTAGCAAACTTCAAACCATTTTCCAAACAAACAGATATGCAATGTTTTGTTCTGAATTAGGCAATCTAGTCTATACTTGTGTGTTGTACGCATCACATAGTAATTCTAGCTAATAATCGGAATAAGAACGCATGTGTTTTCAAAAACAAGATATCATGCTTAGTAGTGGCCAATCTTTGATCGGGCGAGCGGGGGTGCTCATGAAATGACCTTCCCCAATCGTACCCAAGTTCCCGAACCAAGGCAACTTTGGTGATGACGAACACGTGGCCTTCGGCACGAGTCAGGGTTTTCTAAATTCCCCCCAAAATAAAATATTTAGGTGGCGACTCTGTATCTGGCAAAGTAGTCCATGTTTGGCACTTCTTTACAAAAATCAGTTTTCCAAAACAATTTGCCGGATTTTGACTCTTTGGTGATTTATCAGTCTTACATCACACATTGTAAGATTAGATTCAGAACTGTGACATGTGAGTCCAAACTTGTAGCAGCTAGAGAGCGAACGAATTTCACGCCTTTGCAAGCGCGGAGCTCGGGACCCCTCAGAGCGCATCTACAAGCACCTTCAAACCATTTTTCAAACAAACATGAGATGTTTTGTTCCAACTTAGCGATCTAGTCTATACTTGTATGTTGTGCGCATCACATAGTAATTCTAGCTAATAACCGGAATAAGAACGCATGTGTTTTCAAAAACAAGATATCATGTTAGTAAAGGCCGATCCTTTGATCGGGCGAGCGGGGGTGCTCATTACATGACCTTCCCCTCTCGTACCCAAGTTCCCAAGCCGAGGCAACTTTGGTGATGACGGACACGTGGCCTTAGGCACGAGTCAAGGTTTCCTAAATTTCCCAAAATAAAACATTTAGGTGGCGACTCTGTATCTGGCAAAGCAGTCCATGTTTGGCACTTCTTTACAAAATCAGTTTTCCAAAACGATTTGTCGAATTTGGACTCGTAGGTGATTTATCAGTCTTGCATTGCACTTTGCAAGATTAGATTTAGAACCGTGACATTGAGTCCGAACTGTAGTGAGCTAATGAACAAACCGGATTCCGCGCCAATTCGCGCGCGGAGCCGGGGACGTTCGGGCACGTCTACAGTTTCTAGCGACTCTGCTGAGAATTTAGAGAACTTGACTCGAACTCATGATATTTTGTTTTGATTACACTTATGTGTCTCTTTGCATTGGTGCGCCTAGGACACCGTGTTCGCCGTATGCTATTCCTGAACGATTTGTCGGAGGCTCGCTTTGAGAAGCGTGCCATAAGGCTAACCGGTTGTGAGGCTCTGCCACGATGGGAACACAAACTTCGGTTTTTACTAGAGCACCCTTTTTGACCATTCGACCCAGTGCATATCGGAAACTGTAGTGACCATTCCAAGCTAGGACAGGTTGCTTATCTGATTATAGGTTTTTTGAAACTGCTGTGTGCATAGTGAAACCCTAGTTCTTGACGAAACTAGGACAGGGAAACCCTACCCCCAACATAGGGGTGTTTTGGCTCTCACTTGCTTGCTATGTGCTTTTAGAATTGGCCTCTACAGGAATGCACGTATCAGTTTACAAGTCTAGGTATCAAGCCTGCGGGCATCAGTATTTGGGAATCAGTTTTACCTGTGGGTATTAGATTCAGATTTGGGGCAGTGATTTGGGAACAGTGATCAGTGGTTGAGAATAGTTCTTTCAGCTTGTGTTTGCCAACTGTGTGTTGTCTTTATTTAAGCTGTTATGCTGTCCATTTTTTTGTTCATTGTTTCCTTATTATGCTTTATTTATTCTTTTTGCAAGGTAGTTTTGCACCATTGCATCCGACCAGGCAGATATTCCCCAAGCACTCTGGGTTAGAGGTCGTAGACTTAATCAATCCAGGGATCTGATTGACGGACAAGCAGTGTTCCTTTCTTTACCCCCGGTTACCAGACGGAGGTCAGTAAGGCGCAGTGTATCGGTACAGCGATCGCCAGATCAGTGGTCCACCCCACCAGTGAACAGTCAGGTTGAGGTCTTAGTTTCTACTGCAGGGACAGATGTACCGGTTATTCAGTTAGATCAACACAATATGGCAGGCTTGGAAGAGATGATGCGTCAGCTCCAAGAAAGTATGAAAGCCATGCAGCAGGATGCTGCCCGTCAAACGGAATTTGCCACACACCAAGCCGAGGTTATGGCCCAACAGGCAAAGGTATTGCCAGGCTACAGCAACAAACCGAAGCATCTGCTTCTCACCAAGCTCTTCCCCCACCAAGAGTTCCAATACTCGGGGAGACAGCAAACGTCCAGGACAATACGGATGTTCCAACGGGGCCAGCTCCATCCCCGATCCTACCTCAGCTGTCCAAGGCACCCACACCCACCAACCTACCGGATTCTCCCTTTGAGTTCGAGGGTGGACCCCACAACGCTAAAAGTGAGCAAGCTAGAAAAGCTGTTCAAGAAGTCTCAGGGTGTGAAGTCTATTCCGGATATTAAGGATAGGTACACCGACTCAGCCGTGACTCTGCCAGACCGGTTTAAAATGCCACACATAGACCGTTTCGACGGGGTCGGGAGATCCTATGGTGCATTTGCGGCTGTTTTCGGACATACTAAGGCTGATGGGCCTCTCCAGATTGCAGAAGCTTTCCCTGTTTGGCCGAACCCTGTCGAGTGTAGCGGCTATTTGGAATGCAAAACAGGAGGACTCCGTTAAGAGGAACTAGAAGGAGATGGCTGAGCCCTTTGTAGCTCAATACTCCTATAATACTCAGATCGAGGTCACACTCATGATCTCGAGACAACTAGGCAAGAGCGAAGGAGAGCTTCTCTAATTTTGTGTCCCAGTGGAGGGCTAAGGGCCTCGATGATGACCATCAGGCCGGTCGACAAGGACCAAATACGGATGGTTGTGCGCAACCTCCAGCCCAAGCTCATGCAGAAGATGATCGTCCTCCCCCTCCCCACCTTTGCAGATCTACATGAGATAGGGGTGCAAATCGAGGACGCCATGAAACAGGGCCTCATTGATCATGAGAGAGACAGCCCAAGAGGGCATTCAACCGCAGTACAAATGCAGGCACAAGCAGTGCTACAGCTGCCAGATCTTCAGATATGGGCATGGTCACCACCACCACCCCAAGAACCCTTTGCAGCTACGCCATTCACCGGCGCATCCGGAAGTAGCTCACAAACAACCAAATTCCCACCCCGAGGCCAAAGAACCTTCACCCCACTATACATGCCCCTGTCCAAAGCTCTGGGGATTCTGATCAAGAAAGGGCACTTGAAGCCCCTAGAGCCGTGGCCGTTGCCAGAAAAACTTCCCCCCTCCCATAACCCAGCGAAGTACTGCGCCTTTCACCAACAGTATGGTCATGACACCGACCAGTGCTATAGATTGTGTCATGAGATTCAAGATCTCATTGACACAAGGTGATCGTGCCTCCGAAGAAACTGAATGTCACAACCAACCCTCTCCCACCACACAACCAAGCTCGACCTCCCAAACGCATCAACTTGATCCAAACTGGGGTTGTGTCATACGACCCTAGCATATATATCACCCCTTCCCACCTACCTAAGCCGGAGGTCTTCATTCCTGACAACACTGACTTGTGCATGTTGGACATCTCCCAAACCCAACCTGAAACGGTGGTGGTGGCTATCAAAGATAGAATTGGGTCTACTGTGGGGGCAGATAAGAATGATCATACAGAGCCTGAGAGGTCTGCGAGCTTCATGTACAACCCAAGCAGTTACATCACACTAGCAAATCAGCCTAAGCCAGATGTGGAATTGCCAGTGGGGGCAGAGATTTGTGTAGTACAGGAGGATGGACCTAATCAGGGGCTAGATGACCTAGCGGATCTGGAAGAAGACATTGCAAATCTGTAGTTCTTTGAAGAGCAGGACTCAGGGGACGTAGCAGTCAATTGGTTTGATGGGTCAGCAGAGTCTACTGGGTGGCTTGACGACCAGTCGGATGTTGTTGGACAACCTCAACTAGAACAGGGTTCGTCAGGGACGGGGACATCAACAGTGGCCGGAAGGGCCGGGAATCAGTCTGCACCGCCGGAGGGCACCGATGTTAAGAATTTTGCTCGGGATCAGAGCATTTTGAGTACAGAAGATACTGAACAGCAGGCTATACTGAAGTGGTCTGAGCGGGGAAAGGATAGAAGATTCTGAGAGGGTCAGAAAGGCCAAAGCCCTTGCGGGAACAGAACGTGCTGTGTGCACAAGAACAGAATGTGCTGCGAGCACAAGAACGGAAGGTGCTGTGGGCACAGGAATAGTTGTAACGGAGCCGGACAGGTGTCTGTCGGCTGCCGATGGAATGTGGTGGGAAGATGACAACCTATGTCTTGCCCACACAGATGAAGACTGGGGACAAAGCCAGCCGGATGATACCTGGTATATGGGAAAGGTTGACCACATGACTAGGAGTGGGCGGTATTTCAAGCCCCCGTACTTAGATCAACCAGCAGCGTCCGGGAAGGACAAGGAGGCAGAGAAGCAGAAAGAAAAGCTACTTGAAGAAGAGGTTGTGCTAAAACAGCTTAAGAAGACACAAGCAGACATCTCCATCTGGGGACTGCTTATGGCTTCAAGAGTTCATAGACAAGCTGTCCTTTCTGCAATGGACAAGGCCAAACTTTCAATAGACACCATGCCTGAGCAGCTGGTAGGATTGGTTTTTCCGGGAGGAGCTTCCCCGACGTTGACCTTTTCTGACAAGGAACTGCCGCCTGAGGGTGCAAATCATAACGAACCACTCTACATCTCTGTGGAGTGTAGAAATAAGTGGATACCGGTGGTTCTTGTTGACACGGGATCCGCCATTAACGTGTGCCCCATCAAGGACGGCATATGCAATCGGGTTGAAGCTTTCGGACTTTGTGCCAACTGCCCAGGTGATAAGGGCCTATGACAATACTAGCAGAAAGGTGATGGGGACCGTGAAGATTCAGACTCAGGTTGGTCCAGGACAACACGATGTTGATTTCCATGTCTTGGACGTTCCCGTAACCTTTAATCTACTCCTAGGGCAGCCGTGGCTGCACCAGGTAAAGGCAGTCTCTTCCACCCTACATCAAATGTTGAAATACCCCCACGGGAAGGGGGTGGCTATAGTTTTCTGGAATTCTTCAATCCATCCGCCACCAGAAGTGTCTACACCGGTTCTGGAAATCAAGCATGGCCCGGAGATGTGTTCCTGTTAGGATTTACCCTAGCCGAGGCCCGGGTCATTCAGAATATCTTAGCTGTTGATGAGGGGTTATATGTCAGTGCGTAGTCAGTGTACCTCATGAACAAGCTTCAGCACATCCTTGGGATGGGACTAGGAAAAAGTGGCCGGAAGGGCATTACTGTATCGGCCGAAGTGCCGCACAACCTACATACCTTTGGCTTAAGCTATCAGCCTACCAAAGAGGACTGGGTGAGGAAAGGCAAAGAGATGGCCGGAAGAGCCAGAGCCAAGTAGACCAGGAAGCATTTTGAGTTGATGCATCGGCCTATCCAGGGCACCCCTAAACAGACGCTTTGTCCGGGAGGGAGAGGACTTATGTTCTGCAGCTTCCCAGAGCCATGGTTGAACACAGAGAAGAGGCACCTGCCGGGGTTTGAGATCTTCTTCAACTTGCAGCTATCCAGGATGATGTTACCAAAGAGTAGACAGACCCACCAGCTGAGGCCGAACAGTGTAAGGAAGTGGATTCCGAGAGCACCGAGATTGAAATGGGGGTAGCACTGGCTTGTCTACTTTCAGATCCTCCGATCATACATGAGTGCTTGGGGGATGATCTCTCAGTGTCTATGATCGGGAATGAAGTGGCTGCGAGCCCATCTTCAAACATTCTAGATGCGTCCATCGCACCCTCCCTCGTCTAGCAATACGAGGAGGGATTCTTATCGAGCAGCACCGGGTCAGGTAGTGAACTGGGATCTGATTCCACCGAGTCTGTAGAGTCGGAATCAGGTTCCAGCTCGTCTGAGTCTGAGTCCGATATTCCTAGGGGTGACAACCCGGATGCCACAGTCCTGTCCAGGTCATCTTTTTCTTTTTCCTTTGAGTCTGTTGTAACAGAGGAATCAAGCGACTTGGAAGTGATTAATGAGATGTGGCCTTCGAGTACTTTTCTGTGCCTTTGATTTATTGTATTAATCAAGACTTTCAAATTTCGATGAAAACGACGAGGAAGAAATTCCTCTGGTTTTGAAATACTTGCTTGATCAAGAGCAAGAGAGGTTTGTAAAATCGCTGGTTGATGAAATCACCCAAATTAATGTTGGTACTGAGAAGGACCCGCGGCTGGTCCAGATCGGGTCCACGTTGTCTTTGGAGGAGCGCGAGCACTTAGTCGCTTTATTAAAAGATTTCAAAGATGTTTTCGCGTGGTCCTACGAAGACATGCCTGGAATCGATCCTGAGATTGTACAGCACCGGATCCCTCTTGACCTAGAGGCCCAACCCATTAAGCAGAAACTTAGAATGATCCACCCGGACTGGGCTCTCAAGATCAAAGAAGAGGTCACCAAGCAAATTAACGCAGGGGTTCCTGCTAGTATTTGAGTACCCAACTTGGTTCGCCAATATAGTTCATGTGCCGAAGAAGGACGGTAGAATTCGGGTATGTGTGGACTTTAGGGATTTGAACAAAGCCAGTCCGAAGGACGACTTTCCTCTGCCGCATATCGACGAATTAGTGGACTTCACTACTGGGCATGCGTTGCTCTCTTTCATGGATGGGTTTTCAGGCTATAATCAGATTCTAATGGCACCCGAGGACCGGGAGAAGACTGCTTTTACCACCCCATGGGGGACCTATTGTTATAGGGTGATGCCGTTTGGGCTAAAGAATGCTGGGGCTACATATCAATGGGCTGCGACCACAATATTGCATGACATGATCCACAAAGAGGTTGAGGTGTATGTGGACGACATGATTGTTAAGTCTAAGGAAAGAGAGGGCCACTACACCGCCTTGCAAAAATTCTTTCAATGGATCAGGGAATATCGGTTGCGGCTGAATCCTCAGAAGTGTACGTTTGGTGTTACAGCAGGGAAAATGCTGGGGTTCTTGATCACACAGAGAGGTATCGAAGTCAACCCTTCCAAAATTAAGGCCATCTTAGAAATGCCACCACTGAGGACTGAAAAGGAGGTGCGAGGCTTTCTGGGTAAAGTGTAATTCATAAGACGGTTTATTGCTAAATTAACCTTGACTTGTGAACCACTCTTTGGTCTCCTGAAGAAAGGAAAGAAATTCCAATGGGACGGCCGATGCCAAGCTGCTTTTGAACAGATCAAGCAATATTTACAGAACCCACCTGTGTTGTCACCGCCTGAGTCGGGGAAACCGTTGATCTTGTAGCTTTCAGTGACTGAAACTACAATGGGCTGCATGTTTGCACAGGAGTCTGAGGACAAAGTGGAAAGAGCTATCTACTACCTGAGCAAGAAAATGCTGGATTACGAGACCCGCTACACTCTGCTGGAGAAGGCTTTTCTAGCCTTGATATGGGCTACCAAGAAGCTGCGGCACTACCTGTTAGCTCACTCTGTAATACTGGTTTCAAGATTGGATCCCATCAAATATCTTTTCGAGAAATCGGCACTTACGGGTAGGCTAGCCCGTTGGTTGCTTTTGCTTTCCGAATTCGATCTGAAGTACATGACGTGCAAGTCCGTGAAAAGGAGAGCGGTAGCGGAGTTCCTAGCCGATCACCCAGTTAAAGGGGATGAAGCAGTCGAATATCTGTTCCCAGACGAGGCCATTCTGCATGTCGAAGAAGAGTTTTGGACGATGTACTTTGACGAAGCGTCAAACCAATACGGGTATGGATAGGGGTGTTGCTAATAGCACTCGACAATTCCCGTATACCTCTAGCATTCAAACTCCAGTTCAAAGTATCGAACAATGAAGCAGAGTACGAGGCGTGTATTGCTGGACTAGAAGCAGCTCTGGAACTAGGGGCAAAATGGTTGGACGTCATCAGGGACTCGAACCTTGTTGTATCTCAAGCTAAAGGAGATTGGAAAGTCAAAGAAGAAAAGATGAGAATCTGCCACCAGACCTTGGACTTGCTGATTCCTCGGTTTGAGAAACTGAATTTTGCTCATCTGTTAAGAGAGAACAATAGGTTCGCAGATTCATTAGCAACTCTATCTTCTATGATAGACATCCCTTTTGGAGTCAGGATGCGTTCCGATCATCATCGAACAGAAATTTGCGCCAGCCTACGAGCTGATTGCTGCCATAGATGAAGTACAAGATGAGAACCCCTGGTATCAAGATGTCTGGAACTTCTTGGGAAAAGAGGCGTATCCACCAAGGGCAAATGTCAAAGATAAAAGGGCAATTCGAAGAATGGCTGCTCAGTTCATCGTTTGCAGAGGAAAACTGTATAAGAGAGGTCATCTCGGGATGCATAAGCTGTGTGTTGATGCTGAAGAGTCTAAGTGCCTGATGGAGGCCATCCACGGAGGAGAGTGCGGAGCGCACATGAACGGGGTGATGCTAGCCCGGAAGATCCTTAGACAGGATTATTACTGGTCCACCATGGAGGAGGATTGTATCGGCTTTGTCCGGCGATGCCACAAATGCCAGATCCATGCAAACCGTATGAACATTCTGCCATCGAAGCTGTGCAATATGACTTCGCCATGGCCGTTTTCAGTCTGGGGGATTGATGTGATCGGGGCTGTCACTCCGAAGGGGTCCAATGGGCATGAGTTCATTTTGGTCGCGATAGACTACTTTACGAAGTGGGTCGAGGCCCAATCTTATACGGTGTTGAAGGCATCGCATGTTGCTAAGTTGTAACGCCCTCAAAATAAACCCATAATATTCACAATATTAACATGCATTGATTAAGAAAACAAAACGTTATTTCGTTCGTCAAAGTAATCTTATTAAAAGACATTACATGTAATAATGAAAGTAAATGCCCTACGGGCTTACATCTTTCCAAGCCAACACTTGGACACAAAAGTATGAGTACTAACTCAATTACACATTAAGGCCTAGGCTTGAGTTTACATGTAACATCAAAATAAAACGAAATAACAACTAATCTAAACAGAGTCTTCAACTCCAAATCCTCCCAGGCTAAGTCCTTGGAGGTAGCATATCACCTGGATCTGAAAATGATGTTCCCGTATAGGGTGAGCCACAGCCCAGCAGAAATATACTAAACCAACTATAAGAATTGACTAAAGCAATAACATTCGATAGATGGTTAACACAAAATAATCAATTACATCACTATACAGTTTCATGACACTAATGTCCATGGCATGTTTCACTTTCTGTTATTATTCAACTTTCCAATTATACAGACATGGCTCAGAACCTAGCCAAACTACAATATGAGACTACACCTCACATTAACATTACTTCCGATATCAACAATTCAAATGAGACCAAAGCTCATACTGAAACACTTCCATAAATCAATAAGTACACATATTTGCTGTACTAATGGAGTCCATCCCCTTTCTCCTCCTAAACAGGTTTGAGAGTCCATCCCCTATCTTCCCTCAAACCATGGAGTACATCCCCTATCTCCTCCCAAACAATATGCATATACAATGTATTTAACACTTGTCATACACAATATTCAATCAATACACGTATTTGCTGTATTAATTCAACCGTCATAATCAATGACTTATTCAATGTGATTAGTTTCAGTTTTCCCTAATCAACATGCAATGTCTACAACATTCACGACTATCCTCCACCGATAGTCCAAAACAGTTATTTCTAAACAGGAAATAAATGTATTAACAAATATAATTTCAACATTTCCATAGGTGAGTGATTAAATTATCCAACTACACCATTTAATCTCATAACTTCTCAATTTCATGAATTAAACCAAATTCCACATTTTTCCCAAAATTAATTATACGAATTAATTTTATTACAACAATTAGGGTTTTTCCCCCTTTCTCAAAATTAACCCTAAGGTTCAATTTTCTCAAATTAACACTATCAATGCCATTTTTCATGACTTACAAACATATGGTGATTAATATATAAAAATCTCATTTATCTCAAATTGCAATTTAAACCCTAGTTTCCTCAAAATTACCAAACGACACCAACATATCAAAAACACCAAAACTTAGGACAAAACCTATAATATGGAGTAGGAAATCCCTACCTCGAAGTGAAGAACTCAAATGGAGATGATGGAGATGATAACCCAAATCCAAAGTGCTCCAAACCGCCAAACTCTCAGATTAAAAGGAAGCCCTCGCGACCCTCTACCTTTTTAATAAAGAACCTAGGTAGAAACACCCTAAAAATAGATGAAACCTAAGAGAGAAGGTGTGTGGAGGGAGAGAGAAGACGGACCTAGGGTTTTTAAAACAAAAGAGGATGAAAAATGCTGTTTAAAACCGCTGCTGCGTATTTAAATAAAACAGGCTCGCTCGAGCGAAGACTTGGTCGCTCGAGCGACCAGACACAGAAAACCCTCGCTCGAGCCAAGAAAGTCTCGCTCGAGCCAACAACCCAGAAGCTCGCTCGAACGACAGACTGCTCGCTCGAGCCAACAACTCAAACCCTCAGGTCTGCAACCAGACGCACGCTCGAGCGACGGAACGCTCACTCGAGCGAAGAACAAACCATCTCGCTCGAGCGAAGAAAAGCTCGCTCGAGCCAAGAAACACAGCTCTCAGGTCTATACCTAGACGCAGTCGCTCGCTCGAGCGAAGAAACCCCAGCTCGAGCGACGAACCAAAAGCAAAGAGCTCGCTCGAGCGAAGAACTGCTCGCTCGAGCGAAGGGTCAAAATTCTGGGCAGCAACCCTTTGCTCCCAAACACTACCAACCTGTAACAAACCTTACCCCAGAAATAAGAAATTAAAGAATGACAACAACAATTATATAACAACAGGATCTACGGAACCTAAGTCCAGCTGCAACAACCAAATGGGAAAAGACCGGGGTCGCTATATAAGTTCATCAGGAACAACATCATCTGTCGCTACGGGGTCCCAAACGAGATCATTTCAGATAATGGTTCCCACTTTAAGAAGGAAGTGATCGACTTGTTGGAGAAATACAACGTGGCTTTTCATAAGTCATCTACATATCGGCCGCAGACCAATGGAGCAGTTGAGGCCGCCAACAAGAACATCAAGCACATTTTGCAGAAGATGGTAGAAACCTACCGGGACTAGCCAGATAAGCTGCCATTTGCTCTGTGGGGCTACCAGACTTCAATTCGAACTTCTACTAGGGCAACTCCGTATTCCTTGGTCTATGGGATGGAGGCTGTTCTGCCTATCGAAGTTGAGGTTCCTTCATTACGAGTATTGGCCGAGTGTCAAATAGCCGAGGCAGATTGGCAGCAAAGTAGGTTCGAAGAACTCATGCTCTTTGATGAGAGGAGGCTGAAAGCACTGTACCATGTTCAGGGGTCATCAATGAAAAATCGCCAGGGCTTTCAACAAGAAGGTTAAGTCCAGGAATTTGAAAGAAGGAGATTTGGTACTCAAAGACAATCGAGCTCCCATCCACGACCTTAGGGGCAAGTTCAGACCCAATTGGACTGGTCCCTACATCATTAAGTCTATCTTGTCGGGTGGAACTGTCATTCTGATGGACCTACATGGCCTAGAGTTCTCCCAACCGATCAACAAGGACAAGTTGAAGAAATACTTTCCCTGAGTGGCTCGCTAGGCCGAAAACCGAAAGGGCGACCTAGGCAAAAGTTAGAGCATGAAAATTTTTGAAATTATAAAAACTGAGCTCACAAGGTTGAAAACCCAGAAAGGGTAGCCTTGGCAAAAGTTAGAGCGCAAAAGGAGAGTGTTAATACACGAGTGAACTTGAGCCGAACTACGTAAGGCTTGATTTCCATCTTTGGGATACATAGGCAACTTCATTCTGAAGTCCAGCCATAAACACTTTCCCGATCAACTTTGTCCATGTGATCATGTTTGGTCATCTTTGTCTATTCCGCATTCAAGAGCTCGGTTGTGATCTCCAGTGCAGTGCTATTCAGACTAGGGGCAACTTTCTAGTTGCTGGAATCTGGGGTTGTACATCTCAGTGACAGATCTCAGGCGTGTCCAGTTCTGATCCATATCGAAAATGGTTTTGAAAAGTTTTAATAAAAGTTGATTTTTGCTCAAATTAATCTTTCTACAACTTAGACCATCTTTAGACCAATGAAAAATTTTCAGTACCCACAGTCTTCAATTTCATTGATTTCAATACAGAGTTCTCCTGCTCTTGAATACAAATTGAAGATGCTTTTTATTACATTCATAAAGGAAACTTAAAAGTACTGATTAAAGCAAATAAATTTGGGACATAGTCAAGTGTTCCTGCATCCCCTCCAAGAGCTTGTGGAAGCCTCTGATGCCAAAGTGGGCCCGATCTGCGCCTCCTCATCAAGCCAAGCTACGCACTCATCAGAGAGGGTGCAACTGAAAATAGGAGCGAGGGCTAGAAGCTCTCTCATCCTCCATGCTGTGGCTTATCGGGCTAGCTGCGCGCCTCGAACCGAAAATGTAGCAGGGTATTCTATTTCCTCTTCCGGGCAAGTCTGATCATGTCCGAACTGTGCCGAAATCGGAATGGGAAGTAAAGAATGGTCAGTGTGTCAGGCCAATCAACTAAATCCCCGGGCTAGTGGGTCATGCTGTAGCTCATCGCCGGTGAATTAAGCCAGGGGCAGCGCCAAGCAATGTCTGTGGAAGACAAACTGCACATCCAGTCGCACCACCATCCCTCATCTGAGGCATCGACTAGACTTCGTCGGAAGAAATAGCTGCGAGCTTAATATGCTAGGCATGAGTCCACAATCTTTAACTTATCCATCAACCATATCTGGGGAGGGATGAAAAATGAGAGATTAAAGAATAGAGAGGTGTACGTTGAGAGAAAAAGTGAGAAAAGGGTTTTGAGAGAAAAACCGGGCCTGAGGGCCGAGTGATGCGAGAAATATATGTGAGATGGGATGGGAAACATTACCTGCAGTAGTAGTGGACTCCCCGCGAATCTAGTTGTTTCCCTGCGATGAAAAGCGTCCAAACCCATCAATGTCTCGGCTAGTGTCATGGCGATGCAGCTTTTGCCCTCTTTTAAGCCCACGGCGATCTCAATCAAACGAGTGCTAAACCCACCGGAGCCTGGGGCAAGTAAGAAATGAGATAGCATGCACAAGCAAAGCACATGTCGCCGATAACCCTACCAATGATGATCGTCACAGTCACCAGCATCAGAAAACTGACGAACCAAGCTCGGAATGTCCAGCTCTCCATCGTGAATCAATGACCGAGCATCATGCAAAGTAAGCCCACACATCCGTCCTAAGGCTTGGACGTGGCCGAACCGGAGTTGAGGCAAGATTTCTTCATCGCGCTGGGATTCCATTAAAGCTTGGAAACCCTTGAAAGTGGGACACATCTCTTGTCCGCCAAAGCTAAAAACATGTGTTACCGGATTCCAAAACCTTGCCGCGGCATGAAGGAATGGAAAACGCAGTGGGGTGCGACTCAACGTGAATAGTGTATTTATGCCGAGGCCCCAGAATTCAACTTTTTCGAGCCATCCAAGTTGGCAATCCAATTTGTGAGATTTTGGACAAGAAATGCTTCCATTTGGTGCAAAAATTAAGCTGAAATGGGAAAACTACGAAGCTGGGGCTCTTGTAGAAGATAAGGTGTTGAGTGGAAGACAGGTGTCAGCATTCTAGAGGTGCTTGCCATTTTTGGCCAATCGGCCAAAAATAGTGCCGATCGACCATCTCTTTTGGTCGACCGGCTAGTAATGATGGCCGATGGCCATTTCTTGTGGCCGATGGCCTCTCCCTTTGGCCGATGACCTCTCCCTTTGTTCTCTGAGCTGTATAAAGTGTTGAAGATGTTGGGAACTTGTGACTGGTTCCACTTCCAATGCCTTCCGGTGATGATTTTGCGAAGTCGCGCCTGTGTTACTTCAATTTGTTTATCAAGTTGTTGTACTTTTGTTTATCGAGTTGTATTTTGTATTCTTTAAGTCTTTGTTTTACTTATCGAGTTGTATTTACATTTGGTTAGCTTGTCAAGTTCGTTGTTTTGCTTATCGAGTTGTTTTGTCGTTAGTTGGTTCACTACCTGATTAATGCAATTCGAGTGTTTAGTTTTCAAAACAAAGTTCAATCTCATTTACATTGTTATGTAATGCGATGCGATGCTCAGAATGTACAAATGTAACACTTTTTGAACAAAACAGCTGTTTCATTTCGTCATATTTTCTCTTGCAAAAGTACATAGTTTTGAAGAAAATAAAACCTGCCTGAAGCAGTACAATGTGCAAAACTACCAATAAAAAGAAAAATAAAGCAAAAAAGAGAAAAGCAGCAAAATGTCTGGATCGGCGCCGGTATCCTCAAGTGCGGGAGTCCATCCTGGTGCTCTTCCTGGACGAAGGTCCAGGATCTCCACCGTCAGAGTCTGAATCTGAGCCATCCCCGGCCTCATCCTGAGACGACGCTGCCTCCTCGTCAGACTCATCATCTGGGAAAGACTCTCGTGAACTACCCTCAACACGAGAACGCCTGTGTCGGCCTCGGCTGCGGATCGTCATCCCCCATCCCGCTCTTCCCACTGCCCTGGGAGGCACTGATGGTCCCGCTGCGGCACCCCCTGTGGCCGGTATCTGGAATGGGGCGTGAAAAGAACAATTGGCAAACACATCAGTTATACTATGCAAAGTCAAGTGTGAACACCGAATACAGTGTATGAGCACAATGTATAAATGACGTGAGCAGTGTATGGATGCTGTGAGCAGTGTATGATTACAGTGTATCAGTGCCATGAGTGGTATGTGTGTGCAGTGTATCAAGTTCCGTATTGATAATGTCATGTATCGGATCGGTATGGAACAGAATGTGCACAGTTTTGGGACTGAGGTTGAAAGAACTTACCAGGATGCCGTAAATGGTCAGCAGGTCTATGCTCCTCTATAACATCTCCATCACTGAGGCCGTCAGCTCCAAGGACTGTCCAGTGTACTCTATCGAAGCCTGCAAAAGTATTTAAGTCATTAGTATTCTGCGGGATATCAAATGAAATGAAATGACTGTACAAAATGCAAAGTGTAAAACATACCGAGGTCGAGCTGCGAACTCCGACGAGCTCATGATCAGCCGGAGGAAGAGTGATGGATATCTAATAAGTCTCCCCACCTTGTCCTCGGCATGTCATGGTGGTGGGCAGCTCTGGCCACCCGACTCCCTGTCCCCTCTGGGACCCACTCCTGCTACGGGCTTGAGTCACCCTCAGTGCTCCTACTCCTACCGCTGGCACTGCAGGCCTCTCTCTCTCGACTCGACGAGGACCGGTCAAAGGCCGCATGAGATAAGCCTGGATGAACTCGATGTAGTCACCCTCGTCTCTAAAGAAGTCAGAGTCCCAGCCGATCATGTAATCCATCATCTCCTCCAGGGTGTACCTCTCGGTAGCCCTCGTATGGGTAGGAGGTGGCCTCGGAACTATTTGCTCTGGTAGGCCGAGGGTCTACTGCAGGAAGCGCTCCCCAAAATACCAAGCCCGACAGACCGGACCCTCCAGCAAAATCCTGAACCGGGCAGTCTCCCGAGCACCCGCATATTGCTCCCTGACTACATCCGGCAACACAGCCCAGGGCTGCCAGGTGATCTGCAAATGACAAGATATACAACTTGTTATTTGTTATTGAAAGTACAATGTAAAGCGAAGCTTAAATAAAACTGTAATGTTTGAAATACCTCTGCGGCGGTAATGGTGTTAAAGTATCTGCGGAAGAACAGGAAAGACTCCCGTGGCCTCCGCTCGTACCTCACGTCATAGCAATGAGAATATGGAACCGAGGGGGGCATCTCCACATTCGGCACTGGGGCAAGCCTTGGGAAGTAGGCATACACCCACAACTACAGAGTGTAAAAGGGCAACAGTGAGCATATTTTATCAGTAAGCAGAATACAGATAAAGCAGATTGCGTGTGTGCAGTGTGTGCAGTGTACCGCCAGTGTAAAGCAGATTGCGTGTGTGCAGTGTGTGTGGTGTACAGATAATGTAAAGCAGAACTGTAAAATAGAAAGGGAAGGTGTACCTCCCAGGCTCACCAGTAGCCTCTGAGCAGATGTCCGCTGCGGCGGGACGAAGAGCTCATGTATCCGCAAAGTGTGGCCAAGCCTACGCCACCCCAATCGTAGCGCCGGATCCGCATCACGTCCACCAATGCGCTCAGCAGATAAAGGGCAACTGTGTTCGCCCGATCTGCAAAATAGGTGGTGCCCAGCAAAAACATGATGAACCCTCGAGCGTACTGCTCCTCTTCCTCGCGGGTCGTCGGCATCTAAAATGGTCCTCGAACCAGGAATACATCACGAACCCCGGCCGGGAGAGAGTTGGCCAAACGCCGAGCAAAAATATCTAGGCAGCGTCCCACTCATCCATATCAGTGTCAAAGGGAATCGGATCGCCCCCTACTCTGATGCCTGTGAGCATGGAGAAGTCGAAAGGGGTCATCGTCATCTCCCCTATAGCAGAAAGGTGGAAGGAATCGGTGGTGTCCCACCACCTCTCCACCAATGCACCAAGAAGGGGCCTACTCGCAGTGAGGCACGAGAGTCCTATGCAGAAAGCGCCGAAGCCAGCCTGATCAACGATATGACGAACCTCGTCGGGCAACTCCATGTACCATCCTCGGGCAATGGTGTTCCCATACCCCCGAAAGGCATGGGAATCTTCCTGTGTTCAAAGACAAACGGGTGCGATGCAGTATTAGATATACAGTGTTTGAATGCATTCAAAGTTGATGAAAATGCAGTGTGTGTGCATGTGCTCGAGTTGACATAGATATCGTGTATAATTGTGCTCAAGATGAACTAAGCATGTCATGTATCAGCGTGTTTGGGTTAATCAGTTACAGAACAGTACTGGCTATCCGAAGTGTACAATCTACATTGCAGAAAATAAAAGAGGGGAAGAATCTACCTCCTCAGCGCCGTAGGAAAGGTGCGACTCCGGCTCGCGTAGCAGGAGCTCCAATGGCGTATCTAGCGCGTAGCTCCTGAACTGGCGGCTGCTATCAGGAGTAGGATCATTTTGCATGTGTTGCATTAGCCATCTTAAAATGAACTAGGATCATGCATGATTTCTAACTAGCTTCTTGTTTTGGCTCGGAGTACACTGTAAGTGTTTATGCTTTAGCATCTTGCATGAGTGTGAGTGTTGCCATGATAGCATGCTTGCCATGAGGCTAATTGCTTATGTGATATAACTGCCTGAATGCCTGTGGGTGAAGGTTGGATTACTTGAATTGGAACAATTCATTGAAATGCGAGTTTTAAGTCCACTTGAAATGGCAAAATCATGTTTTCTTAAGCCCACTTGAGGGTGGCAAAATCCACGCCTTAGCCTACTTGCGAGTAGCACCTTCAAACCATTTTCAAACAAACATGAGATGTTTTGTTCCAACTTAGGCGATCTAGTCTATACTTGTATGTTGTGCGCATCACATAGTAATTCTAGCTAATAACCGGAATAAGAACGCATGTATTTTCAAAAACAAGATATCATGTTAGTAAAGGCCGATCCTTTGATCGGGCGAGCGGGGGTGCTCATTGCATGACCTTCCCCTCTCGTACCCAAGTTCCCGAGCCGAGGCAACTTTGGTGATGACGGACACGTGGCCTTAGGCACGAGTTAGGGTTTCCTAAATTTCTCAAAATAAAACATTTAGGTGGCGACTCTGTATCTGGAAAAGCAGTCCATGTTTGGCACTTCTTTACAAAATCAATTTTCCAAAACGATTTGCCGGATTTGGACTCTTTGGTGATTTGTCGGTCTTGCATTGCACTTTGCAAGATTAGATTCAGAACCGTGACATTAAGTCGGAACTGTAGTGAGCTAATGAACAACCCGGATTTCGCACCAATTCGCGCGCGGAGCCGGTACACAAACTAGGGAATGTGGTGCCACTGATGTCTTCGATTATGGAGCATGGTACACTTAAAGAACCTGTATTAGTAGTTCATGTTGCAACAAGCTTCTTGGAACCGTGTCATCGTAGTCGTGCTTGCTTGGAACTAGGAACAAAGGCAACCAAGAATACTCAGTCAGCGCTAAAACGAACAATGATTGCACATCCTTCCACATGTTCATTCTCAATGCTGTTGGAATTCATGGTTTTTATAGGCTTATTTTAGGCCAACTTTGAGCCCAAATTTGAGTGGGGTCCACATGTCCTTTGGGGTAAGTCTAAAGAGGTGACGTGTTCCTTGCCTCATGGCAAGTCACACGATGCAAACGGTTCGTCAAGACCAATTATGAGTGAATGGGAAGTTGATGTCGCTTTCGGGTTCGTGGAATGGATAATTAAAGAAGTAAATATGGGTTTCTTTGAAATGGATTGTCCCACATTGAAACTTGAAGAGAACTTATATGTGTATATAAGTTTTAGGTGGCAACACTTGGATTGGGCCGCAAGGGTCACCCTAAGTTTATAGAAGGGAGAAGTTATGGACAAAATGAACTTTGGCTCAAACCACCACACATGAGTTGCCGCCGCCGCCCATCTGATCGGCCGAGCCGTGCCGAGCGCGGGTGTGGATTGTGGGTTGGGTCGGTTCTAATATTAATTTTTTGGACAAAATTTATTTGAATTTTTCCAAAAATTCTTGCGGGAAAATTATTTTTTAAACAAAATTAATTCAATTTTTTTTTCGTTAAATTTGAATTCAAATTTTCTGTCCAATCAAACCTCCTCTAGTCTAATTTCCAACAGATTTGAAACTGCACAGTTCAGACAGATTCAAACAGTTCCAGCAATTCTGATAGATCAAACAATTCCAGCAAATCTATTCAAATTTGAACTGCACCTATTCAATTCGAAATTGTATCTGTTCGGTTTGAATTTCATACATGTTCAGCCCTATAAATACCAGGCCATTTCCAGGAGTCAAGGTATTCCAAAAATCATCTTCTTGCCTTCCTTTTGCTCTCTTGCATAGATATATTCTTCTTCTTATTTTAGGAAAAAAATTCAGAGAGTAAAGAACACAGGTTTTGTTAGCCGTACAGATTGTTTTGAGTGCTATTACAATCTGTGTAGATCATTGTATCCTGGGAGATAGACGCTTTTTATCCGTAAGCACCAAAGTGGGGTGAATCTGTCTTAAGGACAGAGGGCTACACACTTGACTTGATCTATTTTTGTACTTATTCATTTCGGTAAAATAAATTCTGTAAGTAATTTATTTTTATTTGTTTGATTAGTTTCAAGTTATTTATTTTACACAGAAGATTGTTCCAACAATCTTAAAACAGATTCGAATTATTCTATTTAAATAGAATTTTCATTTGTTTCCTTTTCTTCTTTCCTTCTTCTTACAAAAATAAATTTTCTGCGCGTTTACAAAATAATATTCTGGTTGGAAAAATAAATAGTAGTAATATACTGTTTGACAAATAGTAGTAATATACTATTTATTTTCTTTGACAACTAGTAGTAATATACCAGTAGTCATTAACAATTCAAAACATTTATTTGTGAAGTCGGTCAGAAATTAATTTTGGTTTTCATAAATAATTTTTGAAGTGTTACAGAAATATTTTTCTGTGTGGAATTAATTTGTTTAAATAAATATTTTGTTTTCAAATTAATTGAAAATAAAAGTTACAATTCTTGTTTCTTTTATTTTTACATAATTAAATTCTGTGATTTTGGTTTAATTTTCTGTGTAGTATAAAATTCTAATTATAATCTTATTTTATAATTTAGAATCCATAGCTACTGAAACTAATGCTCAAACTAGTACTAGTATGGTGGCTTGTAAGTGCTCCAACCCCCTCTCATGTTGTGACTGTGCCAGTCAATCCTAGTGAAAAGCCAGAAAAGTTCTTAGGAACTGATTTTAAGAGATGGCAGCAGAAAATGCTATTCTATCTTACTACTCTCAACCTGACACATTTTCTCCATGACGATCCTCTTACTCTGAAAGAAGATGAAACTGACTGGCAAGTGGTTGTTGCGGTCGATGCCAGGAAACATGCTGATTTTCTTTACCGGAACTACATCTTGAACAGACTTGACAACACATTATACAACGTCTACAGTCCTATCAAGATGGCAAAGGAACTTTGGGAGTCTTTGGAGAAAAAATACAAGACAGAAAATGCTAGCTCGAAGAAATTCTTAGTAGGCAAATTTCTAGACTTTGTGATGGTTGATTCTAAGACTGTTATCAGCCAAGTTCAAGATCTCCAACTCATTTTACATGACATTCATGCAGAAGGCATGTCTCTCAGTGAATCCTTCCAAGTTGTTACCTTAATTGAAAAATTACCGCAAGGCTAGAAGGAATTCAAGAACTACCTCAAACACAAGTGCAAAGAAATGACTTTGGAAGAATTGATTGTGCATTTGAGGATTGAGGAGGACAACCGCAATTTAGAGAGGCGGGCTGGTAAGCATCCAATTGAGTCTAAGGCAAATGTGGTGGAACATGCTCTAAAAACAAAAAAACGAAAATTTTCTGGAGAAAGTTCCGCACAAGGCTCTAAAGGAGGGAAAACTAAAAAGTACAAGTTGAATAGCAAATGTTACATCTGTGACAAAAAGGGGCATCGGGCCAAAGATTGACGTAGCAAGCGCAAAGGCAAAGGAAGATCGAGTAAGAAGCCTGTTCAAGCAAATATGATCGAAGTGGACAAAATTTTCAATGGTGTTGAGGACATAAATCTTTCTACAGTTGTTTTCAAGGAAAACTTTGTCAGAAATCCTAAAGAGTGGTGGGTGGACACTGGTGATACTCGCCACATTTGTGCCGACAAAAAGATGTTCACATCTTATTCAGTGGTGGACAATGGTGAACAACTTTTTATGGGCAATTCTTCGACTTCTAAAGTTGAAGGACAAGGAAAAAATTATTTTGAAGATGACATCTAGAAAGGAACTCACTCTCAACAATGTGCTGCATGTACTAGACATTCGCAAGAATCTAGTCTCCGGATCTCTGTTGAGTAAAAATGGGTTTAGGCTAGTTTTTGAAAGTGATAAGTTTGTATTTACCAAAAATGGGATGTATGTAGGAAAAGGTCACATGTCTGATGGCCTTTTCAAACTAAATGTAATGACTGTTGTCCCCTCTGTTATTAATAAAAATACATCTTCTTCTTACTTACTTGAGTCTTCAAATTTGTGGCATGGTAGACTAGGATATATTAATTATGGGTCTTTGCGTAGATTAATTAATATGGAATGTTTACCTAAATTTAACATTGATTTAAATCATAAATATGAAATTTGTGTTGAAGCAAAATTAACTAAAACTCATTTTCATTCAATTGAACGAAGTACGGAGCCACTTGAATTAATTCATAGTGACATTTGTGATTTTAAATCAATTAAAACTAGAGGTGGGAAAAAATATTTTATCATTTTCATAAATGACTATACTAGATATAGTTATGTTTATTTAATTCGAACCAAAGATGAAACTTTGGAAACTTTCATTTAATTTAAGAATGGAGTTGAAAATCAACTTGGCAAGAAAATTAAAAAACTAAGAAGTGATAGAGGTGGTGAATATAAATCACATTTTGGTGAGTTTTGTAAAGAACATGGAATAATTCATTAAACCACCGCTCCTTACTCACCTCAGCAAAATGGAATTGCTGAAAGGAAAAATAAGACTTTAAAAGAAATGATAAATGTCATGTTAATAAGTTCTAGATTACCTCAGAACTTGTGGGGGGAAGCAATACTTTCTACTAATTATATACTTAATAAAGTACCTTGAAAGAAAGTGAATCAAACGCCTTATGAAATGTAGCATGGGAAAGTAAATACTATTATTGAATCTCGAAATGCATCGTTCTTTGAACATATATTTCCAAATAAGACTGGACAAGAGACTAGTACTAATAAAAAATCTTATGATACTATTACTAGTCATGATCAATAACAAGATCAAGAACAAGAGCAAAAGATAGATCAAAATGAGGAAGAGGAACCTAGGCGTAGTAAACGTGCTAGAACCTCAAAATCTTTTGGTCCAGATTTTCTAACCTTTTTGTTAGAAAATGAGCCTTTAACTTTTAAAGAAGCTATGTCCAGTATTGAGGCTCCTTTTATGAAAAGAGGCTGTAAATAGTGAAATTGTATCCATTTTGCAAAATCACACTTGGGAATTAGTGGACTTACCACCAAGTTGTAAACCTCTTGGGTACAAATGGATTTTCAAAAGAAAAATGAAAGCGGATGGATCAATTGACAAATACAAGGCAAGACTTGTGTAGTCAAAGGATATATAGACAAAAAGAAGGTGTTGATTACTTTGACACAAATTCACCAGTTACTAGAATAACATCCATTAAAATGTTAATTGTCATTGCATCTTTGTACAATCTAGAAATTCATCAAATGGATGTGAAAACCGCTTTCTTATATGATGAGTTTGTCACGACCCAAACTGGCCCCTATAAGTTCAACGTCATAACCGGCCAGTAATCCTTGAATTACTAAAGGCCTCTGAACAGAATAACATATAATTAGGGGCTGTGGAAGCAAATATACAAAAAAATTATACATAGTCCATTGAACTGTGCAGACATAAATGGGACAAATAATTTTAAAAACTAAATATATATACACAAGTGACGTCATAGTTACAGTAATCTTACGTCACTAAAACGAGACTTAGCCCAGTGTACAGATAAACAGAACTTGTTCTATACCAAAAAGAAGACAAAGTCTTAAACATAAGCCATTGAGACTTGACCCGTTCACAAAAAGGAACCTCCTTCGAGGCACAACGGCTGGATAACAAAACTGAGACGCCAGGTCATCAACTCTGAGCCTGGTCACGTGCCTGGTCACCTACATACATAAATATAAACGATGAGCGGAAGCCCAGTGAATAATAACAGAGTAAAAGTTTAAATGAATGATGTCTGTAACAGAAACAGAGTCTTATACATAATTAGATTCAATTCGGAACAGAATCATATACATGGTCTTATTCCTGTTTGCAATTCATACATGTCTCAAGGTCATTTGTGGTACATCCATTAGCATTGACAAATCCGATGACCCGTAAAGGAACGGCCATAAAGGCATTCCGA
The DNA here is from genome assembly GCA_036172215.1 of Camellia granthamiana. NCBI lineage: Eukaryota > Viridiplantae > Streptophyta > Magnoliopsida > Ericales > Theaceae > Camellia > Camellia granthamiana. The sequence continues at coordinate 1,436,683 of CM069917.1, read as the reverse complement.
TGACTCATGTGCACAGAGACATTCCCAATGACCCATAAAGGGACAGCTATAAAGGCATTCTGATGACCCGTAAAGGGACGGCCATAAAGGCATTCCGATGACCCATAAAGGGACCTAATGACCCATAAAGGGACGCAAAATATCACATGATGCTATAAATGCCACGAGTACATTTCAAAAACTTGGATGATCATTCATTCATACAAAACATAGCATTTCAGAAAACTAATCATTTCATATCATCAGAAAATAATTAAAGTTAAACATAACTTTACAAAGTTATTACTCACAGATGGCTCCAAGCAAACAATAGAGCAGATAGATCTGATAACTTGTGGCATGTAACCTACATACTCGGAATCATTAGCTTAGTTCTTTCTTATCTTGGTGTGTTGCTACTTCTTATACTCATTCTTATGTCTTAATCTTGGCCTAAGAATGTCTAGGATGCAATAAGGTTGCTAAAATGCACTTGAAAACACTTAACAGAGCTTGTTGAAAATAGGGGTCTCGCTCGAGCGCAACTTCCCTCAGTCGAGCAAACATGCAAAAATGTGAGTGGTTGCTCGAGCACGAATGTAGACATCCCATTTTTGACCGTCCTCAAGACTTGGACGTCACCGTTTGAACACTCGGTGATTATCCATGTTTGTGTTTGTTTGGAGTTCCCGGAGTTCTCGGCTACGCGCCTTACCTCAGGATCTCCGAACTCGACTGTTTTGTGTCTGGTTTTGCACCAAACACTTGTGTTTTGCCTTGGAGGGGCAGGGAATGCCTTGTGAGGCATCCCCACACACCACCGGCAGTGGCTAGAGGCCACCGGCTGGTTTTTCTTGCCACCGGCAATATATTGTGCCGGTCGGCAATCTTTGTTGCCGGTCGGCAGTCATTTTTGTCAAAATGACATTTTTGGCCAGCCGACTACTATTTAGTTGCTTTTTCAGATATTTTGAAACAGCTGTCTGGCATTGGCTTCCCCTCCATACACGTGTATGGAGGGATGCTCTTCTTGTTAGCTTCCTTGACAAGCTTTACAAGATTGGCTCTTCTATAAGAGGAGCCCTCCTCCCTTGGCATGAGGGTTGGCTTTTTGGAGAGAAAACAACTCAGAGAGAGCTCTGGTTTTAGGTCTAGGATTGATACATATTATATCTCTATACCTCTCTCCCTTAAGTGTTCTAGGTGCATTTATTCATACTATTGCACATCAACACCTAGTGTTTCACCTTTCCTTGGTTTCTGAGGTTCCAAGAGGTTGTTCTTGGTGTTCTTGGCTGGATTTGAGCCCAAGGAAGCAACAACATCAACATTTGTGAAGGTGGTCAACAAGGGTAAGAAACTAGCCTTTTATTCCCCATTTTTGCATCCTATTTCTACCCATCTTAGAGCTGTTTTTGTGCTTAGTGTATAATACCAAGAAGTTCTTTTTTTAGGCCCTCTTGATAGTTTATTAAGAGTGTTTTGTGGTTTGGGTGTGTTTGACCACTCTTAGACCTTGAAAGGCCTCATTTTGTGTCATTTTGTGCAAGTTTCGAGACTTTGGTGTTTGGGCCTCTTCACCACTGAAATCTTGAGGGATTTTAGTGGTGGAGATGGTGCCTTGAAGTCTTAAAAAGGGGAGGGCCACCCCCTCTCCTTGTTGTCCTTGAAAAGGACCTATTTTGCTTCCTTAAGGAGCCTTATGTTCAAGTGTGTGTTGATCATGTCTAGGCTGCGTTTCATGCTTATATGGCCATGTTATAACTTTGTCTTAAGTTGGTTTTGGTGCTCCATTCATGTTTAGTGTAGTTGCCATGTAATGCCTTGTAATTCCCTTAACATGTCCTAGGTTGTTAGCCTTTGTTTGAGCATGATTTAGGCATAGACTTATGAATGTTTTGTGCTTATTTTGCCATGCTTTAGGTCTGTCCATAGTCGTTTGGATCGATTTTGGCATGTTTAGTATAGCTCCTTTGCATTTGTGGCTTGCCGGGCTTGTATGCCTCAAGTGTGTGAATGTGTAGCATGTGTTGCTTGCATCATTTTGGTGGTTTGGAACCATCCAACATGTAATTTCAGTCCCTTCGGCATGCCCATATACTTGCCTTAGTTGCTTCTTTGTTGCTTTGAAAGCATGTGTTGTATGCCCTATGTTTTGACCATCGTGCATGCCTTTGGATTCATGTCATTTAGATGCCATCTAGGTGGCCTTTTGGGCTTAGTTTTATGTGTTAAAACTCTGTTTTTAGTTGCTTAAGTATTGCCATGCGTGGTTGTACTAAATGTGGTTCAAGCCTTCATGACTTGCCTTGCATACTTGGACTATGCTTGCATGCTTTTGTTTGTCTTGTTTGAATTGGTTTGGCACCACATTCTAGCATGAATTTCAGAGCTTATATTGCATGCTAGTTATCCATGATATCCCCTTTCGAATGTGTTTGAAAGTTGCTAGTTTAAGGCTTAAAGTGTTGGTCCAACTTACTTGCATGTGTGCATGTGTGTTTAGGCCTCATATTTTAGCATTTTGGCCACTGATTTTAGGCCTAATTGGAGTTGCCTAAGTCATGTTTAAGACCATCATTTGTTTGCGTGCATGCTTACCTCATGTTTGCTTGTATGCTTGCATTGTTTGTTCACATGCTCATATTGCATCCCTAGCTAACATGATTAGGTTGCAATGCATCTTGCATGCATGCCTTGTCCTTTGATTTGGTGATGAGGATTGGGCTCTTTGATTGTTTAGTTTGCATTTCATTTCACATAAAAATTGCACACTTGATTCTTTGGGCCATCATGCATGAAAATGCGTGATTGGTGGCCCGAGAATCGAGGCACATCTTCCTTTGAGTCACAAACATGATAAGGAGTGTGTTTGGTGCATACATTGCTTGAATAACATTGCCATGCAAGACTTTGCCCTCTGCTGCTGTGAGTTGCAGGTTCTGCAGGAATTAATTGCCGGCCGGCAATGTTTAGTGCCGACCGGCAGTAAATCAACAGCCGATGGATGAATTTTGTGCCGGTGACCACAATTCACTGCCGGTGACTATTCTACCCAGCCGATGGGATTCTCCAGTGTCCAGAGAGGTATTCCTGAGACTTTGGCAGTCTTCAGAGAAGCAAAGCAGGGAAAACAGAGGCAGGCTAGGCATGGCAGTGCAATTCCGAGCGGAATCCGAGCGCGCATGCATTGAGCCCTCGCCCCGAGGCGGTTTACCGTTTTAATTAGATTAATTAACTTGTTAATTTAATTAATTTGTAATATTTAATTAGCTTGCGTAGTTAATTAATCTGTATTATTCTTTTAGGTCCCTCCGAGCGAGGGCAAATTTGTAATAAGTGTGGGTGAGTGCGTGCATGTCTTCCAACCCCCACTTCTTTCTCCCTTTTACTTACCTGCTTTGATGGTTAGTATTAGGACATGTTTATTTTAGCATACCTTACGCTATGCATGCGTGCATCATTCATCAGTATTACATGCACCGGGCTCGGCGCATCATGCTAACTGCACAACATTTCAAATCTAACTTGAATACGTGCTACTCGTGCATTTCACATGCCATGTTTAGGATAGCCGAGCCTGTCTAATTGCATTCTGTATGCAATATGTTAGTCATTTAACATGAGCTAGGCCATGCATGTTTGCTAACTAGTTTATTATTTTGGGCACGGAGTACGATGTAAGTATTTATGCTTTAGCATATCGCATGCGTGTGAATGTTAACATGACAGCATGATTACCATGTGGCTAGATGCTTACGTGTTAAACTGCTTGAATGCCTGTGGGTGGAGGTTGGATTGCTTGAGTTGGAAAAACTCGTTGAAATCCGTGTTTTTAGCCTACTTGCGAGTAGCAAATCCCAAAGCATTTTCAAAACAAACGGATATGCAATGCTTGTTTCCAAATTAGGCAATCTAGTCTATACTTGTTTGCTGTGCGCATAACATAGTAATTCTAGGCTAATAATTGGAACGAGAACATGTAATGTTTTCAAAATCGGATATCACGGTCAGTAGAGGCCGGTCTTCGGACCGGGTGAAAGGGGGTGCTCATAGCTGACCTTCCCCGATCATACCCAAGCTCCCGAACCAAGACAATTTTGGTGATGACGGACACGTGGCCTTCGGCACCGAGTCAGGGTTTCCTAAATTTCCCATTTTAAAAAATATTTAGGTGGCGACTCTGTATCCGGCAAAGCAGTCCATGTTTGGCACTTCTTTTCAAAAATCTGTTTTTTTTCTCAAAACGATTTGCCGGATTTGGACTCTTTGGTTCAGATTAAGAACCGTGACACAAATCGAGTCCGAACTGTAGTGGAGCCCACACTGGCGCTGTCTACAGTTTCTGGCGACTCTGCTGGGGATTTTAGAGAGCTTGACTCGAACTCGTGATATCCTGTTTTGACTTCATTTATGTGTCTCTTTGCATTGCATGTGCATTGGTGCGCCTAGGACACCGTGTTGGCCATCTGCTATTCCTGAGCGGTTTGCTGGAGGCTTGTCTTGTCAAGACATGACCATAAGGCTGACCGGTTGCGGGCTCTGCCAGTATGGGAACACAAACCCCGGTTTTACCGGGGCACCCTCTTTGACCATTCGACCTAGTGCATATCGAAATCCATAGTGACCATTCCAAACTAGGACAGGTTGCTTACCCGATATAGGTTGTTTGAAGCCGCTGTGTGCATAGTGAAACCCTAGCTCCTGACAAAATAGGACAGGGAAACCCTACCCCAACATAGGGGTGTATTGGTTCTCCTTTACGTGCTATGTACTTTTAGAGTGTATCTCTACAGGAACACACATGTCAGTTTGCAAGATTGGGTATCAGGCCCGGGGGCACCAGTATCAGTATTGTTGAGAATCAGTTATGTCTGCGGGTATCAGTTCAGTTTTGAACAGTGATTCTGGGGAACAGTGATCAGTAGTAGAGTGCAGTTGTTTAGCTACACCCGTGTTTGATCTGTTTGGGGCTGAAATACTGCTTGTTTTCCGTTTTAGTTCAGAGATTCCGAGAGTTGATTCAGAATAGCTAGTGTCTTCTCCTTGTTGAGGCAGGACTTAGCATGACGCAGAATTCAGAAGAGGTCGTGGTCATGACGGCCGCATTGAGTCAAGGGATCACCCCGCAAGGTGAGACAAATATTGATCTGCCACATCCACCTAGGTCGCCTGCTGCACACTCAGTTTGGACCCCTCAACTATATCAGGCTCGCAAGCCTACTACTTTTGAACTAATGGGAATGATAAGTGATCTTCAAAGATCCGTGACGGATCTCGCCTATGGGATGTCGGTTTCGCCACCAGCCGTACCATATGCCGGAGGCTTTATACCCCAGGAGCCCCCGCTATTGGGACGGATAGTAATTGAACTCAGCCAACCGGAGATGACCTCCAGCTATGGCAACGACGCATCAAACCAAACTCTAGATCAGGCTGAGGCCAGAGGCAAAGGTAAGATGAAGGCAGATGCCGACCCTATTGAACAACTGCTGTGGGCAGTAGAGGCTATGAAAGCCGGGGGGATGAACAAGCAACAGATATCTGCAGTTGTGGCAAAAGCTGTGGAGGACGCTTTCCCCACTCTGCCTGAGGGCAGTTCCAGTCAATCAGAGAACCGGGATAGGCCCCGTCAAGCCAAAACGGTTCTTCCCGCTCCCAGCCTTGTATCCGGGAAGGATCGAAAATCCAAAGCCGCACCCGCCGATCCGTTCGCTAGTGTATCTAGCAAGAGTGCTCAAGCTCCGAAGTACCTGCCTCGAGGGCGCCGAGTCTTCCATCCTCTCTACATGCCCTTGTCTAGGGCACTTTTGATTTTGGCTAAAAAAGGACATCTTACACCCCTGGAGCCTCGACCTCTCCCGAAGGATCTCCCTGCTACTCATGACCCTGCTCAGTACTGCGCGTACCACCAGCAGACCGGTCACAGCACCGACAGTTGTTTCCGCCTTCGTCATGAAGTGCAAGATCTGATTGATGATAAGGTCATCCTCCCGCCTACCTCGGCCAAGTCAGTCACTACAGAGTTCTTGGATTTTGAGGATACCGATACTGAGAGTATGTAATCAGGAAGTGAATCGCCTGCGGGCGATACTTGATGTATTTTGGACGTGGCGTTCGGCACGCATTTTTGAGCATCTGCCAATGCCAGTTTTGTAAATTTTGACTTGGGTGTCGAGTCAGTCTTTTGTTTTGTTTTGAGCCTGTCTCTCTGTATTGAGTCAGTCTTTTTGCTTACAGGGTCTGTCTTGTTGTAATGAGTCAGTCGCTCTTGTATAGAATACCAGGTGATTCCAAGGTTGTTGCCTCGAACGCCGTTTTGTAATTATCCTTTTGTTTTTCCTTTTGAGTCTGTCTCAGTTGAGGAGCCAGTCACAATCAGGGAATCTGAATGAAACAGCTGCGGCTACCACGTTTCAGTATTTGTTGCTGTTTAAGTTAGTTATGCCAGAGGATGTGAAGGGAACGACAGTACATACCACCTACTCCCTTGTGCCTTAAACATCGTTGTAATGACCTAAGCTTTTCATAAAAACCCTTTTTCGAACACTGCGGTGATGAAAACGAAGAGGAAGTAATTCCTCGGGTTTTGTAAAATTTTGATCATTTTGAGGGAAAGAGAGGCCTGCTAAGCTTTTAATGAATAAAATCATGCTTGTCGGCGTGAGTACTGAGAAGGATCCTGGTTTGATCCAGACTGGTTCCACACTATCTTCTGCGCGAGCGATTTGTCGCTTTCTTAAAAACTTTCAAAAACAAAATGTTTTGCGTAGTCTTGTGAAGACCTGTGTGGAATTGCTCTTGAGATTGTGTAGCCTGGGATCGCTCTCAGCCTCGAGATTCAATCTATCTGTTGCAAACTGGAATCCGTTCAAAACATTCAACAGTGCCATGAAACGCCTGTGTGGCCCATTTTGAGGCAGCCCTCAAGCAAGAGGCATCAAAGTCAGATCAAGGAGATCAGAGCCCACCAGGCAAGGCTCGTGAAGCAACCGTGATGGACTTTTCTGCAAATCAACACAACAGTCCCTCTCCTGGATACAGAGAGGCTTCAATCTCAAAACCATTTGGCATGGGCTTGCTACACTTTTACCCTTTGAGAGGCTTGCTGGGCCGAAAACCCGGAAGGGCGGCCCAGGCAAAAGTTAGAGCAAAGAAAAAGAAAAGAAAAAAAAAGAAAAAAAAAAGAAGTAAATAAAGAGAAAAGAAAAGAACGAAGAATAGCAAAAGAAAAGAAAGAAAAGAAGTGAAAATGCAAAAGAAAAAAAGAAAGAAAAAGAAAAACATAGCTCGCAAGGTCGAAAACCCACATTGGGCACCTTGGCAAAAGTTAGAGCCTAAACAGTGAAGGTTAAAATACCCGAGTGTACCTTAACCGGAACTACGTAAGGCTTGATTCCCATGTTTGGGATACATAGGCAACTTCATCTTGAAGTCCAGCCCCCAACGCTTCCATAGCGTCTCAGTTCATGTCATGGTTTTGATCACCTGTGTCTCCTCCGAATCCGATGTCTCGATTGCAACAACCTGGAACTACGTGACCAACTTCCTCTTGAAGTCCAACCACCAACACCTTCCAGGTGACTATGTCCATATATTGATTCAAACCGTCTTCGCCTCCTCCGCGTCCGAGGATCCGATCGTCATCAACGAGGACTGGCTTACAGCATGCCGCGGCATCATCCAAACAAGGGGCAACTTTCCGTTGCCATGCATTGCCATAAGTTGCCCTGAGTTGCCGTCCAAACCAGGGGCAACTTTCCGTTCCCTTATCCCCCCTTAAGCCAGGGGCGATTTTCCATTGTCCCCGATCCGAGGTTGCGCATCTCGAGGGTAAGTTCCGCGCTCGTTGAGCGTTGATTGTTTGCAAAATTAGTTTTTGAAAATTTTTACTGAAGTTGACTATTTTCTCGAAAACTATTTCATTTTCCAAAACCGGACCATTTTCTTGGACCCAAAAAGGAGAATTTTCAGTGCTCACAGCCTGACATGCATGATTTTGAATCAGAAAATCAAACAAGTATGTTAATCCAACTCTCATTTTGGTCAAAACTGTTTTAGGAAGAAAACAAAAAAAATGGTCAAAGTGACGAACTAGGGGCGCAAGTGAGTCAGGTCCTCTGTCTTTTCCCCGCCATCAACATACTTGCCAGAAGGGCACTCTATCCACCAGGAGAAATAGCCGTGAGCTGACAGTGCTGGGCGTGAACCTGCGAATTCCTATTCATTCATTAATTATCCTGGGGAGGGATAAAAAATGAGAAAATAAAGAATAGAGAGGTGTAAGTTGAGAGAAAAGTGAGCAAAAGGGTTTTGAGAGAAAAACCGAGTATGAGAGCCGAGTGATGTGAGTATCGCAAATCAGAAGGGGTGGGAAATTATACCCGAAGAAATTGGCTCCTCGAGATCTGAGGTCTTTTTGTAAACATGTCCGTGTGTCGTGTCTTTTGATTTGTCGGTCTCGATTTTGGCTTTGAGTCTTTCCCGAGTGTGTCTCGTTGTCTTTAGGTCGTCTGCCTTTTGTTTCTTTGTTTGAGTCTTTCCCGCTGTGTTCGGTTTTAGGCTCGATACCCCGGTTGCAGAATCCCTCTTCAAAAGTTAAAAATCGTTTGTGCTCAGAATGCCGTACCATTCTCTACATTCGTGCGAAGCAAGAGAAGAAAGGGAAATTTGGGACAACCAAGTGTGTTTCGACTGCAACCGTTTCAGCTTTCGTAGTCCGTCTTGTCAGATTGGGTTATTTGTTCAGGGTTTGCTGTGTGCGGAATGAATCGAGTGTTGTGTTATGGGCTGTATGCAGATCAATCCCCAGCAGAGTATGGGCTGTACTATTCAGTTTGAGTAGTGGTTTGTATGAGTTGTTTGCTGTTAGTTGGTTGGTTATCCGATTATCACAGTGCAAGTGTTTAATTTTCAGACAACAGATCAGTATCATTTACATTTGAGGTGTGATATGATGCAATGCAGTGCAAGGTATGAAATGTGCAGATATAACACTCTTTTAGACCAAAAAGTTTGTTTCATTTCATATATAATCTTTTTCAAGTACAAAGTTTTGGGAACAAAAATCTGCCCGCGGCAGTACAAAGTACCCTAACTACTGACAAAAGGGGAAAATGCAAAAAAGAAGAAAAACAGCAAAATCTGTATCAAATGTCAAAGATGACTCCGGGGCTGTCAGTCCGTCCTCGCCCTCTTCCTGGGCAGAAGCCCAGGAGCATCACCAGGAGCATCGCCGTCTGAGCCTGAGCCCGAGCTGTCCCCGGTCTCCTCCGACGACGACCCCGCCTCCGCCTCTGTCTCTGCCTCAGACTCGTCATCTGGAACTGGAGCCCGCGAGCTGCTCCCGACATGAGTGCGCCCCCCTTTGGTGCGGGGATATACTCTGCCATCCCGGGTAGAAATGGGAGGTCCAGCTGGAGCGCCACCCACCGGAGGAATCTGGAAGGGAGGCTGAAAAAGCATAAAAGGCGAATGCATCAGAATACTGTGAGCAGTTTATCAGTATAGAATACAGTGTATGAGTACAGTGTATGGGTGCCGTGAGCAGTTTATCAGTATAGAATACAGTTTATGAGTACAGTGTGTGGGTGCCGTGAGCAGTTTATCAGTATAGAATACAATGTATGAGTACAGTGTGTGGGTGCCGTGAGCAGTTTATCAGTACAGAATACAATGTATGAGTACAGTGTGTGGGTGCCGTGAGCAGTTTATCAGTACAGAATACAGTGTATGAGTACAGTCTATGAATGCCGTGAGCAGTGAATTAGTGCAGAATGCAGTGTATGAGTACAGTGTGTGGATGCCGTGAGCAGTTTATCAGTGCAGGATGCAGTTTGTGAGTACAGTGTATCAGATGCTGTGGGCAGTTTATCAGATGATGTCTTATGCATCAGATTATGTAAAGCAGTTTGTGTATGGTTTGAGGCTGTGGTCAAAAAGAACATACCGGAATGCTGTAAAGGGCTAGGAGGTCGAATGTCCGCTGTAGCATCCCCATCATGGAGGCATTCATCTCCAATGACTGCCGGGTGTACTCGGAAGACGCCTGTGAAAGTATCAGATGCATCAGTATTCTGTGGAATATCAAATAAACTGAAATGAAATAACTGTACAAAAATGCAGTAATACATACCGGAGGTAAGTCGGGGACACCGACAAACTCGTGATCAGCCGGTGGAGGAGCGAAGGGGATCTGGTAGGTCGCCCCACCCTGCCCTCTGAAAGTCAATGAAGCAGGCAGAGTAGGCCAACTGGTCCCTCGTCCTCTCTGAACTCTGCCCCTGCCGCGGACTCGAGCTCTCCTCGGCGCTCCTCCTCCAGCTCCTGCTCTGGCCACTGGCGCTGCTGGCCTCTCTCTCTCAACTCGGCGACCGCCACTCAGAGGTTGCATGATAAAGGTCCGGACGTACTCTGAGTAATCGCCCTCGCCTCTGTAGCCGTCTGCCTCCCAGCCGAGGGTGTAGTCCGCCATCTGCTCAGCAGTGAATCGCTCGGTATCCCTCATATGCTCAGGAGGGTGCACCGGGACTATCTGCTCAGGTAAGCCTAGGGTCTGGTGTAAGAAACGCTCACCTAGGTACCAAGCCCGACAGACCGGGCCCTCGAGCAGAATCCGGTAACGTGAGGTCTCATCGGCACCGGCAAACCGATCCCGTGTCATCGCTGGCAATGGAGCCCACGGCCGCCAGGTGATCTGAAAAAGAAATACAATTTGTTATCTACTGTTATTGAAATATGCAGTGGAAAGACGAAGCTTAAATGAACTGCAAGTAGAACATACCTCGGCAGGGTTTATGGTGTCGAAGTAGCGGCGGAAGAAGCTGAATGTCTCCCGCGGCCTCCGGGTGCATCTCCCGTCAAAGCGACGCGAAAAAGGGACAACCAGAGGAGTCTCCGTCTCCGGTACGGGAGCGAGCCTAGGGAAGTAGGCATAAACCCACAACTGCAAGATAAATACCAGTGCATTTATCAGATAAAGCAGAATACAGAATAAAAGGCAGAAATAGCAGAACAGTGTTGTGCAGTGTGTTGTGCAGAGTGTACAGTGTGAGCAGTGTACAGTCAATGTAAAGCAGAGAATGTGTGTGCCGTGTGTACAGTATACAGCGAGTGTAAAGCAAACTACAGTGTGTGCAGTGTGCAGAGTACAGAAAATATAGAACAGAAAGTGTAAAGCAGAAAGCAAAAATGAAAGGCAGAAAAAGAGATGTACCTCCCAAACACGCCAATAGCCCCCGAGCAACTGTCCGCTGCCGCGGGAGACCGAGCTCATATATCCATAAAGGGTGGCCAGAGCAGCGCCACCCCAATCATAATGCAAAATATCTCTGACATCCACCAGTGCGCTGAGAAGGCAGAGAGGCACTGTGTTCGCCCGGTCAGCGAAGATGGTCGTCCCAAATAGGAACATGAGGAAGCCGCGTGCATATCTCTCTACGGCCTCTGGGGTCATCGGAGCTGCATCAACGAGGAGGGGCTAGACCCGGAACTGCACCTCGAACCAGGAGTACCGGACGAAGCCGGGACGCGCAAGAGGCGGTGCCGCTCCGAGCAAGTAGACCTGAGCCGCGGTCCACTCGTCCATATCAATGTCAAAGGGGATCGGATCACCCCCTACCCCGATGCCTGTGAGCATCGAGAAATCGTAAGGGGTCATCGTCATGTCCCCGGTCGCGGACAGGTGAAATGAATCGGTGGTGTCCCACCACCTCTCCGCTAGGGCGGCAAAAAGAGGTCTGCATGTCGTAAGCTGGGAGAGTCCCCTGCAAAAGGTGCCAAAGCCAGCCTGGTCTACGATGCGGCGAACTGCGTCGGGAACTCGGCGTACCACGTACGAGCGACGGTATTCCCATACCCACGGATGGTATGGGAGTCTCCCTGTTTTCAAACAAATAGTTGCGAAGCAATATAAAATACACAGTCCTGAAGAAACAGTCAAAATCAGTGCAAACTTGGCATGCGTGCAAGTTTATCAGATTCAAGCAGATACCGGGTGCCTGTGTGCTTATAGTGAATTACAACGCGTGATGCGTCAGCGTGTTTGTGTGATTTGATGCAAAGGTGGCATGCGTGCGTATTTTCATATTCAAACAGGCATCGGGTGTCGGTGTAATACGGTGTGTGCCGTGGTTTGAGTGGTTCAAGACTAGTGCAGTGTGTGCGCGTATGAATCTTAAACAGATAATCAGTTGCAAACGTGTTTGTAATTGACTACAATGTACAGTATATCAGTGTATCGGAACTAAGCAGTTAAAGAATGCAACCAGCTATGACAATTGGCAGTTAAACATTCTACATTGCAGAAAGTAAAGCAGGGAAAGAAAGTTACCTCGGAAACGCCGGAGGATAGGTGGGAGACAGGCTCGCGTAGCAAGAGCTCAGGATCCAACGCCATGTCGAAGCTCCTGAACTGGCGCAGTCCGTCGGGTGGCAGAACATGAATCGCCGGCCGGTAGGTCGCCGGGTCGAAAGGGCGCTCGCTCAACGGGAGGAGCTCGACCTCGGGATCCATCTCGTGATCCAACGGAGTCCCGCCGCGTGGAACGTCGTTGGCCATATCGAGAATGATGGGAAAGTGGTCGAAGGATGAAATCGGCTCGGAATACGAAGAGTCAACTCGAAAGTCAACCCCTGGGAAGTTGGAAAATGGCCGGAAAGGTCGAGATGGGAAAAGGTATGGAAATGAAGAGGAAATCGAGGGGAACAATTCCCAAAAAGGCGAAAATGGCGAAGGGAGCGCCGAAATGAAATTTCAATCGGTCGAAAATGTCCGAAACGCGATAAACTCCGCGAATCGAACGATGGAAAATGCGCGAGAACGCAAAGAAACGGAGAAAAGAGGAGAGAAAAAGGCTCTAGAGAGAGAGAGAGATGGTTTTCGGCGGAAATGAAATAAGAAAATAGGGTTTAGAAACCCTATTTTAAAACACCCGGAGCGAAAAGTCAAATCTGCCCCGACTCAGTAACTTTTTGCCGGTCGGCAACAGTTTGTGCCGGCCGGCAGAATATTGTGCCGATGGAATTTATTTGCAGCCGGTGGCCTCCTATCCCAGCCGGTGATGTTCCCACAGCCTCGTTTAGGCCATATGAGTGGTTTCTGGTCTTCATAGCCCAAGAAAGTACAAGAAAGTGCATCTCCGATGCTTAACCGGCCTCCGTTTTGACCTCGGACCGTGCCTTCTGTGCGTGGCACTCGAATTCGTGCAATGTTGTATCCTTTTGTATCCTCTTGCCCTTTGCAAGATTCAAAAGTTGCCCCGTGTGTGTTGCATGCATTCATCTTACCGTCTGGTGCGTCGTATCGCGCCGTGACGCATATCACGGTTGCATTGATTGTGCACTCAATTCATTTGTCGTGCATCCTAAAAGTCGTGCTTAGTCGCGCATTTCAAATTCACTTGCATTGTCATGCGTTGCCCCACAACCGGTCTGGCGAGACCTTAAACCCGCTCAGTTGCATTGTCATGCGTATCAGAATACGTGCGTTGTCACGCACTTGCATTAACATGCATCGTCATGCATTGTTTTATCAACATTGTCATGCATTGTCATGCATTTCATTACATACGTCGCCTTGTGCATCATTCGCATTATCATGCACCTTTCAAATTGCATTGTTTTGCATTTTTCCTGAGGTACGCGTGTCTCAGTTGCATTGTTTTGAATTTTCCGTGTAGGCACGTGTGTCACATTCACATTGTTTTACATCTCCGTGAGGCATGCGTACCTCACTTGCATCATTTTGCACGGCGGTCTGGCGAGACCCTAAACACGCACGGTCCAGGAGACCTAAAATCTTTGGGAGGTGCAAGACCTTCACTCGCGTTGTCTAACGCATCGCGCTGTCTAGCGCATCTCATTGCATTTTGCATGCATTCTATCACGCTATCTTGCGCATTGCACTGTCTTGTGCACTCGCGTTGTCTAACGCATCGTGCTGTCTAGCGCATCTCATTGCATTTTGCATGCATTCTATCGCGTTATCTTGCGCATTGCACTGTCTTGTGCACTCGCGTTGTCTAACGCATCGCGCTGTCTAGCGCATCTCATTGCATTTTGCATGCATTCTATCGCGCTATCTTGCGCATTGCACTGTCTTGTGCACTCGCGTTGTCTAACGCATCGCGCTATCTAGCGCATCTCATTGCATTTTGCATGCATTCTATCGCGCTATCTTGCGCATTGCACTGTCTTGTGCACTCGCGTTGTCTAACGCATCGCGCTGTCTAGCGCATTTCATTGCATTTTGCATGCATTCAATCGCGCTATCTTGCGCATGACACCGTCCTTAAATACGAACGGTCTAGGAGACCTTAAATCCTTGGAAGGTGCAAGACCTTCGGTTCATTGGTGTACACAGCATATGCATATGTCATGCATCATTGTAGATACCGCATTATCCTGCATCATCATAGGTAGTGCATTTCAAAAACGAAAAAAAACAAACAAAACCAACATGCATCATTATAGATATTGCATATGTCATGCATCTCCATCGTAAACATTCATTCCAGTGCATATTGTAAATATTGCATTATAGCTTGCATGCATTCACTGCATCACCCCTTTCATTTAGGGCTCGCACCTTTCCTTGTCGAGCTTGGCTGGTATGTGCTCATACTTTTCACGTCTATACACTCATAGTTCTGCATGTGTACGCACTTTGAGGGTTGCGGCACCTTTTCTATGTTAGACGCAGTTTGTGTGTGTCCATGCCTTTCCTAGGCAAGATACGGTTTTGGCTGCACGCCATATCCACTATATATTACATTGTAGTGTAAGTTTTGCATCCTGCATTAGGATCATTGTTCTTTCCCCAGCGGGTCGTCACCCCACTTATGTCATTCCACCCAATACTTGTTCTTGTGTCCGTCTGCATCACTCATAGTTCAGACATCGTTCTATGGTAGACGGACTTGTTACTTCCATCAATCTATTTGACATTTGTGTGGTTTCGAACCGCTCATGTTTGAATCATGATTCAATTGCTTTGCATATAGTTTGCATTGTTTCAATTGCATGGCATATCATTTGCATTGTTTATACATTGTTTTGTATATATTGCATATCATTTTGCATTCACTCTTGCATTATCATGCATGTTGCTAACAATATTGTACCTGTTAAGTTTGTTTTCTTTTCAGGCACGATATTGTATGTACGGTTCATTTGAAGCCGGTACAACCGGACGAGCCGCACAGGTATTGTATTCTCCGAGTGAGACGTATTGAGAATTGCATAATTCTCTTACATCCTTTCTGCATTATAGTGTAGATCGGCGTATGCCAGCTTATAACTGTCGCATGTGTGCTTCATTACAGCTTTCTTTGCATGATCATAAGTTATGCTCGGCTTCTTGCATTGTCTTGCATTTTGCCCCTGCCTTCGGGCGCATACCTTGTTTGTCTTGCATGTTTGTCCAAGTCTTCGGCCTTGTCAAAAATGGGTCGTCTCTGGGCTTTGACATTCACTCCCGTCATTATTATGACTTTCGAGTTCTGTCAAAGAGGGGCAACTGTAGACACCCCATTTTTGACCGTCCTCAAGACTTGGACGTCACCGTTTGAACACTCGGTGATTATCCATGTTTGTGTTTGTTTGGAGTTCCCGGAGTTCTCGGCTACGCGCCTTACCTCAGGATCTCCGAACTTGACTGTTTTGTGTCTGGTTTTGCACCAAACACTTGTATTTTGCCTTGGAGGGGCAGGGAATGCCTTGTGAGGCATCCCCACACACCACCGGCAGTGGCTAAAGGCCACCGGC
Source organism: Camellia granthamiana (assembly GCA_036172215.1). Taxonomy (NCBI): domain Eukaryota; kingdom Viridiplantae; phylum Streptophyta; class Magnoliopsida; order Ericales; family Theaceae; genus Camellia; species Camellia granthamiana. The sequence goes on along the minus strand of CM069917.1, from coordinate 1,420,939 downwards.
TGGTTTTTCTTGCCACCGACAATATATTGTGCCGATCGGCAATCTTTGTTGCCGGTCGGCAGTCATTTTTGTCAAAATGACATTTTTTGACAGCCGACTACTGTTCAGTTGCTTTTTCAGATATTTTGAAACAGCTGTCTGGCATTGGCTTCCCCTCCATACACGTGTATGGAGGGATGCTCTTCTTGTTAGCTTCCTTGACAAGCTTTATACAAGATTGGCTCTTCTATAAGAGGAGCCCTCCTCCCTTGGCATGAGGGTTGGCTTTTTGGAGAGAAAACAACTCAGAGAGAGCTCTGGTTTTAGGTCTAGGATTGATACATATTATATCTCTATACCTCTCTCCCTTAAGTGTTCTAGGTGCATTTATTCATACTATTGCACATCAACACCTAGTGTTTCACCTTTCCTTGGTTTCTGAGGTTCCAAGAGGTTGTTCTTGGTGTTCTTGGCTGGATTTGAGCCCAAGGAAGCAACAACATCAACATTTGTGAAGGTGGTCAACAAGGGTAAGAAACTAGCCTTTTATTCCCCATTTTTGCATCCTATTTCTTACCCATCTTAGAGCTGTTTTTGTGCTTAGTGTATAATACCAAGAAGTTCTGTTTTTAGGCCCTCTTGATAGTTTATTAAGAGTGTTTTGTGGTTTGGGTGTGTTTGACCACTCTTAGACCTTGAAAGGCCTCATTTTGTGCCATTTTGTGCAAGTTTCGAGACTTTGATGTTTGGGCCTCTTCACCACTGAAATCTTGAGGGATTTCAGTGGTGGAGATGGTGCCTTGAAGTCTTAAAAAGGGGAGGGCCACCCCCTCTCCTTGTTGTCCTTGAAAAGGACCTATTTTGCTTCCTTAAGGAGCCTTATGTTCAAGTGTGTTGATCATGTCTAGGCTGCGTTTCATGCTTATATGGCCATGTTATAACTTTGTCTTAAGTTGGTTTTGGTGCTCCATTCATGTTTAGTGTAGTTGCCATGTAATGCCTTGTAATTCCCTTAACATGTCCTAGGTTGTTAGCCTTTGTTCGAGCATGATTTAGGCATAGACTTATGAATGTTTTGTGCTTATTTTGCCATGCTTTAGGTCTGTCCATAGTCGTTTGGATCGATTTTGGCATGTTTAGTATAGCTCCTTTGCATTTGTGGCTTGCCGGGCTTGTATGCCTCAAGTGTGTGAATGTGTAGCATGTGTTGCTTGCATCATTTTGGTGGTTTGGAACCATCCAACATGTAATTTCAGTCCCTTCGGCATGCCCATATACTTGCCTTAGTTGCTTCTTTGTTGCTTTGAAAGCATGTGTTGTATGCCCTATGTTTTGACCATCGTGCATGCCTTTGGATTCATGTCATTTAGATGCCATCTAGGTGGCCTTTTGGGCTTAGTTTTATGTGTTAAAACTCTGTTTCTAGTTGCTTAACTATTGCCATGCGTGGTTGTACTAAATGTGGTTCAAGCCTTCATAACTTGCCTTGCATACTTGGACTATGCTTGCATGCTTTTGTTTGTCTTGTTTGAATTGGTTTGGCACCACATTCTAGCATGAATTTCAGAGCTTATATTGCATGCTAGTTATCCATGATATCCCCTTTCGAATGTGTTTGAAAGTTGCTAGTTTAAGGCTTAAAGTGTTGGTCCAACTTACTTGCATGTGTGCATGTGTGTTTAGGCCTCATATTTTAGCATTTTGGCCACTGATTTTAGGCCTAATTGGAGTTGCCTAAGTCATGTTTAAGACCATCATTTGTTTGCGTGCATGCTTACCTCATGTTTGCTTGTATGCTTACATTGTTTGTTCACATGCTCATATTGCATCCCTAGCTAACATGATTAGGTTGCAATGCATCTTGCATGCATGCCTTGTCCTTTGATTTGGTGATGAGGATTGGGCTCTTTGATTGTTTAGTTTGCATTTCATTTCACATAAAAATTGCACACTTGATTCTTTGGGCCATCATGCATGAAAATGCGTGATTGGTGGCCCGAGAATCGAGGCACATCTTCCTTTGAGTCACAAACATGATAAGGAGTGTGTTTGGTGCATACATTGCTTGAATAACATTGCCATGCAAGACTTTGCCCTTTGCTGCTGTGAGTTGCAGGTTCTGCAGGAATTAATTGCCGGCCGGCAATGTTTAGTGCCGACCGGCAGTAAATCAACAGCCGATGGATGAATTTTGTGCCAGTGACCACAATTCACTGCCGGTGATTATTCTACCCAGCCGGTGGAATTCTCCAGTGTCCAGAGAGGTATTCCTGAGACTTTGGCAGTCTTCAGAGAAGCAAAGCAGGGAAAACAGAGGCAGGCTAGGCATGGCAGTGCAATTCCGAGCGGAATCCGAGCGCGCATGCATTGAGCCCTCGCCCCGAGGCGATTTACTGTTTTAATTAGATTAATTAACTTGTTAATTTAATTAATTTGTAATATTTAATTAGCTTGCGTAGTTAATTAATCTGTATTATTCTTTTAAGTCCCTCCGAGCGAGGGCAAATTTGTAATAAGTGTGGGTGAGTGCGTGCATGTCTTCCAACCCCCACTTCTTTCTCCCTTTTACTTACCTGCTTTGATGGTTAGTATTAGGACATGTTTATTTTAGCATACCTTACGCTATGCATGCGTGCATCATTCATCAGTATTACATGCACCGGGCTCGGCGCATCATGCTAACTGCACAACATTTCAAATCTAACTTGAATACGTGCTACTCGTGCATTTCACATGCCATGTTTAGGATAGCCGAGCCTGTCTAATTGCATTCTGTATGCAATGCGTTAGTCATTTAACATGAGCTAGGCCATGCATGTTTGCTAACTAGTTTATTGTTTTGGGCACGGAGTACGATGTAAGTATTTATGCTTTAGCATATCGCATGCGTGTGAATGTTAACATGACAGCATGATTACCATGTGGCTAAATGCTTACGTGTTAAACTGCTTGAATGCCTGTGGGTGGAGGTTGGATTGCTTGAGTTTGAAAAACTCGTTGAAATCCGTGTTTTTAGCCTACTTGCGAGTAGCAAATCCCAAAGCATTTTCAAAACGAACGGATATGCAATGCTTGTTTCCAAATTAGGCAATCTAGTCTATACTTGTTTGCTGTGCGCATAACATAGTAATTCTAGGCTAATAATTGGAACGAGAACATGTAATATTTTCAAAATCGGATATCACGGTTAGAAGAGGCCGGTCTTCGGACCGGGCGAAAGGGGGTGCTCATAGCTGAGCTTCCCCGATCGTACCCAAGCTCCCGAGCCAAGACAATTTTGGTGATGACGGACACGTGGCCTTCGGCACCGAGTCAGGGTTTCCTAAATTTCCCATTTTAAAAAATATTTAGGTGGCAACTCTGTATCTGGCAAAGCAGCCCATGTTTGGCACTTCTTTTCAAAAATCTGTTTTTTTTCTCAAAACGATTTGCCGGATTTGGACTCTTTGGTTCAGATTAAGAACCGTGACACAAATCGAGTCCGAACTGTAGTGGAGCCCACGCGGGCGCTGTATACAACGAAGTTCTTTGCTTGAGCGGTCTGTAAACTAGGTAAAAATACTAGTTGTGTGAATTTTCCACTCGACGACCGCTCGATGGTCGCTCGAGCGTGTGACTGAAGTCTTCGCTTAAGCGCAACTTTTGTTGCTCGAGCGGTCTGCAAAACATGAGAACTTATGGGAGCTTGCATTTCACACTCGAGCCAACTTTTGGTCGCTCAAACGGAAGTGCAAAATAAAGGTGGTCGCTCGAGCGAAGAGAGAGAATTCTGGAATTTTCAGATTGCTATTCAAGATGTAAAGTAAGAGTTTAAAGCTCCAAACTCGCTCCTTTGGGCCAAAAACTGAAGGGAACTTGTGTAAACATGTAAAACATCAAGAATTCAAAACCGTTTTGCAAAATCAAAGCCCAAAGGTAAGCTAATTAGGCAAAATCAAGCTTGAAATGTTGAAAACATAACATGCATGCAATGAATTAAATTCAAAGCCTCCAAATCATAATTACATAAGGTGGAATGATGGAAAACAAAATGGATTCCCAAAACTATGGTACAATTGTCACATACAAGTGAAATTTTTGACAATTAAACTTAAAATATAGGAAAACATGCATGCATACATGAATTGATTCTTAATTCCAACCTTTAGCTCAATTCTTGTATAAATTCACCCATCTCACTTGAGTCCAAACATTAACCAACTAAATTACAAAACTAAAAGCTAGAATTCCTTACCTTAGAGGCTTAATTGTGTTCTAGATGTCCAAATACTTGAATCTTGAAGGTCAACACCTAGGATTCCCTACAATTCTTCTTTATCTCCTTGGTTTCCAAGCTCACACTTGATCTCTCTCTCTCTTTCCCCCTCACGTTGGAGTCAAAAAGGTGAGAAATGAGAGTGTAAAAGGCTCTAAGGCTTAACATTAGCCTTATGTGGGCTCCACTAATGGGATTAATTCACCTTAATTAACTTAGGCTAGACAATGGGTTTAATTAATCTAATTTATTTTGTTCCGAATTGAATTTCAATTTGACCTACCACAAAATTCTAAAAATGCTAAACAACACATAAACCAAGTCAATTTCTTGATCGGACGCCGATAAGGCCTTCAATTCACAAAACGAAACAGAAATGCAAATAGATATTTCTACAAAAGACAGATAGAAACTCAAATAATGCAATACACATGTAATTAGCTCATGATTTCATCTTAACTACTTATTAAGCACCCTTAATCACATGTTTGAAGCTAATCATAGGTCGGGGTTGTTACAGAGTTAGATGAGGAAATTTACATAGAACAACCAAAAAGATTTTATGTTCCAGAAAAAGAAAAGAAAGTGTGTAAATTGGTTAATTCATTATATGGTTTAAAATAAGTGCCAAAATAATGACATGAGAAATTTGACAAGGCAATGATGTCAAATGGATTCAAAATTAATAAATGTGACAAATGTATTTATATTGAAAACACAAACAAAGGTTATGTAATAGTATGTCTTTATGTAGATGATATGCTCATCATAGGTAGTAATAATGACATGATTAAAACTATCAAGAAAATATTGAATAAACATTTTGACATGAAAGACATAGGGATTGCTGATGTAATACTTGGTATGAAAATTACCAAAACATCATAAGGTTATGCTTTGTCACAATCTCACTAAATTGAGAAAATACTTGACAAATTCAGCAAAGATGATGATCATCTTACTAGAACACCTGTGGATGTTATTTTGTTTCTTTCTAAGAATGTACAGAAAAGTATTTCTCAATTAGAGTATGCCCAAATTATTGGAGGCTTAATGTACTTGATAAACTGCACTCGCCCGGATATAGCTTATGCAGTAAGTAAATTAAGTAGATATACAAGTAATCTAGGAGTAGAACACTGGAAAGCAAATATAAGGGTTCTAAGATATCTCTGATTTACTCGTAACATTGGGTTAAATTATACTAGATATCTAGCAGTACTTGAAGGATACTGTGATGCAAATTGGATATCGGATACTAGAGACTCAAAATCTATCAGTGGATATGTCTTTACTCTTATTGGGGCAGCTGTATCTTAGAAATCTTCCAAGCAGACTTGCATTGCTAAGTCTACTATGGAATCAAAATTCATAGCTTTAGATAAAGCTGGGAAAGAAGCAGAATGGCTTCGTCACTTCTTTGAAGATATTCAAATGTGGCCAAAACCGGTGCCTGCTATATGCATACATTGCGATAGTCAATCAACAATAGGTAGAGCACAAAGTCATATGTATAATGGTAAGTCACGACACATTCGTCGTCGACATAATACCATGAGACAACTACTCTCTAATGGAATTATTTCCATTAAATATGTGAAGTCTAAAGACAACATAGCGGATCCACTAACCAAAGGGTTAGCAAGAGAGTTAGTTGAAAATTCATCGAGGGGAATGGGACTTAAGCCTATTAAATAAGAGTTACCACAATGACAACCCAACCTAGTTGACTAGAGATCCCAAGATCTAGGTTCAAAGAGACAACCAAGTTGTGTATGACTCATAAGGATCACTGGGGAGTCAAACTCCTACCCATTTCTATGATGAAATAGTAATGTCTGCTGCGTTTCAGGTTAAGTAATTCTTGTAATGATTCTTATATCTAGGAATACCTAGTAGAGTATGGCAGGATACTCTTCATAAGAATCACCTATATGAGTGTGAACTGGGTCAGTTTTATGAGATTTGTAAAGGGCTACAATTCTCTAGAGCACTCAAGAAAGACCAGGTTATTCAGGGCCAAAATGAACATAATAGTGAGAACTAAACTGTGTCTGGTAATAAACTGTGTGAGTTCTATTGTCTTGGTTTACACAAATGGTTGAACAGTTCAAGACATCATGTTCACTGGTTAGCTAGTAAATCCCATAGTGTCTCACAAGAAAAGGTTCAAAGCCAAAAGCTGCCTATCCTTTGCAGAATATTTTCAATTTCTGTATTCTCTGCATTTATGTCATGTTGTTACATGTTCTCTCCATCAAATTCCATTCATGTGGGGGATTGTTGGAATTCATGGTTTTTATAGGCTTATTTTGGGCCAACTTTGAGCCCAAATTTGAGTGGAGTCCACACGTCCTTTGGAGTGGGTCCAAAGAGATGAAGCGTTCCTTGCCACATGGCAAGTCACATGGTGCAAACAGTTTGTCAAGACCATTTATGAGTGAATAGGAAATCGACGTCATTTTCGGGTTCATGGAATGGACAATTAAAAAAGTAAATATGGGTTTCCTTGAAATGGATTGTCCCACATTGAAACTTGAAAAGAACGTGTGTATATAAGTTCTAGGTGGCAACACTTGGGTTGGGCCCCAAGGGGCACCCCAAGTTTGTAGAAGGGAGGAGTTATGGACAAAGTGAACCTTGGCTCAAACCACCACACACGTGCCCACACGCCGCCGCCGCCACCGCCACCATTCGTCCGACTAGCCAGTCGGCCGAGCCGAGCCATGCCGGGCCAGGCCAGGCGCGGGTATAGGTTGTGGGTCAAATCGGTTCTAACATTAATTTTTTAGAAAAAATTTATTTGAATTTTTTCAAAAATTCTTGTGGGGAAATTATTTTTTGAACAAAATTAATTCAAATTTTTTTTCATCAAATTTGAATTCAAATTTTCTGTCCAATCAAACCGCCTCCAGTCCAATTTCCAACAAATTTGAAACTGCATAGTTCAGACAGATTCAAATAGTTCCAGCAGTTTTGACAGATCAAACAATTCTAGCAGATCTGTTCAAATTTAAACTACACCTTTTCAATTCGAAATTGTATATGTTCGGTTTGAATTTTGTACCTGTTCGGCCCTATAAATACCAAGCCATTTCCAACAATCAAGACATTCTGAAAATCATCTTCTTGCCTTCCTTTTACTCTCATGCATAGATATATTCTTCATATTATTTTAGGAAAAAAATTTAGAGAGTAAAGAACACAAGTTTTGTTCGCCATACAGATTATTTTGAGTGCTATTACAATCTATGTAGATTATTGTATCTTGGGAGATAGACGCTTTTTATCCGTAAGCACCGAAGCGAGACGAATCTGTCTTAAGGACAGAGGGTCACACACTTGACTTGATCTATTTTTGTACTTATTCATTTCGGTAAAATAAATTCTGTAAGTAATTTATTTTTATTTGTTTGATTAGTTTCAAGTTATTTATTTTACACTGAAGATTGTTCCAACAAATGCCAAGCATATATTTAGCTCCACAAAGGAATTAATAAAAGACTGTGTTTAATTCTTCAAATACATACTCTTACTATTACCATTCTATTTTAATTTGCACAGAACCAATATTTGTAGGCCTACTCTTACAACTCCTTCCTTCAAGAGGATCTATGTATTGATGAGGAATTAGAGGATATGCCTATGAGTCCAACGGTTGGTACTCGAGCACATATAAATTCGTGTCGTCATTCTCTTGGCAAAATGGATGTATTATGTCCTTTCTATTTAACATTACATTGGATGGATAAAAAATTAGTAAAATCATCTCCAAACCGTCCTCTATTCAGAACATGTTCAAAAGGAAATGTTAAGCTTCCTCTGCTTATTGCAGCCCCTTCACTTCTTCAAACATTATATGATGGGAATGATGATAAATCAAAATCGTTTCGACATTATACTCGAGTGTACAATGCAACCAATGCTTTTACAAGTCTTGGTGCTACATTAGATTCAAGAGTACTTACTGGAAGAGGCCCTACATCATTCACTATCCATGGGGAATTGCGACATTGAACAAGATCACTACTACCACAATCAGGGCAAGATGCCGCTTATGCGCAATTGTACATTTATAACCCTGATTTAGCTTTAGAAGTTCGCAATTGTAGAAATCCTCAATTAAGAAGAGATGTTCTAAAAATTATTCAAGATAGTTTATTATAGGTTAATGCATTCGTTGCTAAATTTCGCCAGGCTCATGCAATTTTAAATCAAGTAGCCTTAATAGGACGAAATTTACCTGCTCATCTCCACTACAGTTCAACAATAGATCGACGACGGTGTAACCTACTAACTACAAATGAGATTGCAGTTGTAATACCAGGTGATGGAACCAAGGTTAGTGGAATAAGAGATGTTATCTTACATTTACAAGGAAATAATGAGCTAATGCAAATCAATGAATGTCACCCAGCATATTTTCCATTACATTATGTTTTATTATTTCCACATGGTGAGCTTGGATGGGAACCTAAGATGAAACTGTAAGATGTTCAACGTGATTGGCCTTCAACTGATCAACTTACTCAAATGGATTTTTATAGTTATTTTTTGTTTGAACGACCCACAAAATATTCAACAATTTTGAGAGCTGGAAAATTGTTCCAAGAGTTTTTGGTAGATGCTTGGACCGCAACTGAACAAAATAGATTGACTTACTACAAGCTTAATCAAGGGAAAATTCGTGCCGAACTTTACCAAGATTTGACAGATATTGATCCAAATGACCTGCGACCTAATCAAATTGATCAAAGGTTTGTTTTGCCATCCTCATTTCTTGGAGGTCCTAGACACATGTTTGACATCTTTCAAGATTCAATGGCTATCACACGATACAACCAACATCCAGACATTTTTCTCTCCATGACTGCAAATCCTAATTGGCCAGAAATTACTTCGGTATTATTACCGCACCAAACCGTCCTGATTTAATTGCCCATGTTTTTTAGTTAAAGAGAAAGTGTTTGATGAAGAAGATAGAAACAAACCGAGTGTTTGGTAATAAAGTTGCGCATGTTTTTACAATTGAATTCCAAAAATGAGGCCTTCCTCAATGCATGAACTTCTATTTCTTAAGGGTCTAGACAAAATTCGGACATGTGCTCAAGTAGACAAATTGGTTTGTGCAGAATTTTCAGATCCAAAAGATGAACCTATGCTTTTTGAAACTATCAAGTGTTGTATGGTACATGAACCATGTGGTGCTCAAAATCCACAAGCACCATGTATGAAAAATGGTAAATGCACTAAGAGATACCCTCGAGCGTTCGCAGAAACAACTACTATGGATCAAGGTGGATATCCTATCTATCGTCGTCGCAATAATGGTCAAGTTCATATTGTGAGGGAGAAAGAAGTTGATAACAAAGACGTTGTATCATACAATGCATATCTTTCTAAACATTTCAACTGTCACATAAATGTGGAAGTTTGTGCCGGAATGAGATGTGTCAAATATATACACAAGTACATTTACAAGGGTTATGATCGTACAACGATGGTCTTGGGATTGATAAATAAGATCCAACAATATCTCGATGCGAGGTATATTGGACCTCCAGAAACTGCTTGGCAAATATTTGGCCATCCATTGCATGCAGAGATACCAATAGTTGTACGCTTAGCACTTCATTTACCAGGAATGCACCGCGTCTAATCCTGATAAATCATTAGAAGCAATTGTTTCTAGAGCTGGGCAACAAATGTCAACTCTTACTGGTTTTTTTGCATGTTGCGCTTCTATGGAAGATGAATGTCCATTCACTTACCAAGAATTTTCACAACATTTTGTTTGGCTTAATTCAGAAAAGAGATGGAAACCAAGACAGCAGGGATATGCAATTGGTAGAATGTACTTTGCTAGCCCTAATTGTGGTGAGAGATTTTATTTGTATTTGCTATTAACTGTTGTCAAAAGACCAAAATCGTTTCAATGCTTACGCACAGTCAACGATGTTTTGCATGATACATTTAAATCAGTATGTGTTGCAAAAGGACTTTTAGAAGATGATGAAGAATGGATATAATGCCTTAAAGGGGTTGCAGTTATTATCAATTAAGGAAATTGTTTACTATTATTCTTACTCAGTGCTCTCCACTACAACCATATGCGTTATGGAATCAATTTTCAATGCATATATGTGATGATCTTGCACATCATATTCGAATATTGTTTGCCATTTCTGAACCAAATGAGGCTCAAATTGAAGACTATGGTCTATATCTTTTGAATCAAATGCTCCAAGAATCAGGAAAATGTTTAATTAACTTCCCGTCAATGTCACAATCTTCTACAAATTGGAGTGTAGTAGTTGGTAACAGGTTGATATTCGAACATCAACAACTACAAAATGAGGCACAACAGGCAGATGTAGAAATTATTATTGATCGCCTCAACAATGATCAACGAATAGCTTATGATGCAATCACTTCCTCAATCTTTGAAAATCAAGGAACTATGTTCTTTTTGAATGGAAGTGCCGAAACAGGGAAAACTTTTTTATTCAATATGATTATATTGAAGTGTCGTAGCCTTGGCCATATTGTTATTACCGTGGCTTCATCTGGAATTGCATTATTGTTATTGGTAGGAGGTCGCACTGCTCATTCAACATTTTCCATTCCGTTAGATATATTGGAAAATTCAATTTGTGGATTTAGCAAGCAATCATTACAAGTAGAATTGTTTAGAGAAACAAAACTTACAATCTGGGATGAAGTTCTTATGCAGTATAGACATTGTTTTAAGGCAGTTGATCGCACACTTCGGGACACTTGTGATAGTGAAAAGCCATTTGGGGGTATCACTCTTGTTCTTGGTAGAGATTTTTGACAAATCTTGCCAGTTATAACCAAAGGAGTCCATGAGCAAATTGTGAATGCATCATTAAGACACTCTTTTCTATGGAAGAATATACATGTTCTATCTTTAAATTTGAACATGTGCTTGAATCATGCAAATCTTGGAAACGCTAATTTTGCAAAATTCTTAATGAAGGTAATATTTCTTCAAACTTTTTCTCTATTGTATGCTACTTTTAAATTGATGAAATACATTTACGTTTATTTACTTTAATTGATTTTACTTACTATTTTATTTATTTATTTTTATAAATAGACTGGGACCAATCCTCAAGAAATTGTTAAACTTCCATCAACAATACACAAATGCCAAGATCTAAAAGACATAATCTCAGTAGTTTATTCGCAACTGGATGTAGTAATGACATCGACTACAACATTTTTAACTGAACGAGCAATTCTTTCTGCATGGAATGATGATGTCAATGCTATCAATGCTGCTGCATTGAATATTTTTCCTGGTAACACATACTTATCTGGCAGCAGACAAGATGTCTGAAAATGATGAAATTGATCGTACTATAATAAATAGATATTCTAATAAGTATTTAAATTCATTAGATCCTCCTGGGTTACTAGCTTTTAAGGTAGAGTTGAAAGTGGATTGTCCTATAATGTTGTTAAGAAATATTGCACCAAAATATAGACTATGCAATGGCACAAGATTGATGGTTTCTAGATGCAATACTCGTATAATTGAAGCTCAAATTTTAACCGGAGAAAAATTTGGCAATTTGGTATTCATACCAAGGATATCCTTGACACCGTCTTCTTCAGAAATGCCTTTCCGAATGACAAGATGTCAATTTCCAATTCGATTGGCATATGCCCTGACCATTAATAAATCTCAAGGGCAATCTGTGAAATTTGTTGGAGTTGATTTGCGCACACCAGTGTTTAGTCATGGGCAACTGTACATGGCCCTATCTAGATGCACATCTTTTGATCGTATAAGTGTCCTCATTCTCAATGATGAGCCAGATTCTACTGCAAACATTGTTTATCCTGAAATTTTGTTATAGTGTTACTTATAGATCAAATCACTTTTGTCAAAAGGTACAATTTATTTATTGATAAATTTGCTTCTATTGATTACAAATTATTATTTATAAAATATTTTACTATATATGTCCACTTTTGTAGGATTGGGTTAAAAAATATATGGAGCAGAAAAAGATAAATACAACTAGATTGCTTCGATGGGGATATAACAAGGTAATTTCAATTTGAAAGTATTTTGATATATATATATACATAGATTTTCTTTTACTAATATACTAACTTTTTTATTTTCGTAAATTAGTAGATTGTCGTGCATGCTCCTCACTGGGGATACATACAAGTTGATACAAAGACTTTTTGAAAAGCGACGAGGCGCTACTAGGAATTCTAAGAAAAAATAAGTTTGAAGATCATATTTATTTTTGTGAAAAGCATACATATGCTAGCTACGATCCAAATTTTGTAAAGGTTCCTATCGATGTGAATTTTATTACTTACAATAGTTTTGTAAAGCCTTTTATCTATGTGAAATTTATAACTAAGTTTAAATGTATGTTAGATAATATTCATTTGAATTATTGGCTTACGCTATGAGTTTGTTTTTGTAAATGTAACTGTGGGGACATATTTTTTGAGTACCAACACGTGGCCAAGGTGACGCCGAAGTGTCAGCCGAAGTGCCACGTGTCCTCGTCATGACGCCGAGATGATCTCAGCTAGGCCAAGGTTATCTGCGAAGAAACCGGAATCCGGGATAAGCGGATAAGGGACAAGAGTCCTAGAATGGGAGAGAACTTCAATTTGGATAAAGATAAGACTCTTAGAGAGTTTATCCCAATCCTACTGGGAGTCCAAGATTAGCAGTAATCCTATGTCCATTGAAGCTAGGCTTCTATTGGGATTAGGTAAGTGTTGGTTATAAAAGAAAGGCACCCCCATGGGTCTAAGGTATGCTTTTTGTATTCTGAATGGTGAGTTAAACACTTTTGCTATCTTTGAGAGATAACTGACTTGATCGTCAGAGTGCCCCCGGGTGGACGAACCACCGCCGGAATCTCATCTTTGTGTTACAGGTCATTCAGGCGCCATCTATTCTACCAGTGCTCTCCAGTTGAATACTAGTTTGGCAGTGTCGTCAGAAATTCACTCACACAATTTGGCGCCGTCTGTGGGAAAGAAAAGAGAATAGATGGCCAACGACGGACAGAACGAGAAGGTTGGGGACGGCACTCCTATTGAGAGTGGGAAACCTGTTGACATTGACGACGAAGAAGACAACTGCAACGAAGAGACTCGTGATAGGAGTCACAGAGCAAAGGATGTCGGCCAGGAGAGCGACGTGCCGAAGAAAACAGACCGAAGCAGGTATTACAACGAGGACGACCTCCAGGTATGGAAAGAAAGATGCCTGCGGAGGGACGATGAGGTGGAGGCCATGCAGCCAAATTGGCGGACCTACAAACGGTGGTCAATTTCATGATGCAGAACAACGTCATGCAGCCACCATTCCCGCTGCAAGATACGCCGATTCCAGCGGCCAAGAAAGATGCCCGAAAAGATGGGCAGAAAACAGTCCCTACAGTTTCCCAGCACACCAGGAGTGAAAAACACTCTCACCGACCTTCAAGGGAGGTCGGGCGAGGAGAGTCAAGATGGGAAGAATCTAGAAGGACACATCACACCAAGGAAGCAGATCCCAAAGAACATCGGCATGTTCAAAGGCAGGAGCTGTGCTTCGACACAACTAATGGAGAAAGGTCGAAGAGGGCTCACAATGAAGCTGAGAGTAGTGCACCGAAAAGGCTGAAGTCAGGAGATAGCCGAGCTCCTGGACGGACCAAGGAGGATCTAAGGGATTACCTACAGAGGAGGCAACAAGATGCCGAGGTAACCTCTCCGATCAAGCCAAGAATGCCGTTCTCGGTAGAATTGGACAAATTCGAAGCCTCGAAGAGGTTTAGCATGTCGAGATTCCAGATCTATGACGGTAAGTCAGACCCCAACTTTTACATCGGCTTGTACCTGAACTCGATGGTGCTCTACACCGGGAACAAGCCGTTGCTTTGCAAGGTGTTCCCCTCATCCTTCAAAGAAATTGCATCGGACTGGTTTCACAAGTTGCTGAAAGGAACTGTGAAAACCTGGGAAGGCCTGGCCGAGATGTTTGTGGCCAGGTTCGTGACAAACAAGCTGCAGCCATTAAGGGTGGACGCCCTGATGGCCCTGAGAATTAGCGAGGATGAAAGCCTTAGGGCCTACGCCAAAAGGTATTATGAGGTATTCAACCAAATACCAGGATGCAACCAAGAGGTGGCGGTTGTTTCGTTTAAAAACGGCCTGAAGAATGACTGTCTGCTTCGAAAATCATTGGCAAAGACATTACCAAAAAGCATGGAGGAGCTTATGGCCAGGATAGAAAAGTATGCCAAGGCCGAGGATGTGATAACCCTGTTCCGTATTATGCTAATTGGTCCTAATTATGAATGTGATTATGTGGTTGATATGATTTTGTGTGCCACTTATGTGAAAATATGTGGTTTTGAATTTCTATCTGTTCACCGTAGAAATATCTGTTTGATTATCTGCTTCGGAAATTAAATTGAAGGCCTTATCGGCCACAGAAACCAAAATTGATTGCGCCATGGTGATTGGCATAATTTTTAGAGCCTACGGTGAAATTTAATTGAAAATTGATTCGGATCAAATTAATTAGATTAAATTAATGTTTAGTGCTCAAATATGTAATATTGGCAATTATAATTGAAGGAAATTATATAAGTGGGGCACTATCTATCCAATTCTCCTCTTTAGCTTCATTTGGCTGATTTTGAACTCAAGAATAGAGAGAGGGCCGGCTAGAGAGAGGGAGAGGGAAACAATTGAAGATTTGCTCAAGAAGTTTGAATAAATTGAAGGCTAGGTGCAAGACTTGGCCACATTTGTAAGAATTAAGGCTCCTAGGTGAGTAATCCACCATTGACTCATGGATTTTGGTTTGTAATTTGTAAATTCAGAGTTGATTGATGATAAAGAACATGAGTTAAGTTGGTTTTGATGAATTTGAAGTCAATAGATGCATGCATGTAGGAAATTGCTATGAATTTCCATATTTGAACACAATGTGTATAATCCATGTTGAATCTTGTTTGAAATCCATGTATTTGATCATCTCTTCACCAATTAAGTTGAGAATAATGAATATTTCTCACATGCAAGTGTAGATCATGGAGGTGTGAGCTTTGCATGTTTGAATTTGTTGTGTTGGTGATGAGTTTGGGTTAATTTGAGGCATGCATGTAAGTAACCCAAGAAATTGAGCTTCATTGTGTTGTAATTTAATGTTGGTACCATGTTAGTACATGTATATTTGAAGTTTGAGCTATTATATGCATGAAATGTTGATGGGGATGTCGAATTTGAGTTCAAAGAACAATTCTGGGTTTTCCAGAATTTTGATGTCCCCTCGAGCGGGGAACCTGCCGCTCGAGCATAAAATACGTGCTCCCAAAACTTTTTGCAGACATGGTGTCCGCTCGAGCGGGGAAGTTCACGCTCGAGCGGGGAGCCATGTAGTGAGGCCTTCCGCTTGAGCACCAGAATTCACGCTCGAGTGTAGAATTGACATATCTAGTACTTTTGCAGGCCTCATGGGTCCGCTCGAGCGGGGACCCTGTTTTCTGAAATTTTGAAAGTGCATTCTGTGATTCGTTTTCCGTTTCCTTTCACTTCTAAGTACTCTTAGGCATGCATTGAGCATTGTAAATGAAGTATAAGGGTAAGAAAGAAACCTAAAGAGGAATATGTGAATTCAAAACGGATTGAATCGTTTGTGACCCATATGTGTTATGTGATGTGTAGGGTCAAGCTCCAGGGCAAATCAATCAGCCGATCACTGTGAGTAATATCTTAACAAAGATGTTTGAATTATGTTGTTGTCCAATTGCTTACTTCCATGTCAGTTGTATAAGTTCGTTAATTCGATTAGTGGACAGTCTGACATGAAAGTTCGAATGGGCCAAAGGCCAGTCTGACATGAAAGTTTGAATGGGCCAAAGGCCAGTCTGACATGAAAGTTTGAATGGGCCAGAGGCCAGTTTGACATGAATGAATGAATGGGCCAGAGGCCAGTCTGACATAAATGAATGAATGGGCCAAAGGGCAGTCTGACATAAATGAATAAATGGGCCAAAGGCCAGTCTGACATAAAAGTTTGAATGGGCCAAAGGCCAGTTTGACATGAAAGTTTGAATGGGCCAGATCCCAGTTTGACATGAATGAATGAATGGGCCAGAGGCCAGTCTGACATAAATGAATGAATGGGCCAAAGGCCAGTCTGACAGGAATGAATGAATGGGCCAAAGGCCAGTTTGACACGAAGGAAAGAATGGTTGGGCCAAAGGCCAGTCCGATGTGTTTGGAACTGTAGTCACTTGATCTGTATCTATTTATATACTAGATAGAAATATGAATTGGGCCTAAGGCCGTCTGATGTATATTGTTCCAACGTATATTCTTTATTTGATATTATTCACTCAGCTTTCGCTCACGCTCATTCATGTGTTTGTAGGTGAGCCAAGAGAGGTCCAGACCCAGCCTCAGTGAAGTCTGTACGGAACAACTAAGGTTTTGAGGAGTCAGCCCTTGCGTCTCACGCACGAGACACGTCTTCGCCCTTTTGCCATTCTATGTTATTTTGTCATGTTGGCGAGGACTTTGGTTTATGTTTGTATATAGTTTTGACTGGCTGACCTAGATGTGAATGATCCTGTTTGTACAGAACCTAATGTCACTGTACTTTCTGTTGTGAGTGATTAACATATGTATGTATAGAATGTTATGATGTGCATATAAGCACGGCTCTATGGACAAAGTTTTAAATTTGTGTCCGTTTGGCCCCTTTTTCTCTAATGAATTTTGTCTTATTGGTTTGAGGTCGTAGGTAATCTCGTGATTACTGGCCGGTTATGGCCTTAATCCATAGGGGCGGGTTCGGATCATGACAGAGGAGGATATGCCAGGGACAAAGGCGCCGAAACCAGAGAAGAAAAATGGCTCGCCGAAGCGAGGCCGAGGTGATGGTGGCTACAACAAATCAGAAATAGGATTAAGGGCAGCTCAGGTAGTCACAACCGTATTCCGAATTCTGATTTACAAAGTCTTGGAGAAAATCCGCAATCAGCCCTACTACAGAGCACCAGCAAGGGTACCAAGCGAGTTTATAGGAAGAAGCCTTGACAAGCACTGTGCTTACCATAATGAAGCTGGACATCTGACTCAGAGGTGCAGAGCCCTGAAGACACATCTGGAAGACCTGGTAAGACAAGGTCATTTAAGGGACATGGTAGATGAAACCAGGACAAGGGAAGGGCAAGCAAGACTGCCCCAGGCACCAACAGCACCACCCCCACCAGCACCACAACCACAGAAAGGCGGACCTCGAGTGATCAATGTGATCCACTCAAAGGTAAATGAGAATGAGATAAGGGGGGAAACCCAGAAGGTAAAACACCTGCAACATGTATATCAGGTCGGGAAAAAGAGACCTAGGGCAGGCGAGAGCCAAGGACCAGTGGTGTCCTTTACTGAGGAAGACCTGGAGATGGTGCAGCATCCACACAACGATGCCTTGGTAATATCCCTCCAGATTGGAGAGTGCCAAGTGAAGCACATCTTAGTTGACCAGGGCAGCTCTTGTGACATCATGTATGTCAGGTGTTACAAGGAGCTTGGCCTTCACCAAGATGACCTGGAGCAGTCCAATAGCCCAATGGTTAGGTTCAATGGAATGCCGACGTGGCCACTGGGAGCAGCAAGTCTGGAAGTGCAGGCTGGCACCAAGAGGATAAAAACAGAGTTCACCATAATCGACACCCCCTCCCCTTACAATGCTATCCTGGGAAGGCCATGGCAAAGAATTGCTCCATGGCAGCAATGAAATCCACATGCAGCATATAAGAACCAAAAACAGCAGAGATCGAGGACGAGGACGTAGAAGTCTTGGAGGACGTCGGCCACTAAAGAAAATCCTTGTTCAGCAAGTGGATGAAGAACGCTTTTTCCTTCTCAGCTCGGGCTTAGCCGAGGAAGAGGAAAGAGAACTAGAGGTATTCCTGAGAGCAAATCTGGAGGTATTTGCATGGACGCCCTACGAGATGCCTAGCATTGACCCCGAGGTCACCTGTCCCAGGCTGAATGTAGACAGGTCGGCCAAACCTGTCATCCAGCAAGCCAGGAGGCCGACATTAATGCATGTTGAGTCAGTGGAAGAGGAAGTAGATAGACTTCTGGAAGCCAGAGCCATTAGAGAAGTGAACTATCCAACATGGCTATCAAACACAATGGTGGTGAAGAAAAAGAATGGTAAGTGGAGGGTCTACGTGGACTTTACCAACCTAAACAAGGCTTATCCCAAAGACAGTTTTCCATTACCCAGGATAGACCAATTGGTGGATGCCACTTCAGGGTATGGAAGGATGAGCTTCCTGGATGCCTACAGGGGTACATCAGATAGCCATGTACCCCTCAGATGAGGAAACGACTGCATTAAAAGGGCTATACTGCTACAGAATAATGCCTTTTGGATTGAAAAATGCAGGAGCAACCTACCAAAGATTGGTGACTAAGATGTTCAGACACCTGATTGGCAAAACAGTGGAGGTATACATAGATGACATGGTCGTGAAGACCAAAGAACCTGAGGGTCATCTGAAAGACCTAAAAGCAGTCTTTGACATCCTTAGAACATATTGGCTTCAACTCAATGCATCGAAGTGTGCATTTGGAGTTGGGTCTGGTAAGTTCTTAGGATACTTGGTAACTAGAAAGGGCATTGAGGCAAGCCCAGATTAGATCAAAGCCATCTTAGAGCTAAAGAGCCCAACGTCGGCAAAACAAGTGCAGATGTTGACTGGAAAGGCTGTAGCGCTGAATAGATTCATAAGCAAAAGCTCTGACAAGTGCAAACCTTTCTTCAGCCTAGTGAAGAAAGCCACAGACTTCTTGGGGACAGAAGAGTGTGAAGCCACCTTGGCCGACTTGAAAAAGTATTTGACCACAGCTCCAATTCTCTCAAATACAATACCTGGAGAGGAGCTGTTCTTATACTTGGCAGTTTCAGAGCATGCAGTGAGTGCAGTAATAGTCTGAGAAGAAAAAGGAGAGCAAAAGGCAGTTTACTACGTAAGTAAAACCCTGGCAGATGCAGAGACTAGGTACTTACCCTTGGAGAAGTTAACACTAGCATTAGTAATGGCTTCCAAGAAGCTGAACCATTACTTTCAAGCCCACAAAATTGTGGTATTAACTGAACATCCTTTGAGGTCCCTGCCGCAGCAGAGAGATCTGACAGGCAGAATAGCCAGATGGGCAGTGGCCTTGGGCCAATATGACTTGGAATTCAGACCCAGGACAGCAATCAAGGGCCAAGTCTTAGCCGACTTCGTGGCAAAATTCACACCAGACGCCGCCATACATCGGGCTCCGTTGAGCCGAGGTATGCAACGTCCAAGAGAGCAAGGAAGTACCCAACAGGGGACAGCGAAACAAAGGAAAGAAGACAAACTCAGACCCTACAGCATTTACATCGGCGACTCCTTCCGCTTGTTTGTTGATGGGAGTTCAAACCGACAAGGAGCGGGGGCAGGAGTAGTGCTAGTATCACCAGATGGGCAGATACTGGAACAATCCATTCGTTTGGGGTTTAAAGCCTTAAACAATGAAGCAGAGTATGAAGCACTAATCGCAGGATTAAAGCTGGCAGCAGCCATGGAAGTCGACGACGTAATAGTCTTTTGTGACTCCCAGCTTATAGTCAACCAGGCAACAGGGGAATTTGCAACTCGAGACGAAAGGATGTCAGCCTACACAAAGGAAGTGGGCAGACTGATAGCCTTATTTCAAAATTGCCGACTACAGCAGGTAAGCCAAGATAACAACAGCCATGCCGATGCTCTGGCCAACCTGGCTAGTGCAATGAAGCCTGGAGAGGCAAGAACAATAATGGTTGACTACTTGTCAGGTCCAAGCATAGAACCACTGAGCACAAAGCGTGAAGCAATGTGTGTGGAGATGGGACCAAGTTGGATGGATACAATAGTAGTATTCCTCAAAGAAGGAAAATTTCCAGACGACCGTAAAGAAGCGCACAAGATCAGACTTAAGTTGGCAAGATTCAGTTTGACCGAATAAGGACATCTCTACAGAAGATCTTTTACTAGACCACTTCTGAGGTGTGTGCATCCTGCACAGGTTGAAGACTTTCTGTACGAGATACATGAAGGAGTATGTGGAAGCCACGCTGGGGGCAGGTCACTTGCTCATAGGGCCATTACTCAGGGGTACTGGTGGTCCTACATGCAGAAGGATGCCGAAGCCTATGTCAAGAAATGTGAGAAGTGCCAGAGGTTTGCACCGTTAATACATCAACCAGCAGCAGACTTGAACCCGGTGTCCAGCCCTTGGCCATTTGCCCAATGGGGCATGGATCTTATTGGAAAACTGCCTCAAGCAACTGGACAAAGGAAGTACCTGTTGGTAGCAACAGATTACTTCACCAAGTGGGTAGAAGCTGAACCCCTTGCCAAGATTTGGGACGTTGATGTGAAGAACTTCATATGGAAGAACATCATCACCAGGTTTGGAATCCCAAGAGCAATAATAGCTGACAATGGCACACAGTTTGACAGTAAGCTAATCAAGAGCTTCTGTGCAAAGTTTAAAATCAAGAATTATTTTTCCACCCTAAGTTTTCCTCAAAGCAATGGACAAGCAGAAGCATCCAACAAAGTTATCTTGCTCGGGATTAAGAAGAGGCTACAAGCAGCAAAGGGAAAGTGGGTGGATGAATTACCCAGTGTACTCTGGGCATATCAGACTACGCCGAGAAGATCAACTGGGGAATCCCCATTTGCCATGGCTTATGGCACAGAAGCAGTCATTCCTCTAGAGGTCAGCATCCCAGGGATCAGAACCCAAGGATTGGAGAATGGAACTAATGATATATTTATAGCCCGAGATCTGGATCTGCTAGAAGAGAGAAGGGAGAAAGCAGCAATTCAGCTGGGGGCATACCAGCAGTAGCTTGCCAGGGCTTATAATAAGAAGGTGAACCCACAAGAGTTCCAAGTTGGTGACCTCGTCCTGAGAAAGGTCGTCGGTAACAGGAAGGATCCCAGAGAGGGCAAGCTTGGCCCAAATTGGGAGGGACCCTATAGAGTCATCTCGGTCTTGGGCAATGGGGCATATCGGCTTGTGGACTGTGAAGGCAAAGAATTGCCAAGACCCTGGAATACTTGCAATCTGAAGTTTTTTTATCACTAGATTTTCTTGTTTTCTAAGTTTTCTTTTTGTCTTGTTATTAGCAGAAGTAATAAAGTTTTAGCTTGATCTTTAAACTTGTGTAATGTGATTGACCAGATACTTGATGATGTTTCTAAGCGAAACATGACGAATAACTTAGACTTATTATATGGCAGAGTATAACTTTTACTTGCATATAATAGAGTTGAACTAAGTTGACGATGTTTCTAAGCAAAACATGACGAATAACTTAGACTCATTATATGGCAGAGTAGAACTTTTACTTGCATATAATAGAGTTGGACTAAGTTGGCGATGTTTCTAAGCGAAACATGACGAATAACTTAGACTTATTATATGGCAAAGTAGAACTTTTACTTGCATATAATAGAGTTGAACTAAGTTGGGATAAACCGGACTTGTCATATTGGCAGAATCAAATTCAGATTGGAACTAAGTACATATCAGTCAGATTAACAAAGAGGCCAAGGTTGGTTACCTCGACCAGTCTTTGTTTGAACCTGATCTCTGCAACAAGGTCAAAGCCCCAGGCTTAAATGAGAACCCAAGAGGAACTTAGGTTCACATTAGGGGGCAACGGGCTGGAAAATGATGCTTAACACTTGTTGAAATTTGAGAAAAATTTACAAGTTGAAGTTAAACCGAGGTCATGTTTAACACTTGTTGAAATTTGAGAAAAATTTACAAGTTGAAGTTAAACCGAGGTCATGTTTAACACTTGTTGAAATTTAAGAAAAATTTACAAGTTGAAGTTAAACCGAGGTCATAGTTAAACACTTGTTGAAATTTTTTAGAAAAATTTACAAGTTAAGCCAAGGTTGTAACGAAAAAAAGTACTTGCGTACTTGCCGAAATGAAAGCGTTGGTTTGTTTAAAGAAGGTGTTATACCCCGAGGAGATTACACAGTCAAGGCGTATATTGATAACTGCATTCAGATAAGGAAGTTCAATTACAGAAAGGCACTTCGGCCTGACATTAAAAAGTAGTTGTTCAGATTGCAAAGGTGGCATGTCGGCCAAATTAAAGCTTACATTGTTTTAAAGAGAAAGAAAAAAGTACAAGGTACAGAACAAAAGGAGAAAAACATCAAACTAAGACTCTTCGGCCTCTCTTGCTGGTTGGGTCTGGAGTTTAGAAGACAGCTGAGAAGACATCTCGGTGATCCTCTCAACCGCGAGCTCGGCATCAATTTCTTGAAGAGTTTGGTCGAGGCTCTTGTCGGCAATAGGCACATCCGATATTGCCTTCTCAGGAGGAGCGTCTTTTGAGACCTCACCTTCCTCATCCTGAGTCAAGTCCAAGACTTGCTCATTCAGAGTAAGGGATTTGGCCCCAGTAGCTTCCTTCGTCTTCCTGACCAAAGCTTCCTCCTCAGACTCAGAATCGTCTTCGGATTGGCTTGGAGTAGGGGGGAATGGCAAGGGGAGGTCGCCAGCATTCTTGAGGGGGGAGTCCTCGGGGACATCTAGCTTTTTGAGGGCAGCCATCCAACCAAGGGTAAAACCCTTGTTGCATGCCTGCCTCACTTGCTTCTTGTAGTCCTCCTTGACGTCGACTGCCCTCTCAGCGTACGCCTTTTCATCAACAGCCTTGATCTCGGCCTCTTTGGTGGCCAAGGCATCTTGAAGCTCCTTTTGGGCCTCGACCATCTTTTCTTCGGCTTCTTTCTTTTTGGCCGTAAGGACCTTGGCAATGGCCTCAGCAGCATCAGCCTTTTCCTCGGCCTGATCCTTAGCTCTAATGGTTGCCGCGGCCTAGTCTGATAAAGTTTTCATCTTGGCCTCAGTCTTCTTGATGGTCTTTTGCAAACCAGAGACCTCCCTGATCTTGTCGGCCAACTCCTTCCTCATTTCAAAAGCCTGCATTGAGAAGGAGTGTGCGTGCTGGATCGCCTGTAAGAAAATGAACAGAACAAAAGTTAGTAGAAGTTCTAAAAATATGGAAGAATAGAGAAAGAAAAATACCAAGTGTAAGGAACTTACTTGAACGGAATGCTGCAGCATCAAAGCAAAGTTTTCATACTCGCTCATCTCGGCGTTACGATCAAGATCTTCATGAATGAGTAAGGCTGTTGTAAGGGCAACGCCGACGTTAATATCGACGGCGCTGTCGCTTACTCTGACCGGCCTGTCCTCCATTGTGATTGGAGGAGCCTAGGGGGAGTCAGACTTCAAAGAGCCTAAAGCTATCGCCGACTCCGACCTCGGCCTCTTAGACCGAGTTGATTGAGATGGTTCGGCCTCGGCGGGCCTCTTCTCGGGGATGGAGGTGGTCTTCCCGCTCTCAGCCAATTTTGAAATTGGCAAGGTGTCCTCAGTATCAATCTGAGTCACTGTTGCCTTAGGCTGGGCCTTCTTCATTCTTTTGGGTTTTGGCTTTGGTTGAGGCTGGGATTGTGCTGGTTGAGCTGTGACAGTGTCAGGGATATCGGCCAGGAGATCGTCTACAATTGCCTTCTTGCGACCCATCTCGGCAGGAATTGCAGTTCGGCGTCGTCGTCGGCGTTGGGATGGAGGGATCAGCTGTGGAGCTGAGGTAGATGGCTGCTCTGCTGGATCTGAAGTTGACCCCTGATCTGGCCAAGATGATAAAGTTACTAGTGGAGTTGTGGCGGAAGGAGGAGACTTGTTTTTCTGCTTCCTTGGGACGTCGAGAAGCACTGACTTGTAGGTCGGGATGAAGTTGAGCAGTAAAGGAGCTCTCCGCTTGTGGACTGGCAGATCCAGCAACTTCTTAAGATCCTTGCTGGGGAAGAAAGACTTACGGAAGTCTTTTGGTAGTTGTGGTAGAGCTGCAAGAAAAACAGACGTTAAGACATATGGAAAGAACAAAGAATTAAAAGACTTGGAAAAAATACAACACTTGGCTCTTACCATTACCCTCTACGAATACTGTTCGACTGAGAGGGTAGAGGTGAAGGTCGTCATCTGGAGCAAACTCCCAGTTGCCCGAGACAATGAAGTAATCATCCCCGGCTCCCTTGTTGGAGTCTGGGAGGTCGGCAACAAGTTTGTACTCGGTGGACCTCGGTTTGAGGTAGTAGATATAGCCTTTTTCTAACTTGAGGCCACACATGGTGTAGCAATATTGAATGTAGGCCAAGGTTACCCTAGCTTTTTCTTGGCGTGCTAAGGCAATTATACCATTGATAACTCGGTAAGAGTTAATGGCAAGCTGCATCGGGTTTAATTTGTAATAATGGAGGACTTCTCGGAAAAGGATGTCTAGTGGAAGCCGAAGTCCGCACTCAATGAAGGCGACAACTGGAAAGGGCATGGAGTCGACTGTGGGCATAATGGAGTCGTCCTCCCCAGCCAACCTAAGATGGACGTTGGCTGGGATGGAAAATTCCTGCCTAAAGTATTCTAGCCTGGTTGGGCTGTCTACCCTATGCTTCCACATACCCATGATGTCAACTTGGGGAAGGGTGTAGGATTTCAGAAAGAAGTGTTTTTGTGAAGGTTTTGAAGGACCTCGGCTAAAACCTAAATAGGTGCTGGGGTAAAAATTTGTGGGGATCTAAAGGGAATTCGTTTCAGTTTTTCCTAAAATTCGTGGGTTCTACAAACAAGTCCCAAACCTAGATCTATGGAAACAAAGGTTGAAGGCACGAATCTGGAAAAGACACAGAAAACATAAAACAAAGAACATGTTTCAGAATCGAGAATGGTGATGAAACCATCAAGAAACACAAGACAAAAGTTTGCACAGGTGTGTAAGGCCAAGAACAGTGGCAAAAATCAACAAATGTGTGAGCAATGTGTATATATTTAGAGCGGATTGAGCAAAACGGAACCATGGAACAAATATACTCAATACATGGGTCGAATTTACAAACACAAATGAAGATTCAAGAATATGAATACAATCACAATGGCGATATACAAACGTAACGGTATAAAGTGAAACAAGAAATTGAATCAAAGAAAGGAACAGTGACTCGCCGAAGAAAAATGAAGCCGAAGTAAAGTTCGCCGAGATCAGACGGTGGCCGAAAGCAAGGAAGTGCAGCAGAAGCCTCGCCGAAGGGGAAAGTGAGACTGGTTGCAGAAAAAACTTGACGGAAGCAACAATGGGAAAATTGAGAAGGTAAGAGAGAGAGTTTGAACAAAGACAATGATGTGAAGTGAAAAGACAAAGACAGAGGGAACAAGTTTTGTCAAAAACGCGAAGAGGCGGCAAAATGCAATTGATGTACCTAGAACGACGTATTTGTCAGACGTCGTACGCAAGCGTGAGGCGACTTAATGGCGCGTATCAGACACGGTCCAGTGGAGGACAAACGCGTGGTAGAAACGGTTGAAATATTGTGCGTAACAGCTCAAGCGCGTGATAAAACTCTTGGAGTTCTTGATCTAATGAAGCAATGATCTCGGCTGGTAAGAATATCTCGGCTAAATAACTTGAACAAACTAGGTTATTGGCTCTAAGGCCTTGATGAGACAGAATACAGGTCCTGGTCGTGTGAAGCCGACGAATTATGACCTTGGTAATGAAGGATAGAGCCAGCTTAGCCGACGTGCTAGACGGTTTGCAGAGATAGGTTCCATCACCTCAGGATGCCGAGGTAATAGAACCTAGGGGGCAGTTGTGGGGACATATTTTTTGAGTACCAACACGTGGCCAAGGTGATGCCGAAGTGTCAGCCAAGGTGCCACGTGTCCTGATCATGACGCCGAGATGATCTCGGCTAGGCCGAGGTTATCTGCGAAGAAACAAGAATCCGGGATAAGCAGATAAGGGACAAGAGTCCTAGAATGGGAGAGGACTTCAGTTTGGATAAAGATAAGACTCTTAGAGAGTTTATCTCAATCCTACTAGGAGTCCAAGATTAGCAGTAATCCTAAGTCCATTGAAACTAGGCTTCTATTGGGATTAGGTAAGTGTTGGCTATAAAAGAGAGGCACCCCCATGGGTTTAAGGTATGCTTTTTGCTATCTTTGAGAGATATGCCTTTTGTATTCTGAATAGTGAGTTAAGCACTTTTGCTATCTTTGAGAGATAATTGACTTGATCGTCGGAGTGCCCCCGGGTGGACGAACCACTGCCAGAATCTCATCTTTCTATTACAGGTCATTCAAGCGCCATCTATTCTGCCAGTGCTCTCCATTTGAATACTAGTTTGGCAGTGTGATCAGAAATTCACTCACACAGTAACACACTAGGTGATATAGTCTTTTTTGTTTTTTGTTTTTTCTCCCTAATATGCTCTTAAATTAGGTTAAAGAAAACTAATCATATTTTTATTTGGTTAAATTTGAATTTTTGCTTCCTAATATTGGTTGATGTGCTTAATTTGTTGTTTTTGCATTTTCTTTGTATTACAGAACATTGGCTGATGTGCTTAATTTGTTATTTGGCATTTTCTTTGTATTGCAAAGCACTGACTGGTGTGCT
Organism: Camellia granthamiana; assembly: GCA_036172215.1. Taxonomy (NCBI): domain Eukaryota; kingdom Viridiplantae; phylum Streptophyta; class Magnoliopsida; order Ericales; family Theaceae; genus Camellia; species Camellia granthamiana. Next base: position 1,394,123 of record CM069917.1, on the reverse strand, counting down.
TAATTTGTTGTTTATTTTTTTCTATTGCAGAGCGTTGGCTAGCGTATTTCGTCTGATTTGTATTGTTTGTGGGACTTACATTTTGTTGTTTGTTTAAAATCTTATACTTTTGTCATGCTTAAATTTCACGTATTATTTATGTGTTTACTTTTCACTATTTCGTTTACCTATAAATTTGCAAAATTTATGTTTAAATTGATTTATTTACCATTTCATTTATTTAATTTTCACTATTTCATTTATTTAATTTTCTCCGCAGTAAACTGACCACCAAATCATAAAAATTGGTAGATTTCAACCATTAGATTAAAATTGATGCAAAACTATAACCATGAGATCTTTCTTCTTTATTTCAACCAAAGCTCATTATCTTAAAAAATTGAAATATAGAAATTTATTTGGGTACTGTTATTGGCTAGGGTAATAAAGTGCTTATTTTTTTGTTACAAATTGCAGGTAGGTTAAATAAACAAAAATATTGCAATAGTAAATATTTGGTGATCTGGTCTTTGTTTGCATTTGTGTCATCACTATTTTTCACATTTTCACGTTTTCTTGGCCAAGATAATAATTGTGTCAGCACTATTTTCACATTTTCTTGATAAATTGTAGCAATTTCCATCATATTGCCTCTACCACTACTAATCATGGACCATATCCTTTTTTGCCATTTAAATTTTTATTTGACAAACAAAAACGTAACTCTATTTTTGCGTTGAGAATTTGAGTTCAAATACTATATCAATCACAATAATATTATTGAAACTTGTTTATTGTTAAAAATAAAAATTTATAGCAAAACTTATTATTAAATTCAATTGGACAATTTTTATATATTTATCGTTAAGTTTGCACTACAGACAAGGATGGTCTAAATTTTTTTATTAAGTTACATCTCTCTAAATTTTATAATTTTGCAAAATATTAAAATTGAGTGGATCTGAAAAGTGAAAAATATTTTGATTAAAATATTAAAAGTTCACTAAAAATTTAAAAACTATTTTTGAAAACTCCAAAACTAAGTAAGTTTTGAATTTTAAATTTGTAAAACTTATTTTTAATAAATACAGCCAAACAAAATTTTAAGTTTGACAAACTCTTTTTAAAAATTTAATTATAAAATTCATTTGAAAATTCAAAACCATACGGATCATCTATTTATATATTCACCTCAAATTTTTTACATTTTAACCCAATAATTTTATATTCAATTACATTTTCATTCCAACAATATTTTCACCGTGCCTGAAGGCACAAGCATACCCTAGTTGATTAATGAAATGAATTATTTGTTATGTCATTAGAATTTGAAATAGCACCATGTAATTTTCATAATTATAAAAGATAATTAATATTTTAAGCAAATCTCAAGAGATGTATTCTTAATTTATAGACCATATATTATTTTAAAGACAAATACAATCAATAAATGCATGGGTAAATTACAAACACCCCCTAAAATTTACTTAAATTACAAATTATCATATGTAGTTCTAAAAATTACATTATGTCCCCTAAAGTTTCTAATTTCATATCAAATAGATTATTTTATTAATAAATCATCAAGTTAATTACTATTTTTAATAATATTAAAATTTTATTTCAATTAATAATTCAGATAATTTTATTATTGTATAGATAAACAGTTAGAAATTTTACTTTTTCAATTAATTCTGTTAAATAAAAAATTCTAATAAGAAAATATTTATAATTTTTCAAACTACAGAAAACAATTCGTATTTTAAACAAACCTCAGGAGGTGCATTTATAATTTACCCATAATGCATCCATAATATTCCAATTAATCTGAATCATCTTTCACTATTTCTCACCTAATTTATAAACCAAACATAAAAAAAAGCCATCTTTCTTATCCAAGCACGGAGTGTTAGCGTACATATATTTACTTTACAACAACTTGCAAGACTACCATTGCAGGTGTTAAAAATGCTTGCCGGTGAAAGAAAAAAAAGGGCAAAAAGAATACAAGACGAAGGCAAAGTAGACAGAAAACAAAACAGCCTCCTCTAATAATATATATTCTATGGAAACCAGTTTTCCAAATATCGAAATATTTACCAAAATATTTACCACTCCACTAATGTCAACACCAAATATATCAAGCAAACCAGGGAAGTGTCGTGCCACTGATGTCTTCGATTATGGAGCATGGTACAGTTAAAGAACCTGTATCAGCAGTTCATGCTGCAACAAGCGCATGCCTAAGCTTGCCTGCTTTGGCTTAATGGAGGATCGCGCTTAGTCAACTTAGTCAAGATGTATGCCATCGCTACCATTGCACCCAACTTAGAGTGACCACGAGACATGCAGATTACACCACCAAGGAGAATTAGCCCATTGGCCATCAATTTACTTGAAGGCCTTCTTGAGAGTTTCCTTTCACTGCCTTCACGGGCAATTTCGCAACAAGACGCACTTGTTGCAGAGGCTTCTGGAAAAGCTTGGCCAGATATATTGGTTTTGGTATCTAATCCCATCGGGACCTACACATTAGAAATTAGAAATAAATAATATATATAATCACAATGAATACACAGAAAAAGCATTCTGCAAAGAATGCAAACTCACTTGAAGCTTGGTAATGCTTGGTAACAATAATTATTAAATCCTCAATATACCAAAGGCACTGGTAGTCCTATCGTTAGATGTATATAAAAAGACAGTGTTATGACAACCCAGCCACCGCGTCTTTGGCCAGGAAGGTGTAAGTGAAGACATAGAATTGACCCATCAATTGAGCTGATCATCATGTCTGGTCACATCAAGTTGTGAATTCCTGCTGGTTGTGAACCTAAGTTTGGGTTTGAAATGCACCAGGATGATCCAAGTCCACTATTTCTCAAGCCCAGAGTGCTGCAGGCAATAGTAGAGTAGTAGTTGATGCCATAAACTCTCTACTAAACCACGTTTATATCACACGACACAATGAAACCAATTTGAGTCAACATTTTTGCAATGAAGTTCCAAAAACTGACCATAACCTCATAACCTGTAGTTAAATATGAAGGAAACAGAAACCCAGTCTAACGAAGGCACTGGTAATCCTATCTTTAAAAATTCAGAATAAATGTTGTGTAAACCTGACGACTGCTACTTGATCAGGAAGGTGCAAGTGAAGGCATATGGAACAACCAGTAGGTAAATATAAAGGAAATAGCAATGACCTTCTGAATGCGAGTGATTGCAGTGTCACCCAAACTTGATTGAGGACAGTTGGCGGAAGAGTATTTGCGCAACGCATTATCCATCTTGCAGACATAACTCCAAATGCCCTTTGCAAAGGCCAACTTTGCCACCTCAACGTTCAAACCAGCATCTTCCTGGTGCACCATTTTGATCTCACAAGCATTTCTGCCAGGTACTGTGACAAGGAAATCACACAAAACCACCAAAGCCAAATCAGGGCCCAGTCACCTTATGAGAGGACAAAAAATAGATTTTAACGAGGACAAGCACCCATTTATACTACATTGCTACCAAAAAGCCAACTGAGGTTAAATGTGCAAATGAGTTGAGTCAACCAGAATTTTTTGCTGTTCAACTTGGCCAAACCCAATCTAGAGCATTTTCTCCTTTTTTATTTATGAACAGGGCAGACAAGCCAGTCTTGAGATTGAACCAAGCTCAAATAACTTCATCAGAACTACCACTCATGGAGGTTTAATTGCTTATGTGCTAAGCAAGCTTCTTCAATCAACATTCACTTTGTGCCGCTATCATGGTTATAAAAACCAGCTGGTTCGTATCGGATTTTGGTGCCTCCAGTGCAGATACTGACTGGTTTACCACTGGGATTAAAACTTGCATGCGAACGGGCCAATTCAGTTCGTCAAAGTACTGTTTCTAAAGTTTTAATTCAAAGAAATAAAATAACTCAAATACTGCCCACGCAGGACTATAATTTTATTGTTTCTGTTCCACTGATTTTGAATCGTTAATTTTCATCAACAACTTCTAGTCATGTTGCATGTAGATATTATTCCATGCAAATGCTTTCTAACATCTGGCATCACGATAGAGGCTTGTGTCAGGTTGGAAATCTTGGTTACCTTGTGAGAACAAGTGAGTTTCTCCTGAAAAATATCATTAAGGGGAACCTCTCACCAACTATTATTGCTCATTGCTATTTTATCTCTTTGTTATAGAGCCTTTTTTGTGCTTTTATTGCTCATCATCCAGTTTTATACCGTGTTTTATGATCTTGCGTCAAGAATCATCCTATTGATCTTGATAACTCAATTCACTGCACTCAAGAGGCTGTAGTGCATTTTGGCAATAATTGATTTCTACATATCATGTTTCGAAGTGCAAGTTGGACGCTTGAATCCAAAGTGCTCGAATTCAAATCAGTGTGCTCCAACTTGAGGGGAATGTTGAAGATTATTCCAGACCAAGCATTGTGCAGACCTGGTTCTCATATATTTGAATTAAAGGATCCAATAATAGAGCGAAACATGGGATTGTTTGGAAGAATCATGGTCATGAAATTTGTTGAAGAGATTGACCCAATAAAATACTCCATGATTTGAATATTTTACATGTTTATACACATATTATATTTAGCATCATATATATATTTGCGTGGCTGATTATAACGAAAATGTGAGAAAGTAGCAAGAGAAGATGTAGAGCCCTTTCGGGGTTGTGTTGTGGATGTAGGCTATGGTGGCCAAACCATGTTATACATTTGTTTCTCGCTTTTTCTCTTTCATTCACTTCTTCTATTTCAAGTTTTAACACAACATCAAAGGTAATAGATCTTGTGTTTGAACCTGACCACTTACCCGACAATTATAATACTTGCATATATTTGTCCCACTTATGGAGGAGAGGAGAGTTTGCCCACGTGAGGAGGCTTGTTAAGGATACTAATAAAGTTATTCCTCACTCTCACAGCTTAAGCTTTTAGATGAGTCAATGATCAACAATTTAACAGCTACATTTATTTATCACAATTTAAATTAAGTATAGAGGTTGAAACAAATGTGACCAACTCACTATAGAGCAGTTTACCGGTTCTTTTAATAAAGAGGAGAATGAGTGGGGTTACTCAGAAACTTGCCTTTCCTGATTTGCCAACCAGATCTAAACAATTCAACACGTACATACTTCTTCTGTCTGGGGGCCAAAGGATGTTCACATTCCTGTTCATGGTGTAAACAAAAAATTACTTCAAATAAAGATCAGATAATCATCACAGGACAGGAGCATATAATAAAACTTGCACAAGTAAAGAAAAAGTTTGGAAGATAGAGCATACTCCAAGATCAAGCATTGCATCTATTTTGAAGTGTTGGTCCATGGATTTTATACACACACACAAAAAAAAAAAAAAAAAAACTACCATAGGGTGCCTATAGATATAATGGGTGTTGGAGGAAAAAAAAATGAGCAAAGGTATATTGATGTGATGGAAGACATGTATGATGGGATTGTGACCACAATTACATCACATGCAGGATAAACTAGTGAATTTCCAATCATAGTAGGATTGCATCAAGGATCAGCTTTGAATCCGTAACTATTTTCCTTAGTCATGGATGAATTAACTAAACATATTCAGGATGATGTTTCATAGTGTATGTTGTTTGTAGATGATATTGTTAGTAGATGAAACTAAGGAATGAATTTACACTAATTATAAATCTAGACAGAAGCACTAGTCAAAAGGGCTTAAAATTAGTAGAAATAAAACTAAATATATAAAATGTAACTTTAGTAATAATAGAAATATAAATAATGGAGAAGTGATGATTGAAAACATTTTTTTTTTGGGGATAAATAAGCAGACTTTATTAAAAGCATCAAGCCGATGCAAAGAATACAATAGCAAACCTACCAACTAACAGCAAACTAAACAAAACAGCACTAAATAGCAAAAAACAACTAAATCAACTCCTCTACAAAATCAACAAAGGAAAAACATCCGGGTTCACTGATAATGATAACCAACTATGCAACACAATGAACAAACGCCTCTCCAAACATTAAGATAATGAATAGTCGACATTTGCAATAATTAAGCAAGAAAGGATATCTTCCGATGTTACATAAACTAGGAAATATTGACCATCACTGGATCTAACATAATGCAGTCTCATATCAGAGTTCTGCTCCCATGTGATAGAAAATATTGAACCAATATTGGTTCTAACATAATGCGTTCTCCTATTAGAATCTTGCTCCCATTATATGATGGAGAACAGCAATAGTGTTGGAGTCTTTAGAAAGGAGCAGGGGTGATATAGAGATAAAAGCAAAGACATTCAAAACATTATGACATATTACCTGAATATAAAGTTTAGCAATACTTTAAACCAGACAAGTCACACAATCAAGGATGGATTTTATGAGTACTAAAAAAAAATGGATTCATTTTACGAAAAGATACCTTACTAAAACAGTAGGAGGTTCCATCCTTTGCTTCCCATACTCTCCAAGCTAATATGTACTCTCTTGGTGTCAGAAATGGAAACTTTTTTATTGTTCGACCAATTTCAGTCCCATTACTTTCATCAACCTGCAACTGCTCATGCTCAATCAGGGTTTTGTCCCACTTCTTTCTATAAGTATTATTCATGTAGAAATCTCTCAGCATCTTTGCAGAACAATTCTCAAAAATTGTCACACTTAAATATTTCAGGGGACCATCCTGCATGCAAAAAGACATTTTAGCCAGATTTGCTGAACCAATGGTGAGAAATTAAGCAACAAGTACCAATATGAACAAGAATTATTACGTTCATTTAGTCATTAAAGTTAAATCTAAATCAAATTGGTGAGATAAAACTCACAAGCCAATGGAAGAAACCGTTATACTGACATATATGTCTAGTTGAACACACACTCGCAAAGAGCTTTCATTTAAACATTACGAAGAGGTTGTCCCATAAGACTGAGACTTTAGTACTGAAATATTTTAGTGCTGAAAATTGTAGGCACCAACTCCTTAAAAATTCAGAGATAAAACTCTATCTGTAGCGATTTTAAAACTAGCACGCACAAAACAAATTTAGCATTCAGTAACAAGTCTCTCTAATTATTTTAATATATTTATATAAATCAAACAGTGTATGGGAATGGAACTTATAGAGTGAATACAGTTCAATAATCCTTCAATGTTAACTAAAATACTTTACCCACTAAAAAGTTGAAAAACCAAAAGGTTCATTCTAACACTTTTATTAACTACACAATAACCGTGGTTTCCAAACAATTAGGGCTTGGGAAAACTTGAAAATTAAATCTCTCTGTATTCCACAAGGATTAAGAATAAAAGCAGGAACCTTTGGTTTACAGCATTTTGCACTGTAAGCAAGAAGACTGTTACGTCTGTCTACGACATTATCCCATTTCTGATACCCAGGGGACTTCTCATCCAAATTGTCAATTAAATTCTTCAAATCCAAATCTGATATGATCTCGGAAATTCTGCAATAAGAAACAGAACTTCAATGCTAGCTAAACAACCAAATGGATATTTCTAATTCACAATTGTGAATGTATCATAATGGCATAAATACACTTAGTAAGGCCAAGTAAAACCAACCAGTTTGGTTGGGGTCAAAGGCACTCTGATTTAACTCTGACACTGTTGCTATTCATTTTTGCTGTATTACAGTCAGTTGGGAACTCATACAGGGTGGTATGCATCAAGAGAAAAGTAGAACTCGGCTCAAGTCAGCAAGATCGTAATCCTAACTACTCAATGTCAGCTACATAAATCTTTATTGTTTCATCCTTCAATTGTATATAGAACCATTTTATTCTAGGGGCTCTGTGTATGTTGATGGGTTATGTTATTCTTTAGTTAGGTGAAGTTTAACCATGTGTCTTCATCTGGGTTTATGGAAAGTTTCATTTTTAACAATGAATTTTATATCTCCTGTCTTCTTTATCCATAAACATATTTTTATGTTTGGATAAATGGGGCCAGAGAAGATTACAACATTGACAGGCCATATATCAATAATGACTTCAATCTAAATCAGCAAAAGGAAGGATGAAATATAATGAGGGTACTCTACTGAATTTGATTGTGTGGACAATCAGATTGAGGGGAAAGAAAAGAAAAGAAAAGTACTATTATTTTGGTGTTCCACCAAGTATATGAACAGTCTGTTCGGGAAATAATAATGATATCTTTCATTCCAGAAGTCGTTAAATCTTTCCTTATCCAATGCCTTTTTAATCCTCATCACTTTCCAAATATCTCCATCCACATTTGGAGAGATTCAAAAAACAGCTTTGCTACAATCTCACCCATTTACACCTCCAAATTCACATGAATCTCTACAAAATTGGTAGGTTTGGAGAGCAAGGAAATGGAGATAATAGTTACAAGTTTAGGCCTTATCTTTTAATTATCCAAACAAGAGATGAGATATCTCATTCTCTCCGTATCTTTTCTTTTTTCACCAAACCCTCAATTCATACAGGCTGTTATGCAAATCAATGGAATGCGCATGAGACATGTGTGGTGCAAATGAGCTCATTTGCAATTAGCTTCCTCATTTTCCATTTATATGATGTTTATCCTTTCTAATTAAGCCTTTCCCCTGAAGATAAGGATAACAAAACAAGAATAAAAAATAAAAATAAAAATAAAAAATAGCAAAAAAGTCTGTGTCTGTGTTTGTATAAATTAATTTTCTTAGTTTTCTGGAAGACCAAAGAGATGATGATAAGCATTTGGGATTGGAAGGAGGGAGTTTGTGAGAAGGGTTGAATAAACAATCCGAACTTCTCATAATTTGGTGTTAGATCAAGTCAATCAGTTGAAGCCCAATTTAAATTCCTCAGTAATTTTTTGAAAAATAAAGAAGGTTCTAAGGGCATCTCCAATACTCTAGACTCAAACCTATATCAAACTTACAAATTTCGGCAAAAATCACTCAAAATACCCTCGGCTCCTTGACCCAAACTTATACAAATTGAGTTTTACTCAATATTTTTACTCAAATTAAGGAAGACTCGAATGTTATCACAAAATTTTTAAGGTTATTTTGTGGCTATAAAATTTATCAACTGTTGCCATTAGTGAAACGTCTACCCAAATTTATGTATAATATATGAGTTTGTCCATTGGGGCGGCTAATATCAAACAAAGCTTTACTCAAATTTCCACTTAAATTTGAGCAAAATTTTGAGTAAGTGTAAGAGGTGGAGATGGCCTAAGCTAAACCTAGATATGTATGTAGAGAGAGAGAGAGAGAGAGAGAGAGAGAGAAGGAAATCAAAATAAAAGAAAATGAGTGAGCACCTAAAAAAGAGAGAGACAAACATTAATTCATTACATAGAAGAAGATTACCGGATTTGGGAGTTGGCAGAATGCGAAACGGTGGGATTCTTCAATTTCAAGTCAGTGTTAGGAGAAGGGGAGACGACAGAACTCAATCGAACATTGACGAAGGATGAGGATGAGGATATGAACTCCAACCAAAGCCTAGTTTTCACAATCAATTGACAAATCGATACGAGGAGTAGAACCACCAAAGTATTAGTGGCCCATCCACCTCCACCTCCGCTTCCGCTTTCCCTCCAAAACTCCGGTGACAATCCTCCGCCCAGCATTATTCTCCAACGTCCTCGTCTTGTCCTCTTTACAAACAAAAGGTTTTACCAGACTTTACTACTAGCGTCGTCGGAGCTCTTCTCTCACGCGAGGCGACGATGCCAAATTGAGCAAAAGTTGCAGATGATAACACGATAAGGGGGTGTTGAGGAATTGGCAATTTTAACAGGTTATTTTAATTTTGACTATTTTATTAGGTTAAATTTTTGGGTACTTACGTGTAGGTCCTATTCACTAGACTTATTTATCTATAGGTCCTAACTAATAAATTTAATACTATAAAAATAAAAGATTGATAAATTTATCACTATAAATTTATTCATAAAAATAAAGAGACTGATAAATTTATCACTATAAATTTTTTCATAAAAAAAAAAAGACTGATAAATTTATCTTTATCACTTAATAAATTTATCAAATAGGACTTAATGGGTAATAAGTCTCCAAAGTAGGACCTATTGGGTAATAAGTCTCCAAAGTAGGACCTATTGGTAGTTTACCCTAAATTTTTTGTGTTATAATTGAATTTTTTTTTTTTTTTTTTTGTAGTTAAATATGATATTTGTGGGAAAAAAATGAAATAATTATGGGTTTGATGTGATAATTTGTCTTATTAGTTATTTTAATTTATTTTGTCTTTTGTGAACTTTAGTCCAAAAAGTCAAAAAAAACAAACCTTTGCCAAACACTCCTATGGGTGTATGTGGTACAGTTTGGACAGTTTGAGAGTAAAATTATAAATTGAATGATTGATTAGTGGATTAGTAGATTGATAAATTGTAGTTTGTGCAGTTTTTGACGGATTGGCGAATTAAATAATATTTTAACTAGTAATTATTATACATTTACATAAGGAGTACTTTTTCATAAATCTCTTTTTATCTACTTTTGCTTCATTTTTAGTTCATATTATTTTTTTGTATTCCAATAAGTTCTATGAGTGACATAATTACCAAAATATCCCTAATAATATTCACATTTTCAGTGTGAATGTTCCATGACGTGAATGTTCACACCATCAATGTGAACATTCACAAATATAAATGTTCACATCACCAAATTACTAACTATTCAAAAAATATTTATAAGGGTAGAAATGTCCATAAAATACTTTAAATATGTGAATTAGAATTTGGTAGATCAAATGTTCAAAGAATAATATCTTATGGATTAATTGAGATACAAACATTTGAAAAAAGATTTTCTAATAAATCTTCCTTTACATAATATATAACATTAATTTGTATAATATTTTTTAGATATATAATACAAAGTAATTTTATATAATATGTTTCATATAAATAACCAATAATTTATAATAAATTTCATATTTTAAATCTCTCTCACACTCATTTTTCAATTAATATTTCATTATAAATTAAAAAATATATATGTATTAAATTATAACGGAACGGAGCAGTTCAGTTGGCAAATTATAAATTTTAAAATTTAAACCACAATTAACAATTAGAACAGTACAAATTAATACAATTTTAACGAATTAAGCGATATTTTACACCGCTATAAACACAATGTGGGTGTTTGGGAAGTGGATTTTTTTGTAAATTTTTTTAATTGTAGGATATTATTAGAGAAAAAAATTTTGTATTTGGAAATATAGTTGAATTTTTTTTGTGATTGGATGTGATATTTGTGAAAGAATAAATGAAATGATTATGAGGTTTGATATAATATTTGAGAAGTGCTGCAGACCCCAGTAGGGGTCGCACCCCCAGTGACGTGGCGTGCCCCCACTAACTGAAAACCAAAAAAAAAAATAATAATAATTTTTTTTTTGCCCAATCATAGAGTTACACCTCACTGGGGGTCGACCCCCAGTGGATGTCTGAAGCATTTTTAATAATATTTTGTTTGAATTTATTTTTTTTAATTTTATAAAATATTTATCTTGTTGTGAAAAAAATAAAAAATAAATAAAAATCCAAAAATAAAGTTGCCAAACACCGCAAATATATACCCATTCGATTTGGACTTTACCCCGCTCCGTGACGATGTTAACAAAACAAAATTTTATTTTTTAACAATTTATTTATACCCGTAATTCTTATCAATTGTCCCTTATCTATTGCACAACTTTTAAACCACTGTATCTATAATTATGTTAGTTTTGTGTTTTAAATTTTTTGGTGCATTTTAGGAAATGGACAGAAAATGAAGATTTTAAAAGGGAATTTTAATATTTTGAAATTTATAATTTAAAAAGTTATTAGAAATAATAGCAAAAAAAATCTTACATTAGGTCAAAACTATAATAAAAAAGGTAAATTACACATTATTCCAGTTATGTTTGGCCACTTTCTTTTTCGCCTTCAAAGTTTTTTTTTTTTTTTTCACTTTCTCCATTTATGTTTCAAAAATTTTCATAATTTATTCTTAAAGTTAACTTTTATTCAAAATTATATCAAAAATATCACAATAACTAACATATAATATAAAAAATATATTATTATATTAAAGGTTACATTTATGCCAAAGGTGTGAATAATACATAATAAAATATTTAAAACCAATTGTAATCTATCTATATATTATATAAGGTAACCCACAAGTCTTATGGGAGCTTCAATATCCCAATCTTAATTTTCTAATTTTTTGATTTAAAAAAAAATAATTTCTCAGCATTTATTGACTTCTCTCAATTCACAAACCTTTTCAATTTTTTTTCATACCTACTACCGCACCATTTTCAACTTCTCCTATAGGCCTGATTTGGGATCCTTAAAATAATCCAAAAAACTAAAAAGTTATTCAAAAAGTTAAAAAGTCATCACTATTCACCAAAAAAAATATTAAAAAATTAATTTTACACAAAATTAATTTTCAAACAGCTTTGACGTCCCACAAGCACAGCTGAGTTTTTGGAAAAATTGCACTGATTTAGGTGCACAAATAACACTGTGTTGTTTGGCCCAAGGGGGCCATCACGGGTCCTATTTTAATAATCTAAACCGTTTAATGTATAGAACTCGTCGAGTATTATATACTTGTAAAAAATCACGTTGATCGGATATCGGTAACTATATGATCAAATCAGTTAAAATTTATAAAATGGATGGTGTTATAGTTAACGGTTGAAAAAAAACTAATTCGATCAGATAGTTATCGATATCTGATCAACGTGATATTTTACAAGCATATAGTGCTTGACGAATTCTACACATCAACGGCTTTGATTAGCAAAACGAGACCTATGGTAAGCCCCTATAGGCCAAACAGCACCTTCAGTTCACTGCCCGAAAAGCAGGGAACCATCTCCCCCCTACTCTGCACACGCTGTCTCTCATCGTACAACCTATTCCATCACAGTCTTCTCCTATACACTAATTTATACAATTTTTTAATACACATTTTTTCGTAACAAGTCAAAAAAGTTATCCCAAACAATCATATTTTTTTCCTTAACTTTTTAGTCCAAAAAGTCAAAAAGTGTACTTATTTATGACAGCCCAAACAACTCACTATGGTTAGTGATGGAATTGTTAAATTATTTTTATAGAAAAATTTAAAAATAATAATTTATATATTAAAAAATATCTAAAACAAATATAAATTCTTATTAAAAAATAGCAAGTTGCAATTCCAAAAAAAAAAAAAAAAAAAACAAAATTCCATTGTGCATTTTATTAAAATCTAAAAAACAAATAACCATACCTACTACCGCATCATTTTCAACTTCTTTTATACACTATGGTTAGTGATGGGATTGTTAAAGTATTTTTATAAAAAAATAATTTGTATATTAAAAAAATATCTAAAACAAATATAAATTCTTATTATAAATAACAAGTTGCAATTGCGAAAAAAAACAAAAACAAAATTACATTGTAAAAAATAATTTGTATATTAAAAAATATCTAAAATAAATATAAATTCTTATTAAAAAATTACAAGTTGTAATTGTGAAAAAAAAAATTACACTGTGCATTTCATTAAAATCTAAAAAAATTAATTCCTATATTAAAGAAATATCTAAAACAAATAAAAATTCTTATTAAAAAATAAAAAGTTACAATTGCAAAAAAAAAAAAAAAGGAAAAAAATTACACTGTAAAAAATATTTTGTATATTAAAACAATATCTAAAACAAATATAAATTCTTATTCAAAAAATAATAGGTTGCAATTGCCACAAAAAAAAAAAAAATACAGTGCATTTCATTAATAATGCTCAAAAAATGTGCCAAGTATTTGTGTAAAAGTTTGACACGTGTCCACTCTCAAATTATCAACTGAATATGGATGAAACCAAAAAACTCAGTTTTAATGGCTAACAAATATTATAAATCTGACCATTGAAACCAAATAATTATTAATTAATAGAATTCAACAATTGAAATGTCTCAAACCACATCTCCTTGTCTTCGTAAATGTTTTCTTCTTTTGGTTCATGCATTCATTCTAATATTAATAGAGAATTGGACTTGTGGAAGAGTATGAGATATTAAAATTATATATTGAGTTATGTAATTGTTGTGATAAAAAATAAATGTTGTATTCCTCTTTTATGGAAATTTATCTAGTTATACATCCAATTAAAACCGCAGGTGTGCTTCTACATCATCATTGAATATTGATTTCATTTTTTTAGATATTTTATCTCACAATTGTTTATATTTTGTGTTACGAAATTTATTACATATGTGTTTGCTAAAACTATTATATGGACGTAATGCAAGAAGTAGAAACAATTTCAATATCATTATTGGGATTAAAAGTATAAAAAAACATACACAAAAGTATATGAATAGACAATATTTTACAAAATTTGCTTGTGAGTCTCACATCTTGAAAATCCTATAATTCATTTATTTTTTGTATTATATTCTATGTTTGATTTCTGTACTTTTTTTTTTATTATATAGTTTTATTAGTTTTCTTTAAAAATTTGTTTTTAAAAATTAATTAATAAATAAATAAATCATTTTCTATTTCAAACAATTCCATTTTTGTTTTTATTTTTTACTTTTTCTTAAAGTAGTTTTAGTTTTTGGCAATTATTTACCTTATATATATATTGTAATTTTATACATTTTAAGTGTATGATATTTTCACTAATATACTCAAAGATGTATTATGAAATAAGTATCTTGTGAAAATTAAGTAAGAAGAAGAAAAATGAATAAAATAATACAATAAATGTGGAGTAAAGATCAAAAATCAAAACTCTCAAATCAAGCAAGAAAGCAAACAAATAAGTAAGCAGAATACAATGTTTAACAATAAATATTTAAAAATTTATAACAAAATTTATAACTTTTCTTTTTACTAAGAAAATTTTATTTGGTACTAGCTAAATAAAATGCTTTTAAAATATATATATATTTTTTAATTTGAAATTAAAACTATAGTAAATTTATGTAAGCGTAATTGCTAGCCATATTTTTGTACTTAATGTACAATATTTATATTGACTATCTTTTTCACATTTATTTTTTAAAGTATTTATATAGAAGTAAAAAAATGTAATTAGGAATAAATTTTTTCTTAAGTTAGTTATAAATTTTGCTCGTACAGTTTTTAAAATTTTGAATAAAAGTAAACACAAAATAATTGATCGAAGATATGTTATATTTGTTATATTCTTTTTCTGTATGCAAAAAAAATATATATATATATAATTCACATATATACAAACTAGCATAATTACCCGTGCTATACACGAGTATAAATAAATAATCAAAAAATAATTTTTTAAATTAAATAATAATCTAAAAAATTTATCTACAATATTTAGCAAAAATGATTTAGAATTAATTAAATTTTATTTATTTTTATCACAGTTACATATTGTAACAACCCTCGTACTGATTACCGATAAACTACTGAATTAGCTACTGGTTACTGCTAAACTGAACTGATAATGACTGATAATTGAATTAACTGAAGTACTGAATGGACTGATTGAAATCGAAACTGAAATTGAATAAGTTTATCTATTGAATTGCGTATTGCATCTGTTTGATTGATTGATTATCTGTTTGAATTCATATGTTTAAACTGCTCATTGAAGGCCTTATCGGCGGCCGAATTAGGAACCGTTTAGAGTTTTGGAATCAGTAGAATATTTGTGATTTAATGGTATATTTATCTAAATTGTGATTAGGTATGATTAAACTATATTAAAATGAGCTAATTGCAAACTTAGGCTTATCTACCAAATTGCCACCTATAGTGGACCTTTATTTATTATTATTATTTGAGCCTTGTATACACTTACCAAAACATTTCCCTCAGCCACAATTGAGAGCCATAACCGACCAAGACTAGAGAGAGTGAGAATTAAGGGAGAATTGAACTCAACTTGGGGAATTAGCTTGAATCTTGAAGAATTGAAGTGTAAATTGGCATAATTGAGCTCCTAAACCTTGAATACAAGATTAAGGTAGGACATTCACATCTTCTTGTTGTCTTGAGCTTCATCTTGCATGTTCTAGGCTCCATTGTAGAATCAAGCCATGATTTAGTGCATAGAGGTTGAATTATGCTTGAATTCATGCATGCATGGCCATTTTGGTGCATTTTGAAGTTGAATTCATAATGGATTGTACATACATGCTCATGTTTCTATCAAAGTCCATGTTTTCATTTTGTTTTCCAACTATTGAGCTCATTAGAGCAAGATTTGAACCTTGAATTTGGTTAAAAACTCATGCATTGCATGTTTTGAAATTGTTCTTGAAAATGGGTTTGAATTTTGGATTTAATTGACTCACCTTTGGGGCTTGAATTCATAAATTGGCTTTTGAAACTTGTTATACATTGTTTTGGGATGTATTTTCCAGAATTTGGGCCCAAGAGGTCGAGAATTGAGTTGAGAATGCTTGGTTTGAGCTTGGAAGGCAAATCTGGAAATTCCAGATTTGGCTTCTTCGCTCGAGCGAAGGATTCCTCGCTCGAGCGACCAACGTTTCCTCTGAGCCACGCTCGAGCGAAGGATTGGTGGCTCGAGCGTAAAAATCGAGCATCCAGTACTTTTACTGTTTCATCAGACCGCTCGAGCGAAGGATTGTTCGCTCGAGCGAGGCCTTTGATTTTGGAAGCTCGCTCGAGCGAAGAAAGGCTCGCTCGAGCGAGACCCCTATTTTCAGCAACTTTTGAAAAATGCCTTCCAACTATATTTTTGCATCCTCATCTCATCCTAGGCATTCTTAAGCCTAGTTTAAGGCATCTTAATGAGGATTTAGACATAGAACCACACCGAGGAAATTTAGGGATTTAATTATCGTCCTTCCAGACTGTGAAACTTAGTGTGTGTTCTATTTGTTTACTGTTTAGGGTTGGCTCTCTGGGACGCGCTCTAGCTGCTATTAGCCCAATCTCTGTGAGTAACGATTGTGTAAAGATATGTTCAAAATGGTTATCTTTTGAATACTAAACTGAACTGTTTATTGAACTGATATTATTTACTGAATGGATGTATGTCCTGTATTCTGAACTGTATTGTGGCATCCTTAGCACTTACTGTTTACTGTTACTGTTACAAAGCTCTGTCGGTTCCTTTGTGGAACCATACTGTTTACTGATTGATGGCCATCATTACTGTTGGGTCTGTTAAGACCCGGTCCTTTTGGACCTACTGTTTATAGGCTAATGGGTGTACCACATATGACTGATTGACTGAAATACTGAAAGATTGAAATACTGTTTAATGAACTGTTTTCATTACTCTCAGGACACTCATTCACAACCTCTTTACGCTTTATGTTATTCACTGGGCTTTAGCTCACTGTTTATATATATATCTAGGTTCTCAGCAGCCAGACCGAAGCTAGGAGCGTGGGTTGGTCCCCAGTTTTGTCAAGCCAGCCTATGTGCCTCACTGCGAAGTTCCGAGTTGCCATGCTATGGCTTGGGGTGTTTTTGTGTCCCCCATCGGTCTCCTTACTGTTTTGTACTAGTGTATAGACTGTCTACTGGTTTACTGTACTGTTATCGAGGGATTAGGTCACCGTACTGAATGTTGTATATGATTATATAGACTGTATATAGACTGCACTGTTCTGAACTGTATGAATGCATGAAAAATGTTTTTGGCATACAGATTGTCACAGCTCAATGGATACTAGTTATTTACTGTATTGGCTTCCGCCAGGCCCTGAACTCTGTTTTACTGTTCTACTGTTAAGTAGGCCTTCGGTAATCTCGGATTACTGGCCGGTTACGGTGCTAAACCCATGGGGCCGGGTTTGGGTCGTGACACATATAAGAGATTTTTTTTAAAAAAAAAATTTATGTCATTAATTGTGCGCTCTAAATTCTTAATAACAAATATATGTCATAATTTAAGTGGTAAAAATTTAAAAATAAATCACAAAAATTATATTTATGATAAAATATAAATACATTTCATTTTATGAGTTTCGTAAATTCAATTTATCATATGATAGTGGTAAATTACATTTGTCAATATAATAATTTTTTCATATTTTGTGAAGTCTAAAAAATATAATTTGTCTTATATTATAAGATTTACGTAAAAATGAATTAGGATTCACTTGTGATATTAAAATTTAGGCTTAATATTAGATTTACACCAACTTATCCTTCACCTAATCATTAAAAAAATTGTCTTGTTCTGTTCTCAACTTATATAAATCATTTGACTTATTTATTTATTAAATTAGTAAATAAATATTTGTAAATATTTTTTTATAATAAAAATAAGAAATATGAACTTATTTTATGCCTACTTATTAAAAAGTTTGAACTATAGTTTAAAAAAAAAAACTATATATTTATGTTTAAAACAATTAAATGATTAGTTATATATATTTATGTATAAAAAATTTATTTAAGATAAAACCACCCTAAATTATAGGTCATATTCTAGTCATAATAAATTTAAATTTTATATTTATATCATAGTTTATCAGTTCGTGACTGATATGAGCTAATTTGAGAGTTCTAATATTGGATTAAACATTAAAAAATAGCCAAGAAAATTTAGTTTAAGTAGATTTTTTTTGGCCAATAATTATTGATTTAAGCCTAATCTTTAGAGAATCGTCTAATTCACATGCAATCCATGAGTTAATAGACTTACCTATTTATTTAATTTTTAATTAGTAAATATATTTTCAAAAAAAAAACTTTATAACAAAAATAGGAAATATGTATATATTTGTTTGGTATATTTATTAACAATTTCAAAATTATTTAAGAAATTATGTACTTATTCTTAAAAAGTATAAATTACGTTGGTAATCCCTACATTTAACTCTTGTGTTATTTTTGTCCTTGCAATTTTAATTTACTCAATTTCGACCTTAAATTTATAATTTTGTCTCAATTTGGTCCAATTGTTATAATTGCTAGTTTTTTTATTGAAAATACACATATAAGTAGCATCTGTTATGCTTTTATAAATAAAATTATAAATTTGTTCAACTCAATAAATTAATTTCAACCAATTCAATAACTATTTTCTTTCAAAAATCTTAACCGGCATTATCAATTTGACCAAATTAATACAAAATCTAAAATTATGGGTAAAAATCAAACTAATTGAAATTACAAAGACCAAATTGACACAAGAGACAAAATGCAGGGGCTATCGATATAATTTACCCTTCTTAAAACATGTCTAATATTGATTGTATCAATATTAAGATATATTTATATCTGAAAAACTATTTAAGATCAGATCAAGTTAGAACCTGAATAAAAAATTAATGGCTTATTAAAAATATTTAATAATTATAAATTCAAATTTGATCAATTTTTCATTTAAATTTTTTTATAAAATTAGGTTGTTTGATAATTTTAATTTATAATTCCAGTTTTTCCTTGTATTTTTTTAAAAATATTTTAAAATTATATATAATTATACTTTCTTTTGAAATTTCCTTTTTAATCTCAAATTAGTTATAACTTGAATTTGATTAAAATTTATTTTTGACTTCTCCTCTACAAAAATTAACAACAAACATAAATTAAAATTTTGAACATCGTAAAAAGGCAAATAAAGAAATATATTATCAATAATAATAATCACAAAACATATTTTTATTTATCATGTGACATCTCACCACTGCATTGATAATAGAAATTAATAATAAAATTCATTACGAACAATAATATATCAAATGATAAGTAACATATGATCACAATAATTTTTTGTTATACAAAAGTACCCAAAATTATATATAAAAAACAATATATCCATATTCAATTTTTATATGGTAAAATTTACACTAAATCTCAACCACACAATACTTTTCTAAATCAATTCATCACCTAAACTATCTACTACTATTGTAATATTCACCTTTTCAAAATCCACCCAAACAATACTCTCGTCGAGCTCATCATTAACCTTGTTGTTGCCATGCTCACCATCTCCACTAACCATTATGCAACTCCGGTCTAGTTTTTTATCTTTGTAAATATAAAAAGACAATGTTGTGGGAAAAAAAGAAGAAGATACTGTTAAAGTTTTAAAGAGTTAAAAATGAAAAAAAAAATGCATGATTTTTGGTTTTCTTATTCCATATATCGGTGTTAATTTTTGTTTTTAAAACCATAAATTATGGAATAGTGTTCATTATTTAAAATTTTATTTATTGATGAGCAAGTCAATTAAATGTTTTTAAGTTTTTACAAATAAAAAATTTGAAAATTTTGTTTAAGAAATTCAAAAAATGACCAAATCATAAAGAATAATATAAGACGCCTTATTATATTTAAAAAAAAAAAAACTCATAATTCTATGATCAATTCACATATATCAAAACAAATAATAAGAACAATATAAAAAAATACACAAACATTCACAAAAAAAAAAAAAAAAAAAAAAACTTTAAATCAACTCCCAAAAACACACACACACACACACATATATATATATTTATTATCAATTTAGTTGGAAAAAAGTCACATAGAGAAAAAAAAATACTCAAATGAAAATATAGTGATTAAGGCCGAATTGTACATCATTGAGGCCGTTAATTAGGATATCTTAACTTCATTTGCTTGTTAAACTGTATACTTTATGTGTGTTGAATGTCAATCAAGTTATACATAGTCGGAGCTTAAAATGGGCAAAAAGACAGAATTTGGAGAGAGTTGACTTTCCCGTACGTGCGTTGACTTTTT
This sequence comes from Camellia granthamiana, assembly GCA_036172215.1. Lineage (NCBI taxonomy): Eukaryota > Viridiplantae > Streptophyta > Magnoliopsida > Ericales > Theaceae > Camellia > Camellia granthamiana. The sequence goes on along the minus strand of CM069917.1, from coordinate 1,373,413 downwards.
CTGGGAAAACGTGCCAAATGTTTTAAACCTATTTGGAAAGACACCAGAAATATAAATAGACACGAAAAAGGCTAGATAAGGGTTCTGAAATTATTTTAGCAAAGAGAAAGAGGCTAGGGTTTCGAAAAAAATGAACTGGAAGCTTCAAGCATGTCTCCCATGGTGGCTTCTTCTCCATCTACTTCATTCCACTCCTCCATGAGTGGCTAGTCTCATTTTCTAGGGTTTTGATAAAACCCTAGCCATGTAATTAGTTTTTCTTTTTGATTTTGAATTATGTAAAGGTTTGAACAATTGTATGGTGTTTTAGAAGTTTTATATATACACTTTCCATTATTTCTTCAAGTATTTAGCTTTCTGTGATTGTTGAATGTTTTTTATACAAGAGTTTTCTATTCTTTCACATTCAAGGTATGAGACGAATCATACTACGAGGGACGAGTCGTGTCACTACCCTAGTTTAGAGTGAACGATTCGCACTACTTGAAATGGTTTGTGCTCGTACGTTGAACGTGATGATTTTCTTGTTAAATGCTTTGAACTTGTAGTTGCGAAGCATTAATCCGTTTGAACCATAACATAATTGTTTTCAATTGGAAACCCTATTTACGTGACTAATGGTGGACTCTTTGCCCTAGATTTTTCCCCAAATCAGTAAATCCAATTTTATTTATTATTGATAATTTAATTACTTAGTTTAATTTATTTGTTATTAATTTAGGTTATGAACAATCAATCTTTTCATCAAAATTAATTTAGGAATTTAACAATTAAATTAGTTTAATTTCACAATTGTCCATGTGGATCGATACATGGACTTGCCATTATTCTAAAAGAATTTGGTATAGTTTAGTTTTTATTTTTGGTGTGTTCAATGACCCATCAAATTTTGGCGCCGTTGCCGGAGACTTCTGGCGAAATTAATTAATTTAAAGTTATATTCTTATTTTAATTTTTAGTTTAGGATATTATGCTTTCGTGTTACTAAGTGTGCAGAGCGTTTGAAATTGGAACTATCACCGAAGTGCAAGCGAAGCACAACCGAGCTTTAAAAATAAATTAAAAAAACCACAGCACTAAAGTACCTAAACAGAAGCAAACACTCGCAAGCAAAGCACCAAAGTGCTAAAAAGAAAGACAAAGCTCATTTAGAGGTTGGAGACAACGTCTACATGTCAAGCACCCACAAGACGAGTAAAGCGTTTTCGTTAAACCGCTGTGAGTATTTCTCTCTTTGGTATTTTGTTTACGTAACTTAGTGCACAGAGTCAAAACTTTTTTTGTGTGTGTGGGTAGTGTATGCACGGGTGCCGTTCTTGTCGCCCTGAATTGTGGAGTTTGGACCTTGAACTAGAAAGGACTCTTAGGAGACTTAGGGCCTCTGCCCGTGTTCCTAGGCTTGAATATTCATAGTCATACATTGAGCCATTAGAGATGGCAAATCCAAATGTCCCAAATGTGCCTAACCGGACCCTTAAGGATTATTTCACACCTACTGCATATATATCACCATCATGCATCCAATTACCCAACACCACTTGTAATAACCTGATCCTCGTACATGTTTTCTGGTATACTTTCAGTCCCCTATTCTGTGCATTTATATGTTCATTGTGAAATTTCGTGTGAAATGAAGTTTAATTAAGTGAATCTTATGAATATAGATTCATATCTGTCTAATAGGGGAAATATCTGTTACAATTATAATGTTTGGATCAGAAATTGGAAGCCTTAGAAGCTTAATAATCTGAAATTGATTTTACATTTAAGATCAGCATGATTTTTAGATCATAATATGATTTTCTGTGAAATTTCAATTTGGAATGATTACACTGATTGATTTTCGTCTTTATTCACTTTTATATAAACTTAGTTCTTTAAACACTTGAGTCATGATCCTTAACTCAAAATATCTCCTGAGAGAGAGGGAGTTAGAGAAAAAGAGAGTTTGAGAGAAAGACTTCAACAAGGGAAAGATAGGAAAATCAAGGAAATTGTGGAAATTTGGACTAAGGTATGTAAGATTCACCTTAAATAACCTTTTTCTTGGATTTATGTGAGAATCCCCTTCATTCATACCATTTAGGGTTAGAATTGAGATCTTGTGTGAGTTGTTGGTTAATTGGCAAGATAATCTTATCATTTTGTTGTTTTGATTTAATTTGAACCATCTAGTGAGAAGTACATCTCATTTCTTCAATTGCTAAGTTGAGTTCATCTATGTGAACAATGGCTACATATATATATGTGTGAGGAAGTTGGAAATATTATGAAAATGAGCTATGTTTATGAGTTTTAAGGATTAAAGATCTAATCCATATTCAGACTATTATATGTTTGTAATTCCTATTTACATGATTTTAAAACCGTATTCTAGCAATTAATGGACCTATTTTGAGCCCTGTAGACGCCTACCAAAATTGGGTTTTTGTTTGGAATTCGGACTGCAAACTGGGTAGAATCGCTACACGTGCAGGGGTCATGGCCGCATGTGCGGAAAACAAGGGAAAATTGGGCTAAAGACACTGAAAAAAAGGCACGTGCGGGACCCTACTGCCACACGTGCGGAAGCCACTGCTGCACATGCGGGGCTCACAGTCGCACGTGCGGCCCGTGCTGGAAAAGTTTGTCTGCTCTGTTTTATCTATTTAGCCCTCTAATATTATTGAAATCTGTATTCGATGCCTTTAAATGTTTGTAAATTCATTCGAAGAAAAACGAATTAGAAAATAGTTTAAAAAGGAAAGGAACTAATGTATGAGTTGTGCATGTGTGTAAGTCACAACCCGGAAAGAACAATTGCTCCGCTACAGCACAGTGAGTAATAGTATTGTAGTAGTACGCTTTACTTATCGCTAATGACTACTATTAGCATTCTGTTAATCACAAATTAACTGTGTTACCTTACGCGAACGATTGAAAGAATCTGTGTACCTTTGTATGACTCTGAAACTAGTCTTCTCTGATGATATCTGGGCCTATGGCCAATCTATAGAATCTGCTGGGCCTATGGCCAATCTATGGAATCTGCTGGGCCTATGGCCTATCTGTGAAATCTGTTAGGCCTATGGCCAATCTGTGAAATCGGTTAGGCCTAAGGCCGTTCTGTATGTCTCTGGGCTTGAAGCCGCTCTAAATAAAATCTGGGCCTAAGGCCGTTTTGAGAATATTTACCGAATAAGATTAATCATATGCCTCTACACTTATATGCGTTATAATTCAAGTTTCTTTAGTGATTTGTTTAAGTACTACTATTCACTGAGCTTCCCTCATTCCGTGTTATAACTGTCTCTGTAGGTACTCAATCCGGAGGTCAGTCCTAGTCCGGCTTGAACCACTTGTCTTTTGCTCCTTACACTACGACCAAACATTCAGCCAAAGCTTATTCATTTTTGTGCAGTCCTTGCAAAGCTTTTAGCTTCGTGCACTGAGTCTTTTGTCTGATGTTGTAAAACATGATTAACTTCCCTTAACATAGTTTTGTTGCATCCTCATACTCGGGGATGGGCCTGTATATCTGTATATATATAACTACATGTATGTTTATTATACATTAGATTTTATGTGTTTGATCCTGGCATACTAGTATAGCTCAATGGATGTTATTTGGCATTATTAACCGCTTCCGTTCAGGCCCCATATGTTATACATATTGAATTTGATGTCCGTTTCTGAATAGGTCATGCCCAAACTTTTAGGGGCGAGTTTGGGGCGTGACAAGTGGTATCAAAGCACGAGTTGCTATCTCACACACGAATCCATTAAGCCTTAGGATGTTTAGAAAAGACTTAGGCATCATGCATAATATTCTGAATGTGAATGGAAAGAGTGATGGCAACGTTAAATGCAATCTGCTAACGCTAATGATTATGATCCATGTTTATTGTATATTTCTTGTGTATGTTGTAATTGATTGTCATGTAGAATATGGTGAGAACAAGAACAGAAGATCCGGAAGATGCTACTTCTGCACGGTTGGATAGAATGGAAAGAATGATTATGGAAATGGCGGAGACCTTACGACAACAACAGCAACAGCCACAACCGCCACCACCACTAGTACCTCCGCCTGTAGTACAAGATCTCCATGCTGAGGACCGAACTATCACTCTTACAAGGGAATTTAAAAAGATGAAGCCGCCATCATTCAAATGAGGAATAAAACCAATGAAAGCTGAAGCCTGGGTATTGGGAATAGAAAAGTTGTTTGAAGTATTCCCTTGTACCGAAGCTCAAAAAGTACAACTTGCTGCCTTCACTCTTGAAGACGAAGCGCGGAGGTGGTGGATGCTTACGAGAACCATGCATCAAGGCTTAACATGGGACAGATTTTTGGAATTGTTTTATGATAAGTACTTTCCCCAAAGTATGTGAGACAAGAAGGTGACTGAATTTGAAACTCTTCGACAAGGAAGCAAGACCGTTGCAGAGTATGAAGCTCAATTTGCAGAGCTAGCCCGGTTTGCACCTCATATGGTGGATACGGATTATAAGAAAGCACGGAAATTTGAAGGGGGATTACGGAGTGCTATCCTGGACCGAGTCAACATGTTGAAGTTACCCACCTATGTTGATGTGTTAGAGAGGGTTGTTATAGCAGAGGGAAACATTGCCGCCCAGAATCGGATCTCCGAATAGAAAGGAAAAAGGCAGAACACACAATTGTCAAAGAGGTCAACTATTCCACCTAGCAAGAAGCAAAACTCAGGGACTTCTAGTACTTCTACCCTTACTCCAAACTCGACTTCTGTTTGTTCAAAATGTGGAAAGAAGCACCGTGGGACTTGTTATCGGTTGTCTGGACCATGTTTTCGATGTGGCAAAATGGGTCATTTGGTAAGGGATTTCCCTCAGAGGAATCAACAAAATGGCAATAGGGCTGCTACAAGTTCAGCAAGGTCTACACCAACTCCCAACACCAAGTCAGCTGCTAAGCCTGTTAACAATAAAGACACTGCAAGACAAGGCAGGGTGTTTGCATTGGTTACGGGAGATGTGCAAAATGCTGCAACAGTGGTGTCGGGTATATTTATCGTTCACAGTCATTCTGCTTATGTATTGTTTGATTCTGGCTCTACCCATTCCTTTGTGTCAAAACTATTTGCTCAAAATTTAGATAAATCTGAAGAAGCATTATCTTATATGCTATATGTGTCTTCACCTTTGGGAGTCTCTATGGTCTGTACTTCTGTATATTTTGCGTGTGAACTTCTAATTTGGGATATCCGAGTATAAGCCAACTTATTGCCCCTTGACATGACTCACTTCGATATTATTCTGGGTATGGACTGGCTGAGTGAATATGGTGCAACTATTGACTGTTTGACTAAACAAATCAGTTTCCATCCTCCAGGACAATCAGAATCTACCTTTCAGGGATGTGGAGTGACTTTTCCACCTTACTTAATTTCTACAGCAAAGGCTTGTAAATTAATTCAGAAAGGGTGTCAGGGATATTTATACAGTGTTTTGGAAGGGCAAATGATGAATGGGAGTACTAACATGATTCTAGTTGTCTGTGAATTTCCAGATGTTTTTCTGGAAGAATTACCGGGGGAGTTAGTAGACCGTGAAATTGAGTTTACAATTGAAGTGGCACCGGGAACTCAACCCATTTCTAAAACTCCGTATAGGATGTCACCAGTTGAAATGAAGGAATTAAAGACTCAGTTGCAAGATTTACTGGATAAGGGATTCATTCGCCCGAGTGTCTCTCCATGGGGTGCACCAGTTCTGTTTGTGAAAAAGAAAGATGGGACACTCCGATTATGCATAGATTACAGAGAACTTAATAAAGTGACAATCAAGAATAAGTATCCATTACCCAGGATCGATGATTTGTTTGACCAGCTACAAGGGGCATAAGTCTTTTTGAAAATTGATTTACGGTCCGGATACCACCAACTGAAGGTGAAAGCTGATGATGTTGAGAATACAGCTTTTCGAACCCGGTACGGTCATTACGAATTTCTGGTTATGCCCTTTGGAGTCACTAACGCACCGGCAGCATTTATGGATTTAATGAACCATGTCTTTAAGCCCTATCTGGACGAGTTTGTAGTGTTATTTATCGATGACATCCTCATTTACTCGAAGAATGCAGAAGCTCATGAGAATCATCTTCGTGTAATTCTTCAAACACTTCGAGAAAAGAAACTGTGCGCAAAGTTGAAGAAATGCGAATTCTGGCTACATGAGGTGGCATTTTTGGGGCATGTGATAACAAAGAAAGGAGTTTCTGTCGATCCACACAAGATTGAGGCAATCGTGAATTGGCCAACTCCTACCAATGTGACTGAGGTGCGTAGCTTTATGGGATTAGCCGGGTACTACAGAAGGTTTGTTCAAGATTTCTCCAAAATCGCTGTACCCCTTACTCAACTAACTCAAAAAGGAGTTGTATTTAAATGGTCAGAACAGCGGGAATCTGCCTTCCAAGAATTAAAAATGAAGTTAACTACAGCTCCAGTTCTTGCCTTACCGTCTGGTACTGAAGGATTTGTAATCTACAGTGATGCTTCCCATAAGGGATTAGGGTGTGTGCTTATGCAAAATGGAAGGGTTATTGCTTATGCTTCACGTCAACTTAAACCCCATGAAAAGAATTATCCCACACATGATCTTGAACTAGCAGCAGTGGTTTTTGCTTTGAAGATATGGCGGCACTATCTGTATGGGACTACCTATGAAGTTTATACTGACCATAAGAGCCTCAAATACCTTTTTACTCAGAAAGAGTTGAACATGAGGTAGCGGCGATGGTTAGAGCTTATTAAAGACTATGATTTGCAGATCCATTACCATCTTGGTAAAGCCAATACAATTGCAGATGCACTAAGCCAGAAAGGCACGGGGAATTTAGCAAATTTGTTTACGGAACAAAGAGAGTTATTGGTTGAATTGGATAAAATGAATGTAGACCTTGTGGTGCATGAACGAGAGGCCATAGTAGCAGCAGTGATGGCCCAACCGATATTAATTGAAGAAGTCAAACTACGTCAGATGGAGGATGAAACTCTGAAGAGGATCTGTGATGAGTTAGAGACAAAATCGAAACCAGGATTCAATTTGGTGAATTCAGTACTTAAATTTCAAGGCAGATTATGTGTTCCCAATGTGTTAGAAGTTAAGCGGAAATTGATGGAGGAAGCACATGCCTCAAGATTTTCACTGCATCCTGGAAGTACTAAGATGTATCGGGATTTAAAACCAAACTTCTGGTGGCCAAGTATGAAAAAGGAAATCGCGGATTTCGTCTCCAAATGTTTGCAATGCCAGCAAGTAAAGGCAGAGCATCAGAGACCGGCAGGATTATTGCAACCCCTTCCAATCCCGGAATGGAAGTGGGAACATCTGACAATGGATTTTGTTGTGGGGTTACCACGGACTCCTCGGGGTATGAATTCTGTATGGGTCATTGTAGACTGGTTAACCAAGTCTATCCATTTCTTACCTGTGAAGACTCAGTATAACGCGGATAAACTTGTTGTAATCTATGTGAACGAAATAGTGAGACTCCACGGTGTTCCAGTTTCAATAGTATCAGATAGGGATCCGAAATTTGTATCTAGATTCTGGCAGAGTCTACAGGAAGCTATGGGTACAGAATTAAAGTTTAGCACAGCTTTCCACCCTCAAACAGACGGACAATCCGAGAGAACGATACAAACATTAGAGGATATGCTCCGAATGTGTGTCCTGGATTTTCAGGAAAGTTGGGAAACTTATCTACCGTTGGTAGAGTTCACATATAATAATAGTTACCATTCGAGTATTGAGAGGGCACCCTATGAGGCTCTGTATGGAAGACCGTGTCGTTCCCTCGTGTGTTGGGCCGAAATTGGACATAGATCATTGTTGGGGCCCGAAATTGTTCAGTTGACAACTGAAAAGATTAAAACTATTCGGAAAAGATTGAAAACTATTCAAAGTAGGCAGAAGAGTTATGTGGATAACCGACGAAGGAATTTGGAATTTGAAGGGGATAGTCATGTTTTTGTGAAAGTCACCCCGATGAAAGGACATCCAAGATTTGGGAAAAGGGGTAAGTTAACACCCCGATATGTTGGTCCATTTCAAATTTTGGAAAGAGTGGGTCCAGTAGCTTACTGAGTTGCTCTTCCACCAAGTATGAGTCAAGTACATAACGTGTTCCATGTCTCTATGCTTCGAGGATATCTTCCGGATCTGTCTCATGTCATAGATTACCACCAAATTGTGTTGGATGACAAGTTAACTTATGAAGAAAAACCAATTCGAATTCTAGACCGGCAAGTGAAACAGTTATGAAATCGAGAAATTCCAATGGTAAAGGTTGAGTGGCAAGAACATTATGGGACCGAAGCTACTTGGGAAAAAGAAGAGGAAATGCAACACCAATATCCGTATCTGTTCCTATCCTAAGGTAAAACAAGTTTGAGGGACCAAACTTATTTAAGGAAGAGAAAGTGTAATAACCCGACCCTCGTACATGTTTTATAGTATATTTTCAGTCCCCTATTCTGCGCATTTATATGTTCTTTATGAAATTTCGTGTGAAATGAAGTTTAATTAAGTGAATCTTATGAATATAGATTCATATCTGTCTAATAGGGGAAATATCTGTTACAATTATAATGTTTGGATAAGAAATTAGAAGCCTTAGAAGCTTAATAATTTGAAATTGATTTTACATTTAAGATCAGCATGATTTTTAGGTCATAATATGATTTTCTGTGAAATTTCAGTTTGGAATGATTAAACTGATTGATTTTCGTCTTTATTCACTTTTATATAAACTTAGTTCTTTAAACACTTGACTCATGATCCTTAACTCAAAATATCTCCTAAGAGAAAGGGAGTTAGAGAAAAAGAGAGTTTGAGAGAAAGACTTCAACAAGGGAAAGATAGGAAAATCAAGAAAATTGTGGAAATTTGGACTAAGGTATGTAAGATTCACCTTAAATAACCTTTTTCTTGGATTTGTGTGAGAATCCGCTTTCATTCATACCATCTAGGGTTAGAATTGAGATCTTGTGTGAGTTGTTGGTTAATTGGCAAGATAATCTTATCATTTTGTTGTTTTGATTTAATTTGAACCATCTAGTGAGAAGTACGTCTCATTTCTTCAATTGCTAAGTTGAGTTCATCTATGTGAACAATGGCTACATATATATATATATGTGTGTGTGAGGAAGTTGGAAATATTATGAAAATGAGCTATGTTTATGAGTTTTAAGGATTAAAGATCTAATCCATATTCAGACTGTTATATGTTTGTAATTCCTATTTATATGATTTTAAAACTATATTCTAGCAATTAATGGACCTATTTTGAGCCCTGTAGACGCCTACCAAAATTGGGTTTTTGTTTGGAATTCGGACTGCAAACTGGGCAGAATCGCCGCATGTACGGGAGTCATGGTCGCACGTGCGGGAAGCCTTGCCGCACGTGCGGGGCTCACAGCCGCACGTGCAGAAAACAAGGGAAAATTGGGCTGAAGACACTGAAAAAAAGGCACGTGTGGGACCCTACTGCCACACGTGCAGGAGCCACTGCCACACATGCGGGGCTCACAGCCGCACGTGCGGCCCATGCTAGAAAAGTTTGTCTGCTCTGTTTTTATCTGTTTAGCCCTCTAATATTATTGAAATTTGTATTCGATGCCTTTAAATGTTTGTAAATTCATTCGAAGCAAAACGAATTAGAAAATAGTTTAAAAAGGAAAGGAACTAATGTATGAGTTGTGCATGTGTGTAGGTCACAACCCGGGAAGAACAATTGCTCCACTACAGCACAGTGAGTAATAGTATTGTAGTAGTACGCTTTACTTATCGCTAATGACTACTATTAGCATTCTGTTAATCACAAATTAACTGTGTTACCTTACGCGAATGATTGAAAGAATCTGTGTACCTTTGTATGACTCTGAAACTAGTCTGCTCTGATGATATCTGGGCCTATGGCCAATCTATGGAATCTGCTGGGCCTATGGCCTATCTGTGAAATCTGTTAGGCCTATGGCCAATCTGTGAAATCGGTTAGGCCTAAGGCCGTTCTGTATGTCTCTGGGCTTGAAGCCGCTCTAAATAAAATCTGGGCCTAAGGCCGTTTTGAGAATATTTACCGAATAAGATTAATCATATGCCTCTACACTTATATGCATTATAATTCAAGTTTCTTTAGTGATTTGTTTAAGTACTACTATTCACTGAGCTTCCCTCATTCCGTGTTATATCTGTCTCTGTAGGTACTCAATCCGAAAGTCAGTCCTAGTCCGGCTTGGACCACTTGTCTTTTGCTCCTTACACTACGACCAAACATTCAGCCAAAGCTCATTCATTTTTGTGGAGTCCTTGCAGAGCTTTTAGCTTCGTGCACTGAGTCTTTTGTCTGATGTTGTAAAACATGATTAACTTCCCTTAACATAGTTTTGTTGCATCCTCATACTTGGGGATGGGCCTGTATATCTGTATATATATAACTACATGTATGTTTATCATACATTAGATTTTATTTGTTTGATCCTGGCATACTAGTATAGCTCAATGGATGTTATTTTGCATTATTAACCACTTCCGTTCAGGCCCCATATGTTATACATATTGAATTTGATGTCTGTTTCTGAATAGGTCATGCCCAAACTTTTAGGGGGCGAGTTTGGGGCATGACACCACTGCTGCTCATTATGAGATTAAGTCCAGCACCATACAAATGCTCCCATCATTCCATGGACTAACTCATGATGATCCTTACAAACATTTGAATGAATTTCTGGAAATTTGCTCGACAGTGAGGATCCAGAATTTCACAAATGAGGCCTTGATGTTGCGATTATTTCTATTCTCATTAAAGGATAAAGCCAAACACTGGTTGAATTCCTTACCTGCTAATTCAATCACAACTTAGGACCAATTACAACAAAGGTTCTTGGAGAAGTACTTTTCCATAGGTAAAACCAACCAACTTAGGCAAGCCATCACAAACTTTGCTCAAATGGATGGCGAGAATTCCATGAGACGTGGGAAAGATTTCGAGACCTTCTCCAACAGTGTCCCCACTACCAAGTGCCTGATTGGCAGCTTGTTCAAACATTTTATTATGGCTTAACTGAGCTGCACCGCCAAATGGTGGACTCATTCTGTGGTAGGACATTCATGTCCAAAAATGATGCCGAGGCATGGCAATTATTTGAGAACCTAAGTGATAATTCCCTTCACAATGCCTCCGCAGCCCGGCAAGTCCGGCAACCAATAGTTGGAGCCCCGAAAAGATGGGGCATTTATGAGGTCGAGCAAAACTTAGAGTTAGCCCAACAAGTAGAGGCACTGTCCCACAAAATGGACCAATTATTAGCTGCGGGACACGCCCCTACCCAGCAAGATCAGCATCAATTTCACGAGGCATGTGTCATTTGTGCGAGCCCTGCTCATGACTTGAGTGAGTGCCCTTCGGCATCACAATTTTCGGAGTTAGTCCAAGAGCATGTGAATGCGGCTCAAGGATTCTCCAACCCGGGTAATGACCTATACTCCAATACATATAATCCGGGATGGAGAAATCACCCCAATTTCTCATGGAGACCTCCTTCACAAGGCACTTCTTACAATCCTCCACCACCAAGGCAAAATTTTAATAATTTTGCCAACCAATCATCTTACTGACTACCGCAACCTTATAGACCCCCACAACTGTACTGGCAACCACAACCCCCCCTGTTCCTCAGGGTAACTCTGCCTTTGAGACTCAGGTGTTGGAAGTTCTCACAGAACTTAAGGGGTTAGCATCGGTAGTTCACTCCCATACTCACTTTATTGCCAAGCTAGAGGCCCAATTGGGTCAAATGGCTAACAACATGAATCGGAGATATGAGGGAAAATTACCAAGTCAAACTGTGGCCAACCCTAAGGGACAATACAGGGTAGAGAGTTCGGGTGGGAATGGAAAGCACCATGAGTAGGTGCAAGCAGTGATTACTTTGAGAAGTGGGAGGGAGTTAGAGCCTCAGTCAGTTGCGTCTGATGCAACTAGAGCTAAGAAGGGTGACCACGGTGGTACACCCAATGAGAGCAAGGGTGAGGGGGAAACACTTAAGAGGAATGACTTAGTCCCTAACACTTCACATGAGCCCAAGGCACTATATGTGCCTAAGGCACCCTTTCCTTAATGCCTTGATACACCGTCCCCTTTTAATAAGAAGGTGGCATCTATGGAAGCAATGATGGAGGTCTTTAAATAGGTAAAAATCAACCTCCCCCTGTTGGAGGCGATTAAGCAAGTACCGTCTTATGCCAAATTTCTGAAGGACCTTTGTATGCAAAAGCGTAAATCTAGGACACACGTGTCCCAAAAGATCCTACTCACGAAGCAAGTAAGCTCCATTTTGTTGAATGACACACCTCCTAAGCTTAAGGACCCGGGTGCCCCAACCATTGCATGCATTATAGGGGACCATTTCATTGATAGGGCCTTGTTAGATTTAGGGGCTAGTGTCAATTTGTTGTCGTACTCTGTGTACGATGAATTTAGGCTTGGCGAGTTGAAGCCCATTACTGTCACTCTTCAATTGGCTGATGTAGACGCGCCCTGAGGGCCTCATGCTACAGTTCAGACTCAAATTGTCACGATTCTTAATCTGATCTCACAATGTGCAATGTGAGATTGATAAATCACCAAAGAGTCCAAATCTGGCAAATCGTTTTGGAAAACTGATTTTTAATAAAGAAGTGCCAAACATGGATTGCTTTGCCAGATACAGAGTCGCCACCTAAATATTTTATTTTTGGAGAAATTTAGGAAACCCTGACTCGTGCCTAAGGCCACGTGTCCGTCATCACCGAAGTTGCCTCGGCTAGGGAACTTGGGTACGATTGGGGAAGGTCAGCTATGAGCACGCCCGATCAAAGATCGGCCTATACTAAACATGATATCTCGTTTTTGAAAACACATGCGTTCTTATTCCGGTTAATTAGCTAGAATTACTACGTGATGTGCGCAGCAAAAACAAGTATAGACTAGATCGCCTAATTTGGAACAAAGCATTGCACATCCATTTGTTTGGAAAATGGTTTGAAGTTTGCTACTCGTAAGTAGGCTAAATCGAGGATTTCAATGAATTGTTCCAATTCAAGTAACCCAACCTTTACCCACAGGCATTCAGGCAGTTAAACACTTAAGCAAATAGCCTCATGGCAAGCATGCTATCATGGCAACAATAACACACATGCAGTATGCTAAAGCGTAAAAGCTTACTTAGTACTCCGAGCCAAAACAGAAACTAGTTAGTAATCAATGCATGATCCTAGTTCATGTTTGAAATGGCTAATGCAACGCATACAAAATGCAACTAGAAATAGACTCGGCTATTCTAATATAACATATGAGATGCAATTTAGATAATCATATATTCAACTTGGAATTAAAATATGATGTAGTAAGTATGATGCGCCGAGCTCGGTGCATGCAATGTAGGTGAATGATGCAAACATGCAAGCATAAGTATGCTAATTGAAAATGACCTAGAACTAACCATTATAAGCGGTTAAGTAAAAGGAAGAAAGACATGGGGCTGGAAAACATGCACACATGCACGCACACTTATTACAAAATTCGCCCTCTCGATGGAGGGTCTGAATAAATAATACATGCCAACTAATTAACTAACTAACAAGCTAATTAATTATTACACAACCGAATTGAATAACTAGCTACGACTAATTATTACAAAACTTAATTAATTAACAAATTAACTAATTAAATTACAAAATCAAATGCTAACTAACAAGTAAGCAATTAAACAAAGCTGCCTCGGCAAGTTGAAGAAGGTGAACATGCATGCTCGGTTCCCGTCTCGGTAAGCTGTCCGGTTGCTCTCTAGAGGCTCTGTCTGCAGGGTGTCCTTGAGAACTTGCTACTGGACCTTACCAAAACCAGTCTGGGGAGTGCATCAGTGGCCTGCCGGCCATGGGGAGATGCTGCCGACCACCTGCCGGCCAAAGATGGCACACTGCCGGCCAAGGATGAAGAAGTGCCGGCCATCTGTAGGGCACTGTCGGCCACTAATGTGCTGGGACACCAAGCTGCAGCAGAGCACAAAATAGAGAAAATGGAGGGTCTTCCAAGGGTATGTACGCACTATGCCACCCCATATCACCTCGAAACATCAAGGAGGAGGCATAATCGGATCCACGACCATCAATCACGCATCCCGATACATGATGGCCAAAGATCCAACTTGTGCAAATCAATGTGAAATGAATGCACAAATAAAACACATAAGTGCCTAGAACTCTATTATGGATAATCAAGAGCGTCGGCGACCGAAAATTGAGACACGTTTCATCACTTAAAGTATGAAACGTTCCTCGTTTCTTGTGCTCGGATTAACACTTAATCCAAACAACAATGCAACACGAGGATGGCATACACAATGCTAACTCGAACATGCAATCATGCAATATGACTTAAGCATGCAAAATGCAGTGTAATAAACATGTAACAACATGTAATGGAACTAACATGTGACAACATGCAAAGATGGAGCAAGCATACAACAATATGCAAGACAAGCATGCAACAACATGCAAAGGATGGACTTAAACCAAAATGGACAGCTCTCAAATAGGTCCAAATTAGTAGCCATAAGGTGCTGAATTAATGGTACAAAATGCTAGACAAGCATGCATGCCAATGGGCCCAAGAATTAAGGCATAAAGATGCAACTCTTAAGCACACTTGAGGAGTGAAAAGCATGCAAGTATGACAATACTACATGCTCTGAAATAATGTTAGGAATGATGCCAAATCACACACATAACACAAGCATGGCATGCATGAAGCTCAAAAGCTAAGAACTAGCAAAGGGACTTAAGCCATGGCTATACAAAGCTAGCCTCAAAGGGCTAAGGGAACCTAAAAAAGTCCCAAGGCAGGTCCAAACAAGACCAAAAACAAGCTCAAAGCTAGCCAACACAAGCTAGAACACAAGGCCAAAAACATGGAGCATGCAAGGCTACAAAAGAGGCAATGCACTACACCTATTGAAACCAAACATGGCATGACTTGGACAGCATAAAACAGAGTTACATCATGGTGTAACAAGACCAAAAATGCACTGATATGATGAGCCAAAGGCTTAGGCTTAATGGCATGCACAAAAGTTCATTCATGAGGCATAAAGAGCCAAGCCTCCAAGGCATTAAAAGCATGTCAAATGCAAGTGTATGACCACATTTCATGGATTGAAATAACATTTAGAATGATGGCAAAGCATGCAAACATCACATGTATGGCATGGTAGGGGCCTCAAAACCCAAGGTTAGCCTAAGCATTTACACTATAGCTATACAAAACATAAGTGATATGGCCATGGAAGCCCAAAACAGTCTTAGAACAGCCCAAAACAAGAATAAAATCATGCTAGAGCAAAGCCAAAATATGCTAGGATGATGAGTCGAAACATCATGCACATAAAGTTAGTAAGCAAGATTTGTTCTACAAGTATATGGAGCGTGCAAAGGATGACCAAACCAGCTATGGATAGAGTCATGACATGGCAAAAAATCACCAAAAACATGCTGAAATGGACTCAACATAAGCTAGGATAACATGTTAAAGCAAGAAGCATATAGAGCTAGTTTATGAGATTTACACTACAAGTGTATTATACATGCATGGAGTGACAAAACCAACCCAAAACATATCTAAGGCATGGTAAAACATCACCAAAGCCCTACTGAAATGGACTCAACATAAGCTAGGCAAACATGCTACTTTGATGAGCTACAAATGGGATTACACTACACATACAAGATGCATGCAAAAGGTGACCAAACCAGCCATGGACAGAGCCAAGGCAGGTCCTAAAAGTCACAAAAAAGGGCCTGAACCAAGCCTCAAAAGTACAGAGAGGCATGCTCCTTTGGAAGGCCAAAAATGCAAGCAAACAAAAACCAAAAGAGAGGGGGTCACCCCCTCTGATTTGAGGCCTCAAAACCACATGCCTACCACTTAAAATCCACTGTATTTCAGTGGTTAGAAAGCCAAACCAAGGCTAGCTCGAAGGCCCTAAGGCATGGCTCAAAACAAGGCCAAACAAGGCCAACAAGAGGGTTGAAGACCCTCAACAGCCAAAAGACCTTAAACAAACTTCAAAAGCACTTAAAAACAAGACTTTTTTCAGTTGAAAGCAAGGCCTAAAACAATATGCAAGGATGGCCAAAATGAGGTACAAAAAAAGTGCTAAAAAGGGAAAAATACTCACCCTTGAAGATCAGCTTCGAAACCAGCAACCTCAGGGGCCAAAAACTCACTTTCAGAGCTCAAGTAACCTTCCCAAGAACCTTAGTCCAATGGTGGTGGTGTATCTCTAAGTGTTGTAGTGTAAAAGTGCAAGAAAAATGGACTAAACCACAACAATATAGAGAGAGAGAGCTATATCTTTTCTAAAATGGGTGAACCCCTGCTAAGGAGAGAGGCTCTCCTCTTATATAGAGGGAAAACAATGCAAAGCTTCTTCAAGAAGCTTGGCAAGAGCTTCATCCCTCCATACACGTGTATGGAGGGGAGATGAAAGGATTCCAGCTAGCTCAAAAGATCTGGAGTGAAACCTGCTGAGACAGGGGTTCTGTCGGCCATCAGTGATGGCCGGCAGTGGCTCATTGATGGCCGGCAAGCTCAATCAATGGTCGGCAGCAACAAAGTGAAGGCCGGCAAGGCCAAAAGGTGGCCGGCAGTGCACCAAGAAACACATTCTGAAAGGACCAAGTCATGGTCCAAGAATGGGGTAGAAAGGATACAGGGTTTGGAAAGCTCAAACCTGTGACGTTCCGCCGCGAAAGTCGAATACCAGATGAGCAATCGAACTTGTGGCTGGATGTACCTGCATGCACAACCGAGTCTTGAGGACGGTCTAAAATGGGGTGTCTACAGCTGACCGGTCCCTCAAAGTGCCACGTGGCATGATTGAGGATGTGCTAGTGAAGGTCGATAGGTTTTACTTTCCTGTTGACTTTTTGGTTTTAGATATGGAACTGGTAGCCAATTATAGGAAACAAATCCCGGCGATCTTAGGTCGACCTTTCTTGGCTACGGCCAATGCATGCATTAATTGTCGGACCAGGGTTATGGAAGTTTCATTTGGTAACATGCAAGTGAAACTTAATGTTTTCCAAGCATCCCAACAACCTCATGAGAGAGAGGAGTGCTTATTAGTGGACGTTGTGGATGAGATTGTGGAGGAGGCTTTGCCCTCCATTCTTGTAGAGGACCCTCTAGAGGCTTGTTTAGCTCATTTTGGGTTTAAAAATTTTGATATTGACGGATCGGTTGAGGAGGTGAATGCCTTGCTTAATGCTTCTTCTACACCAGATTTTCCTCTATGGAAAGCCCGGTTTAAGACACTTCCTCCTCTGTCGAGAGAGTCCGCCATACCATCTTTGATCACACCACTTACACTTGAGTTGAAGCCACTCCCGGCCACACTCAAGTATGCATTTTTAGGGCCCCAGGATACTTTACCCATCATCATTGCATCTGACTTGGCTGCAGAGCGGGAGAGTCAATTAATGAGTGTTCTCGTGGCACATCGGAGTGCTATAGGGTGGTCAGTGGCTGATTTGAAAGGGATAGATCCCTCCGTGTGCATACATTATATACCTAGAGGAGGACACCAAACCTTCTCATAAAATGCAACAGAGACTTAATCCTAATCCCAATATGAAAGAGGTGGTGAAAAAAGAGGTATTAAAATTATTGGTTGCAGGTATTATATACCCCATCTCGGATAGCAAGTGGGTGAGTCCCACACAAGTGGTGCCCAAGAATTCGGGCATCACTGTTGTTGAGAATGAGAGAGGAGAGTTAGTTCCCACACGAACCACTACTGGGTGGCGAGTGTGCATTAATTATAGGAGATTGAATTCCTCGACTAGGAATGATCATTTTCCCTTACCTTTCATTGACCAGATCCTAGAACTGTTAACGGGGCAGGGTTTCTACTGTTTTTTTGATGGCTATTCGGGGTATAATCAAGTCCCAGTGTACCCTGCTGACCAGGAAAATACCACATTCACATGCCCTTTTGGCACTTTTACTTACAGGCGCATGCCCTTTGGGCTATGTAATGCACCGGCGACTTTTCAACGGTGTATGATGGCCATTTTCTCTGATATGGTGGAGAAATTCTTAGAGGTTTTCATGGATGATTTTTCAGTGTTTGGACCGTCTTTTGAGGAATGCCTTAGGAACTTGACTAGAGTGTTGGAACGATGTACTGAGGCAAACCTGATCTTGAGTTGGGAAAAGAGCCATTTTATGGCTCGAGAGGGTATAGTGTTGGGACACATTGTGTCCCCTCGAGGTATAGAGGTAGACAAGACTAAGGTTGACCTCATTGCAGGCCTTTCTCCACCCAATTCTGTGTGTCAAGTTAGGTCTTTCTTAGGGCATACAGGTTTTTATCGTAGGTTCATCAAAGACTTTAGTAAAATATCACGTCCTTTGTGTAGTTTACTGGTTAAGGACACACCTTTTATCTTTGATGAGACATACTTGAAGGCATTTGAAACACTGAGAATGGCCCTGACCACCGCCCCAATCATGAAATCACCAGATTGGTCACTCCCCTTTGAAATCATGTGTGATACCTCTGATTATGCTGTCAGGGCTGTGTTAGGCCAAAGGGTCAATAAGGCACCATTTGCTATATACTATGCTAGTCACACTCTCTCGGATGCACAATCGAACTATACTACCACTGAGAAAGAGTTGCTAGCTGTGGTCTTTGCCTTAGATAAATTCCGGTCCTATCTCCTAGGTTCCAAGGTCATAGTCTTCACTGATCATGCCGCTTTGCGGTATTTACTATCAAAGAAAGAGACCAAATCTAGGTTAATTAGATGGATTTTGTTGCTTCAGGAATTTGACCTAGAGATCTGAGATAGGAAAGGATCTGAGAATGTAGTGGCAGATCACCTCTCCCGAATCCTCGTTAAGTATACTAATGACCCTCTTATTTTGCATGATTCTTTTCCGGATGAACAACTCTTTGAGCTGTCACAAGTGAGCCCCCCGTGGTTTGCACATATTGTGAATTACTTGGCCATTGGGCAAATTTCGCAGAATTGGTCTAAGCAAGACAAAGACCGATTCTTTTCGCAGGTCAGGTATTACTTTTGGGAGGATCCAGAGTTGTTTAAATATTGCTCCGACCAAGTGATCTAACGGTGTGTACCGGAGAGTGAGGTGCATAGCATTCTTCAATTTTGTTATTCTTCTACATATGGCGGTCATTTTAGTGGGCACAAAACGGCCGCCAAGATTTTACAGAGCAGGTTTTATTAGCCCACAATTTTTAAAGATGCCCATCAATTTTGTAGAACTTGTTTGCGCTATCAGCAAATGGGTTCGATATCTCGGCGTGACATTATGCCAATGTCCCCTATTCTTGTGGTAGAGATATTTGATGTTTGGGGGATTGATTTTATAGGACCTTTCCCGTCGTCATTTGGGTTTGAATATATTCTCTTGGCAGTCGATTATGTGTCTAAGTGGGTGGAGGCGATAGCTACCCGAACAAACGATCATAGAGTTGTAATCAAATTCTTGCATGAAAACATATTTAGTCGTTTTGGGTTTCCTAGAGTCATAATAAGTGATCAGGGTACGCATTTTTGTAACCGGTTCTTTGAGTCAGTAGTTAAGAAATACTCTATCACTCATAAAGTTTTCACTCCTTACCATCCTCAAACTGGTGGCCAAGTAGAAGTCTCAAATAGAGAGGTAAAGCACATAATAGAGAAAACGGTGAGGCCAGATAGGAAAGATTGGTCACAACGGTTGATTGATGCATTATGGGCCTACCGCACTGCTTATAAGACACCCATTGGGATGTCACTATATAGGGCGGTGTTTGGCAAAGCTTGCCATCTCCCAGTTGAACTTGAGCATCGAGCATTATGGGCCATAAAGAAGTTTAACTTCGATATGGCCGCGGTTGGGCTCAACCGGAAATTGCAACTCAATGAGTTGGAGGAAATCCAGAATGATGCTTATGAGAATTCAAGAGTTTTTAAAGCTCGGACTAAAGAATTCCATGACAAGCACATTAACAGAAAATCCTTTGAACCTGGCCAAAAAGTGTGGTTTTTTAATTCAAAATTGAGACTCTTTCCAGGTAAGCTAAGATCAAGATGAGATGGCCCCTTTGTGGTTGTTGAGGCATTTATTCATGGCGCCGTTGAGGTGGAAGATCCAAAGACTGGCCACACTTTCAAAGTGAATGGCCAAAGACTGAAACCATATATAGAGAGGATTGGTAATGGGGATATGATTGAGTCCATTGCTTTGATGAACCCATTTTACTATGATTGATAGATTGATTTCTTTGTCTATTTTCTTTCCCTTCTATTCTATTCTGTTTTTCTTTGTTTGTTGTGCTTTATTTGTATCTAAGAGACTTTAAATCCTCTAAAGGTGTAATTCCTTTGGTGTTAGCCATGACCGAACGGCATCTGACGGTTTGGTATAGCCACCTAACCGTATTTGTAGTGAGTTCCTAGGAGACCAACTTAGACGGTAGAAACTAGAGTTCGAATGGCAAAGCCTAGAACACAAAGATTTGGAATTTCCAAGACTAGAGTCTGGTTTAAATACCCAGGGGTGTGGAGATTGCTTCAAAACTACCCCGGCTTGAACTCTGTATGGCAGCCCCATAGATTGAGGTAGCTTTATGCGCCTCGATTCTGGATACCGAATCAACTTAGTCTGTCACCCTGTTGGAGAATAGGGAAAGTTACAAAAACAGTTAGGGAGAAAAGTAGTACCCGTGTTTTTCGCGTGAAGATTATACCCTTGTTAGGCGTTCCGATATTTTCCAAAGTGCTATATTTATTTCGGATGTCAAATGAAGGTAGAAATGGTTTAGCATGCTTTGTGTTGTACTCGGTTTTTAATTTCTTTTCTTTAACCTTTTCTAAAATTAAAAAAAAATGTTACTTTTGGTAAATGTTGTATTCAGTCAATTTTAAAAATAAAAAATAAATAAAAAAATTCCCGCACGTGCGGCCCTATTCATGCACGTGCGGAGCAACATCTCACAATTCCAAGAGCACATTGCTTTAATTGTAGGTGTGGAGAAGGTGCGCGCGGAGGTGCCTCAATCAAGCCGCACGTGTGGAACGTCATTTTCTCCAAAAAAAAAAAAAAAAAAAAACACACACACACACACACGAGAGAGACAGAGAGAGAGGAAATCGCTGCACGTGCGACTTGTTTCCCGCACGTGCGGGAAATTTTGTGAAAGTCCATTCCGCACACTGGCCCTGTTTGGTAGAGCTGTGGGAAAGTGCTTATAGCTTATGCCTATACAGCTTATAGCTTATAACTATAAACATAAGCTGATTTCTGACTTATAAATTAAGCATCTCCTACCCCACTCAAAGAATAAGCTGATTTCTGACTTCCAAAAAGCTATAAGCTATAAGCTATAAGCTAAACCAAACAGATCAAAATAGCTTAAATTAAGCTGAAAGCTGAAATAAGTAGCTTTTAAGCTGCACCAAACAGGCCTACTGCTTTATATGCAGGTGCGTGACATTGGTGCGGGGGGACGTCCGCACGTACGTGGATAAATCCCGCACATGTGTGACGACGATCCAAAAAAAAAAAACTGCGTAGCAAAAAGATGACCGCCGCACGTGCGGCCCAATCCGGCGCACGTGCGGTACTTTGCATTCAAAAAAAAAGAAAAAAAGAAGTAAAGTTTAGTTTATTTTATTCTATAATTTAGTTTATTTTATAGTTTAGTTATTTTATAGTTTAGTTTAGTTTATTTCATTTTATAGTTTAGTTTATTTTATTTTTTTGTTATTTTATTTTCTTATTTCATTCTTTACTTGATAGTTTAGGTTATTTAAATAGTTTGGTTCTGTTCGTTTAATTATTTAATCATTAGTTACTTCAAAAAAAAAAAACAAGTAATTTATTTTAGTTCCTAGGTTGTCCATTCATTTATTTAGCTATTTAGTTGTTTGTTTATTTAGTTATTTATTTATTTTTATTTTTAATAATTCTTTGTTCTTTGTTAATTTAATTCTTTACTTGTTAGTATAGTTTGTTTTCATTTATTCTGGTTGATTCTATTTTAGCTTTCATATATTGTAAAAATAATAATAATAATAATATAAATAAATAAATAAATAAAATAAAATAAAATTATTAATTCCTAGCTTTTCTAATTCATTGTATTTTCTATCTATTTATTTAATTGTTTAGATGTAGTTTATTATCTTAGTATTCCTTGCTAGTTTAATTTAATACTTGTTAAAATGTTAATATGTCAGTTTAAACTATTCTATTTCATTTTGTAAAAAAAAAAAATGAAAAAAGAAGAAAAAGAAGAAAATATGAGAATTGCATGTGGAACATCAGTGGGCAGACTTGTGCTTTAATATTTTATTTGATTCTCATGTTGGTTTCACGGGTCTATGTGTCTATTGTTGGTATGTGCAGGACATGAGTCGACATATTTCCGTTCGGGCCTCCAAAAAGGCTAGAGGTTCCACCTCCTCAGCGCTACCGCCGCCACCGTCACCACCATCCTCGCCACCACCACCGGGTGACTTACCATGGCTGGAGTGCGCTTCACGCCCTCTTCACAAGCTCACACGGTTCAACATTCCATATTTTCAGCATGACCCGGCCACTTCTTGGGCCGTTGAGCAGCTCCAACTCCGGCAACAGTTGGGCCTTTGCACTGTGACAGCGCCAACTTATCCTCGTCTGGTACGGCTCTTCTACCAGAACCTACGTGAGTCACTCACCGAGCCCGAGCTGCTGTCCACCATTGATGGCCATCTCGTCAGCATAACCGAATCCATGATTGTTGATGCGTTAGGGTTTTTCGCCAAGCCAGAATACCAGCCCTTCCCGGAAGTTGAGGATCCACAACCCATACATAGCCTCATCCAGCAATACTTCTTGGGGGCCCATGATGACACCAATTTCACATGCTTGCGGCAGAGCAAGCTGCCTAGCCGCTTGCTATTCATTGATTCCGTGGTCCATAAGAATGCCCTTCCACTTGGGCATAGAACTGAGCGCCGTTTGGAGTTTGTTCGGGTTTTACACGGTTATTAGTATGGCTATCAGGCCTTGCTTCAGCATATCATCTGGATGCATGTGCAGAAATTTCTACGAGAGGCAGTTCGGCCTCAACCTATGCAGAACCTGACTTGGCCACTACCATTTGCTAATTTGTTGACACTTGTCTTTGAGTTGAACGACCTTCCCATTGTTTCGAATGAGGAGATTGATAGAGCATATCCAACTTTCGGCCAGCGAAAATGGCAACATAGCATATCTCGCATCCCACAGCTGGTTAATGCCCCAGTTGATGAGGCCCAGGACCCCATCCCCAACCATCCACCTCATCCTGTTCCCCCCGTGCCTCCCCAAGAGGACCCACTCTACATGACTCACGAGGAGTACTTACAGCTTTAGCACTCTATGGATCAGGTCCACAGTACTCTTCGTGATCACCACCAGAGTCTCATGGGGTTGCGCACGGATTTTTAGGTGCGTCGAGACTATTCTCAGGCGGCCTTCGACCAGCTACACGCCCGCCAGCTCGACATCTAGCAGTCAGTTGCATCACTGCAAACTGATTTTTATACTTATCAAGAGTCGAGCCAACAGCGCCATGATCAGCTCAGCCAACGAGTTCAGGATGAAGCCTTTGAGATACGATCTTTGATGCACGCCTTGTTTGCTGTCACGACCCAAACCCGTCCCTACGGGTTTAGCACTGTAACCGGCCAGTAATCCGTGATTACCGAAGGCCTGCTTAACAGTAAAGACAGTATTATAGAGTACAGGGGCTGGCGGAAGCCAAAACAGTAAATGAAAGATGTCCAATGAGCTGTGACAGTCTGCATGCAAAAAGACTTTTCATAACATATTCACATTCGGAACAAAAGCAGTATGTACATACATCATATATAGGCATTCAGGGTAAACACCAAATCCCTACCATAACAGTACAGTACAGGTACAGTCAGTCTATACAAAAACAGAGACAGAAAGGATGAATCTAAAACACCCTAATAAGCCCTAGCTTGAAGGACTTGGAACCTTTCAGTGAGGCACAGTGGTTGGCTTGACAAAAAGGGAGTTAAACCCAACGCTCCTAGCTCCAGTCCAGTGCCTGGACACCTACATATATACATAAACAGTGAGCTAAAGCCTAGTGAATAACAGTTGTGTAAAGAGGTTAAGAATGAATGTCCTTTCAGTCATTAAACAGTCATATCAATTATTTAGAAACCATAGCAGTTAGATGTAGTACAACCAATAGTAAAACAGTACAGTAGGTCTTAACAGACCGAACAGTTAGTTGATGGCCATCATATCAGTAAACAGTAGTGGTTCCAACATGGGAACCGACAGAGATCTTTGTAACAGTAGCGGTAACAGTACAGTAACAGTAAATTGCTATGAATGCCACGAATACAGTTCGCAAATAGGACAAACATTCATTCAGTAAGAAATATCATTTCAGAAAGCAGTACAGTTGGTCATTCAGAAAATATTCATGATTGAATATATTTTTACAATATTGTTACTCACAGAGTTCTGGCCTACAAATAGGCTAGTGAGCGTCCTCAGATGCCAACCCTACACAGTTACAGGATGAACACACACTAAGTTGCACGTTTGGGAAACAATAACTTAGTTTCTATCTTGACTCGGTGTGGTTCTATAGCATTATCCTCATTAAAATGCCTTAAACTAGGCCTTGGAATGCCTAGGATGGAATGAGGATGCAAAGATGCACTTTAAAACACTTTTCAAATTTTTGCTGAAACAGGGGTCCCGCTCAAGCATGGCTTTCTCCGCTCGAGCGGACATGCAGACAAAAGAACTACGCTCGAGTGTCACTTTCCTCGCTCGAGCGGACTGCAAAAGTATTGGATGCATGAAATTCACGCTCGACGAGTGCTCGACCCCCGCTTGAGCGTGAGACACAAGTCCTTGCTCGAGCGTGCATTCCCTCGCTCGAGCGGACTGT
This sequence comes from Camellia granthamiana, assembly GCA_036172215.1. Lineage (NCBI taxonomy): Eukaryota > Viridiplantae > Streptophyta > Magnoliopsida > Ericales > Theaceae > Camellia > Camellia granthamiana. The sequence goes on along the minus strand of CM069917.1, from coordinate 1,348,367 downwards.
AAACACATGCAAAGTACTGGATACACGCATTTCACGCTCAAGCGTTACTTTCCCCGCTCGAGCGAACTACATGAACTCAGAGTGTATGCTCGAGCGTGGAGTTCCCTGCTCGATCGTGAATCCAAAATCTGGAATTTTCAGATTTGTCTCCAAGCATGAAATTCAACATTTAAAGCATCAAATTCGATCCTTTTGGGCTAATTTTCTGGAAAACACTTTAAAACTCATAATATGACATGTTTCAAAGATCAATTTGCAAAATCAAAGCCCAAAGGTAGTTCAATTGAACCCATTTCCAAACAAAACTTCAAGAACATGATGTACATGCAACATGTATAAATTTAATCAACTTCAAAGCTTCTAATACAAGAACAAATGAGTCAATCCCTCAAAAAATATGCTGAATTCATGGACCAAAGCTAGAATATGGACATGCATGTAGCAATTTCCATGAAAACAACCTCAAAACTCAACAATGTGTACATGCATGCATGATTTACTACTCAATTCAACATTTAAACCAATACTTGACTTTAAAACTCTAATCTTCCATGAATCATGCAAGAACTAACTTAAATTCACAAACAAGAAGGTAAATATCCTACCTTAGGTCTTGAATTCAAGGTATACAAGCTCAATTTGCCAATTCACTTTCAATTCTCCCAATTTTCCAAGCAAATCTTGTTGAACCCAAATTTTCTCCTAACTCTCTCTCTCTCTCTCTCTTGTCGGTTTTGTCTCTAGGAAGATGAATGAAGAGTGATGCCAAGCATAAGTAAATCAAGACTAATAGATGGCCTAGCATTGTCCACTAATGACAATTTGGTAAATAACTCAAATTGATGTAATACAACTTTTTAATCTAATTTAACCACTCTAAATCACATTCCAATTAAATTTACCATAAAATCACATAAATTCTAATTAGTATAAAACATTAATCGATTCTGGATTCGATCACCGATAAAGCCTTCAATTTGCAGTTTAAAACATAAAACATGAACAGATCATTAGCAGTCAAATAGATAGAAATTCGTTTAAACTAATACACTAAATCAATCAGTTCAGAATGCCAGTCAAATCAGTTGCTTAATCATGTCCAGTCACAGTTTAGCAGTAATCAGTGGTATTATCAGTAAACAGTGGTGAGGGTTGTCACATTTGCTCAGCATTTCCCACCACCATCGCCACCGGATTCTTCGTAGTACCCGCCTGTATATTGCTTTATCTCTTTTATTTTTATTTTTTTCTTTTTAGTTTTTTTTTTTCAAAAAAAATAAAATAAAATTTGTGAAGTGTGTGTGTGTGTTACTATATGCCTACCTGATGTGCACCTACGATCTCTGGTAATCTTCTCTCATTTCTCTTTACTTTCCCATTGAGGACAATGCCATATTCAAGTTGGGGGATGAAGGTTGTATTTTCTTTTGTGCATTTCTATTTGGCTCAATCATTCATGCTTATACTTGTTTCACTTGATTGCATGACTTCACTTGATGTGACTTGTTGCTAGTATGGTGATGATATTTGTATATGTTAATTGGGGAGCATAGTAGACTTGTATGAAAATGATTTATTGGGTAGATACTCGCATGTGATGTTTGCATTAGGAGAGTTGTTTGTGTTTGTGATATTAGTACACTTGTCATGAGTATACCTAAATTCATATGAGCACACTATCATAGAGGTGACCTTTTTATTATAATCCCTGGTGTACATCATTGATAATAGCTAGGATTGCAGAAAAGAATAAATGAGGAGCCAAGATTCTAAAAAAAAAACAAAAAAAACACTTGATTTGTTTAGGTTCGTAGCCTTTTTAACTTGAGTTATTAAGCCCGTAGGGGTGTTTCTATCCTTAGTACCCTAAAACCGTCTGGTTTGGGAGTCATTGGCCCAATACTTGCTACATAGGTTAATTAGAAAGTTTAAGGGACTTAGACATTGCACAGTTGAGGAACAATAAGGAGAATGACTTGTTCGGATTCGTAGCCTTTTCAACTCGAGTTATTAAGCCCGTAGGGGTGTCTCTATACCTAGTGTCCTAAAACCGTCTGGTTTGGAAGTCATTGGCCCAATACTTGCTACATGGGTTGTTTAGAAAGCTTAATGGATCAGGACATTGCACAGTCATTAAATAAATAAATAAATAAATAAAAATTTGAAAATCTTGGCTGCAACAATTTAGTTTTTCTGTATATTTTGGGTGTTATTATGAGTTACATTGGGCTATTATAGTGGACAGTTAACTAATATGGAGATTGTACTTTACACCGAGGGTACTCATGATTTGTCTACTAGCATGCACGAGTACAGGGGACTTTACTTTTGTATTAACTGAATTGTGGTTTTGACTCGATAGGTTCCTTCATACTTGTCCACTGTCTCTTTAATGACTCATTATATCTCAATATCACACTATAGTGGCACATAAGTTGATTGTTAGGTGAAGTAGTGTGGTCAATTGTTGTTGAGTATATATGAATATGTTAATGTTTGTGGGTATCATTTCTGGAAACCCTCACGAGACTTTACTCGTCCACTTGGGGTAACTTTGTGGTTTAAAGGCTTGTTACATATGCTAAATGCAACCGTTTTCCCACGAAAGAGGAAATAGTTAGATTTTGTTTAATTTAATTTAATTTTTATTACTTGCTTGAAGACTAACAAGTTGTAAGTTGGGAGATGTGATTAAGGTCAAATTGTACATCATTGAGGCCGTTAATTAGGATCTCTTAACTTCACTTGCCTGTCAAACTGTATACTTTATGTGTGTTGAATGTCAATCAGGTTATACATAGTCGGAGCATAAAATGGGCAAAAAGACAGAATTTGGAGAGAGTTGACTTTGTCCGCACGTGCGTTGACTTTTTTTGGAAAAACGTGCCAGATGTTTTAAACTTGTTTAGAAAGACACCAGAAGTATAAATAGGCAAGAAAAAGGCTGGATTAGAGTTCTGAAATTGTTTTAGCAAAGAGAGAGAGGCTAGGGTTTGGAAAAAAAGGAACTGGAAGCTTCAAGCATGTCTCCCATGGTGGCTTCTTCTCCATCTACCTCTTTTCACTTCTCCATGAGTGGCTAGTCTCATTTTCTAGGGTTTTAATGAAACCCTACCCATGTAATTAGTTTTTCTTTTTGATTTTCAATTATGTAAAGATTTAAACAATTGTATGGTGTTTTAGAAGTTTTATATATGGATGCGGGGTCCCTGCAGTGGTTACCCCCTGCTGTGCTTGCTGTCCCTAAAACAACAACGTTTAATCTTCTTCTTTTTTTCTTTTTTTTTTTCATGTTCTGACTTAATTTTTTTGGCATGATAAATTACATTTTGCTCTAAATCTTAAATCCTAAAATAAAAATAAATAAATTTTAAGAATTAAACCCCAAGTCCTAAACCCTAAAATAATTTTAAAAAAAAATTTATCCCTAAACCCTAAAATAAAAAAATAAAAAAATTTAAGAATTAAACCCTAAACCCTAAACCTTAAACCATAAAATAAAAATAAAAAAATTTAAGAATTAAATCCTAAACCATAGATCCTAAACCCTAAAATAAAAATTAAATTTTAAAAATTAAACCCTAAAACCTAAACCCTAAAATAAAAAAAAAATTATCCCTAAACCCTAAAATAATAATAAAAAAAAGAATTAAACCCTAAATCCTAAACCCTAAAATAAAAAAATAAATTTTATCCCTAAATCATAAAATAAAATAAAAATAATTTTAAGAACTAAACCCTAAATTCTAAACTCTAAAATAAATAAATAAAAAAAATTTAAGAATTAAAGTAAAAAAGTGACCAACCAAACAAAAAAAAAGAAAAAGAAAAAGAAAAAAGAAAGAAGAAGCAAATACACACAAAACGCCACCGTTTCGTTCCACAGCAGGAACAACAGGGAGGGGCTCACGGCAGTGACCTCTCATCTATACACTTTCCATTATTTCTTCAAGTATTCAGCTTTCTGTAATTGTTGAATGTTTTTCATACAAGAGTTTTCTATTCTTTCACATTTAAGGTATGAGACGAATCATACTACGAGGGACGGGTCGTGTCACTACCCTAGTTTAGAGTGAACGATTCATACTACTGGAGATGGTTTGTGCTCGTACATTGAACGTGATGATTTTCTTGTTAAATGCTTTGAACTTGTAGTTGCGAAGTATTAATCCGTTCGAACCATAACATAATTGCTTTCAATTGGAAATTCTATTTACGTGACTAGTTGTGGACTCTTTGCTCTAGGTTTTTTTCCCAAATCAGTAAATCCAATTTCATTTATTATTGATAATTTAATTACTTAGTTTAATTTATTTGTTATTAATTTAAGTTCTGAATAATCAATTTTTTCATCAAAATTAATTTAGGAATTTAACAATTAAATTAGTTTAATTTCACAATTGTCCCTGTAGATCGATACCTGGACTTGCCATTATTCTAAAAGAATTTGGTGTAGTTTAGTGTTTATTTTTGGTGTGTTCAACGACCCATCATATAGATTTACAAAAAAAATAAAAAATAAAAAATCACAAACAAACAAATTTGAAATAAGTTTGGACAATTGACAATTAGAGAGAATAATCATCGCATCATTACATTTGGGGAGGAGTTGGCCAGGCTGAAAAAAGATCAAATATTGAATATTTTAAAAAGAGAATTGTATTGAATTTTTAATTTGATTGGGTTTTTAAAATTTTAGATTTATATTATTTTCGAAAAAGGTGAGAGTGATATTAAGGTGACTTAAGATATTATTTTGAATTTTGAAATTCAAAATCATAAATAATTAGTGTCTTTATTTATTTTTATTTGAATTGTTTTGATCAATAATATTTTTGGAAAGAGTGAATGTGACTTATCAGAACTTTTTTTGTTTTTGGATTTTTGACTTAAGGAACTAACCAATAGATTTTTTTTATTTCTTTAAAAATTAACAAATTAACAAAATTAGTTTGAGAGTTTGAAACTTTTACAACCATTATTTTTAAAAAGATCATTTTCCTTATATATATAAATAATTATAAACACAATACGTGAATAGTACGGAAACACTAGTTTGGTTAATTCCAAATTTAATGGCAAACCAAATCATGAATAGGGGTGAGCAGCGGATATACCGATCTGTCCAAACTAACCGAACCGAACCGATCAGCCGCATTTTGGACGGATGCGTGATGACGAGTGAACGGTTGCGAGTTGATTTTTTCCAATCCACCAAGTTTTGGACGGATGACGGATTTGAGGTTCTTTTCGCCGCAACCCAACCGCCAAACCGCGAGTACTCCTAGTTATTTGTAAAACTTTATAGTTTCAATTTGTTTAGATATTCTATTTGTGTTTTTCATTGAAAAAGAGTTTAAATATTATGTTGAATATATTTTGTTGAAAAAGAGTTTTTAACCTGAATATATTTTTCGAATTGAAAAAAATAAATGTATTATTTATCTATATTTTTTTGTTTTTAAATCTAACTCTAAAAATAATAAATAAAAAAAGATGAATGCTAGTTAGTTTTTGTTTTCAAAAACAGATATAGATATAATAATACAGAGGCATACAATCTCTACTACTGTTCTGTTGATGGTTTGAATTGTTTTTATATTTTAAGAACCATAGATTATAATATTTTATGTAGATGGGGTATGCTATGATTGTAATATGTGGATAAGGCATGCAGTGATTGTAATATTCTAATGTTTCAAATTTTCTTTCTTTGGATGATGCATGCAATAATTATAATACTTGTTAAGTCATTGACTGTAATACTTTTTTTTTTTTTTTGAGGAAGTACATAAGTTAAATTATATTGAAAATTTATAAAATTTTAAACTGCCAAACCGATTCGCATCCATCTGCCAATTCGCCAATCCGCTCAATCCACATCCGTCAGATTGGCGGACGGATGTGGATTGATTTTCTCCAATCCACCAATCTAACAAACGAATGACGGATTGAAAGTTCCATAGCCGCAACCGACCTGCGCCCACCCATATTAAATACCCTAGTCAGCTGTTGCTGCTTGGATGCTTGGGGACACACCACGCCAGACCAGTGGGTCAAACGAAATTTTATAAAATTTATTGGTGTAAAAGTGTAAAATAAGAAAGATGATATAGTGAAAAATGTGGTAAAAAAAAATGGGGAAAAAGAAAAGAAAAGAAAAGAAAAAGTAATAGACAGCTGCGAGAGCGATACTCATATATCCAACGATCAAGCCCTAGCCACGAGAGCGAGAGAAGAGGAAGAGGTCGGTGGAAGCTCTGCCGAAAACTAAGTTGAAGGTTCCTTCTCAATCTTTATTTTCTTCGGCTTTCTTCTTCTTCCTCTGTCTTCTTCTCTCAGCCCACTCCCAGTGTAAAATTCAAGAAAAACGACGTACTTCCTTAAAATTCAAACTCCATTTACGTGGTAATTTGTCTACATTTGAGCCATATCTATCACCCTTGTTCTCAACATCCGTTGCAGCGGGAAAAAAGAAGTTAAAAACAAAAAAATTATTATTATTATTATTATTTTGTATTGCTTATGCCACTGTGTTGTTGCGATTGCTTATGCTATTGTGATTTCTTGTGATGTATGAATTGAATATACTATTTTTTGGGGGGGTAAAAGATATATGATTTACAATTTTATTTTGATCACTTTTAAGTATTTGATGGAATGCAACTGTTATATGAATGATATATTGATATTTAAGGCATGGTATATGTGGTTCTTCAATTTTAGTTAGTGTTATGTTGCATTTTTTTCCATTATATTTGAATGAAGTATAAGTAAACAGAAGAACATATTAAACATTTCAAAATAAGGCGTGCCCGTTATACCAAAAGTATTATGTCAAAAAGCTCAACAGAAATTGAGCTCTCTTATGAAGTCTACAAAGAGAATGAGGATTCACAAAATATATATACTCAAAAAATCAAAGCAATGTAATAGACAGGACTTAAGCTTCTGCACATTGATTTCCTTATCTTCAAAACTCCTCATCTTTCTTTCCTTCCAAAGGCACCACATGATGCAAAAAGGAGCTACCATCCATGCTTTATTCTTCCTATTTTGTAGTGGGAAAAAATTCTCACCTCTATACAGTGAGATAACCTTTCAACAAAAAGATGAACAAACCACCATGTAGCCGTCTTCCTCCATGTTCTTGCGTTTCTGCAAAACAAGGCACCGTGAGGCTGCCTGGTTGGTGATGGTTGGTCAGAAGGTCCTCTGATGCTAAAGTCAGCACAATCGTATTGTAGAGTGAGCTGAATTTTTGTGAATCACGTATTACATACCTTGGCCAATGAGGTAAAGTGTATATTTGCAGTGTAAGGTTTTGTTTTCCAAGAATCCTAATCCTTCTATGGGATTAGCTTAACATTTGGTAATTGATTCTTCTTTCCTAATCAATTTAGGAGTTCATTTCCTTACATAATGCTGACTTAATTCTTTGACCATTCTTTGCCTGTGGACCAGGGCATTGTCCAACTTTGCCACATCAAGTGTCCTGGTCAAAATCTCCCTATGCAATCATGCCAACCTGGCAGTCTTGACTAATTTTCTCCTTCATTTGTTCCCGAACTTCCACTTTCTTGATCGAAGTGAAAAGGGAGTGGAAGTTCTCGTCATATTCAACATTTTTCATGCTTGAACTCGGGGGTGTTAATATGGCTTGGTCTTGTAATTTAAAAAAATCTAGTGAAACCAATCTGATCTGATTTGATCCAATCCAAACTGCTGGCTTAGTTTGATTTTTATTAGCTACGATTCTAGTTCCAATTTTGAAAATAGTTGAATCGTTTGAATTGGTTTAGTTCATGGTCTAAGCTTTCGGTTATGGTTTTGAACCGAACCAAACTGTGATATATTTGTTTATTAATTTTTAATATTTTTGTATATAAAAACAAAAGTATAGAAGTTTCTAGCAAGATTTGAACAATAGTTTTTATTATAAAATTGATAAGCACCAAGTAACTATGCTAATTGTTGTTAGTTTGTTTACTACTATTAAATATATACCATATCTCCTATTATATAAAATTTCTAGAATCGTAGAACCAAATCGGTTTCTATGGTTCAGTTCTGGTCCGATCACATTGGCTCAACGGTTCAATTATGGTTCCAATTTTTTCTAAAACGTAGGGACCTATTTAGTTCTTAATTTTCTCTAAAATCAAACCGATCCGATCTGTGAACACTTTTGTGTCTAGGGAGTGCTACTCCGAACACTTTATTTCTTAAGAGTGATTTTCTTAACATTTTTTTTCTTCTTGTTTGACATTTTGTACATTCATAATTGAACTTCTCCTTTGTGATGACCACGCACATACTGCATGAATCTTGATTGGAGAAAAAATAGTTGCAATAATTGAGTTCAACGAAATTGTCTTAGTTTCTCATGTCATGGGTTTGATACAGTGCATTGTGGCGCTCCTTCATATTGCCATTGTCACGACCCCATTCCGCCCCTAGTAGAATGGTGCCGTGATGGTCAGTAATCCGAGATTACCGAAGGCCAACTTACAAAAATTCATACACAATCAAAGTTTAATATATGGGGCTCACAAGTGCGGAAGCAATATACAAATCTAATTAGTCCATAAAAGCTGTGCATAAGTCAAATGGAATGGCATACATCTTTACATAGCTTACAACTTGAATACAAATAAAGTAAAATGCAAAAATACATCTTGGCCAAAAGGTTTCTCAAGCCGGCATAACAAATTACATGAACTACAACTTAAGAAGCATAATCTTCAAGATTGCCGACATAACATGGATCAAACATCATCTTGCAAACAACACATCTCGGCGTCACCGCCTTCATGCTTGTTACCTACATATATATATATAGAGAGAGGATGAGCTTGGATACTCAGTGAATGGTACAAGTAATAAAGGGTTAAATGAATGATTCCCGAGATCTTCTCAAAACAATACATATATCGTAACTTGTTCAAAACAGGTACTTGGCATACTTGTATCAAAACATGGGATGAAGCAAGTTCATCAATCAAAACTTTCAAAGCTTCTTGGATGTTAAAACATTAACATATTCTTGGGGTGATGACATTCCGGACAAAACAATCCACCCGTTCATAGACCGTCGGTGGCCGAGACTTTCAAACATGATGCTACATGGGCTTAGAGTCCCCTAGCATGGGAGGACTTGTGCTACAAATGCTTAAAGTCCCCTAGTACGTACAGACTGGTGCCACAAATGCTTAAAGTCCCCTGGCACGTACGGACTTCACATGTGTGCTACAAATGCTTATAGTCCCCTAGCACGTACGGACTGGTGCCACAAATGCTTAAAGTCCCCTGGCACGTACGGACTTCACATGTGTGTTACAAATGCTTATAGCCCCCTAGCATGTACGGACTGGTGCCACAAATGCTTAAAGTTCCTTGGCACGTACGGACTTCACATGTGTGCTACAAATGCTTATAGTCCCCTAGCACGTACGGACTGGTGCCACAAATGTTTAAAGTCCCCTGGCACGTACGGACTTCCCGAGAAAGTCACCCAAAACAAAACTTATACTTGGTACGCAAAACTTATACTTGATACACAAAATAGGGGTAATCATTCATGCTTAACAAATACTTTTTAAAACAAAGCAAAGCAAAGCGAAGCGAAGCGAAGCTTAGCAAAATATTGTAATATAGCTTTATTAAAAATACCACTCACCTAGTCCTTGGGACGTCGGGATCAAAGCAAAGGTCCAAGTCCTACAAACACATAGCAAAGTGTACTGAATGTACTTCTCAAAACAAGTCTTACATGCATACAAATGACCTTGGCGATCCTTCAAAACTAAGTCAAGACAAGGCAAAGCATGCTGAAGTGAAACACTGTTTTACATGTCGGGAAGACATGCTGGGTACCAATCAGGTCTTAGCCGAGGTCCCACACCTCCTTGCCGAGGTGTGGTCCCGATGGCCACATACAGGGAAATGTAGTCGGGAAAATTTGGGCTTCCCTCTTGATGAACATGAAGAACATATAGAACATGGGTGCTAAAATCATAACTTGTTTATGCAAAATTCTGGGATTTCATGCTATGAGTTGGAAAACATGGACCTGGGTACCCATACTTGAAGATCTTGGAAAAACAAACACAAAAACATGGATCTTAATGCAAGCTTTCAGATCAAATCGTGGCTTTTCCTCAAGAACACATGAATATCATATTCTCTTTCTAAAACCGAACTTCAAAGCAATGCATGGCTTTCAAAACATGCTAGATCATGCAATGCAGCTGGATGAACAACAAGAACAGCAAGAGCAGATCAAGAATCTAACCTCAAAACACGAATCTAACAGCTCAAGGTGTGAGGATCAAGCTTGGAAATCTACTCTCACTCAAGAACTCTTCTTCCTCTCTTCCTAGAGCTTCTCTCTCCTCAAGAACAAAAACATATAGCAAATGATACATTTCTAAGTCTGTCGGCTGACTTAACACTCAGCTCGGACACGTGGCACTACCGGGTTGGTTTTCCTCAAAAAGGTGATTGAAAGACAAGACAAGACTATGACAAAGTGTATTCAACAAGCTAGGCGGCAAGGCACTCCGGCAAGTAATGATCTCGGCTACGGACAAGGCATTGGCAAGTAAGGGAACAATGATCTCGGCTAGGAAGGACAACACTTGGCCTAGCTGTGTCACACCTCGGCCTAGATGTGCCACACCTCGGTCTAGGTCGTACCAATCCAGGAACAAGATCACTTAGGCGCAAAGGTAGCATCTCGGCCTAGATAATATGCATCTCGGCCTTGGTGATACACACCTCGACCTAGATGACGATATCTCGGCCAACATGTTACAGCAAGGGTGGAGGTCAACCGAAATGATTCCAAGATAGTTCTAGGCTTAAGGTGACCTCGGCTTGGAATAACCTAGGCTTGGCATGACTTAGGCTTGGGGTCAGCAAGGAAGGAACAAAGCATGCATACAACACTTAGGCAAATCACATAAGCACAAAGTAAGACAGGGACCTTTACTTAGGCAAAACAAGTCAAAGTCTACTAATGCAAGCTTAACAAGACAAAATCATGCAAATGCACATGAACATGACTAAGATATGAATGTGGGTCATTACAGCCGTCAAAGCTAAGTCTGTTTATACACGTCAATTGCGAAGCCAGTGATTTTTACTGAACTACCTCCTTTGGTGGCGAGATTGACATTGGTGACAATAGGGCATTGTCTTGGTCATTGTTGCATATATCACATGTCCTCTATTTCTCTTTGTTCCTTTTCTTTTTCTTCTTTCTTTGATCCAATCTTTAACGAAATACTTACCACATCATGACCGAAATCCTTCAACTAGAAAAGCACAAGTGTGGCAAGATATGTCCGTCTCTTTGGTTGCACCTGGAACACGCTTCAATGGTTGGTCATCTCTATTATCTCGTGGCAAAAACCCAAATCTCTCTCTTGAAAGTTGGTTTATCTCTCTATAAGAATGCTCAGCAAGAAAAGAACCATATGAGCAGAGACCAAAACCACTCCTCCATTGGTCGTAGCATTGTCTTGCCAAAGAGATTGACCATGAAACAAAAGCTTAGTGAACCTCAAGGGGTTGACCTATTGGGCAAAACTTGGGGCCTGGGGGTGTGCTCTCTCTAGGTCTCAAGTTTAATACCCATTAACAGCAATAAGCTCCTTGGGGCCATGTCCATACAGGGCGTTCGCCTTGGTTTTAAATGGGGCTCCTGCAAGTGGACGGTAGGATTGGTCCCCCGGGATTAGCTAAGGTGCGCGTAAACTGGCCCAGATATTCGATTATCAAAAAAAAAAGGGTCAACTAGTGAACTCAATGGAACCAACACAAATTGTAGTGTTGCCTTGGTCGAGGTAACAAAGACTCCCCATGTAGTTCCTATTGACAAATTCTATAATAGAGGTGCCATTGGATGTGGTTGCACATGAGGCCCGACATTTCCCAAGCATGTTGTCAACCATCAATGTTGGACATCTTGCCAACTGATTTGGTGCTGTTTGTCTTCCACATCTTGATTCATTTTTGCCATTACCTCTTGAAAGTTTTTTTGGATCAAACAACAAAGGTAGAAATATCTTTTTCTTGTCTTCAGATAATAACAAGTTTCAAGCAATGTGTTTTGCTTGTTCCTTCTGTGTGATAAATGGGATAGGACTCTTTTGACATAGTCATAGAGCATCAAAACAAGGTACCATACTCTATTAATGGTTGCTACCACGTATGTCAATCTTAGTGTTGTATATCTTCCTTTTTCTGCTCCCTTTTTTTAAAAACTTTTTTTCCTCTATTATTTTATTTTTTTTTATTTTTTTTCTTTCCATTTTTCATTTTTATAACCAATGTGCTTTCTTACACATTGATGAGAAAACGTGGACCCTTGGTGAGAGCTATTGGTGTGCCAATTCGCATGAAAGCTAATCTCTTAGAAGGTTAGCTTTAATCTGGGGTGTACTTCATAGCATGTGGAATTCATGGTGCGGACTGACCATGGCAAAAATAAAGAACAACTCTTATCTTTGTTCCACCAGTATACATGAATGAAATTGTAGTCATCCTCCATGTCTCGTAAATGAATTTTTGTTGTTGCCATCTTTTCTGTTTAACTCCATTCTTTCCCACAAACAATGCCAAATTGTAGAGGGGGGAAATTCTCACCTCTATATAGTGAGGCAACCTTAAACAAAAAGATGAACAAATCGCCATGTAGCCGTGTTTTTGTAAAACAAGGCATTGTGAGCTTGCTTGACTGGAGATGGTTGGTTAGAAGGCCCTTCGATACTAAAGTCAACACAGTCTTATCATAGAGAGAGTGGAGTCTTCTTTGTGAATCATGTCGCGTACCTTGGCCAATTAGGCAAAACGTATATTTATAATGTAAGGTTTCTTATCTTCTAAGAATGGGATTAGCTTGGCAATAGTTAATTGGTTCTTCTTCCCTAATCGATTTAGGAGGTCATTTCCTTATAAAATATACTAACTTAATTCTTTGACCATTATCTGTCCACCAACTGGGGTGTTGACCAATCATGCCATGCCACATGGCATTGCCAGACTCACCCTTTGCAATCATGTCAACCTGGCAGTCTTGGCTAATTTCCCCCCTTCACTTTTTCAACCTACAACTATTGCCCCAAGATTCCAAAAGCTTTAGACCATAGCGAGCAATGGCATCTCCCATTACATCCCAAACAATGAAAATAATAAATTCCAAAGCACCCCAGCCACAAAAATGTATCAAGAGATGATGATCCACTGCCTCGTCCGCTTTACAAGATATGCAACATTTGTTTGTTAATTTGAAACCTCTCTTCATCAAGTTATTAGTGGTCAAAATGGAATCAAGAGCCGCAGTCCAAAAAAAAATGCCACTTTGGTAGGAATACTCAACTTCCAAATAGTCTTTGAAGGAAAATAGTTCTCCCTTTCCCTTGAGAATAAGGCTGTGTTTGCGGGGGGGATTTGGGAAGGGATTTGAAAAGGGAAAGGAAAAAGGGAAGTGAAATGTGAATAAAATATACTTACATTTCATCTAGTTTCACATACCTTTTCTCTTTCCCTTTCCAAATCCCTCCCTAAACCCCCTAACCGAACACAGCCTAAGAGAAAATAGGAGTCAACAGTGAAAGTCCCCTTACTATGCCTCCAAAGGAAAATAGTTCTCCCTTTCCCTTGAGAATAAGGAAAAATATGACTTAACAGTGAAAGTCCCCTTAACATACCTCCACTTCATGCTCTTGGACCTATTAAGAGAAACACCAGTTCCATAAAGGCACCCATCTCCCAATCTTTGAGAGCTAGAATGGAGAGCCATTCCCACATTAATTCAGCATCATTAGCTGTTAGATAATTCGCAACCAAAGCAGTGTTGTTGACAGCAATATTGTATTTATCCAGGAAAGCAATGAAAGGGGGAATATCCCTACACTGGAGATCATTCCAAAAAAGAATTTTGCGGCCATCCCCCACCTCAAAATGCACATGCTTTGAGCACTCCAACAACCATGCCTAGTTACTTTCCAAACACCCACCCCATGTGGCTTTCTACCATGATTTTAAATAACGGTATTGGAATATGTATCGGTATCAGTGATATGGTCATATATCATTCAATATCGGACAGTATCAGACAGCAGTTTCTTGAAAGATCATGAGAAACAAAGAGACGTTGTCAGTGTATAGTTATAAAGATATTTCGTAAGGAAATAAGACGCCACATACAAATATTTGTTTGAACTGATTTTTAATTCCTATGGTAGAATCACGGGCCAGTTTTGCCTTAATATGCCGTCTTTTTTTTCTTCTATTTTTTTTCCTTTGCTTTTATAATGTTCTCTTAATTGATAAGTTCATTTTAACATTTTTAAATTCCCTCATTTTGTCCAGCCTTCTATAATTAAACCAATAATGATTTGCTTACAAAATTCTTTTGCTATGGGCTACAAGTACAGGATTTTGGATAAACTAATCAAAGCTGTTTACTTTGATAAAAACACAACACATCTGATTGCGATTTGTGTCGTTGATTAGTGTTGTGCAAATTTAAACAGAAAATCCATAATAATCTTTGCTATGGTAGTTTACTTGGGTCAGAGGGCATTTTTATTTGGTCCAACCTGCATTATTGAAATTCACTTTCTATCTCCATTACCATGGTGGAGGCAATTGCTTAATTGTAGCATTTTAATTTTCCAAGCAAACTTCGCAGCTGTGCTTGCAGGCCTAACTTGATAGAATTGCTCGAATCAGACATGGGCATTCTTATGATTCTTCACTCGGTCATTGACAAATTATACTGCAATTTATGCAATGTGGATTGATAAGCAAGAGGATGTATTGTGATATTACTCATGTAGTAGTCAATAGTTGCAGCAACATTAAAACAAGGGAGTGAAAAGAAGTTGAACAGTCAGTGGTGTAACATATTTTCTCTCTTAATTATTATTATCATCAATTTGAGGGCTGTTATATCCGGTTAATCAAGAAAATGGCTGTAAATGAAGTTGCTATAAATATTCATGATCATGGTACAGCTCTTGATGACCATAAGAGGAGAATCGAATGCAATTATTGTGGTAAAGTAGTAAGTGGATTCAGCCGCCTTAAATGCCACTTAGGAGGCATAAGGGGAGATGTAGCTCCTTGTGAAAAAGTTCCCACAAATGTGAAGGACCTAATGAGAGACCAGTTGCTTGAAAAGAAAAAGGGAAATTTGAGCAAGGAAGTTGGGGAGCTGTACCATCCAAATCTTCCTTGGAAGAGAAATTGGTGCCCTGACTCCAATGCCGTCAAGGATGGTAAGCTGGACATGAATCAAGCTGCTGGATCTGGAAGCAAAAAGCGTGTGAAAGTGAACTCTATATCAGAAAACAGCGTGACGGAAGTGTGTTCTTTTCCCAAACGTTCACAAGCAGCTCCCCGTGCCATGGAAGATTTATCATCACAGCAAGCTGAGAGATGCATTGGTAGATTCTTTTATGAAACGGGCATTGATTTCAGTGCTGCAAAATCTCCTAGCTTCCAGAGAATGATAAGTGCCACCATTGGTTCTGGTCAGATTGGGGTTAGGATCCCCAGTTGTCAGGAGTTGAAAGGGTGGATCCTTTGGGATGAAGTGAAAGAGATGCAACAGTATATCAAGGAAATTAGAAATTCATGGGCAAGCACAGGGTGCAGCATGTTGTTGGATGGATGGATTGATGGAAACGGGCGGAACCTGATAAACATTCTAGTGCATTGCCCACAAGGACCAATTTATCTCAGGTCATTGGATATTTCAGCTGCTCTTGGAAACATCAATGCTTTGCAGTTGTTGTTTGATGAAGTTATTGATGAGATTGGGCCTGAAAATTTGGTTCAAATTATCACATATTCTACATCAGCCTGTATGGAAGCTGTGGGCAAGCAATTAATGGAGAAGCATAGGACATTTTCTTGGACAGTCAGTGCATCTCATTGCTTAGAACTCATGTTAGAGAAAATAGGTATGATGGATCTCATTAAAGGGATACTGGAGAAGGCCAAATCTATTACAAAATTCATTTACAGTCGTGCCACAGTTCTGAAGCTTATGAGAAAATATACTAATGGCTGTGACCTAGTTAAGCCCTCCAAGATTAGGTCAGCCATGCCTTTCTTGACTTTAGAGAATATTGTGTCAGAAGAGGAGAACTTAAAGAGAATGTTTTTTTCATCTGAGTGGAGCACTTCAATCTGGGCTTCTAGCAGGGAGGGGTTAAGAATAGCTGATTTGGTGTGTGATTGCTCTTTCTGGATGGAGGCTACAGTAGTTTTGAAGGCAACTATTCCGCTGGTCCGTGTCTTGTGTTTGATTAGTGAGGGTGATAAACCACAACTTGGTTATATATACGAAACTATTGATCAGGCTAAGGAAACAATTAAGGAGGAATTTAAGAACAAGAAGGCCCAGTACATGCCTTTTTGGAGAGCTATTGATGAGATTTGGAACAATCATCTTCATAGTCCTCTCCATTCTGCTGGTTATTTTCTGAACCCGAGTCTCTTTTATTCAAGTGATTTCTTCACTGATGCAGAGGTTGCCAGTGGTCTATTGTGCTGTATTGTTCGCATGGTAGAAGGTAAGCACCTTCAAGATTTGGTCTCATTACAGGTTGATGAATATCGAGCAGGTAAGGGTTCTTTTGGTCAAGGAAGTGCAGATCGACAATCAAGTAATTCTCCAGGTTAGAGAAATCTATATTATGCTCTATTATTATTTGCATCGCTTATCTTCAGCTATTTCGTTTCATCTGGACTAGAATTTGAAATACTTGTGCCCTGAAAAATTTTCTGCAGCCCTTTGGTGGTCCTATTATGGAGGACAATGTCCTGAGTTGCAGAGACTCGCAATTCGAATTCTAAGTCAGACATGTGATGGCGCGTCAAAATATCAACTCAAGAAGAGTGTGGCTGAGAGGCTTCTCACAAAGGGAAGGAATCATATAGAGCAACAACGGTTGAATGATTTGACGTTTGTGCATTATAATCTGCAGCTGCGAAATTTTGAGTCAGGTGTAAGCAGTGACAGTTTAGTTGAAGAGATTGATCCAATGAATGATTGGATAGTGGATGAAGCGCAAGAGGTAGTTCTGCAAAATTGCGAGCCAACATGGATCGAATTGGATTGTGTTGATAAAATCACCACAACCACGACCACAAGAGGAGTCAATATTAGGGAAGGATCTCCAAGTTTTCATCCAAAGGAAGAGCCCAGCTAAGTTAAGATCTTAGAGAAAGGAAGTGGAGAAAAGAAAAGAGTAGGATATGGCAATCATTTTATATATAGGAAGCATGAACTTTTGTCTTGTATGTTGTGCTATTCTCTTCTTTGTGGAATTTTAAGGATAATTATTTGCAGTTGAGCTTACAGAAGACCCGTGTAGACGGGAAAAAATTGTAAAATTAGTGTGTTATTTACTGCATGACGTGGCAATTGCTTTTCTTTTCTTTTTTTTCTTTTTTGTATTTTACTTTAAAATTTCCTACTTTTCATTATTGGGAAAATTGGAGAACTATCTACGAATTTGAGGTCAACAACAACAACAACAACAACAACAACAACAACTGGTGCTTGTTGGATCCTTGTCCGCTTCAGGGACTTTAGAAAGGGGTTCTAGCAATTTGTGGAGGGAGATTACTATACACTAATTGAATTTGAAGAAGCTTTTTTTGTGAGGAGGAATTTGGGGTTTTGGTGGACGAGGTTTTCTCTGTTGAGAGGAAGCCATTGGGCTGGTCTTTTTGTCTGCATGGTTTCTGAGGAACTCTTTTGATGAAAACATCAATTGGCGTCTGTGCTCGACCTGAGGAGGGTGGTGATGGTGAAGTGAATCAGAGACGATAAAGATTTGCGTGTTTGGAGAGAGAGTCACGTTAGAGCATCTTCATTTTTTATTTTTATTTTTATTTTTTTAAATTTAATGAACAAATGCTCAAAAATCATCACAAATCCTTTCCTCAAATCTTTATATATTATTCATATAATTGGACCAATCATATTTTATATATTATTCATTTATTGAAAAAATGTGTGAATAAATAAACAACCGTGATTGAGAGCCCGAATCCGGCTATCCTGAAACCACGAAACGACGTCGTTTCGTGGTTTTGATTTTTTTTTTTTTTTTTCGATCAGAAATCAGAAGCAGATGAAGCAAAGCAAAACGAAGAAGAAGAAGAAAGAAAGAAGAAGAGAAGAAGGCAGAGGGGAGGCGACGGCGGCCGGGCGGAGGCAGCCGGACGAGCTGCGACGATCCGCCGGCTGCGACGATCCGTAGAGCTGCGACGATCGGAGGATCGGCCGGAATGCACGGGCCTCTCTGTGTGTCTCCTTCTCTCCCTCTCTTTCCCTCTCTCCTTTCCTCTCTCTTTCTCCCTCTGCAGACTCGAATTTGAGCTCTGCAGAGTCAACAATGGCGGAAAAAAAAGAAAATAAATAAATAAATAGGCTAATGCCCAAAACGACGTCGTTTTGGGCATTAGGGGCATTCGGGGCAGGGGAATTCGAGGCACAAATCTTTATTCATAAATAAATTTATTTTCAAAAGAAGATGAAGGCAAAGATATGTTTTTTTTTTGGTGAATAAGGCAAAGATATGCTGTCTTTCGCTTTTTCATATTTTTCCTTTAAGGCTGTGAAATGAGAAAATAAGCTTATATTTTATTTAGATTATTCTCATCTCTTTTTTTCTTTTTCTTTTTTGTCACTTTTTCTTTCAAATTTTTATCTATATCCATGGATTATTGATAGGATTGTTAAGGATTAATTATACCATACGATTAGATCAAATAAATTGTTGGATATAAGAAATAAGAAAATTTACATTTAGATTGCATGATATCTAGGCCTTATTTTGTAGTATTTATAAGTCTAATTTTTTAAACTTAGGTCTTGTTCGTTTTGCAGATTGGGGGTAGGATTGAATCAGTAATGAGGTGAGTCTCATTCTAGCTTGTTTGGTAGCTTCCTTGTTGTGCTACTCCACTGAAGTATCACTCCCATACCCAAACTGGATTAGGTTTTTCTCAGGGCTACGTTTGTGTGGCAGATTAAGGTCTCGTTTGAGAACAGGTTATTTTAGTAATTTTTTGACTTTTTGGTTAAAATATAAGGTAAAAAAAATTAGTATGTTTGAGGTGGTTTTTTGATTTTTTGCGAAAAGATGTGCAAAAAGTAGAGAGAAAAGAGAATATTTGACTTTTTGGTATATGTTATAGGCTTTTTGACTTTTTTAGTAACTTTTTGACTAAAATGTTAACTTGCTAAATGAGGCCTAAGTTGAATGAGATTATTAGTGAGAAAATTGTTAGTAAAGAGATTGTTAATGTGCGGATTGTTAGTGAAGTGATTAAGTAAAAGTGTGTTTGTTTTGATGGTAGCGTGGGAGATGATTAGTGATGGGATTGTTAAATTATTTTTATATAAAATAAATAAATAAATTATTTCTATATTAAAAAAACTAAAACAAATAGTTACACTTGATAAAAAAAATATATTTTTTTTATTATATAAAATAGACTCAATCCTCTCACTATTTTCTTAATCCCACTTAAAATTCACCCAAGTTAATCATCCTACAGAGGGGGATTACTAAACCCCCTATACTACTAATCTTATGACATTTTGTAGCATCAAATTAAGGGTTTGGTGCTGGGATCAAAAAGAAAAAAAAAAAATAAGGGTTTGGTGGGTCCCACGAATCAATAATCTAATTCATCCTCCCAAACTCCATCAATTATGACCCAGATGAGCTGGGATTGAAAAAATAGTGAGAAGATTAGGCTGCACTTTTTCTTTTCTTTTTTTCAACCCAAGTGCAACCTGTTATTTGTAAATTTTTTTATATTTGTTTTAGAATTTTTTTATATAAAAATAATTTAAAAATCTCATCACTAATCATCTCTTCCGTTATTATCAAAATAAATACACTTTTATTTCCCCCCTTACTAACAATTCTCAAATTAACAATCTCTTCACTAACAATCTTAACCAACTTAATCCGCTAAACAAACTAACAATCCCACATATTAACAATATCTTCACTAATTATCCTCTTACTAGTAATCTCATTCAACCTAATCCGTCAAACAAACGTGACCTCATTTGCTTACAAATAATGATTAATTTATTTAGATTAAAAAAATGAGATTTTCTTAAACTATAAATTGGGCCTTTTCTTTCTTTTCTTTTTCTTTTTTTTAGTTTTATTTGAAATTCTTAAATATAAGTACGAACAAGAGAATCTTACATTTTTTTGGTTATAATTGTAACTTTTGGCGGCATTTTAGATAATTGTATAACCAAAAAAAAAAAAACGTGACAACTTATTTAATCAAACATATGATTATTTTTTTTTTTATAAATTTTTAAAAATCTCTACCAAACATATTTACAATTTATTATAAATTTGTAATTAATAATTACAAAAATTATAATTAAATGAATATTGTCAAAAATAATTCGATAGTCTCAATGTAATTAAACAATTTCATTATATAAAAGTAAAGTTTCTTAAGTTGACAAGTTGGACAGGGTAGTGAAAATGTCAAAAGTTTAGGGTTTGAATCGATAGAGTGATCCCTTTCATTATAATTTAACTTACTAACTCTCTAACATCTAATCGTATGACAAAAAATGTTAAAAATAAAAAATTGTCAAATTGTCTAAAAGGAGGAATGATTATTTGGAATAAGTTTTTTTAGAGTAATTATAAAATAAATTTTTAGATGATTAAAATTTAATTCTATAAAAATTAAAAACATAATAGTCAAATGTTGAACGTATAATATTTATACAAAAAATACTTTAAGAAAAAATGCGGTAAAGGATCCTTACTCATATGAAAGAGACAAACATTTTAAAATAAGTTGAGCTTCTCTTCAGTTAAAGATTTGGAGGGTGTTGTCCGAATTCATGAAGCTTACTATGAGTTCTTTTCGTTAATTTGAATCGTTCATTTTGTAAGGTTATTCATATATATTATCTATAAAAAAATTAAATCGATCCAATTGTTGGACAATCTTCACTGTAATTAATTAATTCAGTTTGTGTACTTAACAACAAATAGAATTTAAAAGAAATAAAGAAAATGAGAGAATTTGTTTGATTACAAAAATCAAATTCGAAATAAAAATAAAAATAAATAAATAAAAACAGATTTTATTTTGTTACAAAAACAAAATTAAAATATGATTTAAATAAATAATAAAACACCGAAAATAAATTAAATAACTTACTTGATTAATTTCTTCGAATTATAATCTGATCAAGTCCAGTGTTTGACACTGTGCCCCTAAGACAGATTCGTCCTCTTTTCGGTGCTTTCAGAATGTGGACGTCTATCTCCCAAGATAAAATGATCAACTACAAACAATAGCAGCACTACAAATTGTTTGCCTAACGAACACACTAAGTGTTTATACTCTTTCTCACAAAAATAAAATGCAACAAAATGAATAATAGAATTTGTAGAGGTGAAATACGAAATTTTTAAATCTAAAACATCAAATGAGGGTTGTCTTATTTATAGATGTAAAGGTGGCTGTAGGTTTTGAATTGAACAGGTATGAAACCTGTTGGTTTTGAATTCAAACAGATTTGAATCTGTTGGGTTCATAATTTAAACAGATAAAAAATGGAAAGGGCCCTATTTAGATGTACAGTAAAATCAGACCAGTTTATTTCTAACGGGAAGGGCCCTGTTTGGATGTACAATAAAACCAAACCAGTTTATTTTGCCGGCACGCGCGTGTGGTGATTTTTGGGTCCAATGGGTCTAGCCCATTTTCTCCATAACCTCTCCCTCTAAAACACTTGGGTACTCCTTGGGGCACAACCCAAGTATCAAACCCATGTCTTATAAACCCATTCAAAACTTCCCACCAAATCAATATGGGACAAGCCTTATTCAAACCTTTAAGGATTTTCCACCAAAACTCCATTTTCATGGAGCACACTTTGGCTTCAATTTCCCATTCATTCGGTAATAGTTTTGAGCAACCAAATATATCACGAGAATCACAACGCAGCATAGAACGCGTTACCACTTTGACCCGCGACAAACGACGCTGGGGGCCCACCTAAAAAATAGACTAAACTTAGGAAAAAAATTCTGGTTTTACCCAGAATTTTATAACCATTTCCAACAATCCCCCACATGAATGGAATTTGATGACAACGGAAATGCAACAATATGCAGACTTTATCGAAAGAGTATAAGTCAAAAATATCTTGCATCAGGATAGGTAGCTTTCGGCCTTGAACCTTCCCTAGTGAAAACCTATCGGACTTACTGGCTAACCAATGGACGCGATGCCTTGAATTGTTCAGCCGTTTGTGTAAGTTAAGACAATAGATTTCACACAAAATATCTTCTAACACATCGTGGTTCTCACTGTTGTGTTCATTTTGGCCTTGAACGCGCCTGGTTTTCATGAGTGTTTCTAGAGAATGTAGCCTTTTGCATTCTCATAGAATCGGCCCCAGTTCGACACTCATATAGGTGATTCTTATTGTGAGTATCTCTTTATACTCGTCTTGATTTTATGCCTCAATCAAGATATAAGTAATCATTAAAAGCAAAGCTTATCCTTATACCCCTGCATACAACAAATGTTGCAGATATCACTCTCACCATAGGAATAGGTAGGGAATTTTAAGCCCTTGGTGATTTCTGGTGAGCCATACATAACTTAGTTGTCCCTTTGAACTTAGTTCTTGGAATCTCCAGTCATATAAGTAGGGTTACCATTATGACGACTCTTATGTAATAGGCTTTAATCCCATTCCCTTCGATGAACTATACACTAGCTCTTTTGTCAAACCTTTTGTTAACGGATCCACAATATTCTCTTTAGATTTTATATAATCTATTGAGATTATTCCGTTTGACAACAATTGCCTTACGATATTATGTCGACGACGAATATGTCGTGACTTACAGTTATACATATGATTCTGTGCCCTGCCTATTGCAGATTGACTATCACAATGAATGCAAATAGCTGGCACAGGTTTTGGCCACATTGGAATGTCTTCTAAGAAGTGACGAAGTCATTCTGCTTCTTCTCCTGCTTTGTCTAAAGCAATGAACTCAGATTCCATTATGGATCGTGCGATGCATGTTTGTTTCGTGGATTTCCAAGAAACAGCAGCGCCTCCCAGAGTAAAGACATATCCACTTGTGGATTTTGAATCTTTAGTATCCGATATCCAATTTGCATCACAATAACCTTCAAGTACTGCTGGATATTGAGTAAAGTTCAAACCATGATCACGGGTGAATCTTAGATATCTAAGAACCCGAATGATCGCTTTCCAATGGTCTTCTCCGGGGTTACTAATGTACCTACTCAATTTACTGATAGCATAAGCTATATCAGGACGAGTACAATTCATTAGGTACATTAGGCTTCTAATGATTTATGAGTATTTTAACTGAGACACTGCATCACCTTTATTTTTCGATAAATAAAAACTAATATCTACAGGTGTTCTAGCTAGATTCAAATCATCCTTGATAAATTTATCAAGAATTTTCTCAATATAATGAGATTGAGATAATGCATATCCGTAAGATGTTTTAGTAATTTTCATTCCTAATATAACATCTGTGACCCCCATATCTTTCGTATCAAATCTTTTATTAAGCATTTGCTTAGTTGATTTGATCATGTTTTGACTGCTTCCAATGATAAGCATGTCATCCACATAAAGACAAACTATGACATATCCTTGGTCAGTGTTTTTAACATAGACGCATTTGTCACATTCGTTTATCTTAAACCCATTAGTAAGCATTGCATGATCAAATTTTTTATTCCATTGCTTAGGTGCTTGTTTTAATCCATAAAGAGATTTTACAAGTCAACAAACTTTTTCTTCTTGCCCTGATACTACAAACCCTTCGGGTTGCTCCATATAAATCTCTTCATTTAGATCGCCGTTTAAGAAAGCTGTTTTAACATCCATTTGATGTATTTCTAAATTAAACAACGCTGCTATAGAAATAAGCATGCAAATGGATGTTATTCTTGTCATAGGGGAATATGTGTCAAAATAGTCCAGACCTTCCTTTTGTCTGTAACCTTTAACTACAAATCTTGCTTTATACTTGTCAATTGAATCATCTGCTTTCATTTTTTTCTTGAATATCCACTTATATCCAAGAGGTTTAGAACCTAGTGGAAGATCCACCAATTCCCAAGTATGATTTTGCATAATGGATTCAATTTCATTATTAACAGCCTCTTTCTACAAAGGTGCTTCAGGACCTGTCATTGCTGCCTTAAAGCTTTGAGGTTCATTTTCTAACAGGTATGTCAGAAAATCTGGACCAAAGGATTTTGATGTTCTCGTTCTCTTACTTCTTCTTGGTTCATCATCAGTTAAATCATGTTGGTCGAGACCATTACTAGTCTCTTGTGTTTGATTGTCATTAGTCTCTTGACTTTGTATACAATCATAAGTTCTTTTCTGTGAACTTAATTCCTATCTTTTCTTGTAAGGAAAGACATGTTCAAAAAACACAGCATTTCTTGACTCTATAATAGTGTTCACATTTATATCAGGTATTTCTGATTTATAAGTCAGAAACCGATATGTACTACTATTCTGAGCATAACCAATAAGCACACAATCTACTGTTTTTGGTCCAATCTTAGTTTTTTTAGGAACAGAAACTTTAACTTTTGCCAAATACCCCCACACTTTTAAGTATTTGTAGGAAGGCGGTCGACCTTTCCACAATTCATAAGGAGTGCTGTTGGTTTTCTTGTGGGGTATTCTATTAAGAACATAATTAGCAGACAATATTGCTTCCCCCCATAAGTTCTGTGGTAAGCCTGAACTTAGTAACATGACATTCATCATTTCTTTTAGGGTTCTATTATTTCTTTCAGCAATTCCATTTTGCTGAGGAGAATAAGGTGCTGTAGTTTGGTGAATAATGCCATGTTATGCACAAAATTCATTTAATGGTGCATCATATTCACCACCCCTATCACTTCTAATCATTTTAATGGTTTTACCAAGTTGATTTTCAACTTCTGTTTTGTAGCGTTTAAACATTTCTAAGGCTTCATCTTTACTTCTAAGTAAATAAACATAACAATATCTTGTGCAATCATCGATAAATGTTATGAAATACTTTTTGCCTCCTCTAGTTTGAATAAATTTTAGATCACATACATCAGTATGAATTAATTCTAGAGGTTCGGTTTTCCTTTCAACCGATTTAAATGGAGCCTTAGTTAGTTTTGCTTCTACACAAACTTCACATTTATGATTAGGATTAATTTCAAACTTTGGTATATAATTCAAACCAATTAATCTACGCAAAGCATCAAAATTCACATGTCCTAATCTACCATGCCATAAATTCAACTCTAGAATATAAGCAAAAGATGTGTTATTTTTATTCATAGCAACTTTCGGTACAACTGTCATTACATTTAACTTAAAGAGACCATCATTCATGTATCACTTACCAACATACATACCACTTTTTGTTAATACAAATTTATCAAACTCAAAGACAAGCCTAAAACCATTTTTACTTAACAAAGAACCAGAAACTAAATTCTTCCGGATGTCAAGTACATGCAGTACTTTGTCGAGGGTCAGTTCTTTCCCTGATGTCATCTTCAAGATCACTTTTCCTTGTCCAGCCACAGTAGAAGTAGAAAAATTTCCCATAAAAAGTTGTTCACCATTTGCAGCCTCATTGTAGGTAGTGAACATCTTCTTGTCCACACATATGTGACGAGTTGCTCCAGTGTCAACCCACCACTCTTTGGGATTTCCAACCAAGTTAGCCTCAAACACCACAGCAGACAGGTTGATGTCATTCACTCCGTCAGAGATGTAATCCAATTTTGTTACATTGGCCTGATTGGTGGTCTTCTTGCTTGTACTTCCATGATTCTTCTTAGGGCGGCGGCAGTCAGAAGCTCGATGTCCAGTCTTGCCACAGTTATAGCATTTTCCTTTGAACTTCTTGTTGCCATTGTTGTTGCCTTGTTTAGGACCATCTCCAGTAAACTTCATCTTTTTGTTATGTGGTTTATGAACTTGTTCAACCACATTAGCCTTAGACTCAATGAGATTTTTTCCATTCCTCTTTTTCAGTCTTTCGGTTACCTTCCTCAATTCTTAATCTTACAATCAACTCATCCATGGTCATCTCTTTGCGTTTATGTTTTAAATAATTTTTGAAATCTTTCCAAGCCGGTGGTAACTTTTCCACTAAAGCAGCGACTTGGAAAGACTCGTTAAGAGACATACCTTCTGAATGAATATCATGCAAAATTATCTGAAAACTTTGAACTTGAGATATTACCGTTTGGGAGTTTACCATAACAAAATCTAGAAATTTACCGACGACAAATTTCTTCGTACCGGCATCTTCTGTCTTGTATTTCTTCTCCAAAGAATCCCATAATTCTTTTGCTGACTTCAGAGGACTGTAAACATTATACAGCATGTTGTCAAGGCCATTGAGGATGTAGTTTCTGCACAGGAAATCTGAATGTTTCCAAGCATCTACAGCGGCAACAACTTGCCGATCACTTTCACCCTCTTTAAGTGCTAGAGCCTCTTCATAGAGAAACCGGACCAAATTTAGAGTTGTAAGATAGAACATCATCTTCTGCTGCCATCTCTTAAACTCAGTATCGTTAAATTTTTCCGGTTTTTCTCCATGATTTATTGGTACATGAACATGGTTCTGGATAGGGACCAGTGTTGGTGTAACAATCGAAGTACCACTAGCAGTTGCAGTTTCAGTTGTAGCAGCCATAATCTCTGATTACAAAAACTAGAAAAAATTAAAACACAAATTAATTTTCTAGTTACTAAAACCAGAAAATAAATTATAATACAAAATAATTTTATTTTCCTTGTTACTAAAACTAGAAAAATAAAATTTCACAATAATTTTCTGTAACACAATTAATATTCTACAATTGTTAATGACACCAGTATATTATTATTAGTTGTCAAAGAAAAGAGACAGTATATTACTACTATCTGTCAAATAGCATAAACACTATTTGTTTTTCCAACCAAAATATGTCTTTATGAAATCAGAAAATTAAATACAATGAAGATACCAAAAAACAATTCTGTCTTAAGATTGTTGGACAATCTTCACTGTAATTAATTAATTCAGTTTGTGTACTTAACAACAAACAGAATTTAAAAGAAATAAAGGAAATGAGAGAATTTGTTTGATTACAAAAATCAAACTCGAAATAAAAATAAAAATAAATAAATAAAAACAGATTTTATTTTGTTACAAAAACAAAATTAAAATCTGATTTAAATAAATAATAACATACCGAAAATAAATTAAATAACTTACTTGATTAATTTCTTCGAATTATAATCTGATCAAGTCCAGTGTTTGACACTGTGTCCTTAAGACAGATTCGTCCTTTCCTCGATGCTTTCAGAATGTGGACGTCTATCTCCCAAGATGAAATGATCAACTACAAACAATAGCAGCACTACAAATTGTTTGCCTAACGAACACACTAAGTGTTTGTACTCTTTCTCACAAAAATAAAATGCAGCAAAATGAAGAATAGAATTTGCAGAGGTGAAATACGAAATTTCTGAATCTAAAACATCAAATGAGGGTTGTCCTATTTATAGATGTAAAGGTGGCTGCAGGTTTTGAATTAAATAGGTATGAAACCTGTTGGTTTTGAATTCAAACAGATTTGAATCTGTTGGGTTCATAATTTAAACAGATAAAAAAGGGGAAGGGCCTTGTTTGGATGTACAGTAAAACCAGACCAGTTTATTTTCAACGGGAAGGGCCCTGTTTGGATGTACAGTAAAACCAAACCAGTTTATTTTGAATTTTGGATTTTATTTTACCAAAAATAAAATTAAATTCAAATATTTTTGGCTGAACAAGCCCAACCACACACCCGCGCCCAAGCCCAGCCTGCCCGACCGACCAGACAGACGATGGTGTGCGTGGTGATTTTTGGGTCCAATGGATTTAGCCCTTTTTCTCCATAACCTCTCCCTCTAAAACACTTGGGTACCCTTTGGGGCACACCCCAAGTACCAAACCTATGTCTTATAAACCCATTCAAAACTTCCCACCAAATCAATGTGGGACAAGCTTTGTTAAAACCTTTAAGGATTTTTCACCAAAACTCCATTTCCATGGGGGCACACTTTGACTTCAATTTCCCATTCACTCGGTAACGGTTTTGAGCAACCAAATATACCACGTGAATCACAACGCGGCATAGAAGCATTACCACTTTGACCCGCGACAAACGACGCTCGGGCCCACCTTCCAACACCAATAATTCTATTTTATTCAATTAATCGTATTTACCTCTAAAAATAAGAAAGGAAGTGTATTTTTAAAAATAGATTATTTATTTATTTATTTATTTTTGTGACAAATATAACAAATTAAATGTGTTATGATAATCAAATTAATTTAATTTTTATATAAAAAAAATCTTATAAAATAAACCCATCAAATTATACAACCAAAATCTATAATAAACCTCGCAGATCCAAACAACAATCTTCAATTCAAATTTGGAAATGACGCAATCCAAAACCTTTTGAAATGTCTATGCTGAAAGTGACTGGCAGCTGTGCATTGATGAGATTCTTTGTCCTTATCTGTTCACTCACAGGCGTAACAATTCCTCTGCTAACTCCACATGTCATTTTATCAAGACTATTTTATTAGAGCAATGTTATGTCCCATAAATTTTTGACGTTCAAAATAATTTTTAATGACATGATAAGTATTTATTAGATAGTTTTTATGTTATATTTTATTGAGATTTTTGTTTTGGGAAGTTGACTCTTAGTCACTTTTTTTTGGTTTGTAGCAAAGTTAGCCTCCGTTTGGGAAGTGGGCTGGCTTTTTAGCTTTTTGGCTTTTTTGGCTATATGAGCCTGGGCTCAAAAACCTGGTTTGGGAAGGACTTTTTGGCTTTTTTGGCTTTTTGGCTTTTTGGTGAGGTGTCATCCTGACGAATTACCAAACTGCCCTTTTTTTCTTTTGTTTTTTATTTTGATTTTTATTTTGGGTTTGGATTTACCATATTTTGCTTAATTTTTTATTTATTTATTTATTTTAATTTTGGGTTTGGATGTGGCTTTTTTGCTTAATTTTTTTTTAATAATTTTTTTTTTGTTTTTGATTTGGCCAATTTACGTTTTTTGTATTTTGTTTAAATTTTATTATTTTTTATTTTCTTATTTTCGGTTTTATTCTTTAATTTTATTTTAAATTTTTGTACTTTAATTAGTTCTTATTCTTTAATTTTATTTTAAGTATTAAAATAATGTAAATAATGTAAATAATTTAATAAGAAAAAATTTAAAATAAATATTCAAAAAATTATTAATTTACGTTTCTACGTTTTTGCCGTTTTTTACAATTTTGTCGTTTTTTTTATAATAATTTTTTTTTTATTTGTAATTTTTTTTATTAATTACTAATTTACGGTTTTGTCATTTTTTTCAATGGCCAATTTACGTTTTTTGTCGTTTTTATTAATTTAAAATGTTATTATATTTTTATTTGTAAATTATTTTAAAATGTTATTAATGTTATTAATTTACGTTTTTTTATTTTATATAATTTAATTTTAATTTAATTTTAAATATTTATTTTTGTTTTCATTTTTATTTGCGTTTTAATTCTCATATTTATTTTAATTTATTTTAAGTATTTAAATAATGTAAATAATCTAAAAATTCTTTCAATTGTAAAAAATAAAAATAAATATTCAAAAAATTTAAAAATTTAAATAATTTAAATATTCAAAAAATTATTTTAACAAAAAAATTTACATAATTTAAATATTCAAACAATTTAAATAGTTTAAAATGTTAATATTTTAAATTTAAAAATAACTCTACACTGAAATCGTAACCAAACACATAAAATAAAACTCACGTAATAAATTATTTTTAAAACTCATAACCAAACACATAACTTGAAACTCCATACTACTTTCACAACTCTACACTCAAATCATAACCAAAACACATAACAAAAAAATTAAAATATTTAAAAAAAAATTTCAAAATAGAGTTTGAATTTATTTTTATAAAATCTTTTAACAAAAAATAAAAACAAATATTTATTTTTTAAAACTTTTTTTTTCTGAGAAAATGTGTTTTTTGAAAATTTTTTTTTTTTTTTTTTAGATGCTGCCGCATGCCCCTCTTTGAGGAGGGGTAGTTTTGTGAATTGAACTTAGAAATGGAACTTGCAAAGCAAGATTGTTGCTTTTGTCTTTTAGTGGGCTTTTGAGCCTTTTTTGTCATTATATGGCTCAAAGAGCCTGGGAGCCCTTCCCAAACTCACCCTTAAAAGTTGATTTTTTTAAATTTTTTTCATTTGGGAAGGTGATTTTTAGCCAAGGATGAAATTACAATTTTACCCCTCATGAGTCAAAATATGTTACATGGGTGAAGTTGTAATATTTTAAACTAAATAAGAATAGTTTGATCATTTGATTATAATTTGACATCATAAACAAATATTAATAAAAAAAGTCAAAAGTCACTTTTTACCAACTTCCCAAATCATTTGTCTAAAAAAGTCAAAAATTTGGTTAAAAGCCAAAAAGATACTTTTTACTATCTTTCCAAAATAAGCCTCAGTAGTTCAAAAAAAATAAAAATAAATAAAATGATGTAATTTATGATACAAGAGTTGATATGGGGATTCAAAATTGGTGATTTAAAATATTTCTCATTCTATTATTCAAATTTAATTTAAATAAAAAATACTTAAAATGACTCATTATTTTTTTAAACTCAAATTCATATCAAATTAAATTATATATTTTATTTAACTAACTGAGAAGAGACTCAAATCTTATCTTATACATATATAAATCTCAACTCAAATATCTAACACCACTAATTGTTTCATTTAGAACTTTATTTAGCTAAACTATGATTTTTCTAATAAAAAAATCATATTAAAAATTAAATCGACCATGCTACGTAGCTCGAAAGCTACGTAGCTCGAAAGGCTCGATTTTTTTTTTTTTTTCAGACGCAGAGGAGAGGAGAGGAGAGGAGGAAGGAGAGGAGAGGAGAGGAGGAGGGAGGAGGGGACTGGAGGGGGCCTAAAAAATGGAGGGGGAGGGGAGGAAGAGGAGGAGGAGGCGGCGGAGGCAACGCGATCGGGGCAGAGCCGACGAGGGGCGGAGGCGACGCGATCGGGGCAGAGCTGCGAGCTGCGACGGGCCGGCGGACGGCCGGAGGCGAGCTGCGACGACCTCCTCTTCCTCTTCCCTCTCTTCTCTTTCTCTCCCTCTCCCTCTTCTCCCTCGTCCTCTGCAACGAAAATGGCAGAAAAAGAAGAAAAAAAAAAAAATCAAAACCCCAAAACGACGTCGTTTTGGGGTTTTGAGCCACATTCGAGCCTCTAGTTTCGAGCACTCAAACATTTTCCAAATTAAAATTGAACATTTGAGCACTACGCTATGGAGACTTGTTTGGTACAATTCATAATTAATAATTAATAATAAGAAAGTAGAAGTTAAAAGTACATTTCTCTCATCTTCCACATGATTAGATAATTTAAACTATTTTTTGCCTAATAAATTTTAAGTACAAATTGCATCAAATTGCATGATATGAACTCCCAAACTAAAATATGTTATAAGCATTTCAAATAAATTAAACCAAATAATCCTTATGCTTTTGCCTAGTTCCTAAAGTTTTTTTTTGTTTTTTTTTATTTATTTTTGATGTCTAAGCGGCAACCTGAATATTTACATGATTATTTTTTTTAAAAGTTGAAATTTAATAATTAAAAATAAATAAATAAATAAAATAACTTATTCTTTAATTTTTGGATAATTAATGATTTTTAACTTATTTAGATTATTACATAAATTATATCAAGCACTCCGGTGACTTTTTTTTAATAGTTTGGTGAGAAGTCCTGAAGAATATTTTGTTTTTAATTTTATCCCTTGACTTTTTTTTTTATCTGTTTGACTTTTTGTTGACTATCTGTTCAAATTTATATCTATTTGTTTAATTTTTTTATCTATTCGAATTATTTTCTATCTATTCAATTTTTTTTTTGTCTATATGTTCAAATTTATATCTATCTGTTTAAATTTTGTGTCTATTTGTTCAATTTCCCCCCTAAATTATATCTAC
This sequence comes from Camellia granthamiana, assembly GCA_036172215.1. Taxonomy (NCBI): domain Eukaryota; kingdom Viridiplantae; phylum Streptophyta; class Magnoliopsida; order Ericales; family Theaceae; genus Camellia; species Camellia granthamiana. The sequence continues at coordinate 1,316,173 of CM069917.1, read as the reverse complement.
CTGTTCAATTTTTTTCCCTATTTGTTCAATTTTACCCCATAAATTATATTTGTTTGTTAAATTTTTTCCCTAAATTCTATTTATCTGTTCAATTTTTTTCCTGAATTCTATTTGTTATTTTTTTATCTGCTAAAATCTTTGTTATTAAAATACATCAAGCCATTATTTGTTCAAATTTGAACAATTTTTTTTTATTTGTTGCACCACATATTTTTTTTTATCTGTTACAATCATCATCAACAACAATAACTGCAACAATAACTAACCCCCCTCCAAAAAGAACATATTTTATTATATGTTCAAAAATTTTGCATGTTCAAATCATCTGTTGAAATTTTATAATCTTTTTTCTATCTGTTGAAATGAACCCAAATTGTATCTGTAAACAATAAAATTTCACATTACATTTATAAAATTTAACAGATATAATCCTCTATCTGTTCAATTTTTACTCTCTATATTTGGTTTCTCTCTCATCTCATTTTCCTTTTCTGTTTTAGTTCTTTGAATGTCCAACCAAAGAAGAAGATTTCAACTTATCTGTTCTTAATTCTTTTCCAAACCAAACATCATCGTCAACATCTAAGGCAAATATTATTCATGTAGCAATTAATCTATGCATCCATCTATTCAAATATTCAAACACTTGATGAACTCTCATGAAGAAGAAGAAGAAGAAGAAAAAGAATAACAACAATCATCAATCAAATTCAAAATAAGAATGGTGTAGCCGAGAATGCAATGATCGCCGTAAATATCGAATCTCTCTTGCAAATCACAACCACACAATAGTTAATTCTTCATTCATTAATCATCATATCCAAAGTTAAATCAAATTGTTACCTGTAATCATCACAGTGGCTAAAAGATCTGGCGATGGCCGTGGATTAGGATTTTTCAGGGCCTTTTTTGTTTGTGTTTTGAGTCTTTCTAATACCAAGATCTGAGACCGCATTGTCCTCGAAATTACCAAAAAAAGCTGGTATCCAATGTGTTGAGGGGTAACTTTCATTAAGCGGTTGCGACTTTGAGAAGGTAGAGGTGAAGCCAACTCTTGTTGTGGCGGCAGAGTACAAAAGGCGAGATGGAGATTGGTGGTGATTGGCGGTGAAGAGAAATGATTTGGAATTGGGATGGTGGACTACCGCGGATCGGGTGGGGTAGGCAGAGCCGAAGGCGAGGCAAGGTGGTAGGCGACAAGGTTGAAGAGGAAGTCGGCGAGGACGACTACGACACGGAGGTAGAGGAGGAAGAAGATGAGAGATAGCGACAGATGAGAAAAAGAAAGAGTTAGGATTTGAAAAGGAAGAGAGAGATTTTAGAAATGAGAGAGAGAAAGGGGTTCTGTTGTGTATAAATAATTAAGTATTTTGGTCATGTTATCTAAACTTGCCATTTTAGACAAAATATTCTACCACCTGGATTTTTGACTAAACACAATTGATAATTAAATTTATAGACCGAGTTTAGCATTAGTGAGAATTGAATAAAGAATTGTGTATGATTTGAGATAACCTTGCTCTTTGGGCTTATTAATTTTAATAATGGGAGGTGAAAATTGCAGGTGTTGGTAGGTTGTCATTAAAAATTTAAAATTATGTTCAAGTATCATTTTCTTCTCCCATAGAAACTGCAGTAGTCTGCGTCGATCCGAAATTTCAAGTATTCCGTGGAAATGGAAGTGGAAGCCTGAGATGAGATGAGATACAACCCACACCTGATTTTCTTTTCTTTCTTTTCTTTCTTTCTAGTTCTATAACTCAACTTTGTACCCCAGAGAGAGAGCAAGTCCCAAGCCAAGCCCAGGAGGGTTAGGTTTGTATTGTATTGTATGTATCAGAGCCCAGGAGTTGGGGGAAATCTTTTGGTGCGCTCTCTCTTGTTTCTTAAGCATCTGAGTTCTCAACTTCATGACTTGTTCACTCGATGTGTGACTCAACAGTTGTGTGCTCTGCATTGAGCTTGTGAGTTTTTTGTTTTTTGTTTTTGGGGGTCCATCCTTGTATTTGCCCTTTCTAGCTTCTCTTATTTCTATCTTTGATCCTTTTGATTTGACTGAGCCGTTTGTTGCCTTTTTGTATATTGTGCAGGGGGGATAAGGGTAACACCACCACCACGGCCGACTCTCTTTGCAAATGTGCCGGTCCTGCTGCTGCTGCAGCAACCGAAATTTCAAATGATTACTCATTGGAAGTAAGTACCCAGTCTCACGTGTCTTCCTTATGGATTACCCTTTTTGTATACTGCATATGTTTTGAGTGCCATGGCTCAAATTTGTTCCATAAATTCGTAAATCTTCACATACATTTCTATTATTTAGGTTTAGATCGAGACAAGTATATAAATTAAGCCAAGTCTCAAGTAGAAAATGGATTCGATACAATAAAAAGAGAAGAAAAAAGAACAAAAGAAAAGAGAGAAATAATCAAACATAATAGATTCTGTCCCAAATTTTTTCTTTCCTCTCTTCATCCATCGCTGTCAGCAGGCCTTCTGATTTCAATCATTCTTTTTTGGTTAGGAGATGTGAAAAGGGATTTGTGGGGGGTGGGTATATTTCAATCTAGAATTCTTCTTTCATCCCTATTTCAAAGGGTGGAGCTTGAATTGGAGCCAAAAAAAAAAAAAAAATAGGCTGTGTTTGGTTCTATTCTCCAAACATATTTCCACCTTCTATTTTGAGTGTCTTGTTTGTTTTGAGTTTTCAAAAATTAATTCTACACCCACTTTTAAAAACGCTTTCCAAGGCGGGAAAATTTGGGTTAACCGGTCGTCCTCTGGTTGACCAGAACAGTACTAATTTTATTTTATTTTTTATTTGTTTATTTATTTATTTTTTATTTTACAATTGGCACCTGTTAATTTTATATTTTAAATAAAATTTTTTTTGAAAATTTTGAAATTTTTTTATAAGCTTTGAATAGAATTTTAAGTTGTTTGTTTGGTTATGAGTTGTAAGTTTTTATATCAAATATTATGTGTCACATCAAAAGTTTCCTACTCAATTCAAAACTCTTTTCAAAACTCATTCACCAAACAAATTTTCCACACTCAAATCATAATTCCAAAACTCACAACCTCAAAATACAACTCTATTCTCAAATCATATTTAGAAAACTCTACCAAACGCTACCATAGTTTCATCGACAGTTTCCAATCAAGCCATTGCAGAACAATCTTTTTAAACATTCTATTAAGTGTGCATTCCCATTGATTTTCTTTGTTTTTGAGAAAATTACAAAAAATGGGAGAAACACAGATTAATTGCAATTTCATGGAAAGAACTAAACAAATTACACCATGGAAAGTTGCAAAAAATCGCAAATACATGAAGATCTTTGATAAAATTACACACCTACCCTTCCCATTTATCTCTCATCTCCACATTCTCTCTTCTCTTTTCTCCCCTTTCTGCAAACCCACATCCCTGCCAGCAAACCCTCTTTGGCGGTGGTGGCGACACCCTTACCCTAATCTCCTTCAACTACCGTAGCTCTTCCCTCGGCTTCCCAGCCTCTCCCCGTAACCCCTACCCCTCTGCAACCCATCCCCTCCCCCCAACCCTTGTCGCTAGCCATCCCATTTTCGACGGTAGCGACACCCCTTTCTCCACCATTTCTACCATTACCAATTTCTCCCCTACGCTCCTCTGACCACTTGTCGCAGCTTCACACCCTCTTCAAGCTCTCGTCCTACCAGATTCCCCCCCCACTCGCCATTGTCATTACCCCGGTCTCCGCTTCTCACTTTGTTGGCTTCATCGAGACTCGATCGTCATTAACAAAGATCACTCACCATGGGTTAGGGATCGCTGACTTCGCCTCTCCCTTTCCCCCTATCTATCCATCTCTTTATTTTAGGGGTCCAAATTTGAGAGAGTTGAGGTGGGGGAGGTTTGGGTAGGGCGGCAGAGGGTAGGGTAGGGGTTGTCGGCGGTTAGGTAGGGTGGAGGAGGGGTGGCGTGGTAACGACGGGGAAGGGAGGCGGAGGGGTTGTGGTGGTGGATGAAAGCTATGGGTGGCGAGGAGGAGGAGGACTGGCCGATGGCGAGTGATGGAGGGTAGGCAGAGGGGTGGTCAGCAGTGAGGGTGGCTGCCGGAGTTGCAGTGGATGGGAGGAGAGGAAGAAGATGAGGAGAAGGAAAGAAAGAGACAAGAAAAGGGTATTCTAGTTTTTTTATTAAAGATTCCATGTCTCTAATAAATTGCATGTCTATTGCAATTTGAAAAAGCATCTCATTGAAATGCAATGAATCTTTGAAGTTCCCATTTTGCTGCAATTTTTCCTTTTTGACAAGTAAAAATTTTATTATCAAAAAAAAAAAAAAAAACACACAAGTCAAAACACAACCCCGTTGGTCTCTCACTTTGCACCTTGCACTGTACACCAAATTTCACCTTGGTCTCTCATTTTTCAGTCATAACGGTCAACCTCTTTCACTTTTGGTCAAGTTGTAAGTGGTCTTTCCATTAGTCTTGTGTTAAATTAGTAAATGAAATTCTAAGAAGGACAAACACTTCTATGGAGGAAGCGAGTCGTCTCAGAGACTCCTGTCGGATACTATACTTTGTGGACTTTTCTAAACGTGTTTCCGACACTTCTTCAACATGTCTTAATTAAAAATTTAAATTCATAATATTAGACACTTTATAGATACTTTTTGGACACTTCGATGATACTTCTTGAACCTTCCGAACTTGACCTATGTGATGAATCTCTTTATAATAACAAGGTTCTGCATTTGTCGGAGTGCTACTTGTGCACTCTAAATATGTTTTGAAACATTTATAAGATGAGTATATTAAGCGTATTTCAATGTTCTATAATTGTTTTTTATTTTTTAGAATGCAATTGTGTTATGTGAATGATATCTTAATATTTAAGTAATGTAATATACGACTTTTTAATTTTAATTAGTGTTATGTCATCGTCATCGTCATCGTCATCGTCATAGTCATCGTCATCGTCATCGTCATCGTCATCGTCATCGTCATCGTTTTTTATTTTTTATTTTTATTACTTTTGAATATATATATATATCTGACATAGTGTTTGATGGGGGGAAGGGATGGGGTGGCGTTGGGTGGTGAGATGGGATGGGGTTGTTGAACAAAGCATGGGGATGGTAGGGAAGGGATGGGCAGTGGTCGTGGATAGTGGGGAAAGGGTAGGGGTTGCAGGTAAATGGTAGAGAAGTAGCGGGGAAGGGATGGTGGTGGTGAAAGGGTTTAGAAAATACAACAGAGAAGAAAAGAAAAGAAATGAAAATTACATTTTTACCTATAAAATGCTTCATGTGAGGGAGACATGACAATTTCCATTAAGCAATTTAACACCAAGCTAACCGTAGGGTCATATTATAACTTGTGCAAGGGGTTTATTGTTATAATTGAAAAATGAGGGACCAAAATGAGATTTAATATGAAGTGCAAGGATGCAAAGTGTAATTTATCCAAAATAAAGCCCTCACAATCTGAGAGTTTTGGTCTCAAAGAGTCAAAACCACAAGAACACACAAACAATCCTCTCACAACCCAAGATGCTAGCATATAATATTACAATATGAGCTACGTCGCACTATCACCTCTTTTCGTGATTCTTATGAAATTTCATTCCTGGTGACAGCAGATATTTTGATTACTTTATTTCAGGTGAAAGATTATTTTGGAGATGCTGCAAGTCTCGAATTATCCGCAAAAACCAGTGGTGCATATATGTATAGATTACAACTTGAGAAGGATGTAAGTATCTCTCTTTCGTAGAAGTCTGCTTGTCACTTAACATTATGAATATTGGTTCTTCTTGTGTTTTCCCATTTTGAGTTCAAACTTCAGAGTAGAGTCTTCTTTCTGCTAGATCTTAGGTTGTTTTTCATTTTTATCCTCGGAATCAGTTTGTTTTGTTGGTACACGCGGTTATGAGGCTCCAGGTTATGTTGACCTGTCAACTAATTGGTCAAAGCACTGGGATCCAGTTCCTTTTCCTTTTCTTGTTGTATGCATCAAGAATGTTACTGCATGAGGGGTCTGAGGGGTCTGATTGAGCTGGAGTTGTAAACATGTAGAAAACTTTCTGTCACTCAATTCTTGCTGCAAGGGTTTGTGGCCAACTTATTGTAGTAGATATTGGCTGTATCTAATTGCTAATAGCCTAATGCAATTTCAAAATTGAGGTAGATCTCAGGAGATCTTGTTTCTTTAACATGCATTGAAATCCTTGTCTCTGTCAAATTCATCAGTTTATGGTGACTGGCAAAGATTGGGAAGGTCTTCAAGTGGTAATTGGAAAATACTTGCAACTATTAGGAACGAATGACAAAATGCTTACACTCCTAATAGTTGTAAGCATTTTGATGGAGAAAGAATGACAAAATGAGAGTCTGCTTTTAAGCTGGGGTGAATTGTGTATATGAGTAAAAAAATATCCCTCCACTTCTAACATGTCACTAGTAACTTTACTAACATTGAAGATAGCAAACGTTACGGTTGTATGTGTAGTTCCCTTGAAGTTATTTTATGATGTCTTCATTGATTATTATGAGGATTATGGTTTTGAGTTTTTCTCTTACCTGGGTGTGCTCCACTGAAACACAGGGTTTTAAGAAACTTTATTTTATTGAATCTGTAGAGGTAGAAATAGACAATATGGGGTATCTCTATTTAAGTAGTACGACATGGATGCAATTGTTTAGCTTTGACCAGCTTATTTTTATTGTCTTGTTCTTGTGTATAATTAAAGTGTTGGGAAGAAATGTAGGATTGCTTTTTGGATGTGGAGCTTATAGTCTGTGCATGTGTTGTTGGAAGAGAATAGGTTAAGTTGGATAGCATGCTGGTTTAAGATGTAATTTATCAGCTTGACATTATTACAACATTACATGCTTCCTAATAGAAGTCCTTTGTATAGGTACAAAGATTACAGCAGCAGCTGCAAGAAGAAATGGAACTGCATGCCATTCTGGAAAATGCAATTGAAAAAAATGCTGTAAAACTATCCTGTGCATCATACCTTACTCATCATGTAAGTTCATATATTATTTGCTCTCGGAGTTAATTATTAGATAATCCTTTTAGGCGATCAGATGAATGGGCATTACTGATATAGTTGATTTGTATTAAAATCGTATTTTTCCTTTTCTTAGTAGTTTCCCAGATAACTTTACTTCTTTTTACCAATTCCAGAAGGTGTACTTTGTGTATGTCGGTTAAAAAATTTCAGCCCTACTTTTCCTGGTTAAAGTGGGTGGCCAACTAAAGAGGAATTATTCCTGGTTATGATGCAATTCAGTGAAAATGTGTACTTCTTGCTGGTACATTTAAGTTAATGATTTTTCCACTTTGAGAGAGAGAGAGGGAGGGAGGGAGGGAGGGAAAGTTAGATGTCAGTACCTTGTCTGGTGATTCGAGTCAAGCATTCTATAAAAGAAGTTATTTATTTGTTTTTTGGCATTTTATTCCTCTTGCAACAATTGTTCACTAAGAATTTGGTGGATGATTATTACTGGTCCTTGGTCAATCATACAATATCTGGTATGATCAGTTTGACCTTCTTCAATACTATAATGATGCATTGATTTGCTGCTTCTTTCCATCATGTTATATTGTGCAATGATATCAAAATTGCACGACAAGGCACCTCAACACCTGAGGCGAAGCGACTCTTATGAGGCACAACCAAGGAGTGCGAGGCATGCACCTCTTTTAATTGTGCCTGATTTGTTAAAGAGGCGATATTGGTCCTTCAATCTAAGGAAGCCCATTATAATTTTATATGTTAGCACATCCTATCAAGCCCCCCAAATAAATAGAGAACCTGAACCCTAGTCAACACATTGAACATGCCTACTACAGCTTTTTTATTTTGGTTTACATACCTTTTTTTTTTTGTTTTACATTTTGCTCTCTGGACATCAAATAGTAATTTGAAGTCTAAGTCTTTATTGTTCAATGATTTAATGTTATTAATTGCTTAATTGTTTGTTTTATTTACTAAAGTTGTTAAAATTAATTGCTCAAGGCAGATTTTGACACTTGGTTTTCTTTAGAGTGCGCAAAATAACCTTTGTTGTTTTTCAGTTCAAAAATCAATGCTGGTGGAAATCTTTTAATTCGTCAGATTTACCTGATTTTTTACAATTAATTTAAGCAATAAAAATATGCAGAGCCAGATTTTATGTTGAAACCCTCACGGGAAAAAGCCACCGGATACAAACAAGACACTCTAGTAATTCAAGATCAAAAGTACACAACTTACCAAGATTCAGATGCACAAATCCTACATACTATGACATCCAGCAATTTTGCAGTTCAATCTATTATCCATGCTTATCCTATCTCTCAGTTGTACTCCCATACAAATGTGACCCTTCAAGCTTGATAAATGAACTAGCAACCACGAAGTCTATATGTAGACCTAGCAACTCTCAAAAAAATATAGAAGAAAACTGTGGACTATGAAGTTCTCTGAAGAATTCTATAAGTAGCACCTAACAAGATTGTTAAAGCTCCTATATAGAGATATAGAAGTGAATAACGAAACAAAATTTCACAATTCTATTCTAGACAAGTAACAAATTCATGCATCAAAAATGAGATGTATCTGAATGGTAAGCACACTAGCGTGAACCAAGTGTTTAGTCTGTCCAAACAGTAGGTCTTGCATTTGAACAAACCAACACTACTTTGAATGGTGAGTACTCTTTCGAAAGCTACTTATGAAAATGAACAATGTTCTTGTTCAACTGGACCAACTTGCATTCAAACGTGCACATCTTTGTAGCAATGCAAACAATACATGACTATTCGGATGTACTAAGCCCACTAACCTATGAAGCACGGATATGGGATATGAGATACGGGTAAGACAATATGACAAAACCTAAAAAAATAGAATACATGCATGGTTAGGATGTCTGACTATTTTTTTTAGTTTATCAATCTTTAGAAATTAAGAATTAAGTATTAGTTAAAAGCCAAGGCCAGCCATTATTTTTTTTAAGTAAGTCCTACGAAAATTTCGTTTTAATATCAAGTCTAAATTGTTTTTATGACCCTTATACTTATCCCTTTTATACTTAAATGTGTTATATGCAAAAGTGTTTTATGCAAGTTTACTTTGTTTAATCAATCATATTGTCTAATTTATTTTTACTTTCTAGAAAGTTATAGATGTGGATATGAAATACATATATGTCACATTTATAAGGATACGCCAATTCGATAAATTTTGAAAAAGTAGGGTACTATTTTAATTTCACTATTTTCTTCTTCTCTAATGTTATGTAAAAATTATTACAATCTCACTTTCAAAATAGAGCAAATTACACTAACAGTCCCTATAGTTTGGGCTTCGTGTCACTTTAGTCCCTGACTTTTCAATTGTGAAACATTTGATCCTGAATTTTGAATGTTGTTCCAAATAAGAACAATTGAAGATATCATTGCTCAATTTTAAGGGTAAAGTCGTCAATTTGATAAAATATAAATTAATTTGACAAAAATAAATGTCAAAAAAATATTTTTGAATTTTAAAAAATTATTTCTATTCACCAAAGATAAAATTATGTAAAACTGATAAATCTTTTACGCATTTATTTATTTATTTATTTTACCAAATTAATTTTTATTATGTGTTTGGATAATGATCATGTAATGGGTGGTTGTTAGGCTTTTAATGTGTAATCGATATATTTAATATATGAAATGTTTTTAATTTTGGATTTTTTTGATTTAATGGATTGGTTTAATATTGATATCAAAGTGTCGCCATATTTGACTTTTGAAAAATAGAAACTAATTTAATGAAAATAAAAACAATCACCCATTACATGATCATCATTCAAACACATAATAAAAATTAATTTGGTAAAATAAATAAATATGTAAAAGATTTATCAATTTTACATTTTATCTTTGGTGGTTAGAAATAATTTTTAAAAATTCAAAAATATTTTTTTGATATATATTTTTGTCAAATTAATTTATATTTTATCAAATTGACGATTTTGCCCTTGAAATTGAGCAATGATATTTTCAATTGTTCTTATTTGAAACAAGATTCAAAATTCAGGGTCAAATGTGTCCCAATTAAAAAGTCAGGGATTAAAGTGACACAATCTCCAAACTATAGGGACCGTTAGTGCACTTTGCCCTTCAAAATAAGTCGGATACGTGGCCTAGAGTATCCCAAAAATATTTGATACTTAACAAAATTAAAGAAAATTAATATAAAGCATCAAATATGTTTAGAAAGTATCGGATACGTATCCGTAAGTATTTGAGGAGTATCAGCATCTGATACGGATTTCATGGCCACTAACCAAGTCTATGGGTTATAAAAATCAATTCCCAATAGCTAATGTAGCCTATAGTCCAAAACTAAACTAACTATGGTAAAGTATTCAATATAAACAAGCCAAAGGACTAACAAAGATAAAACCCTCTATATAAATGTGATATTTTCTCATGATGTAGAGTGTGTCTGATCAAAGGCTTGATGTCGAAGTCTTCTTCGATGTGCTTCACTACGGAACATCCTTAAAACTCAACTAAGCCAAAAAAAAAAAAAATTATAGACTCAATATTGGAATGAAATTGTCAACACAAAAATGAGTATGGGGCACAATATATTATTAATTTTTCCTCACATTGCTTAATTTTTTAGTTACTTAATTGCTTTATTGGATAATTGCTTAACTATTTTTAATTATTTAATTGCTTGATTTGAATTTGCTTCATTTGAAATTGTTGATGTAGTCCAAGTTATTAAGCACAATGCAATGTATTGGGTGGTAATAATCTCGTGTAAGGTTACAATATGTCTTTGGTTTGTACATATTAATTTCGTGATTAGCAAGGAATTAGCCAGTCTGTTGTTTTCTATTAGAATTAGGACTTCTCTGTTATAAAGTAAGGTTGTAAGCCCCTTTGAGTTTCTTGATTGTTACGTGTCCTATTTCTGGGTGTTCTTAAAATCAACAAAATTGCAGACATTCTCTACATGCTTCCATGCGGCATTTTTGTCTGTGCTGTGGATTCCCTAATGGTCCAGTAGGTGACATTGGGTATTTGAGAAACCATTGGACTTTACGCTTTTTCCTTCAGGATTTTTTTGATGATACTGCTTTTTGTTAATTGGAAATTCAGTTACAAAAAAACATTAAATTGGTTCTCATTCTACAGGCTCAGGAGCTCTTGTCAAATATTGCAATATTGGAGTCTGCAGTTTCAAAACTTGAACAAGAGTTTATATCTTTGCATTTCCAAGTTAGTCAAGAAAGAAATGAACGGAGGCTTGCAGAATATCATTGGAGGCATTCTTCCCAGTCATTATTTGTTTGCTCTGATATTGTGAACGCACCGGTATATATTTTCTCTCACTTTCACATTAAGTAGCTTCATGATCATAGTGGCCATCATTATTGTCCTTTACAAAGCTAGCTGAAAATTTAAATTAATAACAATAACTGTAGCAGACAGTTATGGAAATGGAGACCAATTGTTGTGAGCCTGTGGATGTTGAAAAGCTTACTGGAGAGGTGCAACCTAAGGGCCTCTGGGATAATCCTAATCAACTATCGGAAGAAATGGTTCGATGCATGAAAAATATATTCATCTCCCTGGCTGATTCTACGACACCATTGAAGTCATCCACATCAGAGACCCAATACTCATCTCTGTCTCCATGTGGACATCTTTCCAATTCATCTATGTGGTCATTATCTGAACGCTCAGTGATGTCATCATGGGTGCAGAGCCCACAACTTGATTTACAGTATGATCCAGAGGTGTTGGCCACAGAGAACACCTGTGATCCCTACAGAGTTCGTGGCAAGTTGAGCTGGGCAGATATTGGAAGCTACGGATTAGCAACTGAAGTTTCTTGGATGTCAGTTGGGAAGAAGCAGCTGGAATATGCTGCAGGGGCACTACGTAGGTTCAGGTAAGTTTTCATTCAGTCGTTTCGTGTATTCTTTGGGCAAACAATATGGCTATATATGAGCTTTAAATTTAATAAAAAAATTATTATTTGTAATCTGAAGAAACATCTTGACTGACCTCGATTGAAAACTTATGTTGAGGTTCTTTAAATCCACTTTCTGTAGCTAGTTTTGCTTCTGTCATTCATAGCCTCCAATTGATTAGTATGTTATTTTATGCATGTTTTTAACGGATAAGCAATTTGCCAAATTGGATGAAAGGGGTGCATTTGTTTTTTGTATATTACTAATTATCTGGTTAAAGAATTCCAACTTTCCCTGATAATGGATATTTATTTTTGGACATGCTAACCCGTGAATGTTGTTAAGAGAACAACTAGAAGTTGTTAGCTCCTGTCTCAATATCCCTTTTTGGTCGAATTTTGTCATATCAAACATTTAGAGTATCTAAGCATCCTGTAAGACAGTACAGCTACTTTCATTGGAGAGGATTAATAGTTCTGCTGACTGAGAGTTGATAAAATGCTGTTTTGGTGGTATTGTTTGGAGGACAGAACACTAGTTGAACAACTGGCAAAAGTGAATCCCATCCATTTGAGCTGCAATGAGAAGCTGGCTTTCTGGATCAACTTATACAATGCACTTATAATGCATGTGTGTATTTCAAACTCTTATTCTCGATCTTTTGGTGAAATTAATTTTTTTGACTGTGCAGCTTGGATCAACTTACTGTATTTTACCCATCAAGGATAGCGCCATTGGCACTACATATTGGACTTGCTAATTTTGAATTTTCTTACACTCAAAATGTGCAGTGCATGAAGCTAAAAGTGGAGTGCTACTAGTGCTAATCTATTTTTAAATGCATAAACTAAAAAAGTGGGATTTTATCTATCAGTAGCCCTATTAGCACTCCATGTTTTTTGGGACAAACTACTTTTAGATATCTGTTCAGTCAACAGTGAGGAGCAAGAAGTTCAACGGAATGGCTTGTGTATTAAATATATATTCATACCCAGTGTGGAGTTTGACAGAAAAAAAGGAGAGAGAACTGTGGAGATAGAGAAGGAAACATGAAAAGATAGGGAAAATCTTTATTTTTTAGCTTAAAGAAATGGTGGGATGTCGGCAGGTGACCCTCTGGTGAACAAACCCTAATGAACAATTTAAATTCAGAACCAGTTACAACTTGATTTTCTATAGAAAGAGAACTGGGACAAAATGCTTGCCAATAAGAAATTGAAGCTGGAGAAGATGTTGCATCTGTGATTCTCATGAAGTCAGCACAGCCATTCCAAGAATAGTGGAGTGCCAATGGCTCTGCCTTTTGAAAGTGAAAGTAAAAATGACGGTGGCAATTTATTTGGTTGACCTTTATTTTCTTAACTTTGAACAGGCTTACCTGGCATATGGAGTCCCAAGAAGTGACTTGAAGCTCTTTTCTTTGATGCAAAAGGTTTGATTTCTGGCATTGAATGCTCCCTTTACTTTGATGATTTATTACAAAAAGGTTTTCATTAAGATTTAAGACTATAAAGTGCTCAGTTAGCGAAATATTTGCCAAACAGTTTGTGTCACTTCACACTGCTTGGCTGTCAACAAAGACTTTGTTGATGTCCCTGTGAGGATTACCGCTCTGTTCTTTTAAAGCCATGGAGAAGTTCTGCCTATGACATGTGGAACTTTTATGAATCGTGTTGTGGCTTCTGTGGTCTCCTTTAAACCAGTGGGTTTTGGAGATTCTGTGAAGGCAGAAGTGGTTGCCGTTCATAAAGGTTTGCCTAAAACATTTTAATAGGTTGGAGTACCATGACAAAGTGGCATCTTTGGCCCTTGCAGACATGGTCGTACAATTGTTAACTTTAAATATTTCTCACTCCATTATAGGTGGATTAAGATAATATTTGTAAGTGTCAACTAATCAACAAAAAATAGAGAACTATTGGCAGAAAGAAAGAAATGTTGTCTCACTTCTTTTCTATACTGATTGAAATTGTGTTGCTGTGTAAGAACATAGTTTTACACAGATTAAGCAAGGAAGCTTTGAAACCTTGACAACTTTCTTACCACCCTAGGATTTAAATTTTAAGGCGGATATTTTTGCTACAGGAAGCCCACTGGCCTCTATTAAGCTCAATTGAAGATTTTGTGATTTTAGGGTTATTGCAACATCCCAGCTCTACTATCTTTTATTATATGTTATATCTTATAATCTCTTATATAAAAAATGATTAATTATGTGTCATTCCTGCTTTAATTGTGTTTCTGAGATTAGTAGTGTAAAAGGTTACTTTTATTGGTAAGCAAGGAAATCCTTGAAACCTTAATATGTAGATTTTGGAAGCTAAATAATTTGCTTAATGAGCTTTGATAAAAATTTCTAATTAATGTCTTTAATTAACTTAAAACTTGTTTTCAGTTAAGTGTGATTATAGCGTGGTTAATTAACCTAACATATGTTGTGATTGGTTATGTTATGGGCTTGGTGAAAAGGTAGTTGGAATCCTTATATACAAGTTAATCTAATCTAGTCGGAAACCCTAGTGCATATTGATTAGATTAAGTTAATCTTAACTATCCTAATGATGGTGATTAAGTGATTTGATCTTGTCTTAACCCTTGGTTATTGGTCTAAACCCTAATTATGGTTAACCAATTTGTATTTAGGAAAGATTACTCAAGGAAAACAGGGTCACATGTTGTTTGTCTATTGTTGAGGATAGACAAACAAGGTATAAGGATGTGTTAAAATCAGTAAAATTGAGCCTGAGTTGGGATTAATTAAATCTAAGTGTGGTGATTAGGCATAATTGAGGATTTATATGTGTTGACATATCACAAACCTTACAATGGTATGAGAGAAATATGTTATGGAACCCTAGGTTTAGGGTCATTTTGGGTGGAGTGGTTACGTCTGTTATAATTTAGATGTACTTGTGGTATGGTCAAACCTTAGGTGAAATGATGACCTTAGAATTCTGGGTAGATTCCTAGGTATGTGAACTTGTAGTGTATAATTTGTGTTTATTCTATGTCCTATTTATATGAGTTCAGTGTAGGCGATAAGTGTAAAATATTTACTTCTTTGTACCTAGTTGGGACATGAGGAGAAGCAATGTAATAAGTTTATAATATACTCGTGTCGTTTTGGGTTGAGATGTGAATTTTGATTCAAGCTGTGATCTGATTATGGTTACACAATATTGATCACTTACAAGTTAATTAGTTACGCTTCCACTAAACAAATTGTCACTATTAAGCAAGTATTCAACTCATTTGTTTTCATAAGAGGCCTTGTGGCTGGTCATACGTACAACTCCCAAAAGTGTGGGGTTGGAGATATGACAGGGTGGTATTTAGAGCATTAGGTTATGAAGCCGTAGATTTTGGGTCATTATCTGTTGGTGTTAATACGAATCTGCCATCTCTTCCTGTCAAGTTGGTGAAAACTTGTGAACATGTTTCAAATTCTTGAGTCAATCTTTTTAAGAGATCAATGAAAATATTTTTCATTTGTATGAGAATACTCTAGATTTTGCACTGATGTTAACCATGGTGTTTTTTTGTTTTTCTAAAAAACATCACAAAAATTGGTATACACAATTACTAAATATGTACGTATATTAAATCTTTAATTAGTGATTGTCTTACAGGCAGCATACACTGTTGGGGGGCATTCTTTCAGTGCAGCTGCTATTGAGTATGTTATGTTGAAGATGAAACCACCAGCACATAGGCCACAAATTGTATGAACTTGGATTCTGATGCTGAATAAATTTATTTATTTATTTGCTAGTTCAATTTCATTAATTTTATCAGCTAATTAAAAATTACGACTCTGGTGTGTTATTAGGCTTTACTTCTTGCTCTTCACAAGCTAAAGGTATCGGAAGAGCAACGGAAGTCTGCTGTTGATTCATTTGAACCACTTGTGGCTTTTGCTCTCAGCTGTGGAATGTACTCATCACCTGCGGTAAATTTTAATTTTTCTTCTCAGCAATATATAAATATACGAGGTTGGTTGTCTTTTCTTTTGTGAGTAATGTGTATGTAAGTGAAGTAGTAAATGGTTAATTGCAGGTACGGATTTATACAGCTAATAATGTGAGGGAAGAGCTGCAAGAAGCTCAGCGTGATTTTGTTCGTGCTTCAGTTGGGGTAAGCAGCAAAGGAAGGCTATTGGTACCCAAAATGCTACACTGCTTTGCCAAAGGCTTTATAGATGATGCAAGCTTGGCTGTATGGATATCGCATTACCTTCCACCTCATCAGGCTGCCTTTGTTGAACAATGCATATCAAAGAGGCGGCAAAGCCTCCTTAGTTCTCGCAATTGTGGTATTCTTCCCTTCGATTCCCACTTTCGTTATCTGTTTCTACCAGAACAGATTTAACCATGATAGCCTGCCTGCCTGCTTACGCCATTGTTGGCCAACTCATCTCATCATGTCAAAAGATTAGGGAATGGTTTTGAGCTGCTTCCGCCTCTACTTCTAGTGGATGAATATTAACAAGGAGCTGGCAGTTTTGGTAAAATTAGAATTTTTTGTTGTTTGGCTCTGTATGTATATTAGACTGAGAAGCAAATAATATTCTAGCTGATGATAAATATGCATCAGTTTAATTTCTTCCACTGCTTTGCTTAGCTGCCTTGTCCTCCAGCAAGGTTTGAACTGCAGTTGGGGAAGAAGCTATTGTGAGCGGTTGATGCACCGAGGAGCAATTAATATAATTAACGTGCCCGGAGGAACCTTAATAAAGGGGATTATGTTTGGGGTCTGTCTTATCTTTGCTCTCTATTTCACTCGTTTGTTCCTCATGAATAGGAATTTGATGGGATTCAAACCCAAGTTACATCTATCTATCTGGATCAAACTACAGATCTAAGGTGGCGTGCTTGTGTGCCCAACAATAAATCTTTCTCGAAAAATATGATTCACCCGATTTCAAACGAAGGAATCTTGAGGTTGAACTTCACAGAAAAATGGATTGAACCACAATTTTGGCAAGACCCACATTTGTTGTAAATTCATTTCATTTTGACTTTCATCTATCAATAGCATCTAGTTTGTCTTGATTGATCAAACGGTTAATCACCTTCTCAAAATTCTAGCGTTTGCATACCCAACAAAGTTATTTCCTAGTTGGATTGAGCATGTGGAATTGTGAAAGAAGTTTCCTTTGTGAATCAGACAAGATAGAAAACTGCTAAACCTTCCTAAAGTAGTATGCGGGCAAAAGTAAGCTCCCACCAAGAAGGATGTCCAGTTTCTACACACAAAAGAATAATTTGATCTACATTTCGAAAAACACAAATCCATCTAAAAAAGAAGAAAAAAAGAAAAAGAATGACAAGTTTTATATGTACATATTTGTAAGTGAAAATTTGATCATTACTTCTTCACATTCTCATGACTTCACCCTTGCATTCTTTCCCAAATGTAGAATACAATAAACACTGATGGAGATGCTAAAATTTAGATAACAAATTAAAATAGGAGTTAAGGTCCATCATCACCATCGCCGATCAAATTACAAATATCAGAACACTCTACCAGACTGCATAAAAGAAAATTTCCATCATCAAAAATAAGTTCAACTCAAACAATATTTATTAAAGGGATCATGATGTTTGGCAAATTGATTTACGCTTGGGCTCTGGTTCTGCCACCTATGGAATTTCTAAAAAAAAAAAAAATTTTGGGAGAATTTCTATGAATATTTATATGATGTCAAATTAGAAGAGTCCAACATGCTACAAATATTTATATGATCTAGGAAATGAGTTCAGAGAACTTGTGAGAAACTTTTATAACATGTGTAATCAGTGGCGGAGTTAGGAAACTAAATCAGAAGGGACACTTATTAATTATAATTATAATTTTTTTTCCATAACCAATAATAAAAAGATAATAATAATTTTTGAATTAATATTAAGTACAAAAACTTAAACAAATTATTACAAAAGTATTTCACATAAAATTTTACAATTAATTTTGAGTAAAATCGAAAAGAAAGTATTGCGTGTAACTGGTGTATCATGGACAATGTAAAAAAGTCATATATTTAAGTTGTAAAATAAATTATAATGGTAAGATAAGTAAAAATTTTATATAATAGTGATATTGCGTCATTATTAACATATGATATCACCAACCAACAGTAAAGTTACATATGAAGGTGAACTCCACATGCAAATATAAATAACACTTTAGTAATTTTTACATATATATAGTGACATTAATTATATTTGGATATCAATAATGATGGGTATTACCTTTATATTGAGATTTTTTCACAAAATTTTTATACATAAAAATATAATTTGTTGCAGTCACTTCATTTTTAATAAAACAATCAATATTGTTTTCATAAATTTAAAAATACCCTTGACATTTTATTCCAAATCTTATTTTTATTTAAAATTTTATTTATATACATATGTTAAAAAAAAATAAAAAAATCCACGGGAGCAAGTGACCTCCCAGTCACCATGCCACAGTGTAATGTTTTGTGCAACCTTATTATTATTATTATTTGATTGGAAAGAATAAAGTTTGTTAAAGTAAAACAAAGTACAAGACGTATAGATAGATAACATCAAACAAGAAGGCAAGGCAAAACTAGCATCATTCTTGAAAAGCATATCCAACTAGGCTGATACATACACTAAAAGCCATTCATATGCTATTCCAAAACTCTACAACAGAAAAAAAGAAAAACGAAAATTTGAATCCCCAAGAAGAGCAAGGATCGCCTAAATGCTAATAGATGAAACATCTAGAATTATTAAAAAAGGTAAACTACAAACAGATCTTAACTATTGGGTTTAATTCCGATCAAGTTCTATTGAAAATAAATCTTAATAAAATCGTCGTGAAAAATAATTTTTTGTGACTTTTTTGCATATGTCACTAAAAGTAGACAATTAGTGACTTTTTTGCCACGGTTTTTATAAATTGTCATTAAAACTTACAATTAGCGACGTTTTTTTGTGACGAATTTTTCAGTCATTGAAAGTTGAAAATTAGTGACTTTTTTTGTAATGATTTTTTTAAACTGTTGCTAAAATTTATAATTAGCGACATTTTTTGTAACAAAATTTACAAACTATCGTTGAAAATTAATAATTAGTGAGGATTTTTAATACTGTTTAATAATACCATTAATTATTATAAAATCTATTGAATAATAAGTTCACTTATTAAAACTTATGCATAAGTACCCTAATCAAAACGATGCCTATGGAAGACCAGTTCTTTGCTGTTTAATCAAAACAATGCCAAGGTAATTCCTAAGGAAGTTTAGGTTGAATTTTTAGAGTTCTTTCATTTTTGCTTATTCTCTTTCATATCAACTCAAAAATACTATTAGGTAAATTACACTGACGCTTCCGAAATTTTTGTTTAATATAGTTGTTCCTTCATATTTAAAAAATTACATTTCCTCCTTGAAATTTGTAATCTCGTTATAAATTACCTTCTAAATTACTGATGTCATATTCTAAAATTTTCTAAATGATAATCTTATCCTTTTTCCTACCATTTTTTTCTTTATATTATCATAACTACATTCTATAACTTTCTATCATTAAATTCTATCTGAACATATTCTTATTGAGTGATGATATACAAACATAAATTTTTTATAGAATTTTCAAATACAATAATATAGTTTAATGGTGATCTTTCACTTTAAAACAAAACACCAATAAATATAATTTATATTTACAACAATATCACTATCATAACAATTTTATGACATTTTTTGTATAAAATTTTATACATGAATAAAATTTTTCATTTTTATTTCCACAATTATATCTAGATATATTTAAAAAGTATAAAATTTGTACAAAAAATTTTACAAAAATTCATTGAATACAATAAAATAAGATAATGTATTGAATCTTTGTATTTTTTTGTATTTGGTGAATTTAAAAAAAAAAAATCACAAAATATTATGCTTCTTAAGTATATCTAGATTAGGTATATCTAAAAAATAAAAATTGCTTAAAATATTAAAAAATTCAGTAAACCAAACCAAACTAAAAAAGATGATTGTTATTTCCATTGAAATGACATGAACAAAATATCTGTATTATTTTATTATTTTATATGTATAAAAGCTAAGGGGTAAATATGTCATTTTAATCTGATAAGGGGGCAAGTGTAATTTTTCAAATATGAGTGGAGGATCTGTATTAAACAGAAATCTCAGTAGGTGTCAGTTTAATTTACCCAACACTATTTATTGAATTACTGCTCACAACCCTGGATTAAATTAGGGTAATTACACTTTTTACTTCTATAGGTTGATTCAAATTTCACTTTGATATCTATTATTTTAATTTGAAAAATTTGATCCCCACACTTTAAATTCAGTTTCAATTTAGTCTTTACATTCAAATTGGACGTTAAAAGTAGTAATTTTGTGATAAATGTTAGGGGTTGTTTGGGGTGTCCCAAATAAGTGTACTTTTTGACTTTTTAGACTAAAAAGTTGAGGAAAAAAATATGGTTGTTTAGGATAACTTTTTGTCTTTTTACGAAAAAAATGTATATTAAAATATTGGATAAAATGACAAAATTACATTTTTACCCCTACATTGTAGACTCATCAGTGACAGGCGGCAGGAGGATAGTATGGCTTGGTTGAAATGGTGCATGAGGCTTCACGGGTACTGTTGGGCCGTGGGGACTCACCATGGGTCCCGTTTCGATAATCCAAACCGTTTAATGTGTAGAACTCGTTGAGTACTATATGCTTATGAAAAATCACTTTAATCGGATATCAATAGCTATGTGATCAAAACAGTTTTGTATGAAATTAATGGACAGTGAAAAATAAACGGTTAAAAAAAATCTGATTTGATCACATAGCTATCCATATTCGATCAACGTGATTTTTTACAGGCATATAGTACTCGACGAGTTCTACACATCAAACGGTTTGGATTATCAAAACGGAACCCATGGTGGGCCCTCATGGGCCCAACATTACTCTCCAATTTAATGAATATATATATCTAATTTTCTTTTTTGTTCCTTTGACAGGCCAATACGTACTTATGAACAATCAATTCAGTACCAGCACTGTCAACTTGTTGGTTTGAATTAAAATATTGTGTAAATTAATTTTTTTATATTTTTAATTTGTGAATAATGATAACTTTTTAACTTTTTTAGTAACTTTTTTGTTTTTTGGATTTTTTCTGGTATGTCAAACCAGGCCTTAGTCTCTTCAAGTATACACATGAAAAAAATTGACGGTAATTTGGACCAAAGGACCAAATTGAAATTGAGCTTAATTGTTAAAATTGAAATAATAAGAATCAAAGTGAAATTTGAGTCAAATTATAAGAGTGACAAGTATAATTTACCTAAAAATGAACCTTTTCAAACTCCAGAGCTTTTCATAGCCAAAAACCACCACAGATCTAATTGTCGGCAGCATTAGGACATGTTTCCTATAGACATCGTCCTACGTCAGAACTATTAATTCCTTCACCTCTTATAGCTAAGCATTATTAGTGTGGATTAGTAGAGTACTATATGCAGCTCACTAGCTGACTTTTGATTAACACGATCAAAAAAAAATTCCTAGTTGAAGGTATCCCAAAGACACTGAAGCTATTAAGTACAACAACATTTATGTGCTAAAGTGTATGCTTAAAGTGTTCAAGTAAAACTCTCAATTGATTTGAATGCTCTGCCCACAGTATCCTATATTTCTCCATTTTCACCACTATTCATGTTAATATAGTTTCATATCTAGCTTTAAAAAAAAATAATGTTAAGAAGGATATTAAAGAGAGAGCTTAAAGTGACGACCGGGTTTTTTTTTTTTTTTTTTTGGGTCAGTGAGAAGACTGTAATGGTGATATTCAAATTATTCATATGTTATTCGCAATAGAAAATAAATGATAAGGTAGCCTTGAAGTGAATAAAACATTTTTAAAAAAAAAATGTTAGTGGTGATGATGATGCTAGTAATAATCAAGTTGTATACATAGATTCTAGAGGAAAAACTATTTACCAGTATTGACGACTTCGGAACCCCTGCTTGAAAACCACTAGAGGTCTGCAGATACGAGAAGATAAAATAATCAGATTACTTGCTTGACAGAAAAAAAGGTTAAAGAAGATCTAGTCCTCCTCTTTCTATTCTTTCCTTATCTTCTATGTGCCATATACACATGTTTATCTGTTTGACACCGAAAGAAACATTCTTAACATGCCATATATCATGAGACACAATAGAATAGTGGCTACTGTGATGCACATATACGTAAATTGACATTGATCGGGGAGTTAGCAAAATACTAGCCAGGTCCAAATATGTTTAAATTCACACACCATAAAATATATTGAATTATGAAAATGCAGACCAATAGGGAGAGACTTAATAAGACTTAACAATATAGAGAATTCTGTCTTGTGAAGATTTCTTATAAGACTAATATTAGATTATGTCTTAATTTAATACCAAATTGGACAGAATTTACACAAAATATATAGAATATGTGCCATCAATTCTTTTTGTAATTATTTAAGAAATGGTCCAGATGTGTGTGTGTGTGAGTGTTTTTTTACCAGAAACACACTGCCTCATCTCAATTAGTGTCGGAAGGCAGGCAGGCAGGCATGTGTTAGCGATGATGGAGAATTTGTATGTATGTATGTATTTATGTGTGTATGCATCGGTACCTTCTGACGTTAAGAGGGCCTTCACCAGGGGAGCCAACCCCCCCTCGGATGCAAGTGGTGACGCACTTGATGGTGCAGGACTCCGCTTTCCTTGACTTGGGTCGTTGAATCTTAGCCTTCTTGCAGTCCTGCGGAGAAGAAGAGCAATCCCCAGATAGCATCTGCGGTATGTCTGATAGAGTCTCCGCTGCTTGTATTTGTTCAACTGCATTTGTATTTGTGCCGCCCACCACCACCCAAAACATTATTGCTGCTGCTGCAGCTGCACCTGTTGCTGTTGCTGTTGCTGTTGTTACCAAACCAATTTTAACCCGGCTGCTGCCGCTGCTGCTGACGGCTCTCGTAAAGCACCTGGCCCTTATTCTTCCGCCTCCACCACTACCCATAATTATGTTGCTGTTGTTGTTCATGCCGCTGCCGTTTACTCCTCCTACTCTTATTCTTACTCCTACTCCTACTCCTACTTGATTTTGATTTTGATTTTGTTGTGGGTATACTACTGAGCATCCATACTTGCAAAGATTTGAAGTCGCCCGGTAAACTAACATTCTCTCCTCCCGATCTGGTGCAATGTCAGTCACGAAGCTTTTATTACTACTACTACTATTATTATTTTTATCAAAATTCAAATCGTATTGGAGGTGGAGGTGGACATCCGGTCTTAGATGCTACCAGGAAACACCTGAGATCAGATTTCACTCATCTCTTATCCGAAAAAATATCATAAAAAATATGGTAAGATCCAAGAGTTCACTTATGGATACTTGGGCAAGTTTGGTCGGGTTAGGAGGTTCAGTTCAAGTTGTGCTAGGCTCGAATTGTAATCCGAGATTGTTTGCTCAAGCTAAACCTGAGTTAAATCCGAATTGTCTGAGTTGTCCGAATTGTAAATGAATTTCTATTTTTTTTTTTTTCACAGTTACATTATTAAATTATTAAAATTAGACTCTATTTACAATTACTTTTTATATAGAAAATCATTAATACCATCAAAACAAATAATTTATATAATGTAAGAGAAATGCCGTTATAGTAGTCTTTACAATTTATGAGTGAATAAAAAAAAAAAGATTTTATGTTATTTATATGTATAATATATATTCAATATGATTTAATAATCTAAATTACTTTAATATAATGTAATGACTAATAATTTATATGTATATTTAATATTTTTATGTATCTATATATGAATAATTCGGGCTTTGGGTTGATCGGGTTATTTGATTTCTTTGCCCAAGCCCATCTAAATTTAATTCGGACTTCTGAATTTTTGTCTAAACCCATACCGAATTAGAAAATATCTTGTCCAAACCTTAAAAAAATTCAGACTGAATTCAAGTTACTCTGATTGAGCCCGTCCAAATTGCACCCTACTAGTAACTCTATCAAAATGTAATTATCTCTATAAGACTACAAATAAATACATGTTCCTTATATTTACTATCGTTAGTTTGATATGTATTTATATTAATTTTGTCATTCATTCAAGTAGTTTATTCTTCTTCAAATTACTCGAGGCCAATCAATTTTTTAATCCAATATTATGCGTTTTATAATGCCATCGTAGATATTATGGCCATCATTTTTTTTTTCTCCTCAACCTTTGTTTGGCAAGCTGATGTAAGTTTTAGATGAGATTTTGAGTAAATTGCACTTTACACCCATTATTTTATTAAATTCTACTTTAGTTTTTCATTTTTCAATTGTAACAATTAATTCCTTACATTTTTAATCAAATTTCAATTTGTTCATTCCGTTAGTCGGGTGTTGAATTTGCTGACAATAATTGAAGCTAAATTATACTTAACATTTTGCATTTTACATGAAATCTCAATTTAGGTCTTAATTTTTTAATTACAACAGTCAACCTACTATACTTCCGATCAATTTGTAAAAACTTAATTTTCTTATCTTTTTAAGTTCTCAATTTTTTCAATGTTTAAACCCATCTCGATCAACCACCCCTCTCTTGCTACTTCTTATCATTTTCTTCCAATCTACACCGTTTCCCCACTATCAGTGGCCACTTCTCACTTTTCTTTGACCACCTTCATCCCTTTTCCATTGGTTGCCCACCATCACCCATCACCACCCCCACCTTTCACGTCACGATCCTCTTCCGCCCCAATCGAAATAGTGTTGTGACTGGCTAATAGTCCTTGATTGCCAAAAGTGTACACTTGTGATAATTGGAGTAGAATTATTGAAAGGTATTCACTTATAGATCCATTCAAAACAGGTGTATAAGAACATAAGATGAATCGTGCATTTTCTTCTTTTAACTTCTCAAAATATCTCAATAAGTACATAGTATTGCAAAGTGTACATGACCTTACAAAGAGTACAAAACATAAATACAGAATCTATTTTATTTTAAAAAGTTGTATATTTCCAAAACTCCTTCAAAACACAACTTCCAAACTATATTACATATGGAGAAATCTTATACAAAACAAAGCCTTTTTTAATTTGTTCTTCGTCACCTATATATATATAAGAGAAGAGGAGCGAACTATAACCTAACGAATAATGTTATCTAGCAAAGCGATAAGATTAACCTGGTGCACACAAGATTTACAGACTGATGGAGACAAATATTATCTTAGAAAAAGCAATGTTGTAACGCATCTTGAAATAATCTGTCGTCCTCTTCCATACAGAATATCTTTAACAGGGTAGTAATATGTCATCTTATTCCTCCATTACAGAACATCTGTACTAACAGGATGCAAGGAGTGGATAACTATTGCAACCATTTGGTTAGTGTAGTCCCTCGTAATCTGGGATAACTTGTATGTGATTTTTTTTTTAACATGGATTTTCCCATGGTGAGCACTATAAGCAGCAATGAAGCAGTAAAATTTTATCAGACCTGAAGAGAATGAAATAAAATTAAATAAATTGATCCCCCCTACATCATTTACATATCCTTGAAGACAACAGGGAGGACCGCCTTGTGCGATCCTCCTACATCATTTACATATCCTGGAAGACAACAGGGTTGATAGACTGAGGAAATATCAAGTGTTCTTCTCTAAAACCGACAGGGCTGGTGTCAAATAGTTATTTGCTTTGTCAGGTAAGTGTGCTACCTGCATGGATGATACAGAAGATAGATAGAGTTTAAATGCAAGACTCAACAAGCCCAGAGAAAATTCTCAACCAAAGATTAGAGTTTCTCTACATACGAAAGGTAATGATTGATGTCCCTTACCAGCTCATATAGCTCCTTCCCTGGCTCTGCCACGTATTCGTAACATACCTGCTCAGAAACCAGTATACCTTAGCTCCATGCAATTAAAATTGACCTTCTACCAAATATATAATGTTACCCACATCGAAGCTCTTGTTCCTTGCAGTTGAATCGTGCAATGCCTTCACACATATATCAGCCACATCGGCACAGCTGATGCCCTGTATTGATCGATGGTTGTGGGCTCAGTGGTTAGTTCAGTAATGCCCTATTCATCCAATGGGAATATCTTATAATTCTCACCTGAGAAATCCTGTTTCCTTGATCAAAAATGAGGGCACGTTGCCCACCAGGTTCTTCCTGAAAGAAACCATCGTCATTGTATCAGTTTTTCTGTGGAAAACCACCACTAAGCACTCAGGAGAAATCTATGTTACCTAGAGCATGGATCGTTCCAGTACATGGAACGGGAACGAGATACACCACATGCTCTAAAATGTGGAACAATAGGAGTAGATTTATATATTTTACATTTAAGAATTTAAGGCACTTCTAGATTAATTTCCTTTTAACTATTAGGTATCCAATAATTTTTTTATTATATATTTTTTTTCATGCAGCAAATCATTTCTATGAAAACTATGGCCCATTTTTGATGTTTATGTCTTATCAAAACTTAACTTACCTTAGATTTTAGGATCCACTCTTCCTGACACCCAACTGTACAAAACACCGCAAATCCGAGACTCTAACTGAACAATAGACTGAGCACTCCCCTGAGAAACCAGACAATTCCCCATATCACTGATCCTTCCAAAACCGCACACCCACCTCCCTGGTACGCCATTCACCTCTCCCTAACCCATACTTAGATGCCACCACCCTCTGCCATAACTGATCTCGTTCATTGGAAAATCTCCACAACCACTTCCCCAACAAAGTCAAATTAAACTTACACAACCTGCTCACCCCCAATCCCCCATCCTCCTTAGGACAACAAATCTGCTCCCAATTAAGGAGATGATACCGAAACTCCCTACCATCACTTCCCCATAGAAAATCCCGCTGCAACTTCTCCAAGCGGCAAGCCACTGACACAGGAATGACATGGACTGATATAAAATAAGTTGAAATACTATTCAGTACGCTCTTCACCAAAGTTAGCTTTCCACCTTTAGACAAATATTGCCTCTTCCACCCTGCCAACCGACGCTGCACCTTCTTTAACACCCCATCTCACACCCCTTTTGCCTTATAAGGAGCCCGCAAAGGCAAACCCAAATAAGACACCGGCAAATGAGACACCTTCCAACCCAAAATGGCGACCAAAATCGAAAGATGGCTGACCTCCCCTACCGGAATCAATTCCAACTTGGCCAAATTCACCTTCAAACCCAAGAACGCCTAAAAACATAGCAAAACACAGCGTCAATGCCCTAATTGTTCTGAATTAGCCCCATAGAAAATCTAAGCATCATCAGCATACAAAAGATAAGAAACACGAACCCCATCTCCCATTGAAAAACTTGCTAACAAACCGCCCTGCATCGCCTGAGACAACAACCGACTCACCGCCTCCATGACAAGAATGAGCAACAACGGGGGCAATGGATCTCCCTACCGCAAACCCCGAAACGTCTAGAAGTAATCCGCCGGTGACCTATTCACCAAAACAGACATTCGTGCCATTGAATTGCAAAACCAAATCCACTGCTGCCACTTTTCCCTAAAACCCATCCACTCCATGACAGACATCAAAAAATCCCAACTGACATTATCATAGGTCTTCTCAATATCCAACTTACAAATCACGCCTGACTGCCCTCCTCGCAAACGAGAATCAACACACTCATTAGCCACTAACACTACATCCAGAATCTGACGGCCACCCCAAAAGCATTATGTGATTCTAACACCACATCCCCCACTTGCAACCGAAGCCTATCGGCCAAAACTTTCACTAAAAGCTTGTACACACTTCCCAATAAACTAATCGGCCGAAACTGTCGAATATCCTCAGCCCCTCCTACCTTAGGGATCAAAGCAATAAATATTTACTTATTTATTTTTTGTTAATCGATAGGAGTAATTACAACTATGAGAAATGTTACATCAAACAGACCACTATCCCAACAATAACTAGAAAGTCAAGAAAGCCTAACAACTAATCACCAAGCCCAAGCTCAACCAATCACTACTAGTTACATACAACCCCCATAATAGAGGAGAAATAAACACTACAAAGAATTCAAACTCCTCTCCATTGGAGTTGAAGTTGACCCTGCAACCTCACATGCTACACAGCCACTAACTCATAACAAAGATAAATCATTTGGTTATTCTACCATACCAACATACCCCTCGTAAATCAAGACTTGCAAAGATCATCACTGATAATGATTGGACAAATGCGGCAGTCAAATCTTTCATTGAATTGAACAATTGTCACACGAAAAACACAACAGAAACTTGATAATTCAATTTCTCAATTTGAGTTACTTCTGAGATCAATCAACATGTTGTCTAATAGATTTACCTTTAGGGGACCGGGGCGAATGATTGTGTACCCAAGGCCTGATCTTCTTAACGAATCTTCCCCAGCCTAAAGAAATCTCAACAACTGAGTCAGTACTGATGCAAGAAAGTCTATGGAAAAGGGGAATAAAAGCAAGAAATGGCTAACCTTCTTGGCCCTCAAAACCTGATCCCTTCGGGTAGGTTCTATTCCTAATCCTGTGCATGAAACTAAGATGAAGTCCGTTTCTTGTCCAGTCTGCAAACCATTAATTATCAAATTTCATTTAAGGATGAGCATAAATATATCAACACGTAATTTCAGAATTGCCGATGTTGAACTGATTATGGCTCTATCAAGAAGGAAACCACGTTTCAAACAGAAATAGTGGGGCTATTTTGGCTCTAATACCAAAATTGATGCAGCACCAAAAGAATAGAAGAAGAAGAAGAGGAAGAAAAAAACTGGGAATCACGATCCCAAATCAATATCCATAATCATACTCTAGTCTCATGTAATGATTACGTATCAATGTACTTATAGGCAGGCAACTAAATTACAGAGCAATCCCATAAGAAAAACAAAATCCTAATGTAAATATAATTCCGTAAATAACTAAAATTCCTACATAAAAGAAAATTATAAATTAAATTAAAACTCCTAAATAAAAAAAAATACAAAAACTTTTTTTACCTCCTTATCCAACTCCTTTGCATTCCCCATTAAGGTACTATTGTGAACAAGCATAGGCAGATAGAAGACTTAAATAAACAATCCCGATTGAATTCAGTTAGAAAGCAATGATGCCTGGATAAGGTGGATACATCACCAACACGAACAGATATACATGGTTCCAAAAAAAAAAAAAACTGAACAGTGCAGGAAATGTTGAACTGCCATGGCAAATCAAATGGAAGGCAGTTTATGAAGGTTACAGGAACCCATATACTAGATAAAACAGAACGTATATGATCCTAACTAGTTGGATTTGGATAATCACTAGATTATAAAAGTGTAGTAGAATCTTCCTAGAACCAATGAAGCTGAGACCCATAAAAGTTTAGATTGTGACATGCCTGCTCAGAAAGACAAATAATAGAAAATTAAACAGATAAGAAACAAAATAACTATAGGCCAGAAATATGATCAACACATGCAATTACCTTTTTCACATCAACTACAAGTCTACAATGAAAAGCCCTAGCGCTACAATGACAAGATGTATTTAGCTCACTATGACAGAGTACTGCTTTAGACCTTAAAAGGAAAAATATAGAAGTACTACTCTATTTCATGCTTTAGTATTGGAGGCTCTTTTGTACTGACAAACAGGCAATATGTACAGAACACAGTATTACATATGATGAGCATGATCTATTTGTAGAACAACCTATGGTTAATTTATGCAATGAACTACGATGAAAAAATATAATAACTTACAGGCAATGCCTTTATATATTCCATTATGAGTTTAAAACTTCTCAAGTCTTGTTTAGTTCCAGCAGGTCCTTCAATAGGCTTCTGCAGCACAAAAAAAAAAAAAATGATGCACAGAATCAGCAGAGATCAAGTATTAGCTTTCAACGTTCTTCATATGATGATAAGATATCAACCTGAGTTGTGTAACTTAAGTTGCAGCTACAGCCAGCATCTCTTATATAAGCCGGAGGCTAGATTCTAAATAATAGGTTGATTAAAGGGGCATCGAGGCATCACAAGATAATGAAATCAGGTTACCAACAATGAAAAAAAGAAAAAGAAAACAAACAAGTGACCAAAAAACAAAAAAGAAAAAAGGGGAAAACATAAATTGGTTCTTTGTTCTTAATCCTTACAAAAAGGATAAAAGCTCATAGATCCACTATGAAATTCGGATTAAACACCAAAATGGCACTCAAAATTTAATTAACGTTATTTCTTGAAAATCCTAATAATTATCCTCTTGTGACATAGTAGACTAATTTAAAATGCCATTGTAAACAACATGTTCTTAAAACCTAAACACCAGATATGTTTATAGTTGTAGGAAATAGAACACAACAATGTCAGAAGTAGTTGAATGCATATGCTAAACTGTATGTGCCAATGTTGCGTAATGAGGCCACACCACATATATTAGAAAGGTGATCCACTACAAATCTCGTTAGAATTGCATTTCCTACAATTAATTGAGAGTGAAGTTAACCTACTTCTACTGATGTTGCAATTAGATAATTACATAGTACATAAGGCAAGCAGAAAGGGAAGTCGGCATGCGAACTTAATAGCTAGTCCTAGTGTCTTCATCATGTCCATTCTTCTTGTTTGGAATTAAGAGAGGCCAGAACCAGTCATGATGCAGCTGTATTGAAGCACATTTTCCATTAATTTCCCTAGTATCAAATGCAGCTGCCTCCCTAACTTCCTGTTGCTCCTTATTCTTCATCTTGACATAGACACTCTGTAGTATATGGTTTCCAGAAGAATCATTAAATAATGTGAAAATCAAATAGAAAACAAACTTAAAATTTTGCATTATTTCACCGCAGGACCAGTTGGAGTTTTACATTATCAAGTTTTTAGTTCTATAGAGTCTAACTATATATTCATTTCTCGGTCAACTATTATGTTTTGTCAGTTTTCAATGTACATTTAAAGTTTTATGGGTTGGGTGTGTTGAAGATAATAAATAATAAAGTTGTCCCTCTCACTAACACCTTAAGCTTTTAGATGAGTTTTCAACATGGGATCAGACAATAGATCTTGTGTTCAAAACCTCACCACCTACAAGAAATATAATATTGTACACGTGTTTGGCCCACTTATAAAAGACAAACTGGTCACACATGAAGAAATGTGTTGAAGACAATAAATAATAAAATTGCCCCTCTCACTAACAGCTTAAGCTTTTAAATGAGTTGGTGGTTAACTATTCAACAACGTGTTTTGGTAATTTAAAATTTTACTAGGCATGGCTTGTATGGATGGCCCAGCGGTTGTAGCATGGGCCAAGTTGTTTATTGGGCCTTTACTAACTTATTTTAGTTGGTTCAAATAGGTCGTATAAGTCAACAGACAAAACTTCTATTCGGGGAGACCAAATCCTAATAGAATTAGGAGTAAAAGTCTAATTTAGTAGAGAACATGTTTAGAGAACTTGTTAAAAGTTTTGAAACTCTTCAGGAATTGTGTGACGCAATTATAACCACAGGTATGATGCCAATGGAAATCTAGAAGTCATACTTAGACCTTCCAAATTGGTAAAACACTTTTTTAACATTATAAGCCCATTCCACCCTTAAACATTCAAACCTAACATAAAAAACTACAAAAATCAGCCCAGGTATTGTTCTTGGGTACTGCTCAGAGCACTTAGAACAACCCCTAAAATCTTGTCTTATCATTCTCAAATATGCTGCACCTTGGAAACACTACGAAGGGCCATATTTTACCACTTTTCCAGCCACTAAAAACACTTTATCTCTAAAATCTACTTTTTCCTCAAGTGGAGAAAAGAAGACTAGTGGCTTCATCTTCATGGCCTGACAATATGGAGGTAAACACCACTACTACTACAAGCCAAAATACCCAAGTGCCTTATGAGGTGCAGAGCATGCCATGTGTTTTGTCCTCATTTGGTGAGTGTCTTTTGGGGATGTCTCTCTGAATGGCCAGTTAAGATGCAAATCCCTTGAAAGAGTGGTAGAAGTGCCTTGACACATCCTCAACTCTAGTTACCTAGCTACATATCCCCGGAAGTTCCATGTGAGGGGTATAAACCAAACCAAACCAAGCCTTAAGTGTAATCAAATGGGGTCGGCTACATGAATCTTTCTTCTCCACTAGACTGTATCAAAGGCCATTTGATTAGTCAAATTAAGGAGATTTATATCTCTATTTACTATACTAGCACATGTCAATCTAGGTCTTCCCCTTCTCCTAATACTGCCTTTAACTGTCATTGTATCGCATCTCTTCACTCTAACTAGGCATTGGGCTAATTTATGCGTACCTCGACTAATCCCGGGAGACCAATCTCACCTTCTACTTGTGGGGGCCCCATTTGAAGCCAAGGTAAATGCCCCGTATGGACATGGCTCCAAGGAGCTTAATGTTGCTAGTGGGTATTGAACTTGAGACCTAGAGGGAGCACACCTCTCTCAAGCCCCAAGTTTTGCCCACCAGGTCGGTATTGCTCAAGCACCCAATCCCGACAGCGTTCCTAGGCCCTGCTTCCAGCTTGTGTTGGTGTGAGAGCATCAATGATGCATTTGGAGATAACTGTGGAAATAAGGGACCGAGGCATACAAGGGATAGAGTCTGGTATAAGGTTGCTAGTTGAGCTAGAGTATCGAGCTTGTCATCCCGAGCACATGAGGTGACGTCATTAGCTTTAGGTGGGATCCACATTGGTGTATTACGGGTAGATTTAGGTGGTTTGGTTTCATATTGAAAGGTTAGGTTGTATGGCAATTAATAGGCTATGGAGTGCTCGAGGTTATAAAGGATTTAATAAAGCTACTGGTGTCCCATTTGTTGTACAACGTTAGCAGCTTGTGTGCTTGGCTTTGAAGCTGCTCAGAAAGGCAGGATACAGGCTTGGTGTCCCACTTGTTGTACGAAGTTAGCATCTTGTGTGCTTACTGTGTCTGCTTTTTATCTTTTGAGGTAGTTTTCGAGGTGAGAGTGAATTTGGAGAAGAGTTTATTCTAGCATATAAGATAGCAGAGGTTGATGCTTTAGCATCTATTTTGGACTCTACATTAGCATCCTTTCCTTCGATGTATTTGGGCCTACTCTTTCGGTCATCCTTGAAACCCTAGTTGGTTGGTCTCAGATCAAGTGATGGAGAGATTTGGCAAGGTAGAAATGACATTGTTTGTCCAAGGACAGACAAGTGACATTAATTATGAACACGTTGTCTAGTCATCCTATTTCTTATTAACCTTCACCATTCCACCAGCAGTGGCAAAAAATCAGATAGATGCATGAGTTCTATTTAGGGAGGCTTGTAAAAAAAGATTTCAAGTATCATTCGGTTGTTTGGTATATGGTTTGCACTCAGTTGTTACAAGAGGTTTTGAGATTAGAAGCTTGAAACTTGTAATCAAGCATTGATGAAAATGGATTTGGAGAAGGTGATGGAGTTTTTTAGGACCTTGTATGGTGAGGTTGAATGGGTAATGTAAGGATGTCACACAATGGTTGCCTTCCAAATCTATAAAGTTCAACATCAAATCTTCCTACAAAGAGTTCACGAGAGGCTTTGTTTCTTCTTTATCTAGGAAAAGGGATTTGTTCACCAATGCTCCTTTCAATATGACAACTTCTTTTTTTAATTAAGTAATAATTTATCATAAATGCATCACCAGAGATGATGCCAGCTAGATACAAAATGAAAGTAAATAAAATACAAGAGACCACCTACACACATTCAGTTGTATAAAAAAGCTCTACAACATCCAAAATCTGGTTAAGAGTTGGGTACACAAACCCTCAGCCACCAACTATATATTAACTCAAAACGGTCTTTAATCTCTATAAAGTTACCCCCTGTAACCCCTCGACTGTCAAAAGATTTACATTCCTGCTCTCTTCTGAAACATAGGTAGCCAAATTCTTCCTCCTTTATCTCTCACCAACTGTGGAGCAAATTTTCTACATCAAAAGGGAACATCCAATCCACCACAAATGTGTAAACAAAGAACCATAGCTCAAAACTATCTTACCACTTGGTAGTGGATAAGAAGACGATTCATTGCCTGTTTTACGCAAACAACACCAATTCAAAATCACACATTTTCTCCATGTGAAATTATCAATGGTGAGTTCCATTAGTTTCAGATCACACAAAAAATGCCACCTTCGAAGGAGCATCAGGACCACAAATTTCTTTCTAAGGAAAAGACGAAGTGTAATATCCAATCAGAGATTTATAGAAAGATTTTACCTTAAAGCAACCTAATCTAGATAAACTCTATCTCGTAGTGTCTTCCTATAACCCAATAATTGATGTATCCCAGTCCTGTAAATCCCAACACAACAATTTATCCCAAAAAACTAGATGACCTACTATGCAAACAATCAGCCACTGCAGCATGATTATTCTCTGCAAAATGAGAAATTGGAGCAAAATCCACCTCCAGCCTCTCTGCCACGCAAACCAAGGTTATAGATTTCCAACTTTCTAAAGCCCAATCCACCTTTCCCTAATAGGAGTGCAGACTGAATCCCAATCAATTAAATGATTTTTACAAACTTGATATTGATAAACCCGCGGGTCTAGAAATTCATTTTGGACAATTGAACCTTCTCGAACTGTTTCTTTCTAAGAACCAAAAACATTTGTGCAAAAACAACATATGCTAAGAAGCACAAAAGGCCTTGAATACGTAATGGATCCTGAAGTACTATTTCTGCATCTCCTTGACGAAATCCGCCCACATTAGGATTACTCATTAATGATTGATCAAATTTGATGGATTCAATTTAACTCCTCACCAATTTTGCCCCACAAAATCTCTTTGTAACTTTTTTGTATGTATGTATGCTAAAAAAAGTACTCTCAATAAGTGTTCCTGTTTTAGAAAGACATCCCCCTCTTCCACCCCACCAATCTCCTTTAAAATCTTCCCTCTTTAATGCTCCAGGTCCTGTATAGACTTTCTTCAATTTTGAATATATTGCATGTAGTTGGGGTTCTGCTCCCTGTTAGCATCCTCTCAGCATGTCATACATCTGTACTACCACATAAAAACTAACATCCAATAACGTTATCATTACGTTATATGTTTGAACCAACTTAGGGTTCATGTTTATTAAGTCCAGCTTTGGACTTTCCCACTAATATCACCAGCTGGGCAGCTAGTAAGAAAGAAAAATTTAAGGTAAATATATTATTTTGATTTTCAAGAAGCAATGGTAAAACCAAGAAAAAAAATGAGAGAGCTAGGGAACATGTATGAAGACCCAAAACTCTCCAGCAATAGGAAATTCATTTGAAACAAATACAAAAACAAGAGGAAATGGAAAATGTTTTATGTAGAAGAAAGACCTGTCTTCTTGGCTCAAAACGTATGGTCAGGGTGTGTACAAGGAATGGATCTAATGAAGGATCATCTGGTTTCACTGGTCGGAAGGATGAAAATGGTATTCTCACCTATTAAAACAAATAGGAAAAGTTGTAAAGATTTACACTAGTAAAATGCAGGTAAGAGAAACTAATTGAAATCAGATTGGTTGCACCAAACTGAGCCACTGGTTCTTTGCTTATTGGAAAGAGAGAGTTTACCCTGCAAAATCCTACTTTTGTGCTGAATCGAGCAAAATACATTTTGCTTTGAGTTGTATCCGCTGAAGGACCAACTTCAAGAATTAACACATAAGATCTTCCATTCCCACCAACAGAGAGTACTAGACCTTCATACCTGAGCATGAAAAATTGAATTAGAGAAAGTAAGCACTCAAACAGAATCTCTCAGTACCCAATGGGTAATATGTGTATTAAATTACATGCCTGTCAAGAGTGGAACCCAAAGGAAGTGAAAGCTTTTTTGACAGTTCCACATACCCTCCTCTGGTGAAAACATAACCTGCCAAAAAAATAAAATTGAGTTCAACAAAGAAGAAAACATGAAAATCTTTCTACAGCTTTGTCGTAGTTGCATCTTCTTCAGCAAAAATCATTGGGCTTGTCTGCAGTTCACAAACCCTCCATTTTTTTTAGGCCACAATTTATTCATAGATTATTTTCTCAATTTCATCCATGAAGGGAGTGGTGTAGCACTGTAGGAAGACATGGGAGAGAAGGAGAAAAGGAAGTTAAGGGGAAAGAAATAAAAAGAAAGAAAGGGTATAAGGGGCGAGAAATAGAGGGAGGAGAAGAGACAGCCAATAGAGATAGGTAAGAAAAAATACTGTTCGACCAAATTAAGAGGAAGAGAATCAATCCAATTCAATTCAGCCCTAATATTTATAGGCTGTTCCAAGAAAAAAATTATGCTCAGTTTAGTCCCGATTAAATATGGATTTGGATGGATAGATTGGGTACAAAACTAAACTTGGCATAATTTGCACAAAGTGGCTGCATTTATAGGCTGTTCCAAGAAAGGAACTAAATAGAAAATTAAAATCTAAATTTAAAAAAATAAAATCCTAATAACTAGAAGTCCCAAGAAGAAGCCTAAACTTCCAGGTTTTTTTAATTTTTTTTTTTGGGTAAGAGAAATATTATAAAGATATAGATAATAAAACAATATACAAGGGGCATACACTAGGCCATGAAGGATGGAGATCATCTTGAAAAGATGGGAGCCATCCAAGACCGGAGCAGACAAGACATATTTGGCATATTAGAGGCATTCCATACATCAAAGCTAAATATAAAGAGGCGTCAGACAGCATCAGAGTCTCTAATATGCCATAGATGGCCTAAACTCTCAGTTGCCTCCCCCTTCTAAAATATGTTTAAATTCATCCATCACAGTACAAATCAAGGAGTCATCACTAGATGGGTGAGACAATATTTTAAAACTTTAGAATCTTCTGATAACAACCTGTAAATGCCATCTGTAAATCTAATGTGCAAACTGGAATGTGGTTCAATTCACCCAGGGTCCACCACTTTACCTGAGAAAATTGCATTTCCACTCTCAGCGAATTCAAATGTAGCATCCATTCCTCCATCATACTTAGCAGCAACAACATCCTGGAAATAAGTTCCTTGACGAACATCCCACCCGTTCAACGAATCTGCAGACTTGAACTTTGCAAGTAAAAGCTTACTTTTGCTGCTTTTTCCTGCTCGTAATTGTGCCAGTTTATTGTTGTAGTCCTGCAATTGTGCTGGACCTCAGATTCACCCAAGAAAACTCCGAAGTGGGCATTTGGACACACCTCGGAAATATGAAGAATCAAAGTAACAACATAGTCATGTAATGCAAAGACAACACCACAACAAGCTAAGATGATAAAGAAACGAGTTCTTTTAATTTTTTTTTTAACAAACAAAACTGAGAAGCACCGAATGAACTCCATCCTATATAAACCATGTCTGGCACATTCAAAACCTATGCTATGCAGCAATGTTAGAAAGACCAGGTTCAAAACCTATTAATGGAAGTCATATCTGCGAAAAAGAAGTCAACTTTTGAAGCATGTTTGAACAGGCAAACACGTGATTGATAGATGTGGCCCTTTTAAGACTAACTAATGCAAGACACTACATTCAGGAAGATAAGAAACCTGAAATGCTTTCGTAAGGTTGTAAACTCCCTGATGGTCAACTCTATTGAGATCTCCAGTGATAGAGGAACGAGCTGTGGCACAATAGATGATTTTGTTGCAACCTTTGACAGCAGACCTGAGACTGGAGGGGTCACCAACATCCCCAATTACTATCTCCACAGAGGTTGGAAGCATGTCCACCGCTTGTTCATCTGCCTTCCTAACTAGAGCCTGAAAAAGAAATGGATTTTATTTTATTATTTATTTTTAAATAAAATAAAATCGAGATTAATTAATTATCTTGTACATATTATATCCAAGTATTTTTCTCTTATAAAAATATAAAAATAAAAAATAAAAACCAATTTCTCTGGTCTGGATTGAGGAAACTCAAGCCATCCTCCATACAGTGCCAGGTATGGGGGATATCCATCATTTACTAGAGAAGAAAGCAGAGAGAGAGAGAGAGAGAGAGAGAGAGAGAGATTGAAACCTTGACGGTGTAACCCCTGAGCATGAGCTTGCGGACAACGATGCGGCCTACACGGCTGGTGGCACCGACGACGAGGACGGTGGTGTTCTGAGCACCAGGGATGGCGAATTCACACATGGGACCGCCCTCGTTGATGAGAAGGCTAGTCTCATCGTCGGTGCGAGTGGTCCTGGAGATCTGTCCCAACCCAGAGAACTTGCGCCACACCTCATCGAATATTTGCCTTGAACGCCGGCCCAGTCCTACCGGGTTCACGTCGTCCAGTCTTATCATCGACACTGACGGCTGCGATTGCTGTTGTTGTTTGGTAGTGTCAATGTCATCATCATCATCATCATCCTTGCGATTCTGATTCTGATTCTGATCCTTGCGGGTCTTGGGGGAAGAAGAAGAAGAAGAAGAAGAAGAAGAAGATGATGATGATGATGGAGAAGTAGCCCTTGGAACAACGGATAGAGCGAAACGTCTGTGACCGCGATCAGTAGCCCTCCGGCAACGGGCACTTACAGCGGTGGTGGTGCGAGGATTCCGGAGAGAGATAGTAGCGAAGAAATATTCGGCGGAGGAGTTTGGTCGCCATTTACAAGTACTGTTGAATGCGGCAGTAGTAGGTGTAGGAGTCCCGGCAGCGGCACTAGTCATATTTTAGTTAATGACCATCAGTTTTCTACAACAGACAGCCAGCCAAACAACCAAACCAAAACCAACTGCTTTTTTTTGTTTTTTCGAAGAATGTGGATCCTTCCCTCACGACAGAAACTATTCCAGCAGCATTGAATAATTTATTCCCTCACGATGTCGTCTATGGGGGCGTTTGGTAGAACTTGCGGTCTCAAACGAAACAACCTAGACTGAAGCTGGAATTGCCACGTACTCATCCCCATCTCCTTTCATTTTTTGAAAGAAAAATGTTTGGGGGCCCTAATTTTTGTGGCTCAAATGACTTAAAATTGCCAAAATGACATCGTTTTGGCAATTTTGATGTTGTTTTTTACTCAAAACGACGTCGTTTTGGCAAATTCGAGTCATTTGAGCCACAAAAATTAGGACCCTCTACCATTGTTGGTTTTGAAAATGATATTCATTCTCTTGGTTTTGTTTCTCTCAATACCAATATGGTTGACTTAGTGAGTGTTATGAGAGTAATTCTGATATATTGAATTGAATAAATAATACAATAGTAAAAGCCTGTATATATAGGTTGATAAGAAATCTAAATAGGTACATAAGAAGATAGAGATACAATGAGATTGAGATTAGTATAGATAGAGATATATTTACAATACAATAGATAAGTATAATAATATACAACTAACACCCCTCTCAAGCTCAAGGTGGTAAGGCAGATATCAACTTGAGCGTGGAGAGGAGATCAGAGAAGCAGCCTAGAAGATGAGCTTTGGTGAAGAGGTCGGCAGTCTGATCAACAGAGGTAGCAAAGAGAAGACGAACAAGGCCACTAGTAATATGCTGGCATATGAAATGGCAATCTATCTCAATATGCTTAGTGCGATTATGGAAGACATCATTATATGCAATCCGAATAGCACTCTGATTGTCACAATAAAGATTGGTGGCAGCAGAATGAGAAACTCCCATGTCAGAAAGAAGCCAACGAAGCCACAGAAGCTCTTAAGTAGTGTCAGCAAGAGTACGATACTCAGCCTCAGTACTAGAACGAGCAACAAGAGTTTGCTTCTTGCTACGCCAGGAAATGAGAGAGTTGCCCAGAAAAAAACAAAACCCAGTAGTGGAACAACGGTCAGTAGGATCCCCGGCCCAATCGGTATCAGAAAATGCATGCAGTTGTAGAGAAGAGTGGGAGGAGTAGTGAAGACCATGAAACACAGTTC
This sequence comes from Camellia granthamiana, assembly GCA_036172215.1. Classification (NCBI taxonomy): domain Eukaryota; kingdom Viridiplantae; phylum Streptophyta; class Magnoliopsida; order Ericales; family Theaceae; genus Camellia; species Camellia granthamiana. The sequence continues at coordinate 1,276,267 of CM069917.1, read as the reverse complement.
CTTTGAGATAGCGCAAAATGCGAACCAAAGCATCATAGTGTGGAGAACGAGGAGTAGCCATGAACTGACTGACAATGTGAACAGCATAAGCAATATCTGGACGAGTAACCGTGAGATAGACAAGAATGCTAACTAGTTGACGATATAAAGTGGCATGAGTCAGTAGGGAACCATCAAGGGGGGTAAGACGAGTCTGAGGATCAACCGGAGTAATGGCAGTCTTGCAATCGGTAAGACTAGCCCGAGCCAAGAGATCAAAAGTATACTTGGCCTGGGTAAAAAAATAACCAGAGGAATCTTGGGAAATTTCCAAGCCAAGGAAGTAACTAAGCAAACCCAAATCTTTCATCTCAAATTGGCGATTGAGAAACTGTTTGAGACTAGAAAGACCCACTGTGTCATCTCCAGTGATAATCATATCATCCACATAGAGTAGAAGGAGAATAGTACCACGCTCCATCTTACGTATAAACAAGGCAGAATCATAGTCACTGGAGGAAAAACCAAAGTCACGAATAGTGGCGCTGAACTTGGCAAACCAAGCACGCGGAGCTTGTTTCAAACCATACAAAACATGGCTAAGTTTGCAAACTTTGTTTGATGGAACAGAAGAACCAGGATGAGGGTGCATATAAACTTCCTCAGTGAGGTCACCATTGAGAAATGCATTCTTGACATCCATCTAAAAAAGACTCCAGTGGCGAGCAGCAGCTACTGCAAATAAGCTGCGAACTGAAGTAAGACGAGCAACAGGAGCAAATGTTTCCTCATAGTCAATCCCATATTCTTGAGTAAATCCTCGGGTTACAAGGTGAGCTTTGTAATGCTCAATGGAACCATTAGAATGAGTTTTGAGCTTGTAAACCCATTTTGCAACTAACAGTACTCTTTCCAGGAGGAAGATCAACCATATCCCAGGTATGAGTTTTATCAAAAGCATGCAGTTCATCAGTCATAGCTTGTTGCCAAAGAGGGTTAGAACAAGCTTCTCCATATGAAGTAGGTTCATGGGAGGAAAAGGTAGTGGAACCAACAATATAATCATGGAGAAGAATAGAAGGTTGCCTTACCCGTGTAGAGTGACGCTTTGGTGGAGGAGGAACCTCAATGGGAAGTGGAGATGGAGAAACCTCCACAAGAGCTGAAGAAGGCGTAGGACCGTCAGCAGACACAGGATCCTCAAGATGGACGATAGGCGTAGGCGACTGTAGAAGCATGAAGCTAGAATCTGCATCAAATTCAGTAGAAAACAAGTCTAGGGAAATATCGGTAAAGGCTGGTGAGTGAGTGGACTGTGGTAGTTGAAACTTGGAAAGATTGGAGAACATTTTGTGTTCCCAGAAGACCACATGATGGGAAATATGAAGGCGCTTGGAGATAGGATCCCAACAACGATACCCTTTATGTTCTATACCATATCCCAGAAAACAGCAAAGACGAGAACGAGATTCTAGTTTAGTGTGTTTATGAGGCTGGAGTAGAACAAAACAAGCAGAACCAAAAATTTTAAGAGTAGTATAGTCTGGAGGAGAACCATACAAGCACTCGTAAGGAGAAGTGTTAGCAATGACAGGTGTAGGGACACGATTTATGGTGTGAATGGCAGTGAGGGTAGCTTCTTCCCAAAATTTTTCAGGACAAGAAGAGGAGATGAAAAAAACCCGTGTAGTGTCGAGAATATGACAGTGCTTCCGTTCGGCTCGGCCATTTTGTTGGGATATGCCTGCACAAGATCGACGAGATAGTGTACCATGAGCTCGAAGAAAAGAAAGAAAATCAGAATCCAAGTACTCCTTAGCATTATTAGAACGAAAAATCTTAATAGTACGAGAAAACTGAGTGCGGACCATGGCAGAGAAATCATAATAAATCTGCTTAAGTTCAGAGCGATTTTTGAGAAGAAAAAGCCAAGTATAGCGAGAAAAATCATCAACAAAAATCACAAAGTATCTTGACCCCCCCCCCATAGTTAGTGTGGGGGAAGGTCCCCAAATATCAGAATGTACAAGATCAAAAGGAGCAGTAGAAATAGAAGTATTTTGATTAAAAGGTAAAGCAGGTTGTTTAGCAATTTGACAAGATAAACAATCGACATCTTTAAGACGGACACGACCTAACTGACCACTAGAAACCAAAGGTTTCAAATGACTAAAAGAGACATGTCCTAAGCGACAATGCCAGAGATGAAAAGAAGACATAGTAGATGCAGTAGTAGATGAAGCAATGGAAGCAACATTAGATGCTTTGTATGGAATGCGAAGATGTAGAAGCTCGAACAGACGTCCATGCTTACGGCCTATCCTAAGGATTTGTCTCGTCTGAGGGTCCTGTACCAAACAACCATTAGTAGAAAATGTAACGGTTAGACCAAGTTCACATAACTGACCAACAGAGATAAGGTTCAATTGAAGAGCAGGAATGCGATAAGTATCAAAAAGAGACACAGTGGAAGTAGCAATGGGGCCAATGTAACTAACAGACATATGAGAACCATCAACAGTGTGTATAGGGGGAACAGAAGATGATGATGAGAAAGAAGAAAACATAGTGGAGTCAAAAGTCATATAATTACAGTATATAGAATCAAAATACCAAGAAAAGTTACCTGAGGTCACTGAAAAAGCAGTAGAGGGGGGAGTACCAGATTTGGCGAGCACCTGGTTGATAATGGACTCAACATCATCCATAGAAAAGGAAGAAGTAGTGGAATCAATGGAGTGGTGAGTAGAAGAACCCTCACAGGCAACAGCAGCAGAGCGAGAACCTTGGCCAGAATTGGACTGATACCGAGAATGAGAAGACCTGGTGTTAGATGAAGCAGTAGAAGGAGCTCGAGGACAACTGCTTTGGAGATGACCTGGAGCAATCTTGTGACACGCCAAGCATTCGCGAACCTAGCACTGAACAAGAGAATGAGTGGCTGGCAAGCTGCGGTTGCGACAATAACTGCATAGACTAGATGGCTGAGGAGATGAAGAACGCTGAGATGATGGCGTCACAAGAACAGAATCCATGGTTGGAGATTTGAGAATCCCAAAACGAGTCTTCTCTAATAGTAGCTCAGTAATGGCTTACTCTAAAGTGGGCAAGGGCAAACGATGGAGCAAAGAAGCACGCACGGGCTCAAAATTGCTATGAAGAGCCATAAGAAACTACAATAGTCACTGATGATTCCAATAGGTAATAAATAATTGTGCATCATCAGAACGAGCTCATAGAGGTTCAGAAAGAGCGAGCTGGTCCCAAATAGATGACATCTAGAATAAGAAGTCATTGAGAGATTGACCGGGTGCCTGGCGCATGTGATGAAGAGTCTGCAACAGTTGATACTGATGAGCATGTCCAGTGGTCTGATAACGTTCCTTCAAGAAATCCCAAATTGCTTTGGCAGGAGAGGTGTAGACACCCCATTTTTGACCGTCCTCAAGACTTGGACGTCATTGTTTGAACACTCGATGATCATCCATGTTTGTGTTCGTTTTGAGTTCCCAAAAGTCTCGGCCGCGCGCCTTGCCTCAGGATCTCTTAACTTGCCTGTTCTGTGCTTGGTTGTGGACCAAGAACTTGTTTGTTTTTGCTTCTGAGGGCAGAGAATGGCTTGTTGGTCATCCCCACACCTCACCGGCCTTGGCTTGAGGCCACCGGCCCTATTTTGTTGCTACCGGCCATTGGTGATGGCCGGTCGGCATTATTTTTTATCGGCCGGCCGTTTGTTTGGTCAATCGGCCATATTTTCTGGCCGGGACTTCTTTTTTGCCTTTTTTAGGCATTGTGCATGCCAGCTGTGCCAGCTGGAGCACACATACCTGTCCTCCATACACGTGTATGGAGGATTTGCACCATTTGCACCCTTTTGCTCTAGCTTCTTGAGGAAGCTTGAACCCTTTGCCCTAAGCTTCCTCAAGAAGCTTGAACCTTTGTCTTAGCTTTCCCAAGAAGCTTGAACCTTTGTTCTAGCTTCTTGAGGAAGCTTGACCCCTTTCTCTTAGCTTCTCCAAGAAGCTTAGGCCCTTGTTTTGTCCTATAAAAGAGGGCCTCCCTTCTCCTTTAGAGGGGTTGAGCAAATCAGAGATACATATCAGAGATATATATCACATATATCACTCCCTCTCTATATCTTCCTCTCTCTCTCCATTTGTGTGTGGAATAGTGTTCAAAGGTGTGCTTTTGTTCTTAGTTTTGCACTAAAACACCTAGTGTTACACTATACTTCGGTTACTAAGGTGTTGAGGGACTGGTTTCAGAGTTTTTAAGTTGGTTTTGATTAGAGGAAGGGACTGGGGTTGGTGTTCTTGAAGTGTTCTTCAAGGGTGAGCACTATTGCTTTATATTTCCCATTTTTGTACAAGCTTTTAACCTATCTTGCATGCTGTTTTGAGCTTTATGTATAACTGATAAAAGTTCTGATTTTTCATGGTTAAGATGTTTCATTAAGGTCTCTTTTGTGTTTGGGGTTGGCCACCCCCTCTTAGGCCTTGTTTGGCCTTTTTTTTTGTGCCTTTCTCTTTGAGCTTTGGGCCCCCTTTATTTTGACCTTCTCACCACTGAAATCCAGAGGATTTTCAGTGGTGGAGAAGTGGTTTTGAGGTCATGTATAGGGGAGGGACACCCCTCTCCCTTTGCGTCTCCTTTGCTTGTGTTTTTGGCTCATAAAGGTAACATGCATGCTTAGTCGATTTTGGCTCCATCTCAGTGGGTATTTAGTGATATTTTGTCATGTTATACCTCTATTTTAAGTTGGTTTAATGGCCTCTTACATGCATCATATGCTTGTCTTGTAATCCCATGTTTTGGCTTAACATGCATCATGTTGTAAGGTGGCATTTTAGCATGATTTTGGTTTGGTTCCAAGAACATTTTAGCTCTGTTTTGCCATGCTTAAGGTCTGTTTGGTGTCCTTTTGGTCATGTTTACATCACTTTGTATAGCCACCATGCATTCTAGTTTGTTAGCCTCGGGTGTGTGAGTCATTAGCATGCTTTACTTTGACCTTTCTCATGATTTGGCATCACTTGAGATCATATTTCAGTCCATGCTTCATGCTCGTATGCTTGCATTCGCCACCCTTTTAATGTTTTGAAGAATTGTTGCCTTATGCTCCATGTTTAGGCCTTTGTGCATGCCTCCATGTTTAGATTATTTAGCTGCCATATCAGTAGGTTTTTGGTGTTATTTGGTCATGCTTGATATCTGATTTTGGTCCCCTTCCCCCTTTGGAACTTGCCTCATGTGGTCATGGCTTGAGCCCCTTGGTTAGTCTCAAGTTTTGGGCTTCATTGTGTGCCTTACTTGCATGATTTGAGTGGCTTGGCATCATCCTTTTGCATTTTTTTTCAGAGTTTAACATGATTGTCTAATGTCCATGTTTGTCATCTTTTAAGTGTCCTTGAAAGTTGCCCCTTCCATGCTTAGAATGATGGGCCCATTGGTATGCTTGTTTGTGTGCACATTTACCCATCATTTCCATTGCACTTTGGCCACTGTTTTGGGATTGGCTGAGGTCTTCCCATTTCGGTTTAAGCCCATCTTTGCATATAGTTGCATGTTTGACATGTTGCATTTGTGTGTTGTTGCATGCTTGCATTATGCCATGTTTGCGTGTTTATTATATTGCATGTCATTTAGCTAGTTGCATCACATAACCTTGTTGCATACTTAGTGTGTTTGTGTTACATTAGCTTAGCTTGCATGTTAGGTTGCATTGCATTGAATATTGCATGCTTAGCACATTGTACATTTGCATGTTTAGGTTGCATTGCATTTGGCATGCTTTGCTAACTTAGCCTCATATTGCATACATGAGCCATTTTGCATATTTGAGCCATATTGCATACATGCATTGCATTGTGTTTGGTTTGGTGTGTCAAACCAAACATGAGGTATGAGGTGTGTTCGTACTTAAAGTGACGAAACACGCCTCAATCCTCGGTCGCCGACACTTTTGATCCCAACATGATAGAGTGTGTAGCATTCATTTGTTTTCGTTGCATTCATTTTACATTGATTTGCAAACTTGGCACCTTTGGCCATCATGCATCGAAATGCGTGATTGGTGGCCCGAGGACCGAGAGCCATGCTCCCTTGAGTTCATTGCATGATAGGGAGAGTGGCTATGCACACATTGCCTTGAAAATACCTTGCCATGCACTGTCTGTCCTTTGCTGCAGCAAAACCAGTGTTCTGCAGGAAGTAATGGCCGGTCGGCCATTTTCAGTGCCGGCTGGCTACCAAAGTCTAGCCGGTGGTTCCACTTTTGGTCGATAACTGTATTCCAGTGGCCGGTGGACTTGCATTATGGCCGGTGACATCCCACGGTGCTATGAGAGTGTTCCAAAAGCATCACAAGTATTTTCACAGTTCTCAAAGGTGCAGAACAGTGCTAACAGAGGCAACAGTGGCATGGCGACGGGTTTCCGAGCCAGGCGAATCGAGCACACATCATCCAAGCATTCCGAGGCGGGGCTACAGCGGCCTCCCTTTGTAACTAATTTGTTAATTAATTTAGGGTTTTGTAATATTTAATTATGTAGAGTAGTTAATTATTTATTTGTTTTGTATTATTTATTCGGACCCTCTGCGAGAGGGCAATGTTGTAATGAGTGTGTGTGCGTGTGATGTATGTCTTCCAACCCCACGTCTTTCTCCCTTTTATTTACTAGCTTATGATGGTTAGTTTAGGACATGTTTTAATTAGCATACTTATGTTCGCATGTTTGCATTTATTCATCTGTCTTGCATGCACCGGGCTTGGCGCATCATGCTAAACGCATTGTATTTCAAATTCCAAGTTGAATACGTGCATCGAATTGTTGCATCTCATACGCCATCCTTAGATTAGCCGAGCCTATTCTAGTGGCATTTTTGTATGCGTTGCATTAGCCATCGATAACATGAACTAGGATCATGCATGTTTACTAACTAGTTTCTTGTTTTGGCTTAGAGTACTCAATAAGTGTTTACGCTTTAGCATCCTTTCATGCGTGTGAGTGACTGCCATGATAGCATGCTTACCATGAGGCTAACTGCTTATGTGATATACCTGCCTGAATGCCTGTGGGTGAAGGTTGGATTATTTAAATTGGAACAATTCATCGATTACGAGTTTTAAGCCCACTTGAGAGTGGCAAATCACCATGTTTTCTAAGCCCACTTGAGGGTGGCAAAATCCACATTTTAGCCTACTTGCGAGTAGCAAACCACTTCCAAAACGAACATGAGATGTTTTGTTCCAATTCAGGCGACCCAGTCTATGCTTGTATGCTGTGCGCATCACATAGTAAATCTAGGCTAATAACCGGAATAAGAACGCATAATGTTTTCAAAACTCGATATCATGTTTAGTAGAGGCCGATCTTTGATCGGGCGAGCAACGGTGCTCACGAAGTGACCTTCCCCAATCGTACCCAAGTTCCTGAGCCGAGGCAACTTTAGTGATGACGGACACGTGGCCTTAGGCAATGAGTCAGGGTTTCCTAAATTTTCCCAAAATAAAATATTTAGGTGGCGACTCTGTATCTGGCAAAGCAGTCCATGTTTGGTACTTCTTTCAAAAAATCTGTTTTCAAAACAATTTGCCGGGTTTGAACTCTTTGATGATTCATCGGTCTTGCATTGCACTCTGCGAGATTAGATACAGGACCGTGACTTTGAGTCCTGAACTGTGGTGACCCCAAAATGAACAAAACGGGGATCTCCCCCCCGGGACGTTCGGGGACGTCTACAGTTTCTGGCGACTCTGCTGGGGAGTTAGAGAGTTTGACTCGAACTCATGATATCTTATTTTGACTACACTTATGTGTTTCTTTGTATTGCATGTGCATTGGTGCGCCCAGAACACCGTGTTTGCCATCTGCTATTCCTGAACGGTTTGCCGGAGGCTCGCTTTGAGAAGCGTGCCAAAAGGCTAACCGGTTATGGGCTCTGCCATGATGGCAACACAAACCCCGATTTTTACCGGGGCACCCTTTTTGACCGTTCGACCTAGTGCATATTCAGAATCCATAGTGACTATCCCAAACTAGGACAGGTTGTTTACCCGATTATAAGTTGTTTGAAACCGCTGCGTGCGTAGTGAAACCCTAGTTCTTGACGAAACTAGGACAGGGAAACCCTACCCCTCCATAGGGGTGTTTTGGCTCTCATTTACTTGTTATATGCTTTTAGAGTATATCTCTACAGGGGAAATGCATGTATCAGTCTACAAGTTTGGGTATCAGACCTGCGGGCACCAGTTCAGTATTTTGAGAATCAATTATCTGCGGGTATCGGATTCAGTTTTGGGGGCAGTGATTTGGGAACAATGATCAGTGTTTGAGAACAGTATTTTCAGCTTACAAAAATGCCAACTGTGTGTTGTGTTTAAATTAAGCCGTTATGTTGTCTGTTTGTTGGTTGTTTATTTCCTTATTATTGCTTTATTTATCTTTTTGCTAGGGTAGTTTAGCACGATTGCTTCTAACCAAGCAGATATACCCCAAGCACTTTGGACAAGAGGTCGCAGACTCCATCGATCTGAGGATCTGGTGGACGGACAGCTAGTGTTTCATTCCCTACCCCCGGTTACCAGACAGAGAACAGTCAGGCAAAGGGTATCAGTTCAGCCGTAAGTTCAGAGGGCTTCATCCACCCCACCTGTGTATAGTAGGGATCAGGGTTTTGTTTCTCCCGAAGAGAGGGAACATCTACTGGTAGTACAGTTAGATCAGGGCAGTATGGCTGGAATGGAGGAAATGATGCGTCAAATCCAAGAAAGTATGAGAATTATGCAGCAGGACGCGGTTCGTCGGGATGAGTTTGCCAAACAACAGGCCGAGGTTATGGCTCAACAAGCAGAGTTGATCGCCAAGTTACAGCAGCAAACCGGGGCATCTGCTTCGCACCAAGCCCCTCCGCCACTAGGAGTTCCAGCACCCGGGGAGGCACCAAATGTCCAGAATGCCCAGAAAGATACAGACATCCCAACGGGGCCGACTCCGCCCCCGATTCTACCTCAACTGTCCAAGGCACCTACGCCTATCAACCAACCGGACTCTCCTTTTGAGTTCGAAGTGAACCCCACGGCATTGAAAGTGAGCAAGCTTGAAAAGCTGTTCAAGAAATCTCAGGGTGTCAGACCATTCCAGATATCGAAGATGGGTATACCGACGCGGCTGTGACGCTGCCAGATCGGTTTGAGATGCCCCAAATCGACCGCTTTGACGGGTCCGACGATCCCATGGTACATCTACGATTGTTTTCGGACATACTGAGACCGATGGGGCTCACCAGATTACAGAAGTTATCTTTGTTCGGCCGGACCTTATCAGGTGTGGCGGCCATCTGGTACGCAAAACTGGAAGACGATGTTAAGAGGAATTGGGACGAGATGGCCGAGGCTTTTGTCGCTCAGTACTCCTATAATACACAGATTGAGATTACAACCCGTGATCTTGAGACGACTAGGCAGGAGCTTAAGGAGTGTTTTTCTGACTTCGTAATCCGGTGGAGGGCCAAGGCCTTAATGATGACCACTAGGCCTACAGATAAAGATCAAATACGGATGGTTGTGCGCAACCTCCAGCCTAAGCTTATGCAGAAAATGATCGTCCTCCCTCTCCCCACTTTTGCATACCTACATGAAATTGGGGTGCAGATTGAGGATGCTTTAAAACAGGGTCTGATTGACCAAGACAGAGAGCAACCCAGGAGAACCTTCAACCGCAACACCAGTACAGGCACAAGCAACGCCGCAACTACCAGAACTTCGGAAGTAAGCATGGTCACCACCACTCCCCCAAGAACCCTTGCGGCTACACCATTCTCCGGCGCGTTCGGTAGTAGCTCGCAAGCAACCAGATACGCATCTAAGGGCCAAAGAGCCTTTACTTCACTATATATGCCCCTGTTCAAAGCTTTGGGGGTTTTAATCAGAAAAGGGCACTTGAAGCCCTTGGAGCCGCGACCGTTGCCAGAAAAACTTCCCCCCTCCCATAACCCGACGAAATACTGCGTGTTCCACCAACAGCATGGTCATGATAGCGACCAATGCTATAGGTTGAGTCACGAGATCCAAGATCTCATTGACAATCGGGTGATTGTGCCTCTAGAAAAACCCAATGTCACAAACAACCCCCTCTCACCACACAACCAAGCTCCACCTCCCAAACACATCAATCTAATCCAGACTGGAGTCGTATCGTATGATCCTAGCATATACATCATTCCCTCTCACCTACCCAAGCTGGAGGTGTTCATTCCCAATAGCACTGAATTGTGCATGTTGGACACCTCCCGAACCCAACCTAAGCCAATGGTGGTGACCGTCGAAGACAGAACATGGGAGATTTCAGAGGAGAATAGGATTGGTGAATCAGAGGAAGCTGAGAGCTTTGTTGAGGGGGAATACAATCCAAGTGGCTACATCGCATCAGTGGGCCAGGCTAGGCCAAACTTTGAATTGCCAGCAGGGGCAGAGCTTTGTCTCATACAAGGGGATGGATTTGAGCAGAGGATAGATGACTTGGCGGCTGTGGAAGAGGTCTTTGCTAGCCTCTAGTTTTTCAACGAACAAAATCCAGGGGACACGGCAGTCAACTGGTTTGATTTTGAGGAATCGGCAGAAGTTACCGGGTGGCTTGATGATCAACTAGACGTTGTTGAAGGATCTCAACCAGAACAGGGCCCGTCAAGGGCAAGTACGTCAGTGGTGGCTGGAAAGGCCGGAGATCAGAGTACATCGCCAGAGAGCGCCGGTGCTAAGAATTTTGCTCGGGACTTGGGCATTGTGAATGCAGGAAATGTCGAGTAGGCTGTGTTGAAGTAGTTAGAACAAGGAGGGATCGAAGATTCCGAGAGGGCCAGAAAGGCTAAAGCTCCTATGGGGATTGAGAGCGTTGTGTGCACAAGAACAGAATGTACTGCGAGTACAGGAATGCAAGGTGCTGCAGGCACAGAGATTTTTGCGACGGAGCCAGACAAGTGTCTGTCGGCTACCAGCGGAATGTGGTGGGAAGACGATGATCTATGTCTTGCCCACACGGATGATGATTGGGGGAGTAACCGGCCAGACGATACCTAGTACATTGGCGAAGTGGTTCATATGACCAGGAGCGGCCGGTATTTCAAGCCCCCGCACCTAGATCAGCCAGAAGCGTCTGGGAAGGATAAGGAGGTAGAGAAACAGAAAGAGAAGCAACTCGAAGAAGAGGCCGTACTAAAATAGTTGAAAAAGATACAGGCAGACATCTCCATCTGGGGACTGCTTATGGCTTCACGTGTTCATAGACAAGCTGTCTTAACGGCAATGGACAATACCAAACTCTCGATAGACACCACGCCTGAACAGCTGGTGGGATTGGTTTTCTCGGGAGGGGCTTCCCCGATGTTGACCTTTTCAGACAAGGAACTACCACCTGAGGGTGCGAACCATAACAAGCCGCTCTATATCTCTGTGGAATGTAGAAACAAATGGATACCAGTGGTTCTTGTCGACACCGGGTCCGCCATTAATGTGTGCCCGTCAAGGACGGCCTATGCAATCGGGTTAAAGCCTGCGGACTTTGTGCCCACAGCCCAGGTAATTCAGGCATATGATAACACAAGTAGAGAGGTAATGGGGACCGTGAAAATTCAGACCCAGGTTGGTCCGGGACAACACGAGATCGATTTCCATGTCTTGGATGTTCTCGCAACCTTCAACCTACTCTTGGGGCGGCCGTGGCTGCACCAAGTCAAGGCAGTCTCTTCCACCTTGCATCAGATGTTGAAGTACCCCCACGGAAAGGGGGTGGCCATTGTTTTTGGAAATTCGTTGATCCATCCCCCACCAGAAGTGTCCACACCAATCTTGGAAATCGAGCACGGCACGGAGCATGTGTTTTTATCGGGGTTTACTCTGGCTGAGGCTCGAGTCATGCAAAACATCTTGGCTGTTGATGAGGGGATGTATGTCAGCGCACAATCAATATACCTCATGAACAAGCTTCAACACATCCCCGGGATGGGATTGGGAAAGAGTGGCCAGAAGGGCATCGTAACATTGGCCGAAGTGCCGCACAACCCACATACCTTTGGTTTGGGTTATCTGCCCACCAAGGAGGACTGGGTGAGGAAAGGTAAGGAAATAGCTGGGAGAGCTAGGGCAAAGCAGGCGGGGAAGCCTTTTGAGTTAATGCACCGACCCATTCAGGGTACCCTAAACGGACACTTTGTCTGGGAGGGGGAGGATTTTCCATTTTGTGGCTTCCCCGAGCCATGGTTGAACGCAGAGAAGCGCCGTGTGCCAGGTTTTGAGATCTTCTTCGACCTGCAGTTATCCGGGGATGATGTTGCCGAGGAGCAGACAGACCCATCAGCTGAGGTTGAGCAGTGCGGAAAAGTGGACTCTGAGGACACCGAAGTTGGAATGGGGATAACGCTGGCTTGTCTACTTTCAGATCCTCCGATCGACCAAAAGTGCTTGGGGGATAACTTCTCGGTGTCTATGATTGGGAATGAAATGGCTGCAGGCTTACCATCAAACATTTTGGATGCATCCATCGCACCCTCCCTCATCTGGCAATACGAGGAGGGATTTTTGTCAAGTAGCACCGGGTCAGGTAGTGAGCCGAAATCTGATTCCACCAAATCTATTGAGTCAGAATCAGGTTCCAACTCGACTGAGTTTGAGTCTGGTATTCCTGGGGGTGGTAACCCGGATGCCACAGTCCTGTCTAGGTCATTTTTTTCTTTCTCTTTTGAGTCTGTTGTAACAGAAGAATCGGATGATTTGGAAATGCTTGATGAGAATGGAATAGATGTGGTTTCAGAGTACTTTTCTGTGCCCTTGATTTATTGTATTAATCAGGACTTTCAAAATTTTAATGAAAACGATGGTCCAGAGGTTTCACCTTCTCTAGGTTTTTGAGGGTCCAGAGGCTTGTTCTTGGTGCTTTGGAGTTGGATTCAAGCAAAGGAAGGCAACAATACCAACATTGTTGAAGAGGTCTTCAAAGGTAACAAAACTACCCCTTTTTACCCCATTCTTGCACCTTGTTTTTACCTAGTTTAGAACTATTTTTGTGCTTAGTGATTAACACATAAAAGTTCTATTTTTTAACCCTCTTCATTGTTTATTAAGAGTGTTTGGTGGTTTGGGTAGGTTTGACCACCCTTAGGCCTTGAAAAGGCCACTTTTTGTGCTATTTTGTGAGAGATCCGAGACTTTGGTGTTAGGATCTCTCCACCACTGAAATCTTGAGGGATTTCAGTGGTGGAGATGATGCCTTAGAGTCCCAAGAAGGAGAGGGCCTCCCCCTCTCCTTGATGTCCTTGAAAAGGGCAAGTTTTGGCCTCCAAAGGAGCACCATGTTTGGTTGTTTGTTGAGCATGTTTGGTTTGTTTTTCATGCTTGTATTGCCATGATATAACATGTTTCTAAGTTGGTTTTAGCATTCTTTGCATGCCTTGCATAGTTGCTTTGTAATGCCTTAATAGTCCCTTAACATGCCTAGGTTGTGTGCCCCTATTTCTAGCATGTTTTAGGCTTAGATCCATGAAGCTTGTATGCTTATTTTGCCATGCGTGAGGTCTGTCCATGCTTGTTTTGGTCGGCCATGACTTGCATTACATAGCTCCTTTGCATTTGGCTTGTTGGCCTTAAGAGCATGAGTGTGTAGCATGCCTTGCTTGCTTCATTTTTGATGGTTTGGAACCATTTTGCATGCTATTTCAGTCCTTCATACATGTTTGTTTGATTGCTTAGCATGCCTCTTTAATGCTTTAAGAGTATGTGTTAAACGCTCCTTGTTTTGGTCATTTTGTATGCCTTAGGGTTTAAGCCTCTTAGATGCCATCTAGGTACACCCTTGGCCTTGTTTAGGTCTGCATATGACCTATTTTGAGCCCCCTTGGCCTTGTGAGGCTTGGTGGGTTTGACCTTAGTTTGAGCCCCTTGGCTTGCCTTAAAGCCTTGAACCACTTGCATGCTTTGTTTGGCTTGCTTTGTTGCATGATTTGGCATCATGTTTTGCATGATTTTCAGAGCTTATGCTACATGCTAGTAGTCCATGTTTAACTCATTTCAAGTGTGCTTGAATGTTGTTTGTTATGCTTAAGTGTTAGTGCCTTAACCTGTGCATGTGTGCATAATTGTTTGGCCCTCATGCCTTAGCATTTTGGCCACTGTTTTGAGCCTTGTTAGAGCTGCCCAATTCATGTATAAGTCCATCCCATTCCTTAGTTTGCATACTTGCCTTGTATGCCTACTTGTATGCTTGCATAAGTGCCTTGCATTGTCCATATGGCATAGTAGATAACATGCTTAGGACCTCATTGCATTGGCATGCATGCTAGGCCTCTTGAAGTGAAGTATGATGGAGGTTTGGCACCCTTATTTGCTTGTTTGCATTGCATGCATTTGAAATCAAAATTGCCCTCTTGGTTCTTTGGGCCATCATGCATGGAAACGCGTGATTGGTGGTCCGGGAATCGAGGCACATGCCCCTTTGAGTCACTAATATGATAAGGGCTGTGTTTGGTGCATAAATGGCTTGAATTATATTGTCATGCATAGATTTCCCCTCTGCTGCTGTGAGTTGCAGGTTCTGCAGGCATTCAGTGCCGGCCGGCACTATTTAGTGACGACCAGCAGTCAACAAACAGCCGATGGCTTCTTTTTGTGCCGGTGGCCTCCTCCTTCAGCCGGTGGTGTCCTACCCCAGCCGGTGGTGATCCCCAGTGCCCTGAGAGGCACTCCTGGGACTTTGGCAATTTTCTGAGGAGGAGAGCAGAGGAAACAGAGGCAATCCGTGCATGGCAGTGCGGTTCCGAGCCAGTCCCGAGCGCATGCTGCATTTGGCCCTCATCCCGAGGCGATTTACTGTTTAATTAGATTAATTAATTATCTGATTAATTTAGTTAATTTGTAATAATTAATTAGCTTGCGTAGTTAATTAATTTGTATATTCTTTCGGTCCCTCCGAGCGAGGGCGTATCTGTAATAAGTGTGTGTGAGTGGATGGATGTCTTCCAATCCCCACTTCTTTCTTCCCTTTTATTTACCTGTTTACGATGGTAGATTAGGGCACAGTTAAATTAGCATACCTTATGCAATGCATGCGTGCATTCATGCATTTGTTTACATGCACCGGGCTCGGTACATCATACAAACTGCATCGTACTTTCGATTTCTAAATTGAATACGTGCTACTCGCGCATTTCACATGCCATGTTTAGGGTTAGCCGAGCCTACTCTAGATTGCATCTATGCCTGTGTTGCATTAGTCATTTAACATGAACTAGGTCATGCATGTTTTGCTAACTAGTTTATTGTTTTGGCACGGAGTACGATGTAAGTTTTTATGCTTTAGCATGTCGTATGCGTGTGAACGTTTGCCATGACAGTATGCTTGCCATGCGGCTAAATGCTTACGTGATAAATTGCTTGAATGCCTGTGGGTGGAGGTTGGATTGCGTGAGTTGGAACAACTCATTGAAATCCGTATTTTAGCCTACTTTCGAGTAGCAAAAACCAACACGTTTTTCGAGACAAAACGGATATGCAATGTTTATTTCCAAGTTAGGCAATCTAGTCTATACTTGTTTGCTGCGCGCATAACATAGTAATTCTAGGCTAATAATTGGAATAAGAGCATGTAATGTTTTCAAAATCGGATATCACGGTTAGTAGAGGCCGGTCTTCGAACCGGGCGAGAGGGGGTGCTCATAGATGACCTTCCCCAATCGTACCCAAGCTCCCGAGCCAAGTCACTTTGGTGATGACGGACACGTGGCCTTCGGCACCGAGTCAGGGTTTCCTAAATTTCCCACTTCAAAAATATTTAGGTGGCGACTCTGTATCTGGCAAAGCAGTCCATGTTTGGCACTTCTTTTCAAAAATCAGTTTTTCTTCAAAACGATTTGCCAGATTTGGACTCTTTGGTTCAAGATTAAGAACCGTGACATTTGAGTCCTTCGAACTGTAGTGACCCAATATCGAACCAGAACCGGGGGGGGGGGGACTCGCTCCCCTTCCCCGGGATGCGTTTCGGGGACGTCTACAGTTTCTGGCGACTCCGCTGGGGAAGTTTAGAGAGCTTGACTCGAACTCGTGATATCCTGTTTTGACTGCACATATGTGTTTCTTTGCATTGCATGTTCATTGGTGCGCCTAGGACACCGTGTTGGCCATCTGCTATTCCTGAACGGTTTGCTGGAGGCTTGTCTTGTCAAGACATGACCATAAGGCTGACCGGTTGCGGGCTCTACCAGTATGGGAACACAAACCCCGGTTTTACCGGGGCACCCTTTTCGACCTTTCGACCTAGTGCATATTCGGAATCCATAGTGACCATTCCAAACTAGGACAGGTTGCTTACCCGATGTTAGGTTGTTTGAAACCGCTATGTGCGTAGTGAAACCCTAGCTCCTGACAAAATAGGACAGGGAAACCCTACCCCAATATAGGGGTGTTTTGGTTCTCATTTATCTGCTATGTGCTTCTAGAGTGTATCTCTGCAGGAAAGTACATGTCAGTTTACCAGTGCAAGTATCCGGCCCGAAGGGCACCAGTATCAGTGTTGTTGAGGAACCGGTTATATCTGCGGGTATCAGTTCAGTTCTGGGAACAGTGATTCCGGGGGAACAGTAATCAGTAGTAGAGATCAGTTGTTTGACTCCGTCTGCGTTTGATCTGTTTTGGGCTGAAATGCTGTCCGTTTTTCCTTTCAGTTCAGAGAATTCAGAAAGTTGATACAGAATAGCCAGTGTTTTTCCCTTGCTGGGGCAGGGTTTGAGATGATGCAGAGTTCAGAAGAAATAGTGGTTATGACAGCCGCGTTGGATCAAGGGATCACCCTACAGAGTGAGGCCGGCGTAGATATGCCGCATCCTCCTAGGTCGCCCGCTGCACACCCAATCTGGGCCCCCCAGTTCTATCAGGCTCGCGAGCCCACTGCATTCGAGTTAATGGGGATGATAGGTGATCTCCAAAGATCTGTGGCAGATCTCGCTTACGGGATGTCAGCCTCGCCATCGGTTGCACCGTATGCCGGAAATTTTGAGCCCCAAGAGCCCCCACTACTGGGGCGGATTGTGATCGAGCTTAATCAGCCAGAGATGGCCTCCACATACAACAATGATGTACCAATACCAACCCAAACCTCTCACCAGGCTGAGGCCAGGGGCAAAGACAAAGCAAAGGCAGATGCCGATCCCGTTGAACAGCTGCTGTGGGCAGTCGAGGCTTTAAGAGCCGGGGGGATGAACAAACAACAGGTATCCGCGATGACAACCAAAATTGTGAAGGATGCTTTTCCCACTCTACCTGAGGATAGTTCAAGCCAGTCGGAAAATCGGGATAGACCCCGTTATGTTGAAACAGTTTCTCTCACTCCCAACCCCGTACCTGGGAAGGATCAGAAATTCAAGCCCGCACCTGTCGATCCGTTCGCCAGCACGTCTAGCAGGAGCACTCAGGCTTCAAAATACCAGCCCCGGGGGCGGAGGGTCTTCCATCCTCTCTACATGCCTTTGTCTAGGGCACTTCTGATTTTGGCCAAAAAGGGGCATCTTACACCCCTTGAGCCTAGGCCGCTCCCCAAACCCCTTCCAGCAGGACATGATGCCACTCAGTACTGTGCGTACCACCAACAATCTGGCCACTCCACCGATAACTGCTTTCGCCTCCGCTACGAGGTGCAGGATCTGATTGACAACGAGGTTATCCTCCCACCCATCTCAGCTAAATCCGTCACCACTCAGTTGTTGGATTTTGAGGACACCGATACTGCGAGTATGTAATTGGGATTCAACCGCCTACGGGCAGCGCCTCGAGTTTTTGATGTGGCGTCTGGCACGCATTTTTGAGCATCTACAGACGCCACTTTTGTAAATCCTGGCTTGGGCGCCGAGTCAGTCTTTTGTTCTATCTTGAGTCTGTCTCTCTGTCCTGAGTCAGTCCTTTTTGCTTAAGGGTCTGTCTTGTTGTAACGAGTCAGTCCCCCCCTTTTGTATAGAATACCAGGTGACTCCGGGGTTGTTGCCTCAAGCACCGTTTTGTTTTGTAATTACTTCTTTTTGCTTTCTTTTTGGGTCTATCTCTGTTGTGGAGCCAGTTTACATCCGGGGAACCTGAATGAAACAGCCGCGGCTATCGTGTTCCCGTACTATTTGTTTTGGGCTAGTTGTGCCAGAGAATTCGAATGGGGTGACAGCGCATTCCACCCGCTCTTGTGTGCCCTAATAATTATTGTTTTGACCTAAGTTTTTCAAACCCTTTTGAACACTGCGGTGAAAACAAAGAGGGAGGAATTCCTCGGGATTTGCAAAACTTTGATCAAACTGAGAGAAAGAGAGGCGTGCTAAGCCCTTAATGAATGAAATCATGCTTGTTAGTGTGAGTACTGAGAAGGACCCTAGCTTGATCCAGATTGGTCCCACACTGTCTTCAGCGCGAGCGATTTGTCGCTTTCTTAAAAACTTTCAAAAAAATGTTTTGCGCGGTCCTGCAAAGACATGTGTGGAATCGCTCTTGAGATTGTGCAGCTTAGGATCGCTCTCAGCCTCGAGACTTGAGTCCTTGCCTTCAAACCTTGAACTTGCATTCAGAATGTTCAACGGTCAACCACAATATAAGGCCTGTGTGGCCAGATTTGAAGCAGCCCTCGAACAAGAGGCACCAAAGTCAGATCAAGAAGATCAGACCTCATCAGAAGAAGCTTGCGAAACTAAATCAGAAGCACCCCTCAAACTAGGGGCAAAAGTGTCCGATGTGCTCGAAGAGCCGAAGATGGATCCTTCTGCGAATCAATACAGCAGTCATTTTGCGGGATTCAGATGACTTCAGGATCTCAAAACCATTTGGCATGGACCTGTTACACTTTTACCCTTTGAGAGGCTCGCTGGGCCGAAAACCCGGAAGGGCGACCCAGGCAAAAGTTAGAGCAAGAGAAAAATACAAAGAAAATAAAGCAAAAAATACAAAAAAAAAAAAAGAAAAAAAAAAGAAGAAAAGCAAAAAAGAAAAATGCAAAAAAAAAAGAAAAAGAAAGAAAAGAAGCTCGCAAGGTCGAAAACCCGCATTGGGCGCCTTGGCAAAAGTAAGAGCCTAAAAATAGTAAAGGTTAAAATACCCGAGTGTACCTTAACCGGAACTACGTAAGGCTTGATTCCCATGTTTGGGATACGTAGGCAACTTCATCTGGAAGTCCAGCCCTTAACGCTTTCATAGCGTCTCAGCCCATGTAATGGTTTTGATTACCTATGCTTCCTCCGAATCCGATGTCTCGGTTGCAACAACTGGAGCTGCGTGATCAACTTCCTCTTGAAGTCAAACCACCAACACCTTCCAGGTGACTGTGTCCATATATTGGTTCAAACCATCTTCGTCTCCTCCGCGTCCGAAGGTCCGACCGTCATCAACAAGGACTGGCTTACAATATGCCGCGGCATTATCCAAACAAGGGGCAATTTTCCGTTGCCTCATATCGCCATAAAGTTGCCCTGAGTTGCCGCCCAAACTAGGGGCAACTTTCCGTTGCCCTCTTCCCCCCCTTCAAGCAAGGGGCAATTTTCCCAAATTGCCTCCGATCCGAGATTGCGTATCTCGAGGGTAGGTTCTGCGCTTGTTGAGCATTGACTGTTTGCGAAAATAGTTTTTGAAAATTTTTACTAAGGTTGACTATTTTCTCGAAAATTATTTCATGTTCCAAAATTGGACCATGTTTGGACCCAAAAAAGGAAAACTTTCAGTGCTTACGACTTGACTTGCATGATTTTCAAATCAAAAATTGAACAAGCATGTTAATCTAACGTTCATTTTGATCAAAACTGTTTTAGAAAGAAAACAAAAAAAAAATGGTCAAAGTAATGAACTAGGGGCACAGTCGAGTCGGGTGTTCCGCCTCTCCTTTGTTATCGACGTACTTGCCAGAAAGGCACCCTATCTATCAGAAGAAATAGTCGTGAGCTAGCTGTATCGGGCGTGAATCCGCCGTTTCCTATTCATCCATCAATCACCCTGGGAAGGGATGAAAAATGAGAGAATAAAGAATAGAGAGGTGTAAGTCGAGAGAAAAGTGAGCAAGAGGGTTTTTGAGAGAAAAACCGAGCTTGAGGGCCGAGTGGCGTGAGAATCACACAAATCAGAAAGGGTGGGAAACCTGCCCGGAGGAATTGGCTCCTCAAGGTCTTTTGTTTTCAAGCACGTCCGTGTGTCGTGTCCTTTGATTTGTCGGTCTCAGTTTAGCTTTGAGTCTTCTCCGAGTGTATCTCGTTGTGTTTAGGTCGTGTGCCTTTTATTTTCCTCACTTGAGTCCTTTCCACTGTGTTCAGTTGTAGGCTCGATACCCAGGTTGAGAACCCTTTCTTTTTCTCAAATCGTTTGTGCTCAGAATGCTGTGCCATTCTTTACATTTATGCGAGGCAAGAGAAGAAAAGGAAATTTTGGGACATCCGAATGTGTTTCAACCTCAACTGTCTCAGTTTTGGTGATCCGTCTTGTCAGATTGGGCCAATTGTTCAAAGTTTGCCGTGTGCAGAATGGACCGGATATTGTATTATGAGCTGTGTGCAGATTAATCCCCGGCAGAATATGCGCTATTTGTTCAGTTTGAGCAGTGATTTGTCTGGGTTGTTTGCTATTAGTTGGTTGGTTATCCGATTATTACAGTGCAAGTGCTCAATTTTCAGACAACAAATCGTAATCATTTACATTTGAGGTGTAACATGATGCAGTGCAATGCAAAGTACGAGGTATGTAAATAAAATACTTTTCAGATAAAAGTTTGTTTCATATCATCGTCTTTTCAAATACAAAGTTTTGAAGAAAGCAAAATCTGCCTGCGGCAGTACATAGTACTCTATCTACCAAAAAGAGAAAAATACAAGAAAAGAAATAAAGAGAAAAAAACAGCGGAAGTCTGTAATCATCAGCAGCAACCTCACGCCTGAGGATCTGTCCTGGCCCTCTTCTTGGGCAGAAGCCCAGGAGCATCGTCGGAAGCATCGCTGTCAGAGCCCGAGCCCGAGCTATCCCCGGCCTCCTCCTCGGACGACTCCGCCTCCATCTCTGACTCGCCATCACCTGGAACTGGTGCTCGCGAGTTACTCCTGACATGAGTGTGTCTCCCTCTGGTACGGGGGAATATCCTGCCATCCCGAGTAGAAAGGGAAGGCCCAGCCGGAGGAGCGCCGCCCACTGGCGGAATCGGAAAAGGAGGCT
The DNA here is from genome assembly GCA_036172215.1 of Camellia granthamiana. Classification (NCBI taxonomy): domain Eukaryota; kingdom Viridiplantae; phylum Streptophyta; class Magnoliopsida; order Ericales; family Theaceae; genus Camellia; species Camellia granthamiana. The sequence goes on along the minus strand of CM069917.1, from coordinate 1,255,089 downwards.
GAAAAATACGAAAAGCAAATGCATCAGAAAGCTGTGAGCAGTATATCAGAATGCAGTGTATAAGTACAGTATGTGAATGCCGTGAGCAGTTAATCAGTACAGAGTGCAGTGTATGAGTACAGTATGTGAATGCCGTGAGCAGTTAATCAGTGCAGAATGCAGTATATGAGTACAGTGTGTGAATGCCGTGAGCAGTTTATCAGATTTTGTGTAGTGCATCAGTATCTATGGAACAGAGTATGGTTTGAGACTGTGGTCAGAAGAACGTATCGGAAGACTGTAGGCGGCCATGACATCGAGGGTCCGCTGCAGCATCCCCATCAGGGAGGCACACAACTCCACCGACTGCCGTGTGTACTCGGAGGAAGCCTGCAAAAGTATTAGATGCATCAATATTCTGTGGAGTATCGGATAAACTAAACTGAAATGACAATGCAAGATGCAAAGTGAAGTAATACGTACCGGGGGTAAGTCGGGAATACCGGCTAACTCGTGACCAGCCGGGGGAGGAACGAAGGGGATCTGGTAGGTCTCCCCACCCTGCCCCTTGTACGTCAACATAGTGGGCAGAGCGGGCCAGCCAGACCCTCGTCCCCTCTGTACCCCACCCCTGCCTCGGACTCGGGCTCTCCTCGAAGATCCCACTCCTGCTCCTGCCTCTGCCCGAGCCGCCGGCACCGCAGGACTCCCTTGCTCAGTCTGGCGACCCCCGCTCAGAGGCCGCATGATGAAGGTCCGGACGTACTCAGAGTAGTCGCCCTCGCCCCTATAGCTGCCCTCGTCCCAGCCAAGGGTGTAGTCCTCCATCTACTGTAGAGAAAACCTCTCGGTGTCCCTCATGTGCTCAGGGGGGTGAACCGGGACTATCTGCTCTGGCAACCCGAGGGTCTGGCGCAGAAAACGCTCCCCCAGGTACCAAGCCCGACAGACCGGGCCCTCCAGCAAAATCCGGTAGTGAGAGGTCTCCTCCGCGCCGGCGAATCGATCCTGAATGCCTGCTGGCACTGCAACCCAGGGTCGCCAGATGATCTGAAATTGGAAGTACAGTTTGTTACCGATTGCTGTTTGAAATACACAAATGCAAAGCAAAGTTTGAATGAACTGTAAGTAAAATATACCTCGGCAGAGGTGATGGTGTCGAAGAATCGGCGGTAGAAGCTGAAGGTATCCCGAGGTCGCCGTGTGCACCTCCCATCGTAGCGGCGCGAGAAAGGGATGACCAGGGGAGTCTCCGTCTCCGGCACTGGCTCCAGCCTAGGGAAGTAGGCATACACCCACAACTGCAAAACAGATGTCAGTATGACCATCAGATAAAGCAGAGTGCAGTGTAAAGCAGAAATAACAGAGCCGTGTGTTGTGTAGTGTATTTTGCAGAGTGTACAGAGTGAACGGTGTACAGTCAGAATAAAGCAGAGATAGCAGAGCCGTGTGTTGTGCAGTGTATTGTGCAGAGTATGTGTGTGCCGTGTGTGCAATATACAGTCAGTGAAAAGCAGAGTATGTGTGTGCAGTGTGTACAGTATACAGTCAGTGTGAGCAGTGTACAGTGCAGAATACAGAAAGTATGTAGAGCGGAAATGTAAAGCAGAGAAGAAGACATACCTCCCAAGCTCGCCAGTAGCCTCCGAGCAACTGCCCGCTGCCACGGGAGACTGAGCTCATGTAGCCGTAGAGGGTGGCCAGAGCCGCGCCACCCCAGTCAAAGCGCAAAATATCTCTGACATCTACCAGTGCGCTGAGAAGACAGAGGGGCACTGTGTTCGCCCGGTCGGCGAAGAGGGTCGTCCCTAGCAAAAACATCAAGAAGCCGCGTGCGTACTGCTCCACGGCCTCCTGGGTCATCGGGGCTGCGTTGATGAGGGTGGGCTGGACCCTGAACTGAACCTTGAACCAGGAATACCTGACAAAGCCAGGACGCGCCAGAGGCGGTGCCTCGCCAAGCAAGTAGACCTGGGCCACGGTCCACTCATCCATGTCAATGTCGAAGGGGATCGGATCACCCCCTACCCCGATGCCAGTAAGCATCGCGAAGTCGTAAGGAGTCATCGTCATGTCCCCTGCCACCGACAAGTGAAATGAATCAGTGGTGTCCCACCACCTCTCTGCCAGGGCTACGAGGAGAGGCCTGCAAGCAGTAAGTCTGGACAATCCCCTGCAAAATGCGCCGAAGCCGGCCCGATCGACGATCTGACGGACTGCGTCAGGTAGCTCGGCATACCACTCTCGAGCAACGGTATTCCCATACCCGCGGATGGCATGGGAACCTCCCTGTTTACAAACAAACAGTTGCGAATCAATATGAAATGTACAGTTTCGAAGAAACAGATAAAGTAAGTACAAATCTAGCATGCGTGCAAGTCTTTCAGATTCAAACAGAAACCGGGTACCGGTGTGCTTACGGTAAACTACGGCGCGTGATGCGTCAGTGTGTTTCGAGTGGTCCAGTGTAAACTTGGTGCACGTGTGCACGTTTTTCAGATGCAAGCAAATGTCAGGTTTCAGTGCACCAGTAGGTGGACTACGGCCTGTGATGTGTCAGTACTCCCATGGGGATCGGTATAAACATGGCATGTGTGCGTGTTTTTCAAAGTTCAAACGGATGCCGGGTCCCGGTATGTTTCAGTGAATTACCAACGTGTGATGCGTCTGCGTGTTTGTGTGATTCAGTGCAAGTCTAGCATGCGTGCGAGTTTTCAGATTCAAATAAGCACCGGGTGTCGGTGAGTTCATGTCAAAAGTGCAATGTGTGCCGTGTGTTTGGGTGATTCAGGCTAGTGCAATGTGTGTGCATGTGTGTCGGTCCTAAGCAGATATCAGTTGTGAGGTTGTCTACAATCAACTACAGTGCACAGTGTATCAGATCTAAAGCAGTTAAGGGTTGTAATCAGCTATGGCAGTTGACAGTTTACAGTTCTACATTGCAGAAAATAAAGTGGATCAGGATGTTACCTCGGAAGCGCCGAAGGACAAGTGAGAGGCCGGCTCGTGCAGGAGAAGCTCTGGGTCCAGCACTCGGTCGAAGCCGCGGAAGTGGCGGAGTCCATCGGGTGGTAGAATGTGAATAGCCGGCCGGTAGGTCGCCGGATCAAATGGGCGCTCGCTCAGCAGGAGGAGCTCGACCCCGGGATCCATCTCGTGATCCGCGGGAGTCCCGACGTGTGGAACATCGTCAGCCATGGCAATGGAAGTGTGAAAATATCCGGGAAGGGAAAACCGGGTCGGAATGTGAAAGGTCAACCGAAAAAGTCAACCCCGGGCGGGTCGAAAATGGCCGAAAAGGCCGGAAGATGAAAATACACGAGAATGAAGAGAAAATCGAGGGGAACAAGTCCCGAAAAGGTGAAAACTGAGAAAGAGACTCCGAAACGGAATTTCAATCGGTCAAAAATGTCCGGAACGCGAAGAAAATCGCGAATCCGACGACGAAACGGGCGTGAAACGCGAGGAAAACGGCGAAAAGATGAGAGAAAAACACTCTGGAGAGAGAGGCAAGAGTTTTTCGGCGGTAGAGAAGTAAGTAGAATAGGGTTTCAAGCCCTATTTTAAAAGACCCGTGGCGAAAAGTCGAAACTGTCCCCGATCAGCAACTTTCTGCCGGTCGGCACTATTTTGTGCCGGTCGGCACATTTTTGTGCCGGTGGAAAAGTTTATGCAGCCGGTGGCAGCCGGTGACCACCTAGCCCAGCCGGTGGTGTTCCCAAGGCCTTGTTTAGGCTAGATGAGGGGTTTTGGGTCTTCATAGCTCAAGAAAATGCAAGAAAATGCATCTCCGACGCTCAACCGGCCTCCGTTTCGACCTCAGACAGTGTCTTCTGTGTGTGGCACTCAAATTCATGCGATGACTGCATCCTTTTGTATCCTTTTGTCTTTCATAAGATTTAAAAGTTGCCCCGTGTGTGTTGCACGCATTCATCACACTTTCCGGTGCGCCGCCTCACGCCGTCTCGCACGTCCCTTGCGATTTGCATTCATTTTCCATCCGATGAGGTATGCGTGCCTCATCTTGCATTTCATTGCATTTCGAGGTACGCGTGCCTCGTTTTGCATTCCATTTTCCATCCGATGAGGTATGCGTGCCTCATCTTGCATTTCATTACATTTCGAGGTACGCGTGCCTCGTTTTGCATTTCATTTTCCATCCGATGAGGTATGCGTGCTTCATCTTGCATTTCATTGCATTTCGAGGTACGCGTGCCTCGTTTTGCATTCCATTTTCCATCCGATGAGGTATGCGTGCCTCATCTTGCATTTTATTGCATTCCGAGGTACGCGTGCCTCGTTTTGCATTCCATTTTCCATTCGATGAGGTATGCGTGCCTCATCTTGCATTTCATTGCATTCCGAGGTACGCATGCCTCGTTTTGCATTCCATTTTCCATTCGATGAGGTATGCGTGCCTCATCTTGCATTTCATTGCATTCCGAGGTACGCGTGCCTCGTTTTGCATTCCATTTTCCATCCGATGAGGTATGCGTGCCTCATCTTGCATTTCATTGCATTCTGAGGTACGCGTGCCTCGTTTTGCATTCCATTTTCCATCCGATGAGGTATGCGTGCCTCATCTTGCATTTCATTGCATTCCGAGGTACGCGTGCCTCGTTTTGCATTCCATTTTCCATTCGATGAGGTATCCGTGCCTCATCTTGCATTTCATTGCATTCTGAGGTACGCGTGCCTCGTTTTGCATTCCATTTTCCATCCGATGAGGTATGCGTGCCTCATCTTGCATTTCATTGCATTCTGAGGTACGCGTGCCTCGTTTTGCATTCCATTTTCCATCCGATGAGGTATGCGTGCCTCATCTTGCATTTCATTGTATTTCGAGGTACGCGTGCCTCGTTTTGCATTCCATTTTCCACCAATGAGGTATGCGTGCCTCATGGTTCATTTCATTCTCACTTGCATTGTTTTGCATCCCTTGTGGCACGCGTGTCACATTTGTACAGTTGCCCGACCACACCGCGGTCCGGCGGGACCAAAAACACGCGCGGTCCGGCGGGACCAAAAACACGCGCGGTCCGGCGAGACCTAAAACCCGCTTGATTGCATTATCATGCCTTTTATTACGAGCATTGTCATGCACTTATGCTTTGCATCGTTCTCCACACCCGGTCCGGCGGGACCAAAAACACGCGACGGTCTAGGAGACCTTAAATCCTTGGAGGGTGCAAGACCTTCGGTACATTGACGTACACCGTTCATTGCATTTGGCATGCATTTCATCGCGCTCTTTCGCGCATCTCATCATCATGCATTACCCCAAAGCCGGTCCGGCGGGACCCTAAACACGCGTGGTCTAGGAGACCTTAAATCCTCGGGAGGTGCAAGACCTTCGGTGTGTTAAGTTGCCCCTCATTGCATTTGGCATGCATTTCATCGCGCTATTTTGCGCACCACACTTGCGTTGCCCCGAAACGAGGGTCCGGCGGGACCAAAAACACGCACGGTCTAGGAGACCTTAAATCCTTGGAGGGTGCAAAACCTTCGATACATCGGCATGCGTGCCTCATCCGCATTACCATGCATCGCATTGTAAATATCGCATTGTCATGCATCATTGTAGGTAGTGCATATGTCATACATTTCAAAAACCAACAGAAAAAAAACACATCATGCATCATTTGCATTTTCAGACAAAAAACAAAAAACAACATGTATTGTCATGCATACATTTCGCATTCCGGTCTAGGAGACCTTAAATCCTCTGGAGGTGCAATTCCTTCGGTGTTTGTCGTGCCCGAACGACTTCTGTGCTTGCGGTGAGTTCCTAAGAGACCAACGGGGACGGTGAAAACTAGAGTTCGAACGGCTCATGCCTAGAACGCAAAGGTTCGGGATTTCCGAGACTAAAGTCTGGTTTAAATACCCAGGGGGTGTACCCTCGGCTTGAAACCTGTATGGAAGCCCCATAGGTTGAGGCGGCATGTCTACGCCTCAATCCTGGATACTGAACCAACCTAGTATACCATCCCGTTGGAAGAATAGGGAAAGCTGCAATCATGGTCATTGCATCATCTGCATTGTCATGCATTCATTTTGTGAGCATCCATCTAGGTTGCATTTTAGTTGCATGCATCCACTGCATCATCTTCCATCCATGGCTCGCACCTTTCCTTGTTGAGCTTGGTCTGGTATGTGCTCATACTTTTCACGTCTATACACTCATAGTTCTGTATGCGCTCGCGCCTTGAGGGCTTCGACACATTTTCTATGTTAGACATGGCTTGTACGTGTACATGCCCTTCCTAGGCGAGATTTGGTTTGGCCCGCGTGCCATATCCATTGTATCATCTATCCATCATATTACATTGTAGTGTAATTGTTGCATCCGGCATTAGGATCATCATTCTTTCCCCAGCGGGTCATCACCCCACTTATGTCATTCCACCCAATACTTGTTCTTGTGTCTGTCTACATTATTCATAGTTCTGCGTGCGCTCGCGCCTTGAGGGCTTCGACACCTTTTCTATGGTAGACAGACTTGTTACCTCCATCAATCTATTTGACATTTGTGTGGTTTCGAATCGCTCATGAATGAATCATGATTCAATTGCCTTGCATGTAGTTTGCATATAGTTTCAATTATATTGTGTTTCCATTTGCATTGTTCATACATAGTTTTGTATACATTGCATATCATTTGCATTACATTTAGATTCAATTGCATATCATTGCACTGTTTTGTGCACTTTATTTGCATTGTCATGCATGTTGCTAACAATATTGCACCTGCTAAGTTTGTTTTCTTTTCAGGCACGATATTGTATGTACGGTTCATTCGAGGCCGGTGAAACCGGACGAGCCGCGCAGGTATTGTATCTCCCGAGTGAGACGTACCGAGAATTACATAATTCTCTTACATCCTTTCTGCATTGTAGTGTAGTTTGGCGTTTTCTAGCTTAAAACTGTTGCATGCGTGTTTCGTTACAGCTTTCTTTGCATGATCATAAGCTATGCCCGGCTTCTTGCATTTTCAGTTGCATTTTGCCCCTGCCTTCGGGCGCATATCTTACTTGTCGTGCATGTTTGTCTGAGTCTTCGGCCTTGTTAAAAATGGGTCGTCTCTGGGCTTTGACATTCACTCCCGTCATTGTTATGACTTCCGAGTTCTGTCAAAGAGGGGCAACTGTAGACACCACATTTTTGACCGTCCTCAAGACTTGGACGTCACCGTTGGAACACTCAGTGATTATCCATGTTTGTGTTCGTTTGGAGTTCCCGGAGTTCTCGGCTCGCGCGCCTTGCCTCAGGACCTCCGAACTCGACCGTTTTGTGTCTGGTTTTGCACCAAACACTTGTGTTTTGCCTTGGAAGGGCAGGGAATGCTTTGTGAGGCATCCCCACACACCACCGGCACTGGCTGGAGACCACCGGCTGGCTGGTGTTGCCACCGGCACTATATTGTACCGGTCGGCACTATTTTGTGCCGGTCGGCACTTGTTTTGGCAAAATGACCATTTTGCCCTGCCGACTACTGTGCAGCTGCTTTATGAGATATTTTTAGACAGCTGTTTAGCTTTTGCTTCCCCTCCATACACGTGTATGAAGGGGATGAGCCTTTGGTTGACTTAGCTTGTAAGCTTTGTTGCCTATAAGAGAAGGCTCTCTCCTCTTGGCTCAAGGGTTAGAAAAATTGGAGGGTTAGAGAGAAGAGACAGAGGAGAGGCTCTGGTTTTAGGTTAGAAATACTATATCTATCCTATCTCTCTTTTCCTTGCTCATTTTGGTACACTAGGTGCTTTAGTCCATACTTTCACACACAAGCACCTAGTGTTTCACCTTCTCTAGGTTTTTGAGGGTCCAGAGGTTTGTTCTTGGTGCTTTGGAGTTGGATTCAAGCAAAGGAAGGCAATAATACCAACATTGTTGAAGAGGTCTTCAAAGGTAACAAAACTACCCCTTTTTACCCCATTCTTGCACCTTGTTTTTACCTAGTTTAGAACTATTTTTGTGCTTAGTGATTAACACATAAAAGTTCTATTTTTTAACCCTCTTCATTGTTTATTAAGAGTGTTTGGTGGTTTGGGTAGGTTTGACCACCCTTAGGCCTTGAAAAGGCCACTTTTTGTGCTATTTTGTGAGAGATCCGAGACTTTGGTATTAGGATCTCTCCACCACTGAAATCTTGAGGGATTTCAGTGGTGGAGATGATGCCTTAGAGTCCCAAGAAGGAGAGGGCCTCCCCCTCTCCTTGATGTCCTTGAAAAGGGCAAGTTTTGGCCTCCAAAGGAGCACCATGTTTGGTTGTTTGTTGAGCATGTTTGGTTTGTTTTTCATGCTTGTATTGCCATGATATAACATGTTTCTAAGTTGGTTTTAGCATTCTTTGCATGCCTTGCATAGTTGCTTTGTAATGCCTTAATAGTCCCTTAACATGCCTAGGTTGTGTGCCCCTATTTCTAGCATGTTTTAGGCTTAGATCCGTGAAGCTTGTATGCTTATTTTGCCATGCGTGAGGTCTGTCCATGCTTGTTTTGGTCGGCCATGACTTGCATTACATAGCTCCTTTGCATTTGGCTTGTTGGCCTTAAGAGCATGAGTGTGTAGCATGCCTTGCTTGCTTCATTTTTGATGGTTTGGAACCATTTTGCATGCTATTTCAGTCCTTCATACATGTTTGTTTGATTGCTTAGCATGCCTCTTTAATGCTTTAAGAGTATGTGTTAAACGCTCCTTGTTTTGGTCATTTTGTATGCCTTAGGGTTTAAGCCTCTTAGATGCCATCTAGGTACACCCTTGGCCTTGTTTAGGTCTGCATATGACCTATTTTGAGCCCCCTTGGCCTTGTGAGGCTTGGTGGGTTTGACCTTAGTTTGAGCCCCTTGGCTTGCCTTAAAGCCTTGAACCACTTGCATGCTTTGTTTGGCTTGCTTTGTTGCATGATTTGGCATCATGTTTTGCATGATTTTCAGAGCTTATGCTACATGCTAGTAGTCCATGTTTAACTCATTTCAAGTGTGCTTGAATGTTGTTTGTTATGCTTAAGTGTTAGTGCCTTAACCTGTGCATGTGTGCATAATTGTTTGGCCCTCATGCCTTAGCATTTTGGCCACTGTTTTGAGCCTTGTTAGAGCTGCCCAATTCATGTATAAGTCCATCCCATTCCTTAGTTTGCATACTTGCCTTGTATGCCTACTTGTATGCTTGCATAAGTGCCTTGCATTGTCCATATGGCATAGTAGATAACATGCTTAGGACCTCATTGCATTGGCATGCATGCTAGGCCTCTTGAAGTGAAGTATGATGGAGGTTTGGCACCCTTATTTGCTTGTTTGCATTGCATGCATTTGAAATCAAAGTTGCCCTCTTGGTTCTTTGGGCCATCATGCATGGAAACGCGTGATTGGTGGTCCGGGAATCGAGGCACATGCCCCTTTGAGTCACTAATATGATAAGGGCTGTGTTTGGTGCATAAATGGCTTGAATTATATTGTCATGCATAGATTTCCCCTCTGCTGCTGTGAGTTGCAGGTTCTGCAGGCATTCAGTGCCGGCCGGCACTATTTAGTGACGACCAGCAGTCAACAAACAGCCGATGGCTTCTTTTTGTGCCGGTGGCCTCCTCCTTCAGCCGGTGGTGTCCTACCCCAGCCGGTGGTGATCCCCAGTGCCCTGAGAGGCACTCCTGGGACTTTGGCAATTTTCTGAGGAGGAGAGCAGAGGAAACAGAGGCAATCCGTGCATGGCAGTGCGGTTCCGAGCCAGTCCCGAGCGCATGCTGCATTTGGCCCTCATCCCGAGGCGATTTACTGTTTAATTAGATTAATTAATTATCTGATTAATTTAGTTAATTTGTAATAATTAATTAGCTTGCGTAGTTAATTAATTTGTATATTCTTTCGGTCCCTCCGAGCGAGGGCGTATCTGTAATAAGTGTGTGTGAGTGGATGGATGTCTTCCAATCCCCACTTCTTTCTTCCCTTTTATTTACCTGTTTACGATGGTAGATTAGGGCACAGTTAAATTAGCATACCTTATGCAATGCATGCGTGCATTCATGCATTTGTTTACATGCACCGGGCTCGGTACATCATACAAACTGCATCGTACTTTCGATTTCTAAATTGAATACGTGCTACTCGCGCATTTCACATGCCATGTTTAGGGTTAGCCGAGCCTACTCTAGATTGCATCTATGCCTGTGTTGCATTAGTCATTTAACATGAACTAGGTCATGCATGTTTTGCTAACTAGTTTATTGTTTTGGCACGGAGTACGATGTAAGTTTTTATGCTTTAGCATGTCGTATGCGTGTGAACGTTTGCCATGACAGTATGCTTGCCATGCGGCTAAATGCTTACGTGATAAATTGCTTGAATGCCTGTGGGTGGAGGTTGGATTGCGTGAGTTGGAACAACTCATTGAAATCCGTATTTTAGCCTACTTTCGAGTAGCAAAAACCAACACGTTTTTCGAGACAAAACGGATATGCAATGTTTATTTCCAAGTTAGGCAATCTAGTCTATACTTGTTTGCTGCGCGCATAACATGGTAATTCTAGGCTAATAATTGGAATAAGAGCATGTAATGTTTTCAAAATCGGATATCACGGTTAGTAGAGGCCGGTCTTCGAACCGGGCGAGAGGGGGTGCTCATAGATGACCTTCTCCAATCGTACCCAAGCTCCCGAGCCAAGTCACTTTGGTGATGACGGACACGTGGCCTTTGGCACCGAGTCAGGGTTTCCTAAATTTCCCACTTCAAAAATATTTAGGTGGCGACTCTGTATTTGGCAAAGCAGTCCATGTTTGGCACTTCATTTCAAAAATCAGTTTTTCTTCAAAACGATTTGCCAGATTTGGACTCTTTGGTTCAAGATTAAGAACCGTAACATTTGAGTCCTTCGAACTGTAGTGACCCAATATCGAACCAGAACGGGGGGGGGGACTCGCTCCCCTTCCCCGGGATGCGTTTCGGGGACGTCTACAACTGGGCCCTCAAGATTAAAGAAGAGGTCACCAAGCAAATTGACACAGGGTTCCTGCTGGTATCCGAATACCCAACTTGGTTGGCCAACATTGTTCCGGTGCCGAAGAAGGATGGCAGGATCCGGGTATGCACGGATTTCAGGGATTTGAACAGAGCCAGTCCGAAGGACGACTTTCCCTTGTTGCATATTGATGAGTTAGTGGACTTCACAGCGGGGCACGCTTTGCTTTCGTTCATGGATGGATTTTCGGGCTATAATCAGATAGTGATGGCACCTGAAGACCGGGAGAAGACTGCTTTCACCACCCCGTGGGGGACTTACTGTTACAGAGTGATGCCCTTTGGGTTGAAGAACGCTGGAGCTACGTATCAACAGGCCGCAACCACAATATTGCATGACATGATCCACAAAGAGGTTGAGGTGTATGTGGACGACATGATTGTCAAGTCCAAAGAAAGGGAGGGCCACTACACTGCCTTGCAAAAGTTCTTCCAAAGGATCAGAGAATTTCGCTTGTGGCTGAATCCTCAGAAGTGTACATTCGGCGTTACAGCAAGGAAAATGCTGGGGTTTCTGATTACACAGAGAGGTATCGAAATCGACCCTTCCAAAATCAAGGCCATCTTAGAAATGCCACCACCAAGGACTGAAAAGGAGGTGCGAGGCTCTCTGGGTAAAGTGCAATTCATAAGACGGTTTATCTCAAAATTAACCTTGACTTGTGAACCACTTTTTGGTCTCCTAAAGAAAGGAAAGAAGTTCCAATGGGACGGCCGATGCCAAGCTGCTTTTGAACAGGTCAAGGAATACTTACAGAAGCCACCTGTGCTGTCACCGCCCAAGCCGGGGAAACCGTTGATTTTGTATCTTTCAGTAACAGAGACTACAATGGGCTGCATGCTCACACAAGAGTCTGAGGACAAGGTGGAGAGGGCTATCTACTATCTGAGCAAGAAGATGCTGAAATATGAAACCCGCTACACACCATTGGAAAAGGCTTGCCTAGCCTTGGTATGAGCTACCAGGAAGCTGCGGCACTACCTGTTAGCTCACTCTGTAATGTTGGTTTCAAGATTAGATCCCATCAAATATCTCTTCGAGAAATCGGCACTTACGGGTAAGCTGGCTCGTTGGTTGCTGTTGCTTTCCGAATTCGATCTGAAATATGTGACGCGCAAGTCAGTCAAGGGAAGAGCGGTAGCGGAGTTCTTAGCCGATCATCCAGTGGAAGGAGATGAAGCAGTTGAGTACTTATTCCCAGACGAGGCCATTTTGCATATCGAAGACGAAACTTGGACGATGTACTTTGACGGAGCGTCAAACCAATACGGGTATGGGATAGGGGTGTTGCTAATAGCGCCCGACAATTCCCGTATCCCTCTAGCCTTCAAACCCTGGTTCAAAGTCTCGAACAACGAAGCAGAATATGAAGCATGCATTGCTGGTTTAGAAGCAGCCCTGGAACTAGGGGCAAAACGGTTGGACGTCATCGGGGACTCGAACCTTGTTGTATCTCAAGCGAAAGGAGATTGGAAAGTCAAAGAAGAAAAAGATGATAATGTATCACCAGGCCTTGGACTTGTTAATTCCTCGATTTAAGAAACTAAACTTTGCTCATCTGTTAAGAGAGAACAACAGGTTCGCAGATGCACTAGCAACTCTATCTTCCATGATAGACATTCCTTTTAGAGTCTGGATGCGTCCGATCATCATTGACCAGAAATTTGCGCCAGCCTACGAGTCGATTGCTGCTATAGATGAGGTTCAAGATGAGAACCCCTAGTACTACGATGTCTGGAATTTCTTGGAGAAAGAGGTGTATCCACCAGGGGCAAATGCCAAGGATAAAAGGGCAATTAGAAGAATGGCTGCTCAGTTTCATCATCTGTGGGGGTAAATTGTACAAGAGAGGTCATCTAGGAATGCATAAGTTGTGTGTTGATGTCGAAGAATCGAAGCGCCTGATGGAGGCCATCCATAGAGAAGAGTGCAGAGCGTACATGAACGGGGTAATGTTAGCTCGGAAGATCCTCAAACAGGGTTACTACTGGTCCACCATGGAGGAGGATTGTATCGGCTTTGTTCGGCGATGCCACAAATGTCAAATCCATGCAAACCGCATGAACATCCCCCTGTCGAAGCTGTACAATATGACTTCACCATGGCCATTTTTAGTTTGGGAATCGATGTAATCGGGGCCGTCACTCCGAAGGGGTCTAATGGTTATGAGTTCATTTTGGTCGCGATAGATTATTTCATGAAGTGGGTCGAGGCCCAATCTTATGCGGTGTTGAAGGCTTCGCATGTTGCAAAGTTCATCAGGAACTACATTATCTGTCGCTACGGGGTCCCGAATGAGATCGTTTTAGATAACGGTTCCCACTTCAAGAAGGAAGTGGATGATTTGTTGGAAAAATACAATGTGGCTTTTCATAAGTCATCCACATATCGGCCGCAGACCAATGGAGCAGTTGAGGCCACTAACAAGAACATCAAACACATTTTGCAGAAGATGGTAGAAACCTATCGGAACTGGCCAGATAAGCTGTCATTTGCTCTGTGGGGTTACCGGACTTCAATCAGAACTTCTACTGGGGCGACTCCGTATTCATTGGTTTATGGAATAGAGGCCGTTCTACCTATCGAAATTGAGGTTCCATCATTGCAAGTATTGGCCGCGTGTCAGATAGTCGAAGCAGATTGGCAGCAGAGCAGATTCGAAGAACTCATGCTCTTTCATGAGAGAAGATTGAAAGCACTGTACCATGTTCAGGGTTATCAGCGCAGAATTGCCAGGGATTTTAACAAGAAAGTTAAGTCCATAAATTTGAAAGAAGGAGATTTGGTGCTCAAAGACAACCGAGCTCCCATTCACGACCCTAGGGGCAAGTTCAAACCCAACTGGACTGGTCCTTACATCATTAACTCCATCTGGTCGGGTGGAGCTGTTGTTCTGATGGACCTAGATGGCCTGGAGTTCTCATAGCCGATCAACATGGACAAGTTGAAGAAATACTACCCCTGAGAGGCTCACTAGGCCGAAAACCCGAAAGGGCGACCTAGGCAAAAGTTAGAGCATGAAAAATTTGAAATTACAAAAACTGAGCTCGCAAGGTTGAAAACCCGCAAAGGGTGGCCTTGGCAAAAGTTAGAGCGTAAAAGGAGAGTGAAAATACTCGAGTGTACCCGAGCCTGAACTACGTAAGGCTTGATTTCCATCTTTGGGATACGTAGGTAACTTCATCTTGAAGTTCAGCCATAAACTTTTCCCCGATCAACTTTGTCCGTTTGATCATCTCGGTCATCTTTGTCTATTCAGTATTCAAGAGCTTCGGTTGTGATCTCCGGTGCAGCGCTATTCAGACTAGGGACAACTTTCCAGTTGCTGGGATCCGGGGTGGTGCATCTCAGTGACAAATCTCAAGCATGTCTAGTTCTGATCCATATCGAAAATGGTTTTGAAAAGTTTTAATAAAAGTTGATTTTGTTCAAATTAATCTTTTTACGACTTAGACCATTTTTGGACCAAAGCGGAAAATTTTCAGTACCCACAACCTTCAATTATATTGATTTTAGTACAAAGTCCTCCTGCTCTTGAATACAAATTGAAGTTGCTTTTTATTACATTCATAAAGAAAACTTGAAAGTACTGATAATGCGATAAATTCGGGGCATAGATAAGTCAGGTGTTCCTGCGCCCCCTCCCAGAGCTGGTCGAGGCCTCTGATGCCAAGCTGGGCCCAATCTGTGCCTCTTTATTGAGCCAATCTATGCACTCATCAGACAAAGTGCAACTGGAAGTGGGAGCGGGGGCCAGGGGCTCTCTAGTCCTCCATGCTGTGGCATACCGAGCAAGCTGCGTGCCTCGGACCGGAAATGCAGCTAGGTATTCTATCCTCTCTGGCGGACAAGTCTGGTCATGGCCAAACTGGCGCTGGAACCGGAAAGGAAAGTAGAACACACAGTGTGTCAGACCAATCAACTGAATCCCAGGCTGCCGGGACATGCTATAACTCATTGCCGGTAGATTGAGCCAAGGACAGCGCCAAGCGATGCGGTCTGCGGACAAGTTGCACATCCAGTCGAACCACCATCCCTCATCCGGGGCATCGACTAGACGACGTCGGAAGAAGTAGCCGCAAGCTGAGTATGCTGGGCAAGAGTCCACCACCTGCAATTTGTCCATCAGCCACACCTGGGGAGGGATGAAAAATGAGAGATTAAATAATAGAGAGATGTACGATGAGAGAAAAAGTAAGAAAAGGGTTTTGAGAAAAAAATCGAGCCTGAGGGTCGAGTGATGTGAGCAATATATATGTGAGGAAGGGTGGGAACATTACCTGCAGCAGTAGTGGACTCCCCGCAAATCTGATCGTTTCTCGGCGATGGAAAGCATCCAAGCCCATCAAAGTCTCGGCCAATGCCATGGCAATGCAGCTCTTACCTTCCTTTAAGCCTTGGGCAACTTCAATCAGACGAACGCTAGACCCGCTGAAGCCCGGGGCAAGCAAAAAGTGAGATAACATGCACAAGCAAAGGGCATGTCACCGAAAACCTTGCCAGTGGTGATCACCTCGGTCACCGGCATGAAAAAATCGATGGATCAAGCTGAGGATGTCCAATTCTCTATCGCAAATCAAAGACCTGGCGTCGTACATAGTGAGCCTACAAATTCGTCCTAAGGCCTGGGCGTGACCAAAGCGGAGCTGGGGCAAAATTTCCTCATTGCGCTCAGACTCCATCAAAACTTGGAAATCTTCGAAAGTAGGACACACCTCTTGTCCGCCAAAGCTAAAGACGTGTGTTACTGGATTCCAAAACCTTGCCACGGCATGGAGGAATGGAAGATGCAGCGGGTGTAGACGCGCCCGTGGGCCTCACGCTACAGTTCGGACTCAAATTGTCACGGTTCTGAATCTAGTCTTGCAAAGTGCAATACGAAACTGATAAATCACCAAAGAGTCCAAATCTGGCAAATCGTTTTGAAAACAAATTTTTTTGAAAGAAGTGCCAAACATAGACTGCTTTGCCAGATACAGAGTCGCCACCTAAATATTTTGTTTTGGGGGGATTTAGGAAACCCTGACTCATTTCCTAAGGCCACGTGTCCGTCATCACCAAAGTTGCCTCGGCTCGGGAACTTGGGTACGATTGGGGAAGGTCATCTATGAGCACCCCTGCTCGCCGATCCGAAGATCGGCCTCTACTAACCATGATATCTCATTTTGAAAACATTATGCGTCCTTATTCCGGTTATTAGCTAGTCCTTAACTACGTGATGCGTACAGCAAAACAAGTATAAACTAGGTCGCCTAATTTGGAACAATGCATCGCATATCCGTTTGTTTGGAAAATGGTTTGATGTTTGCTACTCGCTAGTAGGCTAAAACACGGATTTCAATGAATTTGATCCAATTCAAGCAATCCAGCCTTCACCCATAGGCATTCAGGCAGTTATAGCACATAAGCAATTAGCCTTATGGCAAGCATGCCGTCATGTTAACACTCACATACATGCAAGATGCTAAAACATAAACACTTACAGTGTACTCCGAGCCAAAACAAGGAACATGTTAATAATCAAATGCATGATCCAAGTCCATGTCAAAATGGCTAATGCGACGCATACAACATGCAGCTAGAATAGGCTCGACTAATCTATAATGACATATGGAATGCAACAATTCAACACGTATTCAAGTTGGAGTTGAAATACGATGCAATTAGTATGATGCGCCGAGCCCGGTGCATGCAATATGAATGAATGATGCAAACATGCGAGCATAAGGTATGCTAAATCAAATATGCCCTAGAACTAACCATCATAAGCAGTTAAGTAAAAGGGAGAAAGAAGTGGAGGTTGGAAGACATGCATCACACACACGCACACTTATTATAACATTGTGCCCTCACTCGGAGGGTCCGAAAGAATAATACAAATTTAACTAACTAACAAGCTAATTAAATATTTACAACACTTAACTAACTAACAAATCAATTAAGCTAAGAAAAGCAATGAAGAGGCCTCGGGAAGAGGGATGAATGCACGTGTGCTCGGCTTCGCCCGGAAATTCATCGCCATGCCATAGTTGCCTCTGTTTACACTGCTCTGCACCTTTGAGGCCTGCACAAGTCTCAAGGATGCTTCTGAAATACTCCCTGAGGGTTGTGGGATGCCACTAGCCAAGAGGAATGGTCACCGGCCATGTAAAAGTGGTCACCGGCCACAAATGAGGCTCTCGGCCAAAAATTCATGGCCGGCTGGCACTAAATGTGGTCGGTCGGCCATCTCTTCCTGCAGAACCCTGTTTTGACAGCAGCAGAGGACAGACAAGACATGGCAATGCATTTCAAAACAATGTTTGCACAACCACACTCCTTATCATGTTTATGACTCAAAGGAGTATGATTCTCGATCCTCGGACCATCAATCACGCATTTCAATGCGTGATGGTCCAAGAAGTCAAGTATGCATTTTGATGTCAAATGTAATGCACATAAACACACAATGGGCCCAACCTCTATCATAATCAATTCAAGAGGCAAGGCATGCATGCCAAATGCAACCTAAGCATGCAAGCTAAGTATGCAACATGAAAATGCAAACACGCATGCAAACATGCAAGCATGTGACAATCTTCAAACAAATGAGCATGCAAGACATGATGCAACCAAAGCATGCAAACATGAAGCAATGTAACAACATTTGAGCAACATGCAAAAGATGGACTTAGACTAATATGGACAAGCCTCAGCCATGTCTAAATAAGTAGCCAAAATGCTATGGAAATGAAGGCAAATTTACATACAAACATGCATGCAAACATGGTCCAACACTTAAGCATAAAGAGGAGACTTTTAAGCACCCTTAAAAGGAACAAACATGGACATTAAATCAACATGTTAGGCTCTGAAAACAAGTAGAAGATGATGCCAAATCAAGCAATCAAAGCATGCAAGTAAGCCTAAGGCCTAAGGCTAACCTAAGGGATCAAACCATGGCTATGCAAGGCGAGTCCCAAAGGGTCGAGGGGACTCAAAACAGTCCCAATGTAGGTCGAGACAAAGCCCAAAACACACTTAGATGGCATCTAAACGACCTACACATGGAAGCATACACAATGGTCCAAACATGGAGCATAAGACATCAACCTTTTAAAGCATTAAAGGAGCATCAAATGCAAACATACAAGCATGCCACAAGGACTGAAATGACATAACTAATGGTGCCAAACCACAGAAATGATGCAAGTAGAACATGCTAGAGGGTCCAATACTCAAAGCCTACAAGCTAGGTTGCGTAGTAGCTATACAAAGCAAGTCATGGATGGCCCAAACAACCAAAATCAGACCTCGAGCATATCAAAACATGCATAAAAGCTTCACAAAGCTAAGCCAAAATCATGCTAAAAACAAGGCTCAAAGCACAAAGCATGTTAAGGCAATTTCATGGCATTACAAGACAAGTATGCAAAGCATGCATGGTGTGTCTAAACCAACTTAAAATAGTGCTATATCATGGCAAAACAAAGCCTAATATGCATTGAAATGGAGCTAAAGCAAGCTAGGCATACAAGCTACAACACAAGCCATTTGTGTGAGCATCAAAGACAACATAGAGAGGGGATGACCCTCTCCCATTTAGGACACCAAAACTACCTCCCCACCACTGAAAATTCTCTGGATTTCAGTGGTAGAGAGGTCTTGCAAAGACCACAACAATGGCCAAAAATAGATGGCCTTAAACAAGGCCTAACAAGGCCTTGGAGGGGGGAAACAACCCCAAACCTCAAAGCAACCTTAAA
Source organism: Camellia granthamiana (assembly GCA_036172215.1). Classification (NCBI taxonomy): domain Eukaryota; kingdom Viridiplantae; phylum Streptophyta; class Magnoliopsida; order Ericales; family Theaceae; genus Camellia; species Camellia granthamiana. The sequence goes on along the minus strand of CM069917.1, from coordinate 1,236,354 downwards.
CAAAGTTCTAAAACACACAAAATTAGAACTTTTATTAGTTATACACTAAGCTCAAAAACAGATGCAAGATGGGTCAAAAGCTTGTGCAAAAATGGGGAATAAAGGGGTAAGGTTCTTACCCTTGAAGACCTTCTTCAAGAAGACCACTCCAGCAACTTCCTTAGGTCAAAACCAGCTCAAAAACTCCAAGAACAACCCTTTGGCACCTCAGCAACCAAGGTATGGTGCAATGCTAGGTGTTTATGCACAAAAGTAAGAACAAAACACACTTATACACACACAAATCAAAAGGAATGGAGATATAGAGATAGAATAGATACAAATATCCTAAACCCTAAACTCAGACCTCTGGAACTTCTTGGAACCCTTGAGGAGAGAGGAGAAGCCCTCCCTTTATAGGAATTCCAATCTTGCAAAGCTTACAAAACAAGCTAAGCAAGAGGGAAATCCCTCTATACACGTGTATGGAGGGAGTGCATTGTGGATGCAAGCTATCACAGCTGGCATAAAATATCTGCCAAAAGCAGATGAACAGTGGTTGGCCAGCCAAAAATGACAAATTGACCAAAACAATGGTCGGCTGGCTACAAAGAGTGCCGGTCGGCCATCACTAATGGCCGGTAGCAACAAAACATGGCCGGTGGCCTCAAGCCATGGCCGGTGAGGTGTGGGGATGGCCAACAAGCTATTTCCCACCCTCAGAAGCAAAACACAAGTGTTTGGTCCATGACCAAGCACAAAAACAGTCAAGTTGAGAGATCCTAAGGCAGGGCGCGTAGCCGAGACCTCCAAGAACTCAAAATGAACACGAACATGGATGATCACCGAGTGTTCAAATGGTGACGTCCAAGTCTTGAGGACGGTCAAAAATGGGGTGTCTACAGCGGGGTGAGACCTAAAGTGAATAGTGCGTTTACACCAAAGCCCCGGAAATTCAGCTTTTTCGAGCCATCCAAGTTGGCGATCCAAGATGTGAGATTTTGGGTAGGAAACTCTTCCATTTCGTGCAAATCAGTGTTGAAATGAGAAAAACTACGAAGCTTGAGCTTTTATAGAGGATAAGGTGTTGAATGGAAGACAGGTGTCAACATCCTGGAGGTCCTCACCATTTTGGCCGATCGACCAAGAGTAGTGCCGATCGACTGTTAGTTTTGGCCGACCGGCTAACATATTGGCCGATGCCAATTTATTGTGGACGGTGATGTTCCCCTTTGGTCGATGGCCTCTACTTTTGCTCTAAGTTGAATAAATGTTAAAGCATGTTGAAAACTGGTGACTGACACCACTTCCAATGTCTTCTGGTGATGCTTGTGTGGACTAGCGCTCGTTACTTCGATTTGTTTATCAAGTTGTTGCACGTCTGCTTATCGAGTTGTATTGTACATTCTCTAAGTCGTTGTTTTGCTTATCGAGTTGTACTTGCAATTGGTTAGCTTATCGAGTTCTTTGTTTTGATTATCAAGTTTTTTTTTTTTTTTTGTCCTTACTTGGTTCACTACCTGATTATTACGAGGCGAATGCTTACTTTTCAAACAAAGGTTCAAGTCTCTTTTACATTGTTATGTAATGTGATGCGATGCGATGCATAAAACGTAACATGTTTTGAACAAAATAGCTGTTTCATTTCCATCATTGACTTTTGCAAAAAGTTCTTAGTTTTGAGAAAGCAAAACCTACCTGAGGCAATACAATGTGCTTAAACTACCAGTAAAAGGAAAAATAAAGCAAAAAAGGGAGAAGGGCAGCGGAGTGTCTGGATTAACACCGGTGGTCTTCCCTTGTGGTCAATGCACCTCCGACGCCCTTGTTCGAGTCAATTATGCGGTTTGGCACCTTCATTACTCAAGCCAGTGCAAGAGGGTGCACTTTCGAACCTGAGTAGACCTTCGTGTTGACCTCGAGCCGTGTCTTCTATGTACGATGCTCGGTACGTGCAGGGGGTATCCTTTCTCGTATCCTTTTTGTAGCTTGCAAATTCCACAAATCGCTTCAATTATGTTGCATTACGTTGCTTCATTTTGACTTTGATAAAATGCGCTCGTTACGTATCTTGCGTTGAACGATGCCTCGTCTTGTTTTGGAGTTGCATCTCAACGTCATGAATAACATGCCTTTACCGTGCTTCTGTTGAAAATATGCCTTCTTCTGTCGTCACATTGTGACACACATGGCACGCGTTTTTGCGTGTGCTCATGTGTTTATGTACCTTTCTCCCCTGTTCAAGTTCCTATACACATTGCATGCGTTGTCGCGTTATGCTTTACTTATATGTGTTCAAGTTCCTATACACATTGCATGCGTTGTCGCGTTATGCTTTACTTATATGTGTTCAAGTTCCTATACGCATTGCATGCGTTGTCGCGTTATGCTTTACTTATATGTGTTCAAGTTCCTATACACATTGCATGCATTGTCGCGTTATGCTTTACTTATATGTGTTCAAATTTCTCTTTATTACACATTGCATGCGTTGTCGCATTATGCTTTACTTATATGTGTTCAAGTTCCTATACACATTGCATGCGTTGTCGCGTTATGCTTTACTTATATGTGTTCAAATTTCTCTTTATTACACATTGCATGCATTGTTGCGTTATGCTTTACTTATATGTGTTCAAGTTCCTATACACATTGCATGCGTTGTCGCGCTATGCTTTACTTATATGTGTTCAAGTTCCTATACACATTGCATGCGTTGTCGTGTTATGCTTTACTTATATGTCACATTGCATGCGTTGTCGGGTTATGCTTTACTTATATGTGTTCAAATTTCTCTTTATTACACATTGCATGCGTTGTCGCGTTATGCTTTACTTATATGTGTTCAAGTTCCTATACACATTGCATGCGTTGTTACGTATTGCTTTACTTATATGTGTTTATGTTTCAAAGTGCATTGTTATGCACCACTACCGGTTAGCATTGTGTAGACACCCTATTTTTGACTGTCCTCAAGACTTGGACGTCACCATTTGAACACTCGGTAATCATCCATGTTCGTGTTCGTTTTGAGTTCTCGGAGGTCTCGGCTACACGCCTTGCCTTAGGATCTCTCGACTTGCTTGTTTTGTGTTTCGTTTTGCACCAAACACTTGTTATTTTGCTTTTGAGGGCAGGGAATGGCTTGTTGGCCATCCCCACACCTCACCGGCCATGGCTTGAGACCACCGGCCCTGTTTTGTTGCTACCGGCCATTGGTGATGGCCGGTCGGCACTCTTTATGGTCGGCCGACCATTGTTTTGGTCAATTTGTCATTTTTGGCTGGCCGACCACTGTTCATCTGCTTTTGGCAGATATTTTATGCCAACTGTGATAGCTGGCATCCACAATGCACCCCCTCCATACACGTGTATGGAGGGATTTCCCTCTTACTTAGCTTGTTTTGTAAGCTTTGCAAGATTGAAATTCCTATAAAGGGAGGGCTTCTCCTCCCTCCTCAAGGGTTCCAAAAACGTTTCAGAGGTCTGAGATTAGGGTTAGAGAATCCTATATCTATCTATCTCTATATCTCCCTCCCTTCTTGATTTGTGTGTGTTAAAAGGTGTTTTGTTCTTAGTTTTGCACTAAGGCACATAGTGTTACACCATACCTTGGTTGCCGAGGTGCCAAAGGGTTGTTCTTGAAGTTTTTGAGCTGGTTTTGACCCAAGGAAGGTGCTGGAGTGGTCTTCTTGAAGAAGGTCTACAAGGGTGAGAACTATTCCCTTTATTCCCCATTTTTTGCATAGGCTTTTAACCTATCTTGCATCCATTTTTAAGCTTAGCTATAAACTAAGAAAAGTTCTGTTTTTACCTGCTTTTGATCTTTGTTTAAGGTCTCTTTGAGGTTTGGGGTTGTTTCCCCCCTCTAAGGCCTTGTTAGGCCTTGTTTAAGGCCATACCTTTTGGCCATTATTTTGAGCTTTGCATGACCTCTCTACCACTGAAATCCAGAGGATTTTCAATGGTGGAGAGGTGGTTTTGAGGTCCTAAATAGGAGAGGGTCATCCCCTCTTCATGTTGTCTTTGATGCTTGCATAAGTGGCTTGTGTTGTAGCATGTGTGCCTAGCTTGCTTTAACTCCATTTCCATGCATATTAGGCTTTGTTTTGCCATGATATAGCACTATTTTAAGTTGGTTTAGACATGCCTTGTATGCTCCATACACTTGTCTTGTAATCCCATGTTTTGGCCTTAACATGCATCATGTTGCAACATGTGTTTTTAGCAGGATTTTGGCCTAGCTTTGTGAAGCTTTTATGCATGTTTTGGTGTGCTTGAGGTCTGATTTTGGTTGTTTGGGTCATCCATGACTTGCTTTGTATAGCTACCATGCAATCTAGCTTGTAGGCTTTGAGTATTGGATTCCCTAACATGCTCTACTTGCATCGTTTCAGTGGTTTGGCATCACTTATAATGATATTTCAGTCCATATAGCATGCTCAAATACTTGCATTTATCACCTATTCCGTGCTTTGGATAGTTTGTGTTTTATGCTCCATGTTTGGACCTTTGTGTATGCTTCCATGCTTAGACCATTTAGATGCCATCTAAGTGTGTCTTTGGCCTTATTTTGGTCTGCCTCAGGACTATTTTGAGTCCCTTTGGCCCTTTGAGGCTTGGTTGACATGGTCATGGCTTGAGCTCCTTGGCTAGCCTTGAGTTTTGGACCTTGTTGCATGCCTTATTTGCATGGTTTGGTTGGTTTGGCACCATCCTTAACATGATTTCAGAGTTTATAAATGCTTGCCATATGTCCATGTTTGTCCCTTTTAAGTGTGCTTAAAAGTTGCCCTCTTATGCCTTAGTCTTTAGGCCTTCACATGTGCATGTTTGTATGTGTTTTGGACCTCATTCCCATAGCATTTTGGCCACTGATTTTGGGCTTATTTGAGAGCTGCCCATATTAGTTTAAGACCATCCCCGCATGTTGTTGCATGCTTGCCTAGTATGTTGTCACATACTTGTTACATGTTTAGTGAATTACATGTTGTAGCATGCTAGTTCAATTGTGCCTCGTTGTGTACTTAATCCATGACATGTTGTTGCATGCTTAGGTTGTAATGCATTTGGCATGCATTCTCTCTTTTAGTCACATAACATGTTGTTACATGTTTGTATGTTGTCACGTGCTTGCATGTTTGCATGCTTGTTCACATTTTCATGGTGTATACTTAGCTTCCATGCCTAGGTTGCATTGCATTGAGCATGCATGCCTTGCCTCTTGATCGAGCATGATAGAGGTTGGGTCCCTTGTGTGTTTGTATGCATTTCATTTGACATCAAATGCACAACTTGACACCTTGGACCATCATGCATTGAAATGCGTGATTGGTGGCCCGAAGGTCGAGAGCCAAACTCCCTTGAGTTCATGACATGATAAGGAGGTTGGTTGTGCAAACATTTGCTTTGAAATGCATTGCCATGTCTTGTTTGCCCTCTGCTGCTGCAAAAACAGGATTCTGCAGGCATAGATAGCCGACCGACCACATTGAGTGCCGACCGACCACAAATCTCTGGCCGAGAGCTACATTAATGGTCAATGACCACTTTTCCATGGCCGGTGACCATTCCTCTTGGTCGGTGGCATCCCACAACCCTCAGGGAATATTTCAGAAGCATCCTTGGGACTTGTGCAGTCTCCAGAGAAGAAAAATAGTGCAAACAGAGGCAACAAGAGTATGGCGATGGATTTCCGGGCGGAATCGAACATGCGTGCATTCATCCCTCTTCCCGAGGCCTCTTTACTGCTTTTCTTAGCTTAATTGATTCGTTAGTTAGTTAAGTGTTGTAAATATTTAATTAGCTTGTAGGTTAATTAATTTATATTATTCTTTCGGTCCCTTCGAGAGAAGGCACAATTGTGTAATAAGCGTGCGTGTGTGTGATGCATGTCTTCCAACCACCACTTCTTCCTCCCTTTTACTTACCTGCTTACGATGGTTAGATTAGGGCATGTTTCAATTAGCATACTGATGCCCGCATGTTTGCATTCATTCATTCGCATTGCATGCACTGGGCTCGGCGCATCATACTAATTGCATTGTATTTTAATTCCAAAATTGAATACGTGCATCAATTGTTGCATTTCATATGCCATCTTAGAAAAGCCGAGCCTATCTTAGTTGCATTCTTGCATGTGTTGCATTAGGCATCTCAGCATAGTTAGGATTCATTCATGTTTTCTAATTAACTTCTTTCTTTGGTTCGGAGTACTCGGCAAGTGTTTATGCTTTAGCATCCTTGCATGTGTACAAGTGACTGCCATGATAACATGCTTACCATGAGGCTATGTGCTTATGTGATATAACTGCCTGAATGCCTGTGGGTGAAGGTTGGGTCATTTGAATTGGAGCAATTCACCGATTAAGAGTTCTAAGCCCACTTGAGAGTGGCAAAATCATGTTTTCTTAAGCCCACTTGAGGGTGGCAAAAATCTACATTTCAGCCTACTTGCGAGTAGCAAACCATTTTCAAAACAAACATGAAGTGTTTTATTCCAAATTCAGGCGACCCAGTCTATACTTGTATGCTGTGTGCATCACATAGTAAATCTAGGCTAATAACCGGAATAAGAGCACATAATGTTTTCAAAACTCGACATCATGGTTAGTAGAGGCCGATCTTTGATCGGGCGAGTGGGGGTGCTCATAGCTGACCTTCCCCAATCGTACCCAAGTTCCCGAGCCGAGGCAACTTTGGTGATAACGGATACGTGGCCTTAGACAAACGAGTCAGGGTTTCCTAAATTTCTCCAAAAATAAAACATTTAGGTGGCAACTCTGTATCTGGCAAAGTAGTCCATGTTTGGCACTTCTTTCTAAAAATCTGTTTTCCAAAAACGATTTGCCGGATTTGGACTCTTTGGTGATTTATCAGTCTTGCATTGCACTTTGCAAGATCAGATTAAGAACCGTGACATTGAGTCCTGAACTGTAGTGAGCCCAAATGAACAGAACGGGGGGGATTTCCCCCGGGACGTTCAGGGACGTCTACACGTTGTCACGCATGCCCTCCTTGCATTGTTATGCTTATTTCAAATCGCATTATTATGCACACACTCGGGTTGCGTTGTTATGCACCCTTTTCACCCGCATTGTTATGCACCCCCCTCACTTGCGTTGTCACGCACCTTTCAATTGCATTGCTATGCATACTTCTAACAATGTTGTACCTATTAAGCTTCCCTCTCTTTTAGGCACGATATTGTATGTACGGTTCATTTGAAGCTGGCACGACCAGACGAACCGCACAAGTATTGTATTCTCCGCGTCAAATGTAGCGAGAATTACATAATTCTCTTACATCCTTTTTGCATTGTAATGTAGTTTGGTTTTTGGCTTGCTTAAAACTGTTGCGTGTAATGCTTCGTTACAGCTTTCTTTGCATGATCATAAGTTATGCTCGACTTCGTGCATTGTTCTTACATTTTTGCCCCTGCCTTCGGGCACATATCTTTGGCTTGTATGCTTTGTCTAAGTCTTCGGCCTTGTCAAAAATAGGTTGTCTCTAGGCTTTGACATTCACTCCCGTCATTGTTATGACTTTCGAGTTCTGTCAAAGAGGGGCAACTGTAGACACCCCATTTTTGACCATCCTCAAGACTTGGACGTCATCGTTTGAACACTCGATGATCATCCATGTTCGTGTTCGTTTTGAGTTCTCGGAGGTCTCGGCCGCGCGCCTTGCCTCAGGATCTCTTAACTTGCCTGTTCTGTGCTTGGTTGTGGACCAAGAACTTGTTTGTTTTTGCTTCTGAGGGCAGAGAATGGCTTGTTGGTTATCCCCACACCTCACCGGCCTTGGCTTGAGGCCACTGGCCCTGTTTTGTTGCTACCGGCCATTAGTGATGGCCGGTCAGCATTGTTTTTGATCGGCCGGCCGTTTGTTTGGTCAATCGGCCATATTTTTTGGCCGGGACTTCTTTTTTGCCTTTTTTAGGCATTATGCATGCCAGCTGTGCCAGTTGGAGCACACATACCTGTCCTCCATACACGTGTATGGAGGATTTGCACCCTTTGCACCCTTTTGCTCTAGCTTCTTGAGGAAGCTTGAACCCTTTGCTCTAAGCTTCCTCAAGAAGCTTGAACCTTTGTCTTAGCTTCCCCAAGAAGCTTGAACCTTTGTTCTAGCTTCTTGAGGAAGCTTGACCCCTTTGTCTTAGCTTCTCCAAGAAGCTTAGGCCTTTGTTTTGTTCTATAAAAGAGGGCCTCCCTTCTCCTTTAGAGGGGTTGAGCAAATCAGAGATACATATCAGAGATATATATCACATATATCACTCCCTTTCTATATCTTCCTCTCTCTCTCCATTTGTGTGTGGAATAGTGTTCAAAGGTGTGCTTTTGTTCTTAGTTTTGCACTAAAACACCTAGTGTTACACTATACTTCGGTTACTAAGGTGTTGAGGGACTGGTTTCAGAGTTTTTAAGTTGGTTTTGATCAGAGGAAGGGGCTGGGGTTGGTGTTCTTGAAGTGTTCTTCAAGGGTGAGCACTATTGCTTTATATTCCCATTTTTGTACAAGCTTTTAACTTATCTTGCATGCTGTTTTGAGCTTTATGTATAACTGATAAAAGTTCTGATTTTTCATGGTTAAGATGTTTCATTAAGGTCTCTTTTGTGTTTGGGGTTGTTCACCCCCTCTGAGGCCTTGTTTGGCCTTTTTTTTGTGCCTTTCTCTTTGAGCTTTGGGCCCCCTTTATTTCGACCTTCTCACCACTGAAATCCAGAGGATTTTCAGTGGTGGAGAAGTGGTTTTGAGGTCATGTATAGGGGAGGGACACCCCTCTCCCTTTGTGTCTCATTTGCTTGTGTTTTTAGCTCATAAAGGTAGCATGCATGCTTAGTCGATTTTGGCTCCATCTCAATGGGTATTTAGTGATATTTTGTCAAGTTATACCTCTGTTTTAAGTTGGTTTAATGGCCTCTTGCATGCATCATATGCTTGTCTTGTAATCTCATGTTTTGGCTTAACATGCATCATGTTGTAAGGTGGCATTTTAGCATGATTTTGGTTTGGTTCCGAGAACATTTTAGCTCTGTTTTGCCATGCTTAAGGTCTGTTTGGTGTCCTTTTGGTCATGCTTACATCGCTTTGTATAGCCACCATGCATTCTAGTTTGTTAGCCTCGAGTGTGTGAGTCATTAGCATGCATTACTTTGACCTTTCTCATGATTTGGCATCACTTGAGATCATATTTCAGTCCATGCCTCATGCTCGTATGCTTGCATTCGCCACCCTTTTAATGCTTTGAAGAATTGTTGCCTTATGCTCCATGTTTAGGCCTTTGTGCATGCCTCCGTGTTTAGATTATTTAGCTGCCATATCAGTAGGTTTTGGGGGTTATTTGGTCATGCTTGACCTCTGATTTTGGTCCCCTTCCCCCTTTGGAACTTGCCTCATGTGGTCATGGCTTGAGCTCCTTGGTTAGTCTCAAGTTTTGGGCTTCGTTGTGTGCCTTACTTGCATGATTTGAGTGGCTTGGCATCATCCTTTTGCATTTTTTTTCAGAGTTTAACATGATTGTCTAATGTCCATGTTTGTCATCTTTTAAGTGTCCTTGAAAGTTGCCCCTTCCATGCTTAGATGATAGGCCCATTGGTATGCTTGTTTGTGTGCACATTTACCCATCATTTCCATTGCACTTTGGCCACTGTTTTGGGATTGGCTGAGGTCTTCCCATTTCGGTTTAAGCCCATCTTTGCATATAGTTGCATGTTTGACATGTTGCATTTGTGTGTTGTTGCATGCTTGCATTATGCCATGTTTGCGTGTTTATTATATTGCATGTCATTTAGCTAGTTGCATCACATAACCTTGTTGCATACTTGGTGTGTTTGTGTTACATTAGCTTAGCTTGCATGTTAGGTCGCATTGCATTGCATCTTGCATGCTTAGCACATTGTACATTTGCATGTTTAGGTTGCATTGCATTTGGCATGCTTTGCTAACTTGGCCTCATATTGCATACATGAGCCATTTTGCATATTTGAGCCATATTGCATACATGCACTGCATTGTGTTTGGTTTGGGGTGTCAAACCAAACATGAGGTATGAGGTGTGTTCGTACTTAAAGTGACGAAACACGCCTCAATCCTCGGTCGTCGACACTCTTGATCCCAACATGATAGAGTGTGTAGCATTCATTTGTTTTCGTTGCATTCATTTTACATTGATTTGCAAACTTGGCACCTTTGGCCATCATGCATCGAAATGCATGATTGGTGGCCCGAGGACCGAGAGCCATGCTCCATTGAGTTCATTGCATGATAAGGAGAGTGGCTATACACACATTGCCTTGAAAATACCTTACCATGCACTATTTGTCCTCTGCTGCAGCAAAACCAGTGTTCTGCAGGAAGTAATGGCCGGCCGGCTACCAAAGTCTAGCCGGTGGTTCCCCTTTTGGTCGATAACTGTATTCCAGTGGCCGGTGGACTTGCATTATGGCCGGTGACATCCCACGGTGCTATGGGAGTGTTCCAAAAGCATCACAAGTATTTTCACAGTTCTCAGAGGTGCAGAACAGTGCTAACAGAGGCAACAGTGGCATGGCGACGGGTTTCCGAGCGAGGCGAATCGAGCATACATCATCCAAGCATTCCGAGGTGGGGCTGCAGCGGCCTCCCTTTGTAACTAATTTGTTAATTAATTTAGGGTTTTGTAATATTTAATTATCTAGAGTAGTTAATTATTTATTTGTTTTGTATTATTTATTCAGACCCTCTGCGAGAGGGCAATGTTGTAATGAGTGTGTGTGCGTGTGATGTATGTCTTCCAACCCCACGTCTTTCTCCCTTTTATTTACTAGCTTATGATGGTTAGTTTAGGACATGTTTTAATTAGCATACTTATGTTCGCATGTTTGCATTCATTCATCTGTCTTGCATGCACCGGGCTCGGCGCATCATGCTAAATGCATTGTATTTCAAATTCCAAGTTGAATACATGCATCGAATTATTGCATCTCATATGCCATCCTTAGATTAGCCGAGCCTATTCTAGTGACATTTTTGTATGCGTTGCATTAGCCATCGATAACATGAACTAGGATCATGCATGTTTGCTAACTAGTTTCTTGTTTTGGCTTGGAGTACTCGGCAAGTGTTTACGCTTTAGCATCCTTGATGCGTATGAGTGACTGCCATGATAGCATGCTTACCATGAGGCTAACTGCTTATGTGATATACCTGCCTAAATGCCTGTGGGTGAAGGTTGGATTATTTAAATTAGAACAATTCATCGACTGCGAGTTTTAAGCCCACTTGAGAGTGGAAAATCACCATGTTTTCTAAGCCCGCTTGAGGGTGGCAAAATCCGCATTTTAGCCTACTTGCGAGTAGCAAACCGCTTCCAAAACGAACATGAGATGTTTTGTTCCAATTCAGGCGACCCAGTCTATACTTGTATGCTGTGCGCATCACATAGTAAATCTAGGCTAATAACCGGAATAAGAACGCATAATGTTTTCAAAACTCGATATCATGTTTAGTAGAGGCCGATCTTTGATCGGGCGAGCGGAGGTGCTCACGAAGTGACCTTCTCCAATCGTACCCAAGTTCCCGAGCCGAGGCAACTTTGGTGATGACGGACACGTGGCCTTAGGCAACGAGTCAGGGTTTCCTAAATTTCCCCAAAATAAAATATTTAGGTAGCGACTTTGTATCTGGCAAAGCAGTCCATGTTTGGTACTTCTTTCAAAAAATCTGTTTTCAAAACGATTTGCCGGGTTTGGACTCTTTGATGATTCATTGGTCTTGCATTGCACTCTGCGAGATTAGATACAGGACCGTGACTTTGAGTCCTGAACTGTGGTGACCCCAAAATGAACAAAACGGGGGATCTCCCCCCCGGGACGTTCGGGGATGTCTATAAGAGGCATGGGAATGATCTTCCTGAAAGCGTCCAAACTGAAGGTGGATGGAAGGAACTAAGGTAGCCCAGAACCATGCGATAATCTGATAATTCTTACTTTCCCATTCGTCAAGACGGTCATCAAATGCAGAGTCAGGCTCATCCTCCTTCTGGTTGGGTTTGAGAAGAGCACCGGTAATGATCCGCCAAATGCGTTTGCCTTTGATAAAGCTAGAGAGAACTTGGGTCCAACTAACATAATTGGGCCCATCAAAGATAACAGAAACAGATTGGATGTTCTCAGTATGATCCATAATTTTAAAAACGGAGGTCACCAATAGAATCAGAAGGCTGGAAAACCTTAGGGACAGGTAGGGCTGATGTCAGCACTATGGCTGTGAAGATGTCAGCAGAGAGACAGTGGCTGAGTAGGGCTGACGTTAGCGGCTGAAGAGGAAGAGAAATGGTTGAGGAAGTCGGGCGGAAGCCGAGGCAAGGAGCACGCGGCTAGGAGAAGCCGGGCGGAAGCCGAGGAGGATTCGGCTGATGCGGAAGCCGATGGCGGCTGATGTGGAAGCTGACGGCCAAGCTGAGGTCGGATCGACTGAGGCAGAAGCCGAGGGAACGAAACTGAGGGAAGCCGGCTGAGACGCATGCGAAAGCGTGTTGCGAGTGGAAGCGACGTCAATCAACGCGCTTCTCTTTGGGAGACGCGTGAGGGCGCGTGGAAAGGCTGATGGTGGTGATTTTGGCGGCGTTGTTTTCGTCTGGAAGAGGTGAAGAGGCTGGTCTAGTCCAACTGTAAAAACAGTTATGGACGAGAAACGCAGAACCCAATAAAAACCAACGTGAGACAGAATCAAAACTTGCCAGACCAATAAAAGAAAATTAAAAAAATGTAATATGAGAGAACCCTAGACTCTGATACCATGTTATGAGAGTAATTCTGATATATTGAATTGAATAAATAATACAATAGCAGAAGCCTATATATATAGGCTAATAAGAAACCTAGATAGGTACATACAATGAGATTGAGATAAGTATAGATAGAGATATATTTACAATACAATAGATAAGTATAATAATATACAGCTAACAGTGAGTATTGATTGGGGTCTGAAAAATGAATTTCTTAGTTAGCAAACCTATATTTTGGGGTCACAGATCGTAAGAGGTAAATTTTATTTTGAAAGATTTGTTAAGATTGTAAAGATTTAATTTGGTGCGAGTAAACTGACCCAAGGTATCCTATATAACCAAAAATAAATAAAAAAATTGAGTGAGAGAGAGAGAGAGGGGAGTATAGGACCATTTGACATGAGTTAAAAACTCAAGTGATGGAATTGGAGGACATCAAAAATGAAAAACATATTGCAGTTCACTGGGAGTATTAAAAAAAAAAATTGCAACATATATGGAAGTTTAAAAAAATTTACAATACCAAGATTTTTTTTATTTTTGTTGTTAAATCATCAAAATAATTTTCTGATTAGAGGTGAACAAGGAAACTAAAAAATCCATAAATTGATCAATCCAATAAGTTTGGTTTGAATTTTTTAATTCGTAGTTTTGATTCTATTATGAAAAAGCACATTGATTTTGGATTTAGGTGTATGGTTTTGGATTTAAACCAAATCAGACCGTATAAATTTGTTTGAGAGTTTCATGTTTGTTACATGTTAAACAATATGTTTATTTGTTAGATGTTATCTTTGTTTAAGTTAATTGTTGAACGATGGACATGTTCATATTTCGAAATTTTATGTTTTAAAAAAGAGAAAATTGGTGAAAAATTAATTCTAGTAATTGTCTAAGGCATTAGGGTTTTTTTTTTTTTTTTTTGTTGGTGAGAGGTCTACATTTTGTGAAATAGTTTGGTAAGAAATTCTGGAGGATATTTTGTTTCTAATTTTACCCCTTGACTTTTTTTCATCTATTTGATTTTTCGTTGACTATCTGTTCAAATTTATATCTATCTGTTCAAATTTTTTATCTATCTATTGAAATTTTTTGTCTATATGTTTAAATTGTTTTTGTCTGTCTGTTCAATTTTTTTTGTCTATTTGTTCATTTTCTCTATGTAAATTTTCTATCTGTCCAAATTTTATATACACAAATTTTCTATTTGTTCAAATTTACCTGTCCAATTTTTTATTTGTTCAAAATTTTTATTTGTACAAATTTTCATTTGTATAATTTTTATCTGTACAAATTTTATAGCACAATCAAACATCTATTCCAATTTTGATCTTATTTTTTTAGCTATTGAATTTTTTGACCTATTTATTCAATTTTTATATCTATATGTTGAACCTACTTTCTCTCTGTGCGTGGAACCAAACATATGGAATCTGTTGAACCTATCTATTTATTGAACCTATATATCTACAATCTGTTTCATCAAAAACAACACAACAACAATCAATAACTTTTAAAAAAATAAAAATAAATAAATAAATAAAGTTGAATTATACTAATAGTCCCTATAGTTTGGAACTCGTATTACTTTGATTCCTAACTTTTTAATTGTAACACATTTAATCTTGAATTTTAAATCTTATTGCAAATAAAGATAATTGAAGATACCATTGCTTAATTTCAAAGGTAAAGTTACCAATTTGATAAAATATAAACTAATTTGACAAAAATAAATGTCAAAAAAATATTTTTCAATTTTTAAAAATTATTTCTATTCACCAAAGATAAAATTATGTAAAATTAATAAATATTTTACACATTTATTTATTTTACCAAATTAATTTTTATTATGTGTTTGAATGATAATCATGTAATAGGTAGTTGTTACCTTTTTAATGTGTAATCAATACATTTAATGTATGAAATATTTTTAGTTTTGAATTTTTTTATTTAATGGATTGGTTTAGTAATTGTAACAACCCTCATCACTTATCACTGATTAATTGTCGATTACTGCTAAACTGAGAATGATTATAATTGATAATTGAATTGATTGAAATACTGAACTGACTGATTGACTGTATCTGTTTAAGTGCATTCTATCTGTTGATCGTCAGATTATCTGTCCATGTCTTTGTGTTTAAACTGCAAATTGAAGGCCTTATCGGCGGCCGAATCTGAAATTCATTGATGTTCTGTGTTCATTAGAATTTATATGATTTTATGGTGTATTTAATTGAAAATTGATTTGGTATGACTAAATTAGATTAAATATTGATAAAATGCACAAATTAGACTTAATTACTATTTTGCCACTTAGTGGCACACTACCTAAACCTTTTTGAAGCTTTGTTATACACTTAGCAAATATTTCCTCAGCTCATTTTGAGAGCATAGCCGTCCATAGAGAGAGAGGAAGTGAGAGAGTGAGTTCATCTTGCTTCATCTTGAATTGGCTTGAAAGACTTGAAGAAATTGTAGGAGATTTGCCTTCTTGAGCCTCTAGACTTGTATTTGAGGACCTAGGTAAGGAATTCAACCTCTCATTGTTGTCTTTAAGTTGATTCTTGCATGATTCATGTCAAATTGTAGAGCTAAGGCATGATTTAGTTCTAGCATGTTGAATTGAAGCTCATTCCATGCATGCATGTGTATATATTGAAGAGTTTGAGTTGTTTTTCATGGCAAAAGGTTACATGCATGCTCATATTTATGTTTAAGTCTATGATTTCATCTTATTTTGAAAGGAATGAGCTCATTAGAGCATGTATTGAAGCTTTAAATTGGTTTGAATTTATGCATGCCATGTTTGAGTATTGTTCATGAAATTTGGTTTGAGGATGAGTTTAATTAAACACCCTTGGGCCTTGGCTTTTTACAAATTGACCTTTGAAATATAATATATCATGTGTTTACAAGTGTTTTTCCAGAAAATGGGCCCAAGAGGATCGAATTTGGTGTTTGAAAACATGATTTTGAACTTGGAGCTCAAATCTGGATTTTCCAGATTTTGGTCTTCCGCTCGAGCGGGGAGATAGACGCTCGAGCGAGAAATTCAAGCTCTCAGTACTTTGCACTGTTCATCAGTCCGCTCGAGCGAAGGAATGTATGCTCGAGCGGAGGATTGGGTGACACGCTCGAGCGGGCGTCGAGCGTGAATTTCACTTATCCAGTACTTTCACTATAGCTTACAGTCCGCCCAAGCGTATTTTAGCGCGCTCGAGCAGAGACCTTTGTTTGCCTGTACGCTCGAGCGGGGTAACCTGCGCTCGAGCGGGACTCTGTTTCACTGAAATTCTGAAAATGTTTTCTGAATGCATCTTTGCATCCTCATTTCATCCTAGGCATTCTTAGGCCTAGTTTAAGGCATTTTAATGAGGATATAGATGTAGAACCACACCGAGGGAAATTAGGGATTAAGTTATTATCTTTCCCAACTGTATAGCTTAGTGTGTGTTCGTTCTGTAAACTGTGTAGGGTTGGCGACAAGAGACACGCTCTAGCTTTACTGTAGCCCAGAACTCTATGAGTAACAATCGTGTAAAGATATGTTCAACTGTGAATATTTCTGACTGTTTAACTGAACTGTTTTCTAAACTGATACTGTTAATCGAATGAATGAATGTCCTATATTCTGAACTGTATTGTGGCATCCTTAGCAACTACTGTTTACTGTTACTGTTACAGAGATCTCTGTCGGTTCCCTTGTTGGAACCACTACTGTTTACTGATTGATGGCCATCATTGACTGTTCGGTCTTTTAGACCTACTGTTTACTGTACTGCTATGCTAATGGATGTACCACATATGACTGTTTACTGTACTGAACAACTGATAAACTGATTGAAATGAACTGTTTTCATTACTGTAAGGACATTTATCCTTAATCTCTTTACGCATTATGTTATTCACTGGGCTTTAGCTCACTGTTTATATATATATGTAGGTGTTCAGGCACCAGACCGGAGCTAGGAGCGCCGGTTAGACTCCCCTTTTTGTCAAGCCAACTACTGTGCCTCACTGCGAGGTTCCGAGCCTGCCAAGCTATGGCTTAGGGGTGTTTTGTTTTTTCCCCGTCTGTCTATGTATCTGTTTTGTATAACTGTATAGACATAGCACTATTACTGTACTGTTCAATAGGGATTAGGTCCCTGTTCTGTACGGTTGTAAATATTGTACATACTGTTTTGTCACTGACTGCATATATGTATGAAAAATCTTTTTGCATACAGATTGTCACAGCTCATTGGACATTGTTTATTTACTGTATTGGCTTCCGCCATGCCCCTGTACTCTGTATTACTGTCTTAACTGTTAAGCAGGCCTTCGGTAATCTCGGATTACTGGCCGGTTACGGTACTAAACCCATAGGGGCGGGTTTGGGTCGTGACAGAGTGGTATCAGAGCGATACTTAACCATGAGTTATACCGCACACACGTGTCCAAATGAGCTATAGGATGTCCTAGAAAAGCGATTAGGGCATTACATGAACATGAAAAGTGTGTGTGGATATGACATGAATATGTGTGCTAAATGTTTAAATGTTTAAAGTATGCAACTTCCTATGTTTATTATTATTATGTTGCATATAGTGAAATGGACAATGCAAACACTGTTAATGAAACTGAATTATCCGAAGCCAGAATGGCGAGACTTGAAAGAACTGTTGAATTTCTAACTGAGGCCTTAAGACAACAGTAACAACTGAACCAACAGCCCCCACCTCCTCTTCCGGCACAGCCGGAACAGAATGTCAATGTGAATGATGGGGACATAATTGCTCTCATCCAGAAGTTCAGTAAAATGAAACCGCCATCCTTTCAGGGAGGCCTTGAACCATTGAAAGCTGAAGCTTGGGTTCTTGAAACACAAAAATTATTTGAAGTGTTTCCGTGCTCTGAAGCACATAAAGTACTATTAGCTACCTTCACCCTTCAAGAAGAAGCTAGAAGGTGGTGGATGCTAGTCCGTGACACCAACACCAGAATGACATGGGCTCAGTTCAAGGAGTCCTTCTTTGAAAAGTATTTCCCTCAGTGTGTCAGGGACAGAAAAGTGACTGAATTTGAACAACTGAGATAGGGTACAATGTCCGTTGCTGAATATGAAACAAAGTTCACCGAGCTTGCTAGATACGCACCACATATGGTGGACACTGACTACAAGAAGGCCAGGAAATTTGAAGGCGGCCTTAATGTTGCAATTCTTGACAGAATAAATGTCCTGAAACTACCGAACTATGTGAATGTTCTTGACCGAGCTCTGATGGCTGAATCGAACATCGAGGCACTGAAACAAACTGAAACACCAGCATTTGAATGGCGTGGTAAAAGGCAGGGTTTTAAGTTCAAGAAAGGCAAAAGCAATCCATTGAACAAAAAGCAAAATATCGGGTCAACGACTACTTCTAGTCAAGGGAACCGGTCTATACCGCCCTGTTCTGAATGCGGTAAGAACCATAAGGGAGTGTGTTATAAAATTTCTGGTGCTTGTTACAGGTGTGGCAAGGTGGGCCACATGGTTAAAGACTGCCCCTCTGCTCCGTAGGCTAATAGTAAAGCTGCACCTAGCGTAGCAGCATCAACTGCTAAACCAAAGCCTAACACCAAGGCTACCGGGAAAGAGCCTATAAGGCAGGGCTGAGTGTTCGCCCTAGTACCGGGAGACGTACAAAATACCGAGACCGTTGTGTCAGGTATCCTCTCTATTTGTACTCAAAATGCATATGTATTGATTGATTCGGGGTCTACACATTCTTATGTATCACATGCTTTTTCGCGAAAATTGAATAGACCCTTAGAACCCATGAATTATCTGTTAGCTGTATCATCACCCGTTGAGGGATCCATGACTTGTGCATACATGTACCCTGCTTGCAAAATTATTATTGGAGATGCACATTTGTTTATTGACTTACTGCCTCTGAACATAGATCATTTTGATGTAATATTGGGAATGGACTGATTAACGAAATATCATGTTACCATAGACTGTGTAACGAAACAAGTAGTTTTCCGTCCACCGGGTTTGCCTGAATTTGTGTTTAATGGGAGTGGAGTGGTACCTCCTCCATATCTGATTTCATCTATGAAAGCTGTTAAATTGATTAGAAATGGGGTGTAAGGGATATTTCTGTTCTGTATTGACTGTACCTACTGATGATAAAACTGATGTGAACTGTATTCCTATAGTCAGAGAATTCCCAGATGTTTTTCCAGATAATCTGCCAGGAGATTTGGTTGACAGGGAGATTGAGTTCACTGTTGATGTGATTCCGGGAACACAGCCAGTATCTTAAGCTCCTTACCGAATGGCTCCAACTGAACTGAAAGAACTGAAAGTGCAATTGCAAGAACTGTTAGATAAAAAGTTTATCAGACCCAGTACTTCACCGTGGGGCGCACCTGTCTTGTTTGTGAAGAAGAAAGATGGCTCACTGAGACTATGTATCGATTACCGTGAACTGAACAAGGTAACTGTGAAAAATAAATATCCATTACTGCGTATTGATGACTTATTTGATCAGTTACAGGATGCCCAAGTGTTTTCTAAGATTGATCTCAGATCAGGATATCATCAGTTGAAAGTTAAACCTGAAGACATTGACAAAACTGCTTTTCGAACGAGGTATGGACATTATGAATTTTTAGTTATGCCTTTCGGAGTTACCAATGCACCTGCTGCATTTATGGACCTCATGAATAGAATCTTTAAACCATACCTTGATGACTTTATTGTTGTATTAATTGATGACATACTGATTTACTCCAAAAGTATAGAAGAACATGAACATTATCTGAGACTTGCCCTACAGACCCTAAGAGAACAGAAACTTTATGCTAAACTGTCTAAGTGTGAGTTTTGGCTTGATCATGTTATGTTTTTGGGTCATGTTGTTAGCAAAGATGGAATTTCTGTTGATCCGCAGAAAATTGAAATTGTAGTAAACTGGCCTAGACCAACAAATATGACAGAAGTTCGAAGCTTTTTGGGATTAGCTGGATATTACAGAAGATTTGTCAAAGACTTCTCCAAAATTGCCTTACCATTGACTCAACTGACACAGAAAGGGATATTATTTGACTGGACTGACCAAAGGGAATCAGCATTCCAAGAGTTGAAAACTCGACTTGTGACTGCACCTGTTCTTACCCTACCTTCAGGTACGGATGGTTATACTGTATTTAGTGATGCTTCTCATAAGGGTTTGGGATGTGTTTTAATGCAGAATGGGAGAGTTATTGCTTATGCTTCCCGACAACTGAGACCACATGAAAAGAACTACCCGACCCATGATCTGGAACTTGCTGCAGTGGTATTTGCACTGAAAATTTGGCGTCACTACCTTTATGGGGCGACATGTGAAGTCTATACCGACCACAAGAGTCTGAAATATTTCTTCACACAGAAAGAACTGAACATGAGACAGCGGAGATGGCTAGAACTGATTAAAGATTATGACCTACAGATTTTGTATCATTCGGGAAAAGCCAACACCGTTGCCGATGCATTGAGTCAGAAATCGATTGGGAACTTAGCCTGTTTGCTTACCGGGCAGAGAGAGTTGCTTCGTGACCTTGAAAAATCTGAAATTGAAATTGTTTTGCGAGAACAAGGCGGAACAGTAGTTGCTATTTCTGCTCAACCGGCACTGATTGAAGAAATTAAAGAAAAACAACAACAGGATGACTTCTTGAAGAAGATCATCGAAGAAAGGGAATCTAAACCGAGACCGGGGTTCAAATTTGAAAATAATGTACTGAAATTTCAGGAAAGACTGTGTGTACCGAATGATACTGAACTGAAAAGAAGAGTTCTGCAAGAGGGCCACAACTCAAAATTTTCTATTCATCCGGGGAATACGAAAATGTACCAAGATTTGAAATTGAATTTCTGGTAGCCGGGAATGAAGAAAGAAATTGCTGATTTTGTATCAAAATGCCTTCATTGCCAACAGGTTAAAGCTGAACATCAACGACCCGCAGGCTTACTGCAGCCCTTACGAATACCGGAGTGGAAATGGAAACATATTACCATGGATTTTATTGTGGGATTGCCTCGCTGTAGTAAAAGTATGGACTCAATTTGGGTTATTGTTGATAGACTAACTAAATCTGCTCACTTCTTACCTGTTAAGACAATTTATAATGCGGACAAATTGGTTGTACTCTATAGTGATGAAATTGTTAGACTACATGGAGTGCCTGTGTCCATTGTTTCTGACAGGGATTTGAAGTTTACATCGAGATTTTGGCAAAGCTTACAGACTGCATTGGGTACTGAACTGAGACTGAGTAGTGCCTATCATCCTCAGACCGATGGCCAGTCAGAAAGGACCATCCAGACTCTGGAGGATTTATTGAGAATGTGTGTCCTTGATTTTCAGGGAAACTGGGAAAGCCATTTGCCTTTAGCTGAATTCGCCTACAACAACAGTTACCACTCAAGTATTGGTATGGCACCTTTCGAGGCATTGTATGGCAGAAAATGTAGATCTCCGATTTGCTGGGCAGAAGTTGGAGATGGCCCTTTGCTTGGGCTCGAGATTGTATATGAATGAGAAAGTAAAACTGATACAACAGAGACTGAAAACCGCACAGAGCCGACAGAAAAGTTATGCGAATGTCAGAAGACGAGACAGAGAGTATGAAGTGGGTGATCACGTTTTTGTGAAAGTGACACCGATAAAAGGCCAGACTCGTTTTGGAGTCAAAGGCAAGTTAGCACCAAGATACGTCGGACCGTATGAGATTATTGAGAAAATCAATCCGGTGGTGTATCAAGTTGCGCTTCCTCCTGAAATGGAGCATATGCACAATGTCTTCCACATTTCTATGTTGAGAGACTACCTCCGGGATCCTTTTCATGTGATTGAGCCTACTCGTGTAGTGTTGAGTGATAACTACACTTATGAGGAACGGCCTATACAGATTGTGAACAGACGAATCAAGAAGTTGAGGAACAAAGAGATTCCGTTAGTGAAAGTTGACTGGCAAAACCATGGTGGCGTGTATGCCACTTGGGAAAGGGAAGATGACATGGCTAAAAGATATCCTGAACTATTTCCACTGAACCCTGTTTTCTTCCAGAATGAAGGTAACTCGAGTTTAGAGGACTAAATTCTTTTTAAGGAGGGGAGACTGTAACAACCCTCATCACTTATCACTGATTAATTGCCGATTACTGCTAAACTGAGAATGATTATAATTGATAATTGAATTGATTGAAATACTAAACTGACTGATTGACTATATCTGTTTAAGTGCATTCTATCTGTTGATCGTCTGATTATCTGTCCATGTCTTTGTGTTTAAACTGCAAATTGAAGGCCTTATCGGCGGCTGAATCTGAAATTCATTGATGTTCTGTGTTCATTAGAATTTATATGATTTTATGGTGTATTTAATTGAAAATTGATTTGGTATGACTAAATTAGATTAAATATTGATAAAATGCACAAATTAGACTTAATTACTATTTTGCCACTTAGTGGCCCACTACCTAAACCTTTTTGAAGCTTTGTTATACACTTAGCAAACATTTCCTCAGCTCATTTTGAGAGCATAGCTGTCCATAGAGAGAGAGGAAGTGAGAGAGTGAGTTCATCTTGCTTCATCTTGAATTGGCTTGAAAGACTTGAAGAAATTGTAGGAGATTTGCCTTCTTGAGCCTCTAGACTTGTATTTGAGGACCTAGGTAAGGAATTCAACCTCTCATTGTTGTCTTTAAGTTGATTCTTGCATGATTCATGTCAAATTGTAGAGCCAAGGCATGATTTAGTTCTAGCATGTTGAATTGAAGCTCATTCCATGCATGCATGTGTGTATATTGAAGAGTTTGAGTTGTTTTTCATGGCAAAAGGTTACATGCATGCTCATATTTATGTTTAAGTCTATGATTTCATCTTATTTTGAAAGGAATGAGCTCATTAGAGCATGTATTGAAGCTTTAAATTGGTTTGAATTCATGCATGCCATGTTTGAGTATTGTTCATAAAATTTGGTTTGAGGATGAGTTTAATTAAACACCCTTGGGCCTTGGCTTTTTACAAATTGACCTTTGAAATATAATATATCATGTGTTTACAAGCGTTTTTCCAGAAAATGGGCCCAAGAGGATCGAATTTGGTGTTTGAAAACATGATTTTGAACTTGGAGCTCAAATATGGATTTTCCATATTTTGGTCTTCCGCTCGAGCGGGGAGATAGACGCTCGAGCGGGAAATTCGAGCTCTCAGTACTTTGCACTGTTCATCAGTCCGCTCGAGCAAAGGAATGTACGCTCGAGCGGAGGATTGGGTGACACGCTCGAGCGGGCATCGAGCGTGAATTTCACCTATCCAGTACTTTCACTATAGCTTACAGTCCGCTCGAGCGTATTTTAGCGCACTCAAGCGGAGACCTTTGTTTGCCTGTACGCTCGAGCGGGGTAACCTGCGCTCGAGCGGGACTCTGTTTCATTGAAAATTCTGAAAATGTTTTCTGAATGCATCTTTGCATCCTCATTTCATCCTAGGCATTCTTAGGCCTAGTTTAAGGCATCTTAATGAGGATATAGATGTAGAACCACACCGAGGCAAATTAGGGATTAAGTTATTATCTTTCCCAACTGTATAGCTTAGTGTGTGTTCGTTCTGTAAACTGTGTAGGGTTGGCGACAAGAGACGCGCTCTAGCTTTACTGTAGCCCAGAACTCTGTGAGTAACAATCGTGTAAAGATATGTTCAACTGTGAATATTTCTGACTGTTTAACTGAACTGTTTTTTGAACTGATACTGTTAATCAAATGAATGAATGTCCTATATTCTGAACTGTATTGTGGCATCCTTAGCAACTACTGTTTACTGTTACTGTTACAGAGATCTCTATCGGTTCCCTTGTTGGAACCACTACTGTTTACTGATTGATGGCCATCATTGACTGTTCGGTCTTTTAAGACCTACTGTACTGTTCGGTTTTTTAGACCTACTGTTTACTGTACTGCTATGCTAATGGATGTACCACATATGACTGTTTACTGTACTGAACAACTGATAAACTGATTGAAATGAACTATTTTCATTACTGTAAGGACATTCATTTTTAACCTCTTTACGCATTATGTTATTCATTGGGCTTTAGCTCACTGTTTATATATATATGTAGGTGTTCAGGCACCAGACCGGAGCTAGAAGCGCGGGTTAAACTCCCCTTTTGTCAAGCCAACTACTGTGCCTCACTGCGAGGTTCCGAGCCTGCCAAGCTTTGGCTAAGGGGTGTTTTATTTTTCCCCCGTCTGTCTATGTATCTGTTTTGTATAACTGTATAGACATAGCACTGTTACTGTACTGTTCAATAGGGATTGGGTCCCTGTTTTGTACGGTTGTAAATATTGTACATACTGTTTTGTCACTGACTGCATATATGTATGAAAAATCTTTTTGCATACAGATTGTCACAGCTCATTAGACATTGTTTATTTACTGTATTGGCTTCCGCCATGCCCCTGTACTCTGTATTACTGTCTTAACTGTTAAGCAGGCCTTCGGTAATCTCGGATTACTGACCGGTTACGGTACTAAACCCATAGGGGCGGGTTTGGGTCGTGACAGTAATGATATCGAAATTGTTGCCATATTTGACTTTTGAAAAAATAGAAACTAATTTAATGAAAATAAAAACAGCCGCCCATTACATCATCATCTAAACACATAACAAAAATTAATTTGGTAACAAAATAAAGAAAGAAATGTGTAAAAGATTTATCAATTTTACATATTTTTATCTTTAGAGGGTAGAAATAATTTTTAAAAAATTAGAAATATTTTTTTGACATTTATTTTTGTTAAATTAATTTATAGTTTATCAAATTGACGACTTTATCCTTGAAACTGAATAATGGTATCTTCAATTATTTTTATTTGAAATAAGATTTACAATTTAAGGTCAAATGTGTCACAATTAAAAAGTTACGGACCAAAGTAATACAAGTCCTAAACTATAAGGATCATTAGTATAATTCACTAAAAAAAACAAACAAACAAACAAACAAATAAACAAAAACTTTGAACAGATCTAGATCTGAGAAATCTGTTCAACAACTTAACGTATCTGTTACCACAACTACAATATATATATATAATGTAATCATTATACCTGTTCTTTACCACTTGATGAACTTCTTGCTGATGATGAAATCTTCGTTTGCCATTGATTTTTTAGCTGATTTTTTTGTGTTAGAATTTTTTTAGCTTGACTTTTTTAACCTCATTCGATTTGATTTTTTTAACTTTTGTAAGAAAAAAAATATAATGATTATGATTTAGATGTGACGTTTTATCTTATTGACTTATGTAGCTAATTTTGTCTTTGTGGTTTTTTTTTTTTTTTTGTGCTAAAAATCTAAAACCAAAAGAAGCTGAAGAGGAGGAGCAAGGAAAAGAGCTATTGAAGCTCTTTTCACCTACTTGAACACTTCAGTGCCTTCGGCGAGAACAAGTACGGATCTATACATAAAACCTCCACTCGATGAACTTGATTTTTGTTGTTTTTGTAGATGAGGCGAAGACGGAGAAGGCGATGAGGTGTCGATGTCAGCGTTGGCGAGGGTTAGGGTTTCACACTCCTTCACATTTTCTCTCTCCTCTAGCAGATCTGAGTCGTTTTTTGATTTGAGTGCTGTTTTGGACGATTCGTTGGCTACAGTGGCGATTGTAGAAGAGGTAGCCTCCGTAGACCTTGCCGTGAGGAAGATAAATCAAGGTCAGTCGATCAGATCAAAAACAGATAGAGAGTTGAAATGAAGAAGAAGCGGCGGAGGCAACACCCATGGCCACCGTCACAGCGGCAGTAGTGGTGACCAAGCCACGGAGGCGGCGAGGCTGAAAGTGAATAAAGAGAGAGAAATAGAGAGAAAGCGGTTGAAGAGGAAAGAAAAAAGAGAGAGTAAAAGGAAGAGAGAGAGGAACCGTAACTTGTTTTTGGGTTTTGGAACAGTGCAATGATATATGTAAAGAAGGGTATGTTAGTCATTTTACTTGAATTTATCCTTTTAGTTAATATGTCATCTTTTGAACATTTGACTAAATAAAAGTATAATTTGAATTTTTAAACTGAACACTATTTAAAAAGAAGGTAAATTACAATCACACCTCCTGAGATTGGTTTAAAATATAAATTGCCTCTCGTGGTTTAAAAATTATAAATATCCTTGTTAAAATTTTTTATTTAACGGAATTAATTAAAAAAATAAAATTTATAATTACTCTCTTATACAATAATAAAATTACCTAAATTATTATTGAAACATATTTCACACATCATTAAAAACTGTTAATTGACTTAATGATTTATTAATAATAAGGACGATTTGTTAAGAAGATAGAAATCTCAAGAGGTGAAATATAATTTCCAGAATCACAAGATTCGTATTTTAATTAAATCTCAAGAGACGTATTTGTTATTTATCCATTTAAAAAATTATGACAGATTAATATTTGCTTAGCTTGTGAATATTATGAAAATAATTTGTATGACAGATTATTATTTGCTTAACTTGTGAATATTATGAAAATAATTTATTTGATGAACACATTACTATTATTTTTAAAATTTACGATAAGTAAATTTTTTTTAAAAGTGTTATGTAATTTTTTTATAAATAAATGATGTAAAACCATGATTCTAAATTACTAAACAACACCCTTACATACCTTGGTAGCGCGGCTGATAAACAATCGTAACTTACAGAAACAGATAAAAGCTCTTGTTGAATATTTTGTACAAAAATATGGCACAAATTTTTTTTAAAAAAATATTTATAAATTAAAAAAAAAAATTTGATGTGACATGCAATAATAGAACATTAATCTTTGAAATAAAATATACTGAGATTAAAGGATGAAGACAAAATCAACTGTCACATAAAAAAATTGATTCCTAAACTACTTCCCCACCCCACCCCACCCCACCCATCTCCCCCAAAAATCAATTGATTTCTGTTTTAGAATCACTACTTTATTTTTTCATCTTTAAATAAGAAGACAGTCTACAAAAGGATATTTAAGGAGGAAAGAACAACAAACAGAAGAAATACTTAAATGGACTCGAAAACTTAACTCCCTCCCAAATTCCTTTGTAACAAAACATTCTACACAAGTCAGACAACTATAGTACACTCGCCACCAATGATGGCACTGGATTGATACACGAAGCGGATAAAATCAAAGAATCACCAAATTTGCCACAGACGAAGACACCTCAAGTACTCTTTCTCCAAAGGATATAGTTAGTGGTTGTTGAAGATGAGGCAGCTCCGATCAACAAATTTCACTGTCTTCCTTAGGGAGAGTGCAGCCATGAAGATATGAATGAAAGAATTGTCCATTACCAAATTATTAACCAATCTGCTGCAATTTCTTTTCGCTGTCTTCATCTTAATTCTAAAACCCCACTTCAGATATCACTGTCCAGTCCACTCTCTTAACAGAGTTAATGGGAACAAGAAGCTACCTCCCTCTGGAAGGTCTTCTGCAAAACATTAATTATGTACAACTCAGTCATCCAGCATTGCCAGCAACCTCAGCAGCTCGTTGCCTCATCATCTCCATCACTGCTGCCCTTCGCCGGGAATCAGACTGCTGTTGCAACCTCCTCACATGTTCTTTCAAATCTCTGAATTAATATCAACATATATAATATTTATGACAGGTCTAACAAGTAAAGCCACCAGAAACAAGGAGAGGAAAAGAAAAAGGAGAGGGACTGTGGCACTTCAAAGTTTGTAAATGGGAGGACATTGATATACAAACCTGCAACGTGGTACATGGCACTCAGATTCCTTGCAAGCTCGAGCATGAAGTTGAAGAAGATACCACATTTTCTTGCAGAGAGGACACCCTCCAGACGCACGTGTTTTGCATTGCATCCCATGTCGGAAAAGACCCTTCACCTTGCGACAATTTGGATATTGACAATGAGGAGAACGACACTGAGACGCATGAACCAGGAGGTCGAGCATTTTCCTAAGCTGCGACATCAAATAATCAAATCATGCCAGGCCTCAAGTAGAAAACATACAACTCTTTTGAATCATTCTATCAATACCTTAAATAGCAAGGAGTGATGGAAGTAGTAGGGTAAATGGACCTACAGATTGAGGCTACTGACAAAACACTGAAGAGAACCTTTTATTGAGGGGATTGTGGTCTAAACACTAAAAAGAACCTTTCTTTTTATAGGTAAGTGAATGAGATTTGAACTAGTCATTTTAATGGAGAAATGTGGTCTTTTGCTAAATAAACGAACTTTATAAAAAAGCATCAAGACGATGCAAAGAATACAAGGAAAATAGCAACCCAGAATGGACTGCAAAAGCACACGATCTAAGCAAATCCTCCACAAAATGTATAAAAGTCAACACATCAGGATCAACTGGACCGGTAACCCAATTATGCAATATCATAAGAAGCCTACTTTCTAACCAAAGAAAGGAATGGCACATGTTCTAAAATACACGCCTATTACGCTCCAACCAAACCAATCACAACAAACAATGGGAAGCAAATAACCAAGCCTTCTGCCGCCTCTTACCCGCCCCCCTCCCCCCCCCCCCCCCCCCACAACAACTGAGCAATACTTCCGACACCGATCCTGGTTGCACCCAAACCAACCCAAAAAGAGCAACCACCCTACAGCAAAACCATGACACCACCGGGCACTGCACAAGCAAATGATCAACCGTTTCCGCATCTCTACAACACAAACAACACCAATTGACCAACACATGCCTCCGCCGGATCAAATTATCAATAGTAAGGATACGGCCCAAAGCAGCTATCCAAACAAAAAAAGCTACCTTGGAAAGAGAACCCGTTGCCCAAATACATTTCCAATAAAACACACCACCAACACCCCCGGCAAGCGCCCCATAAAAAGAGGACACTGTGAAAACACCTTTAGAACTCTGGACAACCCAGACCATAGAATCCATCCCATCCCATCTGCAACCCATACAAAAAACCTAGTAGATCCACCAATTGGTCTAGCTCCCAATCCAGTATAGCACGACGAAGACGAACATTCCAAACAACTTATTGCCCTTGCTTCCCCCTAACAGAAGCAACCAACTCCTCCCCATCAGCGGCAATAGCATAAATCGAAGGGAACATGGCCGCCACAGTCAAGCCATCACAACACCGATCTTGGCAAAAGCGAACTTGATCAGCAACCCCCACTCTAAACCGAACCCTCTCCCAAAAAACCTCCCTCCCCAACCAAATCCCCTACCACAAAACATCCCAGATAAGCAGAACCTTTTATAATAATCAACCACACAGAATGATATCCACATCAAGAGATAATATCCACTCACAACAGTTAGAAAATATATTTAATGCTCAAATATATAAACTTGCATCAAGATGTGGACAAAGGAATATGCTCCAAGATAGCCTTAAGGCTCAAGTCACCTAAAAGGTCATGCCCCCCCACGTGACATCAGTGTATTCCTCAAAACTCTGTTTTGTTTTATGCGTAACACATGTCACATGTCTACTAAAAAATAGATGTGGTGCTCATCACAGCACATGAGAGGATCTGATCCCAATTTATGAATAATTGACAGCTAAATAAGTTTTTGAGCAGCCCTATGACCTTTCCTCATCAAAAAGGTTTATACAACATTAAAAGGCCTAAAGATACAAATAATATACTGATAAAAAATGTATACAACCTTCTAATGGTTTGTAAAATGCACTGAGTTTTAACCCAAAAACTGAATTTGAAAGTTGCAAGATATAAACTAATTTTCCAATCACCATCCCTTCCTTGCTCCTACAAGAAAGGCTTTTAGGCTTTCCTCAGGAAGGAAAAAGGACATGACATTTTCAATTGTCACTTCTTTATGACATCAACTGGAACTACAATGTCCCCCAGCGTAGTACTATATTTTCTATTTCTCATCGGACTTCTTCTATGAATTTCCCACAAAAAAATAAAAAAATGAAAAAAAATGAAGAAGAAGAAGAAGAAAAAAAAAAGAAATAAAGAACGAACGAACCACAAAAAACAGAAAGTGCCAACAAGACAAAAAGAAATTCAATAACTAAGGGGAAGTAAAAATTTATAAAGAAATTCAGAAGAATAAAAAAAAAAAAAAAACCTGTAAAACTCGTAGTTCCCTAGCTTCTGTGTTCTGTGCATCACGCTCAGCTATGGATGGATGATTAGTCAACTTATGAGGATGATCAATTCCTCCATCCTTTTGATAACAATCATTGCATACATCATAATCAGGGCAGATCTCACAGCGCCAACCTTGGCCGGCTTCAATGTCCAGATGACATACATTGCACGTTATCACAAATGCAGGAGCAGTTGGATTGTGAAGATGGTAAAGGACCATCATAGAGGAATGTTTAGCTCGGCGGAGCGTATCATACTGGTAATGATTTCCTTGACAAAGACTCAAAAATGCCTGTCTTGTATCAAAGAATTCGCTCTCAAGAATCTCATCTTTATCCTTGGTATCTTCAGATACATCATTGATTTCAACCTGCAAGATTTAATCATCTCACTTCTAAATCGGGATAGTCACAAAGTAACCATGCATCAATAATTAAATAGAGCTCACTGTACAATGACAAACAAGTAAACTCACAGATATCAAACCTTACCGGATAAAGTACATGTTTGTCCCTCTGATTGATAGGATGTCTGTCTCTCTCTTCAAGCTTTTGTTCAGCTTCATAACACCTGTAGGTGTATAAGCCCAAGCATCAAATGCAAATTGTAACCAGAGTCATAGCAAAAAATCGAGATTAAAGAATACAGTATGTTACAAGAACCATTAACTGATGATCCAGATGAAACCCCAAAAAATTCAACAATTACAAATTTTCTATCAAATAGGCACCACCACTCAAGGATGCAGAACAAACAGTCCATGGACCATATGAAGCCATAACCATAGATGAATACATTTGAATTTTCACATTTAAGGAATTAAGACATTTTAAAGAATTGATTTCTTTAACTGGAATCACTTCAAAAGGAGAAAGAAGTAGATGGGGAAATTGAAGGCCTTGAATCATGTCCACAACAGGAGTGCAATGTCTTACCCTGCCAGTTCTCCTGCTAAATTCTTATTATTATTATCATTACTATAACTATTTATTGTTATTATTAGTATTATAATGCCAGAAAAGTTTAAAATACACAAAATTGTAGAAGAATCCAAGTTAAGGAAAAGGAATGTGAGGTTGACAACAGAACTAAGTTCTGTACAAACAAATTTAAAGAAGAACTAGAAATCAGGAAGACTAATTGATTTTCAGTGCCACAGAAGCGACAATAATAAACTACCTTCTCCACTTATGCTCTCTCAATCGTCATCTGTCTCAGTTTTTGCAGATCCATTAGGTTTGCTTGTGGAAACTTAAGACACTAGTTGAGGCCTCATAATCAAATACTTACATTAAAGACAACACAAAGGCACAAAGTCATATCTGTGTCCATTGCATTTTACCTCATTTGAGATAATGCAGCAGTTCATAAGCCTAGTTGGCTAATGAATATATTTCTTTTCTTTTTTCCTTTTCTATTCTATATATGTGAATTGCGATTTTTAAATATATATATATTTTAAATGTCTTCTTTTTTTCCTTTTTTATATTATATTAAAATTTAGGCTTGGTTTGGCATCATCTAAATAAGCCAAAAAGTTAAAAAGTCACTATCTTATTTAAGTCACATCATCCTATTTAAATCACATCACCTCTCTAACACATCACATCAAACCCAACCCAAACCCAACACAAACCCACCAATAAGTCAAAAAGTACACTTTTTTAGTACATGCCAAACCAACCCTTAATATTTTGATAATAATCATGTGTTAGACTTTTCAAGGAATTAAATGTCTTTTTTTTTATTATATTATATTAAAGTCTAATATTTTGATAATAATCATATGTGTTAGACTTTTCAAGAAATTATTTTTATGCTTGTTCTTAATGCATTAAAGTGTTATTATGAGGGATAATAATCATATGTGTTGGGACTTTTCAAAGAATTCATATGTGTTGGATTTCAAAGAATTTTTTTTTTATGCTTGTTCTTAATGCATTAAAGTATTATTATGAGGGTAAGACTTGGGGGTTGAGAGAAGTTAATAAATGCTAAAGTTTTTTTTTTTTTTTAAATCAAAAAATCCAGAAATTTAGATTGAGAGATTAGAGCTCTCACAAAGCTTGGGGTTAAAAACCCCTTTTTGCTTAATATATAGTATAGATTATTTTGTAATCATCCAGGGTAGTTTTGCATATCTAGAGGGAAAAGAAAAACAATACAAATTTCACTGAATTATATTATTTATTTTGTAATTTTCTTGGCAGTCGTATTGGTTTAGCAATTTGTAAGCCATGTTTGTTCATGTTTATATTGCTTTTCTTTCAGTTACAGAGTATTTATAATTATTATTGGTTTATCAACAAATAATTTTGTTCAAATGGACATTAAGTGCACTATATCCATACACACAAGAGATTTTGGAATCTCAACCGATCTATGACATCAGTGTTCCGAGGCCTTGCCTTAAATTCAGTTTCTCTTCCCTTTCCTTATTTCCATTTTTGCTAGAGACATGGCTCCCAATGGCAACACAATAGCTATTAGAGAAATATGTGAATGAACCCATAATTAAAAAACTTACCACATAAAACTTGCGTGTACATGTACATATGTTTAGCAGGTCAAAAAATGTACAGTATTACAAACAATAATACAGCTCCGGTTCCAAAACTCTTACTTGTCACAAAGCTGAAAATTCTTGCACTGGTTGCAAACCCAACGATTTCCTGATACCATTAAAATACAGCAATGGGTGCATGCATGCTGCAAGTGAACCATGATAAAATCTTCCTTCATTGGGCAAATTGTTTCACCAAGCTGGACAAAATGGATAGCTTTTAAGAACAAGGGTAGCCAAACAAATAACTATTCAATTTCAAATTACCAAAACATATATACCACAGTACTCAACTCCCTAAATCCCCGATTATTTGGAGTCGGCTACAAGGATCTAATTTCTCCAGTTGGCTCAATTCAAAGCCATTAAAAGAAAAATAATATAAAAAGGTTGTACTCAATGCACATACTCCCACGCCACAACGCTAGGGCAGATAGCACTTACGCTATCGTGACAGGTCACAACCTTTAAACTAAATATAAATAATATCAAAAACTACAATATTTTTTTTATGTATAACAGCAGCAGAAGATTTGTAATGTGAGCTTGCCACCAACGCAGTACGCAGGAAATGAAAAGAAAAATAGACAAATGACAACAATAACAACAATACAACAAAGTTAGAAATTGATGAACACAGATTAAGGAAAACTAAAGGAACATGTATTCACATTCATAGGCAAGGTTTCAAAAAGCTGTTGCAGTCACCATAATGGTAGCGGCGGTGCGGGTGCCGGTGCGGGGTGTAAAGGCCATGTGCAGTAACCGGAACCGTGAATTATTTTATTTTTCACACAATTTGAAAAAAACTTGCCTGATACGCGTATTATTTTTTCCAGGATCACATTTATTGAGGTTTAAAATAGATTTTAATCAATTTTTGTTAGTTTTTAAGAATGATCCAATATATTTCATATTTTTAAATCACTATAAAAGGAGTTTTTTACATTTTATTTCAATGGTTAATGATTTTATACGTCATAAGCCCATATTGTTCCTATAATTTTATTTATTTTTTAAGAATAATTGATTTTAAATGTCTACAAAATTATTTTTGACCAATACCTGAACTAACTAAATAAAAAATGTTTACAATTATTAAATTAAATGATTATAAAAATAAAAATTGAGACATGAATAAAAATTATTTTTGAGCAACTAAATATTGCAGAACGTGTATAATGTATATTTTGCAAGCTTTTTTATTTTTGAAAGAAAGCTGTTCAGAATATTATAAATGTTTGTAACAGTGTGTAACTGGGCCATTATGACCGTTACGGTACCGCTATGACCGTTACGTGACACCGAAACCGCCGTTACACGTGTGAATTTCTGTCACACTGCAAAAGCGGATGTAATGGGTAGTGCCTACCGCCGCAACCATTACGTAACAGCCACAACTGTTACGTAACACTAGTTTTTGAAACCTTGTTCATAGGAAAATAACTAAATTGAGATATTGGATATTAGTATTACTTTGTGCATTAGTAACAAATCCTTTGATGCGTTGCCAGTAAGATCAGATTGACCAGATGCTTTTAGAGCCCTTTTTGTTATGGTCTTTTTGGTTGTTCCTTTCTTATGTAGTTTTCTGCCATCTTCTTCTTGACGAAGCTGGTAGATAATATCTTCTGCAGCACCTGGCCAGTAGTCCCCATCAAAATAAGGTAACCGAGCTGCAGTCACCTTAGCCTTGCATTCCTCAGTGGATACAAAGAAATGGTGGTATAAATTCGTGAGCTCGACCACAATATTTTCCTTTGCAGCCTTTCTTAACATTGATAAGTACCTGAATTTTAAATTTAAAAAAAAAAAAAATTATCCATGTAAATCTGAGGCAGATAAAATCTTGCTTCATGATATGAACAACAGTAAAATGATCACACATCTAAACGCTATTTGCCTCACCACTCTCTGAGTTTATCAGATTTTGGTGTTTTCTGAATTTCTGGATGGCAATACAAAATATAGTCTTCACCCTTCAACGGAGGGCAAGCCCATATATAGCAACTTGTGAAACCACGTTTTTTGCAATATTCAAGGTATCCAATCTGAAAAGAAAATCAGACATACAATCGAGAAGGTTAATAAACAATGAGGATAATGATGATAATAAAAGAAGCACCGGCACATCAACAAAATATATGAATAAGCAAACAAAAACAAAAAATAAAATAGCAAATATGTAAACTTACCAGAATTTCATGGTAAACGAATGTACGGAGTGCCTCTCCAGTCACTGCTTTAATCTCAGGCCTGAAATACTTAACAGAGTCCAGATATGAGAGATAAACGCGACGATGATTTGGCTGTTGGCACTCTGATCCGAATTCTTGAACATACATGCCAAACAGGCACACCTCCACGCCTTCAATTTTCTGAAATAACAATATGACCTGGGAGGGGGGAAAAATTATTATTTATTTCATAATTTAGCAACACCACAGATGACAGTCACCAGTGAAACACAAAATGCTCTTGAAAAAAGGACGCCAGTATTCCATGTCTGTCTACTTCAAGAGAACATTAAAGACTAAAAAATATTAGTGTATATCCAGCATACCTTGGATTTATATGGGAATTCTGTTGGATAATTATCTTCTTGAAAAATCTCAAGAAATCGCTGCTTAACTTCCAACTTCTTGTCAACCGATGACACGACTCTAACTACAAGTGCTTCTGCCCCTGGAGTCTGACAATACCAAGGGTAAAATAGATTAGAAAAATTGGAATGGGCAGGCAGTCTGAACTGCACACTATGAAGCACATCAAACAAAAAGCTCAAGTTGTTAGAATTGCACCCAAATGTGTTGTGCCACAACTCAAATCAACGAACAGATATAAGCCACACACACAAAAAAAAGAGACAATAGTATGCAATATCACCAAGACTAGTCTTTTACAGTACAAGGAATTTCAGAGAGAAAAGACTAGCGAGGTGAGGAATAAACCAACGTGGCTATTGCCAAATGTTAATTTGAAGCATCACCTAAACTAGTCTTCTAAAAGAGGCCGATAAAAATGAGTCCATCAGCTAATCATATCACACACATGTGCATGTGTGCATATGTGCATACACAGATAAAGAAAGTTCAACCAGAATAATTAATGCAGGGTTTAATAACTGATTAAATAGAATGAGACCCCATATTTCCAAAAGGAAATAGAACTGCCAAGCTTCAGAGGTTATTTATTCCCAAAAAGTAAGGTGAAGCAGTTGATCCAATTTTTGAATTAAAATTATAAACTCTGCAATTTTTTGGAAGTGTCCTTCACTAAACCTAATTGAGTTTCTTGAGCATTTTATGAAGTTGAAATAATGGAATTTAAAACACAAAACATCAATTGTCACCCCACATAACATCATATGGAGAGTCAAAGGAATCACCTCATCATAACTCTTCCCCTGAAGTCTTGCCCTCTCTTGTTTTTCCTGCTTCAACCGCCTAAACAATCGTTGCTCTATGTGGTCACTAAGGATCGTTCTAGGCAAATCTTTTGCTCCAAGAACAGCACTCTGTGGTAAGGGCATACGCTCCCCTCTTTCAATTTCGGCTATATAGCAGTTTGGACAAGTATATTCAGCTTGCCCACCATCATTCCTTCGACCATTAAACAATGCACAGATTTGATGTTGCCAAGCCTCACACTTGTCACATTGAACCCACTGTATAAAATAAAGTAAAGATTAGATACATTAAAGCCCTTATAAGGGGCATTAAATATGGTAAACAAAGAAAGGATGTAACATACCCATTCTTCAGTCTCCTCGTCGTTTTTCTTCTTCTCCAGCCTTGCCTTTGGGATAGCAGTTCCATCAACTAGGATAGTATCTCCACGGGCCTCATTATAGCATGGAATGCAGAAGTAATGCCGCGTATCACCAGCTCCTATGGTATAATACATTGCATTTCTTTTAATGCGCGCACCACATGGCGAACAATATAAAGGTGGTGGCTCAAAAGTGAGCTTCTCAACTGCACACAACTGACATGAGTTCTCACTCATTGAATGCTCCATAGCTTGATTTTTTTCTGCCTTTGCTTTACTCTGTCAAAAGCAAAAAGTAGGAATAAAATCTCATCATCAAAAAAGAACACGACCAACTTCGCAGAAATGAAAAAGACAGAAACATACAATCAAAAAGAAGGAAAGACAACACTTATTCAAATTCATGCACAAAGTAACTTCTTTTTTTTTTTTTTTTTGGATAAATAAACAGATGCATAAAGTAACTTTGGCATATGGGTTGAACCAAATCTTGAAAATTTTCATTAACCATATGCAGGAAGTCCTGCCACATAACGTACCAACTTTAACTTAATAGATTGCAGAATAAATATTTATTAGATTGTTTACCCATACACGCAAACACATGATTGTATGTATATGTGGACTCCTGCAGGTCCCATTATGGTGACTTTCTGTAACCATTTTCATTAACTTATGTCAGATGTTAAATTTATAAACTCTGATATTAATATTGAAGAGGTGAAATTTTGTTTGCTTATAAACTTACAGAGACTTGGTTTCTATCTCTTTACTCCTTTTAGACAAAATTTAATATATCCACTCAAAGATAATTAAACCAGATGTTAAATTTATAAACCAATATTGTAGTGCTGATCTAATTAATAGCATCACATGTCACAAACTATGTGTGGTATCTAGATGCATTTAATTATATCTTCACAAAGCTAAATTAACTTGCAAATATATAGGAGTGTAATATGCTCAATTTGTCACTAAATTGCTATATGAGTCTTTATTTGCTTGTACAGTTTGTGAGCTTCTAAATACATACTATGCGCAGACGTGTATATGTTTGTCTGTGTACATGCATGCAAGAGTCAAAATTTTGTCTCGATGTATTGTTTCAATTAGCTTGGAAATAAAAACATTTTGGAAACATAAAAGAAACAACAAAAAGAAAAAAGAAAGGGGAAACATATGGAAATGTTTGTAAATAAAAATTAAATTCTATATAAATATTCACTCGTCAAGCTAACAACAGACAACAACGAAGTAAATTACACAGTGAATGTAGTTCTATGAAACCCTCAAGCTTGCTTTGTAGACTACACTTGCTGCTTCCGAATGCTGGGTATATGCATTTGTTTTTTGGTTCTATTCCAAAGTCAACACTCAATTGTCAAGCATCAGTTGGCACTCGACACATTACCAAAAGCTCGTTGCTGCTCAGCCAAAGTTTTTAAAGGCGAATGCGTACCTCGAGACATTTTACCCTTCATGAGGCGAGGTGTAAGCATTTCAAATTTCAAATTTTAATATTTAGTAAATAAATTAAATATTTTAAAATAGTAAAAAAAATAAAAACAATTAAATATAAAGGTGTAAATACTTTTCTCCTTAAGGTTTTGAACATTTTACTACATAAAAGGAAGTTTTCCTTTACTGAAAGGGAAATTGATATGTCTTGACTTTAGTGATTGAGCTTCACTTGCCCATTAACTGTGTTTTTTTTTTATTGATTTACTTAATTTTCCCTATAGAATATAGCTGCAAAAAGGGTTTCTTTTTTTTTTTAATGTTTAAACAATCTAATAGACTAAGTTTAACAAAAGCTCAAGGCAACCTCTGCATGTGCGTACTGCTCACATGCTTATGCGCAAAAAGCGTACAAAGTGCACTTAAGGCGCATGTCTCAAACTGTGATGCGCAAGCCTTTGGGGAGCAATGCCTAAAAATCAAAGCCTTGATGCATTTTACTTTAGCCTCGAGGCAAGGCGAGGCAAGGCGAGGCAAGCATCGAGGCAAGTCTCAAGAAAGCCTTTTAAAACTTTGTGCTCAGCTATATTATAATGAAGGTGAGGGGGTATTTCTTGAATGAAAGAGTATTCATATTACGCGGAGCTTCCCCTTTCAGCCAGTA
Organism: Camellia granthamiana; assembly: GCA_036172215.1. NCBI lineage: Eukaryota > Viridiplantae > Streptophyta > Magnoliopsida > Ericales > Theaceae > Camellia > Camellia granthamiana. The sequence goes on along the minus strand of CM069917.1, from coordinate 1,197,981 downwards.
ACCTATGTTGAAAGAAAAGAATCTATGCTCGCGATAAGAAACTCAATCGACGGAGAGCAGGAAAGAGAGAAGGAATGAATTGTTTGATAGTTGCTTTGCTCGCGTAAAAAGGAATGAGGGTGTGTGCAAATATGGCTTATACAAGCTAAATAATTGAACACATTTGAGGTCTACATATATCTTTACATAAGGGCACAAATAAACAATTTGAAAATAAATTCAACATGAACTAGGAATCATTAAATTAATGTCAAACAAATCAGTCTTATTAAGAATAAGTGTATACGATTCTCTTTGCAATAAAGTTCTAACCTTAAAAAATTGACAAAAATATTTAAATATATATTCGTTTGGGAAGTTGGGTTGGCTTTTTGGCTATTTTAGCCTCGGCTAAAAAGTTCGTTTGGGTTGGCTTTTTTGGCTTTTTTGCCTTTTGTGAGAGAAAAAGTCAAATGATTATGACTTGGACGTGACATTTTGTCTTATTGGCTTTTTAACCTATTGTGTCTTTTTGTAGCTAATTTAGCCAAAAAGCCAAATTAACCAACATCCCAAACCAAAGTCCAAAGCAAGATGCGAGAGGCCCTTTGGGAAAACGGAGTTATACATTTTATTTTTTTATATTTTTTAAACAAGATGAAGAATAAAGTTTAACAGGTTAGGTAAAGAAAGGAGGTTCATAAGAAATGCTAAGAAAGTATGAATGTTAATATATATATATGTATGTATATAAAAGGTAACTATAATAAAAAGAAAGAAAATAAGTGGCTTAACCATATTCACTTTCAATTCATCTCTCTATCTCCCATCCTTTCCTTTTTACTTTCTTAGTTTATTTAATAAAAATTAAGATTTTTTTGTTCTCAAATATTTTCTTAACAAAAAAAAGGTTAAACAGAAAAAACTCTTACTAGAAAATCGGGGTCAAAACAACTCACTATTGTAGTTTGTAGTGTTTTTTTTTTTCAATCCAACACAAAAAAAAAGAGTACCAGGGAATGTGCCATGAGGGGGCACAACCCACAACTGGAGAAAAAAAAAAGAAAACAATAAAAAAGAGAACAATAATGAGAAAACCATAAACCCTTAACCCAAAACCTCTTCCTGAGCACGATCAATAAATATGGATCCCCATCGCACTCACCCCTAAACAAAACCAAACAAAACAAAATTTGGTTCCTTTTGTGTGTGCAATTTTTCCTACTAAAAGCATTGATAATCTGAGGCACATATGCTAGTTTTGTTCCAACTTTTCTAATACTCGCTACTAACAATTGCAGAACATTGCGTTATTTTGGATTCTGCTTAATAATGATACGAGGGCAACAAGATATACTACTACAAAAAAATGTCAGTGAAAATGTGATGGTTGGGATTGTAACTTATTAAAATGAAGTCGCTTGTAACATCTAAAGTAAACCCACTCTCCTGGAAGGCAAGCGATACTTGTTATTTCTATCAAATATCTAATAAGTGACATTAAGGCAAATTGCACACTCCATGCACCCAAGGGTAGAATGTATGCCGGTCAGCCTTCACTCATCCAGAAAAAAGTAACAAAATGAATGATCTTAAAGAAATATAACAAAGCAGATCCATAAACTGACCTGGCCAACCCACTGCCTCAGACCTGTAATATGTGCCCTGACTTGCTCAGGAGTGAACAGCTCGGTCAATGATACCCCCTTTACTTTTGACTTCCCAGACTTGGTTCCAGATGAAGCATTATCAGCAGGCAGTGTCACATTTTCCTGTTTAGATTGGTCCATCTCTTTGTCACTCATAATGCTTTCTTGTTGAGCAGAACCAGCAGGATCATCTAATATAATAGGGTCACCAACAGACTTTTGGTTATAGGTGTCATCCATATTGTCCTTCATATCATTAATATTAGGACTTCCTTGCCAAGTACTTAAAGGAATTTCCATCTTCACTTCTGTAACTTCAGATTTCATTGGCATACTAGTGTTACCACGTTGATATTCCTGACATTGTGCGTCATGGATTACACGAGATTCAACACTGGTAGGAACTGAAACGGCAGAACTTTCACTTTCAGGAACAAGAGACTGTGATGGATGCTCAGTCTTTACGCGTTTCAGCCGTAAACCTTCTGAAGTTTCAACTGGTGGATTTGTATTTGAAGTAAATCTAGCTACAGAGTCTCCACTATCATATGGTTTACATGATCCATTGATTGAACATGGCAAGCCAGAATTAGAATCTGTACAAGCACGTGCTTTCAGTTGTGTTTCTATATAACTCTTGACAGGAATACAAACAGGGCATCCCAGGTCCCTACAATGCTTGTGATGATTAAGTAATATCTTTGTATGGTGGCAACGAGGAAAAGAACATTGCGACACATTGCAGCAGTCCATATGCTTCCAAAGTTTCTGAGCAGTTATGCAGTTAACTTCCTGGCATTTCCCTTCTGGGGCCATACATCGACGGGCATGCCGCAAAAACAACAACCACCTTTGTTGATTCTTGAACTGCCGTTCACGGTTTGGATTACCAGATCTACACGTAGCGCCACCTGAATTTTCCAGCTTTGCTGTTCTTGTAACAACAGTTTGACTAATAGATCCTTCTGAAGATAAATTATTGCGCTGAGCTTCATCTTGCACAGTTATTCTCTGATGGAATTCCTCTTGAATATTCTGCTCATGCAAAAAGTTCGCTGGTACTTGAGACCTGTCCTGCGACTTGGGATGCCATTGACCTGGCAGTAGTCTATCTGATTGTACTCCAACAGGAAGACAGCTAAATTCATTTTGAGAGTCAACCAATTGGTGAGGATGCAACAATTGTTGCATCTGTTGTGAAGTTTGCGTAAGTGACGAGCATATATCCTGCGAGACAGATGGAAGAGAAAGCAACTGAGAGCCTCCAGAATGATCGTCAGCAGAAGCTTGCTGGAGTTGGTTCTGCAGCTCGGAAAACTGGAACTGTTCTGAAACTTGTGAGTTCAGAGATTCATCGTGGTACTCCATTCCAGGGTCAGGCTTTAGTTGATTCCCTAGATCAGAAGTCAGCTGAGAATGGCCAAAAGAATCATTCTTTAACAATATCTGGTGCTGCTGAATTTTCTGCTTCTGTTGGCGTTGATGTTGAACAAATTGTTGTTGTAACTGATGAGGCTGCTGCTGAAACTGTTGCTGATGATGAGACTGTAAGAGACTCTCTCGCAGTGAGTTTGAGGCTTGGAAATTCATTTTTTCAGATTGATCAATTGATTGAGACTTTATATGTGTAGCCTGCTGGGTGGTATGCAAATTCGGCTGATTAGTCATCAAAGGAGAGTTGGTTCTGGACATAGACTGCAAGTTTGCTGGATTCAAATTTTGATTATTCATTGCTGAACCAGAAGAGGTTACAGGACCATAGAAGTTTCCAGACCCAGAAGAATTGGGAGTGTTCATCCCATAACCATCACCTGCCAAATATATTATGAGCAGTAAGAATGCAGTTCTATACAAAAACTACAACTTAAAGGTCATGTCTTCCACAAGTTTCTGGAGGCTGGAAGGTGACATGTCATACATTACAAGATGTACCATACTGAAAATAAAAAGAGTACCCTGCAACTTTGGTCGCTGATGTTGATCATAGTGTTGTTGAAGAGGTTGGGGTGAATTGCCATATGTTGTTGCCGTCAGATAGCCCTCAGAAGTTACAGGACCATTGATCATCTGCAAATTGCTCCGCATCATACCCAAACTACCATTTAAAGCCCCATTTGAAAATCCGTAAGATTTCGGCTGCAAACCAGACCTAATTCCGCCACCTATATGGCTACCAAGGTTGTGTAGTATCCGGCTGGTTTGACTCCCGACATGCTGCTTTTGTGGCAGTGTCTGTGATGCAATTGTAGATTCAACAGTTGAAAAAGCACCAGTATTATTGGAAGATTCCAAATTCATGTAAGATTGATTATTGTTGCTATTAAATCCAGGAGTAGGGATCATTTGGCTTGTCATTCTTTGTACACCAATTGAGGACGCCATGTTGTTTCCACTGGAACTCATGGAAAAATTGGCAGGTGACTGTTGGTATCCATTAGACATAGCCCCTGCAAAAGTAGATTCTATTACATTGCGTGTTCGAAGAGAAATTATAAATACTGACTTGGAGGAAATCAAAGTTCAAGTACCATCAGATGAATTGAAAGAACCACCATGTATCCCAACAGAAGACCCATTAGCAGTAGGTAGTAAGCTTCCAGTATTGACAGCCACAGATGGCACGCCATTACCACCACCGGTAGCAATCATGGAAGTATCTACAGCCGATGCAACCATCATGCTAGAATTCCCACTATGAGGCATGCCTGGGGTTGGTATCATCGTACCAATAGGAGAGGGAGCATTAACAAGGTGCGGATATTGTTGTTGGTTGTGAGTACTCATTGGTAAATGCTTAATCAAAACATGTAAACGATTCTCCAAAGTCTCCAGGTTCACATACTCCTCCTAGTGATACAAGAAAGCCCATATTATAAATAAAACACACAAGGGTCGACATAATAATATAGCAAACTAATTGGTAGTTAATTATTATTATTTTTTTTTTAAGTTGTTCAATAATGCAAAAGATCCTTTTGGCATTAACACAAAAAAGAAGAAGGGAACAGTCATTCTATGCTATTACTCAATTGAAAACAAGGGAATAATTTGCATAAAGATGAAAACATAGGACAACTATAAAAAACCTTAGTGGCAGCATTTCTGTATAGACCGTCGTCTAGGCGTCTTACAATATCCAGAACCCGCTTTGGTGGTATATCATGAGTTTGCTGCTGCCGCTGCATAAGAAAATCATAGCTGGAGGAAAGGAGATACAAAGTTTGATCAGTATTCAATGCTATATGAAAAATCTTATAGACATGCATCACACAAACAATATGGAGTCATCCATCTTAAATACATAATTAAATATCAGAAACAGGAATAATAAATAAATAAATAAAGAGACGCAGGAACAGAAATAATAACTTGGCAGGAGTGTCTACTTAAGCAGGGCCCATTGTTGGGTGCAATTGTAAAAGCTCAGACTACCAAGCATGAGAATGCAGGTTTAAGTCTAGCAGTAATTAGTTTGTGCAACCACCCAGTGCACTCCTCCCAGCATCTTTTCTGAGGGGAAAATACGGGAGGGAAGGGTTGTCTATTGAGGACCCATTAGGCTCAAATTCCATGCAGAAATTATGTGACATAGAAGATAGAAAAAGACGAGCCGCAATGTTACAAAACTAGTAAAGTTTTCTTGCAAATCATTCAATGCTGTAACAAGCAATTTTTAACCACGTAACTTGCCCTCCCAAAAATAAAATCTACAGTGCATAACTTCATATACTAGCAAACATGTATTTCTAGCATGTGATTCCCTTATAAATTAACATTGTTGAGCACAATTTATTTATTTATTTTTTTGATAAATAAGCAAATATTATTGAGAAAGCATTAAGATGATGCAACAAATACAAAAAGCCCCCCCCCCCCCCCCCCCCCTAGTTTGGGGAGAACAAAAACAAGTGCTAACCACTCACCTCATCTAAAAAATCTAAAAAAACAAATAAATCTGGATCTACCTTCCCCTCCAACCAACTATACATAACTACAAGAAGACGATTTTGTAACCAAGAAACACTATGAAAAACCTCTAAAAAGGTGAGTCTATTTCGCTCCAACCAAACATGCCACATCAAACAAAACGGTACCAGTATCCACGCCCGCCGACGTCGACGCCCAAGCTGTACGCCTCGCCAAGCCCAAAGCAATTCCAACACCCCCTTTGGTTGAACCCAACCAACCCCAAAAGTGAGCAAACGAAACCCTACAAATATGAAGCCACCGAACAATGAAGAAACAAATGGTCCACAGACTCCGCATCAACACAACACATACAACACCGATTCACTAAAACATGCCCCCGACGCATCAAATTATCCAACATAAGATTCCGACCTAAGGCTGCCATCCACATGAAAAAAGCAACCTTAAACGGAACCCCAGTACCAAGGTTTTAAAAGCAGCCGCAATCGTTATGCAATGTTGTTACGTAACGGTTGTGATAGTTACCGCCACCCGCTACGGCCGCTTTTGCAATGTGATTGAGATTCACAGGTGTGTCGGCCGTAACGGGTGACATAGCGGTCGTAACGGTGCCGTAGCGGTCATAGCGGTGTCGTAATAGCCGTAACGGCCTGTTACGCATCGTTACTTAACGGTTTCGAACTACTTCTTTCGAAAAAACGCACAAAAAAGAAAAACTGAAAATGGAAAAAGAGGGATAGAGAGAAGAGGGAAGATAAAGAGAGAAGATGGAGGAGCAAGAGATAGAGAGTGAGAAGAGGGAAGATGAAGAACATGTTATTAATTTGTTGAAACTGTAAAACCTATGCTATTCTATTCAGCTACTACCACTCAACCATTTTGTTTGTGTGTGCCTATCTATATATTGTTTGAAAATAATAATAATAGAAAAAAGAAAAAGAAGAAGTGTGGTCATTATCTATTTGGCTTGGTTAAAATATGTATATATATATTTAAACTCTTATTTATTTATTCTCTTACTTTTGTCATTATTTATCTCATATATAATAGTTAGTGATTGATTTTTTGTATAATATAAAGTCATTAATTATTAAAATAAAATGTAAAAAACTTAGTTTATAGTAATTTCAAAATATGAAATATATTAGATCATACTTAAAAATTTACAAAAATTAATCAATATTTATTTTAAACCCAATAAATATAATCATGGAAAAAAAATATGCCTATTGGCAAGTTTTTTTCAAATTATGTCAAAAATAAAAAAAATTCACGGTTCTGGTTACCGCAACCGTTACACTATGGCCTTTACACTCAGCAACCGCAACCGCAACCGCGCCACTGCCATCGTTACGGCAACCGCAACCGCTTTTCAGAACCTTGCCCGGTACCCAAACACTTTTTCATGTAAAGATCCTACCACAGTCCCCCACCAAACCCCAATATAATGATGCTACTGTAAATTTACATTGTTGAGCACATTTGACATAACTTAAATGATGAAATCTCCATAAAGAGGTCCCGTGTGGACCATTTTACGGTGGAGATTGCTAAACTGAAACACAAGTTGGGGCAAATTACATTCAGCCCTTTGGTTAGGGTGTAATGTTCTTTTACACCATAGTGTTTATTGGTCATCACTCTTTAAAAACAAGATACATGCAGCTAGCAATTAATTTGAATATCATACAAATAATACTCCATCTTTCTGAGAACAAGCTTTCATCCTTAGACTTTGCATTCAATGGTTAAACAACACAAATCAAATAGCAACCCACATGCCACACCATGTTAAAGCTAAATGATAGTATAACTTGGTTGACCCACAGGGTGATGACATACACAACATATGAAAGAAGCATCTCTTTTTGCCCCTCTAGAAAAGAAAAGGAGTAATGAGTGTCTGTTTTTCTTATTTATTAATTTTCATTTAGAAAAAATGATTGAGCAACATAGCAATCAGTTGGTATTGAATAGCACTTAAAGACTGATAGTGTCATGTCATGTGAATGTGGTCATATTAAAGTTGCCTATGTTGATACCTGATTTCTTGCTAGACTTTTCTAATGTAACCTAATTTCATATAAAAAAAAATGCTGCCATAAATCATTTTTTGACCCATTGCATCTCCCCTTCAACAAAAGCATGCTCACCCCAACAAACCCATAATGAATATAGCAAATAACTAAGAAATTTCTTACATTTTCTCTTGCATAAATCTGCGAGCTTTCGGTACCTCAGGCTCCATATTCAGTGTATTACGCTGACCAGCTAAATTTTGTATATGGTTAGAGAGAGAACTTCCATTCTGGGGAGGTAATCCAGGCAACTGAGTGCCTGCTTGATTAGGTACCTGTCCTGAGATTTGTCCTGACATATGTGCCTGCACATTCATCTTTATTCTGTAGGCTCCTAAATACCAAGAACAGCAGAACTCAGAATTTTACACTTCCACAATCTACATGAAAATCCCATGTCACATCACCTGCAAAGATGAATCTTCATCTATTCAATGCTGTTATGAGTAATGAACTAATACATATATCATATAAACAATGATCACATGCTCCGTACCAAAAGAATGTAAGAAATTCCAGTCAACTATGAAATTATTTTCCAAACTCAAGCAATACAAGGCATGAGGAAAAGGCATTGTCTTACGGGTCAAAAATTAAGGCAAATACAAATCGCAAAATTGTAATATGACTAAACAAAGATATATTAATGGGAACACAACAATTCTTTGGTAAATAAGTGGGAGCACAAAATAACAAACATAATGTACAATGGCATAAAATCTGGAAAAAATAAATAAATAAACCAAGAAAAATGTGAATTATCATAGTACAACAAATGAAGATCTTTGGTCCGATGTCTCTAAACCTAAATAACATTCCTGAAGCTGCTATTATCCTCCACCTGCAACGATGGCACTCAATGCTTTCAAATGTACTTCCACCAATGAACTTATTATAGCATTAACATTTTTATTTGCAAATCATGTTGTTTAACCACATAGCATGCAAAATATATATTTTTCATATTTTATTGCCTCGGGACTGTTGCTTGCTTTTTAAGATTATACCAAAATCTACCGCACAAGTATTTATTCAATCTAAAAACAACTTGTTGGTCTTGTTTGAATGGCATAATTAGAACTAACGACTTGCTTGTATCCTCCAGATCTTAGTCCAAGGGAAACCATTTCTATAAAGTGTTGAAACAAACAGAGCAATTAAAATGTTCCATACAAGTAAAGGGATTTCGAACATTAAATGCTAACATACGAAAATCACCACAACAACAAGAATATATTAGGCAAGTTTTCCCAAAAAAGTCGTACAAATATGATAAAACCATGGAAGCAAATCAATGCCAGTCCAAAAGATGAAAGTGGTCAGGTTTTGGCAAGTTCACAAAAAAAATTAAAGAGAAAGGGATTAATAATTTCAATGATGAAAAGTGCATAATCTACACTTGGAAAGTCATGTCCACATATGATTGAAAACATGGTATTATTCATGTCAGTACCATGCTTTATGGCCCAGGTACCTTTTGAATTTCCTAATCAGCAGAATCTCTCAAGATCCCAACAGGTTTACTAATGTTAGCCTCGACTGATCATTTTCTATTCCAATTTGGATCCAAGTTTGAGTTAAGTTAACACAAACTTGGAAGTTAAAATGTCACCTACAGTAACATTTAGGCACTGTATTTTTACAATATACAATAAAGGGGTCAATGGAACCCGCACTTTCTTGCAACAACTGAATGAACATACTTCAAAGAAAACTAGGTTTGTTTTCTTTTTCTTTTCCCTTACATCAACTAAATGCAGCCTTGACAATAACAACCATTGGAGCATTAGTGGTGATATTTGCACCACAGCCCCAGAGATGGCCAATGTGGTGATAGTTGCATTAACAAGGGAAACTAATGTAATAAGAGTTCGTGTGAGTTAGTGAGATTGTTATGTTTAGTGTGTTTAGTTTGCCTTTGGCCTGTAATAGGTGGTTAGGGCCTTCAGTAGTCAGTTTATGAGATTTTGACATTGTATTTGTGAGCTTGAGAGCTCTTGTATCTCCAATTGAGATTCTTCTCTCTAATGGAATCTCTTCCCAAATTTGGTCCATCATTTTGGTATCAGAGCAAAGTTTAAGGTCATTTTTGCCTAATTTGTTGCTTCAACAATTTCATGATTCAAGAATCTATCTAACTCAAATTCGAGTTGATTGAGAGAGATACTCGTATTTGCTTTGAAGAGAATCAAAATTGCCCCGTGACAGTTTGGCTGTAACACGCAACTAGATTTCTATCGACCTACTTCGATTCAAGTCGAATATGTTTCTAGTGGAAATATGATGCCTTGCAAAGCCTACTCAACACAATTTATCAATGTACAAGTTGGATCTTAGCCAAATCTTCTCAGATTGTGCAAATTGTTCAACCTAGAGGTTCGGTTTAGACTTGTGATCTTACCATAGAGGCTTGATCTCACTTGTGATTTCAAATCAAACTTGAAGACATGCATCGACTTTGGTGCTTTAGGTCTCCCATATAATCAATCGCAGACAAGGTTCTGAAAAGCGGTTACGGTTGCCGTAACGGTGGCGGTGGCGCAGTTGCGGTTGCGGGATGTAAAGGCCTTAGCGTAACGGTTGCGGTAACCGGAACCGTGAATTTTTTTATTTTTCGCACAATTTGAAAAAAACTTATCGATACGCATATTTTTTTTCCCATGATCATATTTATTGGGTTTAAAATAATTATTGATCAATTTTTGTAAATTTTAAAATATGATCAAATATATTTCATATTTTTAAATCACTATAAACTGAGTTTTTTACATTTTATTTTAATAATTAATAATTTTATATTATACAAAAAATCAATCACTGACTATTATATATAAGATAAACAATGACAAAAGTAAGAGAATAAATAAAAGCCTAAATATATATATACATATTTTAATCAAGCCAAATAGATAATGACCACACTTATTATTATTTTCAAACAATATATAGATAGACACACACAAACAAAATGGTTGAGTGATAGCAGTTGAATAGAATAGCATAGGTCTTACAGTTTCAACAAATCAATAACATGTTCTTCATCTTCCCTCTTCTCTCTCTCTATCTCTTGCTCCTCCATTTTCTCTCTTTATGTTCCCTCTTCTCTCTATCCCTCTTCTCCCATTTTCAGCTTTTTTTTGTGTGTTTTTTCGATAGAAACAATTTAAGACCATTACGTAATGGTGCGTAACAGGCCGTTACGACTGTTACGGCACCGTTACGACCGCTATGGCAGCCGCTACGGCCGACACACCTGTAAATCTCAATCACACTGCAAAAACGGCCGTAACGGGTTGCGGTAACCACCAAAACCGTTAGGTAACGGCGTTACATAACGGTTGCGGCCGCTTTTTAAAATGTTGATCGCAGATTTGACCTAAAATTGTATAAACTAGGTTCCACTTTCACAACTTGACTCTTGAATCACGATTCAAACTCTCAATCTAGACTCTCTTGATTTCAAAGCCAGCTGAAACGACTATGAAACCCTAGGTTGACTCTGATTTCAGTTTGCGTTGCGATTTCAAAGGACTATTATGGAACCCGATCAAAGATTGTGAACTGCACTGATTTGATTGTCATCAAAGTAATCGAGTTGAGATCTCCCTTCATTACTTTTATTTGCGATTTGTCCAGGAGTCAACTTTGTTTTTCTTTGGAACATCAATTTTGATTTGGAGCATTTGCCTTTATTTGACTAAGTAAATGAGTTTACAGTTCTTTGACTCAATGAGTGAGTTACAATTTTTTGGTTTAATCGAGACTTGAAGCAATACAGTGCACTCTTGTTTATTGTAGAGTTAATTTGATGACTCAACAAAGTAGAGATCAACAAGGAGGGAGAGGAAAAGCTTTTTCCCCGCATTTGGGTAAAGATGTGGACATGAATCATCAATTGGAAGAACCAATGATAAACCAAGATGAAAGGAATGAGGTGGAAGAGTTGAGTAAACAAGTTTCTTCTTTGATCGGAAGAGTGCAATGGTTATAACTTCTCACCGAATGTAGTGGTGAATCCAAGGATCGTCAAATTGCATTTGATAATCCTCTTGATGGTCCGCATTGGCGTAGAACATATTCCAATGAATTTGAGTCTACACGGGTTTATGAAGTCAAGGATTTTGGATTTCTCAAATTTCATGGGAGCTACATTCTAGATGTGTTTCAAGAATGGTTAAACACAATTGAGAGTCTCCCTTTTTAATAAAATTCTTCTTTGTTGCTAATTAAAAAAAACCACACACACACAATCGAGAGTCATTTGGCGTATCATGATGTGCCGTAAGGAAAGAAGGTGATATTGGTCTCTCCACGCCCTAAAAGTAGTACCTCCAATTGGGGGAAACAACTACAAGTTTGTAAACAAAGAAAAGGCAAATACAAGATTAAAGAGTGAAAGAAAATGAGAAAAAAGATTAATGAGCAACTTTTGCCATCCAATCACGTGCAACCTTTATTGGTTGAGAAGCAATAAAGAAAGAGTGTTTCAAGTTTTAGACATCAATACGAAGGCATCATTGATTTTGGACAACCATTCTATGACTATGTCCAAGTCTGTTATTCAACTAGTGTTGGAATGAAGGAGACTTTTGACAATGAACATCATCATAAGGTACTCTTTAGTGAAGAGGTTGTAGAACCAAGATATCATGATGAGGACGCATCCATCTTTAGAAAATATGGAAGAAGATTATGATCAAACACAAGGTTGGTATCAAGATGTTCCTACCTTTGACAAAGAGGTAGAGCAAGATTATGATCAAGATGTTTTCCCCTTTGATGTGTCAACAAGTGAGGAGTTGGATTATGAAAAAGTTAATGCTTGTGCATATGAAGAGAAAGGTGATGCTTGTGAATAAGAGGGAGTTCCAATATTTGACCATTATGATGATGAGAATGACCTTCTTGTAGAGAATGAAGGTGCGCTATTGAAGATCAAGCAAGTTTTGTTGCTTACCAATTGCTTCCCATGTAAGAAGATGTGGCGGAAAGCCAACTTTCCACTTCAATGGAAGCTGGGGAGGTGAGTCATATACTTGATCTAAAGGGGTTAGAAGCAAGGTTTTGAGAAGTAGTTGCGGTCGCCGTAACAGTTGTGGTGGCGCAATTGCGGTTGCAGGGTGTAAAGGTCATAGCGTAACGACTGTGGTAACCAGAACCGTAAATTTTTTAGTTTTTCGCACAATTTTAAAAAAGCTTACTGACACGCTTTTTTTTTTCTATTCTAGAATCACATTTATTAGGATTGAAAATAGATTTTGATCAACTTTTGTTAGTTTTTAAATATGGTCTAATATATTTCATATTTTTAAATCACTATAAAAGAAGCTTTTACATTTTATTTCAATAGTTAATGATTTTAAAAATAATTGATTTTAAATATCCACAAAATTATTTTTGACCAATACTAGAAATAACTGAATAAAAAATATTTACAATTATTAAATGAAATGATTATAAAATAAAAATTGTACCATAAATAAAAATTATTTTTGAGCTAATGATTTTTTTTGAAAGACATTTTTTTAAACAACACTTTACAGCTAACTAAATAAAATTATTTACAATTAAGTATTAAATGAAATGATTATAAAAATAAAAATTGTGCCATAAGAAAAAATTATTTTTGAGCTACTATTTTTTTTTTTTTAAGACATTTTTTAGACAACACATCATAGTAACAAAATAAAAAATATTTATAATTAAATATTAAATGAAATAATTATAAAAATAAATACAACCACTATTTATATATTTTTTATTTTACATGCTAATGTGATGAAATAAAAATAAAAATAAAAAAATAAATTATAAATAAAAAAATTCATACAAGGTTTTTTCTTTGAGCTTAGATCACTTGAGTATTTGTTATTTTTTATAAGCTTTTTTTTCTTTTTTCCCCTTTTTTTTTGTGGAAAAGAAGCTATTCAGAATATTATAACGATGTGTAATGGGCCGTTATAGCCGTTACACATGTGAATTTCCATCACATCACAAAAGCGGGTGTAACGGGTAACGCCTACCACCACAACCATTACGTAACAGCCGCAACCGTTACGTAACAATGCTTTTTGAAACCTTGCTCTCAAACAGTACCTCTTGTGTTTCTTTCGAAGCAAGTTGTTCAACTTTGTGTTGATGTGGACTTCAAGCCAACTTTGTTTCCTAAGCCAATTTGCAGGGGAAACACTCATGTGACAACTTGAGTTAAATGGCTATGTGGAGCCAACTCAAACTTCTAGGAAGAATGTGCCTTGGTGTGTGTTGGAAGCAAGTACGAAACGCGATTTTGATGACATCTTGCTTCACAAGACACATGCTGCATGGATGGCCTATTCACACTTCAACATGGCTTCGATAGATGTGCATAAATGAAAACTCACTTTTAAGGAAGAGTATTTGTCAAGATGCTTTTAAATAAGGACTTGCAACCACTTAGTCTTATTCACATTTGCTTGTCCATTGTACTTCCATTTGCCATTGTTGAGTTTTTTTTTTTTTTTTGGGTTTAATATCCCCAACTTGAGAACAAGTTATTTACTTTAGAGGGAGAGTCTGATGTAAAAATAGGTATTGTGAGTTAGTGTGGTTGTCATGTTTAGTGTGTTTAGTTGGCCTTTGGCCTATAAATAGGTCGTTAGGGGCTTTAGTAGTTAGTTTATGATATTTTGACATTGCATTTTGTGAGCTTGAGAGCTTTTGATCTCTAATTGTAAATTTTCCCTCTCTAATGAAACCTCTTCCTAAAGTTGGTCAATCACAACCAATTGATCTAGGCATGAGCAGATAAAAATCTCACTCACTTAATAAGTGATAACTTACAGTTCCTAAATATATATTTCATAACTTCACTAAAACGAAACATAGATTGGATATATTTGGTAGCCCTACTAACAAAATAAAACTTTCATTTTTTTTTTCCAGGAAATACATTGTTAGGCTTCCTTTGGGAGTTTTCTTTAAGCCAACATTTTAGCTGAACTTAAAGCCAAGTTGATTTTAAATAAAACCATGTTTTTGGCACACATGATTTTTTTGTTGGGAATGTGGGTTTTTTGGTTGGGAAGCGAAATTTTGTAGTGGTTTTTCTTAAATGTTTTTTTGCTAGGAAACTTGGGCTTTTTGGCAGGAACTTGGGGTTGGAAAAGGATCTTTTTAGCTTTCTGTGCTAAAAAAGTAAAAAAAGTTGCCTTCAAGTGGGATGCCAAATGAAGCCTTAAGAGCTGTTTGGGAACACCCTAAAATAGCCAAAAAGTCACTACAAAAAAGTCAACTCCTCTCTGCTTTTCTACATGTCTTTTTGTAAAAAATCAAAAAGTCAACTAAAATAGCTACTTCCCAAAACAACTCTTCTAACCAGTCCAACTAATGGTGCTATGATAGATAAGGTCACAGACTCATTATGGCAATCTCAGGGTAGATAATAAGAATTAGTGGTAACAATTGAGTAGAAATTAGTTCTGGCCATCTCATCTGGGTCTCAATAGTGCAATATTACTGGTAAGAATTGAGTAGAAATTTGTTGTGGCCCTGATATTGTGTTGAACTACTTATATTCACATTAGTTAATTATGAACCACAAAGCTAGTAAAGATATAGTGTAGGACTCAATTAACCTGTCAAATTTCTTAAGAATTACCATCTAAGTTCACTCTAAACAATTTCATTGACACGCAAAAATTGCAGTTACATACTCTCAAGTATGAACACTGTAACAAGATCGTGTGATGAGAAAGATTTCATGAAACTTCTAAAACGGCACCAAACATAGATGTGAAGAGAAGAATTGAAACAGGGCAAATGATGGTTCGATCAAACATGAAGATGGCTAATGTTCTAAACCACAAAAAACAAGGCAAAAGAATAGAGTGTATGGGTGCAATCTTCCAGAGCATTGATTCAAAAATTGGCAGGGCAAGAATGGGACTACCTGATGTGCAAAACAAAAAGCTATGCTACACAGCACAGCACATATTATTTATTTATTCACTTCTATTAGTGGGTTGGGTTGAGTTTGGGTAAACTGATTTATGCTTGGGCAATACTGCCAGAGGGGCTAGGGGCTAGTGCAACTATAAAATCAGGTCCTCTGTCCAAATCTGTGGGGTTGACAAATATGAGATAAATGACAGGGGCAGTCACGGTTGATAGCAATTAAACGTGAAAACCGAAACTTGATGCAAAACTGACAATTTTCAACATACACAATTGAAAAGCCCCAAATTGCTTCGCAGGCCGATGAACAAGTCGATTAGCGATGAACAAATAGAACCGATTAGGGTAGTGGGAAATTGAAGTCAAAACCCTAAGAAACCTTAAGGAAACAGCGATTGATGAATCAAAAAAACTAAACAAGTCGCGCAAAAAAAAAAAAAAAGGCAAACCCTACTTGGAAGAGACGAACCTGATTCAGCAGCAAGCACGAGAAGGATAGGACGGCTAAAGATAAAGAGAGTGCAATTGAGGAAGGGACGTAGCTCCAAAGCAGCGATCGGAGCTTTTCATTTGCCGGAAAAAAACTTGGAGATGGCAGTATCGTATAATCGTATTGCCGATAAATCGAATTGATTGAATTGGTGATAGCAAGTAAGGGGCAAAGACGAGCAAAGGTCGGTCACCGCCCAACGCCACGCGCGAATTCACTCGCACGCTCGCACGCACGCCCTCGCACAGAGTAACACTCACACGACAATAATAATCTCAATAATAATATTGCAAGAAGAAGGGAGAAAGCAGAAATCGGGAATTAACAATCTTTTCTCCACACAAAAATAAAAACAAAAACAAAAAAAAGGGACATTGCATTGCTTTTCAAATTTTTATTTAATACAGATTATCTCTTAGTATTTGAAAAATTATATTTCCTTTATTAAGATTTGTAATTTTATTATAAATTATCTCTTAGATTACTGATGTCATATTCTAAAATTTTTTAAATGATTATTTTATCTTTTTTCCTACCATTTTTTTGTTCCTATCATCATAATTATATTCTACAATTTTTCATTATTAAATTCTATCTGAACATATTCTTATTAAATGATGATATACAAATATAAATTTTTATGATATAGTTTAATAGTGACCTTTCACTTTAAAACAAAACATCCATAAACATTATTTATATTTACAACAATATTACTATCATAATATTTTTATGATATTTTTTGTATAAATGTTTATATATGAATAGAATTTTTTATTTTTATTCCATCATCATATTTTTTTCTCGTCTATTCACCCACATTTATTATAGTATTACTAAACACTTTCATTCACATTTATTAAAGTACTACTGAATTTTTATATTTATATATATATATATTGTATTTGGTGAATTTAAAAAAAAAATTACAAAATATTATACTTCTTAAGTATTTGTAAATTAGGTGTATCTAAAAAATAAAAATAAAAAATTACTTAAAATATTAAAAACATTCAATAAAAATTAAAAAATAATAATTTTTTTGTGTGAGTTAAACAAAAAAAAATAATTGTTATTTCACTTGAAATGATATAAATAAAATATCAATATTATTTTATTATTTTATATGTATAAATGTTAAGGAACAAATATGTCATTTAATTTAAGAGGGGATAAGTATAATTTTTTAGACGTGAAAAAAAAAAAAAAAAACTGTATTAAATAAAAACCTCATAATAATTTAATGCAAAAAAAAAAAAAAAAAGTCTTTTCTCTCGGTTGTATTGTATGCATTGTAGGGGACGTGAATTTTATTACTATTTATTATTATTAATTGTCAACCAATAATACGAAAGTATTTCAGCTGCAAAATATATTTTAAATAAATAATTAATTAATATTTATATTTTAAAAAAAACAGTCTTTTCAAAATTTATTTATATTTTAAATAAATTCTTCTCCACCTCCTTTCTATTTATTTATTTTTTCTTTTTCCTTTCGTTCATATCTCTTTCTAATGACATTGTGGGTTGGTTTGGAATTAAATTTTTTAATAATTTAATAGAAATAATGAATTAACTTTTTGTATTAACATTTTTGCTTTTTTTGATTAATTTAGCATGTTCTCACATAATGCCTTTTGTTTGACAAAAGTTATATAAAAAAAACAAATTAAAAAAAGGTCACATTGCTTAAAATTTTCATTTCTTTAGTGAAATTTTAAAAATTTGTCCAAAAAATTCCCAAAAAAAAAAGTTTATTAAGTTTTTTTTTTCTTCAATAAATTTTTCCAATTTTTTTATTATTTCACTATTGATTATGAATTCCAAGGAACTAGGCAAAAAAGCCTTACTAGCCTTTAGAAAAAAAAAAACCCTAAAGTTAGTAAACCAACTCAAATAAAGCCTTAAGGCCAAATTTGGCATAACCTAAATAATACAAAAAATCAAAAAGTCACTATCTTATTTAAGTCACATCATCTTATTTAAATCACATCACCTCTCTAACACATCACATCAAACTCAACCCAAACCCAACCCATATAACCCAATAAGTCAAAAAGTATACTTTTTTAGAACATCCCAAACCAACCCTTAAGTCTTATCAAATGGGGTCCGTTATATAAAAAAAAAAATTATACTCGACTCTACCAACGGCCATTTGATTAGTCAAATTAAGAAGATTCATATATTTATTTATTATATTAAACCACGTCAATCTAGGTCTGCCCCTTCCCCTAACACTTCTATCTACCGTCACTGTATCGCATCTCTTCATTACTGTCTATGTTGGTCTCCATTGTACATGATCAAACTATTTCAATCTATTATCTCTCAACTTGTTTTCTATTGGTACTACTCCTATCTATTCACGAATATATTCATTCATAATTCTGTCTTTTCTAATCTTGCTACACATCCACCTTAGTATCTTTATCTCAGTAACACTCATCTTATCTACATGTTGTTTATTAGTTGTCCAATATTTCTATCACATACTGTGGGGGCCGAGAATTAGGAGTCGTGGGGATTCTGGATAATCGAACTCAGGAGAGTCGAAATATGTGGCATTCGGCGTGGACTCGCATTCCAGAATCCAACCCTACTCGACCAAATAGCCGATTAAGCAAGGGTCGAGTGAAGAGCGGTATACTACAAAATATGCCGAATAGCGAGTGGAAAATGGACCTAATCCCGAGGCCCCAAAAAGAAAGGATATAAATAGAAGAACGTCATCCATAAAGAGGTATGTGAGAATTATTAAGCTTAACTTAGAATACAAGTAATCTTCAGTGCAGAGACTAACTTGCTTGTCGGAGTGCTAATCACGGCACCCCCGATCGGAGTGCTAATCCCGGCACCCCCGATCGGAGTGTTTATCTCTTTTCAGGTGACTAGAAGAGGATCACGGCGTCTCCCAAGATCAAAGGAGTATTTCCAAAACCACATCTTCACAATTGGCACTGTCTGTGGGAATACTCAAACACATCCATGGCGGGTGTAACGGAAGACCCTCTGATAGTCACTGATGCAACCACGCAAAGAGACGACCTCACTCCACCAAACATGCTTGGACCGAAGACTATATCTGCAAGACGCGCTTTGAACTTCGCCTCACCCTCAACTCCAGAGCATAAGGCAATGCAGGCGATCATAGAACAAGTAAAGCAAAACGAACAGAGGTTGGAGAACATGATCGCAGCGAACGAACGTCTCCGTCAAGATTTGGCCTTGGAAGTGGCAAAGTCCAAACTAGCTGTACGCCAAGATTCGGACCGACCTGTGAAGGCAGGTGATCGATGATCGCGAGCCCGACAACAAGACATTGATAGCGACTCCGACTCATCATCCCCGGAGCCCAAGAAGAAGGGACGATCTGAAACTTCCCGTTCTTTTGAAGAGAGTCCCCGTATAAGGCATAAGCGAAGAAGAAACAGTTTGGATAAAGTTCAACACGAACTTTTCGTGCGACGGATTGCAAAGGCAGTGCTACCCAAGAAATTCACCTCCGACAACACGATCCCATCTGGAGGAATCGCTGCAAGATGGCCGCCTACAACAGTATGTCAGCGAAAGCAACCCAACCAAAGCAATCGCCTTAAGACAGGATTTACCTCCAATCGGCGCGATCCACATGATATACAGCCTTTCAATGACATCCGTGGTGCATACGATTCAGTCGAATCCCGACCATCAAAATCAACTCACGCCGGCTAAACGGCCCTATGAAGCCGCAAGCATTACTTTTGATGATTCAGATTTGGCTGGAGTGACACTGCCCCACATTGACCCCTTGGTAATTGAGTTACAAGTAAACCGATTTACAGTTGAGCGCGTACTCATTTATCCGGGGAGCACATCGGAGGTCATGTACTACAAGACATTCATCAAACTCGGCTTCTCCGAATCAGATCTCTTTCCGGCTCCATATCCACTATTCGGCTTCAACGCCAATCCAGAGTACCCATTGGAGAAAATCATGCTGCCTGTTTGAGCGGGCTCCCGAACAGTGGATATAGAATTCTTGGTCGTCAAGCTGCCATCGCCGTATAATCTTATTATGGGGAGAACTTGGTTGCACACCATACAGGCCGTGCCGAGTTCGTATCATCAGCTGCTTCGCTTCCCGACGGAGCGCGGCATTGAGCAAATTCGCGGCTCTCAGAAATCAGTACAAGCGTGTTATCTTCTCGCTGGAAAGACGGCAAAAGAGTTGCAAGTAAATTCTATTGAAGTGCCAGATCGGGAGAGCCTCGACGATGTTGGGCGGCTTCCCAGTGAAAAGGCCACAGAAGACCTAGACCGAGTCGAAATTAACGGAAACCCCGAGAAGTTCTTCATGGTCGGCGCCTCCCTAAGTCAAGCCGACAGGCAGCAGCTAATCTCTTTCTTGCTCAGCAACATTAACGTCTTTGCGTGGAATCTATACGAGATGCCGGGTATAGACTCGTCCGTTTCATAGCACCATTTGAATGTCGACCCTAAATGCAAGCCAATCATTCAGAAAAAGCCAACGATCAGCTGCAGAGCATATTGCCACCGTTGTTGAGGAGGTTGACAAGCTACTTGACGCCGGGGCAATCAGGGAAGTGACCTACCCTACACAGCTCTCTAATACAGTGGTTGTGAAGAAGAAAAATGGGACTTGGCGAGTGTGCATCGATTTCACTGACCTAAACAAAGCATGCCCCAAGGATTATTTTCCCCTACCCAGAATCGACCAACTTGTAGATGCGACAGCACGCCATCAACGTATGAGCTTCCTTGATGCTTACCAAGGCTCCCATCAGATCGCCATGGATCCTGAGGATCAAGAAAAAACTGCATTCCTCACCCTAAGAGGAACCTACTACTATAAAGTTATGCTTTTTGGACTGAAGAATGCAGGGCCAACTTACCAAAGACTGGTCACGACTATGTTCAAAAAGCAACTCAGCCGCACTATGGAAATGTACATTGATGACATGGTAGTCAAGTCTAGAGAAGAGCAAACCCATCTAGCCGATCTAGCAGAGACATTCGGCGTCTTACGCAAATACAGAATGAAACTGAATGCTTCCAAATGTGCGTTTGGGATCGGCTCCGGTAAGTTCTTGGGTTACATTGTCAACCACCGGGGAATCGAGGCCAACCCGAGGCAAATCACAGCAATCTTGGAACTCAGCTCCCCTCGTTCGGTAAAAGAGGTTCAAAATTTGATGGGGATGGTCGCCGCACTCAATAGGTTCATTAGTTAGTCTACAGATCGCTACTGATAATTCTTCCACACACTACGGTAGGGCAAGGCTTTCGAATGGTCCATCGAATGCGAAGCCGCTTTCAACGGCCTCAAGACTTACCTCCGCTCCGTACCACTCTTGACAACACCTACTGCTGGTGACCCACTCATTTTATATCTAGCAGTTTCCGACAGGGCCGTCAGCGCTGTACTAATAAAGAAAGAGCTAGAGGAGCAGCGGCCAGTATATTATGTGAGCAAGGCAATGGTTGACGCCGAAACATGCTACCTTCTGCTGGAAAAACTCATCCTAGCCCTAGTCATGGCGGCAAGAAAACTGATGCATTACTTCCAAGGACATAGCATTAGGGTGCTAACAGATTATCCCCTCCGATCAGTACTACGAAGTGCAGAAGCATCAGGACGCGTTTCAAAGTGGGCTCTTGAACTCGGCCAGTACGACATTCAGTTTCTACCGAGAACCTTAATCAAGGGTCAGGTGCTGGCCGACTTTGTTGCCGAATTCACTGGGAGCCTTGCCGATTTCAAGTCTGATGAAACTCGACCGGAGCCGAACTGGAGAATTTATGTTGGGGACATCTAGCAATTGTACTGTGATGGATCATCCAACTAGCAGGGCAGCGGAGCCGGAGTTATTATCATGGCTCCCAACAGCGCAATAATTGAGTAGGCCGTCAAGTTCGGTTTCAAAGCATCAAATAATGAAGCCGAATACGAAGTCCTTCTAGCCGGTTTACGGAATGCACATCTTCTGGGTGCTCGGCGCTTGCTTGTATTTTGCGATTCAAAGCTGGTGATCAATCAATTAAAGGGGGAGTACGTGGCAGGAAACGACCGTATGGCGGCTTACATGAAAACGGCCAATTCCTTGCTGGCAAAATTTGACCATCATGAATTAAACCAGATAACACGTGATCAGAACACACATGCAGATGCTCTTGCCTGCTTGGCCTCCGCTATTAACTCAGAAATTAAACGGACCATCGAAGTAGGTTTTATCCCGGAGCCGGGCATCGGCCCTTCGGAGGAAGTCCAGGTCAATGTTGTAGAATTTGGACCGAGTTAGATGGATCCCATTGCTGGATTCCTGTCTTCCGAACAGCTCCCAGCGGACAAAAAAGAAGCGCACAAGCTGCGAAACAAAACCCTGCGATACTACTTGGATCCGCAAGGAAAGCTTTATAAAAAATCCCTCTCTGGTCCATATTTAGAATGTGTGCACCCAGACAAAGTCGAAGAGCTTCTTGCTGAAATACATGAAGACAGTTGTGGCGCCCATTCTGGCGGGCGCTCTTTGGCCCATAGAGCTATAACACAAGGGTACTATTAGCCGACAATGAGATCTAATGCCGAATGCTACGCTAAAAAATGTGAACAGTGCCAGAAGTTCTCCTCGTTAACCCATCTGCCCACTGAAGAGTTGAGCTCTATCACCAGTCCTTGGCTGTTTACCGAGTGGGGGCTTGATATCGTAGGACCGTTGCCGAGGGGCCCAGGCAAGAAGCGATATTTGATCGTCGCCACAGACTACTTCACAAAATGGGTCGAAGCGGAGGCATTAATGCACATTCAAGACTCTGATGTCAAGCGCTTTGTGTGGAGAAATATCATAACGCGATTCGACATTCCAAGAGCTCTTATCTCAGACAACGGCACCCAGTTTGATTGTGGCGTTTATCGGGAGCTATGCAGCAAATATGGTATCCGACCCTACTTTTCTACGCCGGCTTACCCATAAAGCAATGGTCAAGCCGAAATCTCTAATAAAACCATCTTGGACGGCATCAAGAAGAGGCTAGAGAGTGCTAAAGGCAAATGGGTCGAAGAATTTCCAAGTGTATTGTGGGCTCATCGAACTACGCCAAGGCGATCTACTGGAGAAACGCCGTTTGCTCTATGCTTTGGAACCCAGGCGATCTTACCCCTGGAGATCGGCCACCCAACCCTGAAAACTAAAGTTTTTGATTTGGGCCAAAATGACATGATGCTTGCCTTGGATTTAGTTCTGATTGAAGAACGAAAAGACCGTGCCCTTACATCCGTGGTGCGGTATCAACAGCAGCTTGCTAAGTTATATAATCAACGTGTTCAGCTGCGCCGTTACACACCAGGAGAGTTGGTTCTGAAGAAGGTACTTCCAGTTGCCAAGAAGTCGGCAGATGGAAAACTGGGTCCTAACTGGGACGACCCCTATAAGATTGATTCAATCGAAGGAGTAGGGGCATATCGGCTCAAAGACATGTCAGGAAGGAGTCTGCCATGGCCTTGGAATTCCACACATTTGCGCAAATTTTATCATTAGCCCGACTTATGGGACATGATGCTTGTTTTGATTCGCCATGTACAACTCATTTTCTGTAATGCAAAAATCCCTATTCGCCAGTTCAAAGGTGTTCTGATAAAAGCCTCCAGATTTGGAGCGCCCTTCGTGGATATCACGATTGGCCAAATAAAGTCTCCAGATTCGGAGCGCCCTTCGTGCATATCACGATTGGCCGATTAAGCCTCCGGATTCGGAGCGCCCTTCGTGGATATCACAATTGGCCAAATAAGTTTCCGGATTTAGAACACCGTTCGTGGATATCATGATTGGCCGATTAAGCCTTCGGATTCGGAGCGTCCTTCGTGGATATCACGATTGGCCAAATAAAGTTTCTAGATTCGGAGCGCCCTTCGTGGATATCACGATTGGCCGATTAAGCCTCCGGATTCAGAGCGCCCTTCGTGGATATCACGCTTGGTTGGTTAAGCCTCCGGATCCGAAGCGCCCTTCGTGGATATCACGATTGGCCAAATAAAATCTCCGGATTCGGAGCGCCCTTCGTGGATATCACGATTGGCCGATTAAGCCTCTAGATTTGGAGCGCCCTTCGTGGACATCACGATTGGCCAATTAAGTCTCCAGATTCAGAGCCCCATCGGTGCACGACGTCTTTGGGCCGATTCAGCGTCCGGATTCAGAGCGCCCTTCGTGGATATTCGGCCCGTGCGTCGATTAAGCTTCTAGATTTGGAGCGCCCTTCGTAGACATCACGATTGGCCAATTAAGTCTCCAAATTCAGAGCCCCATCGGTGCACGACGTCTTTGGGCCGATTTAGCGTCTGGATTCAGAGCGCCCTTCGTGGATATTCGGCCCGTACGTAACATGGTTATACACCAAAGCATGTGAACATTCGTAGTGATGTTTATACAACGAAACACAAAACACATTTATTCAAACATTCATGCAATAAAGAGAAACGCGCCAACATATGTATGCCGAGTAAAAATTTAAAAAAAAACACGACATTTTATTCAATCAGACAATGATTACATTGTTTTTAACGCAATCTACATTTCCAGCATCACAATTAGTGTTTATGTCCGGTGTCTCCTTCATCATCGCTCTTTTCTACTTCAAAAGCGAAAAAGGGCAAATGATCATGATAGTCCGGCAGCAACGCCGAATCGACACCCTCCGCTTGGAGAGCCTCCGCGGCCTTAACTGCCGCGATCCAACCGTGCTTAAAGCCCTAATTCTCGCATTGGCAGACCTTCTCTGTAAGTTTCTCTTTCGTTTTGTCAATCCCAACTTTCCGGGCAGCATAGAAGCCTTGCTCATAACCCTTGGCCCTTGCATTTTCTACGACAAACATGCTTGTCGTATCTCGGTCGGCGATGGCATGACTCAATAGCCGTTGGGTCACCCTCTCATCCACAATTGGGTTAGATTGACCCGCCACATGTGGCTCGGCGGCTTTAGCCTTCCTAAGCTCCCTAAGCTCACGCTCGGCATTCTCCTTACGAGCCTCCGAACTGCGGATCCGTTCGGCCATTTTCTCCATCTCCCGCCGCGCGGCGCACAGGGGCATGTCGACTTCGTAGGCGGTGTACAGCCCCTTCACCGCCCCATGGATACCTTCTTGAAACACTTCAAAATCTTGTCATCCAACCATCAATTGTTGGACTTCCGGTGGAAAGATCTGTCGAGCGAACTTGATCGCTACACTCGGGTCATTAACGATGGAATCTGCCTCAGTTATCGGTTTATTCCCCACGAACACCGCAAAACTCAATGGTCGTGGAGTCACGTCTAGCCCGTTCCTCGGTCATGGTCGCGGGGAGCTTCCCCTTTGCTGCTTCTCTCTTCGGGGTGATTTGCTTCGGCGGCTTGGAGGTTAACGTTTTTCCCTTTCCTTGGACATCCTTCCTCCCGCGCGCGTAGGCTCGCTGCTACGATTCATCGCAATGTCTAGCTCAGCCAGCGTTCGTCCTTCTCCTCTGCTGTTGAAAAACAGTCTGTTTGACATTCGCCCTCGCCCCAAGCTGGTTCAAATCGAGCATGAATAAAAATAAATAGACTCGCTGGCGCGAACTCACCCCATTTATTCGTATATATGCAGCGCCCCCGAGGCGATGTCATTAATGCCAAATGCCAGAAGCCCAATGCCGATAGATTTATGCCGCAACCATTCCACCTAGGCCTATTCGGCTAATGAATCTCATGCAATGGCTGGGGTAAGGGCAGATTTATTAATCTGATCGGCCAAGTACTTAAGCAAGATGCCGATAGATTTATGCCGCAGCCATTCCACCTAGGCCTATTCGGCTAACGAATCTCGTGCAATGGCTGAGGCAAGGGCAAATTTATTAATCTGATCGGCTAAGTACTTAAGCCCGATGTCGATAGATTTATGCCCCAGCCATTCCACCTAGGCCTATTCGGCTAACGAATCTCGTGCAATGGCTGAGGCAAGGGCAGATTTATTAATCTGATCGGCCAAGTACTTAAGCCTGATGCCGATAGATTTATGCCGCAGCCATTCCACCTAGGCCTATTCGGCTAACGAATCTCGTGCAATGGCTGGGGCAAGGGCAGATTTATTAATCTGATCGGCTAAGTACTTAAGCCCGATGCCAATAGATTTATGCCGCAGCCATTCCACCTAAGCCTATTCGGCTAACGAATCTCGTGCAATGGCTGGGGTAAGGGTAGATTTATTAATCTGATCGGCCAAGTGTTGATGCCTAATGCCGATCGATACTAGGTATTAAAAACAAAGTATAGCCACCTTGCAATCAACAGCAATATCATGCATCAATAACAAAAGCTAGCACAGACAACAGCAACGCAAAAAAGGAAATTTTCATTAGGAAATTGGGCACAAGTTGTAGCCATTTTACACATGAAAATTACCAAACAAAAAGCTGTAAAAATACATTCGAAAACTCCTAAAACAGCAAGCAAAAAAGGTGTGGCCCAAATTAATCTTCGGAGTTAGACTCCAGCGGCTCAATATCCATTTGCTCGTCTGGAATTGGCATAGCCAATGTCACATCAACAGCAGCAAGGGCTTTGAGCCAGCCGTGCTTGAATCCCCGATTTTCAAATTTGGAAACTTCCTCTACATATTCGGCAAGGGCAGCACTTCTCCCGGCCTTTAACGCCTTAGAAGCCTCCGAGTCGGCCGCTTCCTTCGCCTTCTTTACTTCCTCTAACTTAGCCTCCAGTTTGGAGATCGCCTCTTGGGCCAATTTCAACGCCCCCTCGCTCACGTCCGCCCTCTTCGGCGGCTAATCTTAGTTCCTCCGCAGCCCGTGCCGTCTCCATCTCGGCTTCGGCCCGCGCGCCTTCTGTCTTCGCCCTTGAAGCCTCAAACTCGGCCCTGCTCCTTTGGCCCTCAACTTCCGTTTGAAGACGGCCGAGCTGTGCGATGGCGTCATGATGGCGACGGCCCATCTCTGCTATCCTTCCGACGGTCTGCAAAACAGGAAGTTAAGACCAAAATAGTATTTGCATAAAGTGAAAAGACAAAGTCAAGATTTATACCAAAAATGTCGACTGCGCGGCCAATGCATTTGAAACCAAGTCCGGCTCCGCCTGGAAAGCCGCATTGTCAGCTGGCAGTAAAACGGATGTAGCCATGCCAAGCACAACCGCTGGATCTTTAATTACCGACGCATCAGAAGGAATCGGTGTGTTTTTTTATCTTCAGTTGAATAACGCAAGGCACGATCACATCCGACTCCTCTAAACGAGGTCGTTTGTCGGCGTGGTTATCTTCTAAGCCGGCCTCAACCTCAGCAGAGCGCTTCCCCGCCCTTAGTTCAGCCTCTCAATCGGCCTGCACAACCAACTCGGCCTCGGCACTTCGGTTTTCTACCGTCCCCTCAATAACAGGCAACGAGGGCTGAGATTCGCTAACAGGCAGGGAGGGCTAAATTTCGGTAGCAGGAGGCATTCCGGCTCGAATAGCTTCTGCCCTTCGTCGTGCTGTCATCCTTTCTGCGTTTGCCTTTTTGGCAAGTTGTGTGAGGCTTAACCCAGCCATATTTTCTGGGTACGAGCCGGGAAGGTCCTTAAGATCGTGAAAAATATCGTCAAGTGGAAGGTCTTCTCAGCCCGAAGTGGACGAAGGGTCTTCTGAATTAAGGCCGGCTTCTTCAAATGCTAACTTCAAAGCCTTATCGACTTCGGCTTCGGATTGGTTTGACTCGGCAGCCTCAGCTACTTCCGGTCGCTCTGAATCTAACCCCTCAAAACCGACTTGCCTCAAATTTTTAAAATCAGTCAAGATAAGGGCAATAAGACTCTCCTTACCATTTGGAATTGGGATGTTTTCCACTGCCAAAAAGGTCGTATAATTCGACTCTTAGCGGAGTAGAACGTGGGCCGCCCTCCCCTGTTTCTGAAGACTCGGCCGACCGAAATAGTTGAGCGCAACCTTAATTTCCGAAAGGACAGCATCGTCGGTTGAGATCAGCACTTTCTTCAAATCGTTTCCTGCACAAGTAAAACCATGAGGTCCCGAAAATAAAGCCTTATAAATATAACAAAAAATAAATAAATAAAAGAAGCTAGACGGCCACGTGGTTCGCCCTCCGTCTGGGAATAGGATCGAGGCGATCCTTGCCTTCGCCGAATTCCCAGTTTCCTTGGACGACGACCATAACATCATCGACTCGCTTCCCGGAGCTGGAAAGCATAGTCACTGGTTGATGGTCAGTGTCCTTGGCCCTAAGGAAATAACACCCGTGCTGACCAGAAGACTTGGCCAAGGCGTAACAGTGCCGAACAACGGGAATGCCAAGGTTAAGCCTAAGGCGACGGTTTAGTGCGATAACCCCCATCACGATTCTAAAGAAGTTAACATTGGGTTGGGAAGAGATTAAGCCCCAATGGCAGCGCACAACCCTAAGGAACAGGTGAAGGGGAAAACGGACCCCGCCCTCTGCGATTGATAGAAGAGGGAAGACGATTGTGGTTTTATCAACTCTCTCCATGTCGAGGGTGCCGTTTGTCACCAATGATAGACGAACATCATCAGGAATGGAAAAATGGCGTCGGAAGCCAGAAATTCGATCCGGTGAAAGGAGAGCCTTTAAATGTTTTGCCATTTCCCCCAGCCAATAAAAATATGCTAAGCCAAAAACAAAACAAGAAAAAAGATTCAAACCAAGGAAGGAGAGAACTTATAAGAGGCGAAGAGGATAGAGAAGAAAAGGAAGTTGCAGAGGTAATTCGGAAGGAAATCCTGCGACGAGCGTCTAAAAGCGTGTATGTATTTGAAAAGACGTCGAAATTTTAAATCACAATAAATAGAAGTGTACGAAAAGGCGGGAAGTTGAAATTATAACCGAGAAGCGTGTGCTCAAACATTTGTGTTGGAAAACGGTCAGCCGCCGAATTTCGGCTCTGACTTTTCAAGTTTGAAGCCAAACTCTCCAGCCAACTGTCGTTAGCGGAGTGTTTGAGGGGCAATTGTGGGGGCCGAGAATTAGGAGTCGTAGGGATTCCGGATAATCGAACTCAGGAGAATCGAAATATGTGGCATTCAGCGTGGACTCGCATTCCCGAATCCAACCCTACTCGACCAAATAGCCGGTTAAGCAAGGGCCGAGTGAAAAGCGGTATACTACAAAATATGCCGAATAGCGAGTGGAAAATGGACCTAATCAAGAGGCCCCAGAAAGAAAGGATATAAATAGAAGAACGTCAGCCATAAAGAGGTATGTGAGAATTATTAAGCTTAACTTAGAATACAAGTAATCTTCAGTGCAGAGACTAACTTGCTCGTTGGAGTGCTAATCCCGGCACCCTCGACCGGAGTGTTTATCTCTTTTCAGGTGACTAGAAGAGGATCACAGCGTCTCCCAGGATCAAAGGAGTATTTCCAAAACCACATCTCCACACATACAATATCGTTGGTTTAATAGTCATTCTATAGAACTTTCCTTTTAATCTAGCGGATATTCGTTACGCACTCCTCCACTTTGGCCACATCGCCTTAATTTTATGGACCATATCCTCTCCAATCTCCCTAATCGTTGTGATAATCAATTTTAAATAACAAAAATGTTTACTCTTAGATAGTTCTTAGTTCTCAATCTTCACTTCTCATCTGCTTCCATTGTTACTATTATTAAAATTACATTCCATGTACCCTATCTCAAAGTCTTCAACTTAGTGTTAACTTATTCTCTAATCTCATCCACTAACATAATATCATCTGCAAAAAACATATACCATCACACATCATCTTGAATATTTCTCATCAATTCATCCATAACTAAAGCAAAAAGATATGGATTTAAGGTTGATCTTTGATATAACCCCAAGGTAATTAGAAATTCATATGTCTCTTCAACAGGTGATCTAATAGTGGCCACCACACCTTTATACATATTCCTAATCGCATCAATATAACATTTTGTCACCCATTTATTCTTTAACATGCATCAGATTATATCCCGATACACTCAATTATATGCTTTATTGAGATCGATAAAAACCATATGAATGTCTCTTTTATTTTCTCTATACTTTTCTATTACTCTCCTTAAAAGATAGATCACTTCTATTGTTGACCTACCAGGTATAAATCCAAATTGATTTCCTAACACTTCTGTTATATCTCGCAATTGATGTTCCATCACTCTCTTCCACACTTTTATTATATGACACATAAATTTGAAAATACTATTCCTCCATTCATTTGGCATTTTTCTAGTCAACAAAATATTACTAAATAGTCAACCAAGTAACTCCCTTCTTACCCAAACATTTCAAAGTTTCAATAGGAATATCATTGAGTCCTAAAGCCTTATTTAATTTCATATTCTTAAGTACAATCTCCACTTCAAAGTTCCTAATTTTTCGATTGAACCTATAGTTTTAGTTTTCCGTATTATTAGCTACTTCCTTCCTTTTTGACTTTCCTCCAGGTTTCTCATTTAACAACTTCTCAAAATAGTTCTTCTAGTTTAGTACAACATAAAAATGAAAGGTTTTATAAATTTTTTTTAAAAAAAAATCACTAAAAATGAGAAGAAGAAAAATTAGCAAAAAAATTTGTTAAAAGGATCTAATTAATATGTGCATCTATTTGGTTTTTAATTCTTATTTTTGGATTTTTAAAATACATTAATCATTTTTTTTTTTTGGATTCTCTTATGCTGTGTTTGGTTGGGGGATTTGGAGAGGGATTTGGAAAGGGAAAGAGAAAAAGTGTGTGAAACTAGGTGAAATATAAGTATGTTTTATTTACATTTCACCTACCTTTTCCATTTCTCTTTCCAAATCCCTACTCAAATTCCTTACCCAAACACAGTATTAATCTAGATACATTTAAAAGTATAAATTTCGTCAAAAAATCTTATAAAAATTCGTTAAATAAACAAATATAAAAATCCAACACAATTTCATATTTTATTGTATTTATTGATTTTTTTTTTATAAAAAACTCAAAAATATTTTGGGATGCTCGGCCCCAAAATCCAAGTTTAAATTTTGTTTGGCCAAAGAACCAAGCGTTGAAATAGTTTGTCCATAAGGACAAGTTTAGACAAAAAGACCAAAATACTTATGCATATATATTGTATCCCGTCTCTCAATAACCATTCCCCTCTCTCTTTCTCTCTCTCTAAACCATTACCGTCTTTCTCTTTCTTTATAAAATATGGTGTACGTGAACCACCGCCTCTCAGTCCATTCAGATCTCATACCTTACACCCTCATCCTTTGTCATCCTCCACTGCAGTCTCTGTCACGACTAAACCCCAGGAGCTTAGGGCTGGAATCGCAACTTACTAAATAATTCTAATAGTAACAAATTAAGTGGCATAGACAGAGGCAAAATGGAAGTAAGAAAATAATTAAACAGAAAATTAACTTCATTCGACTATTTTGATAAAAAAAAAGTACATCCATAGGGCTTTTATTTATTTATTTTTATTTAGTGACCGACCCTCAGTGAAAAAAACAACAAAAGGAAGAAAAGGAAAGAAAAACAAAATAACGGATGAACATCAAATTCTTATACGGGTTCCACTACACGAGGTTATGGGTCTTCCTTACATCTCATCATCTGAAAAGATAACAGCTATAAGTACACAACAGAGTGAGAAATATTATGCCAAGAGCATAAGGGACACAAAAATAACCATGAATAGTTATTCAAGCTAAAACGATAAAAACAAATCATTTAAAGTGATAGAAACTAAAATACAGAAATTATATAAATAATCATACCCACGGTACCGAACAAAACATAATAGAGGTTACATGAGTGACAGTCAGGACAGAGGTCAATGGATTCATGACAAACAGAGGACCACGAAGTGGCCAAACAGAGGACCACAGAGTGGCAAAACAGAGGCCAATGGTTATTTAAGTCCTCCAAAACATAGGACTCCTGTGGTGGTACTTACAGAAAAATTGTTTATATAACCATTGTCAAATAATTTTTAAAAGTTAAACAAATATATCCATGGGTTTCAATTTAAGCAAATAGAGTTCAGAAAATAATTAACGTGATCAAAATATTAATATAATTTATGAAATATAGATTACGTAAAATATATTATAGTGACTCAAAGTATAATATAACTCACCTTAATATTGACCCTTACTATTTTTTTCTTATTTTTGCTACCTTCTCATGGCTGTTCCTTCGCTCCCATTTTCCTTTCTCTTTTTTTTTTTTTTCCTCACTAATTTCACAATCCCTTCCCCTCCTTATATATACATTCTTGGTGCTGACTCACCCCATCATGATGACCCCAAGGTTGATGACTCACCTTTCCTAATGGCTTAGATGGCACATATGGCCTACCTTTCTTCTCTCCAGGTAATTGGCAAATCTCTCCAATTAATTGCTGCTTTTCTCCCTCAGTAAATATATACATTAGATTTGTCTTTATTTGTTTATATAATCATTAATTCTAATGTGGCCCAACTAATATAATTATTCCAAAATTATGTTAATTTGGCCCTAAATAATTAATTACATATTTGATAACCCAATGCCAAATTAGATTTATTATTCTTTATTATTATTATTATTTTTTTGGGAGTTTAACATACTGAGATTTATCTTCAACCATCATCTACTTAATTTTACGTTGCTTCTAATGTAAATTAAATTACATATTATTGCCTATCGTCATAAATTAAT
Source organism: Camellia granthamiana (assembly GCA_036172215.1). Taxonomy (NCBI): domain Eukaryota; kingdom Viridiplantae; phylum Streptophyta; class Magnoliopsida; order Ericales; family Theaceae; genus Camellia; species Camellia granthamiana. The sequence continues at coordinate 1,165,246 of CM069917.1, read as the reverse complement.
TATTTAACTTCACTATTACAGATTATTATTATTATTATTAATCATGGTTAGTTGTGGTATTAATTAAATATTTAAGATGTCACAGTCTCTCAAATTTTCCTCTCACCTCCATAGCTTCTCTCACTCTCTCTCTTCTCATTTTCTCTTTACTTCCGCCGCCGCTAACTGACCACTACCACCTCTGTCGCCACTGATTTTCACTGGTCGTAGATCGGTCACCGATCTTCACCACCGATATTCTCTCTCTATATATATGAGTTAATTACCTAAATGTCTTATTTACAAATGTTATGGTAGTTCATGCCCTATCTAAATTTTTTTAAACAAATAAGTCCTATTTAGTAAACTGATAATATTATCAGTTTTTTTATAATTTTTAAAACTAAGAACATTATCAATTTTATATAGTAATATTTCAGATAATTGTTTCACTAACTGATGGAAAAAAGCAGAGTATGAGATTAAATGTTTTTGCCTTTCTACTTATTGGTTTGATTCAACTATCTAATAAAACTGAAAATATTATCAATTCTTTTCCAGTTTTAAAACTGAGAATATTATCAATTTTTTCATCTTTAAATTTTTTATTTTATTTTATATTTTTTTACACATCATTTGCTCCTTTATAGATACAAAATTTTCAATTTTGCATAAAAAAATAATTCAATTTTTTCAAAAAAATTGCACACATACACACATACACACACACACACACAAATATATATATATTTTCAATTTGAAAGTTGATATTTTAAAGTTTTGAAAATCAAAATAAATGTTAAATCATCATATTTCTTTATAGATAATCATAAATGATGAACAATCATTGGTTGAAGGACAATTTCGACTATAAAAAATTTAATAGGATTTGAAAGTCTAAAAAATTTTAATTAGGATTTAATTGAGGAGTTATTCTAATTACACCTCCAATCTAACTCTTTACACCCTTAAATTTTATTTATTTTTATTTTATATTTTTATAATTTATATAATTTCTTTACTACCCTCATCTCGAACCTTCCTCATTCTCCTTCTCTATACACCCAAAACCTTAAAAATCCCAACCCTAGATTTCCCCATCACCACCACCTCCACTAGCCCACTACTAGTGCCACTACTCCACCACATTTTGCCTCTACCCAGCCTCTCTTCGCCTAACACACAATCCTAACACATCACAAACTCATTGTTTTTCTTTTTCTTTATCTCAAAACACAAAGACTAAGTTGTTTGGGGTGTCCTAAATAAGTGCACTTTTTGTTTTTTGCACTGAAAAGTTGAGGAAAAAAATATGGATGTTTGGGTTAACTTTTTAACTTTTTACGAAAAAATGTGTATTAAAAAATTGTATAAATAAGTGTGTAGGAGAAGTTAGTAATTAGGCCGTATAGGTTGGGCAGTGCAGTCGGTTGGTTAGGAGATGGGAAAAGATTGCCTCCTTTTCGGGCTTTAATTGGATGGTGTTGTTCAGCCGGTGGAGGCCCACCACGGGTCCCATTTTGCTAATCGGAACCGTGCAATGTGTAGAACTCGTTGAGTACTATATATTTGTAAAAAATCATATTGATTGAATATCGATAGCTATCTGATCATGTTAGTTTTTTTTGTCAACTGTTAACTATAATACCATCCATTTTTTATACAAAACTGATTTGATCATGTAGTTAGTGATATCCAATAGACGTGATTTTTTACAGGCATATAGTACTAGACGATTTCTACATATCCAACGGTTCGGATTATCAAAACGAGACCCGTGGTGAGCCCCATGAGCCCAACATTACCGTCAAACTTAGTGAATATATATATATGTATTTTTTTTTCCCCTTTCACTGTTTTTTCTTTGACGTCAGTACTTAGGCCAAGTTTGGCTAACCTAAAAAAGTGCACTTATTTCATCTTTTTATCTTTTTTGGGTCACATCAATCAACATCTCATCTCTACTTTTTCTACACATAATACAATAAAAGTCAAAAAGTACATTTATTTAGTCTTCCCAAACTTGGTCTTAGAGTGACATAAAATTAATTTGTATTTTAATATTATACATATTAATTTTTTTATATTTTTTTTTGTGAATAGTGATAATTTTTTAATTTTTTTTGGATAACTTTTTAATTTTTCCTAAAGATCACAAACCAGCCTAAATCTGGTATACCCTACTGAAACCCCAAAGTGACTCGTGGTTTCACAAGCAATACACCAACATTAGCCCAAAAATTAGTTACCAAAAATTGCAAAAACCTATATATTTTTGTTCTACAGTTAACAATGTTCAACAAAGTGACCGTAGAGTAACCAAAATCAGAAATAGGAAGAACAAAACAACAAGAGATAAACAATTCTTTGCACAATTTCAGCATAAAATGACAAAAAATTGAAGGCAAAAGCTACAAAAGACATATACAAGCTTCCTCAGAGGAATCATAAGCAGTCTTCGAGTGGTTGAACAATTCATCGAACAAGACTGCGAAATCGAGGCTGTCGAAATTGCCGAACACTTCAGAGTAGTCGAAATGGGAGCTTCGGACATCGAAGGAGAATTCTGCTTCGTTGACAGTGGGAAGATTGAGAATCGGAATAGAGGAAGGTCGAGAGGCGTGAAAGCTCTCGAAAATCTCATAGTAGTCTTCGACGCGAGGAGAGAGAGTATGGATTTTGAACTTCAGAGGACCTTCGAAGACGTCGTCGTAAACGGTGTGAGTTGAGAAGCCATTGGCATTGTTGTAGAGTTTCTTCGAAACAGAGTGTGTAATAACCTGACCCTCGTATATGTTATCTGATATATTTTCAGTCTTTCTTTTGTGCTTTTAAATGTTTACTGTAAAATCCCATGAGAAATTAAGGTTAAGTAAGTGAAATCTATGTTTAAGGATGTCTATCTGTTTAACAAGAAAAGTATCTGTTATATCTAGAATGGTTGAATCAGAAATTGGAAGCCTTAACGGCTTAATTATCTGAAATTGATTATATATATGTGATCAGCATAATTTTCTGGTAATATTAGGCACGTTTACGAAATTTCAATTTCGGAAAGATAAAGCGATTGGTTTTCGTCTTATTTGCTCTTTGATATTTTGCATATATATCTCCAAGTCTTTTGACTTAGATCAAAAAACGTGTATACCTCTTTTGGGAGAGCAATAAAAGAGAATTGAGAGGAAGAATTGGGGGAAAGTAGTTCAACAAGGAGAGTTTGGCAAAATTTGTTAAAGTTGGGAGATTTTAATCAAGGTAAGCTCAAGATTTCTTGTTATGGCAACTTAGGAGTTGTGATTCATGTTTATGTATGATTCAAGTTTGATTCATGATGTTGTTATTGTTGTGTTAGTTGTAACCATGGAAAGGAGCTTGTTGAGCTCAATTGTAAGTATATGGGTATATGTAGGTGTAAGTGAGCATCATGAAGGGTAAAAGAGTTAGTGAGGTGTATCTTGTTCTTTGTGTTTGATTTTCCATGCTTATGTATGAGGGTTGTGTTCATGGGTTTAAGATCTCATTATGTATGCTTGAGATGGTGTTTATTGCTTGAGTTTTGAGCCATGAATTGTCCCTTAAAAGATTTAGTTTAGACCCTTTGAATGCCCACTAAGAATGGAGTTTTGTATGATTTTCGGACTGTCAAACAGAGCCCAGGCTGCACGTGCGGAGGCCATGGCCGCACGTGCGGAGAAGAGGAAAAAAAAATGGGTTTGCATTCTGTCTATGGGCGCTCGAGCGGCCAAAGTGGGCGCTCGAGCGGCCACCCCTGTTTCAGCATACCCTGGGTAACTTTGAACAAGCATATCTTTTCCATCCGGACTCCGTTTTAAGTGATTCTTGAGCCTAAAATCAAGCCCCGGAAGTCTAGTTTCCAATGGTGGTTGTCTCACTTTCAAATTCTAAGTACAGAAATAGTTATCCCTAAATTAGTGAGAGTTACTCACTTTCTATCTACCGGTTTTGTACCCTTTCTTCACTAAAACTATTTTCCTATCGATTCCTCCTATCTTCTGAGGCATGTATTATAACCTATGGAGGATTAATGAGTTTAGAACATAATATGTTATGTGCATTGTGTTTGAAGGTTAAGATGAGGACATCGTTCCACTGCTGTCAGAGACCTACCACTGTGAGTAGTAGTACGCTTTACCACCGCTAATGATTGCCATTAGTATTCTATTAATTCCGTACATGTGTATGTAAATGATTCAAGGAAGATAAATGTTATATGTTTATGTTTATGTAGATGATTCAAGGAAGGTAAATAAGTAAGAGAAAGAATGAAACAACCTTCCTATGAGTCTGGAATTCTGTAAGACTATGTTACAAGCTCAAGAATGGTACAAGTTTATATATGTGGCAAGTGCAAGTATGCACAAGTTTAAGTAAATTTACAAGTTAAAGTATATACAAGTTAAAGTATGTTACAAGTTTACAAGTTTACGTATGTTACAAGCCCATGTTACAAATGCAAGTATGTTACAAGTATATGCATGTTACAAGTTCATGTGTGTGATAAATTCAAGTGTGTTACAAGTTTAAGTACGATACAAGCTTAAATATGTTACAAGTTTATGGATGACTCAAGTTCATGTATGTCCTAAGTTATGCATGTTGCAAGTTCAAGTATGGTTTCGAGTATGGTTTCCAGTATATTATAAGTTCAAGTATGTTTCAGGTATATTTCAAAGATATGTTACAAGTTAAGTATGCTGCAAAGTTAAATATATTTCAAGGGCTTAACGCCAATTTACAAGGGCATTCTTAATGCCAATTTTCAAGGGCTTTATGCCATTACAAGTTACAAAGGCTTTATGCCATTACAAGGGCCTTATGCCATTTCAAGGGCTTTACGCCATTACAAGTTACAAAGGCTTTACACCACTTTCAAGGGCTTGATGCCAACTTTCAAGTATGCAAGGGCTTATGCCAACATGCCGTTAACTATATAAGGGCCATTGTGCCATTTGGCTTATGCCAACATGCCGTTAACTATACAAGGGCCATTGTGCCATTTGGCTTATGCCAACACGCCGTTAACTATACAAGGGCCGTTGTGCCACTTAGCCTCTGGCTAACACGCCGTTAACTATACAAGGGCCGTTGTGCCATTTAGCCTTTGGCTAACATGCAGTTACTTTACAGGGGCCGTTGTGCCATATGTTTCAAGGGCTTATAGCCATCATGTTATGTTGCAAGTTGGGCCCAAGGCCGTTATGTATTTATACAAAATCAGAATCAAACTAACTATGGGAACTTTGCATCTTTACATGCAATGACAAGTTTTATATTCAAGTTAAGCATGGTTTTATTTATGTATTACTATTCACTGAGCCTGGCTCACTCTCTGTTATGTCTGTTTCTGTAGGTAACCAACCAGGTGGTCAGTCCTAGTCCTTGGCATTGGTTCCTTTTGTCGACCTCCATGTGTCCAGGCACTATACCAGGCCAATTGTTTTGTTAAGTTTACTGAAGATGATGGCTTGTTTTTAGGTGCCAGCAAAGGTTGATGTTTATGGTTTTCATGTTTTGTCTTTGCCCAATCTCAGGGCTGGGGCTGTAAATGTGTTTTATATATAAACACCGCCCAGGGATATCAGTTTTACTTTTATTTACCTATGGTTATTTTAATGCATGTGTTGTTTGAGATCCTGGCATGTTAGAAGTAGCTCAATGGAATTGCTCGTATTGGTATTCTTGTAATACTTTTTGCTTCCGGCAAGGCCCCATATGATGTATATACCAGGTTATATGTCCGTTTTCTGTATGGATCATGCCCGAACTTTTAGGGGCGGGTTTGGAGCGTGACAGAGTGAGACAATTTTTCCATGAAATGGAGCTTCGAGCTTGTTTTTCCCCCCCTCTGTTTCACTCTCTTTCTGTTTGTTTGTCTCTCTCTATCTACTTCCGAGTTATGTGCAGATAGAGAGAGAGAGAGGGGGGGGTTGGGTAGAGGCGAAGGAAAGAGGTGAGGCGAAGGGTGGTGGAGTTGTGGCGGAGTGGCAACGCCGATGGTGAATTGGTGGAGGTGGTGGTAACGGGGGAGAATTAGGGTTAGGGTTTTCTAGTTTTAGGTGTGAAGAAAAAGTGAAGGAAGAATCTTAAAGATGCGGATGATAAAGGAATTGTATAAATTATAAAAATATAAAATAAAATAAAATTTAAGGGTTGGTTTGGAGTGTTCTAAAAAAGTGTATTTTTTGTCTTTTTATGAAAAGATGTGTAGAAAAATAAAGAAGTGATGTGATGGAAAAAAGATAAAAAGATGGATTATATAGTCTATACCAAACCAACCCTTAAAAGTATAAAGAGTTAGATCGGTGATATAAATAGAATCACTCTTAATAAAGTATAACTTCGTAAATTAAAATATATTTGTATATGTATATAAATATGTGCTTGAGTGGTTTGATTCAAGGTGATGAAGATGAGTGGGTTCGGAGGTGAGGACGACAAGGTCGACGAGGACGCAGACGATGAAGAAGACGACATCGTCTCGGTCAGCGAAGGAGAGCCCAGTGACCAAACTCGTGAACTAGTTCTTATCCGCTTGCTTCTCACTTTGGTCTGAACTGAAGTCGTGAAACATGACTTGGCCGGGACTGCAATTTCTGACAGTTCAGATCAATTCCAATGGTTTTCTCAGGTAATTTTCCGCCTGGAGAATATTTTGAGAACCTTCTGGTCTTCGAGATCTAGTCTCACAGTTTTTGCTTGGTGTTCAATCACTGTGATCTGTTTCTCTTCTTTTTATTTTATATATATATATTTTCTATACATATTAATAATCCATTAGGAAGTAGGGACAACCCATGAATTTATATTGTAATATAAACTAATCTTTATATTTGTGTAATGATGTCTAGGTGTTATGGCCTGAATGTGTTTGGAAGCCAATTTCATTGACAGACTTGATTACTTCCCTCAGAAAATGCCTAAGACCCCCAGCTAGGGGTCCTGGGGGACATGTGTCTCGCCCACTGATTGGGCCAAAACAAAAACTATTTTTTTTTTTTTTTTGATTTTCAGCAAATCATGACCCGCCACATCACTGGGGTCGACCCCCAGTGGGTCTAAAGCAAGGTTGTACTTTCCTCTTAGTGAAAAAGGTTTATCACAGAGTTACCTTATGTGTCCATCTTGACAAGGTCCAACAGAAAAGTGCCAACGTTCAACAAAAATATATTGCCGAGAAGGTTTTCGATCTTTTTAAGTTTTTTTTTTTTTTTTTAAAACTAATTATTATTAGGAAAATGAGTGGGAGCACTAATTAGTGCTCCCACTAATTAGGTGGCAGTGGGTCCCACCAGTAATGATTTGATGTTTTGGTCTTGGAGTTGTATTTTTTTTTTTTTTTTTTACTTTTTTAATGCATTAGTGCTATTAGTGGTGGTGTTTTTAGTGGAATGAATCATTGTTGTTATTATTATTATTATTATGTAAGTTTAGATCATTTTTTGTTTGTTTGTTTGTTGTTATTGATAATGATGATGAAGAAATAGACTGCAACAGATAATTTTTTTGTTTTATTTTGTTTTGTGTTGAGCAGATGAGGAGAGAGAGAGAGGGGAAAGATTTGAGTTTGAAACTCAGATTTGGATGATGATTTTGTTCTCATTGATGAGAGAGATGTCTATAGATCTGATCTGTTGAATATACTAGATCCAATCTGTTTCAACAAATAAAAAAATTGAATTGCTATTTTAACAGATAAAAAATTAAACAGAAAAAAATTGGAAAATTAGGATAAGAATTTGAACAGATAAGGAATAAAGATTGAACAAATAATAAAATTTGGACAAATATTTGAACAAGTGAAAAAAATTGAACTAATTGTCAAAACATTTGCACCAAATTGATATAAAGTTGAACCGATAGAAAAAAATTTGAATAGATAGAAAATAATTTAAATAAATAATTAAAAAAAATCAACAAATAAATTAATAATTAAATTAAAAATAGAATGTCCCCTCAAAACATTAAAAAAATTTGTCACCAAACTATTTCACAAAGAAGTGAACTTTTCCCTAATAAAAACATCTACTAGGCTTAGTCTTATATTCTCTTAGGTTGAAATTTTCAACAATTTTCTCTACTTATTAATTACATTGAAAAAAATTCATTAAAACAAAAAACTCAAAAATATTTTTAAACACTCCAAACTAAACAAGCCGATTGTACCTCAATTATTACACGTACATTTATACACAACATATGATATATCATGCAAGCAAGCACAACACCATGTGGGGCAAGCTCCTGCCACATGTGTTTGCCAGTTCCCAAAATTGGGTAGAAATATGTTACACTGGCAGAGCTCTAAAGACACCAATTTGAATGTATGTTTTTTTGTTCCTCCCAAAAAAAAAAAAAAAAAAAAAAAAAAAAAAAGAAACCAATGATAATTTATACGAGGCTCTTGCTCCAGAGCTCTATCTCCTGTATTTCGGAGGTGCAAAAGCTATGCGTCAGCCTGCAATATCCTTAAGCACCATGAGAACAAACTCTACAGAAGGAATGCAAAAAAATGGCTTCCTAAAGAAAACTCTGAAGCTGCAGTGAAAACAAAATCAAATATAAAATAGGTGAGGCACCAAGTATTTAAAACTCTGAAGCCCCCATGTGAGGATATGTTCTCTCCTTTGAAAGACCGTGTAATGCAAGGCTTTGATACTGATACCATTACTGTTAACATGTAATGAGGACTAGTGTTTTTATTTGGTAAAACTAAGTAAAGATACAAGCAATGCTTTTATGTAAGGTGAATCGAATTCTCTCAATAGAATAGATGTCAAATGAATGACAAACGTATTCTTGTCAGAGGCTGGCAGAACAAGACAGCTTTGTGCTTGTTAGAGGCTGGCTGGCGGACCCTTGCTTGCTCGCTTTAATCAATTGTTGGAAAACTTCAGGAGAAGCTTAGCGCATCGCTTAATAAGACAGCTTCTTCTTGGCTTTGACCCATCCTCCAAACCTTGAAGTCTGGAGGGAAGTAGTTAGCATCACTCCAACGTTTCAGTGATTCCATTGGAAAGGGCCCCTGTACGTCTCCCTGGGGATCCACATAATGCCACATTGACAATTGTCCACCAGCATCTTCAACTTCTTTATCATCATCACTCACTTCAATCACCTGAGTTGCCACAACCACCTGCTCGTGCTCATCAACTTTTCCATGAGAATCCTCCTCGAATTTATCCAAGTTCTTCTTCTGTTCTTGAACAAATTGAGCTGGCTGATCTTCTGCATCATTATCAATCAACAAACAATATAAGGAGTTCCAAGTGAAAAACACTTTTTCATGTAAATAAGAACCTCAACCAACAATAAATTAGGCCTAAAATTAATAAAAAGAATTTCCCCCTTTTAACTATTTTTTCTGCTTTCATGTTTTGGCCAAATGTATTAGAAATCTAAAATCCTCCAACCCAACGAACTGACAAGGTGTCTCCCCAGCAGGTGCTGATATGTTAATGAACTTTTGAATGCCTGATCCAATTAAAAGTAGATTATAGAAACATTCACACTTATGATTTATGCACTCATCTAGTAGATAACCAACTAACCATGCTTGGAGTCATGACTAGATAAAGATGCTGTCGTTATGATTTACTAATATATTTGCAATATTAGGTTCGATTAAGGGTTTGTCTAGTGGATTATGTTTCTTATGTCACAAAGGATCATAAGTTAACATATTGATATATTTAATTCCATCAAGAAAAAGATCAAGGGTTAACAATTTTTTTAGATGCATTAAGGTCATCAATTTTATTGTCATATTTTGACGTCTTGAAAGCAACTTGTATTCCTAAAGAAATTAAAAGAAAAAAATTATTGATTATTCTGAGCATGGTTTTATTCTTAGAATCTTCACTGCTCTGATTCCAGTTATCTTTATATATTACATTACAATCAATAAAAAAAGCCCCAATGGTCATATTGACATCCTACTTATGTAAAAATTCTAAGGCCACAGGCTTCAAGCAACAATCATCGATTGTCCCTTCAAATCATACATTTACTCAAAGATTTCAACCACTCATTAGTTTTCATTAATGTAAATAAACAAACAAACAAACAAATAAACAAACAGTTGATTACATGGAAGGATCTAACAATTGTAGGGACCTCCATTGAAATTTCTAAAATTACACTATCCTCTCATGTCTGGGTTGTTGTCGGTTAATTGACATTAATAATAAATGTGCAATTATCCCTTTGCCCCTTCACTAAACCGATTTTCAATGACACTATTTTTTTTATTTTTTATTTTTAATTTAAATTAAAAAGAAAAAAGAAGAAAAAAGTAATACTAATTTTTCCTAATACCCATATCCAAACACCCATTTAACCCTCTACGTCTCTTTCTCTCCTCTCTACCAAAACTTCTCTTCCAATCCCTCTTTCCTCACACCTATTCTTCTTCCACCGCCCCCTGGGCACTGGCACCACAACCACCAAAACCCCATTGGGCCGCCAAGACGAACTCCCCTTTCTATACAAGTGAAGTTAGTTTTATTGGAATTTTTCTTTATGCTTAACATGATTTTAAAATTAAGCTTTGGTTTGTAAGTTATCTAATGACATTTAATTTTGGTTTATACTTTACTTTTGACACTAAATATGAATTGTAGGTTAGATCTGAACCAACTAAACCATTTAACTAATTATTGCATTATTTCAAATTAAAAATAAATATTTTTATGAATGTAACAAATTGTACCCATACCCTACTTTTTTAAGGTTTTACTGTATTAACATTCCCATATCGTACCAGTACCCCTACATGTGCTTCGTAGCAGTTGGTTCATGACCACCATAAACGGATGAGAAGAGAGAGGGAGAAAGGGAGGCATGGTGAGGAAAGCAAAAGTGTAATGGGAAAGGGGTGTTTGGTTATGGGTATAGGCATAGTTGTAAAACCGGTTATGGGTATTAGCGTAGTTGTAAAACCATGATTTGAATCGTGAATCAAAATTGCCTTGTACCGAATCAAAACATGAATCGTAAAGGTTCAATTACTTTTTCTAAATTACTTAGAAAAATATATCTCCACAATTAGACTTTAAATATATCTTATAAATATAAAATACTTAAATCAATGAAAATATTGTTTGAATGATGATCATGTGGTTGCCTTTCCTCCTCTCCTCAGACCACCTCAGCTCTCACTCAACTCACATTTGGTGCCTATTATGTGCCTACCACACTTCCCAAAAGGCTTCCTCAGCCGCTGACTCACCTCCAACCATCCACAAATGGTTACAAATAATATTAGTTGTTGGCAAAGTTAATGGGTCATCACTTAAAAGGCAATTATCTAATGTCACTCCATAGCCTACCCCAAAGATGTGTTAAGTTCTTATCAGTTGTGTTGCTAAAGGGGTAGGTGAAGGAGCTTAATTAGAGGCAGAGGCTTCTACTCAAGTTTGTGAATAAACCTTCATCTATCTTCGGCTAACTTTGCTGATTGAATAATCACTTTTACCCAGTTGAATAAAATGAATTTTGTACCTATTTCAGGATTATTGCTTTAACTGGAGGCATCTTCAAGGTGCCTAAGAATTGGAATTGAGACTCGAGGAAACATACATATACAAGAGGCACTTTATTTCTGCAAGCCTCCAATGCAAATGAAACAATTTGATATTGAAATCCATAGCCCTAACCATCAGATAAATCAGTGCCACTCATAAAAACATAACAGTCTGATATTATGCAATCTAAGTATAAAAACAAGTAGACTAATTTTTAGAGGCTCAAGATGTGAACAAGTTTCCAAACCTAAACACACCCACACACCCACATCACTTTTTTTCATGGGACTTCCAAGTGCACCTTAACTAATTTATACAACTACTAGCAAGCCAATGAGAGGGAAAACAAATAAAATTTATGTTAATGACGCACCTGCAGCATCAGTACTGCTGAAGTTTTTGGTTGACAAAGTTTGATTTGCCTCTAACTCACAGGTAGAAATCTCTGATGCACCCCTAAGAATTGATCTTGGGGAACCATAACTTCCTTCTTGTGGTGTAGCTTCCTGCTCTATTTCATCTGCAGTTACTTTTGGAACATCAACCAATAGTCTCGACTGTTCAGATGGTGTTTGAAGCAGCTGCTTTCTTTCCAGGTACTCAAATAACGTAAAGGCTGAAGCAGGTTAAGGATCCAATGATGATTAATGACTTAGTGTATATCTGGTTTTTCTTTTGACATATTGGTTACCTATGATAAGATACCATTGCAAATAATCAAACACACCTGTCATTTCACAAAAAGATGGGCATTAACTGCATTGTTCATTTTATGAAATAACCGGTATCACGCTGAACAACAGAATCTTTAAGAAATTGTAGGAATGCAGTATCACAGCAGAGAAGCTGGTTCTCAGCCAATAAACCACTGCTCATACATATACATGCACACACACATTTTATACATGTGTGGGATCAACTTGTAAATGCCGTCAGCATCGTGACGATTACACTACTTGATAAGAATTTGTGGAACACATTTCCTCCAGCGGAATAAAACATAAGGTACCTTTAAATTGGTTGCATCTAAAGCCAGGATCAAATTAGACCTAGAAAGAACTAATATTCTTACACCCCTTGAGACTTTGTGAAAGATATTTTACCAAGCACATTGTTGGCCAAGATACTCTTATTGTTATGTTCCGTAGACTAAATAGAAGCTGGAAAGCAATACCTATAACATCCAAAACTAAAAGTTTAACAGAATTCTATCTTTTTTGGAAGGGTGGTAATTAATGATATTTGAGACCCATGTAACACAAATACTGTCTCCAACATTATATTTCAACATTTCAGCATAATGCTTCAATGGAGAACACTAATAAAATCTAAAGATGAACAATACTCACCCCTTTGGTACTTGTAGCCAGTAGTTATATTATCATATAGATATGTACTGGGAAATACACTTCAAGATAAGGGAAAACTTTTAACCATGATACATAATACTTAGACATCATTAAAGGATATTCTTTGCGCCATCCCTTCTCATTAGCTCGATCAATGAGATTTTGCAACAAGGTAAGCTCTCTCACCAACCACTGTAAATAACTCACAAAATCACGCAAAAAAGGATCAGGATCAATTAAAAATAAATAATAACTAAAATTCAACCCCTTCATCACATCAAATGGAAAGGGCAGTTGAGACATGGCTCAATGTAGAACATGGTAGTAGAGTTCTAAATTGACACCAAAAGCTCATGACATCATGCAAGGAAACAAACATACTTTAATAGAATGCACATCATTAGAAAAAGATTGAGATTTTTTTCATAATCAATATTGACATGGGGTAAAATATGATCGTTTTAATAATTTAACTACTATTAAGCAATGGTTATTTCTATTTCAACCAAAATATTACAAGTTCAAAAATATCACCCACATATGATGCTTCACACAAGGGGTTTCATTATCTTGTAGCCTTTGGTTATGTTTTATGGGCTTAGCTTTTATGCAAACCTTTGTTGTTACAAACTTGTCTTGAAATCCCAGCATATACTCAGCAAAGGAGAGTTTGCTACTTAAAAAAAATAAAAAATAAAAAATAAAAAAGAATAATGTCTCTAGTGACAATCTCCCTATTATTAAGTCCTAATAATTTAATAGTTTTCGTTGACAGCATACTCAACAAAGGAGTCTGTTACTTTTAAAAAATAAAAAATAAAATTAAAAAAGAATAATGTCTTTAGTGACAATCTCTGTATTATTGATACATCCCATAGTGAAAAGGGCAAATGTCCCAGATAGTGCACCAGGATACAAGTAGTCATAATTCAATACTCTATAGAAGATTATTGTACACACAAATTTAGAATCAAGAAAATACAGCGATAAAACATAATTTATGAGAGAAGCAGAGACGTAATATGCAATCTATAAAAACTAAAAGCTTTGCTATATTATCCCAAGAAAAATTTCAAAACATTTGGCTCATTTTCCAAAGGAAAAAAATAAAATGACCCAAAAATTAGTATTAATAAACTTGATCTAGACACAAGATTATGATCTGATGGTAAAGTTACAAGCAATTACAGATTTGATGGTAACATTATTTGTAACATTCCCTAGCTCAATAAATAATTAACTAATCTGTAAATTGTAACACACAACTATGTGACGTTAAGTATTTTATGCATATATGAAAATTTGGTCTTTATTCATTTGCAGAAATATTGATCATATATTCTAGTATCTAAGACTCTACCTGGGGATATACCTTGTCTGGGTAGCTAAGAAGCGGACACGGATATGGATGCGGACACGGGACACAGCGATTTCAAAAAAAATGGGGCCACCGACACGGACACGGAGACGGACACGGTAGGGACACAACAATAAAATATATTTTAATATATTTTTATTTGTTATCTAGATTAAGATTACATCCATAAATAATCAGTATTAACAAAAACTAACTCTAATTCTTTTTTCTTTTTCTTTTTTTAAAAAGCACTTTTAAATTAACACAATTTATATCTTTTTTTTTATAGATGATCTATTAAGTATTTAAATCTAAAAAAAAAAAAATAAACATTCAACATTTAACATTCATCAAAAACACTAAATAAAATGGGAGAAAATATAACTTGGCATGTCCCTAGTGTGTCCCTTGAAAATGAATTAATTAAATAAGAGAACACGCCATGTGGTGTCCCCAAAGTGTCCGTATGTCCGACACGGATACGGCACTTGTTTTGAAGTGTCGGTGCTTCATAGCTGGGTAGTGATACCAAGACTTTGATTCAACTCTTCCCAGTAGCTTTACCGCACAAACACTTGCCCATCACCTAGTGTAAAAAAGGGAAATAAAATGTTATGTTCACTGTTGTCCTTATTAGAAAATACCAAAACTCCATTGTCAAACTTTACCTACAGCTTCTATGTCCATTGTGTTAGTGTACATTATTAGGTTTGTCAATTTCATAGCACTGCATACATCACGTTGGAAGCTGGAAGTGCTATCAGAGATCTTCACCAATATTAAAGGAGTGCTATGGAAGAGCTTCATCATCATGAAGAAAGCTCTGGACATGGAGGAGACCAAGTTAGGGCAAATTGGGCTAAGCCCAAGCTTGTCAGCTTGATTGACCATGATCTGGAGCGTGGTAGACTATAGGAGGTCTAGAGAGCAATCTTAAGAAGTGATAAAATATGGTCGACCATCTTGATAGATGTAGTCAAACATAACATGAATTCCTGAGAACCTAGAAAGGCCAAGCGACAGTATGGTCAACCATCCAAGTGGATGAGGTCAACCATAGTGGTTGATATTCGACCACACTTCGGAAAATTTCAAAAATATAGACATTAATTAGCAGTTATTGGTGGGGGCTATAAATACTAAATGCCCCATTTGGTATAGATTTATGAGGTATAGCTCTTTAAGTGCACATAAACTCATAATACTCTCTAGATCACATCTCATAGAGATTCCACCTTTGTATGAGTGAAAGTAAGCTTGTGTAACCTTGGTTGGAGGACTTACTCCCATTAGAGCCTTGAGTGCTCACTTTGAAGGGATATTTTCCGATTTTAGTATTATACTTGTTGTTTACACTAGTGTCATCACACACCTACAATCGTAGTCTAACATCGTGACACTAAGAAGCTATAGGTGAGCTTCTTATTCAAGTGATTGTTAGGATTCTGTTTGGCAGTGGTTGGTTTGAGGTTGAGCCAAGAAAATCTTATTGTTTGTATTTGATTATTGATTGATTATATTGGTGTAAAGGTTTTAAGGTTGTCCTAGAAAAAACGTATTGATGTAAAGGTTTTAGGTGAACCTTGGGAAAACCTATTTGGATTAGTAGAGAATGCCAGCAAGGTAAGCGAGGACTGGATGTAGGCACAAGGGTGTGTCCACCACTACAAATCTTGGTGATCATCGTTTTACTTACTTGCATGTTGGTGTAAAGGCTACCCAAGGAGTAGACATACGAAGGTTTGAGATGTTGCTCCTTTGTGTCTCATATGGTGCACATGGAGATAGAGGAATTGCAGATCGTTTGAGGGGAAGGAATTCATATGTAAAGGAACATTGCTGGCATCCTTATTTTTTTGGCTCAATAATGACATTCCCTTTTCATTCTATTCTTATGTAGAGTTTTGAAGAATTGTAGATCCCTGTAGTTATATAGGGGGTTTTTTGGGCTTCTTTTGTGGAGTTCACATATATACTCTATGTGCAGAAGGTTGCACCCCTTCTAGCATTTTTATATATTACAGATACCAACTATGAAGCACGGGTGCAGGTGCAGGTGTAGGTGTGGGTGTCGGTGTGGGTACGGGTACAATACGGGTATGTCGATACGGCAAATTCTTAAAAAAGTAGGATACGGATACGGCCGGGGGACGTCAATTTTTAATTTTTTTTATTTTTATTTTATAATTGATAGCTAAACATCCAACATACAAATCAAAATTTCAATATCAAAACTAAAAAGAGAATAGCTTGTCTAAAAAGTTATATATTCTTTCTTTTTCTTCTTTGATTGTCTAAAACATGATGCAAAAGAGAGCAAAACCATGACTCATGGGTAAAAGATGTTGGAAATATTACTTGATATTTTCAAAATTGAAAGACGAATAATAAAGGCTGCAATAAATTCTAGCAGCTGCAAAAAAAAACCTCGCCGTGCCGGTACCGTACCCACGACGTATCCAAATGTATTTTCCGTACCCGATATGAATTCGGCGTACCCGGTACGCGTACTGCCGTACCAGTATGCGAACCCGCACTCGCACTCGATAAGTACTCGGTACTTGTACGACACCATTTTTGAAGTACCCGTGCTTCATATGATACCAATAAATAAAAAAGGCAAAACAAAAGGATCCTTAAATCTTTTCGTTAACTTTTGTTAATCTTCGGTTTCTTACTGAGACCAGGACTACATACATACATGCTTTGTTATATCCTCATGCAACATTTGGGCCTTCTGTTGAAACTCCACCTGTGAAGGGAGGCAATCCAGTTAGAATTAATATGTAAGCTATTTAATTGCATATGGTATGAGGAAATGTTTATTGTATATAACAATGGAAAACCAAAAACAAAACTAAAAAACTTGATCAAGTGAACAAGTTATGCCAATTTTTAACTGAAGATAGGACTAAAATAAATCACCATTTTAATAATAGTTTTAGTTATTTAAATATAATGCACTGAAACATCAGATCTAGTATATTTTATTATCAACTATCTCAACAGCATAAAATACAGAGAGCAGATTGATAAACATATTATCATCTTTTGAAATGATAAAATTTGGTATCCAATAGAAACAATGAGAAGAACAAAACAAGGGGAAAATTTAAAAGCTTAAGCTAAAAGCTAAATATTTAGTACAACAAGACTAACAAGTCAACAACTGAAAAGTTTTCAGGTTGTAGATGTAGCTGGAGAAAAATCACGGCACACTTCAAGAGGCAGTAAGTTATCAAGAGTTCTAGTGCATTATGTGTGCATATCACCATGCTTAAATAGACAGTTTGCACTGCTGATAACAAGTTCTACTACAGCTGTGTTTAAATGGAAGTAAAGTAATCAAAAGGTGGAAGTAAAGTAATCTCATTTTAGGTCTTCCTCATTATGTCATTTGGTTGTGTTGTGTGAAGAAATGGAATGTGATTTACAATTATGATTTCCCACAGACAATTTATGACCAAACCAAATGCTTAAATCGCAACAACACAAGAATCTATTCCTAGCAATGGGATTCCATTCCTTCTCTTCAACACTTCCTTGAGACAACCTTTAGCATTAGCACAAACAAACCAAATCAAACCAAACCAAACCTTCTGTCCTAGTCAAGTGGGTCGACTACATGAATTCTTTTTTACTAACACGTCCATATCAGTTTAGGTCTTTCCCTCCCCCTATTGTTCCCATTTGTGGTGATTATATCATTCTTCCTTAATGTTGCATCTATAGACTTTTGTTGTACATGACCAAACCATCTTAGCATGTACACTCTCAACTTATCTTCAATTAGTAATACTCTTGCCATTTCATGAATATATTATTTCTAAGACCATATTTCCTAATCCTACCACACAACCATCTTAACATTCTCATCTCATGCTCTGTTTGTTTGGACAGAAAATGTTTTCTATGTAAAGCTTTTTCTCCAAAAATGTTTTCCGGGGAAAATATTTTTCTATGTTTGGTGGTGGTGGTGGTGGTGGAACAAAGGTGGTGGTGGTGGTGGTGGAACAAAGGTGGAGGTGGAGGTGGAGGTGGAGGTGGTGGCAGTGGCATGATGGTGGGGCAACGGTGGTAGTGATGACGATGGTGATTGTGGTGGTGGTGGTGTGGTGACATTGGAAAAATTTTAGTCTGGAAAATGTTTTCTGCCTTTTAAAAGTAGAAAACATTTTCTATCCAAATAGGCTTGTTTTCCATTGACCATGGAAAATGTGTTTGACTTTCGTTTTTCATTTTACCAAACATCAGAAAATACAAGAAACATTTTCCAAAAAATACTTTCCGCTCAAACAAACGGAGCATCAGCTACACTCGTTTTATTTATTTTTTGATCAGCAACAGAAAAGTTTAATTTTATTAAGGCTCAACTACACTCGTTTTATGAAAGTTGTTTCTTAGTTGCTCCACATTATGTCCGGTAAAGTATCGTTGGTCTTGTAATCATAAAGAATCATGGGTCTTATAATTGGCAATGCTATACTGATACCAAAAATCTTGAAATAGAAGGTCATGTTCCTGTCTAAGCTTTCTTTCAACATAGAGAATCCAGTTCCAATAATCCTTATGTTATCTCTTAACGGTTAGATTTCTTGCTGATGAACAATTATTGGTCATTTTTTTCTCGAAAGAAAAGTAATACAACAAAGACCAGACAACAAAGTTCATCTTGTTGAGTAATACATTAAATTAATACATATAGAAACTTACAACAGTAGGCCTCTTGAGGGAACCACTTTTTACTCTCTGACGCAAATCCTCACATTCTTCCTGCAATCACCATGACAAAGCTAAGACACAAAATGCAAACAAATATTTGTACATAAATATTTTTGTTTCTGTTATTCATTAAAGAAACCTTGCTAAAAATTCCACACCAAAAAAAAGAAAAAAAAGAAAAAAAAAGATTCCAGATTGCTCAACATTACAACTCACAAGCTGATCTACGAGCAAATCATAACTGAGATGTCAATATTACATGATCAAGGGCTGCCATTCAGGTAACCAGTGAGAAATTCTCCAATTGATTGATAAGAAAGAAAGTTTCTACTGTTATAATCAGCTTTAGAGGTGCACAAAATAATACCCAAAAAAACCCAAGAACGGGACCAACCCGACCTCTATGGATTTGGTTGGTTCAGTTTTGGGTCTTAAAATCATTAACTCGATAGGATTGGATTGGTTCTCGGCTCAGGCCATGCCTAAACCAAACCAACCATAGGCCTAAACTAAACCTATATATTGCTTAATTTTTATTTATGTTGACATTGACATGTTTTCATGTAATTGGTCTGTTGCAAATACAAATGTGGACTTGATTGCACCTTGTCATTTCATACAGAAAAGAAAAGTAAGTGCTAAATGTGGACTTGATTGCAACTCATCATTTCATGTATAAGAGAAAAGTTAGTGCTAAATTATAAGACTCATCTTCATTTACTCCTTTGTCCACCAGACTACTCATCATCTTTCACATATTAGGTTATAATTCATATATAACTAAATTGGACTCATTTTCTTTTAAAACAATATTTTGTTCTTCTTTATTTGTGTTATGTTAAAGTGTTCAATGTATTCTAATTTTTTATTGTTGAACGTTCAAGACTTGATTATTCTAACCAATTTGATTCACTTATTTTTAGTATAGTGGAACCGCAGTTCCAACCTTGAACCAACCCAAGCTACATTAGGTTGGGTTGGTTTGGTTCTAGTGTATGATTGGTTCAGTCTTGGGTCCAAAAACTTGGAAGCTGAACCAAACCGACCCATACGCTGTGCACCCCCAGCTTAATCAACACTAGTACAATTAACCCAAAATTTACAAAAAATTTAAGAGATGAACCCAAAAAAAAAAAAAGCATCCATTCCATAAAAATACAACACTAACCTAATAAAATCCTAAATTAAATTAAACCTCATAAATAAATAACATTATAAAATCTTTAATTTCTTCTTTATCCAACTCCTTTCAATCCCCGTCACTAAGGCCCATGAAAACACCAGAAAATTTAAAACTCAAACCATAAGGCACAGAAGACATTGAATGTGACCTTTTTGATTGTGATGCGTAGCAATGCTCCAATCCCAAACCTTCCAGGTTCATAAAGAGATCACACATAAGAAATAAGTTCAATCCTTTCCAAGGGGGCAGCTTGACCAAAGTTTTTCGCTGAGAATTCAAGGACCACTCCAACACTCTTTTTTCTTATGGCGCAGGAGAGAGGAAAACTTTGGAATTCCTTTGTTTTAAATAACAAAAAAAGTACATTACATGGATAAGTTCCCAAACACCATTATGGCTAAACATTTTGTTTCAAACATTAAGAATCTCTTTCCCTCTATATGCACCAAATTGCTTCAAAATTTCAAAACATTTCTTTCCAACATATTCACCAAATTAGAGGCAAAGTAACACATCTCTAAAGCACCCTACCATCTCACCTCATTGTGCATTTCTAAATACTCTGCCGCTCTGAACACCAAAATGCAAAAGCTAGAATGAAAGCACAAATAATAAATAAAGGACCTTCCAGAAAAAGAAAGAAAAAGATGACATGTCATGGTTGTAACTGAACTATGTTAAAGAGATAAGTCAATGCATTATATTCGTTCGGAGAGAGAGTTTCATAAGCACTCAAATTTTGAACCACCAGACCAAAAAATGTTGCTCAATATGCAACATCAGAGTTGAAGGAACTTGAAAGAATTAGCCCACTCTTTACCCAGAATTTAAACAAGTAAATTCAAAATTCAATTGATTTTTAAATGAAGGTTTGGCATCAAAGCACAATAAGTCATCATCATGTCCGCACCCTGTTGCACACACTGATTACCTCAGAGAAGTTATCATCTGACAGCATGCAAATGCGAATATCTTTCATCATATTAGGAACTTGAAGTAGAATCTCTGTGCAAGTGTTGCCAGTTCCAGAGGCTTTCCTCACACCTACAAAACAGTGAACAATGTTGCCAAGAGTTAATAATACAAGCTAAAGAAAATAGTATACATGAAGCACACATCCAGAGGGGACAGCCAGCGGCCAAAGGATATAATTTAACAAGCGTTTGTATGAACAGGAAAGGCATTGACTTCTCCATTATGTTTAAATTTACTAAAATAAACCAATTTAAATTTCCTCACACGGGCTCACTTGCACCTTGCCCTTCCCACCTGCCAACATGGTGAAGTCAGCTACGTACTAACGAGTAACATCAATATTACACCAGTTGGGTCCCCATCATGTGTCTCATAAGTGAGTGCAAGGTGTGAGCAAGTGCATTTCTGAAGTACTCAATCCACTATAAGTCCTTGTGAGGAAGAGTTTAGTTTAGGTGTGCGTGTGTCGATAAAAAAAAAAAAAAAAAAAAAAAAGGGTTGTGTTCAACAAAAATATAGAACACAAAAATCATGAAATACAACTTTAACATAACGCCCATCAATGATAGGTCATATCACTTACTAATTCTTGTCTTTGCTTTCTTCTAAGCTTGTCCCCACCCCACCAATGCATTTTCAATAATACTATATAATAAGTTTCTCATGTTGTCAAACATAGAATAGCAAAGCCTAAATGTTGTTAAACCATAGATCACCAAGACTTGCCTTTTCACTCTTATCTAAAGAATTCAAAAGACAAGGAACCGCTATTATTAAGCAATAAAGGTAACAGCAAAATTAGTTAGCCTCAAGAAACAAAAACAGTAGCAATCTGAATAGTAACATCTCAAATACCATCTAACATAAGGTCATATCTCTATAACCACTAGACGTGATGAAGCTCGTTGTTTTGATCCATATTGTCAATTAATATTGTAATTCCTATCAAAAAATTATAATACTAATAATAGTCCTACCTTGCATCACTAGTTGCTAATGAATCCGACAAATCAAAATCACTAAAAGAAGTGCAGAAAAGTAGAGAGAGTGATGTGACAACTTATAGTGACTTTTTGGCTAAAATGTATAGTTGACAAACGAGGCCTGAATGTTAATCATCATTCATGATGTGTTCCATTTATTATTTTCTTTACATCACTTTTGCTATCTTTGTGTTAAACTAATATAAAAAAATATAAATCCCAATACAGAATAAAATTTCATCTATTAACATAACCGCACCACCAAGGACCACACACTTTACAAAAATCATGTAAATCAATTCCATATTCAAATTTGGCTCCATTAACCACTAATGGATCACACGTATAAACTTTGTGCTAAAATAGTAGATCTCAGGAAAACAAATTTTAAACACAATTCTTGAAACAAATCATAATGAATGCATTTATATGTAACCAAAAAAAGTACCTGTAACTTGCAGAAGTTGGTGAGAATTTTGTTGGAAGTAGTCATTTGGATCAGATTTGACTCTCACAAAACTTCCCACTACTTTACTTTCAAAAGTTTCAGGGTCCGCCAGAAGATCCTGAACTAAACTCCTTTTCAAATACACAAGCTTTATATTTGCAGAAATTATGGCTGCAAAACAACTTTTAGGAGTTTCTGCAACTTTTTTCCTTTGATGAATATTTTTTCGGTCTGAACTGGAGGTTTTCTGTAGTTTACTGACCACCATGGTATTCTCATCGTTTTCCTCTGAACTGTATAAAAACTCATCCTCTGATCCATCTTGGTTTTCAAAGAAGTGTGTTTCCAGCAGATCATATATTTTAATTCGTACCACGGATTTCCTTCCAAAAAGATAATGGAGCCTCTCGTCACACAGAATTCTCTTCTTCTTTTGTGGGTGAATAAGGTTATTCTTGTTTACATAATCATTGATGATGGCAGCCACCTCATATTGGGAGATCTGTTTGCTAGTGTCTTTACCAATTGATTCAAGAAATTCTATGAGAGGCTTAGATCCCCACCCAACAAAGTCCATTTTCTTTGGTCTGACCCTTCTCTTCAATTTCATAGGAACAGACAGCAGCTCCTGTGATTCTTCCATGTAAAAAAATGGCACATCGTCCACTCTCTCATCCATAATGTCAGGATCAGATGCTAACAGTTGATCTTCTACAACTTTACCGAATCTATATGAATCAAGGTGTTCCTCTTGTTCTTGAATTTCTTCACATGGGCATTTGCAAAACTCCTGAAGAAAGAGCTCTTCCTCTTTTGTGTCTCCCTAAACTCCTTGAAAACATACCTATGCGTTTATATAATATTATTAACCTGTCTGCAATGCAATGTAGAGAGCAATATAGAAATGAACGGCTGCAACAACCACAGAGATAGCAGACTCAACTGCTCCACAAGAAATAATTAAAGCATAAAACCTATGTACTGATGCACAATACTGCAATTGAGTACTTTCTCCTTGGCCAACCTTAATTAACTGATTCCCTCACACCCTCCAGCAGCATTACATGTACAGATGTTGATTTCATTAGAAAATAATGGCATGAAGAGGGAGTACTATAATGACAAATGAACAATTTCTTACAACAGGACCATTTAAGTTCCAGTAGTTAACCACTAAATCCTTTCACATGGGTTCTAGATGGAAAGCTCTAAAACAACGCCTATAACTAAACCAATGTTGTATCAAACCAAGTATATTAATTTCATGCGGCAGTCAACCAAGACTCTAAACTTGAAGCCCGCTAAACCCATAAACTAAAACAAGGGGGGAAAAGATATAGTCTTTTGATGGCATCAACCAACAACTACAGAAAATAATTTGAACAAATAGATATAAATTTGAACAAATAGTAAAAAAAAAAAGTCAACAGATAAAACAAAAGTCAACAAATAAATTAAGGGGTAAAATTGAAGATAAAATGTCATCCCAAAACAATAAAAATACTTCTTACCAAACTATTTCACAAAGGGTGGACCTCTCACCAACAAAACATATCACACTAAGCCTAATGCCTTGTACCCTCCTTAGATTGGATTTATCACAATTTTTCTCTATTATTTAATAGGTCCTATATCTAGCAATGGGTCAATTTGGTCTTGACTAGCTTTAAGTTAGTTCAAAATGGGATAGATACGTTTTATCGTTTCTCGTTTTTTTTTTTAAAAAAAAAAAAACGAAATTTAACAATAAATATTAATATTATTTTAAAGATATTAAAAAAATAAATTTTAAAATGTAAATTTTATTAAAAACATAACAATTTTAGAACTTTTAACACAAAATACACAGGGGTGTTTTGGCTTGGCTTAGGCTAAGGGCTGGTTTGGGGTGTCCTAAAAAAGTGCACTTTTTGTCTTTTTAGACTAAAAAAGTTGAGAAAAAAATATGAAGGTTTGGGTTAACTTTTTGAATTTTTATGGAAAAATGTGTATTAAAAAATTATATAAAAAGAGTGTGTAAGAGATGAATAGTGACAGGTGGGCCCAGCCGTACAAATCGGCAGCCGTGTATTGGGGTTCAAAATTATTGGGTAATTTTTGTACAAAGCATTGGACGGTTTTGTTTGGACCGTGGGGGTCATCACGGGTCCCATTTTAATAATCTGAACCGTTCAATGTGTGTAACTCGTCGAACACTATATATCTATAAAAAATCACGTTAATCGGATATCGATAGCTATCTGATCAGATCTATTTATTTTTCAATCATTAATTATAACACCATCCATTTGTCGTACAAAACTGATCTGATCATATAGTTATCGATATCCGATCAATGTGATTTTTTGCACATATATAGTATTCGACGATTTCTACACATTGAACGGTTCAGATTATCAAAACGGGACCCGTGATGGCCCCATCGGACGAACAGCAGTGTGTGTAAATCACACCGAATCAGTTACACAAAAGCCACTTCCGCAGCACAGCAGCTGCAGTGGTCACTTCGGTGGTCAGTTTTTGTTGAAAAAAATTATTTTTAAAATTTTTTTTTTTTGGTGAATAGTGATACCTTTTTGGATTTTTGAGTAACTTTTTGGCTTTTTGACTTATATAGGTCAAGCCAAACTAGGCCTAAGTTTGGGAAGTCC
Source organism: Camellia granthamiana (assembly GCA_036172215.1). Classification (NCBI taxonomy): domain Eukaryota; kingdom Viridiplantae; phylum Streptophyta; class Magnoliopsida; order Ericales; family Theaceae; genus Camellia; species Camellia granthamiana. The sequence goes on along the minus strand of CM069917.1, from coordinate 1,140,056 downwards.
CAAATAATCCATCTTTTTATCTTTTTATTTTTTTTCCATCACATCACCTCTCTACTTTTCTGCACATCTTTTCGTAAAAAGACAAAAAGTGCACTTATTTAGGTCATCCCAAACAACCCCTAAAAAAGCCAAAAGTCAGCTTTTAACCCATTTTTGGTAGCATCACCTCTCACATGAAACAGTGAAAAAAATCAAAAAAGCCAAAAAATCAGTTTTTAACCATCTTCCCAAAACACTCCATAAAATAACAAATATGTAAATAATTATACTTGGCATCCCAAAATGTAGCCATCCCAAAACAGGCATAAATATGCATTGCAAAACAACCGAGCCCTAATTTGGAGATAGAGCAAAAGATGTTGGCTGGAGTCACTGGAATGGAAATGGTCCTCTTCGACCAGAATCTTAGGTACTATCTCTACTTCTCTTCTCTATCTTGTCTTCTTATTATTCTCAACGTCACTGCGTGGCAACGAAACTTAATGTTATGACATGAAGAAAAGAGCCAAAAAAGAAGAAAAAAGGTAGGGAAATTCTAGCATACACATCCTTCAAAAGGGTGCACCATATGCACCCTTAGTTATGCCATTTTCTTCTTTAGTTATGATATTATTTTAGTCATGACTCATTAGTTCTTTACTTATGCCTCATGTTGTGTTTAGTTATGACAATTTTTTTTTTAGTTATAATTCAGAAAGTATGAAATTATATCATTTTCTTCTTTAGTTATAAGGTGAATATGGTACATACTCTTTGAAGGGTCTGTACCATAGTGTTTCCCAAAAAGGTATATCATTGTATAATAAAACCGTAATCTAGCCGATTGATTACATAAAACACTCAACTAATTCATATGGAAAGGATTTTTGAGAGTAAAAATATGAATTACCAAATTTTATACACAATAGTTACTGAAGCTTGTAGGGATTAACCAGCTTAGGGTTTGATAGGATATCATCCCCTATTTATATAAATGAAGATTAGGGTTTGTAACAATTACAAGATGACCCCTGAGGGCATAGAATAATTACAAACCAATAACTTAGATAATAATATAATATGCTAACACTCCCCCTCAAGTTGGTGCGAAGATATCTCGCATGCCCAGCTTGCCTAATATGTCATGAAATGGTTTATTCCCAACCCTCTTGGTGAGAATGTCAGCAAGTTGTTCACCAGACTGGACAAAAGGAGTACAAATGGTACCACTAGTGAGTTTCTCCTTAATGAAGTGGCGATCAATTTCAACATGTTTTGTCTTGTCATGTTGAACTGGATTGTGAGCGATGCTGATGGCGGCCTTATTATCACAGTATAACCGCATGGAGTCCATCTGATCAATACCTAAATCACTCAACAATAACTTGATCCATAAAATTTCACACACACCTTGTTCCATAACTCTAAACTCAGCTTCGGCACTTGACCTGGCAACCACATTCTGTTTCTTACTCCTCCAAGTAACTAGGTTGCCTCCAACAAAGTTGCAATACCCTGAAGTCGATCTCCTATCAGTTACTGATCCAGCCCAGTCAGCATCTGTATAGGCTTCCACATGAAGATGACCATACTTTGAAAAATAAAGACCCTTACCAGGAACAGACTTCAAGTACCTCAAGATTCTCATGACAGCCTCAAAGTGAATCTGATGAGGAGCATGCATAAACTGACTAACCACACTGATAGCAACAGCAATATCAGGACGGGAGTGAGATAGGTAAATGAGCTTACCCACTAATCGCTGATAGCTACCCCTATCAACAGCTTCTCCTCCTTCATCATCCCCCAATTTCTGAATGGATTCCAGTGGAGTGACACATGCCTTGCAGCCAAGCATCCCAGTTTCCTTCAACAGGTCAAGCACATATTTTCTCTGTGAGATAAATATCCCATCCTTAGAGCGAGCAACTTCAATTCCCAGAAAATACTTCAAGCTTCCCAAGTCTTTGATTTCAAACTCACTAGCTAAATATTTCTTCAACAGAGGTATTTCCCCACTATCATTGCCCGTAAGAACTATGTCATCTACATAAACAATAAGTGCTATAGCCTTACCATGTGAGGAATGTTTCACAAACAAGGTGTGATCTGCCTGACTCTGTTTGAAGCCATATTTAAACATAGCCTGAGTGAATCTCTCAAACCAAGCCCTTGGAGACTGTTTGAAACCATATAACGACTTCCGAAGCTTGCATACTTTGCCTTCTGTCTGACGATCTCAAAACCAGGAGGAATGTCCATATATACCTCTTCTTCGAGGTTACCATGGAGAAAGGCATTCTTGACATCAAACTGATAAAGCGGCCAATCTAGATTAGCTGCTAGAGAGAGAAGTACTTTGACTGAATTCATCTTAGCCACGGGTGCGAAGGTCTCCTGATAATCAATGCCATATGTCTGAGTAAACCCTTTTGCCACAAGTCTTGTCTTGTAACGCTCAATAGACCCATCTGCTTTGTGTTTCACAGTATATACCCATTTACATCCCACAGGTCGTTTGCCCGTAAGTAACTCAGTCAATTCCCAAGTGCCATTCTTCCTAAGTGCTTTCATTTCCTCAATCATGGCTAGTTTCCACTCAGAGGTAGCAAGAGCATCCTGAAAATGGTTAGGAATGCTAACAGAGGAAATATTGGACACAAACGCTCTATATGAGGATGACAAATGAGAGTAGGACACAAAATGTGAGATAGGATGTTGAGTACAAGATCTCACACCCTTCCTCTTGGCAATAGGAACATCAAGATCAATGGACTCAAGAGATTCAAAGTTACCTAGACTCTCATCAAAAGCAGGAGATGGTAGTGGAGGAGCAGAAGTGGTCCCTTGTATTCAGTTAACTTGTTGTCTGTCTATGTCTCGGACATAAACATGCCCGTCCTTATTCTTGGTGACATTAGGTTCTAGAGTCCCAGTAAAAGAGGGTGGTGCAAGAACAACTGGTTCCACCATAGGAAGCATAGTAGAAGAGGGTGTTGCAAGAACAACTGGGTCCACCATAGGAAGCACAGGACTCACTTCACACCAAGGCTCCCCCGGAAATGAGGACGGTGACACCGGAGAGGACAAGAAATAGGACTGGGACCTATGAAGCACGGGTACGCCTGAAATGTCGCCGTACGAGTACCGGGTACGTACCTGGTACGGGTACGCATACCGGTACGACTGCACGCGTACCGGGTACGGCCAAAGGGGGTCTGGTACGTCTGGTACATTTGGGTACGCCATGGGTACGGAGGGGGCAAAAAATACACAAAAACTACATGTATACGTAGAGAGAGAGATAATCAGAGGGAATCGAGAGAGAGACAGAGGAGATTGGAACCTGATAAACAGAGGAGACAGAGGAGATTCGAACCTGATAGTTGATCGATCGTCTTCGTCTTCGTCTCTGATGGAACCTGATAAACACATCGATCGTCTTCGTCTCTGATCGAACCTGATAGTTGATCGAACTTGATAGTTGATCGATCGAACCTGATGGAATCGAAGAGATCTGCTCACTGTTGATCGATCGTCTTCGTTTCTCTCCTTTCTCTCTCTCTCGCCTCTGCTCTCTTCGTCGCCTCTCTCCTCTTCGTCTTTGACTTCCCTGAAAACAAATATATAATATAATATATATAATATAAGATATATACTAATATAATATAAGATATATATAATATATATAATATAAGATATATAATAATATAATAAAAATTGATCATTTATATAATATATAATAATATAATAAATTTTTATATATATAATGTAATTGATTATGTATAATATATAATATAATTGATCATATATAAGATATATAATAAATTTTATAAATTATAATTTTTATCATATATAATAAAAAATATATATATTTATTGGCGTACCGCAGCCGTACCCGTACCCTACTTTTTTGAGATTTTGCCGTATCGGCGTACCCGTACTCGTACCCGTACCGTACTCGTACCCGCACCCGTGCTTCTTAGCGACTCAAAGAAAGTAACATCCATGGGCACAAACCACTTACGAGAAGAAGGGTGGTAACATTTATACCCCTTTTGAGTAGGAGAGTAACCACGGAAAATACATTTGAGGGAGAGAGGATTCAACTTACCACGAGAAGGAGAGTGATTATAAACAAAACAGACACAACCAAATATTTTGGGAGGAATAGAAAACAAGGACTGGGAATCTAGGAGGACGTGAAGAGGAGCTTGTTTTTGCAAGACCTGGGTAGGGAGACGATTAATAAGATGGGCAGCGGTGAGAACAGCGTCGCCCCGATAGGGCCAAGGCACACTCATAGAAAAAAACATGCACCGAGCCATGTCAAGAAGATGCCGATTCTTGCGTTCCGCCACCCCATTTTGTTAAGGGGTATTGGTGCAAAAGGTCTGATGGAGAACGCCATGAGTAGAAAAATATTGTCCTAACCCAGAATCTATGTATTCTTCGCCATTATCAGAACGAAATAGTTTGACAGTGGCCCCAAACTGAGTACAAATCATCTTATGAAAATTGCGAAACACAGAGAAAACCTCACTCTTATCTTTCATGAGATACACCCAAGTAGCACGAGAAAAATCATCAATAAATGTAACAAACTATCGATGACCTTTCACAGACATAACACGAGAGGGACCCCAAACATCAGAATGTATTAATGAAAAAGGAACTAAACTTTTATTCAAACTGGGAGCAAAAGAAGCTCGGTGTTGTTTTCCAAGTTGACAAGACTCACAAAGAAAGTCAGACACATGATGATTTGCGAAACCAGATGGAAATAAATGCTTAAGTATATAAAAGGAAGGATGCCCAAGACGCTGATGCCACAACCATAAATCAGCGGGGGTAGTAGAAGACGTGGTGGAAGAATAAGCAAGTTTATCCGGTTGATCCAGGAAGTAGAGACCATTTTCTGCACTACCACTGCCAATCGTCCTCCTCGTGACAAGGTCCTGAAAAAAATAATGATTAGGAAAAAACGTCACACTACAATTCAAATCCTAGGTAAGACGACTCAAGGATAACAGATTAACAGAAAAATTGGGAACATGGAGAACAGAGGATAGATGTATGGTAGGAGTGACTTGGACTAAACCTTTTCCAGAAATGGAAGAAACAGTACCATCTGCAATCCTAACTTTGTCCTGACCCGAAGAGGGCTTATAGGCAAAGAAAAGATCAGAGGAGCCAGACATATGATCTGAGGCACCGGAATCAATAATCCAAGGCAAAGACTTATGACACAGGAAAACACAAGGAGAAGAGGCTAAGTTACCTGAGCGGACAAAAGACGAGGAAGCTGTACTGAGAGCAGTAGAAGACCGGCGGTCCAACAATTGGCGCAAAGCATCCTCCAACTCAGCATCAGAAGCTTGGCCAACAGAAGCAGAATTAGAATCAAGTGTATCAACGACACTAGACTGATGAGCCCGAGAATAGGAACCACGTCCTCTAGACTGGCCTGACCGACCTCCTCGAGAACCGGACCGATCACCTCGACCCCTGGATGGAGTCCCATGAAGCTTCCAACACGTCTCCCGAGTATGCCGCGGCTTCTTGCAATAATCACAGAATACAGACTTCTTAGTAGCAGACGGAGGGATGGACGTCAGGCTGAGGCCATCTCAAGGAGTAGACAGTAACGCTGAGCGGTCAGTAGAGACAGGGGACATCATAGCAGACCAGCGACTCTCCTCATTCTGTACATAGGCAAATGCCTCCTGAAGTGAAGGAAGAGTGTCCATACCAGAGCTCGACCCCTAACTAGATCATACTCCACATTTAGGCCTGCCAGAAATTTAAAGACCCGTTTCTGTGCGATGAACTTCTTGTACCCGACAGAATCAGCAGGGCAAACAGGCTTATAGTCTTGCAAGTGGTCAAGGCGTTTCCAGCCGTTGGTGAGGAAAGTGAAATACTGAAGAACAGTCTGCTCCCCCTGAAGTGAGCTCTCAATAGAGCGGCGCAACTCAAATGCCTGTGAGAAATTCCCTTTGCAGGAATAGGTGGCAGCCACAGCATCCCAAACATCCTGAGCAGTCTCCATAGACAAGTAGCCCTCACAAATTTCTGGAACCATCGAATGGATAAGCCAACCCATAATCAAAGAGTTGGTAATCTCCCATTGGTCATAACCCGGGTCAGTGGTACTAAGTGCCTGTATCTTGCCATCAACATATCACATCTTCCCTCTGCTTTTCAAAAATATAGTCAAACTTTGAGACCATGCTAGGTAGTTCTGACCATTAAATAGAGAGGTAGTGATTTTCAGACTAGCGTTGGGGTTCTCAGTCATGGTAGTAGGTATAATGGGACTCTCACTCCTCGATGTTTGAGAAGTAGGGGACACACTGGTGGAATCTGCCATGGATTCTATACTACCGAACCCGCAACAAAACTAGTGGCAATTACAAACCCAGAAGGTGGTAGTGAAAGAACAGGCACAATGACCACTATAAAGGCATATCAAAATTAAGAAACCATAAAAGTTTTTTTTTTCTTTTTTTCCTTTTTTTGTTCTTTTTTTCCTTTTTTTGTTCTTTTTTGTATTTATTTATTTATTTATATATGTATTGGTACAAGTATGTTTATACACGACATAGGTTATACCAAACAGAGATGAGAGTATACTAGAGGAAGGCGACGGAGAAACTGATGAAGGAGATCGACGAACTGATAAGGAAGGCGACGGAGTGACCATCGACTGAGAGACGAAGGCGACAAAGGAAGGCGACTGAGTGGCGAAGGCGACTGAGGAGATTAGTCGACTGAAGATTGACGAAGGACGAACTGAGATTGACGAAGTGACGAAGCAGAGATCGACGAAGTGGGGATCGACGTAGCAGATGATCAACCCAGGTAAGTTTCGAACCCTAGAGTGTCGTTGGTGCACAGGTCGACCAACAAGGGTGAGCCAAAACCCTAGAGGTTCAACGAACTGATGAGGAAGGCGACAGAGGAAGGCGACGGAGTGACGATTGACTGAGAGACGAAGGCAACAGAGGAAGGCGACTGAGTGACGAAGACGACTGAGGATATCGGTCAACTGAAGATTGACAAAGGACGAACTGAGATTGACGAAGTGACGAAGTAGAGATTGACAAAATGGAGATCGACGCAGCAGATGATCAACCCAGGTAAGTTTCGAACCGTAGAGTGTCGTTGGTGCACAGGTCGACCAACAAGGGTGAGCCGAAACCCTAGAGGTTGTGCTTTGATACCATGAAGCTTGTAGGGATTAACCGGCTTAGAGTTTGATAGGATATCATCCCCTATTTATATAAATGAAGATTAGGGTTTGTAACAATTACAAGATGAGACAATTACAAGATGAGCCCTGAGGGCATAGAATAATTACAAACCAATAACTCAGATAATAATATAATATGCTAACAGTTACATCCAAATAGAATATTTGGTAATTCATTTGGGTGTCTAGCATTTTTCTTTTGATAATTATTAAATGTTTACTTTGTCTCCCGTACTTCTTCAATCTTGTGGCTTTACTTTGTTATAATATGAAGCTCTTGCTCCATTATGGGAATGCTGTTGCTTAAAGCCCTGAACACTTTCACTTGTTATTTATTTATTTATTTTAAATATATACTTCTTATTTGTTAATGAGGAAATAAGTGAAGAAGGTCTATGATTTTATAAACAGGTACAGATAACTTTATCATACTATTATCTGATCTTTGATTTATTTGAACTTTTGTCTTCCTTGTTTATGTATTTATATATTTCTACCGAATGCACAATCTTACCAAGTTATTTGGGATACTTTTAAGGGGTTAGGAGTCTCAGTGATTTGAAAACTGCAGTTATGTTCCATAGGTCAATATCATTAAAGCTGCAGTTTCTCTTCTAGAGAGATGTGATTTTGCTTATTCATTAGTGGCTTATAACACAGTTTCATGTTGACCAGTATGCGGCTTGAAGATGAGTGCAGCATGGGGCTCATCCAGTCTACTATTTATTAGAACTAGATCCAATAGTTGGGGTTTTGTAATTGGAGGCCCATGGAGCTAATTTCGGGAGCTGTTGGTTGATGCCATCAAAAGATTGTCAGTATTCATCTCCACAATCTTTCTTTCTGTCTCCTGTTGAACATCAAATGGACCATATCTTTTCCCCCCTTATTTTAGTTTATGGGTTTAGTGGGCTTCAAGTTTAGAGTCTTGGCTGACTGCCGCATGAAATAGACGTGATTACACATAGCAATGACATCTTCAAATAACATCAAATACCCATTCCCACTAACATATGTTAAAGCTATTAAAAAAAAAAAGGGAGCAGAAAACCAGAAAAAAAAAAATTAAAAATTAGAGAGGCAAAACCAAATAAGCACTTAAAGTTAACATGAAACCCTAAATGTTATTAAAACATAAAATGAAAAAAAGAGATCTAGAGAGATCTAATACGCAACCAACCATGCATTATGAAAACAAATACAAAGAGAGATCAAAACAATGTGAAAATGAGAGATGGTTACCTAGGATTTCTGTCGCACAAAGCAGTGAATGAGCGGACAAATGAAGGGGTTATAGCATGATGATCCAGTACTCAGTGGTGCCGTTCGTTGTGAGAGAGAGACGAGAGCCAAAGACTTCAGCGAGAGAGAGAGAAGACCAGAGATGAAGAGACTCAGAGGGTTTGAGTGTCTATTCTTCTCTTTTAAAGATTGGAGAGAAATAAATAAAAAAGAAAAGAAGAGTCAGGTAGATGAAGACCGGATGAGAGAAATAAATATCTACCTATCTATTTATACTATCTATATAAGCAAATGTAGTTGTTATGTCAAAAGACTCCAAAATTTTATAAGAAAACTTAATAATAATAATAATCATAATAATAATAATAATAACAATAATCAAGATAAAAATAAGAATAAAAAAAGAAGCAAAAAATAATGCTTATCTCTTTGTTAAAAAACTTTTAAAAAATAAAATAAAATAACCAAAACCAAGAGATAAAAAGAAAAAAAAAGATAAAAATCTCATATACTTATCCTTATCTCTGTTCTAAAAAATTTTAAAAAATCTTCTCTCTCGTTCTTCTTCCAAAACGTTGCTATGCTATTAAGGCTGAAAGTTGCAATCATTTTTTCCTCATTTTATTTATTTATTTAATTTTTGTTAATGTGTGGCTATCTGATTGATCTATAAATTAATTTTATATTCTTAAAATAAAATTTTAAATTTAAATAAAATCACACATAGTTACCAGTTATCACTTTTCTAAAGACTAGTGAGGTTGGCTGTGTGCAACGCACGCAACCTAGTGCCCATTACAAATAAATTTCGTATAAATAAATCTTTCCAATGAAGAGAAGAAGAGGCTAGAAAAACGAGAGAATATATGTATATAAAAAAAATTCTTACCAAGCCACAAAATGGTGAATCCTGCAATATGAGCAAAGAGGTACAAATTCTTTAGTCACTTTGAAACACATAGAACATTGCAATTCCAATCAAGGACATTATTTACAAGGCATTGTGACACTCATGATATGACTTAAAAAAAATCACTATGGAACATTTTTGTGTATTTTTTGTTATACCATGAGGGTATTTTTTAAAGTATAGTGCCTAGTGTATCTTTGTGTGCATATATGTTGATAAAACTTAATTGTGAAGGGAAGATTGAAATTTCTCAAAAAGACAACCAGAATAAATTGCAATATCTAAATAGCCAACCTGCGTAAACTGCAAACCAAATAGCCAATAGAAATAGCCAACCTACAAATATTATTTAGATAAACAATTCAATATCTAAACAAGACAATTCTTTAACAATTACTAATGTTAACTCTTGTTTGCAATTTAATTAGGTTGGCTATTGTAGAACATTCTTTCTACATTCAGGTTGGCAATATTCAAATTGCAAACAAAAGGCAATATTTAATTTGTTCTTGAATAAACAAATTTTAATGAACAATAGCATTCATTTGCAAAGAACCAACAGTAAACTTGAATGTTAGAACAATTATAAAAAAAATAATCTTAGCATTTATTTATTGTTAAATGATTTAAAAAAAAAAACCCACAAGAAGAAAACAAATTATATTGCAATAGCTATGACAAGTTTATCATGTTCATGTTTTTTGTCAGTTAACATAATTTTGTAGAAACTAATTTGATTATAGATCTTGTTAGAACTATTATCAATTTGGCATCACAACCGAACCTAAGACCAAAGATGTAAAGGGAGAATTTTCTATTGAACCCACCATGTCTCTTGAGCAAAACCAAGGCACACATACATTCTCATATACAAATGAGGCAACTCTTAAAAGTTTCAACAATAAAGCTATCTTAACTTCAAACAGAACAAGTAACAGCACTTCTTCAAGAAAGTTCAGATATGTAAATAGGTCCATTGATTTTGGTGTTCAAAATATTGGCATCACAACCAAACCTAAGACTAAAGTTTATGAAAAATTAATATCAAACCGATAGACGAAGGTAGACACAAACCAATTGAAACTAGTTAGCTCCATTTTTTATTTTTATTTTTATTTTTAACACCTACTTCTTATTCTCATTGTCACAAATATAACATATATTGATACACACTGGCCAAACAATGAAAGGCAAGGATTTTTTTTTTCTATTTTTAAACAAATCATCAAAATAATGAGCCTCAACCTTCCCATTTCAAATCTTTGTTATCAGAATCTTACGATTCACGATTCGATTCGCAATTTTTGCAAAATCGATACGAATTTATGGGTGAATCTATTTTGGAAGTGAATCTCTAGTGAATCGTACAATTCACAATCGATTAACGATTCGATTCACTTTTTACGATTCATGTAATTTTTAAAATTATTGTGTTCAACATATTTTCGACTCTTTTTTTGTCCATCTTTTTAGTAAAAATGACATAATACAACTTCTAGTAGCGTTTAATACCAAAATAACTAACGCATATACATGATTTGTTGTTATTTTAGTAATCATGGAGCTTTTAATAGGATCCAATCAGATTCAGTCAGACCCAACATATTTTTAACCTTTTTTCCCTTTTTTTTTCCCTTTAAAAAATCATAATATATCTTCTAAAGATGTTTAAAATTAAAGTTACATTATGAATTATCTATTGCTACTTTATTAAATTGAATATTACATGTGTGAGATCAGTTATACCTTTTAAAATGTTTTAGACTTTAAAATAAAAGATTCTAAATAATTCTTTCTTATTATTTGCTCACTGTTACTTAGAAAAATATGTATACCTATTGTCCAAATATTAGGCCAAGTTTGGCAAGCTGCCAAAAAGCCAAAAAGTTACTCAAAAAATTAAAAAGTTATCATTATTCACCAAAAGTCAAAAATTACAGCTGCACAATTCCCAATCCTAATTTTCCCCTACACACTAATTTATACAATTTTTTAATACACATTTTTCCATAAAAAGTCAAAAAGTCAAAAAGTTAACGCAAACATCCATATTTTTTTCCTCAATTTTTTGGTCCAAAAAGACAAAAAGTACACTTATTTAGGACACCCCAAACAACCCCTTAATATTGTTGTTAATTATTATTGCTTTAGAAATTGATAGTTTGTCTATTTGGTTATTATCTTTATTAAGAATAGTTGATAAGAAATATCTAAAAAAGAAAAAAAGGTAAGATGGTGATCTTACATAGGAACTTTTGTTAACTTCTTACCTATTAAACTACGTGATTATCATTCAAAATAACATTTTCATAGATTTAAGTCTAAATATTTTATATTCATAAGATATATTTAACATCTAAATGTGTAGATATATGTTTTTAAATAATTTAGGAAAAATGACCGAATCTTTACGATTTACGATTCAATTCGATTTGCGATTCGGTACGAGGCCATTTCGATTCACGATATGAATCCCGATTTGACAACTATGTTTCAAATACAATTCATAAACATGAATACATAAATAAATTTTTTGTGGCAGATTTCAATACATATTAAAATAAACTTGACAGTTTAAAAATCATAAATGAATTAAAACTCATTTGTACCTTGTGGTCCACTGGCTTGTTGAGCTATAAATGTTAAATGGGTTTGAGTTGATAACGCATTTTCAATGAAGACAAATAAAAATATTAGCAAGTCAATACTATCAAATTGATGTTTAGTGAAAATGAAAATATGGGCTAAAACTGATTTTTAGGGACACAAAATATAGATATTATATGATAATATATAAGCTGAAATCAATGAATTGTTTAAAATAAATTTGACTGCTTTCTCACTAAGGGTGAAATATAAAATAGTAAATGTGCTTAATAGTTCTCTTTTGATTAGAAATTTATGCTCAATACCAAAGAATTATAGACCGCTGTTGTGCGATATTAACACCGAACCAAATCATTCGGTTCGAAATTTTGTAGAAGTGGTGCTACATCCCCCTAATTCTATCTCTAACGAGGTGGCCCACTCCCATGTGAAGTGGTCCCACACTTCTCTCCCTCTCATCTTTAGCCTCCCTAATTCCACATCTTTAGAGGTGGGATTAGGGGAACAAAATTAGAGGGATGAATCATTATTCAATTTTGTAGCTAGGCCTAAATATTCTTTTTTATTTTTATTTTTGATAACTTGCTATCCGGCCCGATGGACCGACTAATCCAAGGGACCAAATTGCTTAAATATTCCTTATACTAAGTAGATTTGGCCTTTCAGAATTAGGCTGAAGTAAGAATAATTTACTACCAATTGGTGCAAATGAGCTATCTTTTCATTCATTAGCACAATATATATATATGTTAGTCATTATATCATAGTAAAAAAAGTTCAGGAAAATACAGCCATTGGACACTCACCTATATGACTAAGGGACAACCAAACACAAAAACAAAACTTCAACAACAAACGGCAGTAGCAAGTTTACGGCTCCAAAATGCCAGGAAAAAAAAGGACATAAAATACTATATACCTCACCAATGCTGCATACGCACATGAACGCAACACACACACAGTCAAATCTAAGAGATTAACGATCACTGAGATTCCTTGATCAACCACGGGAGAGCAGCTGCTATCCTTCAATAATATCACAGTTCATGCTGTTTGAGTGAGATAGAAATTCAGATAAATGAGAAGTGAGAAATCACATTATTTTTTGGGGGAAAAAGAAATCAGGATCGGGATCGCTAAGAAGAAAAAATTAGAATGAAAACAAAATACAAGGAAAAATCCAAAATTATCTTCAACACCAAACCCTCACATAAGCAACTTACCAATGAATATATAAAGTGTGAGATGATGATCAGGGAAATACCAGAGCATGCTGAGCGTAACCAAGACCCAGTATTATTAATCTAAAAACAGTTCTGCCACTATACAGCTTATAAGGTATCATGGATATTGCCTGACAATTCCATAACATGATCTAATAATGCATATATTGATACTTATAATTAGTTTCTCCCATGAACCCTTTCTTGTTATGCTGACTCAACAAGATCATCATTGATCATTCATAAGTAACAATCTGCTCCTATTTTAGAACAATAAATTTTCAAACCAATGAAGCTAATTTTTCAACTCACATGCAGTAACCATTCAAGCTAATTTTCAACTCACCGAAAATAAAAATGAACTAATTTTTTTTTAATTAATTCAAGAAATTAATTTTTACACGATCACAGCGTTAGGGTTCTCTCTAATTTTAGATTCAATAAATTAATTTTTTTTATACAATCACAACTAAGCAGGACCCTAATTTTCGTAACAGAACCCAAAACTTTTTAGATTCAAAAAATTCAAACAAAAAAAAAAACAAATTCTACGTTCAACCCATTAAAGAACCAAAGCTTTCAATTTTTCCAACTCAGATTCAGATATTTTTCCCAACTCACATTCAAGAAATTTAATTTTAAAAAAAAATTTCACAACCTAAAAAAGAGCCCTAATTTTGGCGTTCCTCAATCCAAACAATAATTTTTCAATGGAAATACCCAAATCAAAACCCTAGTTTGAATATCCAAACCTGGTTTAAGGCTGGAAGCGTTTTTCGTCCCCAAATCTCTTTCGCGTGCGTATCGTCTCTTCTGTCTCCTTCCGGCGTTCTTCTTCCGGCCGTCTTCTGCCTCTCCGTCGTCTCCTCTAGCTGGCCCCCTATCTCTCTCTCTCTCTCTCTTCCTCTTCGTCCTTCTCTTCTGGTATAGCTCTTTCTCTCTCTTCGTTCTTCTCTTCTGGTTTATCAATTTCCCACTTATGCCCTCATACATCAAAGCAGATGGTAGAACAATTGGCAATGAGAAAGGAGGGTAAATTCGTCATATCAAAAGTTAAAAAGTGACCATAAAGTTAAAAAGTTACTATCCTCCACATATTTAGGGTTGGTTTGGGATGTCCTAAAAAAGTGCACTTTTTGACTTATTGGTGGGTTTGAGTTGGGTTTTGGTTAGGTTTGATGTGATGTGTTAGAGAGGTGATGTGATTTAAATAAGATGATGTGACTTAAATAAGATACTGACTTTTTAACTTTTTAACTTTTTAACTTATTTAGGTTATGCCAAACTAGCCCTCAGTTACAATTCTCTATATATTTTTTGTACATTTTTAGGTGACTATAAAGTTAAAAAGTTACAATTCTCTATATATTTTTACACATTTTTAAAAGAAAAATTATAAAAAATAAAATATGTTCACAAACTAAACCCAAAAATAATAATAATAAAGGGACAAAAAAAAATAAAAAATAAAAAATAATCATTAGTGGACACCTTTACATTCTATCTGAGAGATCGTTCAGGTCTGCCGCTGAGAGTTGGTCGTAAAAGTCATTCCCATCTCTCATGGGTGGTTTATCGTACCATTCTTGGTCATTTTCTCCCATTACCGGTGACTCATAAGAGACGCTATGCTGATAGTTGGGATACTGGCTTTTATCGACGAATGTCTCTTTGCTGAAGGGATATCTTGGGATAGCTAAATTACAAAATATCTTCTGGTTTCTATCTTCACAGACTAGATGACCATAATTACCATTATAAGCTAATAGAGGATTGTTAGCAAACTTCCTCCATTTATTGAGCTGATCTTTGAGTGGAAATCTTTTGCATGGCCAGGGTCTCCTATTAAGAAGTCCTGGGTATCCCGAGAATGTAGAGGTTCATCTGAGGTATATTTTATGTTTAGCTGGATTGCACCATATTCCCTTCTACTTTGGTAATCTCCTATCTATCAATGCTTCTACATACGGATGATGTTCTTCCATTACGCACAGTACTGCATGAGCAAGTTTATTTCCGAAGCTATCTGTCTAATCTGGATCTGTGAAAATTATTCTAGAGACAAGGCCGTAGTCTAACAGTTTGCAGCTGTTAGATAACGCGTTATGCCCCTAATCTCTATCTCCAATGGCTCGAATGTAGCTAGATTTATCTAGCAAAGGCAAATGCTGAAGTCTAAGTTACACTGACATCTATTAAAATGTTCTGACCTCTTATTGCATTTTTCTTCTTCTAAGCAGGGCTGCTCTTCATCTTCATAGGTATAGGTTCATTGGTAGGCTAAGCCAGGGCAATCAACTCTTGCTATGGAGAGGTCCTGAAGAAACTGTTGTATAGTGACTAGTTCATTATTTCTACTTTCTTCGGCTAGGGTGTATATGTGGGGTTTGAGGTCTTCTGTTACTTGGCTTTTCTCACAAAAAGATCGAATGATAGAATGTCTGAAGAAATACATTCTAGCACTCAATTGATTAAATTCCTCACTGGTGAGTTGTCTGATTTCTGGGTTAGGAAAGTGGGTAGTTGTTTTTTCTGGAGCTAATTTTTTAAGCTGGTTGGTTAGCATTCGAATAGTGGATCTCAATTGTTTTTCTTCGTCTCGGAGCTGGTTTAGCTCTTCATTGACCTTTTTGCCTTTATCCATAATTTTCTTGAAATTTCTGGAAAGGCCTTCACAATGTCTGCACATCTGGAGAGGATTTTGAGAATCTATCTGAGGGTTAGAACTACTGCTTCCAATTATCTAGCTAACTGTAACTCCACTAGTAGCAAGAATGGTTGACCACATCTTGCTTAATGCGTCCAGGTAATCTTTAGTTATCTGGCTGATAAAGTAACTGGTTCCTATTTGTCTTCAGGCATATGTACTAGCTAACTCGAAATCATAAAATCCCTTATACTGAGGTGTGGGAAATTTTTTTACTAAGGGTTCAACTTCTATCCAATCATGGTAAATACCAGTCTTGGTTCATTTAGCTACTACATAAAAAGAAAAACTTTTAGACAAAGGTTTATTTTGGATTTTTGAAAAATATATACTAAGAGAGTTTAGGGCAGACAGACGTTTAGCTGGGTGGTTATGATTGTTCCAAAGGTTATCTAGAAGACACTGTTGAACTTGGTCTAGGTCTATTCCTGTTAGTGATCTGAACTTGTTTTTGCCTTCATGAATGGGAAGAGCGAATCCCCCAAAGTTCATGGTTTTGCTGTTCTCTATTATCTACACAAAAAATCAGCTGATTATTTTCTTTTTCTAAATAAAATTTCCTACTTAACCAATCTGTTAACCTATTATCACTCCCTTTAATATGTTCAAATTCTACTTTATAACCTTGTCCTACTATACAGTCTACAAATTTTGCCCATCTTCTGGTGCTTAATTTGCGCTCGTTAAGTTTATTATGAAATCTTACTATAGCTTCACATTCTGTCCTAATTGTAAAGGGTTTGTGTAAAAATAATCTAAATTTATTTATTGCATATACTACTCCTAATATTTCAAAGTCTAGGCTGGTCATGGTCGTGTATTTTTCTTTAAATTTTCTAGAACTATATCTACAAATGCGTTCTTTATTTTTACTATCATATTTACTAGGTTTAGCTAATAATATTGTTCCCTATCCTAATTGACTTGCATCTGTTTCTACTACTACATATTCTGATTCTAAAGGAAGTTGTAGGTCTGGTAAGTTTTTACAAATGTCTTTAATTTTTCTGACTAGGGATATATCTTGTTGATTGAAATATTTTTGTCCTATGGGTGTAGTCTTACTATATAGGGGTCCTATTATTTTACTAAGGTTGAGAATATACATTCGCGCACAATTTAAAATTCCTAAAAATGACTGTAGTTGTTTTGTATCTTCTAATTTATCTGGATAATCTAAAATTTTCTTGACTATGTGAAGTATAACCTGATTTTTCCATCTCCTAATTTCATTCATAAAAATTCTATATGAGGTTTATTTAATACCATCTTTTTCTTGCTAATTATTATTTCATTATTTATGAATTCTTGTAATGCTATATATAAATGATCTATATGACTATTTTTATCTGGGCTGAATATTAATATGTCATCTATGTATACCAGCATAAAACTATATTTATTAAATATACTATCCATTTTATGCTGAAATATGGAAGGTGCATTTTTTAATCCAAAAGGCATAACTAGTCATTCGTAATGTCTTTGTGCCTGTTTGGTGCAGTTTAAAAGCTACTTATTTCAGCTTTCAGCTTAATTTAAGCTATTTTGATGTGTTTGGTTTAGCTTATAGCTTATAGCTTATAGTTTTTTGGAAGTCAGAAATCAGCTTATTCTTTGAGTGGGGCAGGAGATGCTTAATTTATAAGTCAGAAATCAACTTATGTTCATAGTTATAAGCTATAAACTGTTTAGGCATAAGCTATAAGCACTTTCCCACAGCTTTACCAAACAGGGCGCCACAACAAAAGGCTGTCCATGGTATGCTTTCCTTTTTCATTTTTATCTGCCAAAATCCTGACTTGCAATCAAATTTACTAAATATTTTTGCTGTCTATATTCTATTTATGAGTTGATCTTTATCTGGTATATTATATTTATCATCTTCTGTGTTATCATTTAATCTTTTATAATTAATAACCATTCTAGCTTTTCCTCTTTTTATTTCTGCATGATTTCTAACCATAAATGCAGCGCTCCTATGTGGACTATTATTAGGTCTAATTACTCCTAAGTCTAATAATTCCTTAATCTGTGTTCTAAATTCTTCTATATCTGCTGGCGTATGGTTTATTTGTGCTGAGGTAATCCTATAATCTTTATTTTTTATATCTAGACTGGCTAAAACTTTATTTTTTCCCAATATTTCATGGGCTGTTCTCCCAAAATTTCTGTTGTTTCAGCTAATCTTATTATTTCATCTAAATCATTTTCTGTTCTTCTGTATACTGGTTTTTTCTTTAATTTTCCTATTTTGGCGAAAATTAATTCTTGGTTAACTGTTTGTTGAAAATCTTCAAGGTTCCAATCAAATTCTTCTAAATTCTCTAATTCATAATTTTCTATATTTTCTAAAGAAGTATTTGCTATCTCATTAGGTATGTACTTTTGGGCTAGCTCGGGAAAAATGTTTCTACTGGGAAATAAAAAACTAACGGGAACTGAATCTACTCCTATGGTACCACCGCGCTTCGCAAGCAACTCTGATGAATGGGCGATGGTGCTAAGAGCAAATGCTGTGGGTGTATGTACAGTTCGTTTGAAGAAACTAATGGTGTTTTGGCTGATAAACATGCCGCCTTGTAAACTAAGTATGAAATTTAGTCCTAAGATGAAACGATGATTTTGTCTAGTATTGACAATCCAAACTTGAGGTAAAGGGAACCATTCTATATGCTGATCTTGAGAACCTAGATGATGAAAACTAATCTGTGCTCCGTTAATGTAATGTGTGTATGTCTGTTTAGTGCCATCGACTATACTGACTAAAGCTGGGGTTGTTAAAGTTATGCTCCATCCTGGTGGAACTATGTGTTGTTCAATATATGACTTACTGGCTCTTGTATCTATCATGGCATCTCTACTAAGGGTTTTTTCTACAAATTTAATTACACAAGCGATCTCAACTAGATTTGATTTGGGTATCACAGGATAGTTAAATGGTAAATATGTACTATCTGACTGTGTTTGAGAGTATTGGCTAAAGGGTTGAGAATCAACTAAATTGGCTAATTCTAAAGAATTCATGTAATGACCCAACCCTCGTGCATGTTTTCTGATATATTTTCAGACCCTGTTTTGTGTTATTGAATGCTTGTTGTGAAATCCTTTGAAAAATTATGAGAATTTCATGTTTAGGGATGCCTATCTGTTAGACGAAGAAAGTATCTGTTACATCTCTAAGTTAGAAGCAGAAATTGGAAGCCTTAGGGGCTTAGTTATCTGAAATTGAGTTCATATATGTGATTAGCATAATTTTTAGGTAATATTAAACGTTTCTGTGAAATTTCAATTTCAGATGCTTAAACGATTGATTTTTGTCTTTATTCAAACTATATATATATATGTTTATGTGAAGCCTCAAGACTTAGAAAAACTTCATATATTCTCTGGGAGAATAGGGAAGAGGGGTTTGGAACAAGAAAGAATTAAGAGAGATTGAAGTCAAGGTAAGTTGAAGCTCCCTAGCCCAATTCTCTTCCTCAATTTGAAGTAGGAAACTCTTGATGTTGAATGATCTAGAGTGGAAAGAAAGTCTTGGTTATGTGTGTGTTGAAGACTTGGCATGATGATCCTATCATTTGTATACTTTGGGTCCAATTCAATTATCTAGGGAGAGCATCATCTTATTTCTACATTTATCAACTTAGTAATCATGCTTATGCCATGTTTTGCCATGTTTTGTATATCAATGTTATGTGTGGATGAAGTTGAGAGCTTCAAGAATGAAATGATGGTAATGAGCTTCAACTTTGGTTCAAACCAATTGAATTGTGTTCATGAATTCAATTCAAGTTAGATTTGATATGTTGCACCTCTAATTACATGTTTTTGAACCATGATTTAGTATTTAAAAGCTTCAATTTAGGGCCTTTCAAACCCTCCCAAAAGAACCAAATTTTGTTGCAAATTTCGGACCAAACAGGGGAATCGCCGCACGTGCGGGAGTCACTACCGCACGTGTGGCAAATGCTGATTTTTTGGGTTCTCATTCTGCCTAAAAAGCACGTGCGGGCCGCACGTGCGGGAAACCCAGCCGCACGTGCAGCACATGTTGAAAAATATGAGTTGCTCCGTTTTACGCGTAGGGTCCTCTAATGTTGTCGAAATGTATGTTTGATGCCTTTTCGATGATGATTAATTCCTACAAGTAAAGGGGATCAAAAAGGAGTTGATGGGGGAAATGAACTAATATGTAAATTTGAATGTGTGCAGGGCACACAACGGGCGGAACAAGCACGTCATCACAACACTGTGAGTAGTAATACCGTTATACGTTTTATATGTAGCTAATGATTGCCATGACTGTGATGTTCATACATGTTATGCAACTATGTGAATGTCTCAAGTATGTAAAAAAAAAAGAAATGGGAAAAACGAAAAACGTTCATTCTGTAAGACATGAAATCAAGTTGTTCGATTATTGTAATATGAAACAAAGTGCTACACGAAACTAAGTGCTACGATGTGAGTCACCTCTAGAATCCGTGTGAGACACCTCTTGAGTTCATACAAGCATGCTCAAGGGCTTAAATGCCACACGATTCAAGGGCTCAATGCCAACTTACTCAAGGGCCTCGTGCCACTATATGCAAGGGCTTAATGCCACATGATTCAAGGGCTTAACGCCACCACATTCAAGGGCTTTGTGCCACCACGTATAAGGGCTCACAGCCATCATGTTTCAAGAAATTATGTTGCAAACCACCATGTTTCAGAAATGGGCTAAGGTCGTCATGAAATTAATACGGATTCAGACTAACTATATATGCATCTTTTATGTTCTATTGTGTTATATTTCAAGTCAAGCACCGTTTTATTTGTGTATTACTATTCACTGAGCTTGACTCACTCTGTGTTATGTCTGTTTCTGTAGGTAACCAACCAAGTGGTCAGTCCTAGCCACGACACCCGTTACCTTTTGTCAACCTTCATGGGTCCAGGCACTACATGAAGCCATTTATTTTTGTAAAGTTTGTTAAAATGTTGGCTTATTTTGATTGCCCACTTAAGGTTGAAAGTGTAGAACTTCAATGATTTGTTTTGTATATGCCCAATGTTAGGGCTGGGACTGTATAAGTGCTTGTATGTCACCGTTACTCTGGGGTATAGCTTGGAATTTTATCTGTCTACTACGATGCATGTGTTATATGAGATCCTGGCATGTAGAAGTAGCTCAATGGAATTTATTTGTGTCATTATTTTCATATTAAATGCTTCCGATAAGGCCCCGTATGTTATATACAACAGGTTAAAGGTTCATTTTCCGAACGGGTCATGCCCAAACTTTTAGGGGCGGGTTTGAGGACGTGACAATTCATATGTTCTTCAATTAGTTTATCTTTTAAAGGGTACTTATTATGAAACTGCTCTAGCTGCTGTTTGAGTTGTCTATTTTCTAGTTCTAAACATTCTATGTTAAAACTAGTCTTAGTTTCTATCTCTCGTATTTGTAATTTGAGTTCTCTTACTTGTACTTCTAATTCTCTAATTGTTAGATGTAATTCTCTGCTTTCTATATTTTGATCTTCACTGTTGTTTCCTAATGTTATCTTATGTGCCATATTTAATTTTTCTAGACAAACTACACAATAGGTTATATTGCATAATAAACACTGAGCTCTCTTATCTTTGGCTGGAAACCAATTACAATAGCTGCATCTAGTGGTATCAAATCCTAGTCCTATTTGAAAATTATGCTGACATTCAGTATCTGCATTACATTCCATCATAAAGAAAATATCATAAGAAGGAGTTGTTCCTATTTCTTGATTGAGTTGTCCTAAAAGATTATCTATATATGTATCACTTTCTGAATCACTATCTGAACTTATGGCTTCTATTTGATAGTCATAATCACTGAATATACTATATATCTTTGAATTATCACTATTTATGCTAACTATATCTTCTTCTAAGTTTTCTATAATATGTAGTCTTTCTATCTGTTTATTAGTGTTAGGCCTTTGTCTTTTTAGGCAGGTTTTTGCAAAATGATTGGATTCTCCACATATAAAACAATTACATTTTTTACTGTTGGGTTTTCTAACATATCTTTGTTTTCTTTTATCTCTTTCTTCTTTGGTAGTTGTGGAGAAGTGGTTTTAGAAATACTCTTCAGATCCTGAGAGACGTTAATGATCCTCAGCTAGTCACCTGAAAAGACACAAACACTCCGGTCGGGGGTGTCGGAATTAGTACTCCGACGGACAAGTTAGTTATTGTACTCAAAATAGCTTGTCTTCTAAGTTAAGCAAAAAGTGATTGTTATATACCTACTAAATCTGTTATTCCTGTATTTATACCTGTTTCTTTTGGACCTCGGGGCCAGGGCCTACTTCTTAGTCATTGTCTTCTCCTTTATTCAGCCCCAATGATCCATACTTATTCAGCCCATATATTATATTCGGCCCCCTATCCTCGTAGGATACAGCCGATTAATATCAGCCTTCTATTGTGCGCGCCTTCTGACTTTGCCATTTATTCGGCTCCCACAATTGCCCTCCGAACTCTCCATTGACGGTAGTTAATCAGCGTGTTTAGTTTTGAATTTGAAAAGTCAAAATAGGTCAGACGGCTTCGCATACCCCAATATAGATGTCAACATGCGCACACCTTTTCGGTCATCATTACACTTTCCAGCCTTGTTCGTGCATCCCTCGCATTTATTACGATTTGAAACTTCAGTCTTTTCGAATGCATAATTCGTCAAGTATTCGAGACTCTTCGACCACCAGCGGGTATCCCTTCTCTGATTCGCATTTTCTGCGATTCCTCTCCGTCTATCTTTGCCCCATTTAATCTTCGTAAGTCTTCTTCTCTTTTCTTTACAATCCTATTTTCCGTTTGTCATTTTGATTTCGGCGAAACCTTGAATCCCTGCGAAAATGGCTAAACACTTGAAAGACCTCCTTTCTGAGGGTCGTATTTCCGGATTCCGGCGACACTTTTCCATTCCCGACGACGTCCACTTATCTCTTGTAACGGACAGTACTCTTGATATGGAGAGGGAGGATCAAAATACGATCGGCTTCCCTCTCTTATCTATAGCGGAAGACGGGGTCCGTTTTCTCCTACATCCATTGCTTAGGGTCGTCCGTCGCTATTGGAGTCTGATCCCTTCTCAACCCAACGTGAATTTCTTTCGAATCATCATGGGGGTGATAGAGTTGAACCGACGTCTTAGGATCAACCTTGGCATTCCGGCGATTCGGCACTGCTACGCTTTGGCCAAATCTTCCGGTTGGCTGGGGCGATACTTTCTCAGGGCCAAGGACACTGACCATCACTTGATAACCATGCTTGCCAGTTCTGGTAAGAGAGTTGACGACGTAATGGTCAATGTCTGAGGTAATTGGGAGTTTGGTGAAGGCGAAGACCGCCTAGATCCTATTCCCAGACGGAAGGGTGATCCAGGTTGCCATGTAACGCCTTGTGTTTGTTGACTTGCTTTTTATTCGGCTTTTTTAATCACCCCTTGTTCTTTGCAGGTAACAAATTGAAGAAGATTCTTCCCTCAACCGACGACGCAGTCCTTGAGGAGATTAAGTCTGCACTCAGATACTTCGGCTGTCCAAACGTACAAAAGCAAGGGAGAGCTGCTCACATACTCCTCCGATACGAACCTACATATACTACATTCTCGGCCGCGGAAGGCATTCCAATTCCATCCGGCAATCAACACCTTTCGGCTCTTCTCTTTCCCAGCTTCAAGAGCCTTAGGCAAATTGGCCTCGAAGATTCGGATTCGGGGGCAGACGCGGAGCCGGTGGTAGAGGTAGTTGTTGAACCAACCAAAGAGGTCGCTGAGGAGGCTGAAGAGGTTGACGAGGCGATACGCTCGGCGTTCAAGGCTGCCGGACTTAACTAGCCTTCACCGTCCACTTTGGGTCGGGCATAGTTTTTTTCTAGAGATATTTTTTGCAAATTTGGGAGACCTACCCGGCGATTTTTTCGAAGGTATGGCTGGGGAAAACCTTACGCAGATGGCGTGAAAGAAAAATGCCGAGCGAATAGTTGCTCGAAAGAAGGCCGAGGCCGCCCATTCTAAGCCCACCTTGATTAAAACTTTCGTACCCGTTATTAAAGAGACGGTTCAGGTTGCTGCGGCCGAAACGGGGGAAGGGGTTGAACAACAGGTCATTGACGAACGGCTGATTCCGGAGGAGCGGGGTGAAAAGCGTAGTACCAAGGGAGAGGCTGGGTCAGAAATTAGCCTTGCTGCCAAACGGCCTCGTTTAAAAGAGTCGGACGTGGTTGCGCCATTTATTGTTCGGCCAAAGATCAAAGATACGCCAATCTCTTCTGATGCTTCAGCCATCGAGGATCCAGCCGTGGCGTTGAGCCTGGCGGCTTCAATTTCCTTGCCGGCTGACAACGCCGCCTTTTGCGCCGTGCCGAATGTTATGGCCGTAGCCCTATCTGCACAGTCGGCGCTCCTGGTAAGTGACCATCTCAAATTCTCTTGAATTTTTTTTATTAAGGTATCTGACGATCCCAACTTGTTTTGCAGACTGTTAGCAGGATCGCGGACCTAGGCCGCCGCCTGCATGATGCCCTTGGCAGGATTGATCGTTTGCAAATGGAGGCGGACGGTCAAAAGAGTAGGGCCAAGTTTGAAGTGATGAGAACCGCGATGGAGAGTGCGCGAGCTGAAGCAGAAAAGGAGAGGGCTCGCTTAGCTGAATAGCTCCGCTCTGACGCTGAGAATAGGGCAAATGCGAGCGAAGAATCGCTCAAGTTAGCCAAGGAGGCGCTTGCCGAGGCGGAGGTTCAGTTAGAGGAGCTCAAGGCAGCCAAGGAAAAAGCCAATTTTGATGCTTCTGCGGCATTTGAAGCAGGAAAAAGTGCCGCCTTCATGGAAGGCATTTGAAGCAGGAAAAAGTGCCGCCTTCACGGAATATGTAGATGAAGTCCCCAAATTTGAGAATCGGGGGTTCAAACATGGGTGGCTCAAAGCCCTTGCTGCCGCTGGAGTTACATTGGCCTTGCCAATTCCCTACGAGCAAGTGGACGTTGAGCCACTTGAGTCTGATCCCGAGGATTGATCTGGGAGACTCTCTAGTTTTATTAAGTATGTTCGATTTCAATGTACACTTTTGTTTAGTGGACTTTTGATAGTTCAAGGTAATTTTCATGCATAAATTAGTTACTATTTACGCTCAATTTATTAATGAAAATTTCCTTGGTATTTCACCACTACTTGTACATAGTTTGTGAAGTTATGTTAATGAAGAATGTTTTGCCTTTCACTAATTTGGATAAAATCATTGCTGTGTTTGAGGTTTCAGAAATTGAATATCTTATGACAATAGATTGATGAATTTTACGAATTTTGAATAGATTCATGAGCCGACTGGGGTATTTAAGCCGAATAGATTGATAAATCTGCTCTTGCCCCAGGCGGTGCATGATCATTCAGGCGCCGGATGAAACGACCGTAAGATTTTAAAAGAATCGATTAATGAGCCGGCTGGGGCACTTAAGCCGAATAGATTGATGAATCTCTGCCCTTGCCCCAGGCGGTGTATGATCATTCGGGCGCCGGATAAAACGACCTTAAGAGTTTAAAAGAATCGATTCATGTGCTGGCTGGGCACTTGAGCCGAATAGATTTGATGAATCTGCCCTTGCCCCAGGCGGTGCGTGATCATTCGGGCGCCGGATGAAACGACCTTAAGAGTTTAAAAGAATCGATTCATGTGCCGGCTGGGCACTTGAGCCGAATAGATTTGATGAATCTGCCCTTGCCTCAGGCGGTGCATGATCATTCGGGCGCTGGATAAAACGACCTTAAGAGTTTAAAAGAAACCATTCATGTGCCGGCTGGGGTATTTAAGCCGAATAGATTAATGAATCTCTGCCCTTGCCCCAGGCGGTGCATGATCATTCGGGCGCCGGATGAAACGACCTTAAGAGTTTAAAAGAATCGATTCATGTGCCGGCTGGGCACTTGAGCTGAATAGATTTGATGAATCTGCCCTTGCCCCAGGTAGTGCATGATCATTCGGGCGCCGGACGATTGAGTTTTCTCAATTAATGAGATTGCCTCGAGGGTGCTGCCTCTGTAAAGGATAAATGAACAAAGGTACAACCTTTATGAGCTTAGTAAACAACTGATTCCAGCTCTTGGAGGAAGGTTTATCATGTGAATGTTGAACAGACTCTTCTTTAATAGCAGAAGGGAAGCGAGAACACTAGTTGAGTTGGGCGGAGACATGAACCGAGGTGGTGAACCTTCGCACACAGGAAGTAGGAGTTCTAGGGATCGAGAGAGGCGTCAGTCTCCTCGACATCGAAGCAGGTCGCCCAGGCGGGACAAGCAATCACAGGGCAGATCTCCGCAACCCCGAGTCGAGAGGGGATCTGACGCGAATCCATGCCCATTAAGCTTTGCGGTGTTTGTGGGGAATAGGCCCATGACAGAGGCGGACTTGATCGTTCAAGACTCGAATGTAGCGGTCGAGTTTGCTTGACAAATTTTTCCTCCTAAGGTTCAGCAGTCAATGGTAGGTTGACAGGACTATGACGTATTTCGTGAAGGCATTCACGGGGCGGTAAAGGGGCTTTACACTGCCTATGAAATTGGCATGTGGCTGCGCGCTACCCGTCGAGAATTGGAGAAGAAGGAGGAACGTATTCGAAGTTTGGAGGCTCACGCGAAGGCGGTTGAGCATGAGTTGAGGAAGACCAGAGCGGCTCAGGCACAACCCGCCGGGCAGGGAAACCCAATTGTGGAGGAAAGGGTTATCAACCGGCTCATCAGTGCCGCGCTCGCCGATCGTGAGACGGCGAGTATGTTTGCAATGGAGTCCACAAAGGGGAGGGCCTATGATAAAGGTTTTCATGAAGGCCGAAAAGTTGGAATCGAGAAGACCAAGGAGAAGCTTGCCGAAGAGGTTTGCCGATGTGAGAATCGTGGATTTAGGCACGGTTGGATCAAGGCATCTCAAGCCACGGAAGCTCTTCGAGCGTCGGGCATTGATGCGGCGTCGCCACTCTACCACACTGAACATTTTCCGTTTTCCGCTTTTGAAGTCAAGAAAAGTGAGGATGAGGGTGACGCCGTATAAGAATACGCATTGTAATGTTGAGACGCAATAAAAACTATGTAATTCATTGTTGGATTGAATAAAAACGTTCTTGTCACGCCCCTAAAAGTTTTTGGCATGACCTATTCAGAATTGGATACTTAACCTGATACATACATTCTATGGGGCATGAACGGAAGCGTTTGGTATTAGAAAATAACATGAAAACATATCCATTGAGCCACTACTAAAATGCCAGGATCACGACTAGTAATTAGACATATAAGAGCATGCATCTGAGAACAAGGTACAGACATACGTATACATTTACAAGTCCAACCCAGAAATTGGGCATATAACAAACATTAAATACAATTCAACCTTGGCCGACAACTAGAGTATAAGCTAACAAAATTCAACAAAACTGTACTAAGACGCAAAGGGCCTCTCCAAGTGCCTGGTTGTACTTAGGTTGACAAAAGATAGATGATATCGATGTTAGGACTGACCTTCTCGTGTGGTACCTACAGAATCAGACAAAATTATAGAGTAAGACAAGCTCAGTGAACAACAGTACTTAAACAGTTTAATATTGAATTCGAATTATAATGCGTAACAATATATTCACAAAAATGGAACCCAAATAATTAGTCTGATGTTGTATTACTTTTCAGAACGGCCTTAGTCCTAGTTATAACAGAACGACCTATGGGCCCAGACATAACAGAACAGCCTTTCGGCCCAGAAATATGCAGAACAGCCTTTCGGCCCAGAAATATACAGAACGGCCTTTCGGCCCAGAAATATACAGAACAGCCTTTCAGCCCAGAAATATACAGATGTATATTATTCCTTCATTATTTACATTCCCACCAAGTTTCAATCAATGTACACGTTAACATAAGAGTTTACGGAAATCAGAACGTTAACACTATTAAACATTCATAGCAATAAACATACATTCATTGTACTATTACTCACAGTGTTGAGGCGGAGTACTTGTTCCTTCCGAAGCGTGTTCTACACACACATAAGATTTCAAATTAGTTCTCTTTTTTTTCTTAAATCGTTCCCTGACTCGCTTAACTTCGACTGAATTAAAAGACATCAAAATAATATCAAATGCAGATTCCGACAATATTAGAGGGTCCAACACGCAAAATGGAGCATCTCGAAATTTCCAGCCTGGGCCACACGTGCGGCTGTGAGCCCCGCACGTGCGGCAAACTCTCCCGCACGTGCGGCAGAATGGTCCCGTATGTGCCTTTTAAGCAGAACCAAAACTCCAAATTTTCCCATTTTCCCGCACGTGCGGCTGTGACTCCCGCACGTGCGGTAGTTGTTCCCGCACGTGCGGCCATGACTCCCGCATGTGCGGCGATTCTGCATATTTTTAGTCCGAAATTTCCATTAAAACCCCATTTTTTGTAGATGATCACAAGGCTTCCAATAGGTCTAAAAATTATGGAAATAAAATTGCATTCACATACATCAATCTAAGGTAAATAAGATCATTAACTTTAAGTTCAACAATATAAGTTAATTCCATATTATTCCATCTTCACATACACATACCCACACACATGATCATAAAGGTGGATGTAACTTGATAATTGAGAGAACAAGATGTATCTTCTCACTAGATCACTCAAATTAAAGGAAAAGAAATGAAGGATGAGATTATCATGTTAATTCTTCAACCTCCACACTTAAACTTCCATTACAACTCTAAATCACATAACACCAAAGGGATTTCTACCCAAAGCAAGAAAAGGATGAAATTAGATAGATTAATCTCACCTTGGACTTCAATCTCAAAGGAGCTTTTCAATTTTCCTAAATTCTCTTCCTTGTTGATCTTCTCCAACCCTCTCTTTTAAACCCTTCTCTTGGGAGATATTTTAAACAAGGTTCTTGACTCAATATGTAAAGAACACAAGTATATATGTATACTTAAAGGCATAGAAGACAAAATTCAATCGTTTAAACATCCCAAATTGAAATTTGACAGAAAATCTCATTATAGCTTAAAAATCATGCCAAGTTCAAATCTTAAATCAATTTCAGACAACTAAGCCTCTAAGGCTTCCAATTTCAGATTTAAACATTCTAAATGTGATAGATAATGTTCTTATCAAACAGATAGGAATCCATATTTCCAAGTTGAACTTAGTTCAACGAAATTTCACATAGCATTTCTCAATAAACATTCAAAAGCACAGAATAGAGGACTAAAAAGATACCAAAATCGTATACGAGGGTCGGGTTATTACAGTTCTATTATAAATATTTGGTCGTAGTTCGTATTCGGCATATACGTGTTTCGTTTTATTACATGGATGCTTGAATGAATGTACAAACATTGATCGCATAGTGATATGCCGGCTTATAGGCGGAGTCGGCCCAATCGTGATGGCCGTTTATTCTTGAATGTGGCCACTAATTTCAAGAGACCAAAAGCCAGTACGTGGAGTGGCTGTGGTGAATTTCAAAAAGCTGTTTGGGCACCTAGGCCGTGGTGAATGTCAATCGACGCTCATCTCTTGGGGATTTGGCGTTAATGAAATTGCCTCGGGGTCACTGCCCGCATTTAAAAATAAATAAAATGGACTGTTCGTGCCAGTGACCTCATTAATATAATGCCATTCGTTGCGTGGGGCTATATAATATTGTGGATGTAAAACAGAGTTTCTTTAATTAGCCAAACTCGAACTTTAGCCGAGCTAGATGCTGCAATGGATCGCGGCGAAGAATTCTCCGGTGTGGGAGGTAGATCGTCAAAAAAAGAAACGGGAGGCATGTCAGCCTCCAAGTCATCGAAGCAGATTGCCCCGAAAGGAGACACAACGACTGTTGCCCTTAACCTTCCTTGTCTTGGATCTTGGCCTTGACATTGTCGATGGTGTTAGAGGGAGGTCTAGCGATACGCTAATTCGGGCACGGTTGGAGCAAGGCATTTTGAGCCGCGGAGGCTTTTCAAACGACGTGCATTGATTCGGGGCCTTCGCTGTATCAGCGTGATTAATTCCCCTTTTCGCCTTAGAAGTTAAAGATAGATATCGTAATGTTCGAACGCGGATTGCGTCTATGTAACAACCGTTTGATCAAATAAAAAGTTTTATTTCAAACATTTGCGTCGTACTCTGAAATGTTTTTTTTCATTTTTCATTATTATTATTATTTTTTTGTTTTTTTTTTTAATGCTTGGCTAAGCACCTTATTTCGAATGTTGGCATGTTTTGTTTCGTTTTGTTCGTGCTGAAGGGTGCTCCAAATCTGGATTTTTAGTCGGCCTTAAGGTGTCCTGCACCGAAGGGCTCTCCGAATCCGGAGACTTTATTTAGCCAATCATGATATACACGAACGGCGCTCCGAATCCGGAGTCTTAGTCGGCCCTAAGGTGTCATGCACCAAAGGGTTCTCCGAATTCGGAGACTTTATTTAGCCAATCGTGATATACACAAATAGCGCTCTGAATCCGGAGTCTTAGTCAGCCTAAGGTGTCATGCACCAAAGGGTTCTCCGAATCCGGAGACTTTATTAGGCCAATCGTGATATCCACGAACGGCGCTCTGAATCCGGAGACTTAATCGGCCAATCGTGAGATCCACAAAGGGCGCTCCGAATCCGGAGGCTTAGTCGGCCAATCGTGATATCCACGAAGGGCGCTCCGAATCCGGAGGCTTAGTCGGCCTTAAGGTGTCATGCACCAAAGGGTTCTCCGAATCCGGAGACTTTATTTAGCCAATCGTGATATACACGAACGGCGCTCCGAATCCGGAGTCTTAATCGGCCAATCGTGAGATCCACGAAGGGCACTCCGAATCCGGAGGCTTAGTCGACCAATCGTGATATCCACAAAGGGCGCTCCGAATCTGGAGGCTTAGTCGGCCAATCGTGATATCCACGAAGGGCGCTCCGAATCTGGAGTCTTAGTCGGCCCTAAGGTGTCATGCACCAAAGGGGGCTCCGAATCCGGAGACTTTATTTGACCAATCGTGAGATCCACGAAAGGCGCTCCGAATCCGGAGTCTTAATCGGCCAATCGTGAGATCCGTGAAGGGCGCTCCGAATCCGGAGGCTTAGTCGGCCAATCGTGATATCCACGAAGGGCGCTCAGAATCCGGAGGCTTTATTTGACCAATTGTGAGATCCACGAAAGGCGCTCTGAATCCGGAGGTTTAATCGACCAATCGTGATATCCACGAAGGGCGCTCCGAATCCGGAGGCTTAGTCGGCCAATCGTGATATCCACGAAGGGCGCTCCGAATTCGGAGGCTTAATCGGCCAATCGTGATATCCACGAAAGGCGCTTCGAATTCGGAGGCTTAGTTGTCCCTTAAGGTTTTGGAAGCTGAAGCATAAGAAAACGAGATATTTTGTATTGCAACGGTGGAATATGTACAAGTATCAAGGCCCACAGGTCGGGTCAGTGATAAGGTTTTCATAAAATATTTGCTTGTGCCGATTACGGGGAGCCACAGATTTCTTCAATGCCATGGGCTGTCAGAAAGCGTACAACCTGATGATAAGTGCTTGGAACGGCCTTCATAATATGTAACCAGGTTCGCCCCATGATGACGTTATACGGCGAAGGGAGCTTTATGACCAGGAATTCCACTTCAACCGTTCTGGAGCCCGCTTGAACAGGTAGTTTGATCTTTCCTAACGGGTACTCAGGGTTCGTGTTAAAGCCGAACAATGGGTGAGGAGCCGGAGACAGATCTGACTTGTTGAAGCCGAGTTTGATGAAAGTCTTGTGATACATAACCTCTGAAGTACTCCCTGGGTCTATGAGAATGCGTTCAATGGTGAACTGATTTACGCGCAATCTGATGACCAACGGATCGACGTGGGAGGCTGTTGTGCCGCAAAGATCGGAGTCATTAAAAGTAATTGTTGGAGCTTCTCCGGGCCATTCGATCGGAATATGTTGCTTCTGGGGGATTGGATGCGATTGGATTGCATGCACGGTTGGGGGCGCTGACAGGCTGTAGATTATATGGATCATGCCAAGTGAGGGTGAGTCCTGTCTCAAGGCTAGTGCCTTGATTGGTTTGTCGTTTCTCACGTACTGCTGCAGTCGGCCGTCTTGCACCAACTCTTCCAGGTGATCCTTTAATGTGTAACAACTCTCAGTCTCGTGGCCGTGATCTTTGTGATACTCGCAACGCCGATCCCTTCTTCGCGTGTCGGGAGGTCCCACCATCTTCGATGGCCATTTGAAGAATGGAAGGTGTTGGACCTTGGTCATTATCATAGTGATTGGTTCGGACAATTCGGTGTACTTCTTGTCGGCACGCCTCAAGCGCCTACTGTCGACTTGCAGCTGTTCACTCGTCCGGTGGGAGCATTGATCGCTTGATTGGCGAGGGTCCCGACTTTTGTCTCTTTTAGCGCGTTACTGCGGTTCAGGGCTCGGAGGTGGCACGGAACTTATTGGTTGAGCAATTTCAGGGAGTGCTGTTTTGTTGGACGTTTGTCTGGCTTTAATTCTCAAGGCATCGTCTTCGACTTTGCAATACTCCTCAACTTTCTTCATCAACACCCAGACTGTTTTGGGAGGTCTTCTGGTCAGGGAATTGCGAAGAACATTGTCAGGGTGTAGTCGCATTTTGAAGGCGGTGATGGCCATAGAGTCGTTGCAAGCGTCGTCAATGAGATTGAAGCACTCCCAATAGCGCGCCGAGTACGCTCTGAGCGTTTCTCCTGACTGGATCTGCATAGCCCAGAGAGAGTGGGCCTGTTTCGGTTGTACCTCGTTGGTGATGAACCTGGCCCTGAAGGATTTCTACAATTGATGAAAGCTTTTGATTGAAGCCGGCTCCAGCTTGTAATACCACCTGACAGCTAATGGTCCCAGGCTGCTGGGGAATATTCGGCACATGAGGGCCTCGTTGTCTGCATGCAATGTCATGGCCTGCTTGTAGTGGAAGATATGATCAGTGGGGTCTGATTTTCCGTCGTAGAGAGTGAATGACAGAGCCTTGAACTTCTTGGGCAGGACCGCCCTTACAATCCATTGGATAAAAGGATCATGATCGTCTTCGTCTGAACTGCTTCTTCTACGCTTGTTCCTTGTACGAAGACTCTTTTCGGAGGAGCTGGAAGTTTCGGGTCATCCCTTCTTGTTGAGCTCCGTGGACAGTGGATTGGAGTCGCTATTGGTATCCCTTGGTCGGGCTCGAGGTCATTTTCTGTCACGACCCAAACCCGGCCCTATGGGTTTAGCACCGTAACCGGCCAGTAATCCGAGATTACCGAAGGCTTGCTTAACAGTAATACAGTGAAACAGAGTACAGGGCCTGGCGGAAGCCAATACAGTAATAAAATAATATCCAATGAGCTGTGACAGTCTGTATGCCAAAAGATTTTTCATGCATTCATATAAACAGTCAGTAACAAACAATACCTACAATATATACAATCATTCAAGTCGGGGACTCAATCCCCACTAACAGTACAGTACAGTCTATACAGTATTACAAAACAGTGAGACAGTGCGAAAGGGGAAATACTAAAACACCCCTAAGCCTTAGCAGGATAGGCTCGGAACCTCGCAGTGAGGCACGTTGGTTGGCTTGACAAAACTGGAGCTTACTCCGACGCTTCTAGCTTTGATCCGGTGCCTGTACACCTACATATATATATGAGCAGTGAGCTAGAGCCCAGTGAATAACATAATGCATAAAGGAGTTAAGAATGAATGTCCTTACAGTAATGAAAACAGTTCATTGATTCAGTATATCTGTCATTCAGTAATATGTGGTACATCCATTAGCATAGCAGTACGGTAAACGATAGGTCTTAAAAGACCGAACAATAATTGATGGCCATCAATCAGTAAACAGTGGTGGTTTCAACATGGGAACCGAGTCGATTAGACAAATCCACCCGTTCATAGACCGTCGGTGGGACCATCCGTTCACAGACCGTCGATGGCAGAGATTTCTCAATCAGTAGCAGTATCAGTAACAATAGTTGCTAAGGATGCCACAGTACAGTTCAGAATATAGGACATACATTCATACAGTCAACAATATCAATTCAATAAACAGTTCAGTTCAGTATTTCAGAAGATAATCATTTGAACATATCTTTACACAATTGTTACTCACAGAGATTGGGCTACAGTATGCTAGAGCGCGTTTCCCCAGTCGCCAACCCTACACAGTTAACAGATCGAACACACTAAGCTATACTGTTGGGAAGGATAATAACTTAATCCTTAAATGCCTCGGTGTGTTCTACACCTACATCCTCATTAAGATGCCTTAAATACGCCCTAGGAATGCCTAGGATGGAAAGAGGATGCAAAGATGCACTTAGAAAACATTTGCAGAATTTTCGGTGAAACAGAGTCCCGCTCGAGCGCAGGTTTCCCCGCTCGAGCGTACAAGCAAACAAAGGTCTCCGCTCGAGCGGCAACATCCCCGCTCGAGCGGACCAAAAAGTACTGGATAGGTGAAATCTCCGCTCGACGCCCGCTCGAGCGTGTCACCCAGTCCTCCGCTCGAGCGCCTAATACTCCGCTCGAGCGGACTGATGCACAGTGCAAGATGCTGGGAGCTCGATTTCTCCGCTCGAGCGCTACTTCTTCCGCTCGAGCGGACAACAAAAATCTGGAAATCCCAGATTTGAGTCCCAAGCTCAAAACCAAGTTCAAAAGCAATATTTTCGATCCTCTTGGGCTATTTTCTGGAAAAACTCTTGCAAACTCAATGTACAACAAGTTTCAAAACTCAATTTAAGAAATCAAAGCCCAAGGGTGTTTCAATTAAACCCATTTTCAAATCCAATTCTCATGAACAATGTTCAAACATGACATGCATGTACTCTAAACAATTTTAAGCCTCAAAGCTAGCTCAATGAGCTCAATTCTTTTCAAAACAAGGTGAAAACATGGACTCTAACAATAATGTGAACATGCATGTACCAAATTCCATTAATCAACCTCAAAATGCAAGGATATAGCCATGCATGCAACAATTAAGCTTTAATTCAACATGCTAGAGCCAAATCATGCCTTAGATCACTAAAGACCTATAAATTATACAAGAATAACCTCAAATACACAATGAAGGAGGTCAATGATCTACCTTAAGTCTTGAATTCAAGTGTAGCAGCCCAAAAATGCAAGAATCCCTTCAATTCTCTCAACCTCCAAGCTAAATCTCAAGAACTCAAGCTCTCTCTCCTATCTCTCTCTCTAGTTCGGCTATGGACAAGAAATGAGCTGAGCAAAGTGTTGCCTAAGTGTTTAAAGGCTCAAATATTTTAATAAACAAAAGCCCACTCACAATGGCAATTTGGTAGATAAGGTAACTTATGTGTTTTGCATTATTTAATCTAGTTTAATCATACCAAATCACATTTTAATTAAATATACCATAAAACCACATAAATTATGAGGATCATGAAACACTAAACGATTTCCGGTTCGGCCGCCGATAAGGCCTTCAATTAGCAGTTCAAACACGAGACATGAACAGATAATCAAATAAATCAAACAGATAGAAATGCAATACAATAGTTATACTCAATCAATCAGTTTCAATTTCAGTCAGTCAGTTCGGTAATTTATTCAGTTCAATTATCAGTCATAATCAGTTCAGTTTAGCAGTAATCGGTAATTAATCGGTAAGCAGTATGAGGGTTGTTACAGTCTCCCCTCCTTAAAAAGAGTTTAGTCCTCTAAACTCGAGTTACCTTCATTCTGGAAGAAAACAGGGTTCAGTGGGAACAGTTCTGGATATCGTTTAGCCATGTCATCTTCCCTTTCCCAGGTGGCATACACACCACCATGGTTCTGCCAGTCAACTTTCACTAGCGGGATCTCCTTGTTTCTCAGTTTCTTGATCCGTCTATTTACAATCTGTATAGGCCTCTCGTCGTAAGTGTAGTCATCACTCAACACTATCCGAGTAGGCTCAATCACATGGAATGGATCCCAGAGATAATCTCTCAACATCGAGATGTGGAAGACGTTATGCATATGCTCCATTTCAGGAGGGAGCGCAACTTGATACGCCACCGGATTGATTTTCTCAACAATCTCATACGGTCCGACATATCTCGGCGCTAACTTGCCTTTGACTCCAAAACGAGTCTGGCCTTTCATCGGTGTCACTTTCACAAAAACGTGATCACCCACTTCATATTCTCGGTCTCGTCTTCTAATATCTGCATAACTCTTCTGTCTACTCTGTGCAGTTTTCAGTCTCTGTTGTATCAGTTTTATCTTTTCAGTCATTTCATAAACAATTTCGGGCCCAAGCAATGGCCCATCTCCAACTTCTGCCCAGCAAATCGGAGATCTACATTTTCTGCCATACAATGCCTCAAAAGGCGCCATACCGATACTCGAATGGTAGCTGTTGTTGTAGGCGAATTCAGCCAATGGCAAATGACTTTCCCAATTTCCCTGAAAATCAAGGACACACATTCTCAGTAAATCCTCCAGAGTCTGGATGGTCCTTTCTGATTGGCCATCTGTCTGAGGATGATAGGCACTACTCAGTCTCAGTTCAGTCCCCAATGCAGTCTGTAGGCTTTGCCAAAACCTCGATGTAAACTTTGAATCCCTGTCAGAAACAATGGACACAGGCACTCCATGCAGTCTAACAATTTCATCAATATAGAGTATAGCCAGTTTGTCCGCATTATAAATTGTCTTAACAGGTAAGAAGTGAGCAGATTTGGTCAGTCTATCAATAATGACCCAAATTGAATCCATACCTTTTCTGGAGCGAGGCAATCCAACGATAAAATCCATCGTGATATGCTCCCATTTCCACTCCGGTATGGGTAGGGGTTGCAGTAAACCTGCGGGTCGTTGATGTTCAGTTTTGACTTGTTGGCAATGAAGACATTTTGACACAAAGTCGGTGATTTCTTTCTTCATTCCCGGCCACCAAAAATTCAATTTCAAATCCTGATACATTTTCGTATTCCCCGGATGGATAGAAAATTTTGAATTGTGGCCCTCATGCAGAACTCTTCTCTTCAGTTCAGTGTCATTCGGTACACACAGTCTTTCCTGAAATTTCAGTACATTGTTTTCAAATTTGAATCCCGGTTTCGGTTTAGATTCTCTTCCTTCGATGATCTTCTTCAAGAAGTCATCCTGTTGCTGTTTTTCTTTAATCTCTTCAATCAATGCTGGTTGAGCAGAAATAGCAGCTAAGGTTCCACCTTGCTCTCGCAAAACAATTTCAATTTCAGATTTTTCAAGATCATACAGTAGCTCTCTCTGCCCGGTGAGCAAACAAGCTAAGTTCCCAATCGATTTCCGACTCAATGCATCGGCAACGGTATTGGCTTTTCCCGGATGGTACAGAATCTGTAGGTCATAGTCTTTAATCAGTTCTAGCCATCTCCGCTGTCTCATGTTCAATTCTTTCTGGGTGAAGAAATATTTCAGACTCTTGTGGTCGGTATATTCTTCACATGTTGCCCCATACAGATAGTGACGCCAGATTTTCAGCGCAAAAACTACTGCAGCAAGTTCCAGGTCATGGGTTGGGTAGTTTTTTTCATGAGGTCTCAGTTGTCGGGAAGCATAGGCAATTACTCTCCCATTCTGCATTAAAACACATCCCAAACCCTTATGAGAAGCATCACTAAATACAATATAACCATCCGTACCTGAAGGTAGAGTAAGGACAGGTGCAGTCACCAATCGGGTTTTCAACTCTTGGAACGCTGATTCCCTCTGGTCAGTCCAGTCAAAAGATATCCCTTTCTGTGTCAATTGAGTCAATGGTAAAGCAATTTTGGAGAAATCTTTGACAAATCTTCTGTAATATCCAGCCAATCCCAAAAAGTTTCGGACTTCAGTCACATTTGTTGGTCTAGGCCAGTTCACTACAGCTTCAATTTTCTGCGGATCAACAGAAATTCCATCTTTGCTAACAACATGCCCCAAAAACATAACATGATCAAGCCAAAACTCACATTTAGACAGTTTACCATATAGTTTCTGTTCTCTTAGGGTTTGCAGGGCAAGTTTCAGATGATGTTCATGTTCTTCTACGCTTTTGGAATAAATTAATATGTCATCAATAAATACCACAATGAAGTCATCAAGGTACGGTTTGAAGATTCTATTCATGAGGTCCATAAATGCTGCAGGTGCATTCGTAACTCCAAAAGGCATAACTAAGAATTCGTAATGTCCATACCTTGTTCTAAAAGCAGTTTTATCAATGTCTTCTGGTTTAACTTTCAATTGATGATACCCCGATCTGAGATCAATCTTGGAAAATACCTGAGCTCTCTGTAACTGATCAAACAGGTCATCAATACGAGGTAATGGGTATTTATTTTTCACAGTTACCTTGTTCAGTTCACGGTAATCAATGCACAGTCTTAGAGAGCCGTCCTTCTTTTTCACAAACAAAACCGGTGCGCCCCACGGTGAAGTACTAGGCCTGATGAACCTTTTGTCTAACAGTTCTTGCAGTTGTACTTTCAATTCTTTCAGTTCAGTTGGAGCCATTCTGTAAGGAGCCTTAGACACCGGCTGTGTCCCCGGAATCACATCAACGGTGAATTCAATTTCCCTGTCAATCAAATCCCCTGGCAGATTATCTGGAAAAACATCTGGGAATTCTCTGACTATAGGAATACAGTTCACATCAGTTTTAACATTATCATCAGTAGATACAGTCAGTACAGAACACAGATATCCTTTACACCCTTTTTTAATCAATTTAACAGCTTTCACAGACGAAATCAAATACGGAGGAGGTACTACTCCACTCCCATTAAACACAAATTTGGGCAAACCCGGTGGACGGAAAACTACTTGTTTCGTTACACAGTCAATGGTGGCATGATTATTCGTTAACCAGTCCATCCCTAATATAACATCAAAATGGTCTATGTTCTATGGCAGTAAATCAATAAACAGATGCATATCCCCAACAATAATTTCACAAGCAGGATACATATATGCACATGTCATGGATCCCCCAACAGGTGATGATACAGCTAACAGATAGTTCATGGGTTCTAAGGGTCTATTCAATTTCCGCGAAAAAGCATGCGACACATAAGAATGTGTAGACCCCGAATCAATTAGTACATATGCATTTTGAGCACAGATAGAGAGGATACCTGACACAACGGTCTTAGTATTTTGCACGTCTCCCGGTACTAGGGCAAACACTCGGCCCTGCCTCATAGGCTCTTTCCCGGTAGCTTTGGGGTTAGGCTTTGGTGCAACTGTTGACGCTGCTGCACTCGGTGTAGCTTTACTACTAGCTTGTGGAGCAGAGGGACAGTCTTTAACCATGTG
This sequence comes from Camellia granthamiana, assembly GCA_036172215.1. Lineage (NCBI taxonomy): Eukaryota > Viridiplantae > Streptophyta > Magnoliopsida > Ericales > Theaceae > Camellia > Camellia granthamiana. The sequence continues at coordinate 1,100,802 of CM069917.1, read as the reverse complement.
GCCTATCTTGCCACACCTGTAGCAAGCTCCTGATATCTTATAACAAACCCCTTTGTGCTTCCTGCCACATTCAGAACAAGTTGGAATGAAACCACTCCCTTGACTGGGGCTAGTTGTTGACCCCGTGTTTTGCTTTTTGTTCGAGGGGTTATGCTTGCCTCTCTTGAATTTGAAATTCTGTCTTTTCCCACGCCATTCAGACGCTGGTGATTCAGATTGTTTCACTGCTTCGATGTTCGACTTGGCCATCAATGCTCGGTCAAGAACACCCATATAAGTCGGTAGCTTTAAAACATTTATTCTGTCCAGTATTGCCACATTAAGGCCGCCTTCAAACTTTCTGGCCTTCTTGTAGTCGGTGTCCACCATATGCGGTGCATATCTAGCTAGCTCGGTGAACCTTGTCTCATATTCGGCAACAGACATTGTGCCCTGTTTCAGTTGTTCAAATTCTGTCACTTTTCTATCCCTGACACATTGAGGGAAGTACTTCTCAAAGAAGGACTCCTTAAACTGAGCCCAAGTTACTACAGTGTTAGTGTCACGGATCAGCATCCACCACCTTTTGGCCTCTTCTTGCAAGGTGAAGGTAGCTAACAGTACTTTATTTGCTTCCGAGCATGGAAACACTTCAAATAACTTTTCTGTTTCAAGTACCCAAGCTTCAGCTTTCAACGGTTCAAGGCCTCCCTGGAAGGATGGCGGTTTCATTTTGCTGAACTTCTGGGTAAGAGCAATTATGTCCCCATCATTTACATTCACATTCGGTTCCGGCTGTACCGGAGGAGGAGGTGGGGGCTGTAGGTTCTGTTGTTGGTCAAGTCTAGCAATTATCAGTTCCATCATTCTTTCCATTCTGGCCATTCTGGCCTCAGTTGATGAGGATTCAGTTTCATTTGCAGTGCTTGCATTATCCATTATTCTATAAACAGTTATAACAGTTTCAATCATAAGCAGTTACATACTTAAACAGTTTATCACATAAGCAGTCATGTGTTTAAACAGGTTAACACATTAAAAACATAATCAGTCATGTCCTAACCACACACTTTTCATGCTCATGAATGCCCTAATCACTTTTCTAGGACACCCTATAGCTCATTTGGACACGTGTGTGCGGTATAACTCATGGTTAAGTATCGCTCTGATACCACTCTGTCACGACCCAAACCCGGCCCTATGGGTTTAGCACCGTAACCGGCCAGTAATCCGAGATTACCGAAGGCCTGCTTAACAGTAATACAGTAAAACAGAGTACAGGGCCTGGCGGAAGCCAATACAGTAATAAAATAATGTCCAATGAGCTGTGACAGTCTGTATGCCAAAAGATTTTTCATGCATTCATATAAACAGTCAGTAACAAACAGTACCTACAATATATACAATCATTCAAGTCGGGGACTCAATCCCCACTAACAGTACAGTACAGTCTATACAGTATTACAAAACAGTGAGACAGTGCAAAAGGGGAAATACTAAAACACCCCTAAGCCTTAGCAGGATAGGCTCGGAACCTCGCAGTGAGGCACGTTGGTTGGCTTGACAAAACTGGAGCTTACTCCGACGCTTCTAGCTTTGATCCGGTGCCTGTACACCTACATATATATATATGAGCAGTGAGCTAGAGCCCAGTGAATAACATAATGCGTAAAGGAGTTAAGAATGAATGTCCTTACAGTAATGAAAACAGTTCATTGATTCAGTATATTTGTCATTCAGTAATATGTGGTACATCCATTAGCATAGCAGTACGGTAAACGATAGGTCTTAAAAGACCGAACAATAATTGATGGCCATCAATCAGTAAACAGTGGTGGTTCCAACATGGGAACCGAGTCGATTAGACAAATCCACCCGTTCATAGACCGTCGGTGGGGCCATCCGTTCACAGACCGTCGATGGCAGAGATTTCTCAATCAGTAGCATTATCAGTAACAATAGTTGCTAAGGATGCCACAGTACAGTTCAGAATATAGGACATACATTCATACAGTCAACAATATCAATTCAATAAACAGTTCAGTTCAGTATTTCAGAAGATAATCATTTGAACATATCTTTACACAATTGTTACTCACAGAGATTGGGCTACAGTATGCTAGAGCGCGTTTCCCCAGTCGCCAACCCTACACAGTTAACAGATCGAACACACTAAGCTATACTGTTGGGAAGGATAATAACTTAATCCTTAAATGCCTCGGTGTGTTCTACACCTACATCCTCATTAAGATGCCTTAAATACGCCCTAGGAATGCCTAGGATGGAAAGAGGATGCAAAGATGCACTTAGAAAACATTTGCAGAATTTTCGGTGAAACAGAGTCCCGCTCGAGCGCAGGTTTCCCCGCTCGAGCGTACAAGCAAACAAAGGTCTCCGCTCGAGCGGCAACATCCCCGCTCGAGCGGACCAAAAAGTACTGGATAGGTGAAATCTTCGCTCGACGCCCCGCTCGAGCGTGTCACCCAGTCCTCCGCTCGAGCGCCTAATACTCCGCTCGAGCGGACTGATGCACAGTGCAAGATGCTAGGAGCTCGATTTCTCCGCTCGAGCGCTACTTCTTCCGCTCGAGCGGACAACAAAAATCTGGAAATCCCAGATTTGAGTCCCAAGCTCAAAACCAAGTTCAAAAGCAATATTTTCGATCCTCTTGGGCTATTTTCTGGAAAAACTCTTGCAAACTCAATGTACAACAAGTTTCAAAACTCAATTTAAGAAATCAAAGCCCAAGGGTGTTTCAATTAAACCCATTTTCAAATCCAATTCTCATGAACAATGTTCAAACATGACATGCATGTACTCTAAACAATTTTAAGCCTCAAAGCTAGCTCAATGAGCTCAATTCTTTTCAAAACAAGGTGAAAACATGGACTCTAACAATAATGTGAACATGCATGTACCAAATTCCATGTAATCAACCTCAAAATGCAAGGATATAGCCATGCATGCAACAATTAAGCTTTAATTCAACATGCTAGAGCCAAATCATGCCTTAGATCACTAAAGACCTATAAATTATGCAAGAATAACCTCAAATACACAACGAAGGAGGTCAATGATCTACCTTAAGTCTTGAATTCAAGTGTAGCAGCCCAAAAATGCAAGAATCCCTTCAATTCTCTCAACCTCCAAGCTAAATCTCAAGAACTCAAGCTCTCTCTCCTATCTCTCTCTCTAGTTCGGCTATGGACAAGAAATGAGCTGAGCAAAGTGTTGCCTAAGTGTTTAAAGGCTCAAATATTTTAATAAACAAAAGCCCACTCACAATGGCAATTTGGTAGATAAGGTAACTTATGTGTTTTGCATTATTTAATCTAGTTTAATCATACCAAATCACATTTTAATTAAATATACCATAAAACCACATAAATTATGAGGATCATGAAACACTAAACGATTTCCGGTTCGGCCGCCGATAAGGCCTTCAATTAGCAGTTCAAACACGAGACATGAACAGATAATCAAATAAATCAAACAGATAGAAATGCAATACAATAGTTATACTCAATCAATCAGTTTCAATTTCAGTCAGTCAGTTCGGTAATTTATTCAGTTCAATTATCAGTCATAATCAGTTCAGTTTAGCAGTAATCGGTAATTAATCGGTAAGCAGTATGAGGGTTGTTACATTTTCCACCTGCCTTCGGAGGATGTTCGGGATCTTGGCGTACGGCTTCTCTCAATTTTGCCACTTCCAGGGCCAAGTCTTGATGGAGACGTTCATTTTCAGCGATCATGTTCTCCAGCCTTTGTTCATTCTGCTTTGCTTGTTCTATGATGGCTTGCATTGTCTCTTGCGCTGAAGTCGTTGGTGAATCGAAGTTCAAGGCACGTCTTGCAGTGATGGTTTCCTTTTCGAGCATATTTGCTAGGGTGAGGTCATCTCTCTGTGTGGTCTCGTCGGTGGCTATCGGAGGATCTTCAGTCACGCCTGCCATGGATGTATTTGAGTATTCCCACAGACGGCGCCAGTTGTGGAGAAGTGGTTTTGGAAATACTCTTCAGATCCTGGGAGATGTTAATGATTCTCAGCTAATCACCTGAAAAGACACAAACACTCCGGTCGGGGGTGCCGGAATTAGCACTCCGACGGACAAGTCAGTTCTTGTACTCAAAATAGCTTGTCTTCTAAGTTAAGCAAAAAGTGATTGTTACATACCTACTAAATATGTTATTCCTGTATTTATACCTGTTTCTTTTGGACCTCAGGGCCAGGGCCTACTTCTTAGTCGTTGTCTTCTCCTTTATTCGGCTCCAATGATCCATACTTATTCGGCCCATATATTATATTCGGCCCCCTATCCTCACAGGATACAACCGATTAATATCAGCCTTCTATTGCGCGCGCCTTCTGACTTTGCCATTTATTCGGCTCCCACAGTAGTTGCTTATAATTTATCCTATTAAAAGTTCTACTTTTTCTAATGAATTTTTATTTTTTCCATGATTTTCTATATTTTTTCTTTTTTATATTTTCCATATTTTTTGTATTTTTTCCTATTATATTTATCTTCATATTGCTGAGGGGTGTATATTACACTGCTACAAAAACCATAGTTTTGTTTTTTCAAATCTTTCTGTATTTTAACTTCTATACATTTTTCTTTTAGTCTTTGGAATGTAAAAACTATCCTAGGTCCTATTCCTAAGGTTCCTTTTATTTTTACTTCTCCTGAGGCTATTTGGGCTGGTAAGTTTGTATAATAAATTGACCATTTATCTTCTATTTCTCTTCCTAGTTCTCCAGGTAATTTTCTAAAATATTTATTTCCTATTTCTTCATCAAAACTTTTTCCAGTTCTAGCTGCTATGGCTAAGTATTCTTTATTGAAGGGTACAATATATTTCCAACTTCCTAATGTCGTCTGATCTAATTCAGTTAATGCTATGCTTTGGGTGTAAGTATTTCGTCTAGAAGGGTCATATTCTATAAGTATTTCTTTTATAAAAATAATGAAATTCCATGGGTTATCTCCTAGTTCCTTAAGCTGTCTAATTATTTCCTCATATTTTCCTTTAAATGTTAAGTATATATTAAAAGCCGAATCTCCTAAAAGTGTCTCCATATATTCCCACATATCTGTTGTTTCATAGGGATTGCTTATCCATGCCTTTACCGCATCTTTTTCTCATCTTTCTATCACTTCTTGCCATATCTGAGGGTCGAATCTGGCTAAGTCTAAAAGGGTTCCTTAGTTATTAGCTGGCTGTAATTGTATACTCATATTTGGTTGTTTACGCTTTCCATGAAATCTATAACTTTTATTTGGGTCTGCATTGCTACGTCCTGAACTTGCTAATAGCCTTCTTCCTCCTACTGCATAATGTATTGATTCTACGGGATCTTCTACAGTTGGTTGTGGGTTACTAGTTCCTGAGGTTTCTGTATTCATATAAAAAGTATCTTCTAAATTAGATTGTTATAATATTCTAAATATTTTGCTAGGATGTATTTTATCTTCCATGATATCATCTACATATTCTGTATGAAATTCTTGATCTAAAAATGACACTGCTTCATCATGGGTATCTCCTCGGGCTAAGTATTCGAAGTATCTAGCATCTAATATTTTATTCATGTCTTCTAGTGTGAATTTTTCTAAATCTATCTTATCAATATTATATATTTTATTTTGTGATATTGTTTTTTCTTCTGTCATTACATAAAGCTGATTTATGTCACTATGATTATCTTGATTCTCTTCCCTAGCTATACTACTAAATTCATCATCTTCAGATTTTTCTGGTGCTACATAAGTATACTGGGTGAATCTTACTGCATAGTTTCCATCTACTCTTTGATATAATAAGTTATCTTGAGGGGCTAATCTCTTTTGTCTTAGAAAATCTCCTAGTTTCTAATCTAGTGCTGCATTATCTTCAGAATTAAATTTTTTAGCGAGTAGTGCCTTAATTCCTTTTGCGCCTAATAACTTTACTATCTGATCATTTGTAAGTCTATAATGAGTATTACTTTCTGAAACTGCTAAGCCTAAAAATCCTGTGTAAACTAATAAATTCTTTTCTCCTTTTTTCATATTGTATCCTCTACTCTTTATTCCTATTTTTATCTTTTTATGAAAGGTTGAGGTTGGTAGTAAGAAATCTGGTGTAAAATAAACTATTCCTCTTTTTGAATTCATATCTAATTCATAGCTACCTAAAATACTTTGTCCTACATCATTAAACCTATCATCATAAAGACATACAAAAACTTTAGTTCCTAAATTTTCTCTGGTTAAAGGCTTAACTCCTACTACAATTAATCCTAAGTGGGTCATTTTAAGGTGTTCATTTACTGCATATTTATAGCTTGCCCTGTCTATTAAATTTAGCTCTATTTTTTCATCTTCATGGGTTACACTAATCATTTGTTCGCTGTAATGTTTAAATAAATATTGTTTTTTACGAACCTTACCTAGCTTATATACATATTTAGCTGGAATTAATTTTAATTTTTCTTTCTTAAATTTTTCTATTTGTTGTTCTACATCTATAAATTGTTCCATCTTAATATCTTCATCTTCATTACGCTTTTTGCTACTACTTTCTTTTATTAGCTGTTTGAACATTTTTATTTTCTGTAAGTTCTACAAAAAGGTTTCCTTGGTATTTTAAGCTTTTCAAAATATCTAGCAATATCTTCCTCGTTTACCTGAGATTGAGGTTTGTTTGTTTGTCCTTCTACTCCTTTTCCTTTTTGAAGTATTATTTTTTCTAAGGAAGCTAAACGATTTTCTACACTGTGTAGTTGTTCTGATAGTTCTTCAAATTTTTCACACAATCTGATTAAAAATAAAATTTTTATATTATTTTGTCTTACCGATATTTTATCTGACTGATTTATTCCTTGATAGGTACTGATTCCTTCTGGGTTATTATGAAAATCTTCTGCTTGTTTTAAAATAGTCTGGTAATTTCTATTAGCTTTTTTATCACTACTCATAAACTAAGATCTTACAAGTTGTTCTAGTATTTCTAATTTCTGTTTTAAATTATCTTGAATTTGGTTGATTTGTCTATTTGTTTAGCTATTTGATTTATCTGGCTATGAGTTTGTTTAATTAGTTGTTTAAATTGTAGCTCTATTTGTTTTGAGCTGCTAGTATTTATAGCTGAAATTAAGGTTTCTATTTCTAGCTTAATGGGAAATTTTTCTAAATTTAAATATGTTCGTTTTTGTAAAATTGAACTACACTGATCTTGGATATAATCTAATTTTTTTTATCTTGATCTTTAATTATACTACGATTATTACGGAGATGATCTATAGATGAAATAAAAAGATTACTAATTTTATCTATGCCCTTTTTAATATTTTCTGTAAAATTGATCTGATAATCTATGATATTATTTAGCTGAGGATTATGTTCACTATGAAGCTGATGTGTAAAAGTATCTTCAAAATTACTATGAAATTTATTTTTATTTATGCTAAGACGATGGTTATAGTTGTTGAGTTCTAAATCTAAATATTCTACTTTTTTCATACACAAAATTAAATCCTATTTTAAAATTATTACAAGCTACTATAATATGAAATTTATAACTAAATTGTCCAAAAATAAAAACTACTCTATTACCATAAGCAAAATGCATAAACTAACATAAATTGTCGTAAAACCGAACACTGCTCTGATACCATTTTTTTTGGGGGTGATGAGTTAGTGGTCTACCACTATTTGAAATTGAGCTGAGAATTATCTAATTAATTCTACAGTTATGCTAATAGGTCTTCAAGCTGTTGTATAGTTATTTTTAAGGCTTCTCGTTTTACAGTTAGCTGTCTATTTATTTGAGAAATTTTTAAACTGTAATTTTTTAGGGATCTGCCAGAGGCTAATGATAAGAGAAACTGATATCTAAATTTTTGATCTTCTAATTCTTGTATTAGTTCAGTACTAATTTTGATTTTAATCCTAAGTTCTTCATCTAAAGGCATACAATTTTGATTTTTTAAATTCTTTTATGAACAATATTTCCTTAATATTTCTATTCGGGTTGCTCTCTTTTTATTTTAAAATCCTTTTTCTTCGGCAAAACTATTTTTAGACAATGTTTGTTTTCATTACATGTACTCCCACCTTGAAGCTAAGCCTCATTGACCATAGTATATTTTTATTTTCCAATTTTTACCTTTCCCTCTCTGCCTACAATTTGCCTTCCAATGCCTAACCACGGCTCACACGGGCTCTTCAGCTAAGGTCACTCAGTAATAAATTAGAAAACAGCAGATACTACGAAGGTGCAAAACATGTAATATTAATGAGCAAACAAGCATTCCATAAACTTAGTTTTTCCAAAAAGAAAATAAATTTTTAGAATAGAAGAGTTACCCTGTTGAAATATTTAAGGAAAAAGAGAGACTACTCACACTTCATATTAATAAGAAATATACTTATAAAGATTATATTGCAGACTTTGAAATTCTGAAAGACTTAGTACACTTAGAGGTTTTTGAGAGGGGTTAGAAATTTTTACAAAGCAGAGTGAATGGGAATTTTTTCATTCTTCCTCTTTCGTTGGCAGGAATGCCAATTTATACAACTCAAAAGAAGGATGAAAACAAAAACTTCAATCTATGTTCTATGTCTAGACTTTCCCTAAATTCAAAACCTATAAGCCTAGACTTAGGTAGGCTTTTTGACCATCTAATAAGGACGAGGCTATAAGGATACAATTATATGCTTATATTGATGATTTTTTACACAGATAAAACAAATAGAGGGTTTGGATAATGATGCCGGGTACTTCTTTGGGCCTAATCGCACATCATTCAATCCTCCATTTTTGACAAAATTTTGACACTATATTTTATTATAAGACACGTGTAAAGATTTTTACAGCTTTTCTTTAATGGAGCAGGGTGGGGGTCATCTGCTCTATTAAAGTAGTGAGTGAAGGAAAATCTTTATCACTGACAGACTCAAATAATTACAGACACAAATATCTACAAAATCTTGTTTCTTTTCTTGGCGTGCATTTTTCTGATAATTGAGGAGAAGTCTTATCTTCTACGGATTTTGTCTTCTTCTACTGGAGCTCCAATTATTGATGTCGACGCTTAGATTCTTCAAGGTGGGTTCTTTGTGGAAGATTTGCAAAATTTGAAGAGTCAAAAGTCAGGAACTGCTGCTATAATATTTTCAAAATATTATATAAGTCTTGTAGTGGACACCCTTTTTTTTTTCTTTCTCCTAACAAAAAAAAGAACAAAAAATAAAAATATAACAATTCCATAGAGTTAAATTTATCTCCTAAAAAAAATCTAAAAAATCTTATTTCACATTTTCTTTGATTTAGGATTTAGAATTTATGATTTTAGAATTTGGAATTTAAGAATTAAGGTTTAAGTTTTAAGGATTAGGGTTTAGGGTTTGGGGTATAGAGTTGAGGGTTTAGGTTTTAGGATTTGGGGTTTTGGGTTTGGGATTTAGGATTTGGGGTTTGGGGTTAAACTTATCTCCTAAAAAAAATCTAAAAAATCTTATTTAACATTTTCTTTGATTTAGGGTTTTAGGATTTAGGAATTAGGTTTTCAGGTTTAAGTATTAGGATTTAGAGTTTGAGGTTTGGGGTAGAGGGTTTAGGGTTTAGGGTTTAGGATTTGAGGTTTAGGGGTTAGGGTTTTGGGTTTTGAGTTTATGGTTTGGGGTTTAGGATTTGGGGTTTGGGATTTGGGGTTAGGGCTCACAGTTTATGGTTTAGGATTCAGGGTTTAAGGTTTTAGGTTTAGAGTTTAAGGCTTAAGGTTTAGGGTTTAGGGTATTGGGTTTTGAGGTTTTAGGGTTTAGAACTTAGGGTTTAGGGCTTAAGGTGTTTAAGAGTTTAGGGTTTTTAGGGGTTTAGGGTTTAGGATTTAGGATTTTTCGGGGTTTAGGGTTTTTAGGGGTTTAGGGTTTAGGATGCCAAGGTAGCAACACATGTGTAGACACCCCATTTTTGACCGGCCCTGAGACTTGGACGCTTTCTTTTGACCACCCCATGATGTAAATTAGAATATGTCATTTTATGAATTGTTAGCAGAAAAAAATCAAATTGAAGCTTTAATCCCAAACCTTACCCATTTTGGCCAAATTATTTTATATCACTAATATTTTATTAATTTGTAGTATTTTGTAATTTTATATATTTTTATGTGTGTGGACATATTTTTAAGTGTTTTTATATAAATTAGTATAAATAATATATTTTAGATATTTTATAAATATAACATAATAAAAAACAAAAACAAATAAAAAATAATAAAAAAACAAAAAAAAACAAAATGTAAATTCGGTGGAGTGGAAGGTGGTGTTGCTTTATGTGGTGGAGAAGTGAGCGGGTGGTGTTATGATTCAAAAGGGACATACAACACATGAAAAAAGAAATGGTGGGGGGAGAGTGAATTCAAAATAAATGATAAAAAAAAGGGAGATATGAGATGGGTCAGCATGAATGATGAGTTTTTGGGTGGTTGATTAATATAAAGAAGACAATATGAGATAAAGGGGAGGACGGGGGGCCATACACACTGCGATCTCTCTCTCTGTCTCTCTCTCTCTCTGGGCATCAACCTTTCCTGTCATACACCCATACTCACACAGCATACACAGACACCTGAATACACTCAACACAGACGGCCTCTCTCATCTCCTCTATCTACGACATACCCATGACAGACCAATCTCCTCTTCTCTCTCTCTAGACCACCACTGCCATACACCAGACAGAGAGATAAAAACAAATTCTCATTTCATATCTCTCTCTCTCATGGCACCATGCCCACGGATTGACACATAACCACAACACATGCATCACACAACAGCTCCCTCTCTCTAAATCTCTCTCTAGAATCTCTCTAAAATACACACACCATACCTCACTCACTCTCTGATATATCACACATCATTCACACATACACCAGACGGCACACACAATACACGGGGCTGGTTCTCTCCTTCCACACATGGAGCTCCTGATACACACACATAGATCAACACAGACCCCTCTCTCTAGCTGGGTGGCCGACTCAACCACTCCGATCACCTCCAATAATCACTGCAACAGCAGCCGCAGAAGCACCATATCCGCCACCAGAAAACACCCTCATCAGTTTAACCATCAACCTCGTCCAGCTCCTCAGTCAGCAAGTCGTGCTCCTCCTCCGCAGAAGCACCGTGCCGCCGCTACTAGTACCCTCCCCTCGAGCGACCTCTATCGCTGCTGCAACCATTACGCCACCATAATCTTCTCCACCTGCGGCCTTCCAGTCTCATCCACTTGCCCACGGCCGTTAGCCCTACGCTGCTAACCTACTCCAATCGCTGCTACGCCGCCGTTCCGCTAGCTGGTTTGTTGTCTTCGTCGACCCACCCGCTGACAACTTGCACCAAAGCCAATTCAGCTTGCCATTGGCCTCTCTCATTGACATATGAACGTTCTTCTTTTTGTGTTTCCACTCAAAATTTGAAAGACAGCTTTGATCCACTTCGTGCCAAGCTTGCACCTTCATATCGAGGTAAAGTTTCCTTACTTTTATTTCATTCTTTGTGCATCTTTTTTTCTCGTGTTTTCATATTGTTTTGGGACTGTTTTAAGGGTTGAAACTTGTGATTAAAAGCTACCCAAAGGTGGAGGGGTTAATCACCCTTTCTTAAACCTTATTCCTAGCTTAAATCCTTGTATTTCCCACTTGTTTTCTCTAATTTTTATCATCATTTTGTGGCTGATTTGGGACTGTTTTGGAATTGTTTTTCAACATATAAACTATGTCATTTGAAGTTGTAAAAGTGGGGAGGGGTTAACTACCCTTCCTCATAATTACATTAGCTTTAATCTTTCTAATTCAGCACATTTGTATGTTATTTGGGGGTTGTTTAATTTACTTCAATAAGTTTGTTTTACATATTTTGTTTGTGTTATATTAACCAATTAATCAACCTTGCATAACTACCTCTGCGACCTCCCTCCATTCTTTGATGTTTTTGATTAAAAAAGTTGTGAAAAATTAATATTGTGGTTCAAGTATAAGAAAGAAGCTTTTCTCATGCTTAATGGTTTACTCTCTTAGGAGGTTCATTACCAAATGTATAAAACTTTCTCATGCTTAATGGTTTAATCTCTCCGAAGGTTCATTACCAACGGCATCAAAACTTTCTTATACTAAAGTACAATCATGTATTTTTCAATTCTTTTTATCACCAGCGCATCTACTTTTAAGGGATTAATTGACCCTTGGAAATCGCCAAGGAAAGTGTCATTATTGCTCATTATCAAGTTTGGATTTCAAGTCATTATCGCTCACTTTGGATTTTTCTAAGTCATCATTACTCTTCTGAGTTTGACTAGTTTTTGTTGTATATCCTGAGTTTGACTAGTTTTTGTTGTATATCCTGAGTTTGACTTGAAATCCCTAACTTGTAAATAAGCATAAGCTTGACTCAACCTTTGTAATTTCCCCTGAAGAATTTATCATCAATGTGTTTATTGGGATTAATTGACCATTGGAAATCACCAAGGAAAGTGTCATTATCACTCATTATCAAGTTTGGATTTCAAGTCCTTATCACTCACTTTGGGTTTTTCTAAGTCATTATCACTCTTCTGAGTTTGACTAGTTCTTGTTGCGCATCTTGAGTTTGACTTGAAATCCCTAACGTATACATAAGTTTGACTCTTCCTTTGTGATTTCCTCCGAAGAAAATAAGGTTTATTCGGGTTAAGTTGACACTTATTTTCCTTTATTGCATTTCAGACTTAGTGGATGTAAATATCACTACGAACTTAATGGATTAAAGAAAAGGGAAGGTAATATAAAAAAAAGGCTAATAAAATTGAGCTTAAAATAAATCAACCAACATAAAGAACCAACATGATTGATTGAATTTGGTCGGACGTTATACCGAGTTTATTGTGTCAAGGCTTGTCTTACATTAATCCATAATGTTTTGATGAATCTTGAAGCGTCTCTACTTCCCTTCTTGAATTTGCTTCATAATAGGAGGGAGGGGTGGTTGTTATGCATTGCATTTATGGATCTTTGTCCTATCGTATCCAAAATCATCTTGCAAATCAACTTGCAACCATAGATGGTTTGAGAACTGAGTTCGCTTCTCTCTTGTGTATTTTCCATAATAGAGAAAAGTAGAAGAGACAAACATGGCTAGGAATACTTTGTCTGCATGTTTGCACTGTTTCACCTTAGGCACAAAAAAACAGATTTCTGCAAAGAAAACAAGGTATGCTTGGATTTATTTGGGGCTCGACTAAGTCTTGTTTTGGGTCGGCAAGGCTCCAATAAATTGCAAACAACACACTTTTGGTCGAAAGCAATGATAAGGTGAAGCAGAACAAATCTCAACAAAGTAGAAAGAGTAATTCTTGAGGAGTATTGCGCAATCATTATATAATATTTGTTGTAATAAATTAGACAGCCCCTTTTCATTATTATTCATTCGGATTTGTAATATTTATTTATTCGGACACTTGGACATTCGGATCCTTCTGCGTGAGGGCGCAAACTTGTAATAATGTGTATGTCTTCCAACCCCACGTTTTTCTTCCTTTTATTTACCAACTTATGATGGTTAGTTTACGGACATCATGTTTAATTTAGCATACTCATGTTTGCATCCACTTGTATTGCATACATAAAAGTTCGGCTCATCATATTATTGCAATTGTCAAATTCAAACTCTTTACTTGAATACGTGCACTGTTACATGCCTTGAATTGACTCACATGCCATGTTAGTAGCCGAGTTTAGTAATTGCATATTATATGTGTTGCATTAGTCATAATACATAGTTAGGATCATACATTTTTTCCTAACTAGTTCTCTTTTTTGGCTCGGAGTACGAGGTGAGTCTTTATGATTTAGCATATTGCATAAGTGTGATTGCTATCGTATCAAACATACTACCATGAGGCTAATTGCTTAAATGATAAACTGTTTGAATGCCTGTGGATGAAGGCTATTCACTGACATTGGGATACTTTGATTAATGTATATATATGAGATCACTTTTTCAAGTGATACATATTCAAAACCCTTTTTCAAAACAAACATAAAATAAAACGTTCCAACTGTTCGTGAAATTAGTCTATACTTGTATGTTAGAAATAAAATAAGAACATATACTGTACATAAGAATCACATCATAATTAGTAGAGGCCGATCTTTGATCGGGTGAGTGGGGTGCTCATTATTGACCTTCCCTTCTCATACTTAAGTTCCTGAATCAAGACACTTTGGTAACAACGGACTAATGGCCTTTGGCACGAGTCACGGGTTTCCTAAATTTCCCAAAATAAATATTTAGGTGGCGACTCTGAAATCTGGCAAAGTAGTCCATTTTTGGCATTTGATTCAAACATCGATTTTCCAAAAACAATTGCCAGATTTGGACTCTTTTTTATGTTTCCACTGTTTCACATTGCACTTGTGAAATTAGATTCAGAACTAACACAAGTGGAGTCTGAACTGTACGGGCTATTCATTCTTCCGAAAGAGGGTGCGAAAAGCCGAGCTACAACATGCTGCAGCGCAGGCTGCAGCCAAGGCAGCAGTCAAGGTAGTAGCCCAGGCAGCAGCGCAGGCCGCAGCTATGGCCGTAGCCAAGGCAGCAGCGCAGGGCAGCATCGCAAGCTGCAGCCAATGGAGCAATCAAGGTAGCAGCTGTAACAACCTCGACCCATGATTAATGTATAATCCATGATTAAGAATACTATGGTTTAAGAATGAGAACATGCGTTAATTGTGCATTTTTTATGTGTTTTGCATTCCTATATGTTAATCGTAGGAATATATGTTTAGAATTTTGCTTTGTTCTGTTAATTGAAGGCCTTATTAGCCACCGATCATGAGATTAACTAAGTTTATGTGTTATTTAGAATTTTTAGAATTTTCTGGTAAGTTTTATTAGAATTCAATTCGGAATCAAATAATTTGAATAAATTAATTATCAAGTTGAATCAACTTTGCTCTAATCACAATTAATTAGCTTAAGCTAATCAAGCATATAAATAGGCCACTTATAGTTGAGTAGACTCATTCCTACCATCATCTTGAGCAACAAACTTGAGGGAGAGAGAGAATTGGAGTGAGAGCAATAAGTTGAGGAAGACTTGGAGGATTTGACTTGGAAACTCACACAATTAGCCAACTAGAGTTCAATTAAGCATCTAAGGTAAACAATCAAGCCTCTAGTCTTGTAATTTAATTGGTTAGTGCATGCATTCAAAGAAATTGGGCCATGAGATGCATGAATTTAACTAAGGAAGTAGTAAAGAAGAGTATCTCATGCATGAATACATAATTCTCATAATTTTGCAAGTTGATTCTCAAGAATTTCCACATACATGTCCATATCTTGGTTTTGTTTAAGGAACCCAACATGTTTTTGACCTTAACATCTCATTTGCTCATGATTTGGAAACTTGGAGCTCAAATTACTCCATGCATGTCATATTCATGTTATGTTTTCACAATTCAAGTTTGAGTTTACTTAATTGACAAGCTTATAGGCCTTGATTTCATGGAATGATCTTTAATTCTCAATGTATTTCAAATTTAGACATGTTTTCTTAAGTTTTAGCCCAAAAGAGCAGGATTTATGGCTTTGAATTTGAGTTTTGATGCTTAAGAGCGAATCTGAAAATTCTAGAATTTTGCTCTTCGCTCGAGCGACATAATCTGCACTCGAGCGACCACTCTATGATCTTGTACTTTCGCTTAAGCGACCAGAAGTTTGCTCGAGGGTGAAATGCAAGCTCCCAGAAGTTTCATGTTTTTACAGATCACTCGAGCGACAACAGTTGCGCTCGAGTGAGGACTTGAGTCTCACGTTCGAGCGACCGTCGAGTGAAAAAAGTAAGCAACCAGTACTTTTGCAAAGTTTACAAACCGCTTGAGCAACAGAAGTTGCGCTTGAGCGACCACTTATATTTTGCATGTCCGCTCGAGCGAAGGAAGTTGCGCTCGAGTGAGACCCCTGTTTTCAGCAAATTTTCTTAAATGTTTTCAAGTGCATTTTTGCTTCCTCATTTCATCCTAGGCATTCCTAGGCCAAGATTAAGACACAATAATAAGGATAAAAGTAGAAACACCTAAGTTAACAATTCGGGGTGTGTAATTCAGTAC
Source organism: Camellia granthamiana (assembly GCA_036172215.1). NCBI lineage: Eukaryota > Viridiplantae > Streptophyta > Magnoliopsida > Ericales > Theaceae > Camellia > Camellia granthamiana. Next base: position 1,084,682 of record CM069917.1, on the reverse strand, counting down.
GTATTCATTCTGTATCTGTGTAGGTCACACACTGTGAGCTATTCAATCTGTCTGCTGCTGGAATTATCTGTGAGTAATAACTCTGTAAAGTTATGTTTAACTTTAATTATTTTCTGATGATATGAAATGATCAATTTTCTGAAATGCTATGTTTTGTATGAATGAATGATTGTCCAAATTTCTGAAATGTATTCCTGGCATCATTAGCATTATATGATACGCGTCCCATTATGGGTCATCGGTATGCCTTTATGGCCATCCCTTTATGGGTCATCAGAAACGTCTCTATGCACATGAGTCATCGAAATGCCTTTATGATCGTCCCTTTATGAGTCATCAGAAACGTCTCTATGTATATGAGTCATCAGAATGCCTTCATGGCCGTCTCTTCATGGGTCATCGGATTTGTTAACGCTAATGGATATGCCACGCACTATAATGTGAAATGTATGAACTTTGAATATGAAGATGACTATGTGTATGAAATTGCTTCTGTTTTGACATCTGATCATGTATAAGACTTTGTTTCTTTATGGACATCATTTAGTAAAATCTTTACTTTGTTATTATTCACTGGGCTTTCGCTCACTATGTATTATTTATGTATGTAGGTGAGCAGGCGTGTGACTAGGCCTAAGCTGTTGCTTGGGGAGTTGGGTCAGCTAGCTAACGTACCTCCTGTGGAGGTTTCCTTTTGAGATTCCATCAAGTTTTTGAGTCTCTGAGACTTTTGCACTTTCTGATGTTTATGTTTTATCTGAACATATTTTGGAAGTTCTGTATATGTGGCTTTGGTGACGTATAACTAATGTATTTATATAACGTCACTCTTATATATTGAAGTTTAAGCTTTTGTTCCATGTATGTTTGCATAGCTCATGATTATTTCTATAATTGCTTCCGCAGCCCCATATCATATGTTTTTCATGCCAGAGGCCTTTGGTAATCCTAGGATTATTGGCCGATTACGATGCTAAACCTATAGGGGCGGGTTTGGGTCGTGATAGCAGCCAAGGCAGCACAGCCAAGGCCTCAGCCCACGCAGTAGCATAGGCCGCACAGCCAAGGCTGCAACCAAGGCAACAACACATGCTGCAACCAAGGCAGTAGTGCAAGCCGCAGCCAAGGTAGTAGTGCAGGCTGTAGCCAAGGCAGCAGCACTGGCCGCAACACAGTCCGAAGCCTAGGTCGCCGCCAAGGCCGCTTCGCAGGTGGCATCCTTGTCCGCCACACATCGATCCTCGAATACTTTTCGAGGCATCATCATCTTATCCAAATGCAAATTATTTCATGTCACATTGCACTGGTTGTTTTGTATCACTTATTGTGTCTTTTAGCGCTTTGTCTGATAATGTGTCGTACTTCGTACATTTTTAACGCTTGTTTTGAACATAATTCTTTTATATTGTTACCTAAACCATGCAATATATAATTAATAATGCACTAGTATTATTTTTGAATGTCATTTCCTATTTTTTTTGCTATTTTTCTTGAATTTTTTGAATTTTTTAAATATTTATTTATTTGTAAAAATTAAAATTAAAATTAATTTTTTTTAAAAAATTAATATAATTACAAGTGCCTCATCCTTTAATTATTGGATTCATTTCCACAATTTTTTCACTATTTTTACTAATTTTCATTATTTTTTAAATATTAAAATAGAAATAAATATTCCGGTGGCCAAATTTGTTTTTAATTTTTTTTTTATGGCGTCTTGATTTATTTTCTTTGAGTTATGATTGAAAATTCGTGAAAGAAAACATTACTTTTAAAAAAAACTCCATTATGATTCATCGAGCATAGGTGATGTTTCCTCTTGCCAGATGGAAAAGGGCTTAACAAGCTACTATAGGGGGGGCACCTCCCTTAAGGCTGGCCAGCATGGACAGGCCATAGACCATGCCTATGCTAGGGCGCACGCTTGGCATATGCCATTGCTTGGCTTGTGGCATTGAAACTCCATAGCCAAGCATTAGATGTGTTGAGTGGCGGGACACGGTGGTGGCGGCGGCACGGCGGCCTTGGCTGGTAGCGCTGTATGGCTTGTGCGCGGCATTGGTTGCGGCCTGGTCAGCATGCCAGCTTGACATACACGCATCCAGGTCTACGCCCTTGATGTTGTAGCATAGCATGCTCGCGGCTTGGCTGACTTGGTAGCCAGGTGTGTTCGCGACCTAGGCAGTATGCCAACCTAGCCTGCACGTGGCCTAGCCAACCTGGCTGTTTGGCCTGCGCATGGCTTTGGCAACATGGCGTGCCCGTGGCCTAGGCAGCATGGCAGCTTGGCCTACGTGCGGCCTTAGTAGCATGTCAAACCCGGAGCCTTGGCAGCATACCAGCTTGGCCTGCGCGCGTCCTTGGCAGCTTGGGCTGCGTGCGTCTTAGGCAGCATGGAATGCCTTCAGCCCTGGCAACATGGCAGCCTGGCCTGTGTGCGGCCTTAGCAGCATGTCAAACCCGTAGCCTTGGCAGCATGGTAGCCTGGCTTGCGAGCGGTCTAGGCAGCGTGGCATGCCCGTGGCCTAGCTAGCATGGCTGCCTGGCCTGTGCATAGCCTTAGCAGCTTGGCATGCCTGTGACCTGGGTAGCTTGGTAGCCTGGCCTGCGCGCGGCCTTGGCAACATATCAAGCCTTAGGCCTAGGCCGTATGGCATGCCCGCAGCCTAGGTAGCATGGTTATTTGGCATACTCGCGGTCTTGTCAGCGTGGCATGCACCCGTCTAGGGATGCAAGGCAACATCGCATGCGCGCGGCCTTGGATTTATGTCATGTACACTACCTTGGCAACTTGGCCTACTTGTGGCCTTGCCAGCATGCCAAACCAGCCTGTGGGTTGCCTTGGCAGCCTAGCTTGTCCTGCTCCTTTCAAAAAGTATGTCCCTCGAGTAATTGCAATTAGGTTGTCTTTGATTTTTGCCTACAAGTTACTTGCCCTTCCCTTGCGGAAGTTGCCTTGCGAAAAGCATGTCCCTCGTGTAATTGCCATTAAGTTGGCTTTGACTTACGTACAAGTTGCCTTGCAAAAAACATGTCCCTCAGGTAATTGCCATTAGGTTGGCTTTGACATACGTATAAGTTGCCTGTGCTTTCCTAGTGGAAGCTTGTTGCGAAAATTATGTCCCACAGAAGTCGCTTGTTGCCTTTGTGATTTACAATTGCGCTAACCGGTGCTTGCTTGGCTTCTCTAAATATTTTCCCAGGTTCGTCGAGTTTCTTAGTCCTTTGTGGTGTGATTCGTTTTGGGGGACTAGTGCATAGTGTACGTCGTGGCGTGTAAGTTGTGATTGGTTTGTGCGAGTTGGATAGGTCCCTGCCTGTGCAGTGAACTCCATTGGTGCATTCCTCTTCATCATCAGTGGGATTCCTATAAGTTGCCTACGCTTTCTCAGTGGAAGCTCCTTGCGAAAAGTTATGTCCCTCGGTTAATTGCCATTAGGTTGGCTTTGACTTGCCTACAAGTTGCCCGCGCTTTCCTAGTGGAAGCTTCTTGTGAAAAGTTATGTCCCTCAGGTAATTGCCATTATGTAGGCTTTGAATTGCCTACAAGTTACCTGGGCTTCCCTAGTGGAAGCTGCCTTGCGAAAAGCATGTCTCTCGGATAATTGCCATTTGGTTGGCTTTGACTTACGAATGATTTGCCTATGCTTTCCTAGTGGAAGCTTGTTGTGAAAAGTATGTCCCTCGGAAGTTGCCTGTTGCCTTTGTTATTTGCAGCCACGCTAACTGGTGCTTGCTCGGCTTCTCTAAATGTTTTCGCACATTCGTCGGGCTTTTTAGTCCTTCGGGGTGTGATTTGTTTTGGGGGGCTGATGCATAGTGTACGTTGTGGCGCGTGAGTTGTGATTGGTTTGTGGGAGTTGGATAGAGCCCTGGCTGTGCAGCGAACTCTTCTGGCGCATTCCTCTTCATTTGTGCTTGAAGGAAAAATTTTGCTTTCTGCCTCACGTGGGTTCCTGTGTTGCCTACTTAATGAAAAGGAATTCGGTCCGAATCGTGTGCCTATATTCGTCTTGCTACCTCGTGGCGCTAGGTGAACCCCAAAGTATCTCCCGTGTTCCATGCTGTCCTCACGTTGCTGTGTTGGTAGCATGGCCTGTGGGCAGTTATGCTCGTGCTCTCGGATTTAGAGCCTTATGTAGGTACACGTGGTCTTCGACCTTCATTTCCCTACCAAGTGTTCATTGCTCGTTGCGGGCTACGGTCGTGCCTGCCTCTTAGTTGGTGGAGTGATTTGCTTGGTTAATTCCATTAATGAACGAGACCTCAGCCTGCTAACTAGCTATGTGGAGGTGACCCTCTACAGCTAGCTTCTTAGAGGGACTATGGCCTTTCAGGCCACAAAAGTTTGAGGCAAGAACAGGTCTGTAATGCCCTTAGATGTTCTGGGTCGCACACACGCTACACTGATGTATTCAATGAGTCTATAGCCTTGGTCGACAGGCTCGGGTAATCTTTGAAATTTTATCGTGATGGGGATAGATCATTGCAATTGTTGGTCTTCAACGAGGAATTCCTAGTAAGCGTGAGTCATCAGCTCGCGTTGACTACGTCCTCGCCCTTTGTACACACCACCCGTCTGTGATGACCCCGACCTCCGAACTAGTGTATAATGATAGTTTACTAAGTCTAATTGCATGATTGTGTGTTATTTATGCGATTACATGCTTAATTTTGTGATTATCTTTCATTACATGGAATATTTGTTCGAATTGACAACTTAGATACTGAAATTGAGAGCTTAGATGACTTCAAAAATTGAAATTGATTAGCCCAATAGGCTAATTAGAATATTTAGAATTTTATGGTAGCTTTAATTGAAAATTGATTTGGATCAAAATAATTAGAATAAACTGATTAAATTAATTAGAATTAAGCCTAATTAGTTGACCTTAATCACATGTGATTAGGCTAACTTAATCACACCATATAAATAGCTCTAAATAAGTTTATGAGCTTATATATACACACTTGGCTGAGAATTGAGAGAGAAGGGGGGAGAGTTCAACATTTAGAGAGAGAAAGAGGAGATTGAAGTGAATTGCTAGAGTTTTGGTGAATTGAGCTAGTCCAACACTTGAATTCACACATTAGGTATGAAACTCAAGCCAAATTCTTGGAATCAAGTCATGTAGAAACTCAGTTCATAGAGTTATGGGATCATTTGTTTGAATTTGTATAAGTTAAGCATGAATTACCATGGATATGATGAATTTGAGTTGAATTATGCACATGCATGCTTGATCTTTCATTTTTGAGCTAAGATTTCTTGAAATTCATACATGCATGAAGCTTAGGAGGCATGAGCTTGAAGATCATCCACGAATTCATGCATTTCATATCACTTAGTGGTGTTTTAACATGAAGGAGGCTCAATCCATAACATGCATAGTTTCAACTTGGAAATTTAAGCTTGAACTTGCACGATTGAAGCATGATTTCGAGCAAATAGTTTTAAATTGGAAGTATATTCATGTTATGTAATGATTTTCCAAGTTTTTGTACCAAAAACACAAGTTTTGAGGCTTTGAATATCAACCTTGAAGCTCAAACACAGTTCTAGAAATTCCAGAATTTGTACTGTTCGCTCGAGCGATAAAAGCCTTGCTCGTGCGTGAAAATCAAGCTTCCAGAAGTTTTATAAAATTTTACAGGCTGCTCAAGTAACCAAGGTGGCGTTCAAGCAAGGACCTTTTTTTTTCAGGCTTCCGCTCGAGTGACCGTTGAGTGGGAATTTCATGTAACCAGTACTTTTGCAGACCACTCGATTGACAAAAGTGTGACAAAAGTTACGCTCGAGCGACCACCTTTGTTTTTGAGCCCCGCTTGAGCATATGAAGTTGTACTCGAGCGGAGACCCTGCTTTCAGCAAAATTTTACCAACTCTTTTAAGTGCATATTTGTATCCTCATGCCACTCCTAGTGTTCTTAGGCACCATTTGGACTTATATAATCATGGAATAAGCTAGTAACACATATAGAGAATTGAATTAAAATGAGTTGGTGCCTCAATTGTATTTTGTTATGTGTTTTGTTTAGGTGGACGTTTGAGGCTTAGTGACAACATAAACCACTGTGAGTAATAACTTTATAAAGATATGTTCAAATAATATTTATTTTCAAAAATGTTATTGTTATCGAAATCGATATATGATTGATTGATTGGTTTACTGATGTATTATTTGTTACTAACGAATGAAGTTCATTTTTGAAAGTAAACTTGTGGCATCCTTTAGTGAGGCCCTTGCTTGGGGGAAATTAATACCATGGCCCATTGTTAAATAGGCCCTTGCCTGAGGGAAATTAATACCATGGCCCATTGTTAAATAGGCCCTTGCCTGGGGAAAATTAATACCGTGGTCCATTGTTCAATAGGCCCTTGCCTGGGGGATATAATACCATGGCCCATCGGCCCTCGCCCGAGGGAAACAATACCGTGGCCCATTGGATAATTGAATATGATATATTAATTGACCCTTGAGGTCCCATTGCTATTGATACATTGTTACTCTATTGGATGTACTACGTAATTTGTTATTGAATAAGAATTGTTATTGGGATAACACGAATCATTGAGAATTGAATTGAAATCGAAATTGTATAGAATATGCTATCGATCAATGGTTTTGTTCATCGCGAAGGATTGACATGATGGCTAATCTCATTGATATTTGTACTGGTGTGGAACTTCATTCATATAACCTTTTTATTCTGTTATTGCTCATTGGGCACTAGCTCACTATTTATGTATATATATGTAAGTGAGCAAGTTGAACATCAAGGATAGAGATTGCCTCGGAGTCACCCCCTGGTTAGCCTTTTTGGGGCTCCCGTGAAGGGGCCAACTTGGTCTCTCAAAGAGCCAAGCGAAGTCTAAACCCCCTTTTTGTTTTAAATCTTGGTTAAATTTTGGCAATAGGGGTTTTAATTTGTATATGTTGACAAGCTTGGATTGTGGCTGAACTTCTTCTTTTGAATATTTATGTATATAAATATATGCACTTGCTTTTGTAATGGATGTACAGTGTTAACGTGAACTCTTCATTTATGCACAACTCGATGGACCTCTTCTATATTTAATTTACTTCCACTAAGCCCTATAATTTATATCAATTTGATTTATTCTAATGGAGGCTGTAGGTAATCTATGATTACTAGCCGGTCATGACGCTAAACCCATAGGGGCGGGTTTGGGTCTTGACACCATCGCTCCTACCGATTGAATGGTCCAGCGAAGTGTTTGGATTGCGGCGACATGGGGGGTTTGTTGCCAACGACATCGTGAGAAGCCATTGAACCTTATCATTTAGAGGAAGGAGAAGTTATAACAAGGTTTCACATGCCCCGGCCTTGGTCAGCAGCACAGGCCGCAACCTTGGCCAGCAGTACGTGCCCCAGCCGTGGTTAGCAGCACAGGCCGTAGCCTTGCCTAGCATGTCGTCATCGTGGCCAGCATGTTGTAGCACCGGCCACAGCAATGGCCAGCAGCACCGCCTGCAGCCTTAGCCAGCATGCTGCAGCACAGGCCGCAGCCTTGGTCAGCAGGCTACAGCTTTGGCCATCATGTCCTAGTCTTGGCCAGCATGCTGTAGCACATATCGTAGCCTGGGCCAACAGGCCACAGCACAGACCTTAGCCTTGGCCAGCATACTACAGCATAGGCCGCAGCCTTGACTGGCAGCAAAGCTGCAGCCTTGCCTGGTATACCGCAGCCTTGGACACCATGTTGCAGCACAGGCTGCAGCCTTGGCCAGCATGCATTAGCAGGACATGCTCCAGCCTTGGCCAGCATACCGCAGCATACGCTGCAACCTTGGCCAGTAGCACAGGCCGCACCCTTAGCCAGCATGCCACAACCTTGGCTAGCATGCTGCAGCACAGGCCAAGTACATCCTTGGCCGGCAGCACAGGTTGTAACCTTGCCCAGCATGTCGCAACCTTGGCCAGCATACTGCATCACAGGTGTAGACGCGCCCGAACGTCCCAGGCTCCGCGCGTGAAATGGGCGCGAAATCCCGTTTTGTTCATTGGGCTTACTACAGTTCGGACTCAAATGTCACGGTTCTGAATCTAATCTCGCAAAGTGAAATGCAAGACCGATAAATCACCAAAGAGTCCAAATCCGGCAAATCATTTTGGAAAACTGATTTTTATAAAGAAGTGCCAAACATGGACTACTTTGCTAGATATAGAGTCGCCACCTAAATATTTTATTTTAGGGGATTTAGGAAACCCTTGACTCGTGCCGAAGGCCACGTGTCCGTCATCACCAAAGTTGCCTCGGCTCGGGAACTTGGGTACGAGAGGGGAAGGTCATGCAATGAGCACCCCCGCTCGCCTGATCAAAGATCGGCCTTCACTAACATGATATCTCATTTTTGAAAACATATGCGTTCTTATTCCGGTGTATTAACCTAGAATTACTATGTGATGTGCACAACATACAAATATAGACTAGATCGCCTAAATTGGAACAAAACATCTCATGTTTGTTTGAAAATGGTTTGAAGGTGCTACTCGCAAGTAGGCTAAGACGTGGATTTGCCACCCTCGAGTGGGCTTAGAAAACATGATTTTGCCATTCTCAAGTGGGCTTAAAAACTCGCATTTTGATGAATTCTTCCAATTCAAGTAATCCAACCTTCACCCATAGGCATTCATGCAGTTATATCACATAAGCAAATAGCCTCATGGCAAGCATGCTATCATGGCAACACTCACACTCATGCAAGGATGCTAAAGCATAAACACTTACAGTGTATTCCGAGCCAAAACAAAAACTAGTTAGTAATCAATGTATGATCCTAGTTCATGTTAAGATGGCTAATGCAACACATGCAAAATGCAACTAGAAATAGGCTCAGCTATTCTAAGATGTCATGTGAAATGCAACTTGATAATCATGTATTCAAATCGGTATTGAAATACAATGCAGTTAGTATGATGCGTCGAGCCTAGTGCATGCAAGACGGATGAATGGATGCACGCATAAGGTATGCTAATTGAAAATGCCCTAAAACTAACCATTGAAAGCGGTTAAGTAAAAGGGAGAAAGAAATGGGGGTTGGAAGACATTCACAAACTCACGCACACTTATTACAACATATGCCCTCTCGACGGAGGGTCCGAATGAATGATAGCTAAGCTATGCTAAGCTAATTAAACTAATTATTACAGACCAACTATTAACTATACTAAGGTAATTAATTATTACAAAACTTTAACTAATCAAATGAATTAATTAAGTTACAACACCAAATGTTAATTAACAAATAAAGCACTAAACTAAGCTGCTCTAGCTCTGGTTAAAGGAGAAGAGGATGCATGCTCGGTTGCCGTTCCGAAAGGCTCTCCAGTTGCTCTATTGAGGCTCTGTCTACAGGGTATCCTTGAGAACTTGCTGCTGGATCTTATCAAAACAGTGCTGAGGAATGCACCAGTGGCCTGCCGGCCATGAGGAGCCTCTGCCGACCCCACTACCGACCAATGATGCACACTGCCGGCCACGGATGAAGGGGGTGCTAGCCAATAATGAGAGGGTGCCAGCTACTAGTGTGCTGTGACACCAAGCTGCAACAAAGCACAAAATAGAGGAAAGGGAGGGTCTTCCAAGGGTATGTACGCATTATGCCATTCCATATCATTTCTAAACATCAATGGAATAGGCATCATTGGATCCAAGACCATCAATCGCGCATCTCAATGCGTGATGGCCAAAGATCCAACATGTGCGAATCTCAATAAATGCATGACAAATAAGACACCAAGACCATCTCCTTATGATGAGGAATCAAAGGAAATGGAGACCGAGGGAGATTGGCTCATTTCATCACTTCAAGTATGAAATGAACCAATCTTCCTCGTGTTCAATATGACATCCGATTGAACGCAATGCAAAGCATGCAAACAACATGACATGCAAACAACATGCTAATCATGGCATAGAATGCACTACTCTAAACATGCAAGCTGTCATGTACAACATGCTAAGGGGCCAAGAATGCCAATGCTAGTGAAGAGGATAACACTGTAAGCATGCATCACAATGCTCAAACACTCAAACCAGCCCAAGACAGAGTTACACCATGCCCAAAACAGTGGCAAAACATGTTAAGATAGAAGCTCAAAGAACTATACGAACATGCATGCACATTAGCCCAAGCTTAAGGCACAAAACACAACTCCTTAAAGGCATTGAAAGAGTGAGATATGAAGCACAATGGCATATGTTCCAGCACTGATAAGACATGCAAAATGACTTAGGATCATGCAAACAAGCTATGCAAAGCATGCTGAGAGGCCTAAGCATCAAAGCTAGTGAAGTATATTACACTAGGGGCATGCAAGACAGTGCTCAAATGGCCAAACCAATGCCAAACAGTCCCTATGTAGGCCAAAACAGTAGCAAAAATGGACTGAGATGATGGCTTGAAAGGCAAGAAAATGAGGCTCATGCAATGGCTCACAAATAGGGCATAAAGATACAACTCTCAAGAGCACTTAAAGAGTGGAAAACATGGAAGTGAAACAACCCTATATGCTCTAAAATATCATTCTAAATGATGCCAAAACATGCAAATACCTCAAGTTAAGCATGCAAGACTCCTCAAAACTCAAAGCTAGTCAAAGCTAGTCAAAGCTTTTACACTACAAGCATGCATGACAAGCATCGTTCGACCAAGAAGCCTCAAAATAGAGCTAAAACACTTTAAAACATGAGTGAAAATTTGCTGGAATATGGCCAAAATGAGCTAGAATAATGGGCTGAAGAGATAAGCATGTTAGGCTAGCAAGACAAAAATACATTACAAGTGTATGAGCCACTCAAGAGACAACCAAACCAGTCCAAAATAGAGTTATGTTAGACCTAAAAACTCACAAAAACAAGCTCACACCATGCTTCAAGAGTATAGAGATACATGCTCATTTGATACGCAAATAATACAAGCAAACAAAAACAAGAAGAGAGGGGATCACCCCCTCTGATTTAGGACCTCAAAACCACATGCCTACCACTGAAAATCCACTGGATTTCAGTGGCTAAGAGGCCAAATAGAGACTAACTCAAAGTCCTTAAAACATGGCACAAAACAAGGCCAAACAAGGCACACAAGAGGGTAGAACACCCTAAACACCAAAGAGGCCTTAAACAACCATCTAAAGCACTTAAAACAAAAATTTTTTTAGTTGAAAGCAAGGCCTAAAACAATATGCAAGGATGGCCAAAATGGGATACAAATAAAGGCTTAAATGGGGAAAACACTCACCCTTGAAGCACAACTTCGAAACCAGCAATCTCAGAGGCAAAAACCCACTTTCAGAGCTCAAACAACACTCCCAAGAACCTCAACTCAAAGATGGTGGTGTATCACTATGTGTTATAGTGCAAAAGTGAGAGGAAAACACACTTTGGGACACTATTCAATACAATATAGAGAGAGAGAGAGAGAGTGAGAAATATAGAGAGAAAGATATAGCTTCTCTAAAAATGCTCAACCTCTGCTGGAGAGGAGGAGCCTCACCTTATATAAAAGAATGCAATGCAAAGCTTGTTCAACAAGCTTGGAAAGGGCTTCATCCCTCCATACACGTATGGAGGAGGGATGAGTGGAAACTAGCTGGCTCAAAAGATCTGGAGTGAAATCTGCTGAGACAATGTATTCTGCGGGCCATTAGTGGTAGCCAGCAATGCCTCGTTGATGGTCGGCAGGCTTCATCAATGGTAGGTAGGGATAAAACCATGGCCGGCAGGGCCAAAAAGTGGTTGGCAGTGCCTCCCAAGAAGCATGAAGAAAGGGTTAACACATGGTCCAAAAATGAAACAGAAAGAATACAGGGTTTGGAAAGCTCAAACCTGTGACGTTCTGCCGCGAACTCAAATACTCAAGGAGCAATCGAACTTGTCATTGGATGTACCTGCAAGCATATCCAAGTCTTGAGGACGGTCAAAAATTGGGTGTCTATAACAAACCGCAACCTTGGTCAGTATGCTGTAGCACAGGCCGCAGCCTTGGTCGGCAGCATAGGTCGCAGTCTTGCCCAGCATGCTACAGCACAGGCCACAGCCTTGCCCAGGATGCCATAGCCTTGGCCAGTATGCTGCAACACAGTCCACAGCCTTGGCCGATAGCACAGCCCGTAGCCTTGCTCAGTAAGTCGCAGCCTTGGCCAGCATGCTGCAGCACAGGCCATATCCTTGGCCAGTAGCAGCCTTGGCAGCATGCTTTAGCATAGGCCACAACCTTGGCCAGCAGCACAAGCCGTAGCCTTGGCCAGTACGCAGCAGCACATGCTGTAGCCTTGGCCAGCAGCAGAGGCTGCAGCTTTGGCCAGCATGCTGCAGTAGAGGCCGCAGCCTTGGCCAGTAGCAGAGGCCGCAACCTTGGCCATCAGGCCGTAGCCTAGGCCGCTTGTCATCGAGCTGTAATTACTTTTCGTGGCATCATCATCTTATCCAAATGCAAATTGTTTCATGTCGCGTTGCACCGGTTGTTTTGATCAATTATTGTGTATTTTATTGCTGTTGTCCGACAATGTGTCGTATTTCATACATTTTTACCATTTGTTCTGAATATGATTCTTTTATATTCTTACCTCAACCGTGCCATATAATTAATAGTGCAGAAGTATTAATTTTAAATGTTATTTCCTATTTTTTGGCTATTTTTTTAATTTTTTTAATTTTTTATGTATTTATTTATTTATACAAATTGAAATAAAACTAATAAAAATTAAAAAATAATTTAAAAATTACTATAATTACTAATGCCTTATCCTTTAATTATTGGAATCATTTCTACAATTGTTTTCATTGTTTTTACTTTTTTTTTAAAATTATTTTTTAAACATTAAAATAGAAATAAAATAAAATAAAATATTCCGATGGCCAAATATTTTTTTTTTAATTTTTACAATGGTGTCTTTGTTTATTTTCTTCAAGTTATGATTGAAAATTCATGGAAAAAAAACTATACTTTAAAAAAAAAATGGCATTATGACTCCTCGAGCATAGGTGATGTTTCCTCTTGCCAGATAGTAAAAGGCTTAAAAAGCTACAATAATAGGGGGTACCTCCCTCAAGGTTGGCCAGCAAGGCTAGGCCACGACGCGCACTTGGCACATGCCTTTGCTTCGATTATGGTAAGCATGGGATGTGTCGAGTGGCGGTCCGTGGCGGTGGCGGTGACACGTCCGCCTTCGCTGGCAGGGCGGCATGGACCGTGGCCTGGCCGGCATACCGACTTGGCTTGTACGCATCCAGGCCACAGCCTAGCAGCTTGTCATATGAGCGGCCTAGGCCGCGACCTTGGCGACTTGGCAACTCGGCATGCGCGTGGCTTGAGCTGCGACCTTGCCCGCTGCCTAGCCGACTTACCTACATGGCATGCGCATGGCTTAGGCGGCACAACATCCTAGCCTACGTGCGGCCTGGGCAACATGGTATGCCTGCAGCTTGGACGGCGTGGTAGCCTGGCATGCGCGCGGCCTGGGCAGCTTGGTACGCTAACGGCCTAGGTAGCTTGGCTTGTGAGCGGCTTGGGCAGCTTGGCACACATGAGGCCTGGGCGGCATGGCAGCCTGGCCTGTGTGCAACCTGGGTAGCATTGCACGCCAACGGCCTGGGAAGCGTGGCAACCTAGCCTGCATGGCCTGGGAAGCTTTACACGCTTGTGGCCTGGGCGGCGTGGCAGCCAGGCTTGCGTGCGACCTGAGTAGCCTGGCCTACGCACAACCAGTGCAGCATGGCTTGGGTAGCCTAGCATGCGTGCGGCTTGGGCGGCCTGGCATGTACGCAGCCTGGGTAGCATGGTTTGGTTTACGCGCGGCTTGGTGTAGACTGCCCGAACTAGCTCCGTGCGCCCCCCTTTCGGAGAGGGCGTGGATTTGTGATCTAGCTACTACAGTTTGGACTCTTGTCACGGTTCTGAATCTAATCTCACAAAGTGCAATGTAAGACTGATAAATCACCAAAGAGTCCAAATTCGGCAAATTGTTTTGGAAAATCGATTTTGATCAAAAGCGCTAAACATGGATTGCTTTGCCAGATTTCAGAGTCGCCACCTAAATATTTTGTTTTGGGAAATTTAGAAAACCCTGACTCATGCCTAAGGCCACGTGTCTGTCATCACCAAAGTTGCCTCGGCTCGGGAACTTGGGTACGAGAGGGAAAGGTCCAGAAATGAGCACCCCTGCTCACCCGATCAAGGATCGGCCTCGACTAACATGATATGTTATTTTTGAAAACACATGTGTTCTTATTTGATTATTAGCTGACTTACTATGTGATGCGCACAGCATACAAGCATAGACTCAATCACTCAAGTTGGAACAAAACATCTCATGTTTGTTTTTCGAAAAGTGGTTTGAAGTTGCTACCCTTAAGTAGGCTAAAGTGCGGATTTGCCACCCTCAAGTGGGCTTAAAACATGATGATTTGCCACTCTAAGTGAACTTAAAAAACTCACATTTTGATGAATTGTTCCAATTCAAGTAATAAAGCCTTCATCCATAGGCATTCATGTAGTTATAGCAATTAAGCAAATAGCCTCATGGCAAGCATGCTATCATGGCAACACTGACACACATGCAAGGATGCTAAAGCGTAAACACTTACAGTGTACTTCGAGCCAAAACAGAAAACTAGTTAGAAATCATGCATGATCCTAACTATACAAGATGCCTAATGCAACACATGCAAAAATGCAACCAATAGGCTCAGCTATCTAAAATGGCATATGAACGCAACTTGATAACATGCTTTGAAACACGTATTCAAGTAAGTGTATTGAAATACGATGCAGTTTGAATGATGCGCCGAACCCGGTGCATGCAAGACAAATGAATGAATGCAAACATGCAAGCATAAGGTATGCTAATCGAAATATGCCCTAAACTAACCATCAAAAGCTAATAAGTAAAAGAGAGAAAGAAATGGGGGTTGGAAGACATGCACACACACATGCACCCTTATTACAACATTTGCCCTCTCGACGGAGGGTCCGAATGAATAAGAGCTAAGCTAAGCTACTTATTACAAATCAACTAATTTAACTAACTCTAGCTAATTAATTACAAATCGAATTGAAACTAGCTATTCGAAGCTAATTAGAATATTACAAAGATGAATTAAATTAGCTAAACACATTGACTAATTAATTACAGAAAACCGGCAAATTAACTAAGTAAAGTAGTTAAAATGGCCTCGAGGGGAGGGAAACATGCATGCTCGGTTTGCTTCGCCTGGAAATGCATTGCTTTGCTGTGAGTTGTCTCTGTTTGCACTTGCGGTGACCTCAGAGGATTGAACACACTTTCAGGTTGCATCTGCCCCAAAACAGGAGCATTTTGGAAAATTTTGCTACGAGTGGCTGGCCGGCCATTTCAAGTGGTCGGCAGGCTATTTCAATTGGCCAGCCGGCCACTTCAAGTGGTCGGCAGGCTAGTGCAAGTGGCCGACCGGCCACTTCCTTTTCCAGAATCTAAACTTTGCTGCAACAGAGATCAACAAAGGCGCAACAGAGATCAACAAAGGCACAACAATGCATTTGCAAGGAAATGTGTGTGCAACTACTCTCCTTATCATTTCTCAAGCTCAAAGGAGCGTAGTATTCGACTCTCAAACCACCAATCATGCATCTCAATGTATGATGGCCGAAGAGCCAAGCTCGCACAATATTAGTGAATGCACAAACAACACATAAGAGCCTCCGCCTCTATCATGCATGATCAAGAGGGTTGGCGACTAAGAAACGCAACACGTTTCATCACTTCGAGTATGAAACGTGCCACATTCCTTGTGTCGGCCGCAGGTGGTTCATCCCCTGATCACATATCATATTATCCCCCATAAGGTCATTGATCAAATACCGATAGACTTTGTAGAGCTTGGTACGACGATGACCTCATTGTCAATCAGATTTTGTATCTCGTGACGAAGACGAACGCAACCGTCAGTGTCATGACCGGTTTGTTGATGGAAAGCACAGTACTTAGCCGGGTCATGCTTTGCAGGGAGATGATCGGGTAGAGGCCGTTGTTCTAACGGTTTCAGATGTCCTTTCCTCAGTAGGACCCCTAGAGCTTTAGACAAAGGCATATAGAGTGGGGTGAAAACCCTTTTACCTCGGGGTAGGTAGTCCGAAGTTCGGGGGTTTGGATTGGATGTACCAACAAAGGGGGTGGCTGTTTTTGGTGTGGTGGTAGTGACCATGCCCACGTCTGAAGTTCTAGCAGCTGCGTCACCACTGGGGGTCGCATTCGAACTACGGGAAAACGCCCTCCTAGGCTGCTCCTTCTCCTGGTCAATAAGGCCCTGCTTCATAGCGTCCTCAATCTGTACCCCAATCTCGTGTAGGTCTGCAAAGGTGGGAAGGGGTAAGACGATCATTTTTTGTATCAGCCTAGGTTGGAGATTGCGCACAATCATCCGTATCTAGTCCTTGTCGACCGGCCTGGTGGTCATCATAGAAGCTTTGGCCCTCCAATGGGTTACAAAGTCAGAGAAGCCCTCTTTCAGCTCTTGCCTGGTTGTCTCGAGATCACGGGTTGTGATCTCGATCTGGGTATTGTATGAATATTGTGCGATGAAGGCCTCGGCCATCTCCTCCCAACTTCGTTTCACTGAGTCCTCCAATTTGGCGTACCAGATGGCCGCAATACCTGACAGGGTCCTGCCAAAAAGGGAGAGCTTGTGTAATCTTGTCAAGCCCATCGGGCGCAGCATCTGAAAACAACCTCAGGTGGACTATGGGATCTCCTGACCCATCAAAGCGGTCAATATGTGGCATCTTAAATCGGTCCGGCAGCGTCACGGCCGCGCCGGTGTACCTATCTTCGATATCTGGAATGGAGCTGATCCCTTGAGATTTCTTGAACAGTTTCTCAAGCTTACTCACTTTTAGTGCTGTGGGGTCGGTCTCGTACTCAAAGGGAGACTCCGGTAAGTTGGTGGGCGTTTTGGATAACTGGGGTAGGACTGGGGTTGGAGTCGGCCCCGTTGGAATGTCCGTACCTTCATGGACATTTGGTGTTTCTCCGGGTATCGGAACCCTTGGTGGGGAAGGAGCTTGGTGTGAAGCGGATGCTCCAGTTTGTTGTTGCAGTCTGGCGGTTAACTCTGCCTGTTGGGCCATGACCTCAGCCTGCTGTCTGGCAAATTCTGTTTGACGAGCAGCGTCCTGCTGCATGGTTTTCATACTTTCCTGGAGCTGACGCATCATCTCCTCCATACCTGCCATAGAGTGCTGGTTTATCTGGAAGATGGGTATATCTGTCTCTACAGTAGAAACTGAGACCTCAGCCTGACTGTTCACTAGTGGGGTGGATAAAAGCCATTGATCTGGAGACTGTTGAATTGGTGATCTGTGCCTAATTGGCCTTTCTTTTGCCTTGTCTCAACAAAGGGAAACACTGGCTACTCTTGAATTGAATCTCTGACCTGACAAAGTCTATTAGCACAAATCTAATAAACCCGGGGAATGTCGGAGCCTTCTGAAGCTACGGTTCCAAGACTACCTTGCAAAAGAGAAAACAAGCAGCATCTCAGCCCAATTTCACCAGAACAGATATGAACAAAGCTGAATGAGTGTGCTCTTTACTGAATTCTGCCCAAAACTTTGCCTGTAGACTGATACCCTCAGGTAAAACTGATTCCCAAATACTGATGCCCGCAGGCCTGATACCCAAATTTGCAAACTGTTACATGCATTAATGTAGAGGCACACTCTAAAAGCACATAACAAGCAAATGAGAGCCAAAACACCCCTATGGTGGAGTAGGGTTTTCCTGTCCTAGTTTCGCCAAGAACGAGGGCTTCACTACGCACACAGCGGTTTCAAACAACCTATAATCGGGTAAGCAACCTGTCCTAGTTGGAATAGTCACTACGGATTCCGATATGCACTGGGTCGAATGGTCAAAAAGGGTGCCCCGGTAAAAATCGGGGTTTGTGTTCCCATCGTGGCAGAGCCCGTAACCGGTCAGCCTTATGGCACGCTTCACAAAGCGAGTCTCTGGCAAATCGTTCAGGAATAACAGATGACAAACACGGTGTCCTAGGCGCACCAATGCACATGCAATGC
Organism: Camellia granthamiana; assembly: GCA_036172215.1. Classification (NCBI taxonomy): domain Eukaryota; kingdom Viridiplantae; phylum Streptophyta; class Magnoliopsida; order Ericales; family Theaceae; genus Camellia; species Camellia granthamiana. Next base: position 1,066,602 of record CM069917.1, on the reverse strand, counting down.
AAAGAAACACATAAGTGTAATCAAAACAAGATATCATGAGTTCGAGTCAAGTTCTCTAAATCCCCAGCAGAGTCGCCAAAAACTGTAGACGTCCCCGAACGTCCCTGGGGGAATCCCCCCGTTCTGTTCATTTGGGCTCACTACAGTTCGGACTCAAATGTCATGGTTCTTAATCTGATCTCGCAAAGTGCAATGCGAGACTGATAAATCACCAAAGAGTCCAAATCCGGCAAATCGTTTTGGAAAACTGATTTTTTTAGAAAGAAGTGCCAAACATGGACTGCTTTGCCAGATATAGAGTCGCCACCTAAATATTTATTTTGGGGAATTTAGGAAACCCTGACTCGTGCCTAAGGCCACGTGTCCGTCATCGCCAAAGTTGCCTCGGCTCGGGAACTTGGGTACGATTGGGGAAGGTCAGCTATGAGCACCCCCGCTCGCTTGATCAAAGATCGGCCACTACTAAACATGATATCTTGTTTTTGAAAACACATGTGCTCTTATTCCGGTTTATTAGCCTAGAATTACTATGTGATGCGCACAACATACAAGTATAGACTAGATTGCCTGCTTTGGAACAATGCATCGCATATCCGTTTGTTTTGAAAATGGATTGAAATTTGCTACTCGCAAGTAGGCTAAAACACGGGTTTCGACGAATTATTCCAATTCAAGCAACCCAACCTTCACCCACAGGCATTCAGGCAATTATATCACATAAGCAGTTAGCCTCATGGTAAGCATGCCATCATGGTAAGCATGCCATCATGGCAACACTCACACTCATGCAAGGATGCTAAAGAATAAACACTTACCGAGTACTCCGAGCCAAAGAAAGAAACTAATTAGAAATCATGCATGAATCCTAACTATGCTGAGAATGCCTAATGCAACACATGCAAAAATGCAATTACGATAGACTCGGCTATTCTAAGAATGGCATGTGAGATGCAACAGATAACATGTATTCAATTCGGAATTGAAATACAATGCAGTTAGCATGATGCGCCGAGCCTGGTGCATGCAATACAGATGAATGGATGCAAACATTCGAGTATAAGTATGCTAATTGAAATATACCCTAATCTAACCATCGTAAGCTAGTAAATAAAAGGGAGAAAGACGTGGGGTTGAAAGACATGCACACACGCACACACACTTATTACACAATTGCCCTCGCTCAGAGGGTCCGAATAAATAATACAAACCGAATAATTAATTAACTACCCTAGCTAATTAAATATTACATAACACTTAACTAATTAAATAAATTAACTAAGCTATGGAAAGCAGTAAAAGGCCTCGGGAAGAGGGATGCACGCATGCTCGGATTGGCTTCGCTCGGAAACCCATTGCCATGACACATGTTGCCTCTGTTTGCCTTGCTCTGCTCTTCTGAAAACTGCACAAGTCTCCAGGATGTTTTTGAACCACCTTCTGAGCACTGTGGAAGGTCACCGGCCAAGAGGAATGGTCACCGGCCATGGTAGAATGGTCATCGACCATAAATTAAGCTCTCGGCCCCAAATATATAGTCGGCCGGCACTCAATGTGGTCGGTCGACCATCCATTCTAGCAGAACCCTGTTTTGCTGCAGTAGAGGACAGACAAGGCATGGCAATGCATTTTCAAAGCAAATGTGTGCACAACCACCCTCCTTATCATGTCATGAATTCAAGGGAGTATGGTTCTCGACCCTGGGGCCACCAATCACGCATTTCCATGCATGATGGCCCAAGAAGCCAAGTGTGCAACTTCAATATCAAATGAAATGCACACAAAACACATCAAAGCCCCAACCTCTATCATGATTGATCAAGAGGCAAGGGATGCATGCTCAATGCTATGCAACCTAAGCATGCAAGCAAACTAATGCAAAATGAGTATGCTAGCAAGCAATATGCAATAGGCATACAACCTAAATATGCAAACACGCAACCTAGCATACACAATGCTATAGACTATATGGCACCCATAATGCTATATGAACTATGGCATGCTCAATGCAACTAACCACCTAGCATACACAATGCAAGGAGTGACATGGCATACACAATGCTAACAACATAACATGCACAACACATTGTAACATGGCATACACAATGCAAGATGGACTTAAACTAAAATGAGTGGGCCTCAGCCACACTCAAATCAGTGGCCAAATGAGATGAGAACAAGGCCCAAGATTCATGCAAACATGCACAATGCAAAGGCTCCAAGCCTAAGGCACAAAATGCAACTCTCCAAGAGCAATGCAAGGATGAAACATGGCATACAATGGCATACATATAAGCTCTGAAATGACACGCTCAATGACCCCAAAACATGAAAACACCTCAGTATAAGCATGCAATAGGCTTCAAAACTCAAAGCTAAGCAAGGCTATTACACTACAACCATGCATGGCAAGCACCAATCGACCAAGAGGCCTAAAAACAGGGCTAAGGCAGCCCAAAATAAGGATAAAATCAGTTTGGAGTATGGCCAAAATGTGCTAGAATGAAGGGCCAAAACCACATGCAATGTAAGCTAGTATGCATGGTTTACACTACAAGCATATGGAGCATATGAGGGACCACCAAACCAGCCAAAAACAGATTCATGACATGTCAAAATATGATCAAATACCCACTGAAATGTATCCAATACATGCAAGAATGAGGTGCTACTTTGAAAGGCTATAAAGAGGGTTGTTCTACACATGCAAGAGGCAAGCCTTAATTGACAAAAACAGCTCTGGAAAGAGTTCATGCAGGCCCTAAAACTCACTGAAAAAGGCCTGAATCAAGCTCAAGAAGTGTGCAAATAAGGGCTCCTTTGTAAGGCCAAAGATACTAGTAAACAAGACAACAAGGGAGAGGGTCACCCCTTTCCTTCTTAGGACCTCAAAACACCATCCCCACCACTAAAATCCCTATGGATTTCAGTGGTAAGAAGGCCAATACAAGGTGGTCCCGAGGCTCAACAAAGAAGGCTAAAAAAGAGGCCAAACAAGGCCTAAGAGGGGGGTGGACGACCCCCAACACCAAAATGACCTTAAAAAAACTTCAAAAGCATGCAAATATAAAACTTTTTTCAGTTTATAGCTAAGCTTAAATCAGTGTGCAAGATAGGCTAAAAGTGTGTACAAAAACGGGGAATAAAAGAGGAAAAAGGAGTTAGCCTTGAAGACCACTTCCAAGAACACCAAACCAGCAGCCTCTTTGGATCAAAACCAGCTCAAAAACCCCTCAAACAACTCCTTAGCACCTTAGTAACCAAAGAGTAGTGTACTCCTAGGTGTTCTAGTGCAAAAATAAGAACAAAAACTCACTTTGGAACACTCTAACCCACACAAATGTAGAGAGAGAGGGAGATATAGAGAGAGAGTGATATATATCTTATATATCATATTTTTCCAACCCCTCAAATGGAAGGAGAGGCCCTCTTTTTATAGAGAAACCAAGGGGTCAAAGCTTCTCCAAGAAGCTAGAGCAAAAGGTTCAAGCTTCTTGGAGAAGCTAGAGCAAAAGGTGCAAGCTTCTTGGAGAAGCTAAGAAAGGTTCAAGCTTCTTGGAGAAGCTAAAAAAAGGTCCACAAGGTTCAAGCTTCCTCAAGAAGCTAAAAACCAAGGGTTCAAAAGGTTCAAGCTTCCTCAAGAAGCTAAAACAAGGGTTCAAAAAGGTCAAGCTCCCTCACGAAAAGGTCTCGGACAGAAAAAGTGGCCGATTGATCAAAACAATGGTCGGCCGACAAAAACATTGCCAGACAACTCTATCATGTAAACAATGCATGCATGGCATGTTTAAAAGCTAAGGCATCAAAGCTAATGAAGTGCATTATACTAGAAGCATGCACTATCAATCTCAAATGGTCGAATCGCATATGGATAGACCAAAGACACTCCAAAACAGTGGCCAATACACAATAAGACTTAGGCATAGAAAGCAAAGAACGCATGCTCATTGGTTTGTTCGCAAGCAAGGCACAAAGCTTAATGTTCAAACGCATTGAAAGAGCGACACATATGAGAGCATGACAGAGGTACAAGCATTGAAATCATATGCCAAATGATGACATATCATGCGAACAACACAGGTATAGCATGCTAGAAGACTTAAGCATTAAAGCTAGCAAAGCACGCAACACTAGGGCTATACAATACAATGCTCAATGGACTAAACCAGCCCTAAACAAACCTCATGCATGCCAAGATAGTGGCCAAAATGATCTGAAATGATAGCATGAAAGGCAAGGTAATGATGCTCATGCATTGACTCGTAAACAAGGCATATGGGCACAACTCTTAAACACAATTAAAGAGTGATAAACATGAGAGTTTAACAAGGCTATATGCTCTGAAATTATGTGTTTAATGATGCCATATCACATAAACATCACAAATAAGGCATGCTAGAAGGCTTAAGGCACAAGGCTAGTGAAGGGCACTACACAAGAGGTATGCAATACATGGCACAAATGGCCAAACCAGCCATGGACAGAGCTCAATTAGGCCAAAACAAAGACCAAAACATGCTGAAATGGCAGCCCAAAAGCCTAGACAAGCATGCATACGTATTGGCTCATAAACGAGGCATAAGGCACAACTCACAAAAGCTATGAAAAAGTGGAATATGTGAGAGTGTGACTATGCTATAAACATTAAAATCATGTGAGAAATGAGGCTAAGGCATGAAATCACCACAAGTAAAGCATGCAAGAGGCTTTGAAACTCAAAGCTAGTCAAGGCCACTTAAACTATAACCATGCACAACAAGTCTCACATGGCCAAGACCACTCAAAAAAAAGCTAAGGCATGCTAAAATAGTAGCAAATACATGTTGAGATAGAGCTAACACAAGCTAGGATTAGAGGCATAAAGCATGATGCATGTTAGGCCTACAAGTAGGATTGCACTACAAGTACAAAAACCAAGCCAGAGGTGACTCCACCAACCAACATCAGAGTTAAGGTATGTTAAATAATGACCAAAAACATGTTGGAGTGGAGCCAATACATGCTAGAATAATGGACCAAATCATTAAGCCTACAAGGCTAATTTGCAAGAATTATACTACAAGTGTAAGAAGCAATCAACCAATGCCCAAACCAACCAAAAATAGAGCTATGGTAGGTCCAACAAGTCACAAAAACATGCTTGAGCTAGGTCAAAAAAGACTAAAAGAGCATGCTCAAGTATGAGGCCAACAAGGCATACAAGCAAGACAAAAAGAGAGAGGGACCACCCCCTCTTATTTTGGGCAACAAAATCAAGTTTCCACCACTGAAATTCTTCTGAGTTTTAGTGGTAGAAAGGCCATGCAAAGGCTAAAACAAAAGCTTCAAAGGATAGCTCAAAAGCTTAGCAAATAAGGTATACAAGGGGGTGAAACACCCCCAACTCCCACAAAGCCTTAAACAACCATCTTTAACACTTAAAAATAGAGTTTTTTTGTAGTTGACAACTAGGCCAAAATAAGCATACAAAGGTGGCTTAAACTAGTTTATAACAAACAAGCTTAAGAGGAAAAGAAGCTTACCCTTGTAGCACAGCAAGAAGGCAGCAACTTCAGCAACAATTTTGGACCAAAACCAATGCTAAGACCTCAAAATAAGCTCCAAGGTACCTCAGCTCCAAAGTTATGGTGTTTGACTAGGTGTTTGTGTGCAAAAGTGTGAAGAAATAACACTTCTAAGCATAACAACACAATATATATATAGAGAGAGAGAGACTTCTAGAGAGAGGGGATAGTTTTAGCTCTGAAAAATCTGAACCCCTCTCAAGGGGGAGGAGGCTCCCCTTATATAGGCCAAGCAAGCCAAAAGGCTTGCTTAATCTCTCTATACACGTGTATGGATGATGAGTTTAGTGACCCACAGTTGGCTAAAAAGATCTACAAATATCTAAAAAGGAGAAAAAGTGGCTGCCGGCTAGTGAAGGTGGCCGGCCGGCCACTTCCACTTGTTGGCCGGCCACTTTAAGTGGCCTACAAGAGGGAAAAGTGGCCGGCAGATGCCAAAAGTGGCCGGCAAGCCCTCTTCTTCCCAAGGCAAGATGCAACAAGGTTTGGCCCAAAAACCAAGGCCAAAACACAAAAGGGGTAAGAGGCTCAAAGACAAGGCACCCTGCCGAGACCTTCAGGCGCTCAAAACAAGCACAAACATGGCAATCATCGTGTGCACAAACGATGACATCCGAGTCTTAAGGTCGGTCAAAAATGGGGTGTCTACAGTTGCCCCTCTTTGATAGAACTCGGAAGTCATGAAATGATGGGAGTGAATGTCAAAGCCCAGAGACGACCCATTTTTGACAAGGCCGAAGACTTAGACAAACAGGCAAGATAACAAATAGATGCGCCCGCAGGCAGGGGCAAAATGCAAATGACATGCACAATGCAAGAGCATAACTCATGATTATGCAAAGGGAGCTGTAATGAAGCATTTATGCAAATGTTATGCAAAGTAAATACAACATTTGAAGCAAACCGATAAGATATGGTAATCTCACACATGAGAAACACAAACACACAAATACACAAACACACTGTGCGCGAGACTCACAAGTCAAACCACATTTCACGCAGAAAGGATGTAAGAAAATTATGCAATCTTCACTGCACCTCACGCAGGAAAGTCCAAAAGCAACCATTGGGCACACTCGAGGTCTTAGACAAGATTCTGACGCGTTGCACGCGAACGGAAAATGAGTGGTATAAGCATCGGAACACGTTCCGAATGCTCCTAACCAAAGAGGGAGAAACATAGGGACACGTCCCAGTGTTTCGGGGTGGTATAAGCATTGGAACACGTTCTGAATGCTCCCAACCAAAGAGGGCGAAACATAAGGACACGTCCCAGTGTTTCAGAGTGGTATAAGCATTGGAACACGTTCCCAATGCTCTTAACCAAAGAAGGAGAAACATAGGGACATGTCCCAGTGTTTCGGAGTGGTATAAGCATTGGAACACGTTCCAAATGCTCTTAACCAAAGATGGCCTAACACACCGCGCACGCGAGGAGAAAGAACAACAATGCCTAAGGCATATGAGATTAAATGCAATATACATGCAAAGTGAACATGTACGATAGATTCACAAAATGAACAAAGTGTGATAGATACACAAAGCGAGCATGTGTGATAGATACACAAGTGAAGAGAGTGTGATAGATACACTAAGTGAACATATGCGATAGATATGCAAGGTGAACAAAGTGTGATAGACACACTAGGTGAACAAAGTGTGATAGATACACTAAGTGAACATGTGCGATGGATGCACAAAACATAATCAATCTCAAACGGAACTTCTTTGAATGAACTGCACATCCAATATCGCCTGGTTACGCCAGCTTCAAATGAATCGTACATACAATATCGTGCATGAATGAGAAAGAAACTTGATAGGTGCAATGCAATACAATGCATGATGTTTAAGGAATGCAATAAACAAACATAGCGGCGCTTTAGAAAGCACCTCATGGGGTGAGTGGCGATGAACTGCTCTAGTCTGACGGGGATCTCCTCTTGTGTTCTTCGAACTCTTACCTTGCGTTCTTTGAACTCTTTCCTTCAATTCACAGTATAAAGGTTCTGAAATGCTGACAAGGATTCTTTATGTAGAACACTTTGGATGCCACTTTTCTTCCCTGACCATATTCACAACTTTCCCTATTCTCCAACGGGGTGACAGACTAGGTTGGTTTAGTATCCAGAGTTGAGGTGCATACCTGCTACCTCAACCTATGGGATTGCTATACAGATTTCAAGTTGGGGATACACCCCTGAGTATTTAAACCAGACTTTAGTCTTGGAAATCCCGAACCTTTGTGTTCTAGGCATCAGCCATTCAAACTCTAGTTTCCACTGTCGCAGTTGGTCTCCTAGGAATTCATTGCAAACACAGCCAAGATGCCCCTGGCAAGGAATGGTACTCAGGGAGAGCACTTCTGATCCCATTCTGGCTTGAAGTAGGCTTGAACTTGAACTTAAGGTAGAGGTACACTCATACTTCGAAGCATTGACAACGCCTAAAAAAGTGCATATGGAATGCAATCTTGGAACTTTCTGAAGTTGAAACAAGCCCAGATGCTCCAATTTTCCTTCTTTTCTTTTGCTTCGCAGTCTAGAACCTATGTAGCTTCAGATAGGTCCTTGTTCTACTGTTCTCACATAACCTAGGTTGAGCCCTGTAGTTTTATGAAAGAAAGGAATTTTGTTTTGCATATATGTGGAGAATGGCATAACACTCTGAGCACAAAACGATTTATTTTTGAAATTGAGAGATGAGTTTTTGATCGGGTATTGAGCTTACGACTGACCATAGTCAAAACGACTCAACAAAGGGAAAGACAAAGGTAAAACAACCTAAACACATCTATTGACACTCAAAACAAGAATCAAAACAAACCAAAAAAACACACACACAACACTCAAATGTGTTCCAATGGCGAGAGACCTCTCAGTTCATGAGGAGCCTATTTCTCTGGGTATTGTTTCCCACCCTTTCTTATTTGTGATCTCACAACACTCTGGCACTCAATCTCTAGTTTTCTGAAAAAGCCCTTTCCTCACTTTTTCTCTCAGCATACATCTCTCTATTCTTCAATCTCTCTTATTTTCTTATCCCTCCCCTAGGTGGTTGATGGATAAACAGGAAGTTGTGGGCTCTTGCCCCTAGCATTCTGCTAGATTCTCTTTCTTCTGCTCACAACAGTGAGCTTTCCCACAGAGGGGTTGTGATGCGGCTGGATGTGCAGTAGATCCGCAATTGACATCGGTTAACGATGCGCTTGACTTAACTTAACTGAGATCAGTTACAGGATGTCTCACTGGCCAGGTATACAATTGATTGGTCTCACACACATTGCATTCTCTACGTCCCCATTCCGGGTCAGACGCCAATTTTTGATTTGATAATCCAGATGAGGGAACCGAATATCCCGCTCCAGTTCCAGTTCGTGCTTCGTACTTGGATTGATACCTCGCTGCTCGGAGGATGAGAGAGCTTTTGGCCCTCTGTTGTTAGCCTCAGTTGTGCCCCTTTTGGCGAATATGGTGCCCTTTCCGGCAAGTATGTTGACAACGGGGAAAAGACAGGAAGCCTGACTCAACTGTGCCCCTAGTTCATCATTTTGACCCTTTTTTTGTTTTGGTTTTCTACTAAAACAATTTTGACCAATATGAGAGTTAGATTAACACACTTGTTCAATTTTCTGATTTGAAATCATGCAAGTCAGGCTATAAGCATTGAAATTTTTCCTTTTTCGGGTCCAAGAAATGGTCCAGTTTTGGGAAAATGGAGCAATTTTTGAGAAAATTAGTCAACTTCATTAAAAATTCTCAAAACTAGTTTTTACAAATGGCTATTGCTCGACTAACACAGAATCTACTCTTGAGTTGCACAACCTCAGATCCAAAACATTGGAGAATTGCCTCTTGTCTGAATGGCACTGCACGACACCAAATCTAGCAACAAAAAGTTACCCCTTGTTTGAATGGCAACTCACGGCAACGGAAAGTTGCCTCTTGTCTGAATAGCGCCGCAACATACTATGACTAGTCCTCATAGTGACAATCACCACCGAACACTCAGATACAGCGAAGACAAAGATGACCCGTTCAATCTCATGGACAGAACAGTTGAATTTGAAGTGTTTACGGCTAGACTTTAGAATGAAGTTGCCTATGTATCCCCAAGATGAGAATCAAGCCTTACGTAGTTCGGTTAAGGTACACTCGGGTATTAACCTCTCCTTTTATGCTCTAACTTTTGCCAAGGCCACCCTTCCGGGTTTTCAACCTTGCGAGCTCTGTTTTTCTTTTCTTTTCTTTTCTTTTCATTCTTTTCATCTTCTTTACTTTGTTCATTTCTTTTCATTTTTTTCATTTCTTTTTCTTCATTTCTTTTTTGTTCTTTTTGTTCTTTTTGTTCTTTTTTTCTTGCTCTAACTTTTGCCTGGGCTGCCCTTCTGGGTTTTCGGCCCAGCAAGCCTTTCAAGGATAAAAAGGTTTAACTTTGTCCATGTTGAATGGTTGGTGTTGAGATCTCTAAGCCACCTGAATCCAGGAGAATGGCTGCTGTTTGCGATGATGTAGGAGTCCATCCAACCGAGTCTGAATTGCCCCCCGTGTTGTGGATAGGAACTCGATTGTCATTCAACAAAACTTTCTTCTTTTTTCCATTCTTGGATTTGGCAGTCTTGCTGATCTTCGTTAGCTTGAGAAATGTCCCAATTTTTGACTCTTTGAGCACATCTGACGTTTTTTGCCCCTAGTTCAAGGGCTGCTTCTCATCCAGCTTTGTAAGCTTTCTTTGACGACGTCTAACCTTCTTGATCTGAATTTCTTGCCTCTAGTTCGAGGGCTGCTTCAAATCTGGTCTGATGGGCCTCCTTTGATGTCACACGACCTTATTGCCCCTAGTTCATGGGCATCTTCAAATCGGGCCATACAAGCTTTACAATGTGGTTGACCACTGAACATTCTGAGTCCAAGTTCAAGGTTTGAAAGCAAAAGGGGACGAGTCTTGAGGTTGAGAGCGATCCTATGCTGCACAATCTCAAGAGCGATTCCACACAGGTCTTCGCAGGACCACACAAAACATTTTTTGAAATTTTTTGAGAAAGTGACTAGTCGCTCGTGGTGAAGACAATGCAGAACCAATCTGGATCAAGCCAGGATCCTTCTCAGTACTCACATTAACAAACATGATCTCATTCATTAAGGGCTTAGCATGCCTCTCTTTCTCTTAGTTGATCAAATTTTGCAAATCCAAAGGAATTCCTCCCTCTTTATTTTCATCACAGTGTTCAAAAGGTTTTGAAAAACTTAGGTCAATGCAATGACTTCAAGGCAAAGAAAAGTAGGTGAAAATCTCTGCCGTTTCATTCAAATCTTTAGGCATAACTGGCTCAAAGGCAGAAGAGAAGTAGGAGAAAAGTACTGTCATTCCATTCAGATCTTTTGGCACAACTGGCCCCATGGCAGAAACAGACTCAAAAGAAAGAGTGTAAAAGACAAACACAAAACAAGATAGTGATGCCCGAGTTAACACGCTCGAAAGCACCTGACTCTAACACCACATGATTGACTCGATACAACAAGACAGCCTCAACTGACTCAGTACAAAAAGACTGACTCAAAACAATACAACAGAACTGACTCAATACCCAAGTCAGAAAGTACAATAAAAAGCATTTGCATGATCAAAACAGTGCGTGCCATCCCTACGTCTGGAGTAAACCGAGCACCATCCGTAGGTGGTTCATCCCCTGATCACATGATCACATTATCCCCCAAGTTCACTGATCTAGTGCCGATAGACTTTGCAGGACCTAGTGCGACAATGACCTTGCTGTCAATCAAATCTTGTATTTCGTGGCGAAGACGAAAACACATGTCAGTGTCATGGTCGGCTTGTTGATGGAAGGCACAGTACTTGGCCGGATCATGGGAAAAAGGAAGTTTGTTCGGTAATGGCCGCGGCTCGAGGGGCTTCAAATGCCCTTTTCTGATCAGGACCCTCAGGGCCATTGACGGAGACATGTACAGTGAGGTGAACACCCTCTGGCCCCGAGGTGGGTATTTGGCAAGTTGTGAGCTGGTTGTATTGAATGTACCGGCGAAAGGGTCGGCAGGTGTTGACGGGGTCTGCTGATCTCTTCCGAGTGTAGGATTGAAACTAAAAGGGGCGTTTCTGGTACAACATCCTTTCTTCCAGCTTGCCCTTTGATTCAAACAGCCCCTAACGTGAGTGGCAAAAGCGTCATCCACAGTCTTTGCAACAACTGCGAGCACTTGCTGCTTGTTCAGTCCTTCGGCTTTCAAAGCCTCAACAGCCCACTGAAGGTGTTCATGGGGACCGATGCCTGCCCCTACCTTTCTTTTGCCCTTTGCCTCCACTTTACCAAGGGATGGGGTCGTTATATCAGAGCGGAGCCCGGTTGTTGCTGACATGCCACCACCCAGATCTGAGATGGCTTCAGGTTGGCCCTTTTCAATTACAGCTTGCCTCAAGATTGAGAAGCCTTTTGGATTGAAACTTATGGCTTGCAATGTGGTTGATGACGGAGCCAAAACCCCAAAGGCTAAATCTGCCACAGTTCTCTGAAGATCTTCAATCATTCTCATCAGCTTAGAATTAGTGGGCTCACGGGTTTGAGATGATTGGGGTTCAGGCGCATCCATCATGCACAATTCCGTGCTTTCTGGAATAAACACCTCAAGCTTGGGTAGATGGGCTCGAGTGATGTATATGCTGGGGTCAAACAGGTTGGCTGTTGTTTGGATGAAGTTTACCTGCCTAGGTGAAGGCTTTGATTGACATTTGGTTTTTCTGGAGGTGCTATTACCTTGTTGTCAATGAGATCTTGAATCTCATGACGTAGTCTGAAGCAAAAGTCGATATCATGATCGTGCTGCTGATGGAAGGCATAGTATTTAGCTGGGTCATGCTTTGGAGGGAGAGGATCGGGTAGAGGTCATTGTTCTAACGGTTTCAGATGTCCTTTCTTGAGTAGGACCCCTAGAGCTTTAGACAAAGACATATAAAGTGGGGTGAAAACCCTCTTGCCTCGGGTAGATAGTTTGAAGTTTGGGGGTTTGGATTAGATGTACCAACAAAGGGGGTAGCTGTTTTCGGAGTGGTGGTGACCATTCCAACTTCAGAAGATCTTGCAGCTGCATCACCACTGGTGGTCGCATTTGAACTGTGTGTATAACCCTTCTTGGGTGACTCCCTTTCGTGGTCAATCAAACCTTGCTTCATAGCGTCCTCAATCTGTACCCTAATTTTATGCAAGTCAGCAAAGGTGGGGAGGGGTAAGACGATCATCTTCTACATCAGCTTAGGTTGTAGGTTGCGAACAACCATTCTTATCTGATCTTTCTCGAGTGGCCGAGTTGTCATCATGGAGGCCTTGGCCCTCAATCGAGTGACAAAATCAGAAAAGCCCTCTTTCGGCTCTTGCCTGGTCACCTCGAGATCACGAGTCATGACCTCGATTTGGGTGTTGTATGAATACTGGGCGATGAAGGCCTCGGCCATCTCTTCCCAACTTCTCTTTACTGAGTCCTCCAACTTCGCGTACCAGATGGCCGCAACACCCGATAGGGTCCGGCCGAAGAGGGAAAACTTTTGCAGTCTGGAGAGGCCCATTGGCCTTAGGATATCCGAGAACAACCGCAGATGTACCATGGGGTCCCTAGAACTGTCAAAACGGTCTATATGTGGCATCTTGAACCTGTTCGGCAATGTTACCGTTGAATCAGTGTATCCATTTTCTATGTTCGGGATGGAGTTGACTCCCTGAGCCCGTTTGAATAGCTTTTCAAGCTTACTCACTTTCAGTGCTGTTGGATCCACCTCAAATTCAAACGGTGTATCCATTGGATTAGCTGGTGCTTTAGATAGCTGAGGTGGGATTGGGGGTGGGACTGGCCCCATTGGCATGTCCGTATTCTCCTAGACGTTTGCAGTTTCCCCGACTGTTGGAACACTACGTAGGGGTGTGGGTGGATGCGAAGCAGATGCTCCGGCTTGTTGTGGTTGTTGCTGTTGTTGAAGCCTGACAATCAGTTCTGCCTGTTGGGCTACAACTTCCGTCTGACGAGCGGTGACCTCCGCTTGACAAGCAGCATCTCGCTGCATGGCCTGCATGGTCTCTTGGAGCTGACGCATCATCTCTTCCATACTTACTGAAAACTGCTGGTCTATCAAAACAGGTGCATATTCTCTCTCTGTGGTAGGAACAGAAATCTCAGCCCAACTGCGCACGGGTGGGGTAGACAATGACCGCTGATCTGGTAACCGCTGTACTGGTGACCTGTGCCTGACTGGCCCTTCTTTGCCTTACCACTGGCGAAGGAAACACTGGTTGCCCTTGAACTGAATCTCTGACCTAACAAAGTCTATCAACACAAGTCCAATGTACCCGGGGGATATCGGAGCCTTCTAAAGCTATGGTTCTAGGACTACCTAGCAAAAGAGAAAACAGACAGCACCTCAGCCTCATTTCACCAAAACAGATATGAGCGTAGCTGAATGACTGTGCTCTCTACTGAATTCTGCCTAAAATTCTGCCTTTAAACTGATACCCTCAGGCTGATACTCAAACTTGTAACTGATACATACATCCCTGTAGAGACGCACTCTGATAGCACATATCAAGCAAGTAAGAGCCAAAATATACCTATGGAGGGGTAGGGTTTCCCTGTCATATCTTGTTAGGAGCTAGGGTTTCACTACGTATGCATGCGGTTTCAAACAACCTACATTCGGGTAAGCAACCTGTCCTAGTTTGGAATGGTCTCTATGGCTTCCGATATGCAACTAGGTCGAATGGTCAAAAAGGATGCCTCGGAAGAATTGAGGTTTGTGTTCCCATCGTGGCAGAGCCCGTAGCCAGTCAGCCTTATGACACACTTTTCAAAGCAAGCCTCCGACAAACCATTCAGGAATAATGGATGGCAAACACTGTGACTTAAGCGCACCGATGCAAATGTAATGTAAAGAAACACATAAGTGTAGATAAAACAACATATCATGATGTTCGAGTCAAGTTCTCTAAATCCCCAACAGAGTTGCCAGAAACTGTAGACCGCCCGAACTCGCTCCATGCGCCCCCCTTTCGAAGAGGGCGCAGATTTGTGTTCTAGTTACTACAGTTCGGACTCTTGTCACGGTTCTGAATCTAATCTCACAAAGTGCAATGTAAGACTGATAAATCACCAAAGAGTCCAAATCTAGCAAATCGTTTTGGAAAATCGATTTTGATCAAAAGCGCCAAACATGGACTGCTTTGCCAGATTTCAGAGTCGCTACCTAAATATTTTGATTTGGGAAATTTAGGAAACCCTGACTCGTGCCTAAGGCCACGTGTCCGTCATCACCAAAGTTGCCTCGGCTCGGGAACTTGGGTATGAGAGGGGAAGGTCCTGAAATGAGCACCCCCGCTCGCCCGATCAAGGATCGGCCTCGACTAACATGATATGTTGTTTTTGAAAACACATGTGTTCTTATTTGATTATTAGCTGACTTACTATGTGATGCGCACAGCATACAAGTATAGACTCAATCACTCAAGTTGGAACAAAACATCTCACGTTTGTTTTTCGAAAAGTGATTTGAAGTTGCTACCCTCAAGTAGGCTAAAGTGCGATTTGCCACCCTCAAGTAGGCTAAAGTGCGGATTTGCCACCCTCAAGTGGGCTTAAAACATAATGATTTGCCACTATAAGTGGACTTAAAAAACTCACATTTTGATGAATTATTGCAATTCAAGTAATGAAGCCTTCATCCATAGGCATTCATGTAGTTATAGCAATTAAGCAAATAGCCTCATGGCAAGCATGCTATCATGGCAACACTGACACACATACAAGGATGCTAAAGCGTAAACACTTACAGTGTACTCCGAGCCAAAACAGAAACTAGTTAGAAATCATGCATGATCCTAACTATACAAGATGCCTAATGCAACACATGCAAAAATGCAACTAATAGGCTCGACTATCTAAAATGGCATATGAATGCAACTTGATAACATGCTTTGAAACACGTATTCGAGTAAGTATATTGAAATACGATGCAGTTTGAATGATGCGTCGAGCCCGGTACATGCAAGACAAATGAATGAATGCAAACATGCAAGCATAAGGTATGCTAATCGAAATATGCCCTAAACTAACCATCAAAAGCTGATAAGTAAAAGGTAGAAAGAAATGGGGGTTGGAAGACATGCACACACACATGCACCCTTATTACAACATTTGCCCTCTCGACGGAGGGTCTGAATGAATAAGAGTTAAGCTAAGCTACTTATTATAAACCAACTAATTTAACTAACTCAAGCTAATTAATTACAAACCGAATTGAAACTAGCTATTCTAAGCTAATTATAATATTACAAAGATGAATTGAATTAGCTAAACACATTGACTAATTAATTACAGAAAACCGGCAAATTAACTAACTAAGTAAAGTAGTTAAAATGGCCTCGAGGGGAGGGAAACATGCATGCTCGGTTTGCTTCACCCTGAAATGCATTGCTTTGCCGTGAGTTGTCTCTGTTTGCACTTGTGATGACCTCAGAGCATCGAACACACTTTTAGGTTGCATCTGCCCCAAAACAGGAGCATTTTGCAAAATTTTACTGCCAGTGGCCGGCCGGCCACTTCAAGTGGTCGGCAGGCTACCTTAACTGGCTGGCCGGCCACTTCAAGTGGTCGGCAGGCTAGTGTAAGTGGCCAACCGGCCACTTCCTTTTCCAGAATCTCAACTTTGCTGCAACAGAGATCAACAAAGGCACAACAATGCATTTGCAAGGAAATGTGTGTGCAACTACTCTCCTTATCATTTCTCAAGCTCAAAGGAGTGTAGTATTCGACTCTCAAACCACCAATCACGCATCTCAATGCATGATGGCCGAAGAGCCAAGCTCGCACAATATTAGTGAATGCACAAACAGCACATAAGAGCCTCCGCCTCTATCATGCATGATCAAGAGGGTTGGCGACCAAGAAACGCAACACGCGAGAGATAACATCTGTTGCTGCTTTAATTGCCATTCTGACTTGAAGCAGGCTTAAGCTTGGAGTAGAGGCACACTCATTCTTCGGAGCACTGACAAGGCCTGAAGAGGTACATCCGGAGTACAATCACCGAATTTGCTGAAGGTGAAACATACTCAGATGCTTCGGTTTTCCCTCTTTTCTTTTGCTTTGTAGTCTGGAACCCATATAGCTTCAAATAGGTCCTTGTTTTCACTGTTTTCACATGACCTGGGTTGAACCCTGCAGTTTTATGAAAGAACAAATTTTGTTTTGCACAAATGCGAAGAACGACATAGCACTCCTGAGCACAAAACGATTTATTTGAAATTGAGTGAGAATAAGTTCTCAACCCGGTATTGAGCCTACCACTGACCACAGTCAAAACGACTCAAAGAAAAAGGAAAACAAAGGTAAAACAACCTGAACACATCTATTGACACTTGAAGCGACTCAAAACAAGAATCGAGACAGACAAAATAAAACACAAGACTCAAATGTGCACAGGGAGCCTGTTTCGCCAGGTATTGTTTCCCACCCTTTCTTATTTGTGATTCTCACATCACTCGGCCCTCAGGCTCTGTTTTTTTTTTGAAAAAGCCCTTTTCTCACTTTTTCTCTCAGCGCGCATCTCTCTATTCTTTAATCTCTCATTTTTTATCCCTCCCCTGGGTGGTTGATGGATAAGCAGGAAGTTGTGGGCTCTTGTTCCTGGCATTCTGCTAGATTCTTCTTCTTGTTCACAACAGTGAGTTTCTCCCATAGAGGGGCTGCGCTACAACTGGGTGTGTAGCAAATCTACAGCTGACATCGGTTGACGATGCTCTACTGGGGAGTTTGGACGTAATCAGATCTGTCTAGATGAGGGAGTGGAATATCTAGCCCCATTCCAGTTCGTGCTTCGCATTTGGCTTGATACCTCGTTGCTTGGAGGATGTGAGAGCTTTCTGCCCTTTTGCGGTTAGCTTCAGTTGTGCCCTTTCTGGCGAACAAGGTGCCCTTCTTGGCAAGTATGGTGCCCATTCTGGAAAATGCATTGTCAACGGGGAAAAGACAGAACACCCAACTCAACTGTGCCCCTAGTTCATCATTTTGACCATTTTTTTGTTTTGTTTTCTACTAAAACAATTTTGACCAAAATGAGAGTTAGATTAACACGCTTGTTCGATTTTCTAATTTGAAATCATGCAAGTTAGGTTATGAGCACTGAAAATTTTCCTTTTTTGGGTCCAAGATGTGGTCTAGTTTTGAAAAAAATGGGATAATTTCTGAGAGAATTAGTTAACCTCAGTAAAAATTCTCAAAAATTGTTTTTGCAAATGGCCACTACTCAACGAGCACGAAACCTACTCTTGAGATGCGCAACCTTAGATCCATAACAATGGAAAATTGCCCTTTATCTGAACGGCACTACATGGCAATTGAAAGTTGCCCCTAGTCTGAATAGTACCGTAGCACATTGTATGGCAACAGAGAGCTGCCCCTTGTCTGAATGGCTGCACCTCATCTGAAGGACACTGCATGGCAACGGAAAGTTGCCCCTTGTTTGAATAGCACCGCAGCACATGACAACTAGTCCTCACGGTGACAGTCACAACCGAACTCTCAGATACAGAGAAGGCCAAGATGACCAGAACCATCGCATGGACATAGTCGAATTTGAAGTGTTTTACGGTTGGACTTCAGAATGAAGTTGCCTACGTATCCCAAAGATGGGAATCAAGCCTTACGTAGTTCGGGATTAAGGTACACTCGGGTATTAACCTCTCCTTTTGCGCTTTAACTTTTGCCAAGGCCGCCCTTCCGGGTTTTCAACCTTGCGAGCTTTGTTTTTCTTTTCTTCTCTTTTTTTTTGCATTTTTTTTAATTTTCTTCTTTTCTTTTTTTTGCATTTTTTTCTTTTTCTTCTTTTTCTTCTTTTTCTTCTTTTTCTTGCTCTAACTTCTGCCTGGATCGCCCTTCTGGGTTTTCGACCCAGCGAGCCTCTCAAGGGTAAAAGTGTAGCTTTGTCCATGTTAAATGGTTTTAGGATCTCGAAGCCATCTGTATCTAGGAGAGTGACTGTTGTTCGCTGATGATGCAGGAGTCCATCCAATGGGACTGAATTTGCCCCTAGTGTTGTGGATCAGAACTCAGTTGTTCTTCAGCAATACTTTCTTCTTTCTTCCCTCTGGGATTTGGCATTCTTGCCGATCTTCATCTTTGACTCTTCGAGCACATTTGAAATTCTTTTGCCCCTAGTTGAAAGGGGTGCTTCTGATCTAGCTTCGCAAGCTTCTTTTGACCTTCTGATCTTCTTGATCCGACTTTTCTGGCCTCTTGTTCGAGGGGTGTTTCAAATCTGGCCACACAGGCCTCACATTGTGGTTGACCATTGAACATTCTGAATTTAAGTCCAAGGTTTGAAAATGAGGGGTCGATTCTTGAGGCTGAGAGCGATCCTAGGCTGCACAATCTCAAGAGCGATTCCACACAGGTCTTCGTAGGATCGCGCAAAACATTTTTTTGAAATTTTTTAAGAAAGCGACAAATTGCTCGCGCTGAAGACAATGTAGAACCAATCTAGATCAAGCCAGGATCCTTCTCAGTACTCACATTAACAAGCATGATTTCAATCATTAAGGGCTTAGCATGCCTCTCTTTCTCTCAATTGGTCATATTTTGCAAAACCAGAGGAATTCCTTCCTCTTTGTTTTCACCGCAGTGTTCAAAAGGTTATGAAAAACTTAGGTCAATGCGATGATTTCAAGGCGCAGAAAAGACAAAAGTTTTTAGTCAAATACCGCCACCTCATTCAGAACTTCTGGAACAACTGGCACACGGCAGAAGCAAACACAAGAGTGTGAAAAATCACTACTATTCCATTCAAAACTGTTGGCACAACTGGCTCCAAGGCAGAAACAGACTCAAAAAGAAAGCAAAGAGACAAACACAAAACGAAATAGTGACATCCGAGGTAATACCCCCGGAATCACCCGACTCTAACAAAACAGGATTGAGTCGATACAACAAGACAGACCTAACTGACTCAGTATGAAAAGACTGACTCTATACAACGGGATAGACTCTAAACGACATAACAAAACTGACTCAATACCCGAGTCAGAAAGTACAAAAACCAGCATTCACAAATGCTCAAAACAGTGCGTGCCATACGCCACATCTGGAGTAAACCAAGTGTCACCCGCAGGTGGTTCATCCCCTGATCACGTATCATATTATCCCCTATAAGTTCATTGATCAAATGCCGATAGACTTTGCAGAGCTTGGTGCGACGATGACCTCATTGTCAATAAGATTTTGTATCTCGTGACGAAGACGAACGCAACCGTCAGTGTCATGACCGGTTTGTTGATGGAAAGCACAGTACTTAGCCGGGTCATGCTTTGCAGGGAGATGATCGGGTAGAGGCCGTTGTTCTAACGGTTTCAGATGTCCTTTCCTCAGTAGGACCCCTAGAGCTTTAGACAAAGGCATATAGAGTGGGGTGAAAACCCTTTTGCCTCGGGGTAGGTAGTCCGAAGTTCGGGGGTTTGGATTGGATGTACCAACAAAGGGGGTGGCTGTTTTTGGTGTCGTGGTGGTGACTATGCCCACATCTGAAGTTTTAGCAGCTACGTCACCACTGGGGGTCGCATTCGAACTACGGGAAAACGCCCTCTTAGGCTGCTCCTTCTCCTGGTCAATAAGGCCCTGTTTCATAGCGTCCTCAATCTGTACCCCAATCTCGTGTAGGTCCGCAAAGGTGGGAAGGGGTAAGACGATCATTTTTTGTATCAGCCTGGGTTGGAGATTGCGCACAATCATCCGTATCTGGTCCTTGTCGACCGGCCTGGTGGTCATCGTAGAAGCTTTGGCCCTCCAATGCGTTACAAAGTCAGAGAAGCCCTCTTTCAGCTCTTGCCTGGTTATCTCGAGATCACGGGTTGTGATCTCGATCTGGGTATTGTATGAATATTGTACGACGAAGGCCTCGGCCATCTCCTCCCAACTTCGTTTCACTGAGTCCTCCAATTTGGCGTACCAGATGGCCGCGATACCTGACAGGGTCCTGCCAAAAAGGGAGAGCTTCTGTAATCTTGTCAAGCCCATCGAGCGCAGCACATCTGAAAACAACCTCAGGTGGACTATGGGATCTCCTGACCCACCAAAGCGGTCAATATGTGGCATCTTAAATCGGTTTGGCAGCGTCACGGCCGTGTCGGTGTACCCATCTTCGATATCTGGAATGGAGCTGACCCCTTGAGATTTCTTGAACAGTTTCTCAAGCTTACTCACTTTTAGTGCTGTGGGGTCGGTCTCGAACTCAAAGGGAGACTCCGGTAAGTTGGTGGGCGTTTTGGATAACTGGGGTAGGACTGGGGGTGGAGTCAGCCCCGTTCGAATGTCCATACCTTCCTGGACATTTGGTGTTTCTCCGGGTATCGGAACCCTTGGTGGGGAAGGAGCTTGGTGTGAAGCGGATGCTCCAGTTTGCTACTGTAGCCTGGTGATTAACTCTGCCTGTTGGGCCATGACCTCAGCCTGCTGTCTGGCAAATTCTGTTTGACGAGCAGCGTCCTGCTGCTTGGTTTTCATACTTTCCTGGAGCTGACGCATCATCTCCTCCATACCTGCCATAGAGTGCTGGTTTATCTGGAAGATGGGTATATCTGTCCCTACAGTAGAAACTGAGACCTTAGCCTGACTGTTCACTGGTGGGGTGGATAAAAGCCGTTGATCTGGGGACTGTTGAATTGGTGATCTGTGCCTAATTGGCCTTTCTTTTGCCTTGTCTCAACAAAGGGAAACACTGGCTACTCTCGAACTGAATCTCTGACCTGACAAAGTCTATCAGCACAAATCTAATGAACCCGGGGAATGTCGGAGCCTTCTGAAGCTACGGTTCCAAGACTACCTTGCAAAAGAGAAAACAAGCAGCATTTCAGCCCAATTTCACCAGAACAGATATGAACAAAGCTGAATGAGTGTGCTCTCTACTGAATTCTGCCCAAAACTCTGCCTATAGACTGATACCCTTAGGTAAAACTGATTCCCAAATACTGATGCCCGCAGGCCTGATACCCAAACTTGCAAACTGTTACATGCATTCTTGTAGAGGCACACTCTAAAAGCACATAACAAGCAAATGAGAGCCAAAACACCCCTATGGTGGAGTAGGGTTTTCCTGTCCTAGTTTCGCCAAGAACTAGGGCTTCACTACGCACACAGCGGTTTCGAACAACCTATAATCGGGTAAGCAACCTGTCCTAGTTGGAATAGTCACTACGGATTCCGATATGCACTGGGTCGAATGGTCAAAAAGGGTGCCTCGGTAAAAATCAGGGTTTGTGTTCCCATCGTGGCAGAGCCCGTAACCGGTCAGCCTTGTGGCACGCTTCTCAAAGCGAGCCTCTGGCAAATCGTTCAGGAATAGCAGATGGCAAACACGGTGTCCTAGGCGCACCAATGCACATGCAATGCAAAGAAACACATAAGTGTAATCAAAACAAGATATCATGAGTTCGAGTCAAGTTCTCTAAATCCCCAGCAGAGTCGCCAAAAACTGTAGACGTCCCCGAACGTCCCCGGGGGAATCCCCCCGTTCTGTTCATTTGGGCTCACTACAGTTCGGACTCAAATGTCATGGTTCTTAATCTGATCTCGCAAAGTGTAATGCGAGACTGATAAATCACCAAAGAGTCCAAATCCGGCAAATCATTTTGGAAAACTGATTTTTTAGAAAGAAGTGCCAAATATGGACTGCTTTGCCAGATATAGAGTCGCCACCTAAATATTTATTTTGGGGGATTTAGGAAACCCTGACTCGTGCCTAAGGCCATGTGTCCGTCATCGCCAAAGTTGCCTCGGCTCGGGAACTTGGGTACGATTGGGGAAGGTCAGCTATGAGCACCTCCGCTCGCCCGATCAAAGATCGGCCACTACTAAACATGATATCTTGTTTTTGAAATCACATGTGCTCTTATTTCGGTTTATTAGCCTAGAATTACTATGTGATGCGCACAACATACAAGTATAGACTAGATTGCCTGCTTTGGAACAATGCATTGCATATCCGTTTGTTTTGAAAATGGATTGAAATTTGCTACTCGTAAGTAGGCTAAAACACGGGTTTCGACGAATTATTCCAATTCAAGCAACCCAACCTTCACCCACAGGCATTCAAGCAGTTAGCCTCATGGTAAGCATGCTATCATGACAACACTCACACTCGTGCAAGGATGCTAAAGCATAAACACTTACCGAGTACTCCGAGCCAAAGAAAGAAACTAATTAGAAATCATGCATGAATCCTAACTATGCTGAGAATGCCTAATGCAACACATGCAAAAATGCAATTACAATAGGCTCGGCTATTCTAAGAATGGCATGTGAGATGCAACAGATAACATGTATTCAATTTGGAATTGAAATACAATGCAGTTAGCATGATGCGCCGAGCCTGGTGCATGCAATACAGATGAATGGATGCAAACATGCGAGCATAAGTATGCTAATTGAAATATGCCCTAATCTAACCATCGTAAGCTAGTAAATAAAAGGGAGAAAGACGTGGGGTTGGAAGACATGCACACAAGCACGCACACTTATTACACAATTGCCCTCGCTTGGAGGGTCCGAATAAATAATACAAACCGAATAATTAATTAACTACCCTAGCTAATCAAATATTACATAACACTTAACTAATTAAATAAATTAACTAAGTTATGGAAAGCAGTAAAAGGCCTCGGGAAGAGGGATGCACGCATGCTCGGATTGGCTTCGCTCGGAAACCCATTGCCATGACACATGTTGCCTCTGTTTGTCCTGCTCTGCTCTTCTGAAAACTGCACAAGTCTCCAGGATGTTTCTGAACCACCTACTAAGCACTGTGGAAGGTCATCGGCCAAGAGGAACGGTCACTGGCCATGGTAGAATGGTCATCGACCATAAATTAAGCTCTCGGCCCCAAATATATAGTCGGCCGGCACTCAATGTGGTCGGTCGACCATCCATTCTTGCAGAACCTTGTTTTGCTGCAGCAGAGGACAGACAAGGCATGACAATGCATTTTCAAAGCAAATGTGTGCACAACCACTCTCCCTATAATGTCATGAATTCAAGGGAGTATGGTTCTCGATCCTCGGGCCACCAATCACGTATTTTCATGCATGATGGCCCAAGAAGCCAAGTGTGCAACTTCAATATAAAATGAAACCCACACAAAACACATCAAAGCCCCAACCTCTATCATGATTGATCAAGAGGCAAGGGATGCATGCTCAATGCTATGCAACCTAAGCATGCAAGCAAACTAATGCAAAATGAGTATGCTAGCAAGCAATATGCAATAGGCATACAACCTAAATATGCAAACAGGCAACATAGCATACACAATGCTATAGACTATATGGCACCCATAATGCTATATGAACTATGGCATGCTCAATGCAACTAACCACCTAGCATACACAATGCAAGGAGTGACATGGCATACACAATCTAACAACATAACATGCACAACACATTGTAACATGGCATACACAATGCAAGATGGACTTAAACTAAAATGAGTGGGCCTCAGCCACACTCAAATCAGTGGCCAAATGAGATGAGAACAAGGCCCAAGATTCATGCAAACATGCACAATGCAAAGGCTCCAAGCCTAAGGCACAAAATGCAACTCTCCAAGAGCAATGCAAGGATGAAACATGGCATACAATGGCATACATATAAGCTCTGAAATGACACGCTCAATGACCCCAAAACATGAAAACACCTCAGTATAAGCATGCAATAGGCTTCAAAACTCAAAGCTAAGCAAGGCTATTACACTACAACCATGCATGGCAAGCACCAATCGACCAAGAGGCCTAAAAACAGGGCTAAGGCAGCCCAAAATAAGGACAAAATCAGTTTGGAGTATGGCCAAAATGTGCTAGAATGAAGGGCCAAAACAACATGCAATGTAAGCTAGTATGCATGGTTTACACTACAAGCATATGGAGCATATGAGGGACCACCAAACCAGCCAAAAACAGATTCATGACGTGTCAAAATATGATCAAATACCCACTGAAATGTATCCAATACATGCAAGAATGAGGTGCTACTTTGAAAGGCTATAAAGAGGGTTGTTCTACACATGCAAGAGGCAAGCCTTAAATGACAAAAACAGCTCTGGAAAGAGTTCATGCAGGCCCTAAAACTCAGTGAAAAAGGCCTGAATCAAGCTCAAGAAGTGTGCAAATAAGGGCTCCTTTGTAAGGCCAAAGATACTAGTAAACAAGACAACAAGGGAGAGGGTCACCCCTTTCCTTCTTAGGACCTCAAAACACCATCCCCACCACTAAAATCCCTATGGATTTCAGTGGTGAGAAGGCCAATACAAGGTGGTCCCGAGGCTCAACAAAGAAGGCTAAAAAAGAGGCCAAACAAGGCCTAAGAGGGGGGTGGACGACCCCCAACACCAAAATGACCTTAAAAAAACTTCAAAAGCATGCAAATATAAGACTTTTTTCAGTTTATAGCTAAGCTTAAATCAGTGTGCAAGATAGGCTAAAAGTGTGTACAAAAACGGGGAATAAAAGAGGAAAAAGGAGTTAGCCTTGAAGACCACTTCCAAGAACACCAAACCAGCAGCCTTTTTGGATCAAAACCAGCTCAAAAACCCCTCAAACAACTCCTTAGCACCTTAGTTACCAAAGAGTAGTGTACTCCTAGGTGTTCTAGTGCAAAAATAAGAACAAAAACTCACTTTGGAACACTCTAACCCACACAAATGTAGAGAGAGAGGGAGATATAGAGAGAGAGTGATATATATATATCTTATATATCATATTTTTCCAACCCCTCAAATGGAAGGAGAGGCCCTCTTTTTATAGAGAAACCAATGGGTCAAAGCTTCTCCAAGAAGCTAGAGCAAAAGGTTCAAGCTTCTTGGAGAAGCTAGAGCAAAAGGTGCAAGCTTCTTGGAGAAGCTAAGAAAGGTTCAAGCTTCTCTTAGAAGCTTGAAGCAAAAGGGTCAAGCTTCTTGGAGAAGCTAAAAAAAGGTCCACAAGGTTCAAGTTTCCTCAAGAAGCTAAAAACCAAGGGTTCAAAAGGTTCAAGCTTCCTCAAGAAGCTAAAACAAGGGTTCAAAAGGGTCAAGCTCCCTCACGAAAAGGTCTCAGATAGAAAAAGTGGCCGATTGATCAAAACAATGGCCGGCCGACAAAAACATTGCCGGACAACTCTATCATGTAAACAATGCATGCATGGCATGTTTAAAAGCTAAGGCATCAAAGCTAATGAAGTGCATTATACTAGAAGCATGCACTATCAATCTCAAATGGTCGAATCGCATATGGATAGACCTAAGACACTCCAAAACAGTGGCCAATACACAATAAGACTTAGGCATAGAAAGCAAAGAACGCATGCTCATTGGTTTGTTCGCAAGCAAGGCACAAAGCTTAATGTTCAAACGCATTGAAAGAGCGACACATATGAGAGCATGACAGAGGTACAAGCATTGAAATCATATGCCAAATGATGACATATCATGCGAACAACACAGGTATAGCATGCTAGAAGACTTAAGCATTAAAGCTAGCAAAGCACGCAACACTAGGGCTATACAATACAATGCTCAATGGACTAAACCAGCCCTAAACAAACCTCATGCATGCCAAGATAGTGGCCAAAATGATCTGAAATGATTGCATGAAAGGCAAGATAATGATGCTCATGCATTGACTCGTAAACAAGGCATATGGGCACAACTCTTAAACACAATTAAAGAGTGATAAACATGAGAGTTTAACAAGGCTATATGCTCTGAAATTATGTGTTTAATGATGCCATATCACATAAACATCACAAATAAGGCATGCTAGAAGGCTTAAGGCACAAGGCTAGTGAAGGGCACTACACAAGAGGTATACAATACATGGCACAAATGGCCAAACCAGCCATGGACAGAGCTCAATTAGGCCAAAACAAAGACCAAAACATGCTGAAATGGCAGCCCAAAAGCCTAGACAAGCATGCATATGTATTGGCTCATAAACGAGGCATAAGGCACAACTCACAAAAGCGATGAAAAAGTGGAATATGTGAGAGTGTGACTATGCTATACACATTGAAATCATGTGAGAAATGAGGCTAAGGCATGAAATCACCACAAGTAAAGCATGCAAGAGGCTTTGAAACTCAAAGCTAGTCAAGGCCACTTAAACTATAACCATGCACAACAAGTCTCACATGGCCAAGACCACTCAAAACAAAGCTAAGGCATGCTAAAATAGTAGCAAATACATGTTGAGATAGAGCTAACACAAGCTAGGATTAGAGGCATAAAGCATGATGCATGTTAGGCCTACAAGTAGGATTGCACTACAAGTACAAAAAACAAGCCAGAGGTGACTCCACCAACCAACATCAGAGTTAAGGTATGTTAAATAATGGCCAAAAACATGCTGGAGTGGAGCCAATACATGCTAGAATAATGGACCAAATCATTAAGCCTACAAGGCTAATTTGCAAGAATTATACTACAAGTGTAAGAAGCAATCAACCAATGGCCAAACCAACCAAAAATAGAGCTATGGTAGGTCCAACAAGTCACAAGAACATGCTTGAGCTAGGTCAAAAAAGAGTAAAAGAGCATGCTCAAGTATGAGGCCAATAAGGCATACAAGCAAGACAAAAAGAGAGAGGGACCACCCCCTCTTATTTTGGGCCACAAAATCCAGTTTCCACCACTGAAATTCTTCTGAGTTTCAGTGGTAGAAAGGCCATGCAAAGGCTAAAACAAAAGCTTCAATGGATGGCTCAAAAGCTTAGCAAATATGGTATACAAGGGGGTGAAACACCCCCAACTCCCACAAAGCCTTAAACAACCATCTTTAACACTTAAAAATAGAGTTTTTTTTGTAGTTGACAACTAGGCCAAAATAAGCATGCAAAGGTGGCTTACACTAGTATATAACAAACAAGCTTAAGAGGAAAAGAAGCTTACCCTTGTAGCACAGCAAGAAGGCAGCAACTTCAGCAACAATTTTGGACCAAAACCAATGCTAAGACCTCAAAATAAGCTCCAAGGTACCTCAGCTCCAAAGTTATGGTGTTTGACTAGGTGTTTGTGTGCAAAAGTGTGAAGAAATAACACTTCTAAGCACAACAGCACAATATATATATATATATAGAGAGACTTCTAAAGAGAGGGGATATTTTTAGCTCTGAAAAATCTGAACCCCTCTCAAGGGGGATGAGGCTCCCCTTATATAGGCCAAGCAAGCCAAAAGGCTTGCTTAATCTCTCCATACACGTGTATGGATGATGAGTTCAGTGACCCACAGTTGGCTCAAAAGATCTACAAATATCTAAAAAGGAGAAAAAGTGGCTGCCGGCCAGTTAAGGTGGCCGGCCGGCCACTTTAAGTGGCCTACAAGAGGGAAAAGTGGCCGGCAGATGCCAAAAGTGGCTGGCAAGGCCCTCTTCTCCCCAAGGCAAGAGGCAACAGGGTTTGGCTCAAAAACCAAGGCCAAAACACAAAAGGGGTAAGAGGCTCAAAGACAAAGCACCTAGCCGAGACCTTCGGGCGCTCAAAACAAGCACAAACATGCGCAATCGTCACGTGCACAAACGATGACATCCGAGTCTTAAGGTCGGTCAAAAATGGGGTGTCTACACCTGGACGGCTTGGGCAACATGGCATGCCTGCTGTAGACACCCCATTTTTGACCGACCCTAAGACTCTGACGTCACCGATTGAGCGCTCGGTGATGTTGCATATTGTGCTCGTTCAGAAGTCTCAGAGTTGCGGCCGCGCGCCCTGCCTCCGGACTTCCGAACCCTCTTCTCTACCTTGTCTCGGTTTGCGAACCAGGCTCGGTTTTCTCTGTTTTCTTTCCTGAGGGAAGGGAGTGGTCCTGTAGGCTATCTCCCGGTGGCCGTGAGCTACGTTTCGTGGCCGTAGGCCATTTTGCCCATTTCGGAGCCCGGTTCCCGGTTTTCGGGACCGTCAGGCCGTGTGCCTCGGTTCGGGACCGCCCAACCATCTCCGACTTCTCCGATTTTTGGCAGAGACCTCTATTTTAATATTCCGAAGAACCCTGGGGCCCCTGATGCCCACTTCGTGGCCGTATGCCACTTCCGGTGCCTGTAGCCGGTTTTCGGGACCCCAAACTGCGCGGTTTTGGTCCCGAGCATTCATTTTGCATCTGTTTTCTCTGATTTTTGGCAGGTACCTCTGTTTTGTCATTCCGAGGGACACTGGGGTCGCAGATACCCACTTCGCTGCTGAACACCACTTCCGGCATCAGATGCTCATTTTCGGGATCCCGAATTGCTCGGTTTTGGCTCCGAGTGTTCATTTCTCATTAGTTTTGTTCAAACTTGGCAGGTACCTCTGTTTCAACATCAGGAAGATCACTGGGGGGTGAGAAGCCAGCAATTATCCCAGATAACCAGTTTCGCTCCTCCGGAGCCCGTTTTTCTCACTTCCGGGCCAATGTTGAACACCCTGGGGGTATTTTCTTCCAACCAAAGCTACATATCTGTGATCAGGGGACATGGGAGGACCCTAAAAGCTACTGGTCGGCCAGAAATTCAAAGTTTCATTTTTGAGCCTCTCCTTCAAGCTCTATGTTGTGGCTCCTGCTTCAGTGTTGCCAATTTCCGACCTTGGAACCTTGTTGCACACATATGGGAGGACACAAGAAGTATATGGTCGGCCAGAAATTGTGCAGTTCATTTTTGAGCCTCTTCTTCAAGCTCTATGTTGTGGCTCCTGCTTCAGTGTTGCCAATTTCCGACCTTGAAACCTTGTTGCACACATATGGGAGGACACAAAAAGTATATGGTCGGCCAGAAATTGTGCAGTTCATTTTTGAGCCTCTTCTTCAAGCTCTATGTTGTGACTCCTGCTTCAGAGTTGCCAGATTTCAACCATGGGGCCTTGTTCTACACACATTGGAGGACACCTTTGCATGGTGGTCGGCCAGAAAATCTTCTCTTCATTTTTTGGTGGTGGCCGGCCGGCCATGGTGAGTGGCTGGCCGACCAGGTGGGGTGGCCGGCCGGCCACCTTGCAGAAAACCACCTGGCCGGCCTGCTTCCCCCTTTCCAGCTCAGTACAGTTGTCCGGATATTTTTGCCAAAATATCACCCCATCCGGGGGATATTTTGGGAGGGAAAGCTTGGGTGCTTTTCCCTCCCCTTTTACACCCCATTTTGCCTATTTAAAGGGACCAATAGCTCCTTTGCCTAGGTTACAAAATTTGACCTCAAGAGCTCCTCTTCCAATTCTTCCATTTGCATAGCCAAAATTCCAAGAAAAACTTCAAGTCTTTGAGCCATTCCTTCATCAACCCTAAGCACCACCATTGCCAACTCCATTTCAGCAGCAAGGAGGTTTTCTTCAGTGGCCAAGAAGCAACAAATCAAAGCCAAGAAGCAAAGAAAGTTAGGTCTTCAAGGGTAAGTCTCAAAATCCATTTTTATACCATTTTCTTGGATCAAATTTCTACCCTATTTCCTTTTGTTTTTTGGACTTTCACTCCTACTGATTTTATGCTTATTTTGAGCCCCTCTACAACTTTGTAGAAGGGCTCAACCTCATTTGGCATTTCTATCATATACTTGTTTCAATATCACTTTTTATGCCATTATCTTGCATGCTAATTTTAGCCTATTTGCATCTGTTTTTGGGGCTCCGACCCACTGGTTTTGTGCTTATTTTGAGCCCCTCTACAACATTGTAGAAGGGCTCAACCTCATTTGGCCATTCTATACACCACCTCTCTTTGAAATCCATTTTAGGCCCTAAATCTTGCATATTTTGTAGCCTTTTGTGCTTGTGGTTTTGGCTCTTGGTCAGAGCTAAGAGGGGTCTTATTTTGACCCCCTTTACATGTTTCATTAAGAAAGTTTTGTCATTTGGTGTGTGCTTTGCATGTCTCTTGTTATAACCTCTTTTGAGCTCCATTTTGCATGGAATTGTTAGCATGATTTTATTCTGATTTTGGGGTTTCCATAAACTGAATATATGCTTATTTTTGGGCCCTCTTCAGTGTTGTAGAAGAAAGTTTTTCCATTTGAATTTTCTATATACTACTTGCTTTGTAAATCCTCTCTTTTACCGTATTCTTGCGAGCTATTGTTGCCATGTCTATGCTTACATTTTGGCCATGTTTATTACTGAAAAATGCCATATTTGGGACTGCCTTGCTACTGTTCTTGCTGCCATGATCATATTTTGCATGAATAGCATGGCTATAGGCCATTTCGGGGCTTAATTTCGCATTTTCGGGATGATTTCACGATTCGGTTGTCATTTCGTATCATTTCGGGGCTGTTTTACATCATTTGTGAGTGCTGAAATTCCATTGCCATGCTTGCATATCATTTCCCATGTCGTTTCATGCCTTAATGCATTGCCTCGGTTTGCGTGCCCGTGTGCACGCACTTCGAGGCACCTCTGTTTTATCCGACGGCAGCCTATGTGAGTGTGGTTGAGGCCCTCTCATGTTGGCGTAAGCCCAATTTGCATTTTCATGCCTTTACATCACCGCCTCGGTTTGCGTGCCCGTGTGCACGCATTTCGAGGCAGCTCTTTTTTATCCGATGGCAGCCTATGTGAGTGCGGCTGAGGCTCTCTCATGTTGGCGTAAGCCCATCACTGCATTCCGTATGCCATTTTATGCATTCCTCGGTTTGCGTGTCCGCGGGCACGCATTTCGAGGCAACTTTGTTTTTACCCGACGGCGTCTTATGTGAGTGCGACTGAGGTCCTCTCATGTTAGTGTAAGCCCAATCTGCACTTTCTATGTCATTTGCATTGCGTATGCCATTGCCTCGATTCGCGTGCCCGTGTGACACGCATTTCGAGGCACTTCGATTTTATCCGAGTTCCATTTTGTCACCGCCTCGATTCGCGTTCCCGTGTGACACGCATTTCGAGGCACTTCGGTTTTATCCAATTTGCATTTCACATCATTGCCTCGATTCGCGTGCCCGTGTGACACGCATTTCGAGGCACACTTCGGTTTTATCCGATTTGCATTTCACATCATTGCCTCGATTCGCGTGCCCGTATGACACGCATTTCGAGGCACACTTCGATTTTATCCGATTTACATTTCACATCATTGCCTCGATTCGCGTGCCCGTGTGACACGTATTTCGAGGCACTTCAGTTTTATCTGAGTTCCATTTCATCACCACCTCGATTCGCGTGCCCGTGTGACACGCATTTCGAGGTACTTCGATTTTATCCAATTTGCATTTCATCATTGCCTCGGTCTGCGTGCCAGTGGGCACGCATTTCGAGGCACCTCATTCTTATCATTCCGGCATCCTATGTGAGTGTGGCTGAGGTCCTCTCATATTGGTGTAAGCCCATCATTGCATTTCATCCCATTTCATCATCGCCTCGGTTTGCGTGCCTGTGGACGCGCATTTCGAGGCACTTCGGTTTTATCCGATTTTCTCATCTCATCTTCGCCTCGGTTTGCGTGCCTGTGGGCGCGCATTTCGAGGCACTCTATTTTATCCGATTTTTCATTGCACATCATCACCTCGGTTTGCGTGTCCGCGTGCGCGCATTTCGAGGCACACTTCAGTCTTATCCGATTTGTATTCTGTATGCCATCGCCTCGGTTTGCGTGCCTGTGGGCACGCATTTCGAGGCATTTCATTTTAGTCTCATTGTATATCATATTTCATGTCATCTCATGCGTGTGTGCCATTTTCTCGATTTGCGTGCCCGTGGGCACGCATTTCGAGACATCTCATTTTCATCAGCATTGTGCATGCTAGGTCATATGTTAGTTGCATTTCATGCATATCATGCATATTGCATCGTGTCCGGGATAGGAGTTAGCCCGGGCACGGGAAACAAGGCACGTTTCGTACTCCGAGTGACGGAACGGGTCTCAATTCCCAAGTCACCGACACTCCGGATTACCCATGATGGAGTTAGGTTTTGTTGTAACATTCATATGCATTCATCCTATATTAAATTGTGCAATCCGATTCCTCGGCCATCATGCATCGGTATGCGTGATTGGTGGCACGAGGATCGAGGCATGCATATATTTGTGAAATACATTGCTATGCCCTTTTCTTGCTCTCTGTTGTAGCAAAATCCAGAGTTGGCAACTTTTCAGAATCCGGCGCGCATTTCGAGAAACACTGCAAACAGAGGCTAATCGGGGCATCCCAGTGGATTTCCGCTCCAGGCAGTCCAACATACATCATCTATCAGAAGCAAGGCAGTCCCTGGCCTGCGCGCCAGTTTACAGCTTTCTTTATTTAATTTTGTAAATTAATTAGGATATCTGTATATTTCGGACTGTAATTATATTCGGACTGTATTATTCTTTTATTTCGGACTTTATATTTATTTGGACCCTCTACGCGAGGGCAAATTTGTAATAAGTGTGCGTGAGTGTGATGTATGTCTTCCAACCCCACGTCTCTCTCCCTTTTATTTACCCGCTTTGGATGGTTAGATATAGGGCATATTTCAATTAGCATACAGTATGACAGCATGTTTGCATCATTCATCTGTCTTGCACGCACCGGGCTCGGCGCATCATACAAACTGCATTTGTATCTCAATTCCAAAATTGAATACGTGTTAGTTGTAGCATTTCATATGCCATCTTTAGAATAGCCGAGCCTGCTATAGTTTGCATCTTTGCATGTGTTGCATTAGGCAATTCTGTATATTTTAGGATCATGCATGATTTCTAATCAGTTTTCGGTTTTGGCTTGGAGTACTCGGTGAGTGTTTATGCTTTAGCATCCTTGCATGCGTGTAAGTGTTGCCATGATAGCATGCTTGCCATGAGGCTATGTGCTTATATGATATAACTGCCTTGAATGCCTGTGGGTGGAGGTTGAGTTATCTGAATTGGAGCAATTCATCAACTGTTTGTTTTAAGCCCACTAGATAGTGGCAAAATCATGTTTTCTAAGCCCACCTGAGGGTGGCAAATCCGCATTTTAGCCTACTTGCGAGTAGCACCATCAAACCATTTTCAAACAAACAAACACGAAGTGTTTTGGTTCCAATTCAGACGACCCAGTCCATACTTGTTTGCTGCGAGCATCACATAGTAACCTAGGCTAATAACCGGAATAAGAACTCACAATGTTTTCAAAAACAGATATCATGGTTAGTAGAGGCCGGTCTTTGACCGGGCGAGCGGGGGTGCTCACGATGTGACCTTCCCCAATCGTACCCAAGTTCCCGAGCCAACTTTGGTGATGACGGACACGTGGCCTTTCGGCACCGAGTCAGGGTTTCCTAAATTTCCCATTTAAAAAATATTTAGGTGGCGACTCTGTTATCTGGCAAAGCAGTCCATGTTTGGCACTTCTTTCAAAAAAATCTGTTTTTCTCAAAACGATTTGCCGGATTTGGACTCTTTGGTTCAAGATTTAGAACCACAACAAAAATCGAGTCCGAACTGTAGCGAGGTCCCTCGCGGGCTTGTTACAGTTTCTGGCGACTCTGCTGGGGATTTAGAGAACTTAACTCGAACTCGTGATATCTGCTTTTGACTACACTTGTGTGTTTCTTTGCATTGCATTTGCATTGGTGCGCCTAGGACACTGTGTTTGCCATATGCCATTCCCGAACGATTTGCCGGAGGCTTGTCTTGTCAAGTCATGTCCGTAAGGCTGATCGGCTCTGGGCTCTGACAGCATGGGAACACAAACCCCGGTTTTACCGGGGCACCCTTTTTGACCATTCGACCTAGTGCATATTCGGATCCGTGGTGACCATTCCAAACTAGGACAGGTTGCTTACCCGTTTATAGGTTGTTTGAAGCCGCTGCGTGCGTAGTGAAACCCTAGTTCCTGACAAAATAGGACAGGGAAACCCTACCCCAACATAGGGGTGTTTTGGCTCTCACTTATCTGCTATGTGCTTGTTAGAGTGCGTCTCTACAGGGAATGCGTGTATCAGTATAAGTTTGGGCATCAGGCCTGCGGGCATCAGTTTTTGAATTCGGGCATCAGGCCTGCGGGCATTATTCAGTATTTGGGAATCAGTTGTCCGTGGATATCAGATTCAGTCTATCAGAACAGTGGTACTGGAACAATGATCAGTGGTTGAGGACAGTGTATTTCCAGCTTATCCAACTGTGTGTTGTATGCCCGACTGTGTGTTGTGTGTATTTAAATTTAAGCCGTTATGCTGCCCGTTTTTCTGGTCATTTATTTCCTTTTTGCTTTATTACCTTTTGCTAGGGCAGTTTGTAGCACGATTGCTTCCGAGCCAGTCGATACTCCCCAAGCAATCTGGACACGCGGTCGCCGACTTAACCGATCCGAGGATCTAGTTGACGGACATCCAGTGTTCCACTCTCTACCCCCTGTTATCAAAAGGAGGTCGAGAAGGCACAGTATATCAGAGCACGGATCACCAGAACAGCAGTCTACTATAGTGTCAGATAGTCGGGTTGAGATTCCTCTTTCTGCTATAGAGATACACCTGCCAGTTATTCAGATGGAACAACAGAACACAGCAATGGAGGCGATGATGCGCCAGATGGGTGAAAGCATGAAACAAATGCACGACGATGCTATCCGCCAGGCGGAATTTTCTAAACAGCAGGCTACTGTCATGGCCCAATAGTCTGAGCTGATTGCCAGATTACAACAGCAGAACGCTGCATCTGCTTCCCACCAGGTCCCTCCTCCACCAGGGGCACAGCAGGTTTCTCCTCCACCCGGGGCCCCATTACCTGAGCAACTGGCTACTGGCCAGAATGCCCCTCCAAATCTGCAGAATACCCAGAATACCCTCCCAAACCCACAGAACCCTCCACCTAACCTCCAAAACACCCAAGAGGACACGGGTCTTCCAACGGGGCTGGCTCCGCCCCCGCTTCTACCACAACTGTCCAAAAACATTACACCTAACTACCCGGACGCTCCATTTGAGTTCGAGGTAGACCAGATAGCTCTGAAATTGAGCAAGTTGGAAAAACTCTTCAAGAAATCTCAGGGGGTGAAGGCCATCCCAGATATTGAAGACGGCTATACTGATGTGGCCGTGACATTACCGGACAGATTTAAGATGCCCCAGATCGATCGCTTTGATGGATCCGGGGACCCTATGGTCCACCTCCGGCTGTTTTCAGACGTCTTAAGACCAATGGGCCTAACCCGACCGCAAAAGCTTTCCTTGTTCGGTCGAACCCTGTCGGGTGTGGCATCCACTTGGTATTCAAAGCTGGAAGATCAGGTGAAAATAAACTGGGATGAGATGGCCGAGGCCTTCGTGGCACAATATTCATACAACACGCAGATCGAGATCACAACTCGTGATCTCGAGACAACAAGGCAGGAGCCCAAGGAATCTTTCTCTGACTTTGTAACCCGGTGGAGGGCGAAGGCATCGATGATGACCTTAAGGCCAACAGACAGAGATCAAATCCGGATGATTGTGCGCAATCTCCAGCCGGCATTAATGAAGAAGATGATTGTAGTTCCCTTCCCCACCTTCGCAGATCTGCATGATATGGGGATGCAAATTGAAGATGCGATGAAGCAGGGTCTGTTTGACCAAGATCGGGATCAACCCCGAAGAACATTCAACCGTGGTAACAATGCGGGCCCGAGCGGCTCTACCAATGCAAGAACTTCAGAGGTCGGAATGGTCACCACCAATCCCTCTCCCCAACCAAGGTCCGCAGCGGCCACACCTTTTTCTGATGCCTCTGGGAGCAGTAACCAAGCTTCAAGATACCAACCCAGGGGTCAACGAACCTTCTCCCCACTACATATGCCATTATCCAAAGTCCTCGGGGTTCTAGTCAGAAAAGGGCATCTGAAACCCTTGGAACCGAGGCCCCCACCAAATCCACTCCCTCCTTCCCATAACCCAGCCAAATATTGCAAATACCACCAACAGCATGGTCATGATACCGACCAATGTTACAGGCTGCGTCATGAGGTTCAAGACCTCATTGACAAAAACATCATTCTACCTCCCAAGAGACCCAATGTCACAACCAACCCACTCCCAGCACATAACCAAGATCCACCCAAAAGAATCAATCTCATCCAAACTGGGGACGTGTCTTACGACCCTAGTATCTATATCACTCCCTCTCACCTACCCAAGCCGAAGGTGATCCTTCCTGATAGCACGGACTTGTGCATGATGGACACCTCCACAACCCAACCTGAGCTAGAGGTGGTGACCACCGAGGATGGAACGGGGCAGGCTTCCGAGGAGAGCAAAACTGAATCTGGGGTGGAGCAATCTGAGAATTTAGCTGGCAGAGCTTATGATCCGAGTGGATATATCTTGTCAACGAGCCAGTCTAAGCTGAGTATGGGGTTGCCGGAAGAGGCTGAGTTGTGTATGATCCGGGGGGATAAACGTGAATCAGTGGGGGATGATCTGACCACGGTGGAAGAGGACTTCACCAACCTCCAATTCTACGAGCAGGAATCAGGGGATGCATCAATCAACTGGTTTGAATACGAGGAGTCAGCAGAAGTCGTCGGGTGGTTGGATGATCAGCCAGATGTTGTACCATTTGTGGCCGGAAGGGCCGAGGGACAGATTGAATTGCCGGAGAGCGCCGGTACGAAGAATTCCGCTCGGGACCAAAACATTTTGAAAACCGAACAATTGACACTGGAGGAACAAGGAAAGAGATGGGATTCCGAGAGGGCCCGAAAAGCAAAGAACCATGAGGAAGTTGAGAGTGCTGTGGGCACGAAAACTGAACATGCTGTGAGCATGCGGGAGGAAAATGCTGAGAGCACAAACAAGCCGGAACCAGACAGGTGCCTGCTAGATGCTAATGGAATGTGGTGGGAGGATGACGACTTGTATCTCGCCCACACAGACGAAGACTGGGCAGGAGGCCAACCAGACAGCACTTGGTACCTTGAGGAGGTGGACCACATGACCAGAAGTGGGCGGTACTTCAAGCCCCCACACTTAGACCAACCCGAGGCATCAGGGAAAGACAAAGAGGCAGAGAAACAGAGAAAGAAGCAAGTTGAAGAAGAGGTTGTACTGAAGCAGCTAAAGAAAATACAAGCAGACATCTCTATTTGGGGACTGCTTATGGCTTCAAGGGTGCACAGGCAGGCTGTCCTATCTGCCATGGACAAAGCCAAACTCTCCATCGAAACTACGCCAGAACAGTTAGTTGGGCTGGTCTTTCTGGGAGGAGGTTCCCCGGCATTGACCTTTTCAGATAAGGAATTGCCGCCTGAGGGCGTGGATCATAATAGACCCCTCTACATCTCTGTAGAATGCAGGGACAAATGGATTCCGGTGGTACTTGTTGATACCGGGTCCGCTATCAATGTTTGTCCGGCCAGAACGGCGTACGCAATTGGGTTAAAGCCTGTGGACTTCACACCCACTACTCAAGTAATCAGAGCATATGACAATACAAGCAGGGATGTCCTGGGGACAGTAAAAATCCAAACCAAGATTGGGCCTGGACAACACGAAGTAGATTTTCATGTCTTGGAGGTCCCTGCATCCTTTAACATGCTTTTGGGGCGACCCTGGTTGCATCAGGTGAAGGCCGTCTCATCTACTCTACATCAAATAGTGAAGTACCCCTACGGAAATGGAGTAGCCATTGTTTTTGGGAATTCGTCAATCCATCCTCCTCCGGAGGTATCTACGCCAGTCCTGGAGATTGAACACGGCATGGAGGACATGCTCATATCGGGATTTACTTTGGCTGAGGCCCGGGTGGTACAAAATATCATGGCTGTGAATGAGGGTCTGTATGTCAGCGCTCAAGCCGTCTACCTCATGAACAAGCTACAGCATATCCCCGGGATGGGATTGGGAAAAAGCGGCAGGAAAGGAGTCGCAGCGCTGGCCGAAGTGCCACACAATCCACATACCTTTGGACTGGGTTATCTGCCCACCAAAGAAGACTGGGCGAGGAAAGGAAAGGAAATGGCCGGCAGGGCCAGAGCGAAGCAGGCTGGGAAGCCTTTTGATCTAATGCATAGGCCCATCTGGGGTACCCTGAACGGACGCTTCGTCCGGGAGGGGGAAGATTTTCCATTTTGCGGCTTCCCAGAGCCGTGGCTGAACGCGGACAGAAAGCGCGTGCCAGGCTTCGAAATCTTTTTCGACCTGCAACTATCCGGGGATGACGTCGCCACAGAGCGGACAGACCCAACAACTGAGGCTGAGCAGAATAAGGCAGAGGATGCTGAGGGCACGGAATTAGAAATGGGGGTAGCACTGGCATGTCTCCTCTCTGATCCTCCGATCGACCAAGATTGCTTGGGGAATAACGTCGCGGTTTCCATGATTGGAGATGAAACGGCTACGAGCCAACCAGCAGCTATCTTGGATGCATCAATCGCACCCTCTCTCACTTGGCAGTATGAGGAGGGATTCTTATCCAGCAGCACCGGGTCAGGTAGTGAGCCGGAATCTGATTCCACCGAGTCCTGTGAGTCGGAATCAGATTCCAGCTCGACTGAGTCTGAGTCTGGTACTCTTGGGGGTGTCAACCCGGATGCCACAGTCCTGTCCAGGTCGTCTTTTTCCTTTTCTTTTGAGTCTGTTGTAACAGAAGAATTGGACGATTTGGATGAACTTAATGAGAATGAGGTGAATGTGGTTTCCGAGTACTTTTCTGTGCCCCTAATTTATTGCTTAAATCAGGACTTTCAAAATTTTGATCAAAACGACGAGGACGAAGTTCCTCCGGTTTTACAACGACTAATTGAGCAGGAGCAAGAGAGGTTTGTTAAACCCTTAATGGATGAAATCATTTTTGTGAATATTGGTACTGAGGAAGACCCGCGGCTGGTCCAGATCGGGTCCACGTTGTCTTCGGAGGAACGCGAGCGCTTAGTCGCTTTATTAAAAGATTTCAAAGATGTTTTCGCGTGGTCCTACGAAGACATGCCTAGAATCGATCCTGAGATTGTACAGCATCGGATCCCCCTTGACCCCGAGGCCCGACCTGTCAAGCAGAAGCTCAGAAGGATCCGCCCGGATTGGGCTCTTAAGATCAAGGAAGAAGTCACCAAGCAAATTGACGCAGGCTTCCTGCTAGTCTCTGAATATCCAACTTGGCTGGCCAACATAGTTCCGGTGCCTAAGAAAGATGGCAGGATCCGAGTGTGCGTAGACTTCAGGGATTTGAACAGAGCTAGTCCGAAGGACGACTTTCCCCTACCACACATCGACGAGTTAGTGGACTTTACAGCAGGGCATGCATTGCTCTCATTCTTGGATGGCTTCTCGGGCTATAACCAGATAGTGATGGCGCCAGAGGACAGAGAAAAGACTGCATTCACCACCCCGTGGGGGACATACTGCTATCGGGTCATGCCGTTTGGGTTGAAAAATGCTGGGGCTACTTATCAACGGGCCGCGACCACAATACTACATGACATGATCCACAAAGAGGTTGAGGTGTACGTGGACGACATGATTGTCAAGTCCAAGGAAAGAGAGGGCCACTACACCGCCTTGCACAAGTTTTTCCAAAGGATCAGGGAATTTCGGTTGCGGTTAAACCCTCAGAAATGTACATTTGGTGTTACAGCGGGAAAAATGCTGGGGTTTCTGATTACACAAAGGGGCATCGAGGTCGACCCTTCCAAAATCAAGGCCATCTTAGAAATGCCCCCACCAAGGACTGAAAAGGAGGTGCGCGGCTTTCTGGGTAAAGTGCAATTCATAAGACGGTTTATTTCAAAACTAACCTTGACTTGTGAACCACTTTTTGGCCTCCTGAAGAAAGGAAAGAAGTTCCAATGGGACGGCCGATGCCAAGCTGCATTTGAACAGATTAAAGAATATTTACAGAACCCACCCGTTTTATCACCAGCAGAACCGGGGAAACCGTTGATTTTGTATCTATCAGTGACTGAGACCACAATGGGCTGCATGCTCGCACAAGAATCAGAAGATAGGGTGGAGAAGGCCATCTATTATTTGAGCAAGTAGATGCTGGAATATGAGACCTGGTATACGCCGCTGGAAAAGGCTTGCCTAGCTCTGGTATGGGCTACCAGGAAGCTGCGGCACTACCTGTTAGCTCACTCTGTAATGTTGGTTTCACGACTAGATCCCATCAAATATCTCTTCGAGAAACCAGCGCTTACGGGTAGGCTAGCTCGTTGGTTGCTGTTGCTCTCCGAATTTGATCTTACATATGTGACGCGCAAGTCAGTGAAAGGAAGAGCGGTGGCAGAGTTCCTTGCCGACCACCCGGTCGAGGGGGATGAGGCAGTTGAGTATCTATTCCCAGATGAAGCAATTTTGCATATCGACGAGGAAACTTGGACGATGTACTTTGACGGAGCGTCAAATCAACATGGGTATGGGATAGGAGTGTTGCTGATAGCACCCGACAATTCCCGTATCCCTCTAGCCTTCAAACTCCGGTTCAAAGTCTCAAATAATGAAGCAGAATACGAAGCGTGCATTGCTGGTTTGGAAGCGGCCCTAGAACTAGGGGCAAGACGGGTGGACGTCATTGGGGATTCGAATCTTGTTGTGTCTCAAGCTAAAGGAGACTGGAAAGTAAAAGAAGAAAATATGATGATGTATCACCAAACCTTGGATTTGCTGATTCCTCGGTTTGAGAAGCTGAATTTCGCTTATCTACTAAGAGAGAACAACAAGTTCGCAGACGCCTTAGCAACTCTATCATCAATGATAGACATCCCGTGTGGAGTCCGAATGCGTCCAGTCATCATCGACCAGAAATTTGTACCTGCTTATGAGTCGATTGCAACCATAGATGAAGTTCAGGACGAACACCCCTGGTACTACGATATCTGGAACTTTTTAGAGAAAGAAGCATACCCGCCAGGGGTAAATGCCAAAGACAAGAGGGCAATCAGAAGAATGTCGGTTCAGTTCATCATCTGTGGGGGTAAGCTGTATAGAAGAGGTCATCTGGGAATGCATAAACTGTGTGTTGATGCTGAAGAGTCCAAACGACTGATGGAAGCCATCCACGGGGGTGAATGTGGTGCACATATGAATGGGGTGATGTTGGCGCGGAAGATCCTTAGACAAGGTTATTATTGGTCCACCATGGAGGAGGATTGTATTAGTTTCGTCAGGCGATGCCACAAATGCCAGATTCATGCAAATCGTATGAACATTCCGCCGTCAAAACTGTACAACATGACTTCACCATGGCCATTTTCTGTCTGGGGAATTGATGTAATTGGAGCTGTTACGCCGAAGGGGTCGAACGGGCATGAGTTCATCCTCGTAGCGATAGATTATTTCACGAAGTGGGTTGAGGCCCAATCTTATGCAGTGTTGAAAGCTTCACATGTTGCAAAATTCATCAGAAACAACATTATCTGCCGCTACGGAGTCCCAAATGAAATAGTTTCTGACAATGGTTCCCACTTCAAGAAGGAGGTGATTGATTTGTTGGAGAAATACAATGTGGCTTTTCATAAGTCGTCTACTTACCGGCCGCAAACCAACGGAGCAGTTGAGGCCGCCAACAAGAATATCAAGCGTATATTGCAGAAGATGGTGGAAACCTATCGGGATTGGCCAGATAAGCTGCCGTTTGCTCTCTGGGGCTACCGAACTTCGATCAGAACTTCAACTGGGGCGACTCCGTATTCATTAGTCTATGGGATGGAGGCCGTTCTACCTATTGAGGTTGAGGTTCCGTCTTTGCGAGTATTGGCCGAATGTCAAATAGCCGAAGCGGATTGGCAGCAGAACAGATTTGAGGAACTCATGCTTTTTGATGAAAGAAGGTTGAAGGCACTGTACCATGTTCAGGGTTATCAACGCAGAATCGCCCGGGCTTTTAACAAGAAGGTTAAGTCCAGGAATTTAAAAGAAGGAGATTTGGTACTCAAGGACAACCGAGCTCCCATTCACGATCCAAGGGGCAAGTTCAGACCCAATTGGACTGGTCCTTACATCATCAAGTCAATCTGGTCAGGTGGAGCTGTGGTTCTGATGGATCTAGATGGCTTAGAGTTTTCCCAACCGATCAACATGGACAAGTTGAAGAAATACTACCCCTGAGAGGCTCGCTAGGCCGAAAACCCGAAAGGGCGACCTAGGCAAAATTCAGAGCATAGAAAATTTGAAATTATAAAAACTGAGCTCGCAAGGTTGAAAACCCGCAAAGGGCGGCCTTGGCAAAAGTTAGAGCGCAAAAGGAGAGTAAAAATACCCGAGCGAACCTAAGCCTGAACTACGTAAGACTTGATTCCCATCTTTGGGATACGTAGGCAGCTTCATCTTGAAGTTCAGTCATAATCTTTTCCCCGATCAACTTTGTCCATTTTGATCATCTCAGTCATCTTTATTCATCAGCATTTACCGTGATCTCCGGTACAGTGCTATTCAAACTAGGGGCAACTTTCCGTTGCGATGAAGTGCTGCGGCACCATTCAAACTAGGGGCAACTTTCCAGTTGCTAGGATTCGGGGTTGTGCATCTCAGTGACAGATCTCAAGTGTGTCCAGTTCTGATCCATACCGAAAATAGTTTTGAAAAGTTTTAATAAAAGTTGACTTTGTTCAAATTAATCTTTTCACAACTAAGACCATTTTTGGACCAAAGCGGAAAATTTTCAGTACCACAACCTTCAATTTCATTGATTTCAAAACAGAGTTCTCTCGCTCTTGCATACAATTGAAGTTGCTTTTTATTACATTCATAACGAAAACTTGAAAGTACTAATAAAGCAATAAATCTGGGGCACAGTCCAGTCAGGTGTCTCTGCGCCCCCTCCCAGAGCTGGTTGAAGCCTCTGATGCCAACTTGGGCCCAACTTGTGCTTCTTCGTTGAGCCAATCCCAGCACTCATCAGACAAAGTGCAACTGAAGACAGGGGCAGGGGCCAGAAGCTCTCTAACTCTCCATGCTGCGGTCTGTCGAGCCAGCTGTGCGCCTCGAGCTGGAAATGTAGCCGGATACTCTAGTCCCTCTGGTGGGCAAGTCTGATCATGGCCGAACTGGCGCAGAATACGGAATGGGAAGTAGAACACGCAGTGAGTCAAGCCGATCAATCTAATCCCGACCTGCCGTGACATGCTATAGCTCATTGCCGGGAGATTGAGCCAAGAGCAACGCCACGCAATGCGATCTGCTGACAAGTTGCACATCCATTCAAACCACCAGCTCTCATCAGGAGCATTAACTAGGCGTTGCCGAAAGAAGTAGCCGCGGGCTGAATAAGTAGGGCAAGAGTCCACAACTTACAACTTATCCATCAACCATATCTGGGGAGGGATGAAAAATGAGAGAATAAAGAATAGAGAGATGTGCGATGAGAGAAAAGTAAGATAAGGGTTTTGTGAGAAAAACCGAGCCCGAGGGCCGAGTGATGTGAGCGAATATACATGTGAGCTTGGGTGGGAAACATTACCTGCAGCAGTAGTGGACTCCCTGCAAACCTGGTTGTCTCCCGGCAGTAGAAAGCATCCAAGCCCATCAATGTCTCAGCCAGAGTCATGGCGATGCAACTCTTTCCTTCTCTCAAGCCTTGAGCGACTTCAATCAAGCGGATGTTAGCTCCTCCGGAGCCCGAGACAAACAGAAAATGAGATAGTAGGCACAAGCAGAGGGCATGCTGCCGGA
Organism: Camellia granthamiana; assembly: GCA_036172215.1. NCBI lineage: Eukaryota > Viridiplantae > Streptophyta > Magnoliopsida > Ericales > Theaceae > Camellia > Camellia granthamiana. Next base: position 1,022,494 of record CM069917.1, on the reverse strand, counting down.
AACCCTGCCAATAGTGGTTGCTGCGGTCGCCGGCATCGGAAAATCGGTAAATCAAGCTCGGGATATCCAACATCCCATTCCCAATCAGAGATCTAGCATCATGCGCATTAAGACCGCACATCCGCCCTAAGACTTGGGCATAGCTAAAATTGAGCTGGGGCAGAATTTCCTCGCCTCGCTCGGACTCCATCAAGATTTGAAAATCTTCAAAAGTAGGACATACCTCTTGCCCGCCAAAGCTAAAGACGTGCGTCACCGGGTTCCAAAACCTTGCCGCGGCAGAGAGGAAAGGAAAATGTAGTGGAGTCCGGCTTAGCGTGAATAGTACATTCAAGCCAAAACCCCGGAAATTCAACTTCTCCGAGCCATCTAGAGAAGAAATCCAAGATATGAGATTTTCTGTGAGAAATGCTTCCATTTTGGTGAGGAAAGGTGATGAAATGAATAAGTTCAAAGAGTGGAGCTTTTATAGAGAGGCAAAACACTATTCAAAGGACACGTGTCACATTTCTGGCGGATGTGGGGGAAGGTGGCCGGCCGGCCACCTATCCTAGTAGGCCGGCCACCTTTTGGTCTTCAACTACGAAATGTTTTCGGCCTCGCATTGGTCCTATTTTGCCCGCCGGAAGAAAGTTTGAAGCATTTTCATGCATCGGGAATGTCGAAGGCCTCCATTTCTCTCGGTTTCGAGTGCGTTCCGTCATCCAGATTGTCCATCCGAAGTACATCGTGTTGTATTTTGCTTATCGAGTTGTTGTTTTGCTTATCGAGTTGTAAGTTTTGTCGAGCTGTCGCATTTTGTGTTTTGAGTTGTTACTTTTTGCTTACACAACTTTGTTAAGTTTTGTCTGCTGAGTTGTTAACATTGTTGTATTTTGTTTATCGAGTTGTAAACTTGCTAAGAACCTGTTATTTCTTAGTGAGTCGATTTGTTTTTATTTGTTGCGTCGGTTCACTACCTGACCCGGTAATACATGAGGCACATTTCCATTCAATTCCATTTTGTGCAGACTAATGCGATGCAATGCTTAGAATTTCAAATACAACATCTTTTCAAAAGCTGTTTCATTTCATCATATTTTACAACAGAATAAAGGTACAAGTTTTACAGAAAATAAAACTGCCTAACAATGTGCAAAGTGCTACAAACTACTAGCTAAAAAGTAGAATAAAGTAGGAAATAACATCAGTGTCCTCGGGAGCGGGAATGGGGAGGCCCTCTCATCCTCTTCTGCGGGATAATCTCTACGTCATCATCACCATCTGGATCAGAGCTGTCATCCTCCGGATCTCCCTCGGGCTCATCTCCGCTCCCGGAACCAAGACCGGAGCCTCCCTCCCCAGGAGATGTCTCTGATACGTGGCCTGCGACCTCCTCCTCGTCATCCTCGACAATGGATGCCCTGCGTCTGCGAGACAACCCTCCTCCTCGAGCTCCTCGGTAAGGCCTGGATGGCCCAGCTCCTCGAGACCCAGTACCTCGACCTCTCTGAAAAGGCCCGGGAGGCCCACCTCGTGTCGGAGCATAGACTGGAGGCATCTGAAAATGCAAAGTGCAATACATCAGTTCAAACACAAAAAGCAGGTGCAAGTACAGTATGGGAGTGGGGTGTGTGCCAGATGTGTTCTACACAGCCTATCAGCGCAATGGAATGTTTAAAGCCAGAGCATTAACAGAAATATGATAAATGCAAGAAAGATGAAGGGTACCTGGAAGCCCATGATGGACATCTGTGCCTCTCTACGCAGGACCATCCCCTCAAGTGAGGCCACCACCCCGAGCATCTGGTCTATGTACTCCCGAGGTGGCTGCAGACATAAGCTCAATTCATCAATAAATAAGCAACTGCCAAAATGTCTGTGTGACAAATGAAAAATGGTGGAACATACCGGTGGTGAGTCAGGATCACTGACGTATCTGTGACCAGGCGTCGGAGGCTCCATAGGGATCGGAATCGGGGAGGTAACCCCATACTGCCAACTCGTCAACTCAGTCGGCATCTCTAGCCATCCAGGGTGATCGAGAGTCGGAGGGATCGGAGGAATCGAACTGCCTCTACCTCTAGATGCGCCAGCCCTGCTAGAAGAAGGGATGTCTGTAGCACCGACGCGACTCGAAGATGGTGCGCCAGTGGACCTCCGTGGTGGAGCCCGTACTCCCGTCAAGGGGGGCATCAGATATATGCGGCGATAGGTGGCGTAGCTCCCCTCAATGAGATATAATAAAGCATCAGTGCCCTGCATAGCACTACTGACCTCCTCAGGGGATAATCTATCAGCAGTCCGCATGGTGTCTGGAGGCACAGCAGGAGGGTCCTGAGAATTACCCCCCCATAGCTGGCGCTGAAAGCGTTCCCCCAGGAACCAAGCCCTGCCGACTGGTCCCTCGAGCAGGAACCTATACTGAGAACTAGTCGACCCCCCGGGGTACTGATTCTCGAGATCATCACCGAAGACTGCCCAGGGTTGCCAGGTGATCTGCGGATAACCAGTGTACAAGTCAATCAGAGATCAGAACATATAGAGCAGATCAAAGATGAAAATGAAAAGGAACTGAGAGTTCTGAAATACCTCTGTCGCCCGAACAGTGTCAAAGTACTGTCGCAGAGAGAAGAGAGTCTCTCGAGGCCTCGGTAAGTGCTCGCCCTCAAACATCAATGAATACGGAGTCGTCGGAGGCCCTGCCACCTCCATCTCCGGAGCCAATGTAGGAAAATATGCATATACCCATAGCTGAGAAAAGCAGTGCGAGATGTGAATACAAGGTGCTAAAAGGCAGAATACAGAATGCAAGGTGCGCCGTGTGTGCAGTGAATAAGTAATGAGGAGCAGAAATGTAAATCAAGAGGACAGAATGTACCTCCCAGGCTCTCCAGTAGCCGCCGAGTAAGTCCCCCCGCCCGCGAGAGACTGCGCTCATGTAACAATAAAGGGTAGCCAGGCCAGCGCCGCCCCAATCATACTGACCGACCTGTGATAGGTCTACCAGAGCGCTCAGTAGATATAACCCTACCATGTTCCCTCTATCAGCGAACAAGGTGGTGCCGAGGAGGTACATGAGAAAACCGCGGGCATACTGCTCCGCCTCCTCAGGAGTATCGGGCTCCATCTGTGGCCGCCGGAAGTGCAAAGCAAACCAGGAGTATCGGACTCTCCCCGAACCTCTGTCTACAGGCGGGTGTGTCCCCAATAGGTGCATCCAGGCAGCCTCCCACTGACCCATATCCTCGTCGTAGGGAATGGGCCCACCGCCTATGTCTAGGCCGGTCAGTACAGCAAAGTCCAGCAGGGTCATGGTCATATCCCCGGTGGCAGAAAAATGGAAAGAATTGGTGGTGTCCCACCATCTCTCCGCCAAAGCAGCAAATAAAGTCCTACTAATGAGGCAATGAGATAATCCTCTGCAGAATGGCCCGAACCCTGCAAAGTCAACCAACTCCCGGACAGCTTCCGGAAGCTCAAAATACCACTCCCTCGCGGTGACGGAGCCATATCCTCGCACTGTGCGAGAGTGAACCTGCATTTAGAATAAATGCGCAGATCAGCGAATAAAGCGAAAATGAGCTGTGTGCAAATGCAGTGAAAATGAGCTGTGTGCAAATGAAGTGAAAATGAGCTGTGTGCAAATGAAGTGAAAATGAGCATGTGTGTGCAAATGAAGTGAAAATGAGCTGTGTGCAAATGAAGTGAAAATGAGCATGTGTGTGCAAATGAAGTGCTTTGAGTTGTATACAAAGAAAAATCAGTGGGCTGTGTGTTCGCTACAAAATCTGGGCTGCGAGTTCAGTAAATCAGAGTTTGGGACTGTGTGTTCTACTCTTAATCAGTGGGCTGCGTGTTCACGTCAAATCTGGGCTGTGTGTTCAGTACGTCAAAGTTTAGGGCTGTGTGTTCTACTCCAAGTCAGTGGGCTGCGTGTTCACCTCAAATCTGGGCTGTGTGTTCAGTCAATCAAAGTTTGGGACTGTGTGTTCTATTCTTAGTCAGTGGGCTGTGTGTTCACCTCAAATCTGGGCTGTGTGTTCAGTACGTCAAAGTTTGGGACTGTGTGTTCTATTCTTAGTCAGTGGGCTGCGTGTTCACCTCAAATCTGGGCTGTGTGTTCAGTACATCAAAGTTTGGGACTGCGTGTTCAACTTTTAGTCAGTGGGCTGTGTGTTCGCTTCAAATCTGGGCTGTGTGTTCAGTACATCAAAGTTTGGGACTGCGTGTTCAACTTTTAATCAGTGGGCTGTGTGTTCGCTTCAAATCTGGGCTGTGTGTTCAGTAAATCAAAGTTTTGGGACTGTGTGTTCTATTCTTAGTCAGTGGGCTGTGTGTTCGCTTCAAATCTGGGCTGTGTGTTCAGTACATCAAAGTTTGGGACTGCGTGTTCAACTTTTAATCAGTGGGCTGTGTGTTCGCTTCAAATCTGGGCTGTGTGTTCAGTAAATCAGAGTTTAGGGCTGTGTGTTCTACTCCAAATCAGTGGGCTGTGTGTTCACGTCAAATCTGGGCTGCGCGTTCAGTAAATCAGAGTTTAGGGCTGTGTGTTCTACTCTTAATCAGTGGGCTGTGTGTTCACTTCAACAAATCTGGGCTGTGTGTTCAGTAAATCAGAGTTTAGGGCTGTGTGTTCTACTCTTAATCAGTGGGCTGTGTGTTCACATCAAATCTGGGCTGCGCGTTCAGTTAAATCCGAGTTTTGGGATTGTGTGTTCTACTCTTAGTCAGTATGTGCTGTGTGCTCATTTTCAACTTCGGGCTGTGTGTTCGGTGAATCAATGTTTGAGCCGTGTGTTCAATTTCTAACTAATGTGCACTGTGCGTTCACAATTATTCAATGTGCCAGGTGTTCATGAAATTCAAGTGTTTAAGTCACATGCTCAGGATGCAAGTACTGTCATAAGCTAAACTGTGTGTCTAAGCATGGCAGGGGAATGAAATGCACGGAAAAGCAGGAAATAAAGTAAAATACCTCTGCATCATAAGAGAGATGCTGCTCTGGCTCTCGTAGGAGAAGATCCCCTGGTACCCGATCGTTAAATTCGGTGAAATGACGAAAAGTGGCTCGCGGAAGCCTATGTACCTGGAAACACAAGTGGTGAAACTGTAAAGAAACACAAAAAGCAGGTGCAAATACCTACACTTGTGTGTTTCTTTGCATTGCATTCGTTCACCGACACTGTGTGTGTCAGACTTTTGGAATCATAGGAATCACATTGAATATATGTTGTTAGCATATTGTTCTTGTTGAATTTCTTTCTTTTGCAGGCACGATATTGTATGTACGGTTCATTTGAGGCTGGTGCGACCAGACGAATCACGCAGGTATCGTATCTTCTCCGTGTGAGACGCGACGAGAATTAAATGATTCTCCGCATTCCTAACTGCATGAAATGTAGTTGTTGCTTTGCATTCTTGCTTAAAACTGTTGCATCTATTTGTCAATACTTGCTTCATTACAGCTTGCTACACTTGCATGATCATCTGGCTCCGCGCCTATCACTTTGCATTTTGCCCCTGCCTGCGGGCACGCCTGCGGGCACGTATCTTTGTTTACTTTGTATGTTTGTCTAAGTCTTCGGCCTTGTCAAAAATGGGTCGTCTCTGGGCTTTGACATTCACTCCCGTCATTGTTATGACTTCCGAGTTCTGTCAAAGAGGGGCAACTGTAGACACCCCATTTTTGACCGACCCTAAGACTCTGACGTCACCGATTGAGCGCTCGGTGATGTTGCATATTGTGCTCGTTCAGAAGTCTCAGAGTTGCGGCCGCGCGCCCTGCCTCCGGACTTCCGAACCCTCTTCTCTACCTTGTCTCGGTTTGCGAAGCAGGCTCGGTTTTCTCTGTTTTCTTTCCTGAGGGAAGGGAGTGGTCCTGTAGGCTATCTCCCGGTGGCCGTGAGCTACGTTTCGTGGCCATAGGCCATTTTGCCCATTTCGGAGCCCGGTTCCCGGTTTTCGGGACCGTCAAGCCGTGTGCCTCGGTTCGGGACCGCCCAACCATCTCCGACTTCTCCAGTTTTTGGCAGAGACGTCTGTTTTAATATTTCGAAGAACCCTGGGGCCCCTGATGCCCACTTCGTGGCCGTATGCCACTTCCGGTGCCTGTTGCCGGTTTTCGGGACCCCAAACTGCGCGGTTTTGGTCCCGAGCATTCATTTTGCATCTGTTTTCTCTGATTTTTGGCAGGTACCTCTGTTTTGTCATTCCGAGGGACACTGGGGTCGCAGATACCCACTTCGCTGCTGAACACCACTTCCGGCATCAGATGCTCATTTTCGGGATCCCGAATTGCTCGGTTTTGGCTCCGAGTGTTCATTTCTCATTAGTTTTGTTCAAACTTGGCAGGTACCTCTGTTTCAACATCAGGAAGATCACTGGGGGGTGAGAAGCCAGCAATTATCCCAGATAACCAGTTTCGCTCCTCCGGAGCCCGTTTTTCTCACTTCCGGGCCAATGTTGAACACCCTGGGGGTATTTTCTTCCAACCAAAGCTACATATCTGTGATCAGGGGACATGGGAGGACCCTAAAAGCTACTGGTCGGCCAGAAATTCAAAGTTTCATTTTTGAGCCTCTCCTTCAAGCTCTATGTTGTGGCTCCTGCTTCAGTGTTGCCAATTTCCGACCTTGGAACCTTGTTGCACACATATGGGAGGACACAAAAAGTATATGGTCGGCCAGAAATTGTGCAGTTCATTTTTGAGCCTCTTCTTCAAGCTCTATGTTGTGGCTCCTGCTTCAGTGTTGCCAATTTCCGACCTTGGAACCTTGTTGCACACATATGGGAGGACACAGAAAGTATATGGTCGGCCAGAAATTGTGCAGTTCATTTTTGAGCCTCTTCTTCAAGCTCTATGTTGTGACTCCTGCTTCAGAGTTGCCAGATTTCAACCATGGGGCCTTGTTCTACACACATTGGAGGACACCTTTGCATGGTGGTCGGCCAGAAAATCTTCTCTTCATTTTTTGGTGGTGGCCGGCCGGCCATGGTGAGTGGCTGGCCGACCAGGTGGGGTGGCCGGCCGGCCACCTTGCAGAAAACCACCTGGCCGGCCTGCTTCCCCCTTTCCAGCTCAGTACAGCTGTCCGGATATTTTTGCCAAAATATCACCCCATCCGGGGGATATTTTGGGAGGGAAAGCTTGGGTGCTTTTCCCTCCCCTTTTACACCCCATTTTGCCTATTTAAAGGGACCAATAGCTCCTTTGCCTAGGTTACAAAATTTGACCTCAAGAGCTCCTCTTCCAATTCTTCCATTTCCATAGCCAAAATTCCAAGAAAAACTTCAAGTCTTTGAGCCATTCCTTCATCAACCCTAAGCACCACCATTGCCAACTCCATTTCAGCAGCAAGGAGGTTTTCTTCAGTGGCCAAGAAGCAACAAATCAAAGCCAAGAAGCAAAGAAAGTTAGGTCTTCAAGGGTAAGTCTCAAAATCCATTTTTATACCATTTTCTTGGATCAAATTTCTACCCTATTTCCTTTTGTTTTTTGGACTTTCACTCCTACTGCTTTTATGCTTATTTTGAGCCCATCTACAACTTTGTAGAAGGGCTCAACCTCATTTGGCATTTCTATCATATACTTGTTTCAATATCACTTTTTATGCCATTATCTTGCATGCTAATTTTAGCCTATTTGCATCTGTTTTTGGGGCTCCGACCCCTACTGATTTTGTACTTATTTTGAGCCCCTATACAACATTGTAGAAGGGCTCAACCTCATTTGGCCATTCTATACACCACCTCTCTTTGAAATCCATTTTAGGCCCTAAATCTTGCATATTTTGTAGCCTTTTGTGCTTGTGGTTTTGGCTCTTGGTCAGAGCTAAGAGGGGTCTTATTTTGACCCCCTTTACATGTTTCATGAAGAAATTTTTGTCATTTGGTGTGTGATTTGCATGTCTCTTGTTATAACCTCTTTTGAGCTCCATTTTGCATGGAATTGTTAGCATGATTTTATTCTGATTTTGGGGTTGCCATAAACTGAATATATGCTTATTTTTGGGCCCTATTCAGTGTTGTAGAAGAAAGTTTTTCCATTTGAATTTTCTATATACTACTTGCTTTGTAAATCCTCTCTTTTACCGTATTCTTGCGAGCTATTGTTGCCATGTCTATGCTTACATTTTGGCCATGTTTATTACTGAAAAATGCCATATTTGGGAGTGCCTTGCTACTGTTCTTGCTGCCATGATCATATTTTGCATGAATAGCATGGCTATAGGCCATTTCGGGGCTTAATTTCGCATTTTCGGGATGATTTCACGATTCGGTTGTCATTTCGTATCATTTCGGGGCTGTTTTACATCATTTGTGAGTGCTGAAATTCCATTGCCATGCTTGCATATCATTTCCCATGTCGTTTCATGCCTTAATGCATTGCCTCGGTTTGCGTGCCCGTGTGCACGCACTTCGAGGCACCTCTGTTTTATCCGACGGCAGCCTATGTGAGTGTGGTTGAGGCCCTCTCATGTTGGCGTAAGCCCAATTTGCATTTTCATGCCTTTACATCACCGCCTCGGTTTGCGTGCCCGTGTGCACGCATTTCGAGGCAGCTCTTTTTTATCCGATGGCAGCCTATGTGAGTGCGGCTGAGGCTCTCTCATGTTGGCGTAAGCCCATCACTGCATTCCGTATGCCATTTTATGCATTCCTCGGTTTGCGTGTCCGCGGGCACGCATTTCGAGGCAACTTTGTTTTTACCCGACGGCGTCTTATGTGAGTGCCACTGAGGTCCTCTCATGTTAGTGTAAGCCCAATCTGCACTTTCTATGTCATTTGCATTGCGTATGCCATTGCCTCGATTCCCGTGCCCGTGTGACACGCATTTCGAGGCACTTCGGTTTTATCCGATTTGCATTTCACATCATTGCCTCGATTCGCGTGCCCGTGTGACATGCATTTCGAGGCACACTTCAGTTTTATCCGATTTGCATTTCACATCATTGCCTCATTTCGCGTGCCCGTGTGACACGCATTTCGAGGCACACTTCGGTTTTATCCGATTTGCATTTCACATCATTGCCTCGATTCGCGTGCCCGTGTGACACGCATTTCGAGGCACTTCGGTTTTATCTGAGTTCCATTTCATCACCACCTCGATTCGCGTGCCCGTGTGACACGCATTTCGAGGCACTTTGATTTTATCCAATTTGCATTTCATCATTGCCTCGGTCTGCGTGCCAGTGGGCACGCATTTCGAGGCACCTCATTCTTATCATTCCGGCATCCTATGTGAGTGTGGCTGAGGCCCTCTCATATTGGTGTAAGCCCATCATTGCATTTCATCCCATTTCATCATCGCCTCGGTTTGCGTGCCTGTGGGCGCGCATTTCGAGGCACTTCGATTTTATCCGATTTTCTCATTTCATCATCGCCTCGGTCTGCGTGCCTGTGGGCGCGCATTTCGAGGCACTTCGATTTTATCCGATTTTCTCATCTCATCTTCGCCTCGGTTTGCGTGCCTGTGGGCGCGCATTTCGAGGCACTCTGTTTTATCCGATTTTTCATTGCACATCATCGCCTCGGTTTGCGTGTCCGCGTGCACGCATTTCGAGGCACACTTCAGTCTTATCCGATTTGTATTCTGTATGCCATCGCCTCGGTTTGCGTGCCTGTGGGCACGCATTTCGAGGCATTTCATTTTAGTCTCATTGTATATCATATTTCATGTCATCTCATGCGTGTGTGCCATTTTCTCGGTTTGCGTGCCCGTGGGCACGCATTTCGAGACATCTCATTTTCATCAGCATTGTGCATGCTAGGTCATATGTTAGTTGCATTTCATGCATATCATGCATATTGCATCGTGTCCGGGATAGGTGTTAGCCCGGGCACGGGAAACAAGGCACGTTTTGTACTCCGAGTGACGGAACGGGTCTCAATTCCCAAGTCACCGACACTCCGGATTACCCATGATGGAGTTAGGTTTTGTTGTAACATTCATATGCATTCATTCTATATTAAATTGTGCAATCCGATTCCTCGGCCATCATGCATCGGTATGCGTGATTGGTGGCACGAGGATCGAGGCATGCATATATTTGTGAAATACATTGCTATGCCCTTTTCCTGCTCTCTGTTGTAGCAAAATCCAGAGTTGGCAACTTTTCGGAATCCGGCGCGCATTTCGAGAAACACTGCAAACAGAGGCTAATCGGGGCATCCCAGTGGATTTCCGCTCCAGGCAGTCCAACATACATCATCTATCAGAAGCAAGGCAGTCCCTGGCCTGCGCGCCAGTTTACAGCTTTCTTTATTTAATTTTGTAAATTAATTAGGATATCTGTATATTTCGGACTGTAATTATATTCGGACTGTATTATTCTTTTATTTCGGACTGTATATTTATTTGGACCCTCTGCGCGAGGGCAAATTTGTAATAAGTGTGCGTGAGTGTGATGTATGTCTTCCAACCCCACGTCTTTCTCCCTTTTATTTACCCGCTTTGGATGGTTAGATATAGGGCATATTTCAATTAGCATACAGTATGACAGCATGTTTGCATCATTCATCTGTCTTGCACGCACCGGGCTTGGCGCATCATACAAACTGCATTTGTATCTCAATTCCAAAATTGAATACGTGTTAGTTGTAGCATTTCATATGCCATCTTTAGAATAGCCGAGCCTGCTATAGTTTGCATTTTTGCATGTGTTGCATTAGGCAATTCTGTATATTTTAGGATCATGCATGATTTCTAATCAGTTTTCGGTTTTGGCTTGGAGTACTCGGTGAGTGTTTATGCTTTAGCATCCTTGCATGCGTGTAAGTGTTGCCATGATAGCATGCTTGCCATGAGGCAAGCATGCTATCAGTCTGAAGCCTAGGTCGCCGCCAAGGCCGTGGCACAGGCCGCATCCCCATCTACCACACATCAATTAGCGAATACTTTTCGAGGCATCATCATCTTATCCAAATGCAAATTGTTTCATGTCATATTGCATTGGTTGTTTTGTATCACTCATTATGTTTTTTAGCGCTTTGTCCGACAATGTGTCATACTTCCTACATTTTTAATGCTTGTTTTGAACATGATTCTTTTATATTCTTACCTAAACTATGCCATATATAACTGATAATGCACTAGTAATATTTTTGAATGTCATTTCCTATTTTTTTGGGGCTATTTTCATGAATTTTTTGAATAAAAATTCTTAAAATAAAATAAATAAAAATTAATTTTTTTTAAAAAATTATGATAATTACAAGTGGCTTATCCTTTAATAATTAGATTCATTTCTACAAAATTTTCACTATTTTTACTAATTTTTATTATTTTTTAAATATTAAAATGGAAATAAATTAAAATAAAATATTTCGATGGTCAATTTAAATTTTTTTTTTTATGGTGTCTTGATTTATTTTCTTTGAGTTATGATTGAAAATTCGTGAAAGAAAATGTTACTTTTTAAAAAAAACCCCATTATGACTCCTCGAGCATAGGTGATGTTTCCTCCTGCTAGATGGAAAAGGGCTTAACAAGCTATTATAAGGGGGGGCACCTCCCTTAAGGTTGGCTAGCATGTCCAGGCCACAGGCCATGCCTATGCCAGGGCGCGCGCTTAGCATATGCCATTGCTTGGCTTGTGGCATTTAGACTCCATAGCTAAGCATGAGATGTGTCAAGTGGCGGCTCGTGATGGTAGCGGTGGCACGACGGCCATGGTTGGTAGTGTTGGATGGCTTGTGCGTGGCATTGGCCACGGCCTAGTCGGCATGCCAGCTTGGCATGCACGCATCCAGGTTGGCACCCTTGATGTTAGAGCATGGCATGCTCGAGGCCTATGCCCGCGGCCTAGGCAGCATGCTAGCCAGGCCTGTGTACGGCCTAGGCAGCATGGCATGCCCGCGGCCTAGGCAGCATGCTAGCCAGGCCTGTGCACGGCCTAGGCAGCATGGCATGCCAGCGGCCTAGTGTAGACATCCCATTTTTGACCCTCTTCAAGACTTGGATGCCATTATTTGTGCACTCGATGATTGTGCTTGTTTGTGTTTGTTTTGAGTGCCCAAAGTCCTTGGCGGAACGCCTTGTCTTTGGGCCTCTAAACTTATCTGTTTTGTGCATGTTTTTGGACCAAGAGCTTGTTTCTTCTTGCCTGGAAGGGAGGGTGACCTGTTGGCCAGCCCTAGACCTTGTCGGCCACAAGTTGTGCTTGTTGGCCACCAATGGTGGCCGACGGCCATTGGTCTCCTTTTTCAGATATTTGTTTACCAGCTGTGCCAGCTGTTGCTCACTGAATTGCATCTTCATACACGTGTATGGTATGATGAATTCAAGTTCAAACCTTGATTTTCTATATATAGGGGGTGTCCTCCCCTATTTTGGGGGGTTAGAAATTTTGGACCAAAAAAATCTCTCTCTCTCTAGACTTCTCTCTCTCTCTCTCTCTCTCTCTTGTTATTTTGCATACACTTACTTAGTTTCTCTACACTTTTGCACATCACCCCTTTAATCAAACACTCTCACCTTTGACATGAGGTCCCTTAGGGCTTTGTTTGAGCCTTGGAAGGGGATTTGAGCTTGAGTTTGTGGCTAAATTGTATTTTGCTTCAAAGGTGTTGCACTTACCTCACTTAAGTTTATTGTGCATACTTGCTTTGCTATCTTTTTCAATTGTTTTAAGGCTATTTTTGAAGTATAAAAAAACTCTATTTTTGAGGCATAAAAATGGTAGTTTGAGTCTTTGTGAGTTAGGGGGGTTGTCCTCCCCCTTTTTGTTCCTTAGCTTGTGAAGCTTTTTGTGCCATCTTTCATCACCTTTAAGTCAAACTTTTTGGGCCTTTTAACCACTGAAAATCATAGTTATTTCAGTGGTAAAAACCTTATTTTCAACTCCAAAATTGGAGGGGTTAGCCTCCCCTCCTTGTATCTTGTTTGCATGCCTAGATAGCTTAACATGTGAGCATATTTTTCTAGCATTTTGTAACTTAATCTTAGCATATTTTTGCTACTGTTTTGACTTGTTTTAGCTCTATTTTGAGCTGGTTAAGTCCTTTGAGCCTTGTATGGCATGGCTGTGGCCGGGGGTGTGGCATGCTCTACTGCCTTGGTAGCGACCTTGGTTGTGCTTCCTTAGCTGCGGCTTGTGCTGCTGCATGGCTGGACATGAGCTGCTGGCCAAGGCTGCAGCCTAGGTTGCTATCCAAGGCTATAGCCTATACTGCTTGGCAAGGCTGTGGCTTATGTTGCTGGCCAAGGCTACGGCATGCTAGCCAAGGCTACGGCCTGTGCTGCTAGCCAAGGCTGCGACCTGTGTTGCAACATGCTGGCCAAGGCTGCGACCTGTGCTACAACTTGCTGGCCAAGGCTGTGGCCTGTGCTGCAGTATGCTAGCCAAGGCTGCGGCCTGTGCTGCGTGTTGCTGGCCAAGGTTGTAGCCTGTGCTGCTGGCCAAGACTGCGGTCTATGCTGCAGTATGCTGTCCAAGCCTGTGCTGCGTGCTGCGTGCTGCTCGCCAAGGCTGCGGCATGCTGGCCAAGGTTACGGCCTGTGCTACAGCATGTTGGCCAAGGCTGTGGCCTATGCTGCAGTATGCTGGTCAAGGTTGCAGCTTGTGCTGTAGCATGTTGGCCAAGGCAGCGGCTTATGCTATAGCATGCTGGCCACGGATGCGTCCTGTGCTACAGAATGCTGACCAAGGCTGTGGCATGCTGGCTAAGGCAGTGGCATGCGGCCAAGGATGCATCCTGTTGTAGACGTCCCCGAACGCCCCGGGAGGGTGAGCTCCCGTTTCGTTCGCTTTGCGGGTCTACTACAGTTCAGGACTCAAATTGTCACGGTTCTTAATCTGAACCAAAGAGTCCAAATCTGGCAAATCGTTTTGAGAAAACAGATTTTTGAAAGAAGTGCCAAACATAGACTGCTTTGCCAGATACAGAGTCGCCACCTAAATATTTTATTTTGGGAAATTTAGGAAACCCTGACTCGGTGCCAAAGGCCACGTGTCCGTCATCACCAAAGTTGTCTCGGCTCGGGAGCTTGGGTACGATTAGGGAAGGTCAGCTATGAGCACCCCCTCTCGCCCGGTCCGAAGACCGGCCTCTACTAACCATGATATCTTATTTTGAAAACTTTATGTGTTCTTATACCAGTTATTAGCCTAGAATTACTATGTTATGCGCGCAGCAAATAAGTATAGACCAAATCGCCTAAATTGGAACAAAACATTACATGTTTGTTTTGAAAATAGTTTGCTACTCGCAAGTAGGCTAAAATGCAGACTTTGCCACCCTCAAGTGGGCTTTAGAAAAGATGGTTTTGCCACTATCAAGTGGGCTTAAAACTCACAGTTTTAATGCATTATTCCAATTTAGGCAATTCGACCTCCATCCACAGGCATTCAAGCAGTTATATCACATAAGCAGCTAGCCTCATGGTAATCATGCTATTATGGCAACACTCACACGCATGTGGTATGCTAAAGCATAAAAGCTTACCTAGTACTCCGTGCCAAAACAGAAACTAGTTAGTAATCATGCATGATCCTAGTTCATGTTAAGAATGGCTAATGTATCACATACAGAATGTCACTAGAATAGGCTCGGCTAATCTACAATGACATGTGAAATGCTACAACTAACATGTATTCAATTTGGAATTGAAATACAAATGCAGTTAGAATGATGCGCCGAGCCCGGTGCATGCAAAACAGATGAATGCAAACATGCTATCATACTATATGCTAATTTGAATATGCCCTAAACTAACCACTGAAAGCTGGTAAATAAAAAGGAAAAAAGACGTGGGGTTGGAAGACATACACACACTCACACACACTTATTACAAATACGCCCTCACTCGGAGGGACCAAAAGAATAATACAGTCTGAATAAATGATACTGAATTAATTATTACAAAAATTCTAATTAACTAATAAATTTATTGTAAAAATAAAGGTGGCCGCAGCCCCGCCTCGGAATACGCGAATGATGCATGTTGGACTCGTCTTGCCCGGAAACTCGCTGCCATAGCATTGTTGCCTTTGTTAACACTGCCCTGCTCTTTTGAAGACTGCAAAAGTCCCAGGGTGTACTCTCTGAATGTTGGGGAATATCACCGGCCAAGTAGAACCACCACCGGCCGAAGGAAATGATCACCGGCTGCATTTTGATATATCGGCTACAGATTACTGGCCGGTCGGCACTATATGTAGCCGACCGGCCAAAACTTCCTGCAGAACCCGCAATTGACATCAGCAGAGGGCAAGCAGTGTATGGCATGAAATTTTCAAGCAAATGTGAGCATGGCCATACTCCCTATCATGCAATATACTCAAGGGAGCATGGCCCTCGACCTTCGGGCCATCAATCACGCATTTCAATGCATGATGGCCCAAAAGCCAAGTTAGCAACTTTGATATCAAATGAAATGCAAGCACAAAACACATCAAAGGCCCCAACCTCTATCATGCTTGATCAAGAGGCAAGGGATGCATGCCAAATGCAACCTAAGCATGCGAGCTAAATATGCAATATGAGTATGCGAACAAGCATGCAAGGCATGACGCAATGCAACAACATAACATGCACAACGCATTGTAACATGGCATACACAATGCAAGATGGGCTTACACCAATACAAGTGGACCTCAGCCACACTCACATAGGAGGCCATAAGATGGAAAAGGGACAACTCGAAATGCGTGCACACGTACACGCAAACCGAGGACCGATCCTAGGGCACAAAATGCCACTCTAACAAGGCATGGCAAAACATGGAACATGACATATTAGCATGAAAATTTCAGTACTAAAATGTGATGCAAAACAGCCCCGAATCATGGAAACATGGCACCCGATGCATGGAATAATCCCGAAATGCAAAACTAGGTACACGGAATGACCTATAGCTATACAAAGAATGCATTATTTGAACATGAGAGCTAAAGACAGAATCGAGGCAGTCCCAAAATAAGCATATTTGTAGTTTTAAGAAAGGCCAAACAGTGATCACAAATAGGCCTAAGTTAGCATGCAAAAATGGGCCAAAAGGGGGGTCATGAAGCAAGTAGCAGCTGCTGACTTCAAACACAAGAGGGCCCTTCAACAATGTTGAATAGGGGCCCAAAATATGGCATTTTACAGTTGATGGCCAGACCCAAAACAGTGCACAAGCATGCTCAAAATACTATGCAAAATAAGGCCAAAAGAGAGCATAAACACAAAGTATAAAAAGGATGCTTCAAATAGCAAAAGACCCTTAATGAAACATGAATAGGGGGTGAAAATAAGTCCATTCACAGTTCGGACTAGAGCCCAGAAACAGAAGCATAAGGGGCTAACAAATCATGCAAAAATGGGGCCAAGAGAGGGGTAAAGAGGCAAGTGACATATGGAGGCCCCAAACAGTGATGGGCCCTTCAACAATGTTGAAGAAGGGCTCAAAATAAGCTACATTACAGTTTACAACATAGCCCAAAACAGTTTACATATAGGCCAAAAAGGCTATGCAAGAAAGGGGGATACAAGAGGGGTAATGAAGCAAGTACCAAAGGGAAGCCTCAAACAGGGAAACACCCTTAAACAAACATGAAGAAGAGCTCAAAAAAATGATATTTTCAGTTAGGGTTGGAGCTCAAATATACAAGCAAGTATGGCTAAGATATAGACCAAGAAAAGAGCAAAAAGAGGGGAAATGAGACTCACCCTTGAAGACTAGTCTTTCATCAACTCTTGGCTTGAGAAAAGATGCTCCTTGCCTCTGGAAATGGCCTCCGAACTGCTGGTATGGAGTATGGCTTGGTTGGCTTGGAGATGGAGTAGAAATGGATCCAAGAATAAAGGGTTTTGGTGCTTGGAATATAGAGAGAGAGAGATTGGATGTGGGAGGCTCCAAACAAATTTTCTAACCCCCCAAACCAGAGCTGGAGGGCTGTATATATAGGCAAAATGGGTGGAAAAAGAGGGGAAAAATGGGGGGGGGGGGAAAACAATTCAAGTTTCCCCCCAAAAGGCCAAACCCTCGGACAGTGGGTTCAGTGTGAAACAGCTGGCACAGCTGGCGTCCATTCAACCTGTATAGTGCACCGGAAGGTCGTCGGCTAGCAAAAATGGATGGTCGGTCGGCTACTTTAAATGGCTGGTCGGCAATCTATTTGGCCGGTCGGCACTCTGTTCTGGCCGGTTGGCCATATATTTGGCCGGTCGGCACTCTGTTCTGGCCGGTCGGCAGGAAAAATCTGCTCTGCAGGTCCAACTTCAAACGGGCATAACTTCTTCATATGAACTCCTTTTTAGGTCATTCTTGTGTCCAAATTGAAGCCCCAGAAGTAAGCTTTCCAATGGCACTAGCCTCGCATCACAATTCTAACTGTGAAGAAAGTTATGCTTGTTTTGGTGAAGGTTGCTCAGCTTCGGTCCAACTGGGATGATGCCCAACTTCAACCAATCATATCTCCGCCATCCGGACTCGAGTTTAAGAGATTCTTGTATGAAAAATGAAGCCCCGGAAGTCTTATTTCCAATGGTGGTAGCCTCATAACTTAACTCCAAGTGTATAGACAAATAAGCTTGATTTAGCGAGGACTGCTCGTCCCTCTCTTAGCGATTCTTGCCTATCTTCTTCTCCAACTTGGTTTCTTCTCTCCTTTCCCCTTTTCTTCAACTTCAAACCCCTAAGCAAGGTGTTTTGAAAGATTTTTCAAAGATTTCATCTCTCTTTCATTCATTTCTACTTTGTCCTTGCTCGGTTTACCGAAAAGCGCAACGTTTGACAAAATGCGAGCCTCGGAACATCGCAGAAACTTTATTTTAAAAATGTTTTGAAAGAGAGGGTTTTAAGGTCTAACAAACCATTCAAAATAGTTTTGGTCCAAAACGGGGTGTGAAGTTGAGATTTGACCCTTTCCTTACCGAAGGAATTGAACCTTTGCCCTGCACATCTTCCAACACCAAGTAAACCATCAGTCGCGCCCAAGTCTTAAGGGCGGTCAAAAATGGGGTGTCTACACTTGTGTTGCAGCAAGCTAGCTAAGGCTGTGGCATGCTGGCCAAGGATGCGGCTTGTGCTGCGTGCTGCTGGCCAATGCTGCGGCCTGTGTTGCAACTTCCTGGCCAAGGCAGTGGCATGTTGGCCAAGGTTGCGGCCTGTGCTGTGTGCTGCAGGCCAAGGCTGCGGCCTGTGTTACAGCATGCTGGCCAAGGCCGTGGCTTGTGTTATAGCATGCTGGGCAAGGCTGCAGCCTATGCTCCGTGCTGTTGGCCAAGGTTGTGGCATCCTGATTAAGGCTGCAGCCTGTGCTGTAGCATGCTGGCCAAGGCTGTGGCATGCCAGCTAGGGCTACAGCCTGTGCTATGTACTGCTGGCCAAGGCTGCAACTTATGCTGCTACATGTTCTCCAAGGCTATGGCATGCTGGCCAGGACTGCGCCCTGTGCCAAGGTTGCGGCATGGTGGCCAAGGCTACGGTCTTTGCTGCAGTATGCTGGCCAATGATGTGGCTTGCTGGCTAAGGCTACGACCTGTGCTTTATGCTGCTGGCCAAGGCTTTGGCCTGTGCTGTTGGCCAAGGTTGTGGTATACTGGCCAAGGGTGTGGCCTGTGCTGCAGTATGCTAGCCAAGGGTGTGGCCTGTGCTGCTAGCCAAGGTTACGGCTTGTGTTGCAGCATGCTAGCTAAGGCTGCAGTCTGTGTTACAGCTTGTTGGCCATGGTTGTGGCAGGCTGGCCAAGACTGTGACCTGTGCTGTGCGCTGCTAGCTAAGGCTGCGGCATGCTAGCCAAGGCCGCGGCTTGTCCTGCCGCATGCTGGCCAAGGTTGTGGCGTACTGGCCAGGGCTGCGGCCTGTGCTGCATGCTGTTGGCCAAGGCTATGGCATGCTGGCTAAGGCTGCGGCCTATGCTGCAGCATGCTGGCCAAGGTTACGGCCTGTGCTGCAACATACTGGCCAAGGCTATGGTATGCTGGCTAAGGCTGTGGCCTGCTGCTAGCCAAGGCTGCGGCCTGTACTGCAGCATGCTAGCCAAGGCTGTGGCATGTTGGCCAAGGCTGCGGCCTGTGCTGTGGTATGTTGGCCAAGAATGTGGCATGGCATGTTGCCAAGTCTGTGGCATGGCATGCTGGCTAAGGCTGCGACCTGTGCTGCAGCATGCTGGCCAAGGTTGTGGCCTGTGCTGCAGTATGTTAGCCAAGGCTGTGGCATGGCATGTTGGCCAAGGCTGTGGCATGGCATGCTGGCCAAGGTTTTGGCTTGGCATGGTGGCCAAGGCTGCGATTCGTGCTGCAACGTGCTGGCCAAGGCTGTGTCATGCTCTGCAGCATTCTGGCCAAGGCTGCTGTCGCATAACTCGTCGTAGTATTAGCAATCCCCTTAGGCCTTAGGAATTTCATTTCAGCATGCACGTCAATCGTTTTTGTGTCTCGAGGTGCACACTTGGGCTATATTATGTGTTCTCGAACCTCGCAGGCAATCGGTCGTAGGAGGGACAGAGAGGGAGGGAGGGACGAATCAGAGTGATGCAGGGATGAATCTCAATGGATCGTGGCAGCAAGGCCACTCTGCCACTTACAATACCCTGTCGCATATTTAATTCATTTGGAAAGGTTCTACTCGCCGCTCGAGATAGGAATTGTACTTCAAGGCGGCCCGCGCGACTCATCTTCTGCGCGGGCTTCACCAACAACACGTGCCTTTGTGGGCTGGATGGCCCCTACTGCGGGTCGGCAAGCGGGCGGTGGGCGCATGCATCGCTTCTAGCTCATATTTTGACTTAGAGGCGTTTAGTCATAATCTATCGCACGGTAGCGTCGCCCCACTGGCTTTTCAACCAAGTGTGATGACCAATTATGTGAATTAACGGTTCCTTTCATACTAGGTTGAAGTATTATTACGACACTGTCATCTGTAGGGTAAAACTAACCTGTCTCACGACGGTGTAAACCCAGCTCATGTTCCCTATTGGTGGGTGAACAATCCAACACTTGGTAAATTCTGCTTCACAATGATAGGAAGAGCCGACATCGAAGGATCAAAAAGCACAGTCGCTATGAACGCTTGGCTGCTATAAGCCAGTTATCCATGTGGTAACTTTTCTTACACCTCTAGCTTCAAATTCTGAAGGTCTAAAGGATCGTTAGGCCACACTTTCACGGTTCGTATTCGTATTGGAAATCAAAATCAAACGAGCTTTTACCCTTATGTTCCACATGAGATTTTTGTTCTCGTTGAGCTCATCTTAGGTCACTTGTGTTATCTTTGCTTCCCCAGCCAAACTCCCCACCTGACAATGTCTTTTGCCCGGATCGGCCAGTCGAGGCTGGCCTTGGGTCTAAAAAGAGGGGCAGTGCCGCACCTCCAATTCACGGATTAAGTAAAATAACGTTAAAAGTAGTGGTATTTCACTTTTTCCATTTTCAACTCCCATTTATCCTACACCTCTCAAGTCATTTCACAATGTCGGACTAGAGTCAAGCTCAACAGGGTCTTCTTTCCCTATTGATTCTGCCAAGCTCATTCCCTTGGCTGTGGTTTCATTGGATAGTAGACAGGGAGAGTGGGAATCTTGTTAATCCATTTATGCGCGTCACTAATTAGATGACGAGGCATTTGGCTACCTTAAGAGAGTCATAGTTACTCTCACTGTTTACCCGCGCTTAGTTGAATTTTTTCACTTTGATATTATGAGCACTGGGTAGAACTCACATTGTGTGAGCATCCGCAGGGACCATCACAATGCTTTGTTTTAATTAAATAGTCAGATTTCCCTTGTCTGTACCAGTTCTGAGTCGACAGTTCGCTGCCCTGGGAAGGCTCGGCGAGGAACTATTCCCAGGCTGTTCCCCGGCCAACATGCAGCGACCCGCTCTCACCGCGGGAGCAGCTCCAGCAGTCTGCTGATAACCAATGGGTTCGAGATTGGGACCCCGTGCCCAGTCCTCAGAGCCAATCCTTTTCCCGAAGTTACAGATCCATTTTGCTGACTTCCCTTGCCTACATTGTTCCATCGACCAGAGGCTGTTCACCTTGGAGACTTAGTGCAATTATGAGTACGACCGGGCGTGGAAGGCACTTGGTCCTCCGGATGTTCAAGGGCCGCCAGGGGCGCACTGGACACCACATAAAGGGCGGTGCTCTTCCAGCCGCTAGACATTACCTCCGGTTGAGCCATTTCCAGGGTGGGTAGGCCGTTAAACAAAAAAGATAACTCTTTCCGAGGTCCCCGCCGATGTCTCCGGACTCCCTAACATTGCCGTTAACCGCCACGTCCCTGTTCAGGAATTTTAACCCGATTCCCTTTCGAAGCACACGCTGAACACGCTCTCTATTGGGCTTTCCCCGACTCTTAGGATCGACTAACCCATGTGCAAGTGCCATTCACATGGAACCTTTCCCCTCTTTAGCCTTCAAAGTTCTCATTTGAATATTTGCTACTGCCACCAAGATCCGCACCAACGGTCGCTCGTGCCCAAGGTTTTGTAGCGATCGCTGCGCCTTCTTACTTATCGGGGCCTGGCATTTGCCCCGACGGCCGGGAATGGGTCGTACGCTTAAGCGTTATCCATTTTTGGGCTAGTTGATTTGGCAGGTGAGTTGTTACACACTCCTTAGCGGGTTCTAGATTAGTGTGCAGTTAGGCACCGTAACCCGGCTTTCGGTTTATCTCACATTGCCAGTTTCGCTTACCAAAAATAACCCACTTGGAGCTTTCAATTTCGTGGCGCGGCTCAATGGAGCAGCCGTGCCATCCTACCTATTTAAAGTTTGAGAATAGGTCGAGGGCGTTGCACCCCTAATGCCTCTAATCATTGGGTTTACCTGATAGAACTCACACCCGAGCTGCAGCCATCTTGAGGGAAACTTCAGAGGGAACCAACTACTAGACGGTTCGATTTGTCTTTCGCCCCTATACCCAAGTCAGACGAACGATTTGCACGTTAGTATCGTTGTGGGTCTCCACCAGAGTTTCCTCTAGCTTCACCCTGCTCAGGCATAGTTCACCATCTTTCGGGTCCCGATAGGCATGCTTATAGTTGAACCCTTCTTAGAAGATGAAGGTCGTTCGACGGTGTAACCCGCGAGGGGATCCCGTTAATCAACTTCCTTGTGCCTTACAAGTTTACTCACCCGTTGACTCGCACACATGTCAAACTCCTTGGTCCGTGTTTCAAGACGGGCTAAATGGGGAGCTCGCAAGCCGGTGCCGGGACCACACAAATGTCGAAGCACGCTTGAGGGTGAGCGCTGCTAGCCATGATCGAGGCAAAGGTGTCTCTGCCGGATTTTTAACTGCTTGGGCTTTGGCCTCTGCCCCAATCCACACCGGTCCACAACCCGAGTCGATCGGCAGACCGGCTAGTCGCCATTCCACATCCGACCGGGGTGCATTGCCAGCCCCCATCCGCTTCCATTTAGACAATTTCAAGAACTCTTTGACTCTTTTTTCAAAGTCCTTTTCATCTTTCTCCTGCGGTACTTGTTTGCTATCGGTCTCTTACCCGTATTTAGACTTGGGTGGAATTTACCGCCTGATTAGGGCTACATTCCCAAATAACTCGACTCGTAGACAGCTGTAGACACCCCATTTTTGACCATCCTTAAGACTTGGGTGCCACTGATTGATCATTCGATGGTGCAAGCTATGCAGTGCAAAGGTTCAATTTCTTTGGCAAGAGGAGAGAGTCAAATCCCAGCCTTACACCCCATTTTTTGGACCAAAATGATTGTGACCAAAAATATTTTAAACCTTAAAACCCTATCTTTCAAAACATTTTTGAAAATGCTTCTACGATGTTCTGAGGCTCGCATTTTGTTAAATGTTATGCTTTTTGGTAAACCGAGCAAAGACAAAGTTGAAATGAATGAAAGAGAGGTGAATTATTTGGAAAAAATCTTTAAAACACCTTATTTAGGGGTTTGGAGTTGAAGAAAATTGGAGGAGAGGGAAGAAACCCAGTTGGGGAAGAAGTTGGGCATGAATCGTTAAGGGAGAGTTGAGCGACCCTCCCTAAATTAGGCCTATATGTTTGCACACTTGGATTTCAGCTATGGGGCCACCACCACTGGAAAGAGGACTTTTGGGGCTTCATTCTGTACTCAAGAATCTCCTAAAGCCGAGGCCAAATGAGGGAGATATGGCTGGTTGAAGTTAGGCATCAATCCGGTTGGACCGAAACTGAGAAGTCTTCACTAAAAGAGGGATATCTCTTAGCACGCATGGAATTTTGATGTTAGGCTGCCACCATTTGAAATCTTACTTATGGGGCTTTAATTTAGGCATAAGAATGACCTGCAAAGGAGTCCAGACAAAGGAGATATGTCCGTTTGAAGTTGGGCTTGGAAGTAGATTTTTGGTGGATGGCCGGCCACCACAAGTGGACAACGACCATTTTTCTCCTTTTTCAGCCTTGTAGGCCCCGTTTTGGCACTTGTCGGCCACTTGTTCCCCTCACCGGCCACTTGAAGTGGACGGTCGGCTAGAGGAGGTGGCCGGCCGGCCACTTAAAGTGGCCAACGACCATTTTTCTCCTTTTTCAGATATTTTCTTTGCCAGCTGTGCCAGCTGTTGATCATTGAAGGCCATCTCCATACACGTGTATGGAGGGATGGAAGCAAGCTTTTAGCTTGATTTTCTATATGATGGGGGGCCTCTCCCTCATTTGAGGGGTTCAAAATTTTTGTGAGCAAACTTTCACTCTCTCTAGAATCCTGTCTCTCTTCCTATATTGTGCTTAAAAGTGAGTTTTCTTTACATTTTTGCATACAACCTCTTGACCAAATACCTTCATCTTGGAGCTGAGGTCCTTGGAGGTCCTATTTGAGGTCTAAAGCTTGGTTTTAGCTTAGAATTCTTGCTGTTTTGTTGCTGTGCTTCAAGGGTAAGAACTTGTCCCTTTTAAGCTTTGTTTTGGTTAAGTGCTTGGCCATCTTTTTACACTATTTTGAGGCTGGTTCTAACCTCTAAAAACTTTTTCTTTTAAGGTTCTAAAATAGTGGTTTGAGTCTTGTTTGGTTAGGGGGGTGTTTCATTTCTTTGCTCCTTGGCTTATAAAGCTTTTTGAGCCTTCTTTCAAAGCTTTTGAAACCCCCTTTTCTTGGCCTTTTAACCACTGAATTCCAGAGGAATTTCAGTGGTAGAAAGTTGGTTTTGAGGACCAAAATAGGAGGGGGTGGTCCCCCCTCCTTATATCTTGTTTGCATGTGTAGATGGCCTAGTATTTGAGCATGCTTTTCTACATTTTTGTAGCCTAGTTGAAGCATGTTTTTGGCCTTATTTTAACATGTTATAACTCTATTTTTGGCTGGATAGAGCACCTCTTGTTTGCTTCTTACACTTGTAGTGTAATTTTGCTTACTAGCCTAGCATGCCTAATGAGTTAGCCTATCATTCTAGCTTGTGTTAGCTCAACTCCAGCACATTTTTGCTACTGATTTAGCATGCCTTAACTCTGTTTTGAGTGGTCTTGGTCATATGAGACTTGTTATGCATGGTTGTAGTGCAAAGGCCTTGACTAGCTTAGTGATTTAAGGCCCCTAACATGCTTTGCTTGAGTTGTTTGCATGTCATAGCATCATTTCACACATGATTTCAGTGCACGTAGCCTTGTCACACTCTCACATATTCCACTCTTTCATTACTTTTGAGAGGTGTGCTTTGTGCCTTGTTTATGAGCCAATACATGAGCATGTCTTTCTTGCTTTCCATGCTACCATTTCAGCTTGTTTTGGCCACTGTTTTGGCATGTATGAGGTTTGTCTAGGGCTGGTTTGGCCATTTGAGTTTGATATTGCATGGTTCTAGTGTAAAGCTCTTCACTAGATTTAATGCTTAAGTCGCTTAACATGTTGTACATGAGTTGTTTGCATGTTAGAGTCTTGTGTTTCATGCCATTTCAGCACTGAAATTCTACCACCTCCCTCATTTCTTCATTTTTCTATTTGTTTTGAGGGTTGGTTAGTCTTAAAGTTGTGTTCAAGCTTGAGATTGAGGCTTGTGCTTAAATGCCTTTAACCCTCTTTTGAGGGTTTCTCCTAGTCAAAGGCATGGTCTCTCTCATGTCTTAAGTCATCTTTTGACTAACCTATCTCTCATTAGAAGACTTTCATATTTGGACAAATCAATTAAAGAATGGTTTGGTAACTTAAAATGTGTAAACAAGAATTGAATCAAGTAAAACATGGCCAAGATAAGCATGATTGTTTGCATTGCATTGTGTTCAATCGGACATTATATTGAACACAAGGAAGATTGGCCCATTTCATACTCAAAGTGATGAAAATGAGGCAATCTTCCTTTGTCTCCATTGCCCTTGATCATGCATGATGGGGTAGTGGTCCTAGAGTCTTGTTTTGTGCATTTATTGAATGTGTACAAGTTGGATCTTTGGCCATCATGCATTCAAAATGCTTGATTGGTGGTCTTGGATTCAATAGTGCAACCCCTTTGATGTTTTGTGATGATAAGGAGGGGCATAGTACAAACATACTCCATTTTCCTCTGGTTTGAGCTCTGTTGCAGAATGGTGACTGTAGACGTCCCCGAACGCATCCCGGGGAGGGTGCGACTTCCCCCCGTTCTGGTTCGATATTGGGTCACTACAGTTCAAAGGACTCAAATGTCACGGTTCTTAATCTTGAACCAAAGAGTCCAACTCTGGCAAATCGTTTTGAAGAAAAACTGATTTTTGAAAAGAAGTGCCAAACATGGACTGCTTTGCCAGATTACAGAGTCGCCACCTAAATATTTTAAAATGGGGAAATTTAGGAAACCCTGACTCGATGCCGAAGGCCACGTGTCCGTCATCACCAAAGTGATCTTGGCTCGGGAGCTCGGGTACGATCGGGGAAGGTCAGCTATGAGCACCCCCTCTCGCCCGGTCCGAAGACCGGCCTCTACTAACCGTGATATCTGATTTTGAAAACATTACATGTTCTTATTCCGGTTATTAGCCTAGAATTACTATGTTATGCGCACAGCAAACAGGTATAGACCAAATCGCCTAAATTGGAACAAAACATTGCATGTTTGTTTTGAAAATGGTTTGCTACTCGTAAGTAGGCTAAAATGCAGATTTTGCCACCCTCAAGTGGGCTTTTAGAAAAGACAGTTTTGCCACTATCTAGTGGGCTTTAAAACTCACAGTTTTTAATGCATTGTCCCAATTTAGGTAATTCAACCTCTATCCACAGGCATTCAAGAAGTTATATCACATAAGCAGCTAGCTTCATGGTAATCATGCTATCATGGCAACACTCACACGCATGCAAGGATGCTAAAGCATAAAAGCTCACCTAGTACTCCGAGCCAAAACAGAAACCAGTTAGTAATCATATGCATGATCCTAGTTCATGTTAAGTGGCTAATGCAACACATGCAAAGATGCAATCTAGACAGGCTCGGCTATCCTAAACATGGCACGTGGAATGCTACAAATAACACGTATTCAATTTGGAATTGAAATACAATGCAGCTTGTATGATGTGCCGAGCCCGATGCATGTGTAACAAATGTATGGATGCACGCATGCATTGCATAAGGTATGCTAAAATAAACGTGCCCTAATACTAACCATCAAAGCAAGTAAATAAAAGGGAAGAAAGAAATGGGGGTTGGAAGACATACACACACTCACCCACACTTATTACAAATATGCCCTCACACAGAGGGACCCGAAAGAATAATACAGTCCCAAAATAATACAGTCCAAATACAGAATAAATTAATTATTACAGAAATTTCTAATTATCAAATTAAATTTAACATAAAAAGAAGAGGGGCCTCAGCCCTGCCTCGGGATGCGCGAATGATGCATGCTCGAATCCGACTCGCCCAGAAACCCGTATCATAACACTGCTGCCTCTGTTCTTGTTGCCCTGTCTCTCCAAAAATTGCCAAAGTCTCAGGACCTTCTCCCTGAACTTTGAGGATCACCATCGACTGAATAGAATGTCCACCGGTCGTGTAAAATAGTCACCGGCTGTCAATGGGGTTACCGGCCACCCATATAGTGCCGGTCGGCACAAAATTCCTGCAGAGGACAGTTTGACAGCAACAGCAGGCAGACAGTGCATGATATGGATTTTAGAGCAAATGTAAGCATGGTCAATGCTTCCTATCATGTATGGGACTCAAGGAAGCATGACCCTTGGTTCTTGGGCCATCAATTATGCATCTCGGTGCATGATGGCCTAAGGAACCAAGATTGCATTTCAATGTGAAAATGTATGCAACACACAAATGAGACCAAAACCTTATCATGCATGGATCAAAGGCCTTGGTGACGTGAGGGTTAAGTCAAGTTGCACCACTTAAAGTGTGAACTCCTCTCAATCCCCATGCTTGGTTTGACAACCCCGAACCAAGCCATGAAATGCATGTATGCAGCATAGCTCAACAATGCAATGTGATGCTAAGGTACAAGGCATGCCAAATGCAATGCAACTATCATGTTAAGCATGCAAAACACTAGAGTATGCAAGGTGCTAATGTCATACAAACATTGGCCAATCAAGCAATGAGACCAACATACTACAACACTTAAAGAATCAATTAAGCAATAGACATGAGGCATGCATGTGATGGTGGACTAGATCACAATGGGGCAGCCCTCAAACCAACCCAAAACAGTGGCAAAACATGCCCAAAATGGTGACCAAAATACATGCTAATATGCAAGCCAAAGGGCCTAAGGTTAAGGCACAAAGGGAGCACTCCTTGCTACCATTAAAATGGCCACTCATGGCATATATTAGACCGCCAAAAATAGATTTTAACAAATGAAATGAGCCCCCAAAACCCAACAACAAGGCATCCCAAATGCTCTAAACATACAAACATGCACAATGCTCACTTTAAAGCATAAGAGACCAACATTTCAAAAGATGGAAGAGATGATACATGGAGGCATATAAGCATGGCATAAGGACTGAGATGGCATATTAGATGATTCCAAATCACTAAAATGGCCTAACCAATGCATGTTCATGAATCATATGCTCAAGGCTAACAAGCCATCATGCGAAACAAACATGTCAAGCATGCCAAAGATGACCAAAAAAAAAAAAAACAGTGGCTCACAGCCCCTAGACATGGCAAAATGATGCTAATATCTTCATGAAGTGAGGCTCATACATGCAAGAAACATGACCTAAACTCATGGCTCATTTCTAGGCAAACTAAAGCATTACAAAGCAAGTGTAAGAAACATGCTAAGGACCACAAAACCAACCAAAAACAGAGATGACATGTGATCCAAAACACCCAAATAAGCTCTGAAATGAGGGCATATAAGACTAAAAATGCATGCTACCATGTGAGCCAAAGTGAAGACCAAAGAGGGACAAAGGGGAGGGGGGTGTCCCTCCCCTATATACGACTCCAAAATACCTCCCTCACCACTGAAAACCCACTGGTTTTCAGTGGTGAGAAGACCAAAAACACCAAGTAAGTAAAGCTTCAAGAAAAGACACCAAAATGGCCAAAACAAGGCCTAAGAGGATGAGACTCTACCCAAACCACAAAACAATCTTAATGAATGTTCTTAAGCAAGGAAAAACAAGCCTTTTTTATGTTAAGCACAAAGCCAAAAACACAAAGCAAGATGGGTAGAAAGTTAGTGCAAGAATGGGGAATCTAAAGTGAAGTGCTCACCCTTGAAGATCCTTTGAAGAACAGATGGTGCAGCCCTCTTCTAGTCATCAAAATCAGTCCAAAAGCTCAACAAACAACCCTCCAAGTCTCTCAATCTCGGAGCTTGGTGTAATAGTGTGTGTAATGGTGCAAAAGTAAGGCAAAACACACTATTTAGGCCTAAAACACACACACAAGGATGAGAGAGAGGAAGATATAGATATATATGGATATATATCAGAGGTATAGAGATATATCTCTAGTTTTTGCTCCCAAAAGTTCTAACCTAGCTCAAGGGGGGGGAAGGGAGCTTATATAGGCCAAGGAAAGCTCTTAACTTAGTGGCTAAGCAAAGAGAAAAAGGGTCAAAGGGGTCAAGGGGGTGCAAGGCTTCTTGGAGAAGCCAAAACAGCTGGCCAAGCTTCTCCAAGAAGCTTGGCCAAAAGGGTTCAAGCTTCTAGAAGCTTTAGGGGTTCAAAGATGCACATGGGCCAATCCTATGCACGGGGAGGAGTGATGGTGTAATCCAGCTGGCACAGCTGGCATGCACCATGCCTCAGGGGGTTCAGAAGGGTCACCGGCCGGCCAAAAATGTCACCGGCACAAAAAAGTGCCAGTCGGCCAAATATAATGCCGACCGGCCGTAGGTTTTAACAAAACAGTGCCGGTGGTACAAACATGCAGCCGGTGATTATAGTGGAGGGCCGGTAGGGGTGTGGGGATGGCCAACAAGGCATTCCCCGCCCTTGAAGGCAAAAACACAAGAGTTTGGTGCCAAAACCGAACACGAAACAGCCGAGTTAGGAGGTCCTGAGACGAGGCGCGCTGCCAAGGCCTCCGGGAACTCCCAACGAACACAAACATGGATAATCACCGAGTGTTCAAACGGTGACGTCCAAGTCTTGAGGATGGTCAAAAATGGGGTGTCTACAGTGACACAACACACCAGTGGCCGGCAGTGCCTCATTGATGGCCGGCATTGCTTCATCCTTGGCCGGCAGTACACATTTTGGCCGACAGGTGGCCGG
Organism: Camellia granthamiana; assembly: GCA_036172215.1. Taxonomy (NCBI): domain Eukaryota; kingdom Viridiplantae; phylum Streptophyta; class Magnoliopsida; order Ericales; family Theaceae; genus Camellia; species Camellia granthamiana. The sequence goes on along the minus strand of CM069917.1, from coordinate 992,913 downwards.
CAACAAGCTCCCATGGTCGGCAGGCCACTGGTGCATTCCTCAGCATTGGTTTGGTAAGGTGGAGCAGAAAGTTCTTGGAGACACCATGCAAACATAGCCTCTCAAGAGCAAACCGGTGGGCTTTTCAGGGCGAGAAACCGAATGCATGCATGTTCAACTCCTTAGAGTACAGCTGAGGTAGCATTGTTTGAAGCTTTACTTGTTAGTTAGCATGAAGTTGTAATTTAATTAATTAATTTGTTAACTAGTTAAAGTGTTGTAATAATTAGTAAGTAATTTGCTAGTTATTCAATTTGGTTGTGTAATAAGTAGTCTAAATTAGATTAATTAGATTAGTTGACTAGCTTAGCTTAGATTAGCTTAGCTTATTTATTCGAACCCTCCTTCGCGAGGGCGCAATGTTGTAATAAGTGTGCGTGTGTGTGTGCATGTCTTCCAGCCCCACTTCTTTCTCCCTTTTACTTAACCACTTTCGATGGTTGGTTTTAGGGCACATTTTGATTAGCATACCTTATGCTTTGCATGTTTGCATCATTCATTTGTAATGCATGCACCGAGGCTCGGCGCATCATACAAACTGCATTGTATTTCAATACACTTATTTGAATACGTGTATCAAATCGTTGCATCCATATGCCATCTTAGATAGCCGAGCCTATTTAGTTGCATATTACATGTGTTGCATTAGGCATGTTTTATAGTTAGGAACATGCATATTTCTAACTAGCTTTTGTTTTGGTTCAGAGTACACTGTAAGTTTTACGCTTTAGCATACTTGCATGAGTGTGAGTGTTTCCATGATAGTATGCTTGCCATGAGGCTATTTGCTTAAGTGATTAACTGCATGAATGCCTATGGGTGAAGGCTTTATTGTTTGAATTGGAATAATTCGATGAATATATGTTTTAAGCCCACTTTGCGAAGTGGCAAATCATGTTTTAAAGCCCACTTGTTTGGTGGCAAATCCACGTTTTGGCCTACTTGCGAGTAGCACTTTCAAACCATTTTTGAAAACAAACATGAATTGTTTTGTTCCAATTCTCGTGATTGAGTCTATACTTGTGTGTGCGCCACATAGTAAAGATAGCTAATAACCGGAATAAGAACACATATGTTTATAAAACAATATTTCATGGTAGTAGAGGGCGATCCTTTGATTGGGCGAGCGGGGGTGCTCATTGCATGACCTTCCCGTCTCGTACCCAAGCTCCCGAGCCGACGCAACTTTGGTGATGACGGACACGTGGCTGTAGACACCCCATTTTTGATCGTCCTCAAGACTTGGACATCACCGTTGGAACACTCGGTGATTATCCATGTTTGTGTTCGTTTGGAGTCCCCGGAGGTCTCGGCTACGCGCCTTGCCTCAGGATCTCCGAACTCGACCGTTTTGTGTCTGGTTTTGCACCAAACACTTGTGTTTTGCCTTGGAGGGGCAGGGAATGCCTTGTGAGGCATCCCTACACATCACCGGCTGTAGCTTGAGGCCACCGACTGTTGTTTGTGTCCATCGGCCATATATTTGGCCGACCGGCACTCTTTTTGGCCGACCGGCCATCAATTTTGTCAAAATGACAATTTTGGCTAGCCGACTACTGTTCATCTACTTTTTGTAGATATTTTGTGCCAGCTGTGATAGCTGGCACCCACCCCATTCCCCTCCATACATGTGTATGGGGGGATTTCCCTCTTGGATGGCTTGTTTTGTAAGCCTTACAAGAGGGAATTGCCTATATAAGAGAGCTTCTTCTCTTGGCATGAGGGTTAGACATTTTAGACAGCTTTTGTAAAGCTTGAGCTCTAGGGTTAGGGTTAGATACATATTCTATCTCTATAAGTGTGTGTTTTGTCCTACTTTTGCTCACAAACACACACCAACACACCATCTCTTGGATTTGAGACCTTTGGAAGGTTGTTTTAGTGTTTTGGAGCTGGATTAAAGCCAAGGAAGGCTGTTGGAGCATTGTTTGTGAAGAAAGGCTTCAAGGGTAAGAAACTTCCCTTTTATTTCCCATTTTTGCATTGCTTTTCTACCTATCTTAGAACTATTTTTGTGTTTAGTGTATAACATAAAAAAGTTCTGTTTTTTAGCTCTCTTGATTGTTTGTTAAGAGTATTTTGTGGTTTGGGTTTTTTTGACCCCTCCTAGGCCTTGTAAGGCTCCTTTTTGTGCTATTTTGTGCAAGTTTTGGGACTTTGGTGTTTGGGCCTCTTCACCACTGAAATCTTGAGGGATTTCAGTGGTGAAGACGGTGCCTTAAAGTCTCAAAAAGGGGAGGGCCACCCCCTCTCCTTGTTGTCCTTGAAAAGGACCAATGTTAGCCTCTTAAGGAAGCATTATGTCTAAAGGTTTGTTGATCATGCCATGGCTGTATTTTATACTTATATTGTCATGATTTAACTTTGTGTTAAGTTGGTTTTGGTACACCATGCATGCCTAGCATACCTACCATGTAATGCCTTGTTATTGCCTTAATATGCCTTAGGTTGTTAGCCTTTGTTCTAGCATGTTTTAGGCTAAGCCTTGTGAAGGTTTTGTGCTCATTTTGCCATGTATTAGGTCTGTCCATAGTTGCTTGGGTCGATCTTGGCATGCTTAGTATAGCTCCTTTGTATTTGAGCTTGTATGCTTCAAGTAGGTGAATGTGTAGCATGCATTGCTTGCATTAATTTAGTGGTTTAGAACCATCCTACATGTCATTTCAGTCCTTTTGACATGCTCATATGCTTGCCTTGGACACCTCTTTGATGTTTCAAAAGCTCATGTTGTATGCTCCATATTTTGGCCATTATGCATGCTTTTGAATTTGAGCAACTTAGATGCCATCTAAGGGTCCCCTTTGCATGGTCAAGGTCTGCCTTGAACCTGTTTTAAGCCTTCTTGGTCTTGTGAGGTTTGGTTGGCTTAGCTATGGTTTAAGCCTCCTTGACTTGTTTCAAGTACTTGGACCATTTGCATGCCATTGTTTGCTTCATTTGAGTTGGTTTGGCACCACATTCTAGCATGATTTTTTAGAGCTTGTGTTACATGCTAATTGCCCATGTTATGCCTCTGTTAAGTGTGCTTGAGAGTGGCCCTTTTGATGCTTAAGTGTTGGACCATAACATGTGCATGTGTGTGTGTGTTTTAATCCTCATTTCATAGTGCTTTGGCCACTGTTTTGGGCCTACTTAGGGCTGTCCAATTCATGTTTAAGCCTACCCTTTATTTGGTTTGCATGCTTACCTTGCATGTTCGCTTATATGCTTGCATAAGTGCCTTGCCATGCCATGTTGCATCCTTAGCTTGTATGCCTAGGTTGCATTGCATCTTTCATGCATGCCTTGTCCCTTGATTTAGTGATTGGGATTGGGCCTTTGATTGTTTGTATGCATTACATTTGAAATTGAAAATGCACACTTGGCCTCTTGGGCCATCACGCATTCAAATGCGCGATTGGTGGTCCAAGAACCAAGGACCATGTCCCTTTGAGTCCTACACATGATAAGGGGTAAGGTTGGTGCATATATTGCTTGAATTTCATTGCCATGCAAGTTCTGTCCTCTGCTGCTGTGAGTTGCAGGTTCTGCAGGAACTTTTTGCCGACCGGCAATATTTAGTGCCGACCGGCAATGTATTGGTGGCCGATAGCCTCATTTCCAGCCGATGATCACATCTTGCTGCCGATGGTAATTCTATTTAGCCGGTGGTGTCCCCCAATGTCCAAGGAAGCATTCCTGAGACTTTGGCAATCTCCAGAGGGGAATAGCAGGGAAAACAGAGGCAATCCATGCATGGCAGTGCAATTCCGAGCAGGACCTGAGCATGCGTTGCATCAGGCTCTCCTCCCGAGGCGGTTTACTGTTTTTCCTAGTTTAGTTAGTTGTTAACTAATTAGGTAATTTGTAATATTTAATTAGCTTGCGTAGTTAATTAATTTGTATATTCTTTTGGTCCCTCCGAGTGAGGGCGAATCTGTAATAAGTGTGGGTGCGTGTGTGTGCATGTCTTCCAATCCCCACTTCTTTCTTCCCTTTTATTTACCTGCTTATGATGGTAGATTAGGGCATGTTTAAATTAACATACCTTATGCTATGCATGCATGCATCCATACATTCGTCTTGCATGCACCGGGCTCAGCGCATCATGCTAACTGCATTTGTACTTCAATTCCCAAATTGAATACGTGCATCAATTGATTGCATATCACATGCCATGTTTAGGTTAGCCGAGCCTGCTCTAATTGCATCCTGTATGTGTTGCATTAGTCAAATTGCCATGAACTAGGACCATGCATGTTTGCTAACTAGTTTAATGTTTTGGCACGGAGTACGATGTAAGTATTTTCATGCTTTAGCATACCGCATGCATGTGAGTGTTAACATGACAGCATGCTTACCATGTGGCTAGATGCTTATGTGATAAACTGTTTGAATGCCTGTGGGTGAAGGTTGGATTGCCTGAGTTGGAAAAACTCGTTGAAATCCGTGTTTTAGCCTATTTGCGAGTAGCAAATTCCAAAGTACTTTTTTTTTCAAGACAAACGGATATGCAATGCTTATTTCCAAATTAGGCGATCTAGTCTATACTTTTGTGTTGTGCGCATCACATAGTAATCCTAGGCTAATAACTGGAATAAGAACACATAACGTTTTCAAAAATGGATATCACGGTTAGTAGAGGCCGGTCTTCGGACCGGGCGAGAGGGGGTGCTCATAGCTGACCTTCCCCGATCGTACCCAAGCTCCCGAGCCAAGACAACTTTGGTGATGACGGACACGTGGCCTTCGGCACCGAGTCAGGGTTTCCTAAATTTCCCCATTAAAAAATATTTAGGTGGCGACTCTGTATCTGGCAAAGCAGTCCATGTTTGGCACTTCTTTTCAAAATCTATTTTTTTTTCTCAAAACGATTTGCCAGAGTTGGACTCTTTGGTTCAGATTAAGAACCGCAACAAACAAAAGGGGAGTCCGAACTGTAGAGCGAGGCCCCCCGCGGGCTTGTTACAGTTTCTGGCGACTCTGCTGGGGATTTTAGAGAGCTTGACTCGAACTCGTGATATGCTGTTTTGATTTCATTTATGTGTCTCTTTGCATTGCATGTGCATTGGTGCGCCTAGGACACCGTGTTTGCCATCTGCCATTCCTGAACGGTTTGCCGGAGGCTTGTCTTGTCAAGGCATGACCATAAGGCTGACTGGTTATGGGCTCTGACAGCATGGGAACACAAACCCCGATTTTACCGGGGCACCCTTTTTGACCATTCGACCTAGTGCATATTCGGAATCCATAGTGACCATTCCAAACTAGGACAGGTCGCTTACCCGATGTTAGGTTGTTTGAAACCGCTGTGTGCGTAGCGAAACCCTAGCTCCTGACACAATAGGACAAGGAAACCCTACCCCAACATAGGGGTGTATTGGCTCTCATTTACCTGCTATGTGCTTTTAGAGTGTATCTCCACAGGAATGCGCATGTCAGTTTGCAAGATTGGGTATCCGGCCTGAGGGCACCGGTATCGGTGTTGTTGAGAATCAGTTATGTCTGCGGGTATCAGCTCAGTTTTGAACAGTGATTCTGGGGAACAGTGATCAGTAGTAGAGTGCAGTTGTTCGGCTACACCCGCATTTGATCTATTTGGGGCTGAAATACTGCTTGTTTTCCGTTTCAGTTCAGAGATTTAGAGAGTTGATCCAGAATAACTAGTGTCTTCTTCTTGCTGAGGCAGAACTTAGCATGACGCAGAATTCAGAAGAGATCGTGGTCATGACGGCCGCGTTGGATCAAGGAATCACCCTACACAGTGAGACTATTGTTGATATGCCGCATCCACCCAGATCGCCGGTTGCGCACCCAGTTTGGGCCCCTCAGCTATATCAGGCTCGTGAGCCTACTACATTTGAACTAATGGGGATGATAGGTGATCTCCAGAGGTCTGTGGCGGATCTCGCTTATGGGATGTCAGCTTCACCGCCAGCTGCATCGTACGCCGGGAGCTTTGTACCCCAGGAACCCCTGCTATTGGGCCGAATTGTTATTGAACTTAGTCAACCAGAGATGGCCTCCAGTTATAACAATGACGTATCAACATCAACCCAAACCCTTAATCAGGCTGAGGCCAGAGGTAAAGACAAGATGAAGGCAGATGCCGATCCTATCGAACAACTGCTGTGGGCAGTCGAGGCTTTGAAAGCCGGGGGGATGAACAAGCAACAGATATCCGCAGTTGTGTCGAAAGCTGTGGAGGATGTTTTCCCCACTCCGCCTGAGGGCAGTTCCAGTCAGTCAGAGAACCGGGATAGGCCCCGTCATGCCAAAACAGTTCTTCCCGCTCCCAACCCTGTATCTGGGAAGGATTAGAAATCCAAGGCCGCACCCGCCGATCCGTTCGCTAGTGCATCTAGCAAGAGTGCTCAGGCTCTAAAGTACCTGCCCCGAGGGCGTAGGGTCTTCCATGCTCTCTACATGCCATTGTCCAAGGCACTTCAGATCCTTGCCGAGAGGGGACACCTTAAACCCCTGGAGCCTCGGCCTCTCCCGAAGAATCTCCCTGCTACTCATGACCCTGCTCAGTACTGCGCGTACCACCAGCAGACAGGCCATACTACCGACAATTGTTTCTGCCTCCGTCATGAGGTGCAAGATTTGATTGACAGCGAGGTTATCCTCCCGCCCACCTCAGCCAAGTCTGTTACTACCCAGCTATTGGATTTTGAGGATGCAGATACTGTGAGTATGTGATCAGGATGGGACCACTTGTGAGCGGCACCCAGTGTTTTTGATGTGGCGTCTGGCACGCATTTTGAGCATCTGCGAATGCTAGTTTTGTAAAATCTGGCTTGGGTATCGAGTCAGTCGTTGTTTCGTTTTGCTTTGAGTCTGTCTCATTGTCTTGAGTCAGTCCTTTTGCTTACGGGTCTGTCTTGTTGTAGCGAGTCAGTCCCCTTTGTATAGAATACCAGGTGATTCCGGGGTTGTTGCCTCGAACGCCGTTTTGTAATTATCCTTTTGTTTTTCCTTTTGAAGCCTGTCTCGGTTGAGGAGCTAGTCACAATCAGGGAATCTGAATGAAACAACTGCGGTTGTCACGTTTCAGTACTTATCGCTGTTTAAGCTAGTTGTGCCAGAGGATGTGAATGGAACGACGATACATACCACCTACTCTCTTGTGCCTTAAACATCGTTGTAATGACCTAAGCTTTTCATAAAAACCCTTTTCGAACACTGCGGTGATAAAAACGAAGAGGAAGGAATTCCTCGGGTTTTGCAAAATTTTGATCATTTTGAGAGAAAGAGAGGCACGCTAAGCTTTTAATGAATGGAATCATGCTTGTCGGCGTGAGTACTGAGAAGGATCTTGGTTCGATCCAGACTGGTTCCACACTATCTTCAGCGCGAGTGATTTGTTGCTTTCTTAAAAACTTTCAAAAACAAAATGTCTTGCGCGGCCTTGCGAAGACCTGTGTGGAATCGCTCTTGAGATTGTGCAGCCTAGGATCACTCTCAGCCTCAAGATTCAACCTATTTGTTTCAAACTTGGAATCCATTCATAACATCCAACAGCCAACTGCCATGAAAGACCCGCGTGGCCAGATTTGAAGCAGCCCTCGAGTAAGAGGCACCAAAGTCAGATCAAGAAGATCAGATCCCACCAGGCAAGGCTCGTGAAACAACCGTGATGGACTTTTCTACAAATCAACACAACCGTCACTCTCCTGGATACAGAGAGGCTTCAATCTCAAAACCATTTGGCGTGGGCTTGCTACACTTTTACCCTTTGAGAGGCTCGCTGGGCCGAAAACCCGGAAGGGCGACCCAGGCAAAAGTTAGAGCAAAGGAAAAAAAGGGAATAAAAAAAGAGAAGAAAAAAAGAAGCAAAAAAGATAAAAAGAACAAAAAATAGCAAAAGAAATAAAGAAATAAAAAAAAGAATGAAATGAAAATGCAAAAGAAAAGAATGAAAAAAAAAGAGAAGAAAAACATAGCTCGCAAGGTCGAAAACCTGCAACAGGTGCCTTGGCAAAAGTTAGAGCCTAAACAGTGAAGGTTAAAATACCCGAGTGTACCTTAACCGGAACTACGTAAGGCTTGATTCCCATGTTTGGGATACGTAGGCAACTTCATCCTGAAGTCCAGCCCCCAACGCTTCCATAGCGTTTCAGTCCATGTCATGGTTTTGATCACTTGTGCCTCCTCCGAATCCGATGTCTCGATTGCAGCAACCTGGAACTACGTGATCAACTTCCTCTTGAAATCCAACCACCAACACCTTCCAGGTGATTGTGTCCATATATTGATTCCAACCGTCTTCGTCTCCTCCGCGTCCGAGGGTCCGATCGTCATCAACGAGGACTGGCTTACAGCATGCCGTGGCATCATCCAAACAAGGGGCAACTTTCCGTTGCCATACAGTGCCATAAGTTGCCTTGAGATGCCGTCCAAACCAGGGGCAACTTTCCGTCGCCTTATCCCCTTTTAAGCCAGGGGCAATTTTCCATTGTCCTCGATCCGAGGTTGCGCATCCCGAGGGTAAGTTCCGTGCTCGTTGAGCATTGACTGTTTGCAAAAATAGTTTTTGAAAATTTTTACTGAGGTTGACTTATTTTTTTCGAAAACTATTTCATCTTCCAAAATTGGACCATGTTTGGACCCAAAAAGGAAAATTTTCGGTGCTCACAGCCTGACTTGCATGATTTTCAAATCAAAAATCGAACAAGTGTGTCAATCCGACTCTCATTTTTGATCAAAACTGTTTTACAAAACAAAAAATGGTCGAAGTGATGAACTAGGGGCACAGTTGAGTCGAGTGTTCTGTCTCCCCCCCTCATCGTCAACACACTTGCCGGAAAGGCACTCTATCTACCAAAAGAAGTGGCTGCAAGGTAGCTGCATCGGGCATGAACCCACAACCTCTCGTTTACCCATCAACCACTCTGGGGAGGGATGAAAAATGAGAGAATAAAGAATAGAGAGGAGTAAGTCGAGAGAAAAGTAAGAAAAGGGTTTTTGAAAAAAAAAAAACGAGCCTGAGGGCCGAGTGATGTGAGTATCACAAATCAGAAAGGGTGGGAAGTATACCCGGACGAACTGGCTCCCCGACATTTGAGGTCTCCCATTTCGTAAACACGTCCGTGTGTCGTGTCTTTTGATTTCTCGGTCTCGATTTTAGCTTTGAGTCCTTTCCGAGCATGTTTCGTTATGTTAGGACGTGTGCCTTTTGTTTCTTTGTTTGAGTCTGTCTCGCTGTGTTCTGTGGTAGGCTCGATACCCCGGTTGAAAACCCTTCTTTATTTCAAAAAAATCGTTTGTGCTCGGAATGCTGTGCCATTCTCTACATTTATGCGAGGCAGGAGAAGGAAAGGCAAAATTTGGGACATCCGAGTGCGTTTCAACTTCAACTGTTTCAGTCTTTGTGGCTCGTCTTGATTAGATTGAGCTGTTTGTTCAGGATTTGCTATGCATAGAATGAACCGAGTGCCATGCTGCGGGCTGTATATAGGTCAATCCCCAGTAGAGTATGGGCTGTATATTCAGTTTGAGTAGTGGTTTGTATGAGTTGTTTGCTGTTAGTTGGTGGGCTATCCGATTATCATAGTGCAAGTGCTCAATTTACAAGTGTTCAATTTTTAGACAACAGATCAATATCATTTACATTTGAGGTGTAATATGATGCAATGCAGTGCAAAGTATGAAATGTGCAGATATAACACTCTTTTAAACAAAAGTTTGTTTCATTTCATATCATCTTTTCAAGTACACAGTTTTGGGAACAGAAGCCTGCCTGCGGCAGTACAAAGTACCCTAACTACTAACAAAAAGGGGAAAATGCAAAAAAGAAGAAAAACAGTAAAAATCTGTATCGAATGTCAAATGGCCCCGGGGCTATCAATCTGTCCTAGTCCTCTTCCTGGACGAAGGTCCAGGAGCATCATCACCAGGAGCACCACCAGGAACATCACCGTCTGAGCCCGAGTCCGAGTCAGTACCGCCTCCGGTCTCCTCCCCAGATGACCCCGCCTCTGCCTCGGAGTCGGACTCGGACTCATCATCCTCGTCATCAGGAATGGGTGCCCGAGAGCTACTCCTAACATGAGTACGCCCTCCCCTGCTACGGGGACGTGCAGTGTCTCCACGCCCTCCTCGAGCAGGAATAGAAGACTCGGCTGGAACACCACCCGCCAGCGGAATTTGGAAGGGAGGCTGAAAGTACATAAGAGATAAATGCATCAGAATACCGTGAGCAGTATATCAATGCAGAATACAGTGTATGAGTACAGTGTATGGGTGCCGTGAGCAGTATATCAATGCAGAATACAGTGTATGAGTACAGTGTGTGAATGCCGTGAGCAGTGTATCAGTGTATAAGTACAGTGTGTGAATACCGTGTATCAGATGCCGTGAGCAGTTTATCAGATGTTGTGTTGTGCATCAGATTATATGAAACAGTTTGTGTATGGTTTGTGGCTGTGGTCAGAAAGAACATACCGGAATGCTGTAAAGGGCTAGGAGGTCGAAGGTCCGCTGTAGCATCCCCATCATGGAGGCATTCATCTCCAATGACTGCCGGGTGTACTCGGAGGACGCTTGCAAAAGTACTAGATGCATCAACATTCTGTGGAATACCAAATAAACTGAAATGAAATAACTGTACAAGAATGCAGTAATACATACCGGAGGCAAGTCGGGGACACCGACTAACTCGTGATCAGCCGGTGGAGGAGCAAAGGGGATTTGGTAGGTCGCCCCACCCTGCCCTCTGAAAGTCAGCGAAGTGGGCAGAGCAGGCCAACTGGTCCCTCGCCCTCGCTGAACTCCGCCCCTGCCACGGACTCGGGCTCTCCTCGACACTCCCCCTCCAGCCCCTGCTCCCGCTCCAGCTCCTGGCGCTGCTGGCCTCTCCCTCCCAGCTCGACGGTCACCGCCCAAGGGTCACATGATGTAGGCCCGGACATACTCGACATAGGCGCCCTCGTCTCTGTGATGCTCCGCACCCCAGCCAGCAGTATACTCTCTCAGGTGCTCGAGAGAGAGCCTCTCTGTATGCCTCATGTGTGTAGGAGGCGGACCCGGAACTATCTGCTCCGGTAAACCCAGGGTCTGACGCAAGAAGCGCTCCCCCAAGTACCAAGACCGACAAACCGGGCCCTCCAAAAGAATCCGGAGGCAGGCAATCTCCTCAGCACTCTCATAATGGTCCCTCACCACGGCCGGCAATGGGGCCCAAGGCTGCCAGGTGATCTGCAGGTACAAAATGCAGTTTGTTATCTATCTGTCATCGAAAAATACAGTGCTAAAGCAGAGCTTAAACAAACTTTAAAGTTGAACATACCTCCGTAGCGGTGATGGTGTCAAAGTAGCGGCGGAAAAAGATAAAGGACTCCCGGGGTCTCTGCACACACCGCACGTCAAAGCGATGAGAAAAGGGGACGTCGAGCAGGATCTCCACATCGGGTATTGGGGCAAGCCTGGGAAAGTAGACGTAAACCCACAACAACCGAACAGATATCAGTATGACTATCAGATAAAGCAGAATACAGAATAAAACAAAAATGGCAGAGCCGTGTGTTGTGCAGTGTATTGCGCAGAGTGTACGGTGTGTGCAGGGTACAATCAGTGTAAAGCAGAATATATGTGTGTGCTGCGTGTGCAGTATATAGTCAGTGAGTGTAGACGTCCCCGAACGCCCCGGGAGGATGACTCCCGTTCGGTTCGTTTATGGGTCTACTACAGTTCAGGACTCAAATTGTCACGGTTCTTAATCTGAACCAAAGAGTCCAAATCTGGCAAATCGTTTTGAGAAAACAGATTTTGAAAGAAGTGCCAAACATGGACTGCTTTGCCAGATACAGAGTCGCCACCTAAATATTTTATTTTGGGAAATTTAGGAAACCTTGACTCGGTGCTGAAGGCCACGTGTCCGTCATCACCAAAGTAGTCTTGGCTCGGGAGCTTGGGTACGATCGGGGAAGGTCAGCTATAAGCACCCCCTTTCGCCCAGTCCGAAGACCAGCCTCTACTAACCGTGATATCCGATTTTGAAAACATTACATGCTCTTATTCCAATTATTAGCCTAGAATTACTATGTTATGCGCACAGCAAACAAGTATAGACTAGATCGCCTAATTTGGAAATCAATATTGCATATCCGTTCGTTTTGAAAATGCTTCGGAATTTGCTACTCGCAAGTAGGCTAAAACACGGATTTCAATGAGTTTTCCAACTCAAGCAACCCAACCTCCACCCACAGGCATTCAAACAGTTTATCTCACATAAGCACTTAGCCGCATGGTAATCATGCTGTCATGTTAATGTTCACACGCATGTGAGATGCTAAAGCATAAATACTCACATTGTACTCCGTGCCAAAACAGAAACCAGTTAGCAAACATGCATGTCCTAGTTCATGTTAAGTGTCTAATGCATCGCATACAGAATGTGATTAGGATAGGCTCGGCTAACCCTAAAATGGCATGTGAAATGCAATCATTCGGTGCACGTATTCAAGTTAGATTTGAAGATACTATGCAGTTTGTATGATGTACCGAGCCCGGTGCATGTAAGACAAATGTATGGATGCACGCATGCATTGCATAAGGTATGCTAAAATAAACGTGCCCTAATCTACCATCATAAGCAGGTAAATAAAAGGGAAGAAAGAAGTGGGGGTTGGAAGACATACAAACCACTCACCCACACTTATTACAAATACGCCCTCGCTCGGAGGGACCAAAAGAATATACAGTCCCAAATAGTACAGTCCAAATACAGAATAAATAAATTATTACAGAAATTTCTAATTATCAAATTAAATTCAGTATATAACAGAAAGAGAGGGGCCTCAGCCCTGCCTCGGGATGCGCGAATGATGCGTGCTCAAATCCGACTCGCCCGGAAACCCGCATCATGACACTGCTGCCTCTGTTCTTACTGCCCTGTCTCTCCAAAAATTGCCAAAGTCCCAGAACACCTTCCTTGCATGCTTCTGTACACCACCGGCTGGATGGAATGGCCACCGGCCATGTAAAATGATCACCGGCTGCTTGAGAGGTTATCGGCTACCCATAAAGTGCCGGTCGGCACTCTATACTGCCGGTCGGCACAAAATTCCTGTAGAGGACAGTTTGACAGCAACAGCAGGCAGACAGTGCATGATATGGATTTTGGAGCAAATGTAAGCATGGTCGATGCTCCCTATCATGTATGGGACTCAAGGAAGCATGACCCTTGGTTCTTGGGCCATCAACTATGCATCTTGGTGCATGATAGCCTAAGGAACCAAGATTGCATTTTAATGTAAAAATGCATGCAAACACACAAATGAAACCAAGACCTTATCACGTGTTGGTCAAGGGCCTTGGGGACCAAGAGTTGAAATGAGTTGCACCACTTGTAGTGTGAAGTTCCCTCAACCCTTATGCTTGGTTTGACAACCCCAAACCAAGCCATGAAATGCATGTATGCAACATAGCTCAAATGATGCAACATGGGAATTAGGATGCAAGCACACCACATGTCATGCAACTACCATGTTGAGCATGCAAAATGCTAGAGTATACAAGATGCAAATGCCATGTAAACATGGACCAATCAAGCAATAAGACCAACATACTACAACACTTAATGAATCAATTAAGCGATAGACATGAGGCAAGCATGTGATGGTGGACTAGATCACAATGGGGCAGCCCTCAAACCACCCAAAACAGTGGCAAAACATGCCCAAAATGGTGACCAATTACCTATGCAAACATGCAAGTCAAAGGGCCTAAGGTTAAGGCGCAAAGGGAGCACTCCTTGCTACCATTAACATGGCCACGCATGGGATATGTTAGACCACCAAAAACAGATTTTAACAAATGGAATGAGCCCCCAAAACCCAACAACAGGGCGGCCCAAATGCTCTAAACATACAAGCATGCACAATGCTCACTTTAAAGCATAAGAGACCAACATTTCAAAAGATGGGAGAGATGATACATGGAGGCATATAAGCATGGCATAAGGACTGAGATAGCATATTAGATGATTCCAAATCACTAAAATAGCCTAACCAAATGCATGCTAAGAACTCACATCTTAAGACTAACAAGCCTTAATGCAAAACAACTTTGTCAAACATACCAAACATGCCAAAATCAGTGGCCTACAGCCTCTAGACATGGCAAAATGATGCTAATATCTTCATGAAGTGAGGCTCATACGTGCAAGAAACATGGCCTAAACTCATGGCTCATTTCTAGGCAAACTAGAGCATTACAAAGCAAGTATAAGAAGCATGCTAAGGACCACAAAACCAACCAAAAACAGAGATGATATATGATCCAAAACACCCAAATAAGCTCTGAAATGAAGGCATATAAGGCTAAAAATGCATGCTACTATGTGAGCCAAAGACAAAGGCAAGAAAGGGACAAAGGGGAGAGAGGTGTCCCTCCCCCATACAAGACTTCAAAACACATTCCTCAACACTAAAGACCCTCTGATTTTCAGTGATGAGAAGACAAAAACAACAAAGCAAACAAGGCTCAAAGTAAAGACACCAAATAGGCCAAAATAAGGCCTAAAAGGGTGAGTTTGCACTCAAACCACAAAATGACCTTAATGAAAGTTCAAAAGCAAGAAAATCTAAGACTTTTTTCAGTTATACACAAAGCCCAAAACACAAAGAAAGATAGGTAAAAACTTGTTGCAAAAAAGGGGAATCTAAAGTAGGTTGCTCACCCTTGAAGAACCCTTGAAGAACAGGTGGTGCAGCCCTCTTCTATTGATCAAAACCAGTCCAAAATCTCAACAAACAACCTCCAAGTCACTCAATCTCGAAATAAGGTGTAATGGTGTGTGTATTGGTGCAAAAGTAAGGTAAAACCACACTTTTAGGCCTAAAAACACATACACAAGAGGAGAGAGAGGGAAAATGTAGAGAGAGAGAGATATATGGCAGATATATAGATATAGAAGCTCTGGTTTTGTGTTGAAAATGGCTCACCTCCAACAAATGGAGAGAAGGGTTGCTTATATAGGCCAAGGCAAGCCTAAGACTTAGTGGCTAAGCAAAAGAAAAAGGGTTCAAGGGGTGTAAAGAGGTCTTGGCTTCTTGGAGAAGCCAAGACAGCTGGCCAAGCTTCTCCAAGAAGCTTTGGCCAAAGGGTTAAGCTTCTAGAAACTTAGGGGGTTCAAGGGTGCAAAGGGTGCAAAATGGTCACACCTGTGCACGGGGGAGTGTGATGGTGCATTCCAGCTGGCACAGCTGGCATGCACCATGTCCCAGGGGTTCAAAGGGTGCATGCCGGCCGGCCAAAATAGTCACTGGCACAAAAAAGTGCCGGTCGGCAACATACAGTGCTGACCGGCCAAAGTGTTTGAGAAAACAGTGCCGATGGCCAAAAGGGAGTGCCGGTGTGGTGTGGGGGCAGCCGGTGGGATTCAGGGATGGCTAACAAGCCCCTCCCTACCCTCAAATTCAAAAACACACAAGTCTTGGTGTAAAACCAAGCACAGAACAAGTCGGTTGAGAGGTCCTGAGGCACGACGCGCAGCTGGGACCTCCGGGAACTCAAAACGAACACAAATATGGATAATCACCGAGCGTTCCAACGGTGACGTCCAAGTCTTGAGGACGGTCAAAAATGGGGTGTCTACAGTGAGATAGACCGTGCAGCGCACAGAATACAGGAAATGCAGTGTACAAAATACATAAAATGTAAAGCAGAAAGCAGAAATGTAAAAGGGGAAGAAGATGTACCTCCCAAGCTCGCCAGTATCCGCCGAGAAGCTGTCTGCGGAGGCGGGAAGAAGAGCTCATGTAGCCATACAAAGTGGCCAGGCCTGCGCCACCCCAGTCATAGCGGCGGATCCGTCTGACATCCACCAGTGCGCTCAACAGGCATAGAGGCACGGTGTTCGCCCGGTCGGCGAACAGGGTCGTCCCAAGCAGGAACATGATGAAGCCCCGCGCATACTGATCTACCTCCCCTGGAGTCATCTGCGCCTCCTCCTCCAAAGCTCGCTGAGTCCGGAACTGAGTCTCAAACCATGAATATCTGACAAACCCTGCTCGAGCAAGGGGAGGCTGAGCGCCGAGCAGGTACAGCTGGGCGGCGTCCCACTCACCCATATCAGTGTCGAAGGGAATCGGATCCCCCCTACCCCGATGCCAGTAAGCATCGAGAAGTCATAAGGGGTCATCGTCATGTCCCCTGCGACGGAGAAGTGGAAGGAGTTGGTGGTATCCCACCACCTCTCCACTAAAGCAGCAAGCAAGGGCCTACAAGTAGTAAGCTGGGAGAGCCCCCTGCAGAAGATGCCGAAGCCCGCCTCGTCGACGATCTGGAGAACTGCGTTTGGCAACTCTGCATACCGGTCTCGGGCAACGACATTCCCGTACCCACGGATGGTATGGGAGTCCCCTGTAATAAAAAATAGCAATTGCGAAGCAATATTCAAGATACAGTTTTAAGAAGCATACAGATATAGTGCGTGTGTGCGCGTTTTTCAGCATTAAGTAGACATCGGGTGCCGGTGTGCTTACAGTGAACTACAACGTGTGATGCGTCAGCATGTTTGGGTGGTTCGGTGCAAATTTGGCATGCGTGCGTATTTTCAAGTTTAGATAGATACCGAGTGCCAGTGTGCTTACAGTGAACTACAACGTGTGATGCGTCAGCGTGTTTGAGTGGTTCAGTGTAAATGTGGCATGCGTGCATATTTTCAGATTCAAACAGGTATCGGGTGCCGGTGTTTGCAGTGAAATACGGTGTGTGCCGTGTGTTGAGTGGTTCAAGGCTAGTGCAGTGTGTGTGCGCATGTCAGATTCAAGTAATTATCAGTTGCAAGTGCGTTCACAATCAACTACAATGTACAGTGCATCAGTGCATTTGAACTAAGCAATTAAAGAACAGAATCAACAATAGCAGTTCAAGTATTCTACATTACGAAAAATTGAAACCGGGGGAATTATGTACCTCGGAGGCACCATACGACAAGTGTGACTCTGGCTCACGAAGTAGTAGCTCGGGTGCTACGCCCCTCTCGAAGCTCCGGAACTGGCGTAGTCCCTCAGGGAGCATTACGTGAACCGCGGGCCTGTAGGTCTCCGGATCGAATGGCCGTAGGCGGAGTGGCAAAGGCTTGGCCTCGGGGCCCATCTCAAGCTCTGGAGGAGCCCCACCCTCTGGAAGATCATCCGCCATCTCGAAGAGAATGTGAAAATGGGCGGAAGAGGAAAAAACGGGCGAGAATACGAAGAGTCAACAAAAAAGTCAACCCCGAGAGGGTCGGAAATGGCTGGAAAAGCCGAGGTGAGGAAAAGCCACGGATATCGAGAAAAACTCGAGGGAAACAAGCCTTGAGTGGCGAAAATCAAGAAAGAAACACCGAATTGAAATTTCAATCGGTTCAAAATGTCCGAAACGCAAGGGTGAACGCAAATCGAACAACGAAATCGAGGTTAAAATGCAAGAAAATGAGAGGATCGAAGGACGAAAACACTCTAAAGAAAAGGAGGAAGAATTTTCGAGCAAGGAGGAAGTGAGAAAATAGGGCTAGAAGCCCTATTTTAAAACACCCGTGGCCAAATACCAAAACTGCCCCGATACAGGAATTTTGTGCCGGTCGGCCACACTCTTTGCCGGTCGGCACTATTTTTTGCCGATGGAATTGTTTGATGGCCGACGGACGGCCGGTGATGTGTTCTGATGGCCGATGGACATCCGGTGGTCTTCCACAGTGGTTTTTAAGCCCCCTACACCTTTGTTTAGGCCATATGAGTAGTTTTTGGTCTTCATAGCTCAAGAAAGTGCAAGAAAGTGTATCTCCGACGCTCAACCGGCCTCCGTTTTGACCTCGGACCGCGTCTGCTGTGCGTGGCACTTGAATTCGTGCAAGGTGTATCCTTTTGTATCCTTTTGCCTTTTGCAAGGTTCAAAAAGTTGCCCTCGTATGCGTCGCACGCATTCATCGCACTATTTCGGTGCATTGCATCGCACTGTCGTGCGCCTCACAGTCGCATTGTTATGCACATACTACATATGTTGTAACACGCACCCTTTGCATTGTCATGCACATCTCTCATGAATTGTCATTGCATTTTTATTACAAGCATTGTCATGCATTTCAATACATACGACGCCTCGCGCATCGTTCGCGTTGTCGTGCATTCCCTTACCATTGCATTGTCACGTACTTCGAAAGACGTGCGTTGTCACGCACTTAGATTCGTTTGCATTGTCATGCATTTCAAAAGGAAAACATGCGTTGTCACGCATTCGAATTCGTTCACATTATTATTTGCATTTCACTTCTCAATTCCTTTGAGGCATGCGTGTCTCATTCATATCATTTTACATTCCTTTGAGGCATGCGTGTCTTATTTGCATCATTTTACCATCCTTGAGGCATGCGTGTCTCATTTGCATCATTCTCAATTCCTTTGAGGCATGCGTGTCTCATTCATATCATTTTACATTCCTTTGAGGCATGCGTGTCTCATCTGCATCATTTTACCATCCTTGAGGCATGCGTGTCTCATTTGCATCATTTTCCATTCCTTTGAGGTATGCGTGCCTCAATTCCTTTGAGGCATGCGTGTCTCATTCATATCATTTTACATTCCTTTGAGGCATGCGTGTCTCATTTGCATTGTTTTACCTTCTTATGAGGCATAGGTGTCTCATTTGCACTTCATTTTCCATTCCTTGAGGCACGCGTGTCTCATTTGCATTGGCATGCGTATCTCACTTCCATTGGCATGTGTGTCACATTTCCATTGGCATACGTGCCTCATTTGCATTGGCATGCGTATCTCACTTGCTTTGTGCATCACTTCGCACGGTCCAGGAGACCTAAAATCCTTGGGAGGTGCAAGACCTTCACTCGCGCTGTTTAACGCACCGCGCTGTTTTGCGCACCTATTGCATTTGGCATGCATTCCATCACGCGATCTTGCGCATCGCACTGTCTTGTGCACCGCATCTCAATTCATGCATTGCCCCAAATGGGTTTGGCGAGACCTTAAACACGCACGGTCTAGGAGACCTTAAATCCTTGGAGGGTGCAAAACCTTTCCTGCATTGTCACGATCTAGGAGACCTTAAATCCTTGGAGGGTGCGAAACCTTTACTGCATTGTCATGCATCATTGTAAATACTTCATTGTCATGCATCATTGTAAATACCGCATTGTCATGCATCGTTGTAAATACTGCATTGTCATGCATCATTGTAAATACCGCGTTGTCATGCATTTCAAAAAAACGCAGCAAAAAAAAAAAAAAAAACAACATGCATCCATTATAAGTAGTGCATTGTCATGCATCCATTATAAGTAGTGCATTGTCATGCATTGCATTGTAAATATTGCATTGTCATGCATCGTAGAAAATAAACATGCATTGTCATGCATTTGCATTGTAGTTGCATGCATTCACTGCATCATCCTCCATCTATGGCTTGCGCCTTTCCTTGTTGAGCTTGGTCTGGTATGTGCCCTTACTTTTCACGTCAAAACACAGTTCTGCATGTGTACGCGCCTATTCCACGTTGGTATGTTGGTTTGAGGGTTGCGGCACCTTTTCTGTGTTAGACATGGCTTGTATGTGTACATGCCTTTCCTAGGCTAGATTTGGTTTGGCCTGTGTGCCATATCCGTTGTATCCATCTCCATTGCATTTTAGTTGCATGCATTCACTGCATCATCCTCCATCTATGGCTTGCGCCTTTCCATGTTGAGCTTGGTCTGGTATGTGCCCATACTTCTCGTGTCAAAGCATAGTAGACCGTTCTATGTTAGACATGGCTTGTACGCGTACATGCCTTTCCTAGGCAAGATACGGTTTTGGCTGCACGCCATATCCATTGTAGATATTACATTGTAGTATAATTGTTGCATCCGGTGTTAGGATCATTATTCTCTCCCCAGCGGGTCGTCACCCCACTTATGTCATTCCACCCAATACTCGTTCTTATGTCCGTCTACATTACACATAGTTCTGCATGTGTGCGCGCCCATTCCACGCTGGTATGTTGGTTTGAGGGTTGCGGCACCTTTTCTATGGTAGACAGACTTGTTACTTCCATCAATCTATTTGACATTTGTGTGGTTTCGAACCGCTCATGATTGAATCATGATTCGATTGCATTGCATATCATTTGCATTGTTTATACGTAGTTTTGTATATAGTGCATATTATTTTGCATTCATCATTGCATTGTCATGCATGTTGCTAACAACATTGTACCTGTTAAGTTTGTTTTCTTTACAGGCACGATATTGTATGTACGGTTCATTTGAGGCCGGTGCAACCGGACGAACCGGACAGGTATTGTATCCTCCGCGTGAGACGTATTGAGAATTGCATAATTCTCTTACATCCTTTCTGCATTGTAGTGTAGTCTGGTGTATACTAGCTTAAAACTGTTGCATGCGTGCTTTGTTACAGCTTTCTTTGCATGATCATAAGTTATGCTCGGTTTCGTGCATTGTCTTGCATTTTGCCCCTGCCTTCGGGCGCATATCTTGTTTGCCTTGCATGTTTGTCCAAGTCTTCGGCCTTGTCAAAAATGGGTCGTCTCTGGGCTTTGACATTCACTCCCGTCATTGTTATGACTTTCGAGTTCTGTCAAAGAGGGGCAACTGTAGACACCCCATTTTTGACCGTCCTCAAGACTTGGATGTCACCGTTGGAACACTCGGTGATTATCCATGTTTGTGTTCGTTTGGAGTTCCCGGAGGTCTCGGCTATGCGCCTTGCCTTAGGATCTCCGAACTCGACCGTTTTATGTCTGGTTTTGCACCAAACACTTGTGTTTTGCCTTGGAGGGGCAGGGAATGCCTTGTGAGGCATCCCTACACATCACCAGCTGTGGCTTGAGGCCACCGGCTGTTGTTTGTGTCCATCGGCCATATATTTGGCCGACCGGCACTCTTTTTGGCCGACTGGCCATCAATTTTGTCAAAATGACAATTTTGGCCAGCCGACTACTGTTCATCTACTTTTTGTAGATATTTTGTGCCAGCTGTGATAGCTGGCACCCACCCCATTCCCCTCCATACACGTGTATGGGGGGATTTCCCTCTTGGATGGCTTGTTTTGTAAGCCTTACAAGAGGGAATTGCCTATATAAGAGAGCTTCTTCTCTTGGCATGAGGGTTAGACATTTTAGACAGCTTTTGTAAAGCTTGAGTTCTAGGGTTAGGGTTAGATACATATTCTATCTCTATAAGTGTGTGTTTTGTCCTACTTTTGCTCACAAACACACACCAACACACCATCTCTTGGATTTGAGACCTTTGGAAGGTTGTTTTAGTGTTTTGGAGCTGGATTAAAGCCAAGGAAGGCTGTTGGAGCATTGTTTGTGAAGAAAGGCTTCAAGGGTAAGAAACTTCCCTTTTATTCCCCATTTTTGCATTGCTTTTCTACCTATCTTAGAACTATTTTTGTGTTTAGTGTATAACATAAAAAAGTTCTATTTTTTAGCCCTCTTGATTGTTTGTTAAGAGTATTTTGTGGTTTGGGTTTGTTTGACCCCTCCTAGGCCTTGTAAGGCTCCTTTTTGTGCTATTTTGTGCAAGTTTTGGGACTTTGGTGTTTGGGCCTCTTCACCACTGAAATCTTGAGGGATTTCAGTGGTGAAGACGGTGCCTTAAAGTCTCAAAAAGGGGAGGGCCACCCCCTCTCCTTGTTGTCCTTGAAAAGGACCAATGTTAGCCTCTTAAGGAAGCATTATGTCTAAAGGTTTGTTGATCATGCCATGGCTATATTTTATACTTATATTGTCATGATTTAACTTTGTGTTAAGTTGGTTTTGGTACACCATGCATGCCTAGCATACCTACCATATAATGCCTTGTTATTACCTTAATATGCCTTAGGTTGTTAGCCTTTGTTCTAGCATGTTTTAGGCTAAGCCTTGTGAAGGTTTTGTGCTCATTTTGCCATGTATTAGGTCTGTCCATAGTTGCTTGGGTCGATCTTGGCATGCTTAATATAGCTCCTTTGTATTTGAGCTTGTATGCTTCAAGTAGGTGAATGTGTAGCATGCATTGCTTGCATTAATTTAGTGGTTTAGAACCATCCTACATGTCATTTCAGTCCTTTTGACATGCTCATATGCTTGCCTTGGACACCTCTTTGATGCTTCAAAAGCTCATGTTGTATGCTCCATATTTTGGCCATTATGCATGCTTTTGAATTTGAGCCACTTAGATGCCATCTAAGGGTCCCCTTTGCATGGTCAAGGTCTGCCTTGAACCTGTTTTAAGCCTTCTTGGTCTTGTGAGGTTTGGTTGGCTTAGCTATGGTTTAAGCCTCCTTGACTTGTTTCAAGTACTTGGACCATTTGCATGCCATTGTTTGCTTCATTTGAGTTGGTTTGGCACCACATTCTAGCATGATTTTTTAGAGCTTGTGTTACATGCTAATTGCCCATGTTATGCCTCTGTTAAGTGTGCTTGAGAGTGGCCCTTTTGATGCTTAAGTGTTGGACCATAACATGTGCATGTGTGTGTGTGTTTTAATCCTCATTTCATAGTGCTTTGGCCACTGTTTTGGGCCTACTTAGGGCTGTCCAATTCATGTTTAAGCCTACCCTTTATTTGGTTTGCATGCTTACCTTGCATGTTCGCTTATATGCTTGCATAAGTGCCTTGCCATGCCATGTTGCATCCTTAGCTTGTATGCCTAGGTTGCATTGCATCTTTCATGCATGCCTTGTCCCTTGATTTAGTGATTGGGATTGGGCCTTTGATTGTTTGTATGCATTACATTTGAAATTGAAAATGCACACTTGGCCTCTTGGGCCATCACGCATTCAAATGCGCGATTGGTGGTCCAAGAACCAAGGACCATGTCCCTTTGAGTCCTACACATGATAAGGGGTAAGGTTGGTGCATATATTGCTTGAATTTCATTACCATGCAAGTTCTGTCCTCTGCTGCTGTGAGTTGCAGGTTCTGCAGGAACTTTTTGCCGACCGGCAATATTTATTGCCGACCGGCAATGTATTGGTGGCCGATAGCCTCATTTCCAGCCGATGATCACATCTTGCTGCCGATGGTAATTCTATTCAGCCGGTGGTGTCCCCCAGTGTCCAGGGAAGCATTCCTGAGACTTTGGCAATCTCCAGAGGGGAATAGCAGGGAAAACAGAGGCAATCCATGCATGGCAGTGCAATTCCGAGCAGGACCCGAGCATGCGTTGCATCAGGCTCTCCTCCCGAGGCGGTTTATTGTTTTTCCTAGTTTAGTTAGTTGTTAACTAATTAGGTAATTTGTAATATTTAATTAGCTTGCGTAGTTAATTAATTTGTATATTCTTTTGGTCCCTCTGAGTGAGGGCGAATCTGTAATAAGTGTGGGTGCGTGTGTGTGCATGTCTTCCAATCCCCACTTCTTTCTTCCCTTTTATTTACCTGCTTATGATGGTAGATTAGGGCATGTTTAAATTAGCATACCTTATGCTATGCATGCGTGCATCCATACATTCGTCTTGCATGCACCGGGCTCGGCGCATCATGCTAACTGCATTTGTACTTCAATTCCCAAATTGAATACGTGCATCAATTGATTGCATTTCACATGCCATGTTTAGGTTAGCCGAGCCTGCTCTAATTGCATCCTGTATGTGTTGCATTAGTCAAATTGCCATGAACTAGGACCATGCATGTTTGCTAACTAGTTTAATGTTTTGGCACGGAGTACGATGTAAGTATTTTCATGCTTTAGCATACCGCATGCATGTGAGTGTTAACATGACAGCATGCTTACCATGTGGCTAGATGCTTATGTGATAAACTGTTTGAATGCTTGTGGGTGAAGGTTGGATTGCCTGAGTTGGAAAAACTCGTTGAAATCTGTGTTTTAGCCTACTTGCGAATAGCAATTTCCAAAGTATTTTTTTTTTCAAGACAAACAGATATGCAATGCTTATTTCCAAATTGGGCGATCTAGTCTATACTTTTGTGTTGTGCGCATCACATAGTAATCCTAGGCTAATAACCGGAAGAAGAACACATAACGTTTTCAAAAATGGATATCACGGTTAGTAGAGGCCGGTCTTCGGACCGGGTGAGAGGGGGTGCTCATAGCTGACCTTCCCCGATCGTACCCAAGCTCCCGAGCCAAGACAACTTTGGTGATGACGGACACGTGGCCTTCGGCACCGAGTCAGGGTTTCCTAAATTTTCCCATTAAAAAATATTTAGGTGGCGACTCTGTATCTGGCAAAGCAGTCCATGTTTGGCACTTCTTTTCAAAATCTGTTTTTTTTTCTCAAAACGATTTGCCAGAGTTGGACTCTTTGGTTCAGATTAAGAACCGCAACAAACAAAAGGGGAGTCTGAACTGTAGAGTGAGGCCCCCCGCGGGCTTGTTACAGTGGCCTTTGGCACGAGTCAGGGTTTCCTAAATTTCCCCAAAATAAAATATTTAGGTGGCGACTCTGTAATCTGGCAAAGCAGTCCAGTTTTGGCATTATTTGATCTAAAATCAATTTTCCAAAATGATTTGCCAGATTGGACTCTTTGGTGTTTGTCAGTCTCACATTGCACTTTGTGAGATTAGATTCAGAACCGTGACAGGAGTCCGAACTGTAGGAGACTAATTCGCGCCTCTTCGAAAGGGGGGCGCGCAAAGAAAGTCGGGCCCACAGTTTCTGGCGACTCTGCTGGGGATTTAGAGAACTTGATTCGAACTCATGATATGTTGTTTTATCTACATTTATGTGTTTCTTTGCATTGCATTTGCATCGGTGGGCCTAAGTCACAGTGTTTGCCATCTGCTATTCCTGAACGGTTTGCCGGAGGCTTGTTTGGAAAAGCGTGCCATAAGGCTGATCGGTTACGGGCTCTGCCATGATGGGAACACAAACCTTGGATCTGGACTACCGCTGTACCGTTTGATCCTCCTCTCACTTCTCGGTGTTAGGAGCGAGAGGTACATTAGGTGGTCTTGCTGAGGCACCCTTTTTGACCATTTGACCTAGTTGCATATCGGAAACCTTAGAGACTATTCTAAACTAGGACATGTTGCTCACCCGAATGCAGGATTATTTGAAACCGCATGCGTACGTAGTGAACCCCTAGTTCCTGACGAAACTAGGACAGGGAAACCCTACCTCCCATAGGGGTGTTTTGGCTGTCACTTGTTTGATATGTGCTGTTAGGGTGTGTCTATACAGGAATGTATGTATCAGCTGCAAGTCTAGGTATCAGTTTGAGGATATCAGTTTTGAGGCAGAAAAGTTTGGGGCAGAATTCAATAAAGAGTACAGTCATTCAGCTATGCTCATATCTGTTCTAGCGAAACCAGGCTGAGGTTCTGTCTGTTTTCTCTTTTGCTAGGTAGTCCTGGAACCATCGCTTCAGAAGGCTCCGATATCCCCCGGGTACGTCAGACTCGTGTTGATAGACTTTGTCAGGTTGGAGATTTAGTTCAAGGGCAACCAGTGTTTCCTTCACTAGAGGCAAGGCAAAGAAAGGCTAGTTAGGGCTCATTGGTTCAACTGATCCGACAGTCACCAGTCACATCACCTTTGTTCAAACTCGACCGTGATGGCATAGAGTCCGGAAGAAGTTGTGGCTACGGTAGCGGCATTAAACTAGGGAATCACCATGCAGGATGAGACCGATGCTGAAATGTAAAGCCCATCTGGGGCACCTACCACACATCCAGTCTCGAGACCCCAGCCGAACTTTGACCCACTTCCGCCAATTGAAGATTAGCATGGTCTGGATCTCCAAGAAGGGTTGGCTCAAGCTCGAGTTTTCAAACCCCTGGTGTAGCCTAATGAGTGGCTTTATTCCCTTGATATTAATGAGCTCGACCCCGACCTCATTAAAAATTGCAAACCTTGAGAAGCAATTCAAAAAGGCACAGGGCCTTAACTCCATTCCCGACATTGAGGATGGGTACACCGAGGCTTCTGTACGACTCCTAGACAGATTCAAAATGCCACATATTGACCGTTTCAATGGGTCTGGAGATCCTATGGTTCATATCTGGCTTTTCTTGGATGTCCTGAAATCGATGGGTCTAACTAAGCTGCAGAAACTCTCTCTGTATGGTAGAACCCTGTCGGGTGCAGCAGCCACTTGGTACGCTGAGTTGGAGGATACAATGAAGCAAAACTAGGAAAAGTTGGCTGAGGCCTTTGTTGATCAGTATTCTTGCAATACCCAAGTTGAAATGACCATTCAAGAGCTTGAAGCAACCCACCAGAACCCAACAGAGCCTTTTGTGGAATTTGTTGCAAGGTGGAGAGCAAAGGAAGCACAAATGACAAATCGCTCTTCTGAGAGGGATCAAGTGAGGATAGTGGTGCAGAACCTTGAGCCTGATATGCTGCAAAAGTTAATAGTTGTTCTACTATTCACTTTCAAAAGTTTGCATGACTTGGGGGTTCAGATCGAGAGTGCGTTCAACAGAAGGATTTTTCCCAGAACAAGTGAGCCAACAAGGACAGTGATTTCCGAGAGTATCCATGCTGGTAGTAGCACTATTCCCAAACCCACTGAAGGCAATACAGTCACCATAGCTGACCCTTTTGCCAAGGCCAACCCACATACAACCAACCCAGCCCAGCCCGAGCTCAAGGCAAAACTTTCACTCCCCTCTATATGAGCCTAACCAGCGCACTAAAAGTCCTGATGGAAAGAGGGTATCTCAAACCCCTCGATTCTCAACCTCTGCCTGACCCACTCCCTGCCAGACATAACCCCACGAAATACTATGTGTATCATTAGTAGCCCGGCCATGGCATCGATCGTTGCTACCGCCTTCGTCATGAGGTCCAGAATCTCATCAACAACCAGACGATAGCTCCACCTCAAGGCTCTAATGACCAAGTATCTCATCCATATCTCAACCATGTCCATACACCGCCACCTACCTACAATCCTAGTATATACACCTCGATCCATCTATCCAAGCTTGAGGAGTTTATCCTAGAAAGCATGGACTTATGCATGATGGATGCACTTGAACCCCAATCATCTCAAACCCGTGAACCCATTACTTCTGAGCTGATGAAAATGATTGAAGATCTTTAGAGAACTATGGCAGATCTGGCCTTTAGGATATTGGCTCCGTCATCGACCACATCACATGCCAGAAATTTCATGCCAAATGGCTCCCCAATCTTGGGGCGAGTTGCAATTGAAAATGGCCAACCTAAAGCCATCCCAGGTCTGGGCAATGACATGTCGACAACAATTGGGCTTCGTTTTGATATGGCCATCCACTCCCTTGGCAAAGTGGAAGCAAATGACAAGAACAAGGTAGGGGCAGGCATTGGTCCCCATGAATACCTTCTATGGGCTGTTGAGGCTTTGAAAACCGAAGGACTGAACAAACAGCAAGTGCTCGCAGTTGTTGCAAAAACTGTGGATGACACTTTTGCTACTCACGGTGAGAGTATTCTGAATCAAGGGGCAAGCCGGGAAAAGGGATGTCATACCAGAAACACCTTTTTCAGCTTCAGTCCTACATCTGTTGGAGATCAGCAAACCCAGTAAACACCTGCCGACCATTTCGCCAGTACATCCAATACAAACTCACAAACCTTGAAGTACCCACTTCGAGGCCGGAGGGTCTTCAATCCCCTCTATATGACTTTGTCCAAAGCTCTCCAAATCCTCATTGGACAAAGCCATCTTAAACCCCTTGAGCCTCGGCCTCTCCTGAATCCCCTTCGGCTATGCATGATCCGGGCAAGTACTGTGCCTTCCATCAACAAGCTGGCCATGACAATAACATGTGTTTTCGCCTTCGCCATGAAATACAAGATCTGATTGACAGTGAGGTCATCGTCGCACCAGGGCCTACAAAGTCTATCGGCACTGGATCGATGAACTTGGGGGATAATGTGACTATGTGAACGGGGAATGAACCACCTGCAGATGGCGCTCATTCTACTCCAGATGTGGCAGATGGCACGCACTGTTTTGAGCACTTTGCGAATGTTGTTTATTTTACTTTCTGACTTGGGTGTTGGGTTAGTCTTGTTGTGTTGTATTGAGTCGGCCTTTTTGTACTGAGTCAGTTGAGCCTATCTCGTTGTATCGAGTCAGTCCTGTGGTGTTAGAGTTAGGTAATTTCGGGGGTGTTACCTCGGGCATCACTTTCTTGTTTTGTGTTTGTCTTTTACACTCTTTCTTTTGAGTTTGTTTCTGCCATGAAGCTAGTTGTGCCAGCAAATTTGAATAAAACGGTAGTGCTTTTCACCTACTTTTCTGTGCCTTGAAATTATTGCATTGACCTAAGTTTTTCAAAACTTTTCAAACACTGTGATGAAATCAAAGAGGAAGAAATTCCTTGGGATTTGCAAAAATTTGATCAACTGAGAGAAAGAGAGGCATGCTAAGCCCTTAATGAATGAGATCATGTTTGTTAATGTGAGTACTGAGAGAGATCTTGGCTTGATCTAGATTGGTTCTACATTCTCTTCGACCTGAGCGACTAGTCGCTTTCTTAAAAGATTTCAAAAAATGTTTTGCGTGGTCCTGTGAAGACATGCGTGGAATTGATTTCGAGGTTGTGCAGCATAGGATCGCTCTCGGCCTCAAGACTCGACTCCTTCGTTTTCAAACCTTGAACTTTGATTCATAATGTTCAACGATCAATCAAAACATAAGGCTTGTACGGCCGGATCAGAAGCCCCTGAACTAGGGGCAAGAAAGTCAAATCAAGAAGATCCGATGTTATCAAAGAAAGTTTGCGAAGTTAGATCAGAAGCATCCCTTGAACTAGGGGCAAAAATGTCAGATGTGCTCAAAGATTCAAAAGATGGGTCATTTCACACACCAATGAAGACTGGCAAGAAAGCCAAATCCCATAATCTGAAAGAAGAAAGTTTATTGCTGAAGGACAATCGAGTTCCTATCCACAACACTAGGGGCAAGTTTAGACCCGATTGGATGGACTCCTACATCATCGATGAACAACAGTCATTCTCTTGGATTTAGATGGCTTTGAGATCTCAAAATCGATCAACATGGACAAGTTAAACCTTTTCTATACTTGAGAGGCTCGTTGGGCTGAAAACCTAGAAGGGCGATCTAGGCAAAAGTTAGAGCAAGAAAAATGAAGAAAAAGAAAAAGAAAAAGAAAGAAAAGAAGAAGAAAAGAAAAGAAAAGAAGAAAAGAAATGAAAGAAAAGAAAAACAAAGCTCGGAAGGTTGAAAACCTGGAAGGGCGGCCTTAACAAAAGTTAGAGCGCAAAAGGAGAGTGTCAACACCTGAGTGAACCTCAACCCGGAACTATGTATGGCCTGATTCCCATGTTTGGGATACGTAGGCAACTTCATCCTGAAGTTCAGCCCCAATCATTTTCAGCCTGCTTGGCTCATCCATGTTGATTGGTTTATCCTTGTTCAAACTTGGCTATCTTATCCATGTGCAAATTGGCTCAGCTTCATTCAAAATTGGACTGTCCTGTTCCGTTAGAAAGATTCAGCTGCAAGACAATTCAAGTTCAGATTTGAGGTTATGCATCTCAAGATTAGATTTTGCGTTGGTTGAGCAGTGGCCATTTGCAAAAATAGTTTTTGAGAATTTTTAATGAAGCTGAGTAATTTTCTCGAAAATTACTCCATTTTTCCAAAACTGGACCATTTCTTGGACCCAAAAAAGGAAAATTTTCAGTGCTCATAACCTGACTTGCATGATTTCGAATCAGATTATCGAACAAGTATGTTAATCTAACTCTCATGTTGGTCAAAATTGTTTTAGCAGAAAGCCAAAACAAAAAATGGTCAAAATGATGAACTAGGGGCACAGTTAAGTCAGGTTCTCTGCCTTTTCCCCGTTGTCAACATACTTGCTGGAAAGGGCAAGTTAAGTCAGGTTCTCTGCCTTTTCCCCGTTGTCAACATACTTGCTGGAAAGGGCAACATACTTGCCAGAAAAGGCAAGGAAAGGGCACCATATTTGCCAGAAAGGGCATAACTGAAGCTAACAGCGAAGGGCCGAAAGCTCTCTCATCCTCCAAGCAACGAGGTATCAAACTAAGTGCGAGGAATGAATTGAAAATGAAGCGGGATGTTCGATTCCCTCATCTAGATGATCACACCCAAATTGGCAGCTGGCCCAGAATAGGGACGTAGAAAACACAATGTGTGAGACCAATCAATTGTATACCTGGCCGGTGGGACATGCTGTAACTCACCTTGATCAAGCTAAGCCAGGGGTGTCGTCAACCGATGTCAGTTGCAAATCTGCTGCACACCCAGTCGTAGTGCAACCCCTCTGTGGAAGAGTTCACGAGTTGTGAGCAGAAGAATGAGAATCTAGTAGAATACTAGGGGCAAGAGCCCACAACTTTTAGCTTATCCATCAATCACCCAGGGGAGGGATAAAAAATAAGAGAGATTGAAGAATAGAGAGATGTGCGCTGAAAGAAAAAGTGAGGAAAGGGCTTTTTCAGAAAAAAAAGAGATTGAGTGCCAGAGTGATGTGAGAATCACAAATAAGAAAGGGTGGGAAACAATATTTGGAGAAGCTGTGGGCTTCTTGTGAACTGAGAGGTCTCTCGCCATTGGAACACGTTCGAGTGTTGTGTTTGTTGTTTTTGATTCTATTTTGAGTCGTTTTGAGTGTCAATAGATGTATTTAGGTTGTTTTACCTTTGTTTTCCTTTGTTGAGTCATTTTGACTGTGGTTAGTTGTCACGCCCCAAACCCGCCCCTAAAAGTTTGGGCATGACCCATTCGAAAACAGACACTAATCCTGTTATACATATCATACGGGGCCTGAACGGAAGCATTCAATAATAAAAAAAATACATAGAATAACATCCATTGAGCTGTTCCTAACATGCCAGGATCTCAACATCACACTAAGTAAATATTATACAGGTGGTTCATATACATATGCCTCGACTCACCCCATAAATAGGTGTATAATAAAAATATTAATGAAGAATGAATTATATATACAATCAACCATAAATAGACATCTAAAGCGTAAATCAACACTCAACAAAACTTTACATAAAGCACGGCTTCAGGTGGTGCCTGGACGCATCAAAGTTGACAAGAGAAACACAGGCCTTAAAGGTTTGGACTGAACTCCCGGTTGGTTACCTACAAGAATGGACAGACAAAATACAGAATGAGCAAACTCAGTGAATAACAGTACATAAATAATGTAATATTTATCCTGAATAATCAAACACATATCTGCGGATGCATGTGATAACCATATTCCGTAACAGAATGGCTTTAAGCCCAGTATATACAGAACTGCCATAAGCCTACAGATGCAGAACGACCATAGGTCCAGAAATATCAGAAATAACAGAACTAACAGAAATAACAGAAATAACAGAACGGCCTCGGGCCCAATAATAACAGAACGGCCTCGGGCCCAATAAAAACAGAACGGCCTCGGGCCCAATAATAACAGAACGGCCTCGGGCCCAATAATAACAGAACGGCCTCGGGCCCAATAATAACAGAACGGCCTCGGGCCCAATAATAACAGAACGGGAAAATTTATGCATACTTGAACTTGCCACATATATAAACTTGTAACATTCTTGAGCTTGTAACATACTTGACTTATAACATATGTAAACTTGTATCAGACTTAAACTTACAACATATATGGATAATCATTCCTTGAGTCATAACATAACTTATCAGATAATGGAACATTTCTTGTTATATCATGTCAATACCATGCGCTTAACAAGCAGAATACTTCATATTCTTATGTGGGTTGCATACTGATGGTGAACCTTTACATTCATATCACAGATTCTAACCAATCTTGGGTTCATTCGTAATATAATCGAATAATCTTACGTTCATACAAATATCATTCTTTAAGGATGAGCATAAGTTCTACTTATTCTTTCAGAGATGACATGTATGCGAATAATAACGAAAGAGCTAATATTCGTCATTAACAGAACATAAGGATTCCTGAAATCATACCGACGCACGTGAATCTTTCAGCGTTCATATAAGTTCACCTTTCTCTCCAATTGTCATAATGTTCACATAACACTTACAAAGAACTGAGCATTAGTGATCATAATTATCAACAATGGACAAAATGTACATTTTGTACTACTACTCACAGTGTTCAGATGCCTGGTCCACCCCTGTAGCTGACCCTACACAATTCATCATAATACAACACCATTCAATTTCCAATATTATTCAATACAACATTATCCAACAAAATCAGCATCACTTGGTTCATCAATACTATTTACAACTTCACATAATTCACAATAAATCCTCGAATCCTATTTTAACATTCTAAAACCAAGTTCATATCATCTATATCCTTAATAGATTATTTCCCTAATTTTCCCTTTACATGATAGCATGAATTCCAACATTTATAACAAATTCATTCGCAAATTCTAAACATAATCTTCAAACATTCTCAAATTCTAATTCAACTTGAACACATATAATTCAACACTTAAATTTCATTACTCTACTATCCACTTGAGCCAATTCATTGGTTATCATCATTAATCAACCTAGGGTTTCCAAGGAAATTGGGGGTTTTCCTCTTTTCTTAGTGAAATCGCCAAATCAACAATTACTATATGCCAATATGCTAAAAACATTCAACATCCTTTGAGAAGTAGAGTGGAAGCCCCAATTGTGCATAAACATTAAACCATAAGTGTCCCTAACCCATAATTAACTCAAGATTCCAAAATGTCACCAAAATCTCAAAGTACCAACGAAATCACTTTGAATCATAAACATTCAAGGCTAAGAGAACCCCTTACCTCGAATATTGGAAGCAAAGAAGCTAGGTTGAACGCATCCTCTCGAAATCCCAAAATCCAATCGGTTGGAAAAGTTGATCTTCACTTCTTCTTCACCCTTGATGCACAATCCATGGTGGATTGTTGGTAAAAATGGATGAAATCAATGATTTGAGAGTTAGGGTTTCGGACTTAGGCAAGGAGGAAGGAAGAGGGAAGAAGAAAAATACATGAAATGATCCAAAAATCCCGTTTTAAAAGCTGCTGTCCCGTAATTTCCGCTCGAGCGGACTGTTTTCCGCTCGAGCGGACCTGCCCTCAGCACAGATTCCGAAACTTTGAACAGGTATAACTCTCCCATCCGGACTCCGTTTTAGGTCGTTCTTGTGTCCAAATTGAAGCCCCGGAAATAAGCTTTCCAATGGTTCTAACCTCACATCCAAATTCAAAGTGTGGAAAAAGATAAGGGCAAAAGAGTGATGGCTGATCATAAGGTAACTATCCGAATTAAATCCTTTGGTCCAATCTTACTTTACCATCATATTACCACCTCAACCAATACCCCAAAATAAGGTAAGAACATTCCAAATACATTAATAAAATGTCAAAAACAAGCCCACGTGCCTCAGAAGTACAACTCAACCTGGAGGCCCGCTCGAGCGCCCATCCTTGCGCTCTAGCGTGCAGACCAACAAAGCCGTCCGCTCGAGCGTAAACTCCCCCGCTCGAGCGGAGAATCACAACTCCCAGAATCTCAGGCCGTCTGCAAAATTGCTGGAAACCCCAAAAGTCCGCTCGAGCGTTAACTCTTCCGCTCGAGCGGAGGGAAAAGTTCTGGGTCGTCACATTAGTCGTAGGCTCAATACCCGGTTAAGAACTCATTCTCACTCTCAATTTCAAAAAAATCGTTTTGTGCTTAGAGTGCTGTGCTGTTCTCAAAACAGGATTTGTTCTTTCATAAAACTGCAGGGTTCAACCCAGGTCATGTGAGAACAATCGAACCAGGACCTATCTGAAGCTATATAGGTTCTGGACTGCAAAACAAAAGAAAAGAGGGAAAATTTGGAGCATCTTAGTGTGTTTCAACTTCGGCAAGTTCCAAGACTGCATTCCAGGTGCACGTTCTCAGGCCTCGCCTTTCTCTGGAGTGTGAGTGTACCTCGACCCTGAGTTCAAGTCCGCTTCAAGTCAGAATGGCAATTAAAGCAGCATGCAAGTGTTATCCCTCGCCAATATGAACAGGGTGTGTCCTTTTTGAGTTAAGCATGTTGCAAAGTCCTCTGAGAGATAAATCGGAGGCACCAAAGTACATATTTGATGCCTATTTATTACATAGAATAGGTACTTTCAGATACACTTCTATTGCATGCATGCTGCACATCGTTTATGAATCACGCATAGAACATGCTTCCAAGTTTGCATAGAATATGCCTGTTTCATGCATAGAATATGCTTTCATTTTGACATAGACAATGCTCTTGTTATTTTGCATAGAACATGCTTTCATTCTCGCATAGAATGTGCCTTTGCTTTTATATCTCGGTGGTTTGCCTTGCATGGAATGTGCACTCTTACTATATCACACTTGTTAAGTGTCTTTCTTTGCATACACGATATTGTATGTACGGTTCATTCAGAGGAATTCTGGGTGGGATCTTTCCAATCCCTCGAACTACCTTGTTTTGGTTAGAAACATTGGGACGTGTTTCGATGCTTATACCACACCTCCTTTTGGTTTAGAACACGTGGGTGCGTCCTGATGTTCACACTACTCCTTTCTCCTCTCGCGTGTGGCACGATAGGACACTTTCGGTTAGAGACACTTGGGTTGTCTCGATGTTCTCGTTACCCTCTTTCTCCTCTCGCGTGCGGCGCGTTAGGATGCTTTTGGTTTAGAATACGCGGGTGCGTCCCGGTGTTCACAGCACTCCTTTCTCCTCTCGCGTGTGGCGTGATAGGATGCTTTTGGTTAGAGACATTTGGGTGCATCCTGGTGTTCTCATTACCTTCTTTCTCCTCTCGTGTGCGGGACGTTAGGACGCTTTTGGTTTAGAACACGTGGGTGCGTCCCGGTGTTCACACCACTCCTTTGTTTTCTCGCGTGTGGCGTGATAGGACGCTTTCGGTTAGAGACATTTGGGTGCGTCCCGGTGTTCTCATTATCCTCTTTCTCCTCTCGCGTTAGGATGCTTTGGTTTAGAACATGCGGGTGCGTCCCGGTGTTCACACCACTCCTTTCTTATCTCGTGTGTGGCGCGATAAGACGCTTTCAGTTAGAGACATTTGGGTGTGTCCCAGTGTTCTCGTTACCCTCTATCTCCTCTCGCGTGTGGCGCGTTAGGATGCTTTGGTTTAGAACATGCAGGTGCATCCCAGTGTTCACACCACGCCCTTCTCCTCTCGCATGTAGTGCGTTAGGACGTCTTCGGTTTCAAACACTCAGATGTGTTCTGGTGTTCATTCCACCCTTCTCCTCTCGCATGTGGTGCATTAGGACGTCTTCAGTTTTGAACACTCGGATGCGTTCCGGTGTTTATTCATACCCATTCTCCTATCACATGTGGTGCGGTAGGACGTCTTTGGTTTCGAACACTTGGATGCGTTCTGGTGTTCATTCATACCCCTTCTCCTCTCGCATGTGGTGCGTTAGGACGTCTTCGATTTCGAACACTCGAATGCGTTCCGGTGTTCATTCATACTCTTCTCCTCTCGCATGTGGTGTGTTAGGACGTCTTTGGTTTCGAACATTCGGATGCGTTTCGATGTTCATTTATTCACTTTCTCCTCTCGCATGAGACACGTTTGGACGTATTCACATCCCTCCTCTAGTCTAGGAGACCTTAAATCCTCTGAAGGTGCATTTCCTTTGGTGCTTATCGTGCCCAAACGACTTCCAGTGGTCTGGTATAGCCACCTGCTTGTGTTTACGGTGAGTTCTTAGGAGACCAACTGAGACTGTGGAAACTAGAGTTCGAATGGTTGATGCCTAGAATGCAAAGGTTCGGAATTTCCGAGACTAAAGTCTGGTTTAAATACTCAGGGGTGTATCCTCGGCTTGAAGTCTATATGGCAGCCCCATAAGTTGAGGTAGCGGGTATGCGCCTCAATTCTGGATACTGAACCAACCTAGTCTATCACCCTGTTGGAGAATAGGGAAAGCTGCGAGCATAGCTAGGGAGAAAAGTAATACCTGTGGTTCGGAAGCGCAAGATGCAGAAGGGGAAGATCCCCAGCAGCATGAGGTAAGTCATTGCCAATTGCCCCTGTGAGGTATTTTCACTTCCCAACTACATTGCATTTCGTTATCTATTACATCTATTGTGTTGTGTATAAAGTATATTGCATGCATCTATTGTATCATATCTGTTTTATCGCCTGCATCCTTTCCATGTTAAGCGTGGTTTGGCATGTGCTCATACATTTCCTTTGTTAAAGCATGGTTCTATGATAATGTGTACACGCCTATTACACTAAGAGAATTGTGGTCTGAGGGTTTCGACACCTTTTCTGTGTTAGACGTGGTTTGTCTTGTGTCCATACCTTGTCTAGATAGAATGTGGTTTGGCCGCGCGCCTTATTTACTACATCCATTGCATCGTAGTTTGTTTTGTTGCATCCAGCATTTAGGATCATGATCTTTCCTCAGCAGATCATTCCTCGCTTATATCATCCCACCCAATTACTTGTATTCTTTCTGCGAAACACATAGTTCTGCATGTGCATATGCCTACTCCACTAAGAGAATTGTGGTTTGAGGATTCCTGCACTTTTTCTGTGTTAAACGTAGTTTGATTTTGCAGCTCCATTCCTTTATGGTATTTGTGTGGTTTGCATTGCTTGTGGTTTGATTATTTCATTTGCATTGTTTTGTTGCATTGCATATCATTTACACTGTTTTGTTGTATTGTGTATCATTTTGCATCTTGCCCCTGAACTACGCTGGTTTGATTCCTTGAAAAGGGATACGTAGGCAATCCTCGAGTTCAGCCAACCGCATTTGCATTTTGTTTCTTTGTCCAAGTCTTCGGCCTTGTCAAAAATGGGTCGTCTCTGGGCTTTGACATTCACTCATGTCATTTCATGACTTTTGAGTTCTGTCAAAGAGGGGCAACTGTAGACATCCCATTTTTGACCGTCGTGAAGACTTGGGCGCCACTGATTGATCATTCGATGGTGCAGGTTATGCAGTGCAAAGGTTCAATTTCTGCGGCAAGAGGAGATAGTCAAATCCCAACCTTACACCCCATTTTTGGACCAAAATGATTTTGACCAAAAATATTTTAGACCTTAAAACCCTCTCTTTCAAAACATTTTTGAAAATGCTTCTGCGATGTTCCGAGGCTCGCATTTTGTTAAATGTTGTGCTTTTTGGTAAACCGAGCAAGGACAAAGTGGAAATGAATGAAAGAGAGGTGAATTCTTTGGAAAAATATCTTTAAAACACCTTATTTAGGGGTTTAGAGTTGAAGAAAATTGGAGGAGAGGGAAGAAACCCAGTTGGGGAAGAAGTTGGGCATGAATCGTTAAGGGAGAGTCGAGCGGCCCTCTCCAAATCAGGCCTATCCATTTGCACACTTGGATTTTAGCTATGGGGACACCACCGTTGGAAAGAGGACTTTCGAGGCTTCATTTTGCACTCAAGAATCTCCTAATGCTGAGGCCAGATGAGGGAGATATGGCTGGTTGAAGTTAGGCATCAATCTGGTTGGACCGAAACTGAGTAGTCTTCACTAAACGAGGGATATCTCTTAGCACGCATGGAATTTTGATGTGAGGCTGCCACCATTGGGAATATTACTTTCGGGGCTTCAATTTAGGCACAAGAATGACCTGCAAAGGAGTCCAGACGAAGGAGATATGCCTATTTGAAGTCAGGTCTGGAAGCAAATTTTTGGTGGCCGGCCGACCACCATAAGTGGACGGCCGCCCACTTAAAGTGGCCGATGGCCATTTTTATCCTTTTTCAGCCTTGTTGGCCCCGTTTTAGCACTTGTGGGCCACTTGTTCCCCTCACCGGCCACTTGAAGTGGACGGTCGGCTAGAGGAGGTGGCCGGTAGGCCACCTAAAGTGGCCGACGACCATTTTTCTCCTTTTTCAAATATTTTCTTTGCTAGCTGTGCTAGCTGTTGATCATTGAAGGCCATCTCCATACATGTGTATGGAGGGATGAAAGCAAGCTTTTAGCTTGATTTTCTATATAATGGGGGGTCTCTTCCTCATTTGAGGGGTTCAGAATTTTTGTGAGCAAAATTTCACACACTCTCTCTAGAATCCTCTCTCTCTTCCTATATTGTGCTTGAAAGTGAGTTTTCTTTACATTTTTGCATACAAACTCTTGACCAAATACCTTCATCTTGGAGCTGAGGTCCTAGGAGGTCCTATTTGAGCTCTAAAGCTTGGTTTTAGCTCAAAATTCTTACTGTTTTGTTGCTGTGCTTCAAGGGTAAGAACTTGTCCCTTTTAAGCTTTGTTTTGGTTAAGTGCTTGGCCATCTTTTTTCACTATTTTGAGGCTAGTTCTAGGCTCTAAAAACTCTGTCTTTTAAGGTTCTAAAATAGTGGTTTGAGTCTTGTTTGGTTAGGGGGGTGGTACCCCCTTTTGCTCCTTGGCTTGTAAAGCTTTTTGAGCTTTCTTTCAAAGCTTTTGAAACCCCATTTTCTTGGCCTTTTAACCACTGAATTCTAGAGGAATTTCAGTGGTAGCAAGTTGGTTTTGAGGACCAAAATAGGAGGGGGTGGTCTCCCCTCCTCATATCTTGTTTGCATGTGTAGATGGCCTAGTATTTGAGCATGCTTTTCTACATTTTTGTAGCCTAGTTCAAGCATGTTTTTGGCCTTATTTTAACATGTTATAACTCTGTTTTTGGCTGGTTGGAGCACCTCTTGTTTGCTTCTTACACTTGTAGTGTAATTTTGCTCACTAGCCTAGCATGCCTAATGAGTTAGCCTATCATTCTAGCTTGTGTTAGCTCAACTCCAGCACATTTTTGCTACTAATTTAGCATGCCTTAACTCTGTTTTGAGTGGTCTTGGTCATATGAGACTTGTTATGTGTGGGGAAGTGGTTTTTGGAAATACTCTTCTGATCGAGGAAGACGCTCTTGATTCTCTGCTAGTCACCTGCAAAGACAAATATTCTGGTCGGGGGTGCCGGGATTAGCACTTCGACGGGCAAGTCAGTTCCTCTACTCAAGAAAGCTTGTTTTTTAAGTTTAGTGGAGTGTATTTTTCTTACATACCTTTCTAAATCCGGAGCTCTTATATTTATATTCATTCTTCTGACCTCGAACCCAGTGCCCACCTTTTACTTATTATCCTTATGTTTATTCCAACACAAATCTCTCCGTCTATTCGGCGATCTCAATTGATTGGTACGGAGCTGAACAGTCTCTGAATTATGGGATGTACCCCTTCTTCCTCTTCTATATATTCGGCTCCCACAATTGCCCCCCAAGCACTCTCCCAACATCCGTTGGCTGGAGTGCTTGGTTCCGGGTTATGAATACTCAACCAAAATTTTGGCAGTTGAGCCCACACAATATTCGTCTAAGTACACCCCCTTTTGGCTGTCGTACCGACTTCCCATCTTTTCGTACATGCCTATTCATTGTGATTTTAAAGATTAGCGTCCCTTCGGATTCACATTCCACAATACTGGTCACTAGGTTGCCTTTTGGATCGTTCTTGCAATTTTGTCTCCTCCAATATCTTTTTCTCCCTCTGTAAGTCTTCCACTTCTTTACTTTGAGAAGTATTTCCATTTTATTCTTTGGCATATTTGTGTCAACTTTAGGGCATGGCGACGCATTTGAAAGACCTCCTTTCATCAAATCGAATCGCTGGTTTTAGACGCCATTTCTCTATTCCTGATGACGTCCGTCTGTCGCTTTTGGCAGACGGCACCCTTGACATGGAGAGGGAGGACGAAACCTCAATCGCCTTTCCTCTTTTGTCAATCGCGGAGGGTGGAGTCCGCTTCCCCTTGCATCCGTTTCTTAGGGCAGTGCTTCGCCATTGGGATTTAATCCCTTCTCAACCTAACGTGAATTTCTTTAGAATTATAATGGGGGTTGTAGCGTTGAATCGTCACCTTGGAATTAACCTTGGCATTCCGGCTATCCGGCACTGCTATGCCTTGGCTAAGTCCTCCGGCCGGCAAGGACGTTATTTCCTTAGAGCTAAGGATACCGACCATCAGCTAATCACTATGCTTTCCAGCTCTGGGAAACGAGTTGATGACATTATGGTCGTTGTCCAGGGTAATTGGGAATTCGGCGAAGGGGAAGATCGTGTCGACCCTATTCCTAGACGGAGGGGCGAGCCAGGTCGCCGAGTATCCCCTTGTTTTTGTCGTGTTCATTTTTATTATAGAACCTATTTCATTGAAATCTCACGGCTTCGTTTCGTGCAGGAAGGGGTCTGAAAAGGATATTACCTTCAACCCACGACGTCACCCTTTCAGATATCAGGGTCGCTCTTAGGTATTTCGGTCGGCGAAGTCTTCAGAAACAGGGGAGGGCGGCTCACATTCTGCTTTGTTACGAACCGACATACACAACCTTCTCGGCGGCGGAAAACATACCGATTCCAAAGGGTGAAGATTCCCTTACTGCTCTTATTCTGTCTGACTTCAAAAACTTGAGGCAGATAGGCTTTGAAGGGTCTGATTCGGAACGGAACGAGGTAGTTGATATCGCCGAATCAGATCAATCCGAGGCCGAGTTTGAGGAAGTATTGGATTCCGCCGCCACTCCATTTATGTTCCATACTCCTGCCGATGTTTTTCTATACACAGATCTCCCCGTCTCAGACTCCGCGGATATGGCCGGGTTGAGTCTGACAAAGCTTGCCAGAAAGGCGAATGCAGAGAGGTTAGCCGCACGGCGATGAGCAGAGGGCCTTTCGTCTGTGATGCCGCCCGCCACCGAATCTCGACTTCCCCTCCCTGTTGCCAAGTCCGAGCCTTTGGGGGTTCTAGAGGAGACGGAAAAAGGTCGGGATGCCGGATCTCCGTTGGTCGGGGGAGTCGCCCGAAAAGTTGAGGAAAAGGCAGGGAAACGCCCTGCTGACCTTAAGGCCGGCTCAGACGAACGAGGTGGTAAGCGTCCTCGATTAGAGGGGTCTGGTGAGGCTGTTCCTTTTGTCATTCGTCCAATGGTAAAGGACATGCCAGTTCCCTCTAACGCTTCGGCGCTTAAAGATCCGGAGGTCGCATTCGGTGTGGCTACCTCCTTGTCATTGCCGTCTGATGTCGAGGCTTTCCGGGTGGAACCAGATATGAATGCGACAGTATTGGCCGCGCAATCGGCATTCCTGGTACGTATTTTGACTTTCTTCATCTCATCCAAGTACTGTTGAGGTTAAGTTTTTTGGGTTCTTTTGCAGACCGTTGGCAGGATAGCTGACATGGGACGTCGGCAACTCGACGCCGTGAAAGAGATTGGCCGCCTTCGAAAGCAAGTAGAGGGCCAGAGAAAGAGAGCCGAGGATGCATCTTTGAGAGCGAACGAGGAAGCTTCTCGGGCCGAGGCCGAGGTGGAAAAGGCTCGTATTGCAGATCAATCCCGAGCGGACGCCGAGAAGAGGGCGGACGCGAGAGAAACGGCACTGGGATTGTCCCAGAAGGCGGTTGCCAGCCTGGAGACTGAGTTGGCTGTCGTGAAGGCGGCTGCATCCAAAGCATTCGAAGCCGGAAAAGATGCTGGGCTCGCCGAATATGTGGACCAGGTCTCGTGCTTCGAAAACAGGGGGTTCAAGCACGGTTGGCACAAAGCCCTTGCTGCAGCTGGAGTTTCACTGACTATACCAGTGCCGTATGAGCAAGTGGATGTCGAGCCGTTGGAGACTGATTCCGAAGGTTGAGCAGGGTGAATGATTTAGATTTCACAAATGTATTAGGAACTTACAAATGTATTGTTAAGCTTTATCAGACATTTTTGTATTGATTTTGTATATAAAAAAAATGTCGCGAGCCGAATATATAAATGAATGAATGTTGAGATTTTTTTGCGGGCTTATGGCTTATTGATTTTCTACGTATAAACATGTCACGGGCCGAATATATTCATGAACCTAATGTCGTGAGCCGAATATATTCATGAACCTGCCCTTGCCTTGGCCAGGGCGTGAGCGAGAGACCGAATGAGCCGATGGCTCTGAATCGGGGGCTGGGTAAGGCATAATTTAGTCAGCGTGATTGTTTGAAAATCTAGCCGTCTAGGTTGATGAATCTGGCCCTTGCCCCAGCGATAGCGCTTGATGTTGAGCCTAATAGATTAACGAATTTGCCCTTGCCTTGGCCAGGGTGCGAGCGAGGGACCGAATGAGCCGATGGCTCTGAATCGGGGGCTGGGTAAGGCATAAGTTATTCGGCGTGATTGTTTGAAAATCTAGCCGTCTAGGTTGATGAATCTAGCCCTTGCCCCAGCGATAGCGCTTGACGTTGAGCCTAATAGATTAACGAATCTGCCCTTGCCTTGGCCAGGGCGCGAGCGAGGGACCAAATGAGCCGATGGCTCTGAATTGGGGGCTGGGTAAGGCATAAGTTATTCGGCGTGATTGTTTGAAAATCTAGCCGTCTAGGTTGATGAATCTAGCCCTTGCCCCAGCGATAGCGCTTGACGTTCAGCCGAATAGGTCGGGTAAGGGGTATGCGACGTTTGACGTTTTCTCGGGGGAGCTGCATGTTCCCTAGAATAAATGGGTGAGTTCATGCCAAAAACTTAACTCATTCCTTATTCAGGCTTGAACCAGATCTAGGAGGGGCCAACATTGGCTGGTTTAGAGATTAAAATGAGTCACAGAAACAAGCCTATTCGCACGGGAAGGAGAGCGTCCGTGGATCGGGAAAAAGAGCGGTCCCCCAGTCGTCGAAGCAGATCACCCCGAAAGGATGGACCACGAGGAGGTTCCCCGCGTCCACGACCCCTTGCTGAGCCAGACGCGGAGCCACGACCGTTGAGTTTTGCGATTTTTGTAAAGAATAAACCAATGACGGAAGCAGATTCTATAATTAAAGACCCGGATGTGGCGGTCGAGTTCGCCCGGCAGATTTTTCCGTCGGAGGTACAACAGTCGATGGTCGGGCGTCGAGATTTCGAAGTATTTCGGGATGGCATTCATGGGGCTATCAAAGGACTGTATAGCGCTTATGAAATCGGGATGCGTCTGCGCGAAGCCCGCCGTGAGAGCGAGAAAAACAACGAAAAGAATCGCAGTCTGGAGGCTCGTGCGCCAAAAGCTGAGAATGAGCTTTGGGAGCTAAAGAGTGTTCGAGTGGCCAAGTCGGTGGTGGACGGTCAAACGAAAATCATGGGGGAGAGGGCGAACCGAGAGGCCCCGGGTTATGAGAGCGGATATAGGGACGGCGTGAAAGCCGGGGTGAGGAAGGCCAAAACGGACCTAGCGGAGGAGGTCTGCCGATGCGAAAACCGTGGTTTCAAGCATGGCTGGATCAAGGCCCTTCAAATTGTGGAAGCTCTTGGGGCCGTGGGCATAAATTCGGCTTCGCCCCTATATCATCGGCATTACCTTCCGTATTCCGAGTTCGATATTGAGAAAAGTGACGACGAAGATGCCTAGTGGAGTAAATAGGACTTTTATCGAATGCTCGAAATGTATCGAAATGTATAGCGGCCTTTGAATAAATGGAATTTCTTTATTAGCAGATTTTGAAATGTTTTGCGTGTAATTAAATGCCCTATGTCAATTTATTGTCAGCTTTTGTACTGCGTAATATAAACGTTCGGAAATACATCGATCGGCTCCAATGTAGGAACCATGTTATCCATGAAGGGCGCTCTGAATCTGGAGACTTTATTCGGCCAATCGTGGTATCCACGAAGGGCGCTCCGAATCCGGAGACTTTATTCGGCCAATCATGAAATCCACGAAGGGCGCTTCGAATCCGGAGACTTTATTCAGCCAATCGTGATATCCACGAAGGGCGCTCCGAATCCGGAGACTTTATTCGGCCAATCGTGAAATCCACGAAGGGCGCTCCGAATCCGGAGACTTTATTCGGCCAATTGTGATATCCACAAAGGGCGCTCCGAATCCGGAGACTTGGGCCAATCGTGATATCTACGAAGGGCGCTCCGAATCCGGAGACTTTATTCGGCCAATCGTGAAATCCACGAAGGGCGCTCCGAATCCGGAGACTTTACTTGGCCAATCGTGATATCCACGAAGGGCGCTCTGAATCCGGAGACTTTATTCGGCCAATCGTGATAT
The DNA here is from genome assembly GCA_036172215.1 of Camellia granthamiana. Classification (NCBI taxonomy): domain Eukaryota; kingdom Viridiplantae; phylum Streptophyta; class Magnoliopsida; order Ericales; family Theaceae; genus Camellia; species Camellia granthamiana. The sequence goes on along the minus strand of CM069917.1, from coordinate 948,976 downwards.
CCACGAAGGGCACTCCGAATCCGGAGACTTGGGCCAACCGTGATATCCACGAAGGGCGCTCCGAATCCGGAGACTTGGGCCAATCGTGATATCCACGAAGGGCGCTCCGAATCCGGAGACTTTATTTGGCCAATCGTGAAATCCATGAAGGGCGCTCCGAATCCGGAGACTTTATTCGGCCAATCGTGGTATCCACGAAGGGCGCTCCGAATCCGGAGACTTTATTCGGCCAATCGTGATATCCACGAAGGGCGCTCCGAATCCGGAGACTTATTCTGAAAATCGTGAAGCGTATGAATTGAAGCATGAAATTGAGCAACTTTTTCATTACGGTAGAGTATGTACAAGTACCAAGCCCACAAATCGGGTCATTGGTAAAATTTTCGTAGATGTGTTGAATTTCAAGGCCGTGGCAGGCTTTTTCTTGACATGTCCGAGAGCCGATATGCCCCTGTTCCTGCAATGGAGTCTATTTGATAGGGGCCGTCCCAATTCGGACCCAGCTTTCCGTCGGCCGGTCTCCGATCGGCTGGGAGTACTTTCTTTAGGACCAGCTCTCCTGGAGTGTAGCGACGCAACTGAACTCGTTGATTGTATGACTTAGCGAGCTGCTGCTGATACCGTGCCATGGAGGCCAGGGCGCGGTCTCTTCGTTCCTCGATTAGTTCCAGGTCCAGGGCGAGCATCATGTCATTTCGGCCCGTATCAAAGGCTTGTGATTTCAAAGTTGGGAAGCCAATTTCCAGGGGTAAAATTGCTTAGGTTCCGAAGCATAGGGCGAACGGCGTTTCTCCGGTGGACCTCCTCGGCGTTGTCCGGTGCGCCCACAATACACTTGGCAACTCTTTGACCCATTTGCCTTTAGCTTTTTCCAGTCTCTTTTTGATGTCGTCCAAGACGGTTTTGTTTGAGGCTTCGGCTTGACCGTTGCTCTGGGGGTAAGTGGGCGTAGAGAAGTAGGGCGTGATACCGTATTTGCCGCATAGTTCTCGATACACGCCACAATCGAACTGGGTGCCGTTGTCTGAGATGAGAGCTCTTGGAATGCCGAATCGCGTAATGATGTTCCTCCATACAAATCGCTTTATGTCGGCATCTCGTATGTGTGCTAGAGCCTCCGCTTCGACCCATTTTGTAAAGTAATCTGTTGCTACGATTAGGAATCGCTTGTTTCCTGGGGCCCTGGGCAACGGTCCTACAATATCAAGCCCCCATTGAGCAAATGGCCAGGGACTGGTGATAGAATTCAACTCTTCGGCGGGCAGATGGGTCAGTGGGGAGAACTTTTGGCACTGTTCGCATCTTTTAACTTAATTTTCTGCGTCGGCTCTCATTGTCGGCCAATAATACCCCTGTGTTATAGCTCGATGGGCGAGAGAGCGTCCGCCGGAGTGGGCTCCACAACTACCCTCATGTATCTCAGTTAGAAGTTCCTCCACTTTATCCGGGTGTACGCATTCCAAATAGGGACTGGAGAGGGACTTTTTGTAAAGCCCTCCCTGTGGATCCAGATAGTATCGCAGGGCCCTATTGCATAGCTTGTGTGCTTCTTTTTTGTCCTCTGGGAGTTGTTCAGAAGAGAGGAATCCGGTTATGGGGTCCATCCAACTTGGTGCGGACTCTATAATATTAATGTGGATCTCCTCCGAAGGGCCGATACTCGGCTTCGGGATGAAACCTACTTCAATGGTCCGTTTGAGTTCAGAATTGATGGCGGAGGCTAGGCATGCCAGGGCATCTGCGTGTGTGTTCTGATCACGTTGTTCAGTTCGTGATGGTCAAACTTCGTTAGCAAAGAGTTGGCCGTTTTCACATAGGCAGCCATACGGTCGTTTTTTGCAGCGTACTCCCCCTTTAGCTGGTTGATGACCAATTTGGAGTCACAAAACACTAGCAAACGCCGAGCGCCAAGGATATGTGCATTTCGTAGGCCGGTTAAGAGGGCTTCATACTTGGCCTCGTTATTTGATGCTTCGAAGCCAAGCTTCACGGCCTGCTCTATTATTGCGCCGTCGGGAGACATGATTACTACGCCGGCGCCGCAGCCCCGATGATTAGACGATCCATCACAGTATAGCTGCCAAATATCCCCGACATAAATTCTCCAATTCGACTTTGGTCGAGTTTCAACCTTTGGAAGAACGTCGGCAGGTTTAAGGTCGGAAAGTCCGCCTGTGAATTCGGCCACAAAGTCGGCAAGCACCTGTCCCTTGATTGCGGTTTTGGGTAAAAACTGAATGTCATATTGGCCGAGTTCAAGAGCCCATTTTGAAACACATCCTGATGCTTCCGCACTTCGTAGTACTGATCGGAGGGGGTAATCTATTATCACCCCAATGCTATGCCCCTGGAAGTAATGCATCAGTTTTCTTGTTGCCATGACCAAGGCTAGGATGAGTTTTTCCAGCGGAAGATAACGTGTCTCGGCGTCGACCATTGCCTTGCTCACATAGTACACCGGCCGCTGCTGCCCTTCTTCTTCTTTTAATAATACGGCGCTAACGGCCCTATCGGAGACTGCTAGATACAGAATGAGAGGGTCACCGGCAGCTGGTGTTGTCAAGAGAGGCACTGACCGGAGGTAAGTCTTGAGCCCAGTGAAAGCTGCTTCGCATTCGGCGGACCATTCAAAAGCTTTACCTTGACGTAACGTCTGAAAGAATTGTCTGCATCGGTCTGTTGACCGACTGATGAATCTATTGAGTGCAGCGGCCATCCCCATCAACTTTTGGACTTCTTTTACTGATCGGGGGGAACCGAGTTCCAAGATCGCTGTGACTTGCCTCGGGTTGGCTTCGGTTCCGCGGTGGTTGACGATATAACCCAGGAATTTGCCAGAGCAGATTCCAAACGTGCACTTCGAGGCGTTCAGTTTCATTATATATTTGCGCAGGATGCCGAATGTCTCCTTTAAATCGGCTATGTGATCCTGTTCTTCTTTGGACTTGACCACCATGTCGTCGATGTAGACTTCCATGGTGTGGCCGAGTTGTTCTTTGAACATGGCGGTGACCAGCCTCTGGTAAGTTGCCCCTGCGTTCTTCAGCCCAAAAGGCATAACTTTGTAGCAGTAGGTTCCTCTTGGGGTGAGGAATGCAGTTTTGTCTTGGTCATCTGGATGCATGGCGATCTGATGGTAGCCTCTATAAGCATCAAGGAAACTCATGCGTTGATGGCGCGCCGTGGCATCGACGAGTTGGTCGATTCTAGGGAGGGGAAAGTAGTCCTTGGGGCAAGCCTTGTTCAGATCCGTGAAGTCGATGCACACTCGCCAAGTTCCATTTTTCTTCTTCACCACCACTGTGTTGGAGAGCCACGTGGGGTAGGTGACTTCTCTAATTGCCCCGGCGTCAAGCAATCTGTCGACTTCTTCTATGACGGCAGCGGCGTGCTCTGCGGCAGACCGTCGGCCTTTCTGAATGACGGGCTTGCAGGTGGGGTCGACGTTCAGGTGGTGCTGTGAAACGGATGGGTCTATACCCGGCATCTCATACGGAGTCCACGCAAAGACGTCGAGGTTGGTAAGTAAAAACGAGATCAACTGCTATTTATCGGTTTGGTGTAACGAGGTGCCGATCATGAAGAACTTTTCCGGGCTTCCGTCGATGTCAACTCGGTCTAAACTTTCTGTGGCCTTTTCGTTTGGCTGCCGTCCGACGTCATCCAGGATTTCCCGATTGGGTGCCTCGATGGAGTTTACCTGCAATTCCTTTGGCATTTTGGCGGCCAAGAGGTAACATGTTTGTGCCGATTGTTGGGAGCCGCGGATCTGCTCAATGCCGTGTTCTGTTGGGAAACGTAACAATTGATGGTAGGTGCTTGGGACGGCCTGCAAGGTATGCAACCACGATCGCCCCATAATGAGATTGTACGGCGACGGCAGTCGGACGACCAGGAATTCTACATCCACCATTCTGGAACCCGCTCGGACGGGTAGGTTGATTTTTCCCAGTGGGTATTTGGGATTGGCATTGAAGCCGAATAGTGGATAAGGGGCTGGGGTCAGATCTGATTCAGTGAAACCGAGTTTGATGAAGGTTTTATAATACATGACCTCCGAAGTGCTGCCCTGGTCTATAAGAACGCGTCTGACGGTGAACCGGTTAACGCGTAGCGCGACAACCAGTGGATCGATGTGAGGGGAGCGTTACGCCGATCAAATCAGAATTGTCGAAGGTGATGCTTGGTGATTCTCGGGGTCGCTTTGTTGGCGTGAGTTGCTGCTGAGGGCCTGAGAGAGACTGGATTGCATATATGGCCGGTGCTTCCGGCAGGCTGTATATCATATGGATGTTATCGTGCGGAACACTTCGCTGGAGACGTTCGTCTTGTGTTAATTCCTCAAAGTAATCTGTTGAAGCACAACGAGCGTCGGTGTTTTGCTGTCGGGCCCGAGGCCATTGATTTCCTGCCCTTGGGTGTCGCTTAGAGACCTGGCGCACTGTTTGTTTGGGCTTTGCTATTTCCGAGGCCAGATCGCGGCGAAGGCGCTCGTTCTCAGAGATGATGTTGTCTAAGCTTTGTTTGGTCTTTCTAGCTCGTTCCAGGATCGCTAGCATCGAAGGGGGTTGTGAATCGACATTCAAGGCACGTCTTGTAGCAATGATTTCCTTCTCGAGCATGTTTGCCGGAGTGAGGTCGACTCTCCGTGTGATCGCATCGGTGGCTATCGGAGAATCTTGAATCACGCCTTCCATGGATGTATTTGAGTATTCCCACAGACGGCGCCAATTGTGGGGAAGTGGTTACTCTTCTGATCGAGGAAGACGCTCTTGATTCTCTGCTAGTCACCTGCAAAGACAAATATTCCGATCAGGGGTGCCGGGATTAGCACTCCGACGGGCAAGTCAGTTCCTCTACTCAAGAAAGCTTGTTTTTTAAGTTTAGTGGAGTGTATTTTTCTTACATACCTTTCTAAATCCGGAGCTCTTATATTTATATTCATTCTTCTGACCTCGAACCCAGTGCCCACCTTTTACTTATTATCCTTATGTTTATTCCAACACAAATCTCTCCGTCTATTCGGCGATCTCAATTGATTGGTACGGAGCCGAACAGTCTCTGAATTATGGGATGTACCCCTTTTTCCTCTTCTATATATTCGGCTCCCACATTATGCATGGTTGTAATGTAAAGGCCTTGACTAGCTTAGTGATTTAAGGCCCCTAACATGTATGATTTCAGTGCATGTAGCCTTGTCACACTCTCACATATTCCACTCTTTCATTACTTTTGAGAGGTGTGCTTTGTGCATTGTTTATGAGCCAATACATGAGCATGTCTTTCTTGCTTTTCGTGCTACCATTTCAGCTTGTTTTGGCCACTGTTTTGGCATGTTTGAGGTCTGTCTAGGGTTGGTTTGGCCATTTGAGTTTGATATTGCATGGTTCTAGTGTAAAGCTCTTCATTAGTTTTAATGCTTAAGTCCCCTAACATGTTGTACATGAGTTGTTTGCATGTTAGAGTCTTGTGTTTTGTAATAACCCGACCCTCGCAAGTGTTTCTGACATGTTTTTGGTCCCTTATTCTTTGCATTTAAATCCTTAATAAAAGGTTTCATGAGAAATTAAGTTTAAGCACATGGATCTTATGAATTGAACCTATATCTGTTTGTCAAGGAAAGTATCTGTTACAATTAGAATGTTTGAATCAGAAGTTGAAGGCCTTAGAGGCTTAATTACTAGGAATTGATTTTATATCTGAAGTCAGCATGATTTTTAGTTCTTAACAAAATTTTCTGTGAAAATTTGATTAGGAATGATTAAAGGATTGATTTTTGTCCTATTCTCCTTATACATATATATATATATGTCTATATTCTCTTCATGTGGACTTAGAGCCCTAAACATAAGTATCCTGAGAAACGGGAAAGAGAAGAGTTGGAAAGGAGAGGTTCTTCAAGGAAGGAATTTGGGGAAATTTAGGAAGTTGTAGGAAACTTGATTAAAGGTTCAAGGTATGTTTTCTTATTTTTTTTTAAACTAATTTTTCCCCCTCTCTTTGAATAGAGGAGGGATTCCTCTAGATTGTTATGCTAAATGATTACTTGAATTATTATTTTCGTATCGAATTGATTTGGAATTGTGTTAGATTCTCTAGTAAGGTACCTAAAGAGAATTCTATCTTATTTTCCCCAATTGTTAAACTTGAATCCATCTACATGGTTGTGTTGGTGTATATGGCACCTAAGGAATTGAATAAATGTCTTTCTTTATGTTGTAGTTGTGTAATTTGAACCATGTAAAGAAAATTACACTTCCTTTCTCCTTGGCATACTTGAACAAAAAGATATGAACATGGCCATGTAGGTATATGTTATTAATCTCATGAATTGAATTATGTATATGAGCTTTGAATTGTGTTTATGAGCTGTAGGGGTTGAAGATCTAGTTTAAAGTTAGATTGGTATGTGTCGTAATCATATTAGCATAAGTTTTGAACCTATTTGGAGCCTCCCAAACATTTGCCCAAAAGATGAATTTTGTGTGAATTTTTGGACTGGTTTTGGGCAGAATCGCCGCACATGCGGGAGTCATCGCCGCACGTGCGGGAGCTTTGGCCACACGTGCGGGAGTCATGGCCGCATGTGCGGGAAAATGGTGCAAATTTGGGTTTTGAACACTGCCTAAAAAGCACGTGCGGGGCACTACTGCCGCATGTGTGGGAGTCCTTGCCGTACGTGCGGGGCTCACAGCCGCACGTGCAGCCCATGTTGAGAAAAACTGTTTGCTTCGTTTTGCGTGCTGGACCCTCGAATATTTTTAGAATTTGTATTTTATGCCTATCAATGTGTGTAAAATTCATTTGAAGTAAAATGACTTAGGAACCGATTCAATAAAGAAAAATGAACTAATTTGCAAGTTTTGAATGTGTGCAGGACACACTCTGGGAGGAACTAACACGTCATCACAACACTGTGAGTAGTAGTACACTTTACTACAGCTAATGTTGCCATTAGCATTCTGTTAATTCTGTTAATTATGTAACTATGTGAAAGATATAAAGAACGAGAATAACTAATGGAAATGATGAAACTGCTTTCATACGACTATGGAACTCTGTAAGACGCTGAACTCAGTTTGCTTGACTACATCTGCACCTATGGCTATTCCGTTTAAGTTGTTACGGTATGAAACAAAGTGCTACACGGAACTAAGTGCTACGATGTGAGTCACCTCTAGAATCCGTGTGAGACACCTCTTGGGTTCATACATGCATGTTCAAGGGCTCAATGCCAACATGTTTAAGGGCTTAAAGCCAATATGTCCAAGGGCTTAATGCCAATACGTTCAAGGGCTCAATGCCATCATGTTTAAGGGCTTAGTGCCAATATGTTCAAGGGCTTATTGCCACTCTGTTCAAGGGCTTAAGGCCATGTAATCTCTGCATTTACGCACGCATTGATTTGTATTATGATTGAAGTGAACATCAACTTATAAAAGTATTACTATTCACTGAGCCTGGCTCACCTTGTGTTATGTCTGTTTCTGTAGGTAACCAACCAGGTGGTTAGTCCTAAGACATGACGCTCGTTCAATTTTGTCAACCCTTGTGTGTCCAGGCCCTAGATGAAGTACCAGGCCCTAGATGAAGTTACTCATATATTTTGTGAAGTTTTGGCAAACTTTTGGCATTGCACTCTATTTTTTTTTGGCCTAAGGTTGAAATGTGTATAACACTTTCTTCCACAATGTTGTTGTTTTGTTTTTTTGGTTATACGCCCAATCATAGGGCTGGGCCTGTATATGTATTTGTACATAACCGAAACTCAAATGTATATCTTGATTTTTGGTTGCCTGTTATGATGTTTATGATCCTGGCATTGTAGTAGTAGCTCAATGGAGTTTGTTTCTATTATTCTATGATATTTAATGCTTCCATTAAGGCCCCATACGTTATGTATGTCAGGTTAATGTCCATATCTGATTAGGTCATGCTCAAACTTTTAGGGGCGAGTTTGGGGTGTGACATGTTTCATGCCATTTCAGCACTGAAATTCTACCACCTCCCTCATTTCTTCATTTTTCTATTTGTTTTGAGGGTTGGTTAGTCTTAAAGTTGTGTTTAAGCTTGAGATTGAGGCTTGTGCTTAAATGCCTTTAACCCTCTTTTGAGGGTTCCTCCTAGTCAAAGGCATGGTCTCTCTCATGTCTTAAGTCATCTTTTGATTGACCTATCTCTCATTAGAAGACTTTCACATTTGGACAAATCAATTAAAGAATGGTTTAGCAACTTAAAATGTGTAAACAAGAATTGAATCAAGTAAAACATGGCCAAGATAAACATGATTGTTTGCATTGCATTGTGTTCAATCGGACGTTATATTGAACACAAGGAAGATTGGTCCATTTCATACTCAAAGTGATGAAAATGAGGCAATCTTCCTTTGTCTCCATTGCCCTTGATCATGCATGATAGGGTAGTGGTCCTAGAGTCTTGTTTTGTGCATTTATTGAATGTGTACAAGTTGGATCATTGGCCATCATGCATTCAAAATGCTTGATTGGTGGTCTTGGATTCAATAGTGCAACTCCTTTGATGTTTTGAGATGATAAGGAGGGGCATAGTACAAACATACCCTTGGGAGACCTTCCATTTTCCTCTAGTTTAAGCTCTGTTGCAGAATGGTGACACAGCACACCAGTGGCCGGCAGTGCCTCATTGATGGCCGACATTGCTTCATCCTTGCCCGGCAGTACACTTCTTTGGCCGACAGGTGGCCGGCAGCAAGCTCCCATTGCCAACAGGCCACTGGTGCATTCCTCAGCATTGGTTTTGTAAGGTGGAGCAGAAAGTTCTTGTTGACACCATGCAAACAGAGCCTCTCAAGAGCAAACCGATGGGCTTTTCGGGGCGAGAAACTGAATGCATGCATGTTCAACTCCTTAGAGCAGAGCTGAGGTAGCATTGTTTAAAGCTTTACTTGTTAGTTAGCATGAATTTGTAATTTAATTAATTAATTTGTTAATTAGTTAAAGTGTTGTAATAATTAGTAAGTAATTTGCTAGTTATTCAATTTGGTTGGGTAATAAGTAGTCTAAATTAGATTAATTAGATTAGTTGACTAGCTTAGCTTAGATTAGCTTAGCTTATTTATTCGAACCCTCCTTCGTGAGGGCGCAATGTTGTAATAAGCGTGCGTGTGTGTGTGCATGTCTTCCAACCCCACTTCTTTCTCCCTTTTACTTAACTACTTTCGATGGTTAGTTTTAGGGCATGTTTTGATTAGCATACCTTATGCTTTGCATGTTTGCATCATTCATTTGTATTGCATGCACCGAGGCTCGACACATCATACTAACTGCATTGTATTTCAATACACTTATTTGAGTACGTATATTAAATCGTTGCATCCATATGCCATCTTAGATAGCCGAGCCTATTTAGTTGCATATTGCATGTGTTGCATTAGGCATCTCGTATAGTTAAGAACATGCATATTTCTAACTAGCTTTTTTTTTTGGCTCGGAGTACACTGTAAGTTTTACACTTTAGCATACTTGCATGAGTGTGAGTGTTGCCATGATAGTATGCTTGCCATGAGGCTATTTGTTTAATTGATTAACTACATGAATGCCTGTGGGTGAAGGCTTTATTGTTTGAATTGGAACAATTCGATGAATGTATGTTTTAAGCCCACTTTGCGAAGTGGCAAATCATGTTTTAAAGCCCACTTGTTTGGTGGCAAATCCGTGCTTTAGCCTACTTGCGAGTAGCACTTTCAAACCATTTTCGAAAACAAACATGAATTGTTTTGTTCCAATTCTCGTGATTGAGTCTATACTTGTGTGTGCACAACATAGTAAAAAATAGCTAATAATCGGAATAAGAACACATGTTTATAAAACAACATATCATGATAGTAGAGGGCGATCCTTTGATCGGATGAGCGGGGGTGCTCATTGCATGACCTTCCCGTCTCGTACCCAAGTTCCCGAGGCGAGGCAACTTTGGTGATGACGGACACGTGGCCTTTGGTACCAGTCAGGGTTTCCTAAATTTTCCAAAAATAAAATATTTAGGTGGCGACTCTGTAATCTGGCAAAGCAGTCCAGTTTTGGCATTATTTGATCTAAAATCAATTTCCCAAAATGATTTGCCGGATTGGACTCTTTGGTGTTTATCAGTCTCACATTGCACTTTGTGAGATTAGATTCAGAACCGTGATAGGAGTTCGAACTGTAGGAGACCAATTCGCACCTCTCCGAAAGGGGGGCGCGCGAAGAAAGTCTGGCCCACAACAGCACCTTGTGGTGCTATAGGGTCCGGGCATGACGGGGCTCTCATCCTCTCCAGCGCCCTTTTCTATAAGACTTAGGCCCGGTTTGCTGCTGAGGAGGCTTCTCCAGACTACAATTCGAACAACGGGGTTGGTCGATTTTTAGGCTGGGCGTTTCCCGGTTCACTCGCCGTTACTAGAGGAATCTTTGTAAGTTTCTTTTCCTCTGCTTATTGATATGCTTAAACTCAGCGGGTAATCCTGCCTGACCTAGGGTCGCGATCGGAGCTCCTTGGCACCGGCACGATAGGGTCACAACAGACCTCCTGCGATGACTTGGACGTGCACAAGGCGACACAACAATTTGTTAACCACCACTCGTCATGATGTGTCGTCTATCACGGTGGACTTGTTTTTAGGTTGACAGTGTGCGGGTGCATGTAGGGGGGCCAACATTCACCCGCAACCCTTCCATTCGGGGGAAGGGGGTACGGGCGACACAACGTGAGATGCCCAGGTAGATGTGCCCTCAACCTAATGGCTTCGGGTGTAACTTGCGTTCAAAGACTCGATGGTTCACGGGATTCTGCAATTCACACCAAGTATCGCATTTCGCTACATTCTTCATCGATACGAGAGGTGAGATATTCGTTGTCGAGAGTCGTTTAGTTTTTTCGTGATATGCAACACATGAGCATGCTCTCTTTGTTTGAGTTCCTTGGCATAATTTGCTCTGGGGTTTTGTTGTTTTGCCAAGGAATGGTACCCACCGCCCCTCGGAGGGTCCCCTGGCGCACTCCCAACCAAGGGAAACATGAGGGAGCCTCCGGCCTGCCTCCTACTTCCCCAGTGATAATATGACAACTTCGTGTGTCGTTCTGCTATGTAGGGACATTGACAATGATCCTTCCACAGGTTCACCTACGGAAACCCTGTTACGACTTCTCCTTCCTCTAAATGATAAGGTTCAGTGGACTTCTCACGACATCATCAGATTCGAACCATCCACGTTGCCGTGATTTGAACACTTCACTAGACTATTCAATCGGTAGGAGCGACGGGCAGTGTGTACAAAAGGCAGGGACGTAGTCAACGCGAGCTGATGACTTGCACTTACTAGGAATTCCTCGTTGAAGACCAACAATTGCAATGATCTATCCCCATCACAATGAAATTTCAAAGATTACCCGGGCCTGTTTGCCAAGGCTATAGACTCATTGAATACATCAGTGTAGCGCGCGTGCGGCCCAGAATGCCTAAGGGCATCACAGACATGTTATTGCTTCAAACTTCCGTAGCTTGAAGGGCTATTCTCCCTCTAAGAAGCTAGCTGTGAAGGGTCACCTCCACATAACTAGTTAGTAGGTTGAGGTCTCGTTCGTTAACGAAATTAACCAGACAAATTGCTTCACCAACTAAGAACAACCATGTTCCATCACCCATAGAATCAAGAAAGAGCTCTCAGTCTTTCAATCGTCACTATGTCTAGACCTGGTAAGTTTCCTCGTGTTGAGTCAAATTAAGCCACAAGCTCCTGTAGCTCGACTTTTTCACGCCCCCTTTTGGAAGACGAATAAGCCCTACAGTATCGGACTCCTACGGTTCTGAATCTGATCTCGCAAGTGCAATGCGAAATAGATAAACACCAAAGAGTCCAAATCCGACAAATCCTTTGGAAAATCGATTGTGAATCAAATTGCCATAATTGGACTACTTTGCCAAATACAGAGTCGCCACCTAAATATTTTTAGAAAATTTAGGAAACCCATAACTCGTGCCAAAGGCCACGTGTCCATTATCACCAAGATTGTCTCAGCTCGGGAACTTAGGTACGAGAGGGGAAGGTCATGAATTGAGCACCCCCGCTCACCCAATCAAAGATCAGCCTCTACTAATTATGATATGAATCTTGTTTACATTATATGCTCTTGTTCCGATTATTAGGCTAGCATTACTATGTGATGCACACACACACAAGTATAGACTAATTTGCAAGAATTGGAACATTTGATTTTATGTTGGTTTTGAAAAATTGTTTCGAATATGTACCACTTGAAAAAGTGATAGCATATAAACATTGCTCAAATTATTCTAATTCAAGCAATTAGCCTTCATCCACAGGTATTCAAGCAATTATAGCACTTAAGCAATTAGCCTCATGGCAAGTATGCTAAACATGGCAACATCAACATGCGATATGCTAAAACGAGTAAAGGCTCACCTAGTACTCCAAACCAAAAGAGAAATGAGTTAGAAAAAATGCATGATTTCTAACTATGCAATATGACTAATGCAACGCATGCAAAATGCAATTACTAGGCTCGGTTACTAATATGGCATATGAATCAATTCGATAGCATGTAGTCTAAGCATGTATTCAAAGAATATTTAAACTAGCAATGCAAGTTAGAATGATGAATCGAGCCTCAGTGCATGCAATACAAGTGGATGCAAACATGGAGAATGCTAAACAAAATGTGATGCTACTAAACTAACCATTGTAAGCTAGTAAATAAAAAGGAAAAAGACGTGGGGTTGGAAAACATACACATTATTACAACATTGCGCTCTCACGAGGGAGAGTCCGAATAAACTAACTAGCTAAGCTAATTAGTTAACAAAACAACTGAATAAATAGCTAAAGTACTTAACTAATTATTACAAACCGAATTAATTAACTAATCATTCTAGCTAACTAATTAGAATAATTAATCCATGAGACAAATTAGCTATTCTAACTAATTAATTTACAAATCCACTATGTTTAAGCATGATACTAATGTATGCAACACGGATCCCGAGGACCGATGGGAGGCTCATGCAGGCATGCGGTTTACTTCCGAAAAAGGCACTGTTTCTGCTGCTAAATGTCTCTGTTACACAGTAGGACACTTACGCTGCTTTTACATCTCCAGACCAACTCTGCTTTGCCTTAGGAGAACACTGCTAATTTTGCACTGGTGGCCGACAGAGGGCTGGCCGTCCACTGATGATGCCCTGCCGACCACTAATGCGAGAACTTCCCTGCTGCAACAGAGAACAAATAGAGCAGAGACAGTGTATTCTCAAGGGTTTGTTTGCACAATTTACCCCTCCTTATCATGGACAAATCAAAGGAGTAGTAAACTTGGTTCACAAACTATCAATCTATGCAATTTCATTGCATGATGGCCTATGAACCAAAGTGTGCAAGCTCAATAAATGCAACAAAATAAGACTCTCAAAACCACCTCCCTATCATGAAAGATCAAGGGAAGTAGTTGACAATGAATCCTGACCCATTTTCATCACTAATGAGTATGAAACGACTCAAGACTGAAGGGTTCAATTACTGAAGGGTTCAATTAACGTACAATTGAACCCAAACAAGTTATTATCTTGCACACTTTTAATTCCAAGTTTTAATTACCTCATTTTAATTTACTAACCATTCCTTAATCAATTAAGTCCAAATGGGGAATTTAAGTCCTCTAATGGAAAGAGGGCTCAAATCAAGAGTTGCTTTGGGCTTAAAAGAGACATCATATTGTTGGTAATGAACCCCCAAAGGGATTAAACCATTAAGCATGACATCTCAATCTCATGCTTAAACAAACAAGTAGTTTGAAACCAGTTTCGAAGAAAAACAAAAGCTAAGAAAGAAGGGAGGTTACAAAGATGATTAAGAGTGATCACAAGTATGGAAAGCCATAAATAAATGCAGTTAACTCAAATAAGATGGTGTCTAATGTCTAAAACACCAAACTCATGAGGACAATTACACTACAAGCATGTAAAACAAAACTCAAATACAAAAAACACTCATAAACAGTCCTAAAATAGTCTAAAAACAATCCTAAAACATGCTGGAATTAAGACAAAAATAGCTAGATTAATAAGCTAAAATATGGAGTATGCTAGACTAGTAAGCAAAACACAAGGAGGGGCGGATAACCCCTCCAATTTTGGACTTCCAACCATGATTTTGGCCACTAAAATGACTCTAAAAATCAGTGTTTAAAAGCTCAAAAAAAGATAGTGTAAAGGTGGGAAACACAATGGTAAAGGCCTTGAACACAAGGTGTAAAGAAGGGTGAGCCACCCCTCAACCCTTTAAGGCCTTAAACCACAAGTTTCAGCCTAAAAATATAGAGTTTTTATAGCCCAAAAATAGTTGGAAAATAGTAGGAATAATAGCAAATAAAACAAAGCAACAAGCAAAGCCTTATACCTCTTGAAGAGAAGACCAATTCTAGGCAACAAATCAAGAAAAACACACCTTTCTAGAGCTCAAACCAAGCTCAAAGATGAGAAGGTTTGGTTTAGAGTGTATAGGCAAAGGTTGAGAAATTTGTAAGAGAGAAAGAGAGAGAGAGAGGGGGGAAAAATTTTGCTCCAAAATTTTTCTAACCTTAAAACATGAGAGGGAGGCCCTCTATATATAGAAAACATGAAGTTCCCTCAAGAACATCCAACCATATACATAGGAGCAGATGCAAGCATCTGTGCAAACAGCTGGCGCAACTATCACAAAATATCTACAAAAGACATTGGTGGCTGGCACAGCTGTCACAAAATATCTACAAAAGACATTGGTGGCCGGCAGGCCACATCAGTGGCCGGTGTAGATGCGCCCTGAACGTCCCGGGAGAAAATCCCGTTTTGTTCATTTGGGCTCACTAGAGTTCAGACTCAATGTGTCACCGTTCTTAATCTGATCTCGCAAAGTGCAATGCAAGACTAATAAATCACCAAAGAGTCCAAATCCGACAAATCGTTTTGGAAAATAGATTTTTAGAAGGAAGTGCCAAACATGGACTGTTTTGCCAGATACAGAGTCGCCACCTAAATATTTTATTTTTGGGGAAATTTAGGAAACCCTGACTCGTTGCCTAAGGCCACGTGTCCGTCATCACCAAAGTTGCCTCGGCTCGGGAACTTGGGTACGATTGGTGAAGGTTAGCTATGAGGACCCTTGCTCGCCCGATCAAGGATCGGCCACTACTAAACATGATATCGAGTTTTGAAAACATTATGTGTTCTTATTCCGGTTTATTAGCCTAGAATTACTATGTGATGCGCACAACACACAAGTATAGACTAGATTGCCTAATTTGGAACCTAGCATCGCATATCCATTTGTTAAAAGATGGTTTGAAGCTTTGCTACTCGCAAGTAGGCTAAAACACAGATTTCGACGAATTATTCCAATTCAAGCAATCCAACCTTTACCCACAGGCATTCAAGCAGTTATATCACACAAGCAATTAGCCTCATGGTAAGCACGCTGCCATATTAGCACTCACATACATGCAAGATGCTAAAGCATAAACACTTACAGTGTACTCCGAGTCAAAACAGAGAACTAGTTAGAAATCATGCACGATCCTAGTTCATGTTAAGATGGCTAATGCAACACATGCAAAATGCAACTAAGATAGGCTCGGCTATTCTAAGATGGCATGTGAAATGCGACAATTGATACATGTATTCAACTTGATATTGAAATACAATGCAGTTAGTATGATGTGTCGAGCCCGGTACATGCAATACAGATGAATGATGCAAACATGCATAGCATAAGGATGCTAATTGAAAATGACCCTAAACTAACCATCAAAAGTAGGTAAGTAAAATGGAGAAAGACGTGGGGTTGGAAGACATTCACACACTCACGCACACTTATTACAAAATTGCGCCCTCTTGACGGAGGGTCCGAAAGAATAATACAAATTAACTAACTAATAAGCTAATTAATTTATTACATAACACTTAACTAATTAAACAAATTAATTAAGCTAAGAAAGCAGTAAAGAGGCCTCGGGAAGAGGGATGGATGCGTGCACACTCGGCTCTGCTCAGAAATCCATTGCCATACTCATGTTGCCTCTGTTTATACTGCTCTGCACCTTTGAGGACTGCACAAGTCCCAAGGTTGGTTCTGGAACACACCCTGAACACTATGGGATGTCACTGGCCAAGATAAATGGTCACTGGCCATGGAAAGGTGGTCATCGACCACAAATGAAGCTCTCGGCCAAATATGCGTAGCCGGCCGGCATTGAAGATGGCCGATCGGCCATTTCTTCCTGCAGGACACTGGTTTTGCTGCAACAGAGGACAAACAAGGCATGGCAAAGCATTTTCAAAGCAATGTTCGCACCATCACCCTCCTTATCATGTTTGAGACTCAAGGGAGGATGGTGCTTGACCCTCGGGCCACCAATCACGCATTTCGATGCATGATGGCCAAAGAGGCCAAGTGTGCAATTTCAATGTCAAATGAAATGCACACAAGACAAATAAGAGGCCTCCAACCTCTATCATGTTTGATTCAAGAGGCAAGAGATGCATGCATGCAAGCAAGACTAATGCAACATGATCATGTTAAGGCAACAAGCATGCCAAATGCAATGCAACCTAGACAAGCATGCAATAATATGTGACAACATATCAAGCATATGACAAGATGCAAGCTAACAAGCATGCAAAATGCAACTTAAACATGCAAGCATGCAAGATGCAACATGGACAACATGTTAGGGACAATGCATGCAAATATGCAACATGGACAACATGTTAAGAAACCAAAACAAAAGGAAGAATGCATGCCAAATGCATCATAACTTAAGCATGCAACAACATGCCATGGGCCAAGTGTACAACAAGGTACATTTGAACTAACATGCTACAACATGTCAATAAGCTTATGACCTAAACAATGCAACCATACATGGCATGCAACAAAAGACAAAATGGAGCAAGCATGCGACAACATGCAAGACATGCATGCAACAACATGTGAGGATGGTCTTAAACCAATATGGACAGCTCTCAAATAGGTCCAAATCAGCGGCCAAAATGCTATGAAATGAAGGACAAAAGTACATACAAACAAGCATGCTAAATGGTCCAACACTTAAGCATCGAAGGGCAACTTTTAAGCACACTTAAAAGGAGGCAAACATGGACCAATGACATACATTGCAAACTCTAAAATCATGTTAGGAATGGTGCCAAACCAACTAAACCAAGTGAGCAAAGCATGCAAGGAGGTCCAAGGCTTAAGGTTAGCCCAAGGGCTCAAACCATGGCCACACAAAACAAAGAGCATATGGCAAGCATGGCCCAAAATAGTCCTAAGCCATGTCAAGATGGACTTAAAACATGCAATGAACAAAGCCAAAACAAGCTAAATCAAAGAGGCAAAATCATGAGGCACGCAAGGCAACCGAAGAGGTGTTACACTATGCCTAAGATAACCGAACATGGCATGAATTAAGCGACCAAAATCAGAGATATGACATGCTAAAATGAGCCCAAAAACCCACTTAGATGTCATCCCAAATACCCAAGCATGTTGGCATACGCAATGACACATCCATGAGGCATACAACACTAACTCTTTAAAGCATTAAAGGAGTTATAAATGCAAGTATACAAGCATACCATATGGATTGAAATGACATTAGAAGTGATGCCAAACCACTGAAATGATTCAAATAGAGTATGCTAGCAACTTGAACACTTAAAGCATACAAGCTAGGATTGCATGGTGGCTATACAAAACAATGCAAGCATGACCGAAACAATTAAAAACAGAGCTTAAGCATGCTACAACAAGCCTAAAAGCTTCAAGGAGTTGAGCCAAAATCATGCTAAAAACACATGTTACAACATAATGCATGTTAAGGCTAAAACATGGGATTACAAGGCAAGTGTATGGAGCATACATGGCATGTCTAAACCAACTTGAAACAGAGGTATAACATGGCAAAACAAAGCCTAATACCTACTGAAATGAAGCTAAAGCAAGCTAGGCATACAAGCTATAACACAAGCCATTTGTGCAAGCATCAAAGACAACAAGGAGAGGGGATGGCCCTCTCCTATTTAGGACACCAAAACCACCTCTCCACCACTAAAAATCCTCTGGATTTCAGTGGTAGAGAGGTCATGCAAAGCTAAGAACAATGGCCAAAAGGTATGGCCTAAAACAAGGCCTAGCAAGGCCTTGGAGGGGGAAACAACCCCAAACCTCAAAGCAACCTTAAACAAAGTTCTAAAGCACACAAAATCAGAACTTTTATCAGTTATAGTCAAAGCTTAAAACAATATGCAAGATAGGTTAAAAGCTTGTGCAAAAATGGGGTAACTAAAGTAAGGGTACTCACCCTTGTAGACCTTCTTCAAGAACAAGGCTCCAGTAGGTTTTTTGAGTTTAAACCACCTTAAGAACCTTAAAATCAACCTCCTAGTGCCTCAGTAACCAAGGATGGTGTAATGCTAGGTGTTTGTGCACAAAAGTATGAACAAAACAACCTTAAACACACACAAATATGCAAGGAGAGGGAGATATAGAGATAGATAGATACAACCCTTTCTAACCCTAATTTCAGACCTCTGGAACCATTGAGGAGGGAGGAGAAGCTCCCTCTTTATAGAATTCCTATCTTGCAAAGCTTCCAAAACAAGCTAAGCAAGAGGCAAATCCCTCCATACATGGAGGGGGGTAATTGTGCGTGCCAGCTGGCACAAAATATCTGCATAAAGCAGATGAACAGGGTTTGGCCAGCAAAAATGGCCGATTGACCAACAAAGGTGGCCGATCGACCATTAAAAGTGTCGACCGGCCACAACCTTTGGCTGATGGAAAGAAAGAGGGGCCGATGGCCTCAAACCATGGCCGGTGAGGTGTGGGGATGGCCAACAAGCCATTCCCTGCCCTCAGAAGCAAAAACACAAGTGTTTGGTCCACAACCAAGCACAAAACAGATGAGTTGAGAGATCTTGAGGCAAGGAGCGTAGCCGAGACCTCCGAGAACTTAAAACGAACACGAACATGGATGATCACCCAGTGTTCAAACGGTGACGTCCAAGTCTTGAGGACGGTCAAAAATGGGGTGTTTACAGCCGGCAACCAAGAGTGATGGCCGGCAACTCCTAGAAGTGGTCGGCAGGCCATCAGAGGTTGCAGGCTTGAAGATCACTGGATTTGGTCCAAAACAAGGCAACGGGGGTGCAAGGTTTGAAAGGCTTAAAGCTGTGGCATTCCATTGAGGACTTTGAGCACTTGACAAGCATATACACTCATCATCGGGTGTGCAAGCGATGACGTCCAAGTCATAAGGGCCGTCAAAAATTGGGTGTCTATAGCTCCACTCCTGGTGGTGCCCTTCCATCAATTCCTTTAAGTTTCAGCCTTGTGACCATACTCCCCCCGGAACCCAAAAACTTTGATTTCTCATAAGGTGCCTGTGGAGTCCTAAAAGTAACATCCACTGATTAATGAAAACATCCCCCAACTTTTGTTCTTGATTAATGAAAACATCCTTGGCCAATGCTTTCGCAGCTGTTCGTCTTTCATAAATCCAAGATTTTCACCTCTGACTATGAAATACGAATGTGCCCGACTGTCTCTATTAATCATTACTCCGATCCCGAAGGCCAACATAATAGGATCAAAATCCTATGATGTTATCCCATGCTAATATATCCAGAGTGTAGGTTTGCTTTGAGCACTATAATTTCTTTAAAGTAATAGTGCCGGAGGCATGAACTGGCCAATTAAGGCCAGGAGCACATCACCGGCAGAAGGGACAAGACGACCGGTGCACACGTGAGGTGAACCGATCGACCCAACCCAAAATCCAATTACGAGCTTTTTAACTGCAACAACTTAAAAATACGCGATTGGAGCTAGAATTATCACGGCTGCTAGCACTAGACTTGCCCTCCAATGGATTCTCATTAAGGGATTTAGATTGTACTCATTCCAATTAGCAGACCCAAAGAGCCTAGTATTGTTATTTATTGTCATTACCTCCTCATGTCTGGATTGGGTAATTTGCGCACCTGCGAGCCGAATATGGGCACATGATTTGGACCGAATTCCTTTTCGTTAGGTAGGCAAAACAGGAACCCAAGCGAGGTAGAAGGAAAAATTTTACCTTTAAGCACGAATGAAGAGGAATGCACCAAAGGAGTTCACTGCATGGGCAGGGATCCATCCAACTCGCACAAACCAATCACAACTCACGTGCCACGACGTACACTATACACTAGCCCCCTAAAACGAATCACACCTTGAAGGACAATGAAGCCCGACGAACGTGCAAAAACATTTACAGAAGCCGAGCAAGCACCGGTTAGCGCGACTGCAAATAACAAAGGCAACCGGAAACTTCCGAGGGACACACTTTTTGCAACAAGCTTCCACTAGGAAAGCACATGCAACTCGTTCGTAAGTCAAAGCCAACCAAATGGAAATTACCCAAAAGATATGCTTTTCGCAAGGCAGCTTCCACTAGGGAATTGCATTCAACTTGTAGGCAAGTCAAAGCCAACCTAATGGCAATTACCTGAGGGACATAACGTTTCTCAAGGAGTTTCCACTAGGAAAGCATAGGCAACTTGTAGGCAAGTCAAAGCAACCTAATGGTAATTAATCAGGGACATTACTTTTCGCAAGGAGCTTCCACTAGGAAAGTGCAAGCAACTTGTAGGAATCCCACAGATTATGAAGAGGAATGCACTAGTGGAGTTTGCTGCACAGGTAGGGAGCTATCCAACTCTCACAAACCAATCACAACACACGCACCACGACGTACACTATGCACTAGCCCCCCAAAATGAATCATACCACGAAGGACTAAAAAGCCCGACGAACGTGCGAAAACATTTAGAAAAGCTGAGCAAGCACCGGTTAGCATGACTGCAAATAACAAAGGCAACAAGAAACTTCTGAGGGACATAATTTTCGCAATAAGCTTCCACTAGGAAAGCACAGACAACTTGCACATAAGGCAAAGCCAACCTAATGGCAATTACCCGAGGGACATACTTTTCGAAAGAAGCAGGGCAAGCCAGGCTGCTAAGGCCACCCGTAGGCTGGGCTGGCATTCTGACAAGGCTGCAAGAAAGCCAGGCTGCCAAGGCTACACGCATGCCAGACAGCCATGCTGCCTAGGCTACTGGCATGCCATGCTGCTTAGGCCTAAGGCTTGACATGCTGCCAAGGTCGCGTGCTGGCCAAGCTGCCTAGGCTGCAGGCATACCAAGATACTAAGGCCACGTGCAGGCCAGTCAGCCATGCTGGCTAGGCCGCGGGTATGCCACGCTGCCTAGGCCGCTCATAAGCTAGGCTGCCAAGGACGCGTGCAGGCTAGGATGGCATACTGCCAAGGCCGCAGGTTTGACATGGTACTAAGGCCGCGTGCAGGCCAGGTTGCCATACTACTTAGGCCGAAGGCACGCCATGTTGCCAGGGCCATGCGCAGGCCAGGTAGCCAGGTTGGCTAGGTCGTGGGCATGCCATGCTTCCTAGGCTACGCACAGGCCAGTCTGGCATGCTGCCTAGGCTGTGAGCATGCCATGCTGCCTAGGCTGTGGGTACGCTTTGCTGCTAAGTCGGCTAGGCCACAGGCATGCCATGCTGTAACATCAAGGGTGCGGACCAGGATGCGTGCAAGACAAGCTAGCATGCCTACCAAGCTGCAGCGAATCCCGTGCACAAGCCATGCAGCGCTGCTGGCCAAGGTCGTGGTGCTACCGCCACCACCGTGGGCTGCCACTCAACATATCCCATGCTTGGTTATGGAGTTTCAATGCCACAAGCCAAGCAATGGCATATGCCAAGCGTGCGCCTTGGCATAGGTGTGGCCTGTGGCCTCGCCATGCTGGACAGCCTTAAGGGAGGTGCCCCCTCCCTTGTTAAGCCCTTTTCCATCTAGCAGGAGGAAACATGACCTATGCTTGAAGAGTCATAATGAGTTTTTATATATATATATAAAAACTAACGTTTTCTTTCATGAATTTTAAATCATAACTCAAAGAAAATAAATCAAGACACCATAAAAAAAATTAAAAAAAAAATTTGGCCACCGAAATATTTTATTTCAATATTTAAAAAATAATAAAAATTAGTTAAAATAGTGAAAAAATTGTAGAAATGAATCCAATAATTAAAGGACGAGGCACTTGTAATTATAGTAATTTTTAAATATTTTTTTAATTTTTATTTATTTTATTTTTATTTTTACAAATAAATAAAAATTTAAAAAATTCCAAAAATTCAAGAAAAATAGCAAAAAAATAGGGAATGACATTCAAAAATAATACTAGTCCATTAGTAATTATATATGGCATGGTTTAGGTAAGAAGATAAAAGAATCATGTTCAAAACAAACGTTAAAAATGTACGAAGTACGACACATTGTCGGACAAAGCTCTAAAAGACACAACAAGTGATACAAAACAACCAGTGCAATGTGACATGAAATAATTTGTATTTGGATAATAACATGATGATGCCTTGAAAAGTATTTGCGGCTCGATGTACGGTGGCTGGGGATACGGGTTACGTCGCAGCCTTGGCGGCGGCATGGGCTGCGAACTGTGCTGAAGCTAGTGCTACTGCCTTGGCTGCGGCTTGAGCTACTGCCTTGGTTGTGGCCTAGGGTGCAGCATGTGCTGCTACCTTGGTTGTGGCCTTGGCTGTACCTTGCGCTGCTGCATGGCTGCAGCCTTGGTTGTGCTGCCTTGGCTGTGGCTTGCGTTGGTGCCTGGTTACGGCCTGTGCTCTAGTATGTGCTGTTGCCTTGGCTGTGGCTTGCTCTATTGCCAAGGGTGCTGCCTTGGTTGCTGCCTTGACTGCGACCTTGGCTGCTGCCTGTGTTGCGGCATGTGCTGCTGCCTTGGCTGCGACCTGTGCTACGGCATGAGCTGCTACTAGTGTTGCTGCCTTGGCTGCGGCTTGTGCTACAACATGGGCTGCGGCCTTCCCTGCGGCATGCGCTGCTGCCTTGGCTATTGCCTTGATTGTTGCGGCTTGTGCTGCAGCCTTGGCTGCGGCTGGGTTACAGCTTGGGTTGCTGCCTTGGCTACAGCCTGTGCTGCTGTCTGGACTGCGACCTTGGCTGCGGCCTGGGCTGTTGCCTTGCCTGCGGCCTTGGCTGTGGCCTGGGCTGTGGCCTGGGCTACAGCCCTTGCCTACGGCGTTGGTTGTGGCCTGGATTGCATCCTGTGCTGCTGTCTTGGCTACTGCAGGGCTGTGGCCTCTGCTACGGCATGTGTTGCTGGCTTCGCTATGGCCTGTGCTGCTGGCTTGGCTACGGCCTTGGTTGTGTCTTGGGCTGCAGGCTTGGCTGCTGCTATGATTGATGCCTTGGTTGCGGTGAGGGCGGGCACCAGCGCCATGGCCTACACTGCTACTGTTATCATTAGAAGTGCGTTGCGTGCGAAGGCGTGCGCGAACGTGCATGCAACTGGCACACCGTGGTCAAAAGATCGTCATACGGGAGGCGCACAATGCACGCTCCACAGGTCGCGAGCAGGCCAGGCTGCCAGGGCCGCGAGCACGCCAGGCTGGGTAGGCCGTGTGCAGGTATGCCATGCTACCGAGGCAGCACGCTTGCCAGGCTGCCCAAGTCGTGTTCATGCTAGGCCGCTTAGGCGAGGCCGTGTTGCCTAGGCTGCGTGCATGCCAGGCCATGCTACCCAGGCTGCAAGGCTGCGCGCAAGCGAGGCTATGATGCCTAGGCCACGGGTGTGCCATGCTGCCCGGGCCTTGCGCAGGCCAGACTGCCACGCCGCCTAGGCCGTGGGCGTGCCAAGCTGCCCAGGCCGCGAGTAGGCCAGGCCGGCTAGGCCGTGGGCATGCCATGCTACCCAGGACGTGCACAGGCTAAGTTTGCGTAGGCCACGGGCATGCTATGCAGGCAAGTCGGCCAGGCTGCGGGCAAGGCTACAGCCCAAGCAGCGCGTATGTCGGGCTGCCAGGTGTAGCTCGACTTTTCGTGCTCCTTTTGGATACGATAGCCCTACAGTTCGGACTCCCGTGATTCTGAATCTGATCTAACAAGTGTAATGTGAAATAGATAAACACAAAAGAATCCAAATCCGACAAATCTTTTGGAAAATAGCTTTTGAATCAAATTGCCAAAAATAGACTGATTTTCCAGATACAGAGTCACCACCTAAATATTTTTAGGAAATTTAGGAAACCTAAGACTCGTGCCAAAGGCCACTTATCCGTCATCACCAAGATTGTCTCAGCTCGGGAACTTAGATACGAGAGGGGAAGGTCATGAATTGAGCACCCCCGCTCGCCCGATCAAAGATCGACCTCTACTGATCACGATGTGAATCTTATTTACATTATATGCTCTCGTTCCGGTTGTTAGGCTAACATTTCTATGTTTTGCACACAAGTATAGACTAATTTGCAAAAATTGAAACATTTGATTTCATGTTTCTTTTTGAAAAGTGTTTGAATATGTACCACTTGAAAAAGTGATCTCATATATACATTACTCAAATTATTCCAATTCAAGCAATTAGCCTTCATCCACAAGGATTCAAGAGTAATATCCTTTAAGCACTTAGCCTTATAGCAAGCATGCTAGACATGGCAACAATCACACGCATGTGATATGCTAAAGCACAAAAATGCTCACATCATACTCTAAGGTAAGCCAAAAGAAACAAAAAAGTTAGAAAACATGCATGCCCCTAATTAATGCAACATGACTAATGCAACATATGCAAGATGCAATTAATAGGCTCAGCTACTAATATACCATGTGAATCAATTTGATAGCATGTGTTTTAACACGTTTTCAATGAAGTATGTAAACTACAATGCTTGTTAGAATGATGAACCAAGCCTTGATTCATGCAAGACAAATGGATGCAAACATGGGAAATGTTAATTAAAACATGATGTTCTAAACTACCCATCGTAAGTGGATAAATAAAAGGGTGAAAGACGTAGGGTTGGAAGACATACAAATTATTACACTTTGCCCTCGAGCATGAGGGTCCAAATGAATAACCTAGCTAATTACTACGAATTAACTAACTATTATAAACCAAATGAAATAAATTAACTACAATAGCTAATGAACTAATTATTACAACAACAAATTTAACTAGCTACTTTAGCTAATTAAATAAGTACAACACAAAACGAACTAGCCATTCTAACTAATTAATTACAAGTCCGCTATTCCAAGCATAACAATAATATTACAACATCATTTTGACGGATCCTGAGAATCGAGGGATGGCTCATACATGGATGTGGATTTCCACTCGATAATGCCCTCCATTTTGCTACTGGAATGCCTCTGTTGCACAGTTAGAAAATTGCACTGTTTTTCCACCTCAGCCTCTGTTCTGCTCAACTGGAAAAAGGACACTGCTTGCCTGGAAAAAGTGGCCGACAACCCAGTTGAGGCTCATCCAGTAAAAGTGGTCTACCGGCCACCAATGTTGGTTCTTTCTTGCAGCAACAGAGGAAAAATAGAGCACAAACCAGAGTATTCTCAGGGGATATTTGTCCACCCTGCCTCTCCTTATCATCAAACAACTCAAAGGAGGGGTAGGCTCGATTTGCAAGCCATCAATTGGCGCAATTTCATTGCATGATGACTTATGAATCAAGGGACATAATTTTAATAAATGGTAAGGAAAGACCAACAAAACCTCCTCCCTATCATGGATTGATCAAGGGAAGTGGTTGACCTTGGAAACTTGAACCATTTCATCACTAACAAGTATGAAATGACTTAAGTCTCTGTGTGTTCAATTAACGTTCGATTGAACACCAAAACTATTTGATTATCTTGGTCCATTTTGTTCCAGTTTTAACTACCTCTTTTAATTACCTTTCTATTCCTTAATTCATTTAGTCCAAAAATGAAGATTAAGTCCTCTAATGGAAAGAAGTGTCAAACAAAGGGTTGTTTTGGGCATGAGAGAGATGTCATGCCGTTGGTAATAAACCTCTGAAGAGATTAAACTATTAAGCACGACAATCTCCATCTCAAGCTTAAACAATCCATTGGTTGAAACAACTCTCAAAGAGAATGAAAAAAATCAAGAAATGAGGGAGGTTGTAGAGATTCTTAGAGATGAACACAAGTTTGGAAAGCTTGAAATAAATGCTATCAACTCAAATAGGTTGGTGGTTAAGGCGTAAACCACCAAGCCTATGAGGACTATTACACTACAAGCATACTATACAAAGCATGGATGAAGCTAAATCATAAAAAAAGTCCTAAAACAGTCCAAAAAAGTGATGGAATTAAGACAAAAATAACTACAATAACTAGCTAAAATATTGAGGGATTAAAACTATCACACAAGCACAAGGAGGGAAGGCTAACCCCTCTATTTTTGGGACTTCAAAACATGATTTTTGCCTTTAAAAAAACTCTAAAAATCAGTGGTAAAAATCTCAAAAAAAGTTGATGAGAAGGTGGGAAACACAAGGGCCAAAGGCCTTAGAAACAAGGTTCAAAGAAGGGTTGTCAATCGCTCTACCTTTAATGGCCTTAAACCGCAAGTTTTAGTCCAAAAATATAGGTAAGAAACAGTCCAAAAACAACAAGAAAAGATGAGAAGAAGATGGTATAAAAGAACTATAATGTATACCTCTTGAAGAGGAATGATTCCTTGAGTCTCTAAACCAGTATTTTACACTCCTAAGTGCCTCAAGAGCTAAAATTCAAGCTCAAATCACCTCAGCAAGTAACTCTCTAGGTTTGGTTTAGAGTGTTTAGGCAAAGGTTGTATAAGTTACACGAGAGAGAGAGAAAGTTTCCAAAATTTTGCTCTCCAAAATTTTCTAAAAGTCCAATTTTTTTTCTAACCTTGGCAACATAAGAGAGGGTCATCTATATATAGAAATATATGAGAGACCCTCGAAAATATCCTTACAAACATAGCTGGAATGGTGCATGCATTTGTAGGGACAGCTGGAAAAAAACATCTATTTTTTGCACTAGTGGCTAGTGGGCAGTAGGCCACATTAGTGGGCGGCAAGCCACACTAGTGGATGGTAGGTCCCTAAAGGCACAAGCATGAAAAACCACTATTTTGGTCCAAAACATGGCACAAGGTTTGTAGATTCAAAACTGAGGTTTCCTGCTGAGGAAGTCAAGCATTTGACAAGTGTACACATTCATCATTGAGTGTTCAATTAGTGGCGCCCAAGTCCTAAGGGCCGTAAAAAATGGGGTGTCTACACCAGGCCGCCAAGGCTGCGGCCTAGGCCACTTGCATGACAAGCTGCTAGGCTGCGACTTGGATGCGCCACCAGCGAAGGCGGGCATGCCACTGCCACCGCCACCACCATGGGCCGCCACTTGACGCATCCCATGCCTGCCATAAGACAAGCAACAACATGAGCCAAGCGCGCATCGTGGCCTGTGGACTGGCCTTACTGGCCAGCCTTGAGGGAGGTGCCCCCCCTTATAGTAGCTTGTTAAGCCTTTTTCCATCTGGCAGGAGGACACATCACCTATGCTCGAGGACTTATAATGGGGTTTTTTTTTAATAGTAGATTTTCTTCCCATGAATTTTCAATTATAACTCATAAAATAAATCAAGACCCCACAAAAAAAATTTAAAAAATTTTTTGGCCACCGGAATATTTTATTTTAATTTATTTCTAATTTAATATTTAAAAAATAATGAAAATTAATAAAAATAGTGAAAAATTGTAGAAATGAATCCAATAATTAAAGGATGAGACACTTGTAATTATAGTAATTTTTTTAAAAAAAAATTTCTAATTTGTTTTTATTTATTTCAATTTTTACAAATAAATAAATATTTAAAAAATTCAACAAATTCAAGAAAAATAGCAAAAAAATAGGAAATGACATTCAAAAATAATACTAGTGCATTATTAATTATATATGGTATGGATTAGGTAAGAATATAAAAGAATCATATTCAAAACAAGCGTTAAAAATGTACGAAGTACGGCACATTATCGGACAATGTGCAAAAAGACACAATAAGTGATACAAAACAACCAGTGCAATGTGACATGAAATAATTTGCATTGGGATAAGATGATGATGCCTTGAAAAGTATTCACGGCTCGATGTGCAACGATTGGGGATGGGGCCTGTGCCGCGGCCTTGGCGGGGGCCTGGGCTGCGGACTGTGCTGCAGCAAGTGCTGCTGCCATGGCTGCGGCCTGCATTATTACCTTGGCTGCGACCAGGGGTGCTGCATACGCTACTGCTTTGGTTGCGGCCTTGGCTGTGCTGCTTTGGCAGTGGCATCTTGGCCAAGGCGGTGGCATGCTGGCCAAGGTGGTGGCATGCTGGCCAAGGCTGTGGCCTGTGCTACTTGGCAAGGCTGCAGCCTATGCTATTGGACAAGGCTACAACTTGTATTGCAGCATGTTGACTAAGGCTGTGGCATGCTGGCCAAGGCTACGGCCTGCCCTGCATACTGCTGGAGAAGGCTGTGGCCTATGTTACAGGCCAAGACTGCAGCCTGTGCTGTGGCATGCTGGCCAAGGTTATGGCTTGTGCTGCAGCATATTGGCCAAGGTTGTGGCATGCTGGCCAAGGCTATGGCATGTGCTGCGTGCTGCTGGCCAAGGCTCTGGCCTGTTCTGCAGCATGCTGGCCAAGGCAGTGGCATGCTGGCCAGGCTACGACCTGTGTTGCAGCATGTTGGCCAAGGTTACAGCCTGTATTGCGTGCTGCTGTAGACATCCCATTTTTGACGATCCTCAAGACTTGGATGTGCTTGTAGGTACATCCGATGACAAGCTTGATCGTTCGTCGAGTGCTCAACTTTCGCAACGGAATGCTCCAGGTTTGATCCTTCCAACCCTATTTTCATTCTGTCTCATTTTTGGACCATGCCTTGGTCCCTCCATATTGATGTTTGTGATGGCCTGCCGGCTATGGGGAAGGGGATACCGACCATGTATTTGGCCCTGCCGGCCATTGATAAGGCCTGTCGACCATCAATGAGGCACTGCCGGCCACCACTGATGGCCGGCAAGACACCTTGTTTTAGCAGATATTATTTTAGATCTTTTGAGCCAGCTATTTTTCACTGAGCCATCCTCCATACACGTGTATGGAGGGATGGAGGCCATTTCAAGCTTGTCAAGCAAGCTTTGCATTGCATTGCTCTATATAAGGGGAGGCTCCTCTCCCTTTCTAGAGTTTCTGGTTTTTGGAGAGAAAAAATCTCATCCTCTCTCTAGAATTTTCTCCCTCTCCCTCTATATTTGTGCGATTTTGTGCCTTAAAGTGAGTTTTGTTCACACTTTTGCACTAAACACCTAGTGAAACACCTTCACTCTTGGGTTGAGGTTCTTGGAGGTTGCATTTGAGTGATTTTGGCTTGGTTTTGCCTCAGAAGTGGCTATTCTTGTTGTTCTTCAAGGGTGAGTCCTATTCCCCCAATAAAGCTTTGTTTTGATTGCATACTTAGCCACCTTTGCATGCTTCTTTTGGTTTAACTTTCAACTACAAAAACCTTTGTTTTAAAGTTTTTTAAAAGGTTGTTTGAGGCCTTGTTTGAGTTAGGGGTGTCTCTCACTCTCTTGTGCCTTATTTGCTTAACTTCTTGCTATCTTTTAAAGCTATCGGGACCACCTCTTTTTGGCTTTCTTACCACTAAAACTCAGAGAAATTTCAGTGGTAGAAAGGTGGTTTTGAGGTCCCAAATAGGCGGGAGTTGTCCCCCCTCCTCTTCTCTTGTTTGCATGTGTTGATGGCCTATCAAAAGAGCATGTGTTTCGAGTTCTTAGTGGCTTTGTTTAGGCTCATTTTTGTGACTTTTCAGACCTACCTTAACTCTGTTTTTGGCTGTCTTGGTCACCTCTTGCATGTTTATTGCACTTGTAGTGTAATCCTACTTGTAGCCTTGCAAAGTAACATGTCTTTGTGCCCTGAATTTTCTTAGTTGAAGTATGTTTTTAGCCATTATTTGCCATGTCATAACTCTTTCTTGGGGTGGTTTGGTTGCCTCTTGCATGCTTCACACACTTGTAGTGCAATCTTGCATGCTAGCCTAGCTCACTTGGTGTTTTGGTTCATCACTTTAGCATGTTTCGGCTCTGCTCCAGCAAGCTTTTACTCAATGTTTGCCATGGTTAAGCTCTATTTTAAGTGGTTTTGGTCATGCATGCCTTGCTTTGTATAGCCATAGTGCAATCTCGCTCACTAGCTTTGAGTGTCAAGTTTCAAGCATGCGCTACTTGAGTTGTTTGCATGCTTTGGCCTCATTTCTACCATGATTTTAGTGTATGAAGTGTGGTCATACTCTCTCATGCTTCACTCTTCAATGCTTTTGGAGAGTTATGCTTTATGCCTTGATCATGGCCTAACTTGTATGCATGCGTGCCTAAGCACTAGGGCAATCATCTTAGCATGTTTTTGGTATTATTTTACCATGTTACAACTCTGATTTTTGTTGGTGAAGTCACTTCATGCTTGGTTTTGGTATGTGTAGTGTAATCCCACTCATTGGCCTTGCATGCGTCATGCTTTATGCCTCCTATTCTAACACGTGTTAGCTCTATTCCATGCTTGTTTTGGCATTGTTTTGACCTGCCTTGGGACTGTTTTGAGTCATCTTGGCCCTTCGGGGCTTGTTTGATATGGCTATGGTGCAAGTACCTTAGCTAGACTTGAGTTTTGAGCACCGTAGTATGCTATGTTTGTGATAATTGCATGTTTGGGCATCGTTTAGCATGTTATTTTAGAGCGTGTACATATGTCATGTTCTTACTTCTTTCATTCCTTGAGAGCTTTTGAGAGTTATGTTTAATGCCTAGCTTGCGAGCCAATGCATGAGCACGTTGTTGTAGTTTTTTGGTGCTTCCATTTCAGCATGTTTTGCCACTGTTTTGAGCTAGTTTGGTTGTTTGAGCATTGTGATGCATGCTCATAGTGTTATTATCTTCACTAGCCTTGGTGCTCTTGGCCCCTTAACATGTCTTGCATGCATTGCTTACATGGTAGAGTCTTGTGCATGCCACTTTAG
Source organism: Camellia granthamiana (assembly GCA_036172215.1). NCBI lineage: Eukaryota > Viridiplantae > Streptophyta > Magnoliopsida > Ericales > Theaceae > Camellia > Camellia granthamiana. The sequence goes on along the minus strand of CM069917.1, from coordinate 917,967 downwards.
CTTTGAAAAATAGCATGTTGTTTGCATAGCATGTTGTTTGCGTTGCATCATGTTCAACCGGACGTTATGTTCAACATAAGGTTGATTGGATCACTTCATACTCAAAGTGATGAAAGTGAGCCAATCTTCCTTGGTCACTATTGCCTTTGATCATCCATGATGAGGTAGTAGATTTAGAGTCTTGTTTGCATTGCATTTATTCAATGTGTACAAGTTGGATCTTTGGCCATCACGCATTGCGATGTTTGATTGATGGTTTTGAATCTAGTTATGCCTCCCCCTTGATGTTTTGAGATGATATGGGGGGGCATAGTACATACATATTCTTGGGAGACCCTTCCTTTCCTCTGTTTTGTGCTCTATATCAGTTTGGTGTCACAACACACCAGTGGTCGGCAACCTCTTATTGTTGGCCGGCACCCCTTCATCCTTGGCCGGCAGAATGCATCCATGGTCGACAGAGGGGTCGGCAGCAACTATTCATGGCCAGCAGGCCACTGGTGCACTCCCCAGTACTGTTTTGGTAAGTTTCAGCAGCAAGCACTGGAAGACACCTTGCAAGCAGAGCCTCTTGAGAGCAAACAAGAGAGCTTTTCGGGGTGGAAACCGAGCATGCATCATTTATTATTCCGAGGCAGAGCTGTGGCAACCTAATTTAGCTTCTTTTTCTTACTTAGTCGGTTTTGTAACTTAATTAATTTGATTAATTAGTTAAATTTTTGTAATAATTAATTAGCTTAGCATAGTTAATTAGTTGGTTTGTAATAATTAGTTTAATTAGCATAGCTAGTTAGCTAAATTCATTCGGACCCTCCGTCGAGAGGGCAAATGTTGTAATAAGTGTGCGTATGTGTGTGCATGTCTTCCAACCCTCATTTCTTTCTCCCTTTTACTTATCAGCTTTTGATGGTTAGTTTAGTGCATATTTCAATTAGCATCCTTATGGTTGCATGCGTGCATCATTCATTTGTCTTGCGTGCACCGGGCTCGGTGCATCATTCAAACTGCATTGTATTTCAATACATTTACTTGAATACGTGTTTAACAGCATCTTATCAAATGTTGCATTCATATGCCATCTTAGCTAGCCAAGCCTATTTTAGTTGCATTTTGCATGTGTTGCATTAGGAATCTTGTGTAATTAGTATCGTGCATTGATTTCTAATTGGTTTTTGTTTTGGCTCGGAGTACACTGTAAGTGTTTATGCTTTAGCATCCTTGCATGCGTCTAAGTGACTGCCATGATAGCATGCTTGCCATGAGGCTATGTGTTTAAATGATTAACTGCATGAATACTTGTGGGTGAAGGCTTTATTGCTTGAATTGGGACAATTCATCAAATGTGCATTTTAAGCCCACTTTGCGAAATGGCAAAATCATGTTTTCAAGCCCACTTGAGGGTGGCAAATCCGCGTTTTAGCCTATTTGAGGGTAGCATCTTCAAACCATTTTCGAAAAACAAACATGAGATGTTTTGTTCCAAATTGAGTGATTTAGTCTATACTTGTGTGTTGTGCGCATCACATAGTAAGATAGCTAATAAACCGGAATAAGAACACGTGTTTACAAAAACAACATATCATGTTAGTAGAGGCCGATCTTTGATCGGGCGAGCGGGGGTGCTCATTTCAGGACCTTCCCCTCTCGTACCCAAGTTAACAAGCCGAGGCAACTTTGGTGATGACAGACACGTGGCCTTAGGCACGAGTCAGGGTTTCCTAAATTTCCTAGAAACAAAATATTTAAGTGGTGACTCTGAAATCTGGCAAAGTAGTCCATGTTTGGCGCTTTTTGATTAAAATCGATTTTCTAAAACGATTTGCCGGATTTGGACTCTTTGGTGATTTATCAGTCTTACATTGCACTTTGTGAGATTAGATTTAGAACCGTGACAGGAGTTCGAACTGTAGTAGCTAGACTACAATTTCCGTCCTTGTGCGCGGAGCGAAGTTCGGGCGGTCTACAGTTTCTGGCGACTCTGTTGGGGATTTAGAGAACTTGACTCGAACTCATGATATGTTGTTTTATCTACACTTATGTGTTTCTTTGCATTGCATTTGCATTGGTGCGCCTAAGTCATAGTGTTTGCCATCTGCTATTCCTGAATGGTTTGTCGGAGGCTTGCTTGGAAAAGCGTGCCATAAGGCTGACTGGTTATGGGCTCTGCCACGATGGGAACACAAATCTTAGTTTTTCTGAGGCACCCTTTTTGACCATTCGACCTAGTGTATATCGGAAGACATAGAGACCATTCCAAACTAGGACAGGTTGCTTACCCAAATGTAGGTTGTTTAAAATCGCTGCGTGCGTAGTGAAACCCTAGCTCCTGACAAGATAGGACAGGGAAACCCTACTCGTCCATAGGGGTGTTTTGGCTCTCACTTGCTTGCTATGTGCTTTTGGAGTGTGTCTTTACAGGAATGCATGTATTAGTTTGCAAGTCTGAGTATCAGTTTGAGGACATCAGTATTTGGGGGTATCAAATTTGAGGCAGTGATTTGGGGAGCAGCGATCAGTGTTTGAGAACAGTTCTTTTAGCTTGTGATTATCAACTATGTGTTGTGTTTATTTAAGCCGAAATGCTGTCTGTTTTTCTGCTTGTTGTTTCCTTATTTTGCTTTATTTATCTTTTTGCAAGGTAGTATAACATCATTACTTCCGAAGAGGTAGTTTCCCCTAAAGCACTCTGGGTTAGAGGTAGAAGGCTTCATCGATCCGAGGATCTAGTTGACGGACAAGAAGTGTTATATTCATTACCCCCAGTTACAAAATGGAGGGCCGTTAGGCAGAGAGTATCGGTACAGCAGTCGTTGGTTTAGCGATCATTGTCCACCCCACCAGTGAGTAGTCGAGCTGAGGTTTCCGTTTATACCACAGAGAGAGATACACTTGTTTAGTTAGATCAGCACTTTATGGCCAGTATGGAGGACATGATGCGTCAGCTCCAAGAGACCATGCAAACCATGCAACGGGATGCTACTCGCCAGGCAGAGGTTGCTGCGCGTCAGGCAGAGGTTGTGGCTGAACAGACAGAGTTGATTGCCAGACTTCAACAACAGCAGCAACCACAACAAGCCGGAGCATCTGCTTCGCATCCAGCCCCACCCTCACCTAGAGTTCCAGCACTCGGGGATACTACAAACGTCCAAGAAGATATGGACGCTCCAATAGGGCCAGTCCCGCCACCAGTTCTACCACAGACTTCAAAGACACCGGCCTTCTCAACAGATACACCGTTTGAATCTGAGATGGACCCGACCGCTCTGAAGATGATTAAGCTTGAAAAGCTGTTTAAACTGGCCCAGGGAGTCAATTCCATTCCAAACATAGAGGATGGTTACACTGATTCGGCGGTAACATTGTCGGATAGATTCAACATGCCCTACATAGACCGTTTTGACGGCTCGGGCGACCCTATGGTTTATTTGAGGCTGTTCTCGAATATTTTGTGCCCGATGGGCTTGATGAGACTCCAGAAACTATCACTCTTCGGCCGGACCCTGTCGGGTATTACGGCCATTTGGTACGCCAAAATGGAGGACTCAGTGAAAAGGAACTGGGAGGAGATGGCCGAAGCCTTTGTCGCACAATATTCATACAACACCCAAATTGAGGTCACAACCCGTGATCTTGAAGCGACCAGGCAAGAGCCGAAGGAGGGCTTTCTGACTTTGTCACTCAATGGAGGGCCAAGGCCTCCATGATCACAACTCGGCCATTGGAGAAGGATCAGATAAGGATGGTTGTGCACAACCTTCAACCCAAGCTGATGCAAAAAATGATCGTCTTACCCCTTTGCACCTTTGCAGATTTACATGAGATTGGGGTACAGATTGAGGACGCTATGAAGCAGGGTCTGATCGACCAAGACAGGGAACAACCCAAGAGGGCATTTACACGCAGTTCGAATGCAGGCACGAGTAGTGCTGCAGCTGCCAGAACTTCTGATGTGGGCATGGTCACCACCACCACCCGAAAAACAACTATAGCTACAGCTACACCCTTCACTGGTGCGTTCAGTACCAGCTCACAAACAGCCAAATACCCACCCTAGGGCCAGAGGACTTTTACCCCGTTGTATATGACTTCATCCAAAGCTCTTGGGGTTCTAATTAGAAAGGGGCATCTGAAGCCTCTGGAACTGCGCCCACTACCAAATAACCTCCCACCAACCTATAACCCGGCCAAATATTGTGCCTTTCACCAACAGCATGGTCACGACACTGACCAGTGCTTCAGACTACGTCATGAGATTCAGGATCTCATTGACAACAAGGTGATTGCACCTCCCGACAAACCAAATGTCACCACCAACCCACTCCCACCACATAACCAAGCTCCACCACCAAAGCACATCAACCTGATCCAAACCGTGGCCATTCCATATGATCCAAGCATATACATCACGCCCTCCCACCTGCCCAAGCCTAAGGTGTTCATCCCAGATAGCATGGACTTGTGCATGTTGGGCATCTCCCAAACCCAACCCGAACCGGTGGTGGTGACTGTCGAAGGCAGAATTGGGTTGACTTTGGAGGAAGATGGGAATGATGATTCAGAGCCTGAGGGGTCTGGGAGCTTTACCAAGGGAGCATACAGCCCGAGTGGTTATATCGTATCGTCGGATCAGGTCAAGCCGAGGATAGAGTTGCTAGCTGGGGCAGAGATCAGTGTGGTCCGGGAAGCTAGACCAAGTCAGGGGTTAGATGACCTAGCATAGCTGGAAGAGGATATTGCCAATCTGCAGTACTTCAACGAGCAGGACTCAGGGGATGTGAACATCAATTGGTTCGACTTGGATGGATCGGCAGAGAATACGGGGTGGCTCAGTGACCAGCCAGATGTTGTTAAAGAATGTCAGCCAGAACAGGGACCGTCAGGAACGAGAACATCAGCAGTGGCCGGAATGGCCTAAAATCAGGAAGAATCGCTGGAGAGCACTGGTACGAAGAATTTTGCTCGCGATTTAGGCAGTTTGAGTACAGTAGACACTGAACAGGAGGCTGCATTGAAGCAGCTTGAGCAAGAAAAGATCGAGGATCTTGAGAAGGCTAGGAAGGCCAAAGCCCCTGCGGGGACGGAATGTGCCATGAGCACAGAAACAGTTACCACGAAGCCGGACAGCTATTTGTTGGTTGCCGATGGGATGTGGTGGGAAGACGACGACTTACGTCTTGCCCACACTGACGAGGACAGGGGGCAAAACTGAACAGATGACACCTGGTATATTGAGGAGGTCGACCATATGACCAGGAGTGGGTGGTACTTCAAGCCCCTACACTTAGACTAGCTGGAGGCGTCTGGGAAAGACAAAGAAGCAGAGAGGCACAAAAAAAAAACTGCTAGAGGAGGAGGTTGTACTGAAACAGCTTAAGAAAATTCAAGCGAACATCTCTATTTGGGGACTGCTTATGGCCTCGAGGGCTCACAGGCAGGCCGTTCTTACAGCTATGGATAGGGCCAAGCTTTCAATCGATACAACTCCAGAGCAGTTGGTAGGGTTGGTTTTCCCGGGAGGAGCTTCCCCGACCTTGACCTTCACCGACAAAGAACTACCGCCCGAGGGCTCAGATCATAACAAACCACTCTATATCTCTATGAAGTATAGAAAGAAATGGATACCGGTGGTCCTGGTCGACACGGGGTTTGCAATCAATGTATGTTCGTTGAGAACGGCGTATGCTATCGAGTTGAAGCCCCTGGATTTCGTGCCTACGGCCCAGATAATTCGGGCCTATGATAATACCAGCCGGGAGGTGATAGGGATCATACGGATTAAGACTCAGGTTGGCCTAGGGCAACAGGACATTGAGTTTTATGTCTTGGATGTTCCCACAACCTTTAATCTACTCCTTGGGCGGCCGTGGCTGGACCAAGTGAAAGCTGTCTCTTCCACCTTACACCAAATGCTGAATTATCCTCACGGGAAGGGGGTAGCAATCATTTTTGGAAATTCTTCAATACATCAGCCGCCAGAGGTTTCTACACCAGTTTTGGAGATTGAGCATGGCGCGGAAGATGTATTTTTGTCAGGATTCACCCTAGCTGAGGCCCGGGTTGTACAAGACATGCTAGCTGTTGATGAGGGGCTATATGTCAGTGCACAATCTGTCTACCTTATGAACAAGGTTCAACATATGTCCGGGATGGGATTAGGGCAAAGTGGCTGGAAGGGCGTCACAGTATCGGCTGAAGTGCCACATAACCCATATACCTTTGGGTTAGGTTATCTGCCTACCAAAGAAGATTGGGCAAGGAAAGAGAGAGAGATGGCCGGAAGAGCCAGGGCAAAGCAAGCCGGGAAGCATTATGAGTTGGTGCACTGACCTATCTACGAGACCCTGAATGGACGCTTTGTCCGAGAGAGGGAAGACTTCCCATTCTGCGGCTTTCTGGAGCCCTGGATGAATTCAGAGAAGCGGTGCTTGCCCGGGTTTGAAATCTTTTTTGATCTTCAGTTGTCCGGGGATGAAGTTGTCGAAGAGCAAATAGACCCACAAGCTGAGGTTGAGCAGTGCAAGGGAGAGGATTCCGAGGGCACAGAAATTGAGATGGGGGTAGCACTGGCTTGTCTTCTCTCAGATCCTCAGATCATATCGGAGTGCTTGGGGGATAACTTCTCAGTTTCCATGATCGGAGATGAAGCGGTTGTGGGCCCATCTTTAGGCATTCTCGATGCAACCATCGCACCCTCCCTCGTTTGGCAATACGAGGAGGGCTTTTTATCGAGAAGTTCCGGGTCAGGTAGTGAGTCGGAATCTGATTCCACCGAGTCTGTGGAGTCAAAATCAGATTCCAGATCTTCTGAGTCTAAGTTTGGTATTCTTGGGGGTGATAACCCGGATGCCACTGTCCTGTCCAGGTCATCCTTTTCATTTTCCTTTGAGTCTGTTGTAATCGAAGGATCAGATGGACTGGATGTTATTAATGAGAATGGTACGACTGTGGCTTATGAGTACTTTTCTATGCCTTTAATTTATTGCATTAATCAAGACTTTCAAAATTTTGATGAAAATGACTAGGAAGAAATTCCTCTAGTTTTGAAATATTTGCCTGATCAAGAGCAGGAGAGGTTTGTAAAACCTTTGGTTGATGAAATCACCACAATTAATGTTGGTACTGAAAAGGACCCGCGGGTGGTCCAGATTGGGTCCACGTTGTCTTCGGAGGAGCGCGAGCGCTTAGTAGCTTTATTAAAAGATTTCAAAAATGTTTTTGCGTGGTCCTACGAAGACATGCCTGGAATTGATCCAGAGATTGTACAGCACCGGATCCCTCTTGACCCAGAGACCCGACCGGTTAAGCAGAAGCTTCGAAGGATCCGCCAGGACTGGGCTCTGAAAATCAAAGAAGAGGTCACCAGGAAGATCGATGCAGGATTCTTGTTAGTATCCGAGTATCTAACTTGGCTGGCCAATATAGTTCCTGTGCCGAAGAAGGATGGCAGAATTCGGGTATGTGTGGACTTCAAGGATTTGAACAAAGCCAGCCCGAAGGACGACTTTCCTCTGCCGCATATCGACGAATTAGTAGACTTCACTGCTGGGCATGCGCTGCTCTCATTCATGGATGGGTTTTCAGGCAACAACCAGATTTTGATGGCACCCGAAGACAGGGAGAAGACTGCTTTCACCACCCCGTGGGGAACCTATTGTTATAGGGTGATGCCGTTCGACTTGAAGAACGCTAGGGCTACGTATCAACAGGCTGCGACCACGATTTTGCATGATATGATCCATAAAGAGGTTGAGGTGTACGTGGACGACATGATTGTCAAGTCCAAGGAAAGAGAGGGCCACTACACCGCCTTGCAGAAATTCTTCCAACGGATCAAAGTGTATCGGTTGCAGCTGAATCCTTAGAAATGTACATTTGGTGTTACAATAGGGAAAATGCTGGGGTTCTTGATCACACAGAGGGGTATCGAGGTCGATCCTTCCAAAATCAAGGCCATCTTAGAAATGTCACCACCGAGGACTGAAAAGGAGGTGTGAGGCTTTCTGGGTAAAGTGTAATTCATAAGACAGTTTATTGCAAAATTAACCTTGACTTGTGAACCTTTGTTTTGTCTCCTGAAGAAAGGGAAGAAGTTCCAATGGGACGACTGATGCCAGGTTGCTTTCGAGCAGATCAAGCAATATCTATAGAACCCACCTGTGTTGTCACCGCCTGAGCTGGGAAAACCATTGATTTTGTACCTATCAGTGACCGAAACGACATTGGGCTGCATGCTTGCACAAGAGTCTGAGGACAAAGTGGAGAAGGCTATCTACTACTTGAGCAAGAAAATGCTGGATTACGAGACTCGCTACACGTCGTTGGAAAAGGCTTGTCTGGCCTTGGTATGGGCTACCAGGAAGTTGAGGCACTACCTGTTAGCTCACTCTGTAATATTGGTTTCGAGATTAGATCCTATCAAATATCTCTTCGAGAAACCAACACTTACGGGTAGGCTAGCCCGTTTGTTGCTTCTGTTTTTCGAATTTGATCTGAAGTACATGACGCGCAAGTCAGTGAAAGAGAGAGCGGTAGCGGAGTTCCTAGCCGACCACCCAGTTGAAGGGGATGAAACAGTTGAATATCTATTCCCAGACGAGACCATTCTGCATGTCGAAGAAGAGACTTGGATGATGTACTTTGACGGAGCGTCAAACCAATACGGGTATGGGATAGGGGTGTTGCTGATAGCGCCCGACAATTCCTGCATACCTTTAGCTTTCAAACTCTGGTTCAAAGTATCGAACAATGAGGCAAAGTATGAGGCATGTATTGCTGGATTAGAAGCTGTCTTAGAACTAGGGGCAAAATGGTTGGATGTCATCGGGGACTCGAACCTTGTTGTGTCTCAAGCTAAAGGAGATTGGAAAGTTAAAGAAGAAAAGATGAGAATCTATTACCAGACCTTGGACGTTCTGATTCCTCGGTTTGAAAAACTGAACTTCGCTCATCTGTTAAGAGAGAACAACAGGTTCGTTGATTCATTAGCAACTCTATCTTCTATGATAGACATCCCTTTTGGAGTCCGGATGCATTCGATCATCATTGAATAGAAATTCGTGCCAGCCTACGAGCTGATTGCTGCCATAGATAAGGTACAAGATCAAAACCCCTGGTATTACGACATCGGGAACTTCTTGGAAAAGGAAGCTTATCCACTAAGGGCAAATGCCAAAAATAACAGGGCAATTCGAAGAATGGCTGCTCAGTTCATCATCTGCGGGAGTAAACTGTACAATAGAGGTCATCTCGGGATGCATAAGCTATGTGTTTATGCTGAAGAATTCAAGCGCCTGATGGAGGCCATCCATGGAGGAGAGTGCGGAGCATACGTAAGTGGGGTGATGCTAGCCCGGAACATCCTTAGGTAGGGTTATTACTGGTCAAGTATGGAGGAGGATTGTGTTGGCTTTGTCCGGCGATGCCACAAATGCCAGATCCATGCAAACTGTATGAACATTCCGCCGTCGAAGCTGTACAATATGACTTTGCCATGGCCTTTTTCAGTCTGGGGGATTGATGTAATTGGGGCTATCACTCCAAAGGGGTCCAACGGGCATGAGTACATTCTAGTAGCGATAGACAACTTCACGAAGTGGGTTGAGACCCAATCTTACGCGGTGTTGAAGGCATCGCATGTCACTAAGTTCATCAGGAATAACATTATTTGTCGCTATGGGGTCCCGAATGAGATTATTTTGGATAATTGTTCCCACTTCAAGAAGGAGGTGATCGACTTGTTGGAGAAGTACAACATGGATTTTCATAAGTCATCTACATAATAGCCGCAAACCAACGGAGCTGTTGAGGCTGCCAACAAGAACATCAAGCACATTCTGCAGAAGATGGTGGAAACCTATAGGGACTGGCCAGATAAGCTGCCATTTGCTCTTTGGGGCTACCGGACTTCAATTTGAACTTCTACTGGGGCAACTCTGTGCTCCTTGGTTTATGGGATGGGGGCTGTTCTACCTATCAAAGTTGAGGTTCCCTCATTACGGGTTATGGCTGAGTGCCAGATAGCCGAGGCAAATTGGCAGCAAAGTAGGTTCGAAGAACTTATGCTCTTTGATGAAAGAAGGCTGAAAGCACTGTATCACGTCTAGGGTTATCAAAGAAGAATTGCCAGGGCTTTCAACAAGAAGGTTAAGTCCAGGAATTTGAAAGAGGGGGATCTAGCGCTCAAAGACAACCGAGCTCCCATCCACAGCCCTAGGGGCAAGTTCAGACCCAATTGGACGGGTCACTATATCATAAAGTCTATTTGGTCGGGTGGAGCTGTCATTTTGATGGACTTAGATGGCCTTGAGTTCTCCTAGCCGATCAACATGGACAAGTTGAAGAAATACTATCCCTGAGTGGCTCGCTAGGCCGAAAACCCGAAAGGGCGACCTAGGCAAAAGTTAGAGCACAGAAAATTTGAAATAATAAAAACTGTGCTCGCAAGGTTGAAAACCCAGAAAGGGCGACCTTGGCAAAAGTTAGAGCACAAAAGGAGAGTGTTAATACACGAGTGAACCTGAACCGAACTACGTAAGGCTTGATTCCCATCTTTGGGATACGTAGGCAACTTCATTATGAAGTCTAGCCATAAACACTTCCAAACCAACTTTGTCCATGTGATCATGTTGGCCATCTTTGTCTTTTTTGCATTCAAGAGCTCGGTTGTGATCTTCAGTGCAGTGCTGTTCAGACTAGGGGCAACTTTCTAGTTGTTTGGGATTCGGCATTGTACATCTCAGTGATAGATCTCGGGCATGTCCAGTTGTGATCCATTTTGAAAATGGTTTTGAAAAGTTTTAATAAAAGTTGATTTTGGTCAAATTAATCTTTTTACGACTTAGACCATTTTCGGACCAAACGGAAAATTTTCAGTACCCACAACCTTCAATTACATTGATTTTAGTACAGAGTTCTCTTACTCTTGAATAGAAATTGAAGTTGCTTTTTATTACATTCATAAAAAAAACTTGAAAGTACTGATAAAGCAATAAACTCGGGGCATGGATAAGTCAGGTGTCCTTGCGCCCCCTCCCAGAGCTTGTGAAAGCCTCTGATGCAAAAGTAGGGCCAACCTGTGCCTCTTCATTGATCCAAGCTATGCACTCATCAGAGAGGGTGCAACTGAAAGTCGAAGCGGGGGCCAGAAGCTCTCTCGTCCGAGCTAGCTGTGTGCCTCGGATTGGAAATGCAGTAGGGTACTCTATCCCCTCTTCTGGGCAAGTTTGATCATGGCCGAATTGGCGTCAGAATCAAAACAGGAAGTAAAAGATACAATGTGTCAGGCCAATCAACTGAATCCCGGGCTGGCGAGACATACTGTAGCTCATCGTCGGTAGATTAAGCCAGGGGTAGCGCTAAGCAATGTTGACAGCGGATAGGCAACACATCCATTTGCACCACCATCCCTCATCTGGGGCATCAACTAGACGTTGCCGGAAGAAATAGCTGCGTGCTGAATATATTGGGCATGAGTCCACTATTTTAAACTTGTCCATCAACCATATCTGGGGAGGGATGAAAAATGAGAGATTAAAGAATAGAGAGGTATACGTGGAGAGAAAAGTGAGAAAAGGGTTTTGAGAGAAAAACTGAGCCTGAGGGCTGAGTGATATGAGAGATATATGTGAGATAGGGTGGGAAACATTACCTACAGCAGTAGTGGACTCCCTGCGAATCTCGTCGTCTCCCGGTGATGGAAGGCATCCAAACCCATCAGTGTCTCAGCTAGCGTCATGGCAATACAGCTCTTGCCCTCTTTTAAACCTTCGGCAACCTCAATCAAACGGATGCTAGACCCCTCGGAGCCTGGGTGTAGACACCCCATTTTTGACCGTCCTCAAGACTTGGACGTCACCGCTTGAATACTCGGTGATCATCCATGTTTGTGTTCGTCTTGAGTTCCCAGAAGCCCTGGCAGCGCGCCTCGTCTCAGGACCTCTCAACTCAACTGTTTTGTGGTTGGTTTGGCACCAAACACTTGTGTTTTGCCTTTGAGAGGCAGGGTAGGGCTTGTAGACCATCCCCACCCATCACCGGCCATGGCTTGAGGCCATCGGCTGTGTTTTGTGGCCACCGGCCAAATGTTTGGCCGGCCGGCTGGCTATCTTTTTTTGGTCAATTGCATCTTTGGCCGGCCGACTACTGTGCATCTGCTTTTGCAGATATTTTCTCACAGCTGGCATGCATTTGGCTCCCCTCCATACACATGTATGGAGGGATCTCCCTCTATTTAGCTTCCTTTGGAAGCTTTACAAGAGGGAATTGTCTATAAGAGGAGCTCCCTCTCTCTTGCATGAGAGGTTAGACATTTTAGACAGCCATTTTTAGGGTTTGAGTTCTAGGGTTAGGGTTTGGTTCATATCCTATCTCTATATCTCTCTCTAGTGTGTGTTTTGTCTTATTTTTGCTCACAAACACCCACCATCACACCATCCCTTGGAGCTGAGGCCCTTGAGGGTTATTTGTGGATGTTTTAGACTGATTTCAACCTCAAGAAGCTGCTGGAGCTCCATTGTTGAAGAAGGTCTTCAAGGGTAAGAAGCTTGCCCCTTTATTCCCCATTTTTGCATTGTATTTTTACCTATCTTGCAACTGTTTTTTGGCTTTGCATATAACATATAAAAGTTCTATTTTTTAAGGCCTCTAAATAGTTTGTTAAGAGTGTTTTAAGCTTTGGGGTTGTTTGACCCCTCTTAAGTCTTGCAAGGCCCCATTTTGTGCCATTTTGAGTGAGCTCCGGGACCATAGTTTTTGGGCCTCCTCACCACTGAAATCTTGAGGGATTTTAGAGGTGAGGATGGTGCCTTGAGGTCCTAGGAAGGAGAGGGCCACCCCCTCTCCTTGTTGTCCTTGAAAAGGACCATTTTTGCCTCTTGAGCGAGCACCATGTTTAAGTGTGTGTTGACCATGCTTTAGCTAATTTTCATGCTTATTATGTCATAATATGCCTCTGTTTTTAGGTGGTTTTGGTACACCATGCTTGCTTAGCATACATACCTTGTAATGCCATGATTTGCCTCAATACATGCATAGCATTTAGACTACCATGCTCTTGTGTTTTGGCCAAGCTTTGTGAAGCTTACATGCATGTTTTGATGTGCTAAGGGACTGTTTTAGGTCATTTGAGTCATTCATGTCTTGCTTTGAATAGCTACCATGTAATCCCTCTTGTATGCCTTAAGCTTTGACCCCTCTAGCATGCCATCCTTGCTTTGTTTCAGTGGTTTGGAACCACTTGGCATGTTATTTTAGACCTCATGATGTGCTTGTATGCTTGCATTTGATGTCCCTTTAATGCCTTGTAAGGTTGTCATCTCATGCTCCATGTTTATGCCTTCATGCATGCCATCATGTTTAGGCCCCTAGGATGCCATGTCATTGTGTTCTTAGCTTTGTTTTAACATGCTAAACCTCTAATTTTGGTCATTCCTTTCATGCCATGTTTGGTTTTGTTAAGTATGGTCCAATACCCCTTTAGCTTGCCTTGAGTTTTGATCATGCTAGCATGCATTGCTTGTGTTAATTAGTTGGTTTGGCACCTCTAATTCATGTATATTCAGAGCTTGTAATGCATGCCATATATCCATGTTTGCATCCTCTTAAGTGTGCTTAAGAATTGGACCATGTTTGCATGCATGTGTGTGTGGGTGTTGGCCCTAATTCCTTAGCTATTGGCTACTGTTTTAGGTTAGTTTGAGGACTGCCTAAATTAGTCTAAGTCCATTCTTGCATGTTGTGACATGCTTACCTTGTGTGTTGATTGCATGTTTGGCCTATCATGTGTTGTGGCATGTTTAAGTGACCTTGCATTTGGCATGCATTTCTCTTAGTTGAATTGCCTAACATGTTGCATCCTTAGCTCACATGCTTAGGTTGCATTGCATTTTGCATGCATTACCTTGCCTCTTGAATTGAGTATGATAGAGGTTAGGATTCCTTGTGTTTGTTTGCATTGCATTTCATTTGAAATTGAAAATGCATACTTGATTCTTTGGGCCATCATGCATGGAAATGCGTGATTGGTGGTCCGAGAATCGAGGCTCATGTCCCTTTGAGTCATAAGCATGATAAGGGATGTGATTGGTGCATACATTGCTTGAAATGCATTGCCATACCAAGTATTGCCCTCTGCTGCTGTCAAACCAGATTTTGCAGGAACTTTTGTCTGGCCGGCCATCGCTAGTGCCGACCGGCCATCATTGTTGGCCGATGGATCTATTTTGTGGCCGGTGACCATCCTCATTGGCCGGTGACCAATCCCTTCAGCCGGTGGTGTTCCACAGCATTCAAAGAAGATATCCTCAGACTTTGGCAGTCATCAGAGGAGCAGAGAAGGGAAAACAGAGGCATCTTGAGCATGGCAGTGGATTTCCGGGCAGAATCGAGCGCGCATTTGCATTAGGTCCTCATCCCGAGGCTGCTTACCGTCTTACATGATTAGTTAATTTGCTTAATTAATTTAATGGTCTGTAATATTAGCTTGTAGGTTAGTTAAATTGTATTATTCTTTTGGTCCCTCCGAGCGAGAGCAAATTTTTAATAAGTATGGGTGTGTGTGTGCATGTCTTCCAACCCCTACTTCTTTCTCCCTTTTACTTACTTGCTTTGATGGTTAGTATTAGGGCACGTTTAATTTAGCATACCTTATGCTATGCATGCGTGTATCATTCATCAGTCTTGCATGCACCAGGCTCGGCGCATCATGCTAATTGCATCGTATTTCAAATCTAACTTGAATACATGCTACTTGCGCATTTCACATGCCATCCTTAGACTAGCCGAGCCTATTCTAGTGACATTTTGTATGCGATGCATTAGGCACTTAACATGGACTTGGATCATGCATTGATTGCTAACGCGTTCTTGTTTTGGCATGGAGTACTTTGTAAGTATCTTATGCTTTAGCATCTCACATGAGTGTGAATGTTAACATGACAGCATGTTTACCATGTGGCTAGATGCTTATGTGTTATAAACTGCCTGAATGCCTGTGGGTGAAGGTTGGATTGTTTGAGTTGGAATAACTCATTGAAATCCGTATTTTAGTCTGCTTGCGAGTAGCAAATTCCAAAGCGTTTTCCAAACCAACGGATTTGCAATGTTTCGTTCCAAATTAGGCGATCTAGTCTATACTTTTGTGTTGTGTGCATCACATAGTAATTCTAGCTAATTAACTGGAATAAGAACATAGAATGTTTTCAAAATCGGATATCACGGTTAGTAGAGGCCGATCTTTTGATCGGGCGAGAGGGGGTGCTCATAGCTGACCTTCCCCAATCGTACCCAAGTTCCCGAGCCGAGGCAACTTTGGTGATGACGGACACGTGGCCTTTGGCACCGAGTCAGGGTTTCCTAAATTTCCCAAAATAAAATATTTAGGTGGCGACTCTGTATCTGGCAAAGCAGTCCATGTTTGGCACTTCTTTTCAAAAATCTGTTTTTCTCAAAACGATTTGCCGGATTTGGACTCTTTGGTTCAGATTAAGAACCGTGACAAATCGAGTCCGAACTGTAACCCGTGAGTTCCCTCGCGGACCTGTTACACTGGGGCAAGTAGGAAATGAGACAACATGCACAAGCAAAGCGCATGTCGCCGAAAACCCTGCCAGTGATGATCGCCACAGTCACCGGCACCAGAAAACTGATGAATCAGGCTCGGAATGTCTAGTTCTCCATTGCAAATCAAAGACCGAGCGTCATGCAAAGTAAGCCCGCACATCCATCCTAAGGCTTGGATATGGCCAAAACGGAATTGGGGCAAGATCTCTTCCTCGCGTCGAGACTCCATCAAAGCTTGGAAATCTTCAAAAGTGGAACACATCTCTTGTCCGCCAAAGCTAAAAACATGAGTTACCGGATTCTAACACCTAGACATGGCATGGAGGAACGGAAAATGTAGCGGGGTGTGGCTCAGCGTGAGTAGTGCGTTTATTCTGAAACCCCAGAAATTCAACTTTTCCAAGCCATCCAAGCTTGCAATCCAATTTGTGAGGTTTTGGGCAAGAAATGCTTCCATTTGAGGCAAAAATGGAGTTAAAATGAAGGCACCACGAAGCTAGAACCTTTATAGAAGATAAGGCAGTAAGTGGAGGACAGGTGTCGACATTTTGGAGAGTCTGCCATCGATGGCCGGCACTTGCTTATTGATAGCCGACAGTGGCACATCAGTGGCCGACAGTGGCACACTGATGGCCGGCAGGCCATACCCCATGGCCGGCAGCCTCTCCTTCAGACTCCATCACCTCCTCGGTGAAGATCCAGTTGTTTGCTGCAGTGGAATCCTGTTATTTGCACCTTTTAAGGTCTTGTTTTTATCCTTTTTCGGCCTAAGTTTGTTTGTTTAAGTTGTAATCGTTTGGTGTTTGGGAGTTGTATTTTGTTGCTGATCGAGTTATTGTAATTTGCTTATTGAGTTGTAAACTTATTAAGGTTTTGTTGTTGCTTACTGAGTTGTGTTGTTTTTGTTTGTTGTGTTGGTTCACTACCTGACTTGGCAATACACGGATGTTCAATATTCATCAATCTCACTTTTATGCAAAATAGTGCGATGCGATGCTTAGAATATAAAATGTAACACTTTTTCAACAAAAAAGCTGCTTTCATTCCATCCTGGATTCTTTTTACAAAAGAGCACAAGTTTTAAAGAAAAAACTGCCTGAGGCTATGCAATGTGCTAAAACTACTAGTAAAAAGAGAATAAAGCAAAAACATATGAATCGGCTCTATCTAGCTCAAGATCGAGAAGCCCTCTTCACCCTCTTCCTCGGCTGAGCAGACCCTGCACCATCGCTGTCGGCAACGTTGTCTGACCCGGATCCATCGTCATCTCCCTCCTCGGATGACTAGGACTGTCGACTCGCCACCTTGGCCTCCTCACTCATCTTGTCATCATCATCACTTGGCATGGGCTCTGAAGGGCCACTCTCGCTATGGGTGCCTCTGCCTCTACCTCGGCCGTGTGTCTGAGCCTGTCTCCCTCTCCTCTCTGCTGATGGAGGAGGTGCTGAAGGACCCGCTTTTGCTCCTGTTGGGGCATCTGATGGGCCTGACATCAGGAAGGGAATCTGAAAAAGGCAGTTTGCCAAAATGCATTAGTAATGAAATGTATCAGATGAAAAGAATAATGTGCTGTGAACAGTGAATGATTTGCACTGTATGTATACCATGAGCAGTGTATGGGAGCAATGTATCAGATCAGTGTAGTGTGGAACTGTGCAAATGCTAGTGTGTCAAGAAAAGACTTTGTGGCATGAAGTGCAGTTTGAAAGAACTCACTGGGATCTTGTAAAGGCTGAGCAGATCCAAACTCGTCTCTATCATCTCTGTCAAGGAGGCCACTAGATCAATGGCTTGCCCTGTGTACTCTATGGGCGCCTGCGAGTGCATCGAAAAGATTAGTATCCGATGAAGCACAATTGAAATGAAGTAAATATGCAAAATGTGGAGTTTAGTACATACCAGAGTCGAGCCTCGAATCCCGACGAGTGCACGCCCAGCTGATGCAGGTGCAATGGGGATCTGATAAGTCTCCCTAAAACGTCTCTGATAAGTCAATGAAGTAGGCAGCTCTGGCCATCCAGTCTCCTGCCTCTCCTTAGGATCTCTCCTCCTACGAGATCTGGTCGCTTTGCCTCTTCCTCTCGCAGCCGGAGCTCTCGTTCCCTCACCTCCACGAACGCCAGTCAGAGATGGCATCAGATGCGTTTGAATGAAGGTCACGTAGTCGCCCTCCATGCGAAAATGGTCCGCATCCAGTCCTACCATGGACTGAACCACTTGGTCGGCGGACAGCCTGTGTGTCTCCCTCATAGAAGCAAGAGGTGCCATCGGTATAAACTGGGCAGGTGATCTCAAGGTCTGGCGTACAAAGCGCTCACTCAAAAACCAAGCACGACAGATCAGGCCCTCGAAGAGGATGTGGTAGCGGGAGACAATCCGGGCAGCGTTGTACTGATCTCAAGGTCCTGACGGTATCGCATCCCACGGCTGCCACGTGATCTAAGGAAAAGAGAACGAACAAGATGGTCAGTTGTCAAATAACTAATGTGGGTGCATCAGGTTAATTGAAATAATTTCGTTGCGGAATTACCTCGCGCGTCTTGACCGAGTCGAAGTACTACCGGAAGAACACAAAGCTCTCTCGGGTCCTACGACGGAACTGGCCGTCGTATACATTAGAGAATGGGACTGTCACTGGCGTCTCCTCCACAAGCTCCGGAGCAAGTGTCGGGAAGTATGCGTACACCCACAGCTGTAAGGAAGATGTGATCAATACAATGTATGAACAGAGTATAGAACATGCAGAAAGCAGAACGCAGTACAATGCATAAGGAGTGCAGGTCTAGAGCAGAGATTAGACTTTGTGTGTGCAGTGTATGGTATGTAGTGTGTAGTATGTACGGTGTACAGAAAAGGCAAAACAGAAAGCATACAGTGCAGGAGCAGATACAAAGAATGCAGAAAGTACAAGTGTTGAACAAAGTGAAAGTAGAAAATGCTAAGCAAATAATGAAAAGGGGAAACTAAGCTGTGTACCTCCAAAGCTCGCCAGTAACCGCCGATCAGGGTCCCGCACATCCGAGAGGTCGAGCTCATGTGTCCATACAAAGTGGTAAGGCCAGTTGTGCCCCAATCATAGAAATGGACCCACTGGAGCACCACCAGGGCGCTCAGGAAGTATAAACCGACAGTATTCCACCTGTTCGAAAACGAGGTGGTACCGAAAAGGAACAAGAGAAAGCCCCTGGCGTACTGCTCCACCTCCTCATCAGTCTCAGGATTCTCCCCTCTGTAGTGCTCCTCGAACTAGGTATATCGGACCATGCCTGCTCGAAGTGTCGGTGGACGCGCTCCAAGTAGTGTATCCCATGCGGCCGCCCACTCTCCCATTTCGGGATCGAGAGGAATTGGGTCACCTCCTATGCCCAGGCTAGTGATCATAGTGAAGTCGAAGGGAGTCATCGTCATCTCTCCCGTCGAGGAGAAGTGGAAAGAGTTGGTGGTGTCCCACCGCCTCTCCACAAGAGCCCCTAGGAGAGGGCAACTCGCTATGACCCGTGTCAAGTTGGAGCAGAATAGGCCAAAGTCGGCCCCGTCTATGATTTGGCGGACCCTCGCAGGAAGCTCGTCATACCAATCCCGAGCTGTCGTCGTACCATAACATCTGAAAGAGCGGGATCCGTCCTGTGGCAATGCATGTGATGTAATCAGATCAAGTGACAAAAATATAGTTGAAAGCACAATTGAAAGTACAGTTGAATGCAGATCAATGATGTATTGAAAATACAATTGAATTCAGAGCAGTGATGCGTGAGGTACAGTCGCATACAGTACGTGCAGAGCAGTGATGTGTGAAGTACAGTTGAATGCAGAGCAGCAGTGTATGAAATACAATCAGATCAAGGCATGTGATGCAATTAGATCAAAACAGTGCAAGAAATGCAAATAGTTGAAAGTAATACTGTAGAAAAGTAGAGTTGGTACCTCTACAGCAATGGCCGACAAGTGAGACGTGGGCTCTCTCAACAAGAGGTCGTCTGGCACGTCCTCATCGAAATTAGTGAAGGTGTGGATGCCTCCCGCCACTGGTACAATATGAGTCTCCGGGTGATACCTTGTGGGGTCAAAGGGGCGTACGCTCGGTGGTAAAGGCTGAGGCTCGACCCCCAGCTCAGCCGTAAAGTCTGCGGCAAGCTCTACTGGAGGGAGTGTGGGGAAGCTCCCATCCCGCGGGATATCGTCAGCCATCTGAGATAGATGCAAAAATGAGCAAAAATGAGAAAAGATGAGCAAAATGGCGAAACTTTGAACAAATCAAACCCTAAGAGAGAGAAAAGTCAAAGAAAGTAAAAAACCCGGGAAAAGTGAACTAACCTTGAGAGAAACTCGGGGAAAATGATCCTTGAATGGGGGAAATGACAAAAGAGGCCTCAGAATCAAATTCAAATCGGTTCAAATCGAAGAGAATAAAGGGGTTTTAGCGATTCAAGGTTGTTTAGGGTGTTAGGAAACGCGTAGAACGCGCGGATCTAGAGAGAAGGCACACCTAGAGAGAAAGAGAAATGTTTTTTGTGCAAGGGTTTGTAAGGAAATGGGTTAATTTTGAGTGTATATGAAGACCCATGGCCGAAAAGACCAAAAAGCCCGAATCTGCCATCGATGGCCGGCAGTGGCACATCGATGGCCGGCACCACTTCATTGATGGCCGGCGGTTGTCACTGATGGCCGGCAGGGGGCTGGTGGCATCCCCTGATGGCCGGCAGGCCTCCAACAGATTTCCTTGCCTCTTTTACCTTGATATGTATCATTGGGTTCCAAGAAATGCAGGGTATGTTCAAAATTTGATTCAGAATGCATTCACGGAAGCCCAGAATCACATTCGCAATGCGCGAAGGTCATCGCCTTTCAACCCATACAAGGTGTATTCCTTTAAGCATGGTGCAACTCTTCGAGAGATAAATCGGGTGTCGCCTTTGAATTGTTTCTATTATGTGCTTTTGTTGTGGCATAGAAAGAACATCGCTTTTGTTGATGCATGGAGTATGTATTTTGAATAGTTGCATTGAATGTGCATTACCATTTTGCATGGATTATGCATTGTTGATTATCTTGCATGGGTTATGTATCGTTGATTATCTTGCATTGAATATGCATCGTCGTTTATCTTGCATTGAATATGCATCATTGATTATCTTGCATTGAATATGCATCATTGATTATCTCTCGTAGAACATGCTTTGGGTCCATTTCTTGCATGTTGAGCATTGAGTATGCCTTGGCATCGTGTTGCGATCCTTCATCTCGCATAAGATATGCATTGTATTGCATTGTACCTTTCAAGTTTCTTTCTCATGCATGCACGATATTGTATGTACAGTTCATTCAGATGAATTTCGGGTAACACCATTCCTCTCCCTTACCCCGTTGGTTAGAAACACCCGGGTGCGTCCGGTGTTTACACTAACACCTTGTTAGAAGCGTTTGGACCATGTGCCCGACGCTTATACCTCTTTGCTTTGGTTATAAACATTGGAACGTCTTTTGATGTTTATACCACTCAGAGGTGTTGCCTTTCCCACTCTCGCGTCTGATACGCTGAGAGGTGTTTTCCTTCCCTCTCTCGCGTGTGATACACTGAGAGGTGTTTACCTTCTCTCTCTTGCGTGTGATACGTTGAGAGGTGTTTTCTTTCCTTTTCTCGCGTGTGATACGCTGAGAGGTGTTTTCCTTCCCCCTCTCACGTGTGATATACTGAGAAATGTTGCCTTCCTTCTCCCGCGTGTGTTACGCTAAGAGGTATATCGTTTGAGACTTCGGGTGTTCCCCGGTAGTTACTTTTAGCCTTCCTCGCGTGATGCATAGTTAAGCTTGCATAATTTTCTTACATTCTTTCCGTTGAAATGTGTGAGACCTCCGCAACTTGTCGGTTTGCTTAAAATTGTTGTATTTATTTGCATAAATGCTTCATTACAGCTTTCTTTGCATAATCATAAGTTATGCTCTTGCATCGTGCATGTCATTTGCATTTTTCCCTAGCCTGCGGGCACATCTCTCTATGATTATATTGAATGTTTCCCTGAGTCTTCGGCCTTGTCAAAAATAGGTCGTCTCTGGGCTTTGACATTCACTCCCGTCATTTCATGAATTCTGAGTTCTGTCAAAGAGGGGCAACTATAGACACCTCATTTTTGACCATCCTCAAGACTTGGATGTGCTTGCAAGTACATCCGATGACAAGTTTGATCGTTCGTCGAGTGCTCAACTTTCGCAACGGAATGCTCCCGGCTTGATCCTTCCAAACCCTATTTTCATTCTGTCTCATTTTTGGACCATGCCTTCGTCCCTCCATATTGATGTTTGTGATGGCCTGCCGACCATGGGGAAGGGGATGCCGACCATGTATTTTGCCCTACCGGCCATTGATAAGGCCTGCCGGCCACCACTGATGGCCGGCAAGATACCTTGTTTCAGCAGATATTATTTTAGATCTTTTGAGCCAGGTGTTTTTCACTGAGCCATCCTCCGTACACGTGTATGGAGGGATGGAGGCCATTTCAAGCTTGTCAAGCAAGCTTTGCATTGCATTGCTCTATATAAGGGGAGGCTCCTCTCCCTTTCTAGAGTTTCTGATTTTTGGAGAGCAAAAATCTCATCCTCTCTCTAGAATTTTCTCCCTCTCTCTCTATATTTGTGCTATTTTGTGCTTGAAAGTGAGTTTTGTTCACACTTTTGCACTAAACACCTAGTGAAACACCTTCACTCTTGGGTTAAGGTTCTTGGAGGTTGAATTTGAGTGATTTTGGCTTGGTTTTGCCTCAGAAATGGCTGTTCTTGTTGTTTTTCAAGGGTGAGTCCTATTTCCCCTTTTAAAGCTTTGTTTTGATTGCATACTTAGCCACCTTTGCATGCTTCTTTTGGCTTAACTTTCAACTACAAAACCTTTGTTTTAAAGTGTTTTAAAAGGTTGTTTGAGGCCTTGTTTGAGTTAGGGGTGTCTCTCACTCGCTTGTGCCTTATTTGCTTAACTTCTTGCTATCTTTTAAAGCTATTGGGACCACCTCTTTTTGGCTTTCTTACCACTGAAACTCAGAGGAATTTCAGTGGTAGAAAGGTGGTTTTGAGGTCCCAAATAGGTGGGGGTTGTCCCCCCTCCTCTTCTCTTGTTTGCATGTGTTGATGGCCCATCAAAAAAGCATGTGTTTCTACTTCTTAGTGGCTTCGTTTAGGCTCATTTTTGTGACTTTTCAGACCTACCTTAACTCTTTTTTTGCTGTCTTGGTCACCTCTTGCATGCTTATTACACTTGTAGTCTAATCCTACTTATAGCCTTGCAAAGTAGCATGCCTTTGTGTGTTGAATTTGCTTAGTTCAAGCATGTTTTTAGCCATTATTTTCCATGTCATAACTCTATCTTGGGTTGGTTTGGTTGCCTCTTGCATGCTTCACACACTTGTAGTGCAATCTTGCATGCTAGCCTAGCTCACTTGGTGTTTTGGTTCATCATTTTAGCATGTTTTGGCTCTACTCCATCAAGTTTTTACTCATGTTTTGCCATGCTTAAGCTCTGTTTTAAGTGGTTTTGGTCATGCATGCCTTGCTTTGTATAGCCATAGTGCAATCTCACTCACTAGCTTTGAGTGTCAAGTTTCTAGCATGCGTTAGTTGAGTTGTTTGCATGCTTTGGCCTCATTTCTACCATGATTTCAGTGTATGAAGTGTGGTCATTCTCTCTCATGCTTCACTTTTTCAATGCTTTTGGAGAGTTATGCTTTATGCTTTGATCATGGCCTAACTTGTATGCATGCGTGCCTAAGCATTAGGGTGTAGACACCCCATTTTTGACCGTCCTCAAGACTTGGACGTCACCATCTGAACGCTCGGTGATTATCCATGTTTGTGTTCGTCTTGAGTTCCCGGAGGTCTCGGCTCGCGCGCCTTGCCTCAGGATCTCTCGACTCGACCGTTTCGTGTCTGGTTTTGCACCAAACACTTGTGCTTTGCCTTGGAGGGGCAGGGAATGCCTTGTGAGGCATCCCCACACACCACCGGCAGTGGCTAGAGGCCACCGGCTGGTTGTTATTGCCACCGGCACTATATTGTGCCGGTCGGCACTCTTTTGTGCCGGTCGGCACTTGTTTTGGCAAAATCACCATTTTGCCCTGCCGACCACTGTACAGCTGCTTTATGAGATATTTTTAGACAGCTGTAAGGCTTTTGCTTCCCCTCCATACACGTGTATGGAGGGATGGCCTTGTTTTTTTGCTTAGCTTGTAAGCTTTGGTGGCCTATAAGAGAAGGCCTTCTTCTCTTGGCTCAAGGGTTAGAAAATTTTGGTTAGAAAGGTGAGAGGGAGCTCTGGTTTTTAGGGTTAGGTTAGATACATATCATATCTCTCTCTTCCCTTTGTGTTCTAGGTGTTTTAGTTCACATTTTTGCACATCAACACCTAGTGTTTCACCTTCCCCCTAGAACTAAGGTGCTAAGGGCTTGTTCTTGGTGTTCTTGGCTGGTTTGAAGCTTAAGGAGGCATCAAGATCATCATTGTTGAAGATAGGCTACAAGGGTGAGAAACTTGCTTTATATTCCCCATTCTTGCACTCCATTTTTACCTATCTTTGAACTGTTTTTGTGCTTAGTGTTTAACACATAAAAGTTCTGTTTTTTAACCCTCTTTATTGTTTATTAAGAGTGCTTGGTGGTTTGGGTAGGTTTGACCACCCTTAGGCCTTGAAAAGGCCACTTTTTGTGCCATTTTGTGAGAGATCCGAGGCTTTGGTGTTAGGATCTCTTCACCACTGAAATCTTGAGGGATTTCAGTGGTGAAGATGATGCCATAGAGTCCCAAGAAGGAGGGGGCCACTCCCTCTCCTTGATGTCCTTGAAAAGGGCAAGATTTGGCCTCTTGAGAGAGCATTTTGCTTGGTTGTTTGTTGAGCATGTCTTAGCTGCATTTTATGTTTATTATGCCCTAATATGACATTGCTAAGTCTTGGTTTTAGCACTCTTTGCATGCCTTGCATAGTTGCTTTGTAATGTCTTAATAGTCCCTTAACATGCCTAGGTTGTGTGCCTCTATTTCTAGCATGTTTTAGGCTTAGATCCATGAAGCTTGTATGCTTATTTTAACATGTTTTAGCTCTGTCCATAGTCATTTGGGTTGATCTTGACTTGTATCTCATAGCTCCTTTGCATTTGGCTTGTTGGCCTTAAGAGCATGAGTGTGTAGCATGCCTTGCTTGTTTTATTTTCAATGGTTTGGAACCATTTAGTATGTCATTTCAGTCCATTTGGCATGCTTGTTTGATTGTCTTGCATGCCTCTTTGATGCTTTGGAAGCATGTGTTGTATGCCTCATGTCTTAGCATTTGTACATGCCTTCCTAGTTAACCCATTTAGATGCCATCTAAGTGGTCATTTGGGCTTAGTTTTGCATGCTAAAAATCTGTTTTGGGTTGTTCAATGCATGCCATGTTTGTTTTGTATAAAGTGTAGTTCAATGCCTCATTGACTTGCTTTGAATACTTGGTCCTCCTTTGCATGCATTTGCTTATCTTGCTTAACATGATCTGGCATCATTTTATAGCATGATTTCAGAGCTTAACTTGCATGCTAATTGTCCATGTTTGGTCTCTTCAAGTGTGCTTAAGAGTTGCCATGTTTATGCCTAAGTATTGGACCATAACATGTGTATGTGTGCATGTGTGTTTGGCCCTCATATTTTAGCATTTTGGCCACTGTTTTAGGCCTACCTAGGGCTGCCTAATTCATGTTTAAGTCCATCCTCCATTTGGTTTGCATGCTTGCCTTGCATGTTTGCTTGGATGCTTTGCATAAGTGTATTGCATAGTCCATGTTGCATGCTAGATAACATGCTTAGGGTTGCATTGCATTAGCATGCATGCTAAGCCTCTTGAAGTGAAGTATGATGGAGGTTTAGCACCCTTATGTGCTTGTTTGCATTGCATGCATTTGAAATTAATGTTGCATTCTTGGTTCTTTGGGCCATCATGCATGGAAATGCGTGATTGGTGGTCCGAGAACCGAGGCACATCTTCCTTTGAGTCAAAAATATGATAAGGAGTGTGTTTGGTGCATACATGCTTTGAATTACATTGCCATGCAAGTTGTGTCCTCTGCTGCTGTGAGTTGCAGGTCCTGCAGACATTCAGTGCCGGCCGGCAGTGTTTAGTGCCGATCGGCAGTCAATATTCAGCCGATGGATGAATTCAGTGCCGGTGGCCACATCCTTCAGCCGGTGGTATTCTTCCCCAGCCGGTGGTGATCTCCAGTGCCCAAGGAAGTATTCCTGAGACTTTGGCAGTCCTCAGAGGAGGATAGCAGGGAAAACAGAGGCAGACTAGGCATGGCAGTGCGATTCCGAGCGAGTCCCGAGCGCGTGCTGCATTCGGCCCTCATCCCGAGGCGGTTTACTGCTTTAATTAGATTCATTAATTTATTTGGTTAATTTAGTGAATTTGTAATATTTTAATTAGCTTGCGTAGTTAATTACTTGTATTATTCTTTCGGTTCCTCCGAGCGAGGCGAACTTGTAATAAGTGTGGGTGTGTGTGTATGTCTTCCAACCCCCACTTCTTTCTCCCTTTTATTTACCTGCTTTGATGGTAGATTAGGGCACGTTTATTTTAGCATACCTTATGCTATGCATGCGTGCATCCATGCATTTGTTTACATGCATCGGGCTCGGTACATCATACAAACTGCATTGTCTTTTCAATTCCAAATTGAATACGTGTCATTTGATTGCATCTCACATGTCATTTTAGGGTTAGCCGAGCCTACTCTAAATTGCATCCCTGCCTGTGTTGCATTAGCCACTTAACATGAACTAGGTCATGCATGTTTTGCTAACTAGTTTATTGTTTTGGCACGGAGTATGATGTAAGTATTTATGCTTTAGCATATCGCATGCGTGTGAATGTTAACATGACAGTATGCTTACCCTGCGGCTAAGTGCTTATGTGAGATAAACTGTTTGAATGCCTGTAGGTGGAGGTTGGATTGTCTGAGTTGGGATAACTCATTGAAATCTGAGTTTTAGCCTACTTGCGAGTAGCAAAAACCAACACGTTTTTCAAGACAAAACGGATATGCAATGCTTACTTCCAAATTAGACGATCTAGTCTATACTTGTTTGCTGCGCGCATAACATAGTAATTCTAGGCTAATAATTGGGATAAGAACATGTAATGTTTTCAAAATCGGATATCATGGTTAGTAGAGGCCGGTCTTCGGACCGGGCGAAAGGGGGTGCTCATAGCTGACCTTCCCCGATCGTACCCAAGCTCCCGAGCCAAGTCACTTTGGTGATGACGGACACGTGGCCTTCGGCACCGAGTCAGGGTTTCCTAAATTTCCCATTTTAAAAATATTTAGGTGGCGACTCTGTATCTGGCAAAGCAGTCCATGTTTGGCACT
The DNA here is from genome assembly GCA_036172215.1 of Camellia granthamiana. Lineage (NCBI taxonomy): Eukaryota > Viridiplantae > Streptophyta > Magnoliopsida > Ericales > Theaceae > Camellia > Camellia granthamiana. The sequence goes on along the minus strand of CM069917.1, from coordinate 891,033 downwards.
ACTTTTCAAAAAATCTGTTTTTCTTCAAAACGATTTGCCAGAGGTGGACTCTTTGGTTCAGATTTAGAACCGCAACACAAAAAAGGGAGTCCGAGCTGTAGCGAGGTCCCCCGCGGGCGTTGTTACAGTTTCTGGCGACTCTGCTGGGGAGTTTTAGAGAGCTTGACTCGAACTCGTGATATCCTGTTTTGACTACGTTTATGTGTTTCTTTGCATTGCATGTGCATTGGTGCGCCTAGGAACACAGTGTTTGCCATCTGCCATTCCTGAACGGTTTGCCGGAGGCTTGTCTTGTCAAGGCATGACCATAAGGCTGACCGATTATGGGCTCTGACAGCATGGGAACACAAACCCCGGTTTTACCGGCGCACCCTTTTTGACCATTCGACCTAGTGCATATTCGGAATCCATAGTGACCATTCCAAACTAGGACAGGTTGCTTACCCGATATAGGTTGTTTGAAACCGCTGTGTGCGTAGTGAAACCCTAGCTCCTGACAAAATAGGACAGGGAAACCCTACCCCAACATAGGGGTGTTTTGGCTCCATTTATCTGCTATGTGCTTTTAGAATGTATCCCTGCAGGGAAAGTACGTATCAGTTTGCAAGAATGGGTATCTGGCCCGAGGGCACCAGTGTCAGTATTGTTGAGAATCAGTTATCCGTGGGTATCAGTCTGGTTCTGAGAACAGTGATTCTGAGGAACAGTGATCAGCAGTGGAGTACAGTTGTTCAGTGCATATGTGTTTGGTCTGATTGGGGCTGAAATACTGCTTGTTTTCCGTTTCAGTTCAGAGATTCAGAGGGTTGATCCAGAACAGCTAGTGTCTTCTTCTTGCCGAGGCAGAATTTAGCATGACGCAGAATTCAGAAGAGATAGTGGTTATGACAGCTGCATTAGATCAAGGGATCACCCCACAGAGCGAGACCGGCGTTGATATGCCGCATCCTCCCAGGTCACCCGCTGCACACCCAATCTGGACCCCCCAGTTCTATCAGGCTCGCGAGCCCACTACATTCGAGTTAATGGGGATGATAGGTGATCTCCAGAGGTCCGTGGCAGATCTCGCCTATGGGATGTCAGCTTCATCGCCAGCTGCACCGTATGCCGGGAGTTTCGTATCCCAGGAGCCCCCGCTGTTGGGACGGATCGTAATTGAACTCAGCCAACCAGAGATGGCCTCCAGCCATGGCCACGATGTACCAGTATCAACCCAAACCCTCAATCAGGCTGAGGCCGGAGGAAAAGACAAAGCAAAGGCAGATGCCGATCCTGTGGAACAACTGCTGTGGGCAGTCGAGGCTTTGAAAGCCGGGGGGATGAACAAGCAACAGATATCTGCAGTTGTGACAAAAGCTGTGGAGGACGCTTTCCCCACTCCGCCTGAGGGCAATTTCAGTCAATCAGAGAATCGAGATAGGCCCCGTCATGCAAAAACAGTTCTCCCCATTCCCAGCCTTGCATCCGGAAAGAATCAGAAATCCAAGGCCGCACCCGCTGACCCGTTCGCTAGTGCATCTAGCAAAAGCGCTCAAGTTCCGAAGTACCTGCCCCGAGGGCGCAGGGCCTTCCATCCTCTTCACATGCCTTTGTCTAGAGCACTTCTGATATTGGCCAAAAAGGGGCATCTTACACCCCTCGATCCTAGGCCGCTCCCCAAGCCCCTTCCAGCAGGCCATGATGCCACTCAGTACTGTGCATACCATCAGCAGACTGGTCATGCTACTGATAACTGCTTCCGCCTCCGTCATGAGGTACAGGATTTGATTGACAACAAGGTTATCCTCCCGCCTACCTCGGCCAAATCAGTCACTACAGAGTTCTTGGATTTTGAGGACACAGATACCGAGGGCACAGATACCGTGAGTATGTAATTAGAAGGTGAATCGCCTGCGGGCAGTGTTTGGAGCATTTTTGGGATGTAGCGTTTGGCACGCATTTTGAGCATCGACCAATGTTAGTTTTGTAAATCCTGACTTGGGTGTCGGGTCAATCTTTTGTTTTGTTTTGAGTTTGTCTCTGTATAAGTCAGTCCCTTTTGTATAAAATACCAGGTGATTCCGGGGTTGTTGCCTCGAACACCGTTTTGTAATTATCTTTTTGTTTCTCCCTTTGAGTCTGTCTCAGTTAAGGAGCCAGTTGCAATCAGGGTTTTGGAATGAAACAGCTGTGGCTATCCCGTTTTCATGCTTGCTTTCAGTTTGAGCCAATTGTGCCAGAAGATGTGAATGGAACGACAGTACATTCTACCTGCTCTCTCGTGCCTTGAACTCTTTGTAGTGACCTAAGTTTTTCAAAACCTTCTTTGAACACTGCGGTGATAAAAACGAAGAGGAAGGAATTCCTCGGGTTTTTGCAAAACTTTGATCTAAACTGAGAGAAAGAGAAGCATGTTGAACTTTTAATGAATGGAATCATGCCTGTCAGCGTGAGTACTGAGAAGGACCCTGGCTTGATCCAGACTGGTTCCACACTATCTTTAGTGCGAGCGATGTGTCGCTTTCTTAAAAACTTTCAAAAAACAAAATATTTTGCGCAGTCCTGTAAAGACTTGTGTGGAATCGCTCTTGAGATTGTGCAGCCTAGGATCGCTCTCAGCCTCAAGGTTCCGTCTTTCTGTTCCGAACCTAGAATCCGTTCAGAATGTCCGAGCAATCAATTGCCGTATAATGCCCGTGTGGCCCAATTTGAAGCAGCCCTCGAACAAGAGGCACCAGAGTCAGATCAAGAAGATCAGATCCCACCAAGCAAAGCTCGAGAAGCAACCGTGATGGACCTTTCTGCGAGTCAATACAACAGTCACTCTCTTGGATACGGAGAGGCTTCAATTTCAAAAACCATTTGGCATGGACTTGCTACACTTTACCCTTTGAGAGGCTCGCTGGGCCGAAAACCCGGAAGGGCGACCTAGGCAAAAGTTAGAGTAAGAAAAAGAAAAAAAAATAATACAAAAAAGAAAAAAAGAATAAAAGCAAAAAATAATAAAAGCAAAAAAGAAGAAAAAAAAAAAGAAAGAAAAAAGAAGAAAGAAAAGGAATGAAAAATCAAAAATTGGAAAGAAAAGAAAAAAAAAACATAGCTCGCAAGGTCGAAAACCTGCAACAGGCGCCTTGGCAAAAATTAGAGCCTAAACAGTGAAGGTTAAAATACCCGAGTGTACCTTACCCGGAACTACGTAAGGCTTGATTCCCATGTTTGGGATACGTAGGCAACTTCATCTTGAAGTCCAGCCCCCAACGCTTCCATAGCGTCTCAGTCCATGTCATGGTTTTGGGCATTTATGCTTCATCTGAATCCGATATCTCGATTGTAGCAACCTGGAATCACGTGACCAACTTCACCTTGAAGTCCAACCACCAACACCTTCCAGGTGACTGTGTCCATATATTGATTCAGACCGTCCTTGTCTCCTCCGTGTCCGAGGATCCGATCGTCATCAACGAGGGCTGGCTTACAGCATGCTGCGGCATCATCCACACAAGGGGCAACTTTTCGTTGCCACACAGTGCCATAAGTTGCCCTGAGTTGCCGTCCAAACTAGGGGCAACTTTCCGTTGCCTTGCCCCTCCTTCAAGCAAGGGGCAATTTTCCATTGCCTCTGATCCGGGGTTGCACATCTCGAGGGTAAGTTCTATGCTCGTTGAGCATTGACTGTTTGCAAAAATAGTTTTTGAAAATTTTTACTGAGGTTGACTATTTTCTTGAAAACTATTTAATTTTCCAAAACCGGACCATTTTCTTGGACCCAAAAAGGAGAATTTTCAGTGCTCACAGCCTGATTCACATGATTTCCAAATCAAAAATCGAACAAGTGTGTTAATCCGACTCTCACTTTTGGTCAAAACTGTTTTAGGAAGAGAACAAAAAAAATGGTCAAAGTGACGAACTAGGGGCACAGTTGAGTCAGGTCTTCTGTCCTTCCCCTGCCAACACACTTGCCCGAGAGGCACCCTATCTACCAGAAGAAGTGGCTGCGAGCTAGCTGTATCGGGCGTGAACCCGCAACCTCTCATTTATCCGTCAACCATACCTGGGGAGGGATTGAAAAATGAGAGAATAAAGAATAGAGAGGAGTAAGTTGAGAGAAAAGTAAGAAGAGGGTTTTTTAGAGAAAAACCGAGCCTGAGGGCCGAGTGATGTGAGTATCGCAAATCAGAAAGGGCGGGAATAATACCCGGAGGAACTGGCTCCTCGACATCTGAGGTCTTTTGTAAACACGTCCGTGTGTCGTGTCTTTTGATTTGTCGGTCTTGCTTTTGGCTTCGAGTCTTTTCCGAGTGTGTCTCGTTGTGTTAGGTCGTGTGCCTTGTATTTCTTTGTTTGAGTCCCTCCGCTGTGTTCTGTGGTAGGCTCGATACCTCGGTCAAAAACCCTTCCTTACTTCGAAATTAATCGTTGGTGTTCAGAATGCTGTGCCGTTCTCCACATTTATGCGAAGCAAGAGAAGGAGGAAGGAAAAATTGGGACATCCGAGTGTGTCTCAACTTCAACTGTTTCAGCTTTCATGGCCCGTCTGGTCGGATTCGGCTGTTTGTTCAGGATTTGCCGTGTGTAGAATGAATCAAATGTTATGTTATGGGCTGTGTACATATCAATCCCCAGTAGATCAATCCCCAGCAGATCAGTCCCCAGCGGAGTATGGGCAGTGTGTCCAGTTTTAAGCAGTGATTTGTATGTGTTGTGTTGCTGTTTACTTGGTCGGTTATCTGATTATTACAGTGCAAGTGTTCAATTGTCAGGCAACAGATCAAAAATCATTTACATTTGAGGTGTAATATGATGCAATGCAGTGCAAACTATGAGGTATACAAATGTAACACTTTTTCAGACAAAAAGTTTGTTTCATATAATTCCTTTCAAGTACAAAGTTTGAGGAAACAAAAACCTGCCCGTGGCAGTACAAAGTACTCTATCTACCAACAAAAGAGAAAAGTACAAGAAAAGAAATAAAAGAAACAACAAAAGTCTGGGTCATCAGCATCATCAATGGCCTCGCGCCGAAGGATCCGTCCTCGCCCTCTTCCTGGGCAGAAGCCCAGGAGCATCATCAGGAGCATCGCTGTCTGAGTCTGAGCCCGAGCTGTCCCCGGTCTCCTCCTCCGACGACCCCGCCTCCGCCTCCTCCTCAGACTCGTCGTCTGGAACCGGAGCCTGTGAGCTGCTCCCGGCATAAGTACGCCCTCCCCTGGTGCGGGGGAATCTCCTGCCATCCCGGGTAGAAATGGGAGGTCCAGATGGAGTGCCACCACCCACTGGAGGAATCGGGAAGGGAGGTTGAAAAGTACAAAAGGCAAATGCATCAGTATACATGAAGCAGTTTATCAAATGCAGAAAGTACAGAGTATGAATGCCGTGAGCAGTTTATCAGTGCAGAATGCAGTGAATGAGTACAAAGTATGAATGCCGTGAGCAGTTTATCAGTACAGAATGCAGTGTGAATACAGTGTGTCAAGTGCTGTGAGGGCTGGGTATCCAGTGTTGTGTTATACATCAGATTGTGCGAATCAGTTGGTGTATGGTTTGAAGCTATGACAGAGAGAACATACCGGAAGGCCATAAAAGGCTAGGAACTCGAAGGTCCGCTGCAACATCCCCGTCATGGAGGCATTCATCTCCAGTAACTGCCGGGTGTACTCAGAAGACGCCTGCAAGGGAATCAGATGCATCAATATTCTGTGGAATATCAAATAAACTAAAATGAAACGACTGTACGGAAAAGCAGTAATACATACCGGAGGCAAGTCGGGGACACCGACGAACTCATGATCAGCCGGTGGAGGGGTGAAGGGTATCTGATAGGTCGCCCCACCCTGCCCTCGGAAAGTCAATGAAGCAGGTAGAGCAGGCCAGTCCGTCCCTCGTCCCCTCTGCACCCCCCTCCTGCCTCGAGCTCGAGCCCTCTGTGACGATCCTGCTCCTGCTCCCACCTCTGCCCTAGTCGCCAGCGCCGCAGGTCTCTCTCTCTCAGCTCGACGGCCACCACTCAAAGGCCGCATGATGAAGGTCCGGACGTACTCTAAATAATCGCCCTCGCCTCTGTAGCCGTCTGCCTCCCAGCCGACGGTGTAGTCCGCCATCTGCTCGGCGGTGAAACGCTCGGTATCCCGCATGTGCTCAGGAGGGTGCACCGGGACTATCTGCTCAGGTAAGCCTAGGGTCTGACGCAAGAAGCGCTCGCCCAGGTACCAAGCCCGACAGACCGGGCCCTCCAGCAAAATCTGGTAACGCGAGGTCTCAACGGCACCGGCAAACCGATCCCTCATCATCGCTGGCAGAGCAGCCCACGGCTGCCAGGTGATCTGAAATTGAAATACAGTTGGTTATCTACTGGTATTGAGATATACAAATGCAAAGCGAAGCTTAAATGAACTGCAAGTGAAAACATACCTCGGCAGGTGTGATGGTATCAAAGTAGCGCCGGAAGAAGCTGAATGTGTCCCGCGGCCTCCGGGTGCATCGCCCGTCAAAGCGGCGCGAAAAAGGGACGACCAACGGGGTCTCTGCCTCCGGCGCCGGCTCAAGTCTAGGGAAGTAGGCATAAACCCACAACTGCAAGACAGATACCAGTACATTTATCAGATAAAGCAGAATATACAGAAAAGCAGAAATAGCAGAGCAGTATACAGTCAGTGTGTTGTGCAGAGTGTATAGTGTGAGCAGTGTGCAGTCAGTGTAAAGCAGAGTATGTGTGTGCCGTGTGTACAGTATACAGCGAGTGTAAAGCAGACTACAGTGTGTGCAGTGTGCAGAGTACAGAAAGTACAGAACAGAAATGTAAAGCAGAGGAGAAGACGTACCTCCCAAGCTCGCCAGTAGCCTCCGAGCAACTGCCCGCAGCCACGGGAGACCGAGCTCATGTACCCGTAAAGAGTGGCCAGAGCCGCGCCACCCCAATCATAACGCACAATGTCTCGGACGTCCACCAGTGCGCTGAGAAGGCAAAGAGGCACAGTGTTCGCCCGGTCGGCGAAAAGGGTAGTCCCCAGCAAAAACATCAGAAAGCCGCGCGCGTACTACTCTACGGCCACCTCGGTCATCGGAGCCGCCGCCTCCAACGCAGGCTGCACCCTGTACTGCACCTCGAACCAGGAGTAGCGAACAAAGCCCGGACGAGCAAGGGGTGGCGCCTCGCCAAGCAAATATATCTGGGCAGCGGTCCACTCATCCATGTCGATGTCGAAGGGGATCGGATCACCCCCTACCCCGATGCCTGTGAGCACCGAGAAATCATAAGGGGTCATCGTCATGTCCCCAGTCGCCGACAAATGAAATGAATCGGTGGTGTCCCACCACCTCTCTGCTAGGGTAGCAAGGAGAGGCCTACAAGCTGTGAGTCGAGTCAGCCCCCTGCAGAAAGCGCCGAAGCCGGCCTGGTCTATGATGCGGCGAACCGCCTCGGGAAGCTCCGCATACCAATCTCGAGCAACAATGTTCCCATACCCGCGGACGGTATGGGAGTCTCTCTATAATCAAAGACAGCAATTGCGAAGCAATATTCAAAATACAGTTTCAAGAAACATACAGATATGGTGCATGTGTGCACATTTTTCAGATTCAAGCAGATATCGGGCTACAGTGTGCTGGTAGGTGAACTACGGCCTGTGATATGTCAGTGTGCCTGTGAGGCTCAGCATACAGATATGGTGCATGTGTGCACATTTTTCAGATTCAAGCAGATATCGGGTTACAGTGTGCTAGTAGGTGAACTACAACGTATGTTGTGTCAGCGTGTTTTGTGTGGTTCAGTGTAAATACAGCATACAACATGTTTTCAGATTCAAATAAATACCGGGTGTCGGTGAGTTTGCAGTGAAATACGGTGTGTGCCGTGTGTTTGGGTGATTGGGGCTAGTACAGCATGTGTGCATGTGTCGGTCCTAAAACAGATATCAGTTGTGAGTTTGTCTACGATCAACTACAGCATACAATATATCAGAATCAAGCAATTAAAGAACAGATTCAGCTATGGCAGTTGACGGTTTACAGTTCTACATTGCAGAAAGTAAAGCAGAGTAAGAATGTTACCTCGGAAGCGCCGAATGATAGGTGAGAGGTCGGCTCGCGTAGCAGAAGCTCCGGGTCCAGAGCCCTGTCAAAGCTGCGGAAGTGGCGAAGACCATCTGGCGGTAGCACATGAATAGCCGGGCGATAGGTCGCCGGATCAAACGGGCGCTCGCTCAGTGGGAGGAGCTCGACCCCGGGATCCATCTCGTGGTCTGAGGGAGTCCCGACAGGTGGAACATCGTCAGCCATGGCAATGGTGGTGAGAAAATGGCCGGAAAAGCCGGAATGTGAAAAGTCAACCGAAAAAGTCAACCCCGAGCGGGTGGAAAATGGCCGGAAAGGCGGGAAGATGAGAAAGCACGAAAATGAAGAGGAAATCGAGGGGAACAAGTCCCGAAAAAGCGGAAATAGCAAAAGAGGCACCGAAACAAAGATTTGTTCGGTTGAAAACGTCCGAAACGCGAAGGAAATCGCGAATCCAACGACGAAACGGGCGTAAAACGCGAAGAAAATGGAGAAAAGAGAAAGAGAAAATGCTCTAGAGAGAGAGGGCAAGTATTTTCGGCGGTGGAAAAGTGAGGGAATAGGGTTTCAAGCCCTATTTTAAAAGACCCGAGGCAAAATGTCAAATCTGCCCCCGATCAGTCATTTTTGGCCGGTCGGCACTATTTTGTGCCGGTCGGCACAATATTGTGCCGATGAACATTTTCTGCGGCCGGTGGCCAGCCGGTGGCCACCTAGTCCAGCCGGTGGTGTTCCCACAGCCTTGTTTAAGCCATATGAGTAGTTTTGGGTCTTCATGGCTCAAGAAAGTGCAAGAAAGTGAACCTCCGATGCTCAACCGGCCTCCGTTTTGACCTCGGACCGTGTCTCCTGTGCGTGGCACTCAGATTCAAGCAAAGATTGTATCCTTTTGTATCCTTTTGTCTTTTATAAGATTCAAAAGTTACCCTGTGTGTGTTGCACGCATCCATCACGTTGTCCGGTGCGCCGCATCGCACCGTCTTGCACGTCCCTTGCGACTTGCGCCATGTTGCATTTTCGTGTGGCATGCGTGTCATACTTGCATTTCATTCTCCGTCAATGAGGTTCACGTGCTTCATTTGCATTTTCATCTTGAGTCGCGTAAGGTGTACTACCTCGCGTGCTTCATTTGCTTTTTCATCATGAACCCAGTGGGGTATGTATGCCTCATTTGCATGCATTTTGCATTCTGGTCTAGGAGACCTTAAATCCTCGGAGGGTGCAAGACCCTCGGTGCATTGAAGTGCACCGTTCATCGCATTTGGCATGCATTCATGGAGCGCGCTATTTTGCGCACCTCACTGCATGTGTCATGCATCGTATCGTAAATACTGCATGTGTCATGCATCGTATTAAAAAACAAAGAAAATCTCGCATTGTCATGCATGCATTTTGCATTCCGGTCAAGGAGACCTTAAATCCTCGGAGGGTGCAAGACCCTCGATGCATTGAAGTGCACCGTTCATCGCATTTGGCATGCATTCATGGAACGCGCTATCTTGCGCACCTCACTTGCATTGTCATGCATACACCGAAGCCACGGTCCGGCAGGACCAAAAACACGCACGGGTCTGGCGAGACCTTAAATACGCACGGTCGAGGAGACCTTAAATCCTTGGGAGGTGCAAGACCTTCGATCGCGTTGTCTGAACGCATCGCGCTGTTTAGCGCATCGCATTAGCTTGTGCATTGCGTCCCATTCGCACTGTCTTATGCGCCTCATCGGCACTTGTTAGTGCATTTTGTATCCCTCGCGCTATTCTGCGCATCTCATTGCATTTTGCATGCATTCCATCGCGTTATTCTGCGCATCTCATTGCATTTTACATGCATTCAATTGCACTTTTTTTTTGCACATCGCATTGTTCTGTGCATCCCGGTCTAGGAGACCTTAAATCCTCTGAAGGTGCATGTGACAACCCAGAACTTTTCCCTCCGCTCGAGCGGAAGAGTTAACGCTCGAGCGGACTTTTGGGGTTTCCAGCAATTTTACAGACGGCCTGAGATTCTGGGAGTTGTGATTCTCCGCTCGAGCGGGGGAGTTTACACTCGAGCGGAAGGCTTTGTTGGTCTGCACGCTCGAGCGCAAGGTTGGGCGCTCGAGCGGGCCTCTAGGTTGAGTTGTATTTCTGAGGCATGGGTTCGTTTTGGACATCTTATTAGTGTATTTGGAATGCCTTTATTTTATTTTGGGATTTTGGTTGAGGTGGTAATATGATGGTGAAGTAAGATTGGACCAAAGAATTTAATTCGGATAGTTATTTTACGAATAGCCGCCACTCTTTTGCCTTTTTCTTTTTCCACACTTAGAATTTGGATATGAGGTTAGAACCATTGGAAAGCTTATTTCCGGGGCTTCAATTTGGACACAAGAATGACCTAAAACGGAGTCCGGATGGGAGAGTTATACCTGTTCAAAGTTTTGAAATCTGTGCTGAGGGCAGGTCCGCTCGAGCGGAAATAAGTCCGCTCGAGCGGGAATTACGGGACAGCAGCTTTAAAAACGGGATTTTGGATCATTTCTTACATGTTTCTTCTTCCCTCTTCCTTCCTCTTTGCCTTAGTCCGAAAACCCTAGCTCCAAAACCTTGATTTCCTCTACTTTCATCAACAACCCACCATGATTCTTGTATCAAGGAGGAAGAACAAGAGGAGATAAACATTTTCAACCGATTGGAATTCGAGATTGTGAAGGATTCTTCTCAAAGCTTGGTTTTCTTGCTTGGTTCTTGAGGTAGGGGTTCTAGTCCTCTTCAATACTTACATGGATGGATAGATTTGTAGTATTTGACTATCTAAATACAAGAATTTCCATATTTGGAGCATGTAGTGTATAGTATGAGATTTAGGGTTTTATGGTTTGATGATGTTGGAAGTTAAATTGATGGGTTTAAATGATGGATTGTGAATCCTAGGTGTAGAATCATTGGGAAAATTGGAATTAAAAGTGGTGATTTAAGAAGTTTGAATTTTTGCTAGAAATCCTCATTTTCTTGAAACCCTAGATTAATTGGTGATGTTAAATAATGAGTTTGCCAAAATTGAAAATAGAATCATGGAATTGGTGGGTTGAATTATATGTGTGCAAGTTTAATTGGATTTCTGAGATGTTTCGAAATAATGTTAAAATTTACGAATGAACCTTGTTATGGGCATTGTAAATCATGTTAAAATGAGAAAGGAAATTAGGGGAAATGATTTAAAGAATTAATGAATGACTTCTTATGTGTGTAGGACACGCTTCGGGAGGACTAAATGCTCCACCAATGCACTGTGAGTAGTAGTACGAAATGTACATTTTATCCGCTGTTGATAATTATGATCACTAATGCTCTGTTCTTTGTAAGTATTATATGAACATTATGACAATTGGAGAGAAAGGCGAACTTATATGAACACGAAAAGGTTCGCGTACGTCGGTATGGTTTTAGGAATCCTTATGTTCTGTTAATGACGAATATTAGCTCTTTTGTTATTATCCGCATACCATGTTATTTCTGAAAGAATAAGTAGAACTTATGTTCATCCTTGAAGAATGACATTTGTGTGAATCTAAGATTATTCGATTATGTTACGAATGGACCCAAGATCGTTTAGAAGCTATAATATGAATGTAAAGGCTTATCATCAGTATGCAACCCACACAAGAACATGAAGTATTCTATTTTGTTAAGCGCATGATAATGACATGATATAACAAGAAATGTTCCATTGTCTGATAAGTTACGTTATGACTCAAGGAATGATTATCCATATATGTTGTAAGTTTAAGTCTGTTACAAGTTTGCATATGTTATAAGTCAAGTATGTTACAAGCCCAAGAATGTTACACGTTTATATATGTGACAAGTTCAAGTATGCACAAGTTTACGTACATTTACAAGTTTAAGTATATATAAGTTAAAGTATGGGTTCTTATTCCTGTTTATGATTCAAGCATGATCCAAGCATCAAGCATAATGCATATGCATGGATTTATTTCTGTTTATGGTATGACATTACATGCAAACTTCAAGGGCTTTATGCTATTTCAAGGGTTTTTATGCCATATGTTTCAAGATATTATGTCTCAAGCTATTCTGTTATTATTGGGCCTGAGGCCGTTCTGTTATTATTGGGCCTGAGGCCGTTCCGTTATTATTGGGCCCGAGGCCGTTCTGTTATTATTGGGCCGGAGGCCGTTCCGTTATTATTGGGCCCGAGGCCGTTCCGTTATTATTGGGCCCGAGGCCGTTCTGTTATTATTGGGCCCGAGGCCGTTCTGTTATTATTGGGCCCGAGGCCGTTCTGTTATTATTGGGCCTGAGGCTGTTCCGTTATTATTGGGCCCGAGGCCGTTCTGTTATTATTGGGCCTGAGGCCGTTCCGTTATTATTGGGCCCGAGGCCGTTCTGTTATTATTGGGCCGGAGGCCGTTCTGTTATTATTGGGCCGGAGGCCGTTCTGTTATTATTGGGCCTGAGGCCGTTCTGTTATGATTGGGCCTGAGGCCGTTCTGTTATAATTGGGAATTCTGTTATTTCTGGACCCATGGCTGATTTGAGAATAATGCAGTTATATGTTTTATTATTCAGGTTAAACAATACATTATTTATGTACTATTATTCACTGAGTTCGCTCACTCTCTTTTTGTCTGTCTACTTCTGTAGGTAATCAACCGGGGGTTCAGTCCTAACCTTTAAGGCTCGTCTCGCTCTTGTCAACTTTGAGGCGTCCAGGCACCACCTGAAGCCATGCATGTTTGTAGAGTGTTATTAGGTTATGACTTATGTTTGGGTTGTCTTTCAGTAATGTTTTTGATATACGTCCAATTGTAGGGCTAGGCCTGTATATATGTATGTATGTAACCGATATTCAGGTGTATGTTTAGATTTTATTTGCATGTTTTGAAGTTGTGATCCTGGCATGATAGTAGTAGCTCAATGGAGTTTGTTTCTATTGTCCAATTTTGATATTTAATGCTTCTGTTAGGCCCCATAAGTTATGTATATCAGGTTACAAGTCTGTTTTTTGAATAGGTCATGCCCAAACTTTTAGGGGCGGGTTTGGGGCGTGACAGTGCAATTCCTTTGGCGTTTGTCGTGCCTGAACGACTTTCGGTGGTCTGGTAAAGCCACCTGCCTGTTTTTGCGGTGAGTTCCTAGAAGACCAACTGGGACGGTGAAAACTAGAGTTTGAACGGCTTATGCCTAGAACGCAAAGGTTCGGAATTTCCGAGACTAGAGTCTGGTTTAAATACCCAGGGGGTGTACCCTCGGCTTGAAATCTGTATGGAAGCCCCATAGGTTGAGGCGGCATGTCTACGCCTCAATCCTGGATACTGAACCAACCTAGTATATCGCCCTGTTGGTAAGATAGGGAAAGCTGCAATCATAGTCGTTGCATCATAGTGCATTGTCATGCATCATTTGTATATACTGCATATGTCATGCATTTCAAAAATCCAAAAAAAACACACATGCATATGTCATGCATCATTCTAAATAATACTGCATTTGTCATGCATTCAAAAACGCAAAAAAAACCATACTGCATATGTCATGCATTTATTTTGTGAGCATCCATTTAGGTTGCATTTTAGTTGCATGCATCCATTGCATCATCTTCCATCCATGGCTTGCGCCTTTCCTTGTTGAGCTTGGTCTGGTATGTGCCCATATTTTTCGTGTCGAAGCACAGTTGTCGATTGCTTTTGTGTACGCGCTTTGAGGGTGGCGGCACCGTTTCTGTGTTAGACGCGGCTTGTATGCATACATGCCTTTCCTAGGCGAGACTTGGTTTGGCCCGCGTGCCATATCCATTGTAAATATCCATTCCATTGCATATTGTAAATATTGCATTTTAGTTGCATGCATCCACTGCATCACCTTCCATCTATGGCTTGCGCCATTCCTTGTTGAGCTTGGTCTGGTATGTGCTCATATTTTTCGTGTCGAAGCACAGTTGTCGATTGCTTTTGTGTACGCGCTTTGAGGGTGGCGGCACCGTTTCTGTGTTAGACGTGGCTTGTATGTGTACATGCCTTTCCTAGGCAAGATTTGGTTTGGCCCGCGTGCCATATCCATTGTATCATTTATCCATTTCTATTGCATTGTAGTGTAATTGTTGCATCCGGCATTAGGATCATCATTCTTTCCCGAGCGGGTCGTTACCCCACTTATGTCATTTCACCCAATACTCGTTCTTGTGTCTGTCTACATTACTCATAGTTCTGCATGTGTCCGCGCTTTGAGGGTTGCGGCACCTTTTCTATGGTAGACAGACTTGTTACCTCCATCAATCTATTTGACATTTGGGTGGTTTCGAATCGCTCATGAATGAATCATGATTCAATTGCTTTGCATTTAGTTTGCATATAGTTTCAATTGCATATCTTTCGCATCATTTATACATAGTTTTGTATATATTGTATCTCATTTTGCATTCATTTTGCATGACATGCTTATTGCTAACAATATTGTACCTGTTAAGTTTGCTTTCTTTGCAGGCGCGATATTGTATGTACGGTTCATTCGAGACCGGTGAAACCGGACGAGCCGCACAGGTATTGTATCCTCCGAGTGAGACGTATCGAGAATTGCATAATTCTCTTACATCCTTTCTGCATTGTAGTGTAGTTTGGTATGCTAGCTTAAAACTGTCGCATGTGTGTTTCATTACAGCTTTCTTTGCATAATCATAAGTTATGCTTGGCTTCTTGCATTTTCAGTTGCATTTTGCCCCTGCCTTCGGGCGCATACCTTACTTGTCTTGCATGTTTGTCCAAGTCTTCGGCCTTGTCAAAAATGGGTCGTCTCTGGGCTTTGACATTCACTCCCGTCATTGTTATGACTTTCAAGTTCTATCAAAGAGGGGCAACTGTAGACACCCCATTTTTGACCGTCCTCAAGACTTGGACGTCACCGTCTGAACGCTCGGTGATTATCCATGTTTGTGTTCGTCTTGAGTTCCCGGAGGTCTCGGCTCGCGCGCCTTGCCTCAGGATCTCTCGACTCGACCGTTTCGTGTTTGGTTTTGCACCAAACACTTGTGCTTTGCCTTGGAGGGGCAGGGAATGCCTTGTGAGGCATCCCCACACACCACCGGCTGGTTGTTATTGCCACCGGCACTATATTGTGCCGGTCGGCACTCTTTTGTGCCGGTCGGCACTCTTTTGTGCCGGTCGGCACTTGTTTTGGCAAAATTACCATTTTGCCCTGCCGACCACTGTACAGCTGCTTTATGAGATATTTTTAGACAGCTGTAAGGCTTTTGCTTCCCCTCCATACACGTGTATGGAGGGATGGCCTGTTTTTTTGCTTAGCTTGTAAGCTTTGGTGGCCTATAAGAGAAGGCCTTCTTCTCTTGGCTCAAGGGTTAGAAAATTTTGGTTAGAAAGGTGAGAGGGAGCTCTGGTTTTTAGGGTTAGGTTAGATACATATCATATCTCTCTCTTCCCTTTGTGTTCTAGGTGTTTTAGTTCACATTTTTGCACATCAACACCTAGTGTTTCACCTTCCCCCTAGAACTGAGGTGCTAAGGGCTTGTTCTTGGTGTTCTTGGCTGGTTTGAAGCTTAAGGAGGCATCAAGATCATCATTGTTGAAGATAGGCTACAAGGGTGAGAAACTTGCTTTGTATTCCCCATTCTTGCACTCCATTTTTACCTATCTTTGAACTGTTTTTGTGCTTAGTGTTTAACACATAAAAGTTCTGTTTTTTAACCCTCTTTATTGTTTATTAAGAGTGCTTGGTGGTTTGGGTAGGTTTGACCACCCTTAGGCCTTGAAAAGGCCACTTTTTGTGCCATTTTGTGAGAGATCCGAGACTTTGGTGTTAGGATCTCTTCACCACTGAAATCTTGAGGGATTTTAGTGGTGAAGATGATGCCATAGAGTCCCAAGAAGGAGAGGGCCACCCCCTCTCCTTGATGTCCTTGAAAAGGGCAAGATTTGGCCTCTTGAGAGAGCATTATGCTTGGTTGTTTGTTGAGCATGTCTTAGCTGCATTTTATGTTTATTATGCCCTAATATGACATTGCTAAGTCTTGGTTTTAGCACTCTTTGCATGCCTTGCATAGTTGCTTTGTAATGTCTTAATAGTCCCTTAACATGCCTAGGTTGTGTGCCTCTATTTCTAGCATGTTTTAGGCTTAGATCCATGAAGCTTGTATGCTTATTTTAACATGTTTTAGCTCTGTCCATAGTCATTTGGGTTGATCTTGACTTGTATCTCATAGCTCCTTTGCATTTGGCTTGTTGGCCTTAAGAGCATGAGTGTGTAGCATGCCTTGCTTGTTTTATTTTCAATGGTTTGGAACCATTTAGTGTGTCATTTCAGTCCATTTGGCATGCTTGTTTGATTGTCTTGCATGCCTCTTTGATGCTTTGGAAGCATGTGTTGTATGCCTCATGTCTTAGCATTTGTACATGCCTTCCTAGTTGAGCCATTTAGATGCCATCTAAGTGGTCATTTGGGCTTAGTTTTGCATGCTAAAAATCTGTTTTGGGTTGTTCAATGCATGCCATGTTTGTTTTGTATAAAGTATAGTTCAATGCCTCATTGACTTGCTTTGAATACTTGGTCCTCCTTTGCATGCATTTGCTTATCTTGCTTAACATGATCTGGCATCATTTTATAGCATGATTTCAGAGCTTAACTTGCATGCTAATTGTCCATGTTTGGTCTCTTCAAGTGTGCTTAAGAGTTGCCATGTTTATGCCTAAGTATTGGACCATAACATGTGTATGTGTGCATGTGTGTTTGGCCCTCATATTTTAGCATTTTGGCCACTGTTTTAGGCCTACCTAGGGCTGCCTAATTCATGTTTAAGTCCATCCTCCATTTGGTTTGCATGCTTGCCTTGCATGTTTGCTTGGATGCTTTGCATAAGTGTATTGCATAGTCCATGTTGCATGCTAGATAACATGCTTAGGGTTGCATTGCATTAGCATGCATGCTAAGCCTCTTGAAGTGAAGTATGATGGAGGTTTAGCACCTTTATGTGCTTGTTTGTATTGCATGCATTTGAAATTAAAGTTGCATTCTTGGTTCTTTGGGCCATCATGCATGGAAATGCGTGATTGGTGGTCCGGGAACCGAGACACATCTTCCTTTGAGTCAAAAACATGATAAGGAGTGTGTTTGGTGCATACATGCTTTGAATTACATTGCCATGCAAGTTGTGTCCTCTGCTGCTGTGAGTTGCAGGTCCTGCAGACATTCAGTGCCGGCCGACAGTGTTTAGTGCCGATCGACAGTCAATATTCAGCCGATGGATGAATTCAGTGCCGGTGGCCACATCCTTCAGCCGGTGGTATTCTTCCCCAGCCGGTGGTGATCTCCAGTGCCCAAGGAAGTATTCCTGAGACTTTGGCAGTCCTCAGAGGAGGATAGCAGGGAAAACAGAGGCAGACTAGGCATGGCAGTGCGATTCCGAGCGAGTCCCGAGCGCGTGCTGCATCCGACCCTCATCCCGAGGCGGTTTACTGCTTTAATTAGATTCATTAATTTATTTGGTTAATTTAGTGAATTTGTAATATTTTAATTAGCTTGCGTAGTTAATTACTTGTATTATTCTTTCGGTCCCTCCGAGCGAGGGCGAACTTGTAATAAGTGTGGGTGTGTGTGTGTATGTCTTCTAACCCCCACTTCTTTCTCCCTTTTATTTACCTGCTTTGATGGTAGATTAGGGCACGTTTATTTTAGCATACCTTATGCTATGCATGCGTGCATCCATGCATTTGTTTACATGCACCGGGCTCGGTACATCATACAAACTGCATTGTCTTTTCAATTCCAAATTGAATACGTGTCATTTGATTGCATCTCACATGTCATTTTAGGGTTAGCCGAGCCTACTCTAAATTGCATCCCTGCCTGTGTTGCATTAGCCACTTAACATGAACTAGGTCATGCATGTTTTGCTAACTAGTTTATTGTTTTGGCACGGAGTACGATGTAAGTATTTATGCTTTAGCATATCGCATGCGTGTGAATGTTAACATGACAGTATGCTTACCCTGCGGCTAAGTGCTTATGTGAGATAAACTGTTTGAATGCCTGTGGGTGGAGGTTGGATTGTCTGAGTTGGGATAACTCATTGAAATCCGAGTTTTAGCCTACTTGCGAGTAGCAAAAACCAACACGTTTTTCAAGACAAAACGGATATGCAATGCTTACTTCCAAATTAGACGATCTAGTCTATACTTGTTTGCTGCGTGCATAACATAGTAATTCTAGGCTAATAATTGGGATAAGAACATGTAATGTTTTCAAAATCGGATATCATGGTTAGTAGAGGCCGGTCTTCGGACCGGGCGAAAGGGGGTGCTCATAGCTGACCTTCCCCGATCGTACCCAAGCTCCCGAGCCAAGTCACTTTGGTGATGACGGACACGTGGCCTTCGGCACCGAGTCAGGGTTTCCTAAATTTCCCATTTTAAAAATATTTAGGTGGCGACTCTGTATCTGGAAAAGCATTTCATGTTTGGCACTACTTTTCAAAAAATCTATTTTTCTTCAAAACGATTTGCCAGAGGTGGACTCTTTGGTTCAGATTTAGAACCGCAACACAAAAAAGGGAGTCCGAGCTGTAGCGAGGTCCCCCCCGGGCGTTGTTACATAGGGCTACCATCTCAGCATGTTTTTGGTGTTATTTTACCATGTTACAACTCTGATTTTTGTTGGTGAAGTCACCTCATGCTTGGTTTTGGTATGTGTAGTGTAATCCCACTCATTGGCCTTGCATGCGTCATGCTTTATGCCTCCTATTCTAACACGTGTTAGCTCTACTCCATGCATGTTTTGGCATTGTTTTGACCTGCCTTGGGACTGTTTTGAGTCATCTTGGCCCTTCGGGGCTTGTTTGATATGGCTATGGTGCAAGTACGTTAGCTAGACTTGAGTTTTGAGCACCGTAGTATGCTATGTTTATGATAATTGCATGTTTGGGCATCGTTTAACATGTTATTTCAAAGCGTATACATATGTCATGTTCTTACTTCTTTCATTCCTTGAGAGCTTTTGAGAGTTATGTTTAATGCTTAGCTTGCGAGCCAATGCATGAGCACGTTGTTGTAGTTTTTTGGTGCTTCCATTTCAGCATGTTTTGCCAGTATTTTGGGCATGATGTAACTCTGTTTTGAGCTGGTTTGGTTGTTTGAGCATTGTGATGCGTGCTCATAGTGTTATTCTTTTCACTAGCCTTGGTGCTCTTAGCCCCTTAACATGTCTTGCATGCATTGCTTACATGGTAGAATCTTGTGCATGCCACTTTAGCTTTGAAAAATAGCATGTTGTTTTCATAGCATGTTGTTTGCGTTGCATCATGTTCAACCGGACGTTATGTTCAACATAAGGTTGATTGGATCACTTCATACTCAAAGTGATGAAAGTGAGCCAATCTTCCTTGGTCACTATTGCCTTTGATCATCCATGATGAGGTAGTAGATTTAGAGTCTTGTTTGCATTGCATTTATTCAATGTGTACAAGCTGGATCTTTGGCCATCACGCATTGCGATGTTTGATTGATGGTTTTGGATCCAGTTATGCCTCCCCCTTGATGTTTTGAGATGATATGGGAGGGGGGGCATAGTACATACATATTCTTGGGAGACCCTCAATTTCCTCTGTTTTGTGTTCTATTGCAGTTTGGTGTCATAGCACACCAGTGGCCGGTACCCTCTCATTGTTGGCCGGCACCCCTTCATCCTTGGCCGGCAGAATGCATCTGTGGCTGGCAGGGGGGTCGGCAGCAACT
Source organism: Camellia granthamiana (assembly GCA_036172215.1). NCBI lineage: Eukaryota > Viridiplantae > Streptophyta > Magnoliopsida > Ericales > Theaceae > Camellia > Camellia granthamiana. The sequence goes on along the minus strand of CM069917.1, from coordinate 871,265 downwards.
ATTCATGGCCGGCAGGCCACTGGCGCACTCCTCAGCACTGTTTTGGTAAGTTTTAGCAGCAAGCATTGGAAGACACCCTGTAAGCAGAGCCTCTTGAGAGCAAACCAGAGAGCTTTTCGGGGCGGAAACCGAGCATGCATCATTCATTATTCTGAGGCAGAGCCGTGGCAGCCTAATTTAGCTTCTTTTTCTTACTTAGTTGGTTTTGTAACTTAATTAATTTGATTAATTAGTTAAAGTTTTGTAATAATTAATTAGCTTAGCATAGTTAATTAGTTGGTTTGTAATAATTAGTTTAATTAGCATAGCTAGTTAGCTAAATTCATTCGGACCCTCCGTCGAGAGGGCAAATGTTGTAATAAGTGTGTGTGTGTGTGTGCGTGCCTTTCAACCCCCATTTCTTTCTTCCTTTTACTTATTAGCTTTTGATGGTTAGTTTAGGGCATATTTCAATTAGCATCCTTATGCTTGCATGCATGCATCATTCATTTGTCTTGCATGCACCGAGCTCAGCACATCATTCAAACTGCATTGTATTTCAATACATTTACTTGAATACATGTTTAACAGCATGTTATCAAATGTTGCATTCATATGCCATCTTAGCTAGCCGAGCTTGTTTTAGTTGCATTTTGCATGTGTTGCATTAGGCATCTTGTATAATTAGGATCATGCATTGATTTCTAATTGGTTTCTGTTTTGGCTCGGATCACACTGTAAATGTTTATGCTTTAGCATCCTTGCATGTGTGTAAGTGATTGCCATGATAGTATGCTTGCCATGAGGCTATGTGTTTAAGTGATTAACTGCATGAATGCCTGTGGATGAAGGCTTTATTGCTTGAATTGGGACAATTCATCAAATGTGCGTTTTAAGCCCATTTTGCGAAATGGCAAAACCATGTTTTCAAGCCCACTTGAGGGTGGCAAATCTGTGTTTTAGCCTACTTGACGGTAGCATCTCTAAACCATTTTCGAAAAACAAATATGAAATGTTTTGTTCCAAATTGAGTGATTTAGTCTATATTTGTGTGTTGTGCGCATCACATAGTAAAGATAGCTAATAAACCGGAATAAGAACACATGTGTTTAAAAAAACAACATATCATGTTAGTATAGGCCAATCTTTGATCGGGCGAGCGGGGGTGCTCATTTCAAGACCTTCCCCTCTCGTACCCAAGTTCCCGTGCCGAGGTAACTTTGGTGATGACAGACACGTGGCCTTAGGCATGATCAGGGTTTCTTAAATTTCCCCAAAACAAAATATTTAGGTGGCAACTCTGAAATCTGGCAAAGTAGTCCATGTTTGGTGCTTTTTGATTAAAATCGATTTTCCAAAATGATTTTTCGGATTTGGACTCTTTGGTGATTTATCAGTCTTACATTGCACTTTGTGAGATTAGATTCAGAACCGTGATAGGAGTCCGAACTGTAGTAGCTAGAACTACAATTCGCGCCCTTGCGCGCAGAGCGGAGTTCAGGCAGTCTACAGTTGCTGGCTAAGGTTGTGACCTATGCTGCTGGCTAAGGCTGTGGCTTGTGCTGTAGCATGCTGGCCAAGGCTGCGGCTTGTGCTGCTGGCCAAGGCTGTGGCTTGTGCTGCTGGCCAAGGCTGCGGCCTGTGCAGCAGCATGTTGGCCAAGGCTGTGGCTTCTTGGCCAAGGTTGTGGCATGCTGGCTAAGGCTGCAGCATGCTAGCCAAGGTGGCGGCCTATGCTGTTGGCCAAAGCTGCAGCCTATGCTACAGCATGCTGGCCAAGGCTGTGACCAGTGCTGCAACTTGTTTGCTAAAGGTTGTGGCATGCTGGCTAAGGCCGTGGCCTGTGCTGCGTGCTCCTGGCCAAGGCTGTGGCCTTTGCTGCAGCATGTTGGCAAGGGTTGTGGCGTGTTTGCCAAGGCTGCGGTCTGTGCTGCAGCATGCTGGCCAAGGCTGTGGCATGCGGGCCAAGGTTATGGCATGTAGGCCAGGGCTGCAGCATGCTGGCCAAGGCTGCGGCTTGTGCTGCAGCATGCTAGTCAAGGCTATGGAATGATAGCCAAGTTTGCGAAATGATGGCCACGACTACGGCTTGTGCTGCTGGCCAGAGCTATGGCCTGTGCTGCAACATGCAGGCCAAGGCTGTGGTATGTTGGCCAAATTTGTAGCCTGTGCTGTAGCATGCTGGCCAAGGCTGCGGCTTGTGCTGCGTGCTGCTGGCGAAGGCTGCGGCCTATACTGCAGCATACTGGCCAAGGCTGCGGCTTGTGCTTCAGTATGCTGGCTAAGGCAGTGGCATGCTGGCTAAGGTGTGTTGTGTGCTGCTGGCCAAGGCTGCGACTTGTGCTGTTGGCCAGGGTTGCGGCCTATACTGCAGCATACTTGCCATGGCTGCAGTATGCTGGCCAAGATTGTGGCCTGTGCTGCTGGCCAAGGCTGCGGCCTACGCTACAACATGCTGGCCAAGGCTGTGGCATGCTGGCTAAGGCCACGGCCTCTGCTGGAGCATGCTGGCCCAGGTTGTGGTATGCTAGCCAAGGCTGCAGCCTGTGCTACTGCATGCTAGCTAAGGCTGTGGCATGTTGGCCAAGGCTACGGCCTATGCTGCTGGCCAAAGCTGCGGCTTGTGCTACAGCATGCTGGCCAAGGTTGCGGCCTGTGCTGCAGCTTGCTTGCCAAAGGTTGTGGCATGCTGGCCAAGGTTGCGGTAGTGCTGTGTACTGCTGGCTAAGGCTGCGGTCTGTGCTGCAGTATGCTGGCCAAGATTGTGGCATGCTTGCCAAGGTTGCGGCATGTGCTACTGCACGCTAGCCAAGGCTGTGGAATGCAGGCTAGTAGCCCTTGGCTAGCATGCTGCAGCACAGGCCACAGCCTTGGCCAGCATGCCACAGCCTTGGCTGCCATGCTGTAGCATAGGTCACAGCCTTGGCCAGCAGCACGCAGCCATGTCCATGGTTAGCATGCTATCACATAGGTTGCAGCCTTGGCTAGCATGCCACAGCCTTGGCCAGCAGCACACTACATAGGCCGCAGCCTTGGCCAGCATGGCGCAGCCTTGGGTAGCATGTTGTAGCATAGGCCGCAACCAAAAAAAGAAGAATTTCCTTTTTATGAGAAATAGATGCAACTCGATCTCTTGCTCAGAAGGGCCCACTTGGACTTGCACTTTCACTGTCCCTATAACTTCTTTCCTCGTATTGTCATATGCCTGTATCACCTGGGCCATAGGGACAAAATCTGCCTATTTCAGGCCTATTGCATGGGTAGTGCGAGAAGAACAAACATTAATAGCAGAGTTGGTGTCCACTAAAACTGGCACCCACTTCTCTCTGCACTTAACGGATATGTACAATGGCTTGTTGTGAGCCGACCTTTCCAGCAGCAGTTCTTTATCGGAGAAAGTGAGCATTGGCTTGGTGCTACTTAGGAAGATTAGGCCCACAAGTTACTCTGGCATAGTATCAATGGAGAATTTAACCTTAGCCATTGTCGACAATATTGCCTGTTGGTGTACCCGCGAAGCCATAAGGAGTCCCTAGATGGAGATATCGGCGTGGATCTTTTTGAGTTGCTTTAGAACCAGCTCCTCTTCTAGCTTCTTTTCTTTTTCATTCTCAACCTCCCAGTCCTTTCTTGATGGTTTCGCCTGATCCAAGTGTGGCGGTTTGAAATACCGTCCACTTCTGGTGAGATGGTCTATTTCTTCAGAATACCATGTACTGTCTGGGATATGATCTCCCCAGTCTTTGTCGGTATGGGCAAGACACAGATCGCTATTTTCGCATTACTTACCATCAACTGCAGACAAACAGTTGTCTGGCTCAAGTCGGATCACTCCTACAGGACAAGTAACCTCATTTGGATGACAAGATGTCGTGGCCTTTCGGCTATCCTCGATTCTCTCCCATTCAAATTACTCGAGTATGGCTTCTTGTTTAGCGTCTGTAGTTTCCATAACACCCAATTCTTGGGTTGGTTTTCCCACACAAGTATCCTCTGGCAGTTTTCCTTTCTCCCCAGTCTTCTCGGCTACAACAATTATCCTGACTTGCTTTCCCTCTAGTTTAACCCCAATTTCTTCTTTCTTATTAGATTCATCACTCAGCCATCCCACATTATCAATCGACTTGCTCAGATCAAACCAACAGATCTACACATTGCCTTGATCCTGTTCATCAAAGAATTGTAGTTTGTCCAAATCACTTTCAAGGTCTGCAAGATCATCCAATCCCTGGCTCGAGTCATCCTCCCTAACCACATTAACGTCAACTGAGGCCAGCAGTACTACCTCAGGCCTGGGTTGAGTAGCATGAACAATGTAATGGCTCAGGTTGTACTCCCCCTCAAATAAGTCCCCAGGACGTTCCAACAACAAGCCAGTACCTCCTTTTGAGGTCAACACCTCCTCCGCTGCAGGCGTTGTCACCACTAATTTGTGAGGCTCAGGTTGTGGGTTGGATATGTTCATCATGCACAAGTCTGTGCTATTAGGGATGAACACTAACGACTTTGGCAGGTGGGAGTGGGTGATATAGACACTTGGGTCGAAGGTGGATGATAGTGTATGGATAAGCTAGATATTTCTGGGTAGGGGGACTTGATTGTAGGCAAGGAGTGGGTTGGTGGTCACATTTGGCTTTTAGGGTGGAGCTACGACCTTGTTGTCGATGAGATCTTGAATCTCATGACGCAAGCGGAAGCATTGGTTGGTTTCATGGCCGTGATGTTGATAGAAAGTGCAATATTTGGTGGGGTTGTGCTTTGGTGGAAGAGGGTTGGGAAGTGGGTGAGGTTTTAGGGGTTTCAGATGACCCTTTTGATTAGCGTCTGTATGGCCTGAGATAGAGCCATGTAGAGCTGGTTGAAGGTTCTACCCGGAGGTCGCGTAGGGTTGGAAGTTTGTGGGCCCATGTTGGCAAAAGGGTCAGCAATTTTGGTTGTGGTAACAACACTCACTTCTGATGGCCTCGCAGCTCTGTTACCCCCGGCAGCATTAGAACTGCGAACAAACGGCCTCTTGGCTAGCTCTTTGTCATCAGTGATGATCCCCTGCTTCATGGAGTCTTCAATTTGAACCCTCATTTTCACGAAGTTCTTTGAATGTAAATAAGGGGAGAACAATCATTTTCTGCAGCAACTTGCCATGCAAGTTCCGGACAACCATTCTGATCTGGTCTTTGTCTGAAGTTCAAGTGGTCATCATGGACACCTTGGCCCTCCACCTAGTTACAAAATCAGAGAAGCCCTCATTTGACTCTTGACGTATTGCTTCAAGATTACGAGTTGTGACATCGATTTGCATGTTGTAGGAGTATTGAACAATGAAGGGCTTGGCCAATTCCTCCTAGTTCTACTTCACAGAATCTTCCAGCTCAACATACTAGATGGTAGCTATTCTTGACATGGTTTCAGCCAAAGAGTGATAACTCCTGTAGTCTAGTTAAACCCATTGGTCGTAGGATATTTGAAAATAGACGTAAGTGTACCATTAGGTCCCCAGTGCCATCATAGCGGTCAATGTGTGGCATTTTGAACCACTCTGGTAACGTAATTGCAGATTCGGTGTACCCATCCTCTACATCTGGAATGGAGTTAACCCCTTATGCTTTCTTAAATAGCTTCTCAAGTTTGTTGATTTTGAGTGCGGTTAGGTCAACCTTGAATTCAAACGGTGCCTCAGCCTAGTAAATTGGAGCTCTAGAAGTTTGTGCTGGAATGGGTTCTTCCTGGACAGGAAAAACCAAAATACCCTCGGCCTGTGGATCTTGAGCTGTGGTAGCATTGGCAGTGGTACCGGGCATGGGAATAGCCACGCTGGGTACATGCAACGCAGAAGCCGCAGCTGGCTGTTGTTACTATTGTTGTAACCTAATTATGACCTTGGCTTGGCGGGCCATATCATGCTGGAGTGAGTCGACCAATTACTGTAGTCGGATTAGCAAGTCCTCCAAATCTGATGAAGGGTATTATGCCATTCCTAGAGTAGATGACTGTTCTTGAGGTGGACTGAGTATGGGTGAACTGAGAGGTGATTGCTGCAAGAACTGAAGTGGTGTACTTTGTCTGATTCTCCTTCGCTTTGTAACTAGTGATAGTGAGGCAAACACAAGCTATCCCCGATCAAGATCTCCGACCTTACAAAGTCTTTCAACGTGGGTCCACAGTACTTGGGGGATATTAGAACTTTATGAAGCTATGGTTTTAGACTACCTTGTAAAAGAAATAAAGAAAGAGGATAGTAGTCAGAAATCAGAAAACACCTCAGCTAAGATTCCATCAAAACAAACATGATCAAAGCTGTAGGATTGTACTCCCCACTAAATTTTTCCCCAAAACAAATACCAACTGTGCCACTGATATGAACATTCTTGTACAGTTTCACTGTAAAGCACATACCAGTTAAAGAGAGCCAAATCACCCCTATGAGGGGAGGTGGGGTTACATTGTTCTGGTTTTGACATGAACTAGGGCTTCACTACTTCAACCAAGTAGTTTTCACAAAATCCTGGATACGGGTGAGCATCCTATCCTAGTTTGGAACAGTCACTATGGCTTTACTATATGCAGCAGTGTAGATACCCCATTTTTGACCGACCTTAAGACTCAAACGTCATCGATTGAGCGCTCGGTGATTGTGCATGTTGTGCTCGTTCTGAGGTTTCGGAGTTTTTGGCTGAGAGCCTTGCCTCCGGGCCTCTGAATTCTTTGTGCTTTGGCTCGGTTTGTAGACTGAATCTTGTTTTCTCTTCCTGAAGGGAGGGAGAGGTCATGTAGACCATCTTTTTGTGGTCGTAGGCCACTTTTCCCGTTTGGAGACTAGTTTCTAGTTTCTGGAGCCTTCGGCCGCGCACCTTGTCTCGGGACCGCTTAACGTTCTCCGTTTGGCATGGTTTTTGAACCACACCTTGTTGCCTCTACCTAGAGGAACACTGTGGTCCGGGAGACCACTTTTGATGCCCGTAGACTAGTTTTTGAGGCTTTCGGCCGTGTGCTTTGCCTCCCAATCTCTCATCTTGCATCCATTTTGGTTTGTTTTTGGTACAAACCTTGTTTTCCTTGTTTGGAAGGTGGTACAAGGGTGGGAGACCAGTTTTTCCTTTTGGAGACCACTTTTCCTTCTACTAGCCAATTTTCTGGTCGAATAACTGGCTTTCTTGGTCTTTGGGCCACCTTTTCTGGTTGGCCACCACACCACTTGCTTGTTTTCAGTGTGTAGACTTCTCCTACCCCTGGTTGACCAGTTGTCTTCTTGCAAGACCACTTAAAGTGGTCGGCCGACCACTTTAAGTAGCTGGCCGACCACTTCAAGTGGTTGGCTGCTTTTTGTCACCTTTTTGGAGATATTTTCCTCCAGCTGGCACAGCTGGAGGGCACTGAAGCCATCCTCCATACACGTATATGGAGGGATGGCCTTGAACCTTAGCTTCCTGAAGAAGCTTTACCTTTTGTTCTCTATAAGAGAGAACCACCACACGTGCGAAGGTCATGGCCGCACGTGCGGACAAGAGGGAAAAAAATGGGAATTTCATTCTGCTTTTTGCCGCTCGTGTGGGGAAGGAGTACCGCACGTGCGGTTCACTTCCGCACGTGCGGAGGGAATTGCCGCACGTGCGGCCTAGGCCGGAAAAATTTGCCTGCTCCATTTTTCCTGCTTGACCCTCTAATATCATTAAAATAATTATTTGATATGCTTTAAATGTTCGTAAATTTGTTGAAGAAGAACGAATCAAAAGAACAATTTAAAAAGGGAAAAGAGAACTAAATTGTGAATTATGGTTGTATGTAGGACATACTCCGGGGGGAATTATCACTCCACCGCAGCACTGTGAGTAGTAGTACTGTAATCATATATTTACTTACCGTTAATCATTCTTAGTATCAACGCTCTGTTCTTTGCAAGTAATTACGTTAACATTTATGTTGATTGGAAATCAGTGTGAACTTATGTGAGCACTAAAAGATTTTGTGTACATCGGTATGACTCTGGAACTACTCTGCATTCCGACTACGGTTAATGGTTATCACTAATGGGCTATAACCTGTAAATTACCTATGACTCCGCATAAGAATTGCATACGAACTATTAATACTGTGGAATTGGTTGACAGGAAGAAATTGTGAATGTAAACCCCGCTTACTGGGAACATGATATTTTGAATGAGAACATGACGTCCTGAATGTCCTATCAGGGACTCCTAGAGTCAATTTGGTTCAACACATGTTATATGGTATAGATATCTGCCTAGAATGGATCATCATAAGGAATAATCAGATAAAACTACGGGTTGCTTTATACATTAGTGACCGTTGAGAAACTATGATAAACATCGGATTGACCTATGAATGACTCAACCTGAGGAAAGAATTGAATATCAATAACATTGTTATGTGACTCACGTTATGATGTGAATTGTTCTATCCCTACGAATAGTACTGTAATGGTACATGTGCTTTCTATGAATAATTATTGTTAATACTCTGTTATACACAAGACGTGTAATAACCCGACCCTCGTACATGTTTTATGGTATGCTTTCGGTCCCCTATTCTGTATATTTGTATGCTTATTGTGAAATTTCGTGTGAAATTAAGTTTAATTAAGTGAATCTTATGATTATAGATTCATATCTGTGGGATAAGAGAAAAATCTGTTGCAATCATAATGTTTGAGTCAGAAAATGGAGGCCTTAGAAGCTTAATAATCTGAAATTAATTTTACATTTGAGATCAGCATGATTTTTAAGTTATAATATGATTTTCTATGAAATTTCAATTTGGAATAACTAAATTGATTGAGTTTTGTCCTATTCAACCTTATATATATATATGTGTGTGTGTGTGTGTGTGTCTCTTGAAGCTTTGACTTAGAGCCTTAAACAAAAAAACCCCTAAGAGAGAGAAAAGAGAAGGGTTTGAAAGGAAGAAGGGAAAGTCACCAAGAAAGAAGGTTGGAACTTGAGAGGGATTGTAGGGTTTAAGCTCAAGGTATGTGAACTTTACTTGAATTAAGTCTTTCCTTGGATATGAGTAAGATTTTCTTTGATATAGGTTGTGTATTGATTAAATTGAGAAGATGTGTTGTTATTAGATTGATTGGAGTCAAATAGAGTTATATGAAGAAGGATTCCATTTTATCCTTACTTGTACATGTTTGAACTCAATTATGGATGATCTTATATATATATTTGGGAACAATATAGTAGGAATTTTAAGTGCTTATGTTATGCTCATGAAATGCAAGGAATTAAAGATTTAATGCACACTCAAATTGATACGTAATTGAAATGTCTTTGCACATGATTTTTGAACGATGTTCCATCAATTAAGGGACCTATTTTAAGCCTTGTAGAAGCTTACAAAAAAATTGGACCTTTGCTTGAAATTTCGGACTGAAACTACACAGAATCGCCGCACGTGCAGGGGTCATGGCTGCACGTGTGGGAAATGGTGAAATTTGGGGTTTTGGCTACTGTCTAAAAAGCACGTGCGGGGCTTCACTGCCGCACGTGCATGTAGACGCGCCCCGCGTGAGGGCCTCACCCTACAGTTCGGACTCAATTTGTGTCAGTTTTTAATCTAAACCAAAGAGTCCAAATCTGGCAAATCGTTTTGAGAAAACAGATTTTTAGAAAAGAAGTGCCAAACATGGACTGCTTTGCCAGATACAGAGTCGCCACCTAAATATTTTTTAATGGGGGAATTTAGGAAACCCTGACTCGTTTGCCTACGGCCACGTGTCCGTCATCACCAAAGTTGCCTCGGCTCGGGAACTTGGGTACGATCGGGGAAGGTCAGCTATGAGCACCCCCTTTCGCCTGATCCGAAGATCGGCCTCTACTAACCATGATATCTTGTTTTTGAAAACACATGCGTTCTTATTCCGATTAATTGGCTAGAATTACTATGTGATGCACACAACACAAAAGTATAGACTAGATCGCCTAATTTGGAACAAAGCATTGCATATCCATTTCGTTTAGTAAATGGTTTGAAATTTGCTACTCGCAAGTAGGCTAAAACACGGATTTCAACGAGTCGTTCCAACTCAAACAATCCAACCTTCACCCACAAGCATTCAGGCAGTTTATATCACATAAGCATCTAGCCACATGGTAAGCATGCTGTCATGGCAAACACTCACACTCATGCAAGGTGCTAAAGCATAAATACTTACATCGTACTCCGAGCCAAAACAGAAACTAGTTAGTAATCATATGCATGATCCTAGTTCATGTTAAGCGGCTAATGCAACGCATACAGAATGTCACTAGAATAGGCTCGGCTAATCCTAGGATGGCATGTGGAATGCAACAAGTAGCACGTATTCAAGTTAGATTTGAAATACTATGCAGTTAGCATGATGCGCCAAGCCCGGTGCATGCAATACTGATGAATGATGCACGCATGCATAGCATAAGGTATGCTAAGTTAAACATGCCCTAATACTAACCATTGAAAGCAGGTAAGTAAAAGGGAGAAAGAAGTGGGGGTTGGAAGACATACACACACTCACGCACACTTATTACACAATTGCCCTTGCTCGGGGGGTCTGAATAAATATTACAAAACAAGTAAATAATTAACCCTTCTAACTAATTAAATATTACATATCTTCTATTTAATTAATAAATTAAATGCAGAAAGAGGATGACCGCAGCCCCGCCTCGGAATGCTAGAATGATGCATGCTTGACTCGCCTCGCTCAGAAACCCGTGCCATGCCACTATTGCCTCTGTTTACACTGCCTTGCTTTTCTGAAAATTCTGAAAGTCCCCAGACCCATTTTGAATCACTCTCTGAGTGTTTTGGAGTGCCACCGGCCACAATTAAACTCCACTGGCCATGGTAATGGGCTCATCAGCTAAATGTTGTACCACTGGCCAGACACTGATGGTCGGTCGGCACTGTATGTGGTCGGCCGGCCATTCCTTCCTGTAGAAACTTGTTTTTGACAGCAGCAGAGGGCAGGGAGTGCATGGCAAGGAAACTCAAAGCAATGTGAGCATGGTCACACTCCCTATCATGCAATGGACTCAAGGGAGCATGACCCTCGACCCTCGGGCCATCAATTATGCATTTTAATGCATGATGGCCTAAGAAGCCAAGTTTGCAACTTAATGTAAATGCATGCAACAAAAGAGATGAATGCAAACGCCCTATCATATTGAGGTCAAGGGCGTCGGCGACCAAGGGTTGAGATGTGTTACGTCACTTGGAGTACGAACACACCTCACCCTTCATGCTTGGTTTGACACCCCAAACCAAGTAATGTAATGCACGTATACAAACATGGCTCAAGAATGCAACTTGAGGCTAAGATGTAAGACATGCCAAATGCAATGCAATCTATTATGCAAGCATGCAATGTGCCAATCATGCAAGAGGCAATACAATGTGATCTAACATGTGATGCAAACACGGTACAATGCAAGCATGCAATGAGAGGCAACAAGTCAAACATACTACTATATGCAAGAATGGACTTAGACCGAAATGGAGGGCCTCAGCCACACCTCAAAACAGTGGCCAAATATGATGCAAATGGTGGACAAATGCTCATGCAAATATGCATACCAATGAGCCTAAAGCTAAGGCATAAAGAGAACCATTCTACTACAACTACCCTAAACACACATAGCATGGACTCTTCAACCAAAAACAGAGTTTTAATGCAGCAAAATACACCGCGAAAACCCACATGAAGGGCATCCCAAATGACTTAAACAAGAGGTATGCATTAAGGCCTAAACATGGAGCATATGACCACATCTCATCAAGGTATTAAAAGAGTAACAAACACAAGTATGTAACCACAAAACATGGACTAAAATGACATCATAAGTGATTCCAAATCACTGAAATAGGCCAACTCAAGCATGCTCATGACTCACACACCCAATGCCAACATGCTAGAATGCAAAGGGGCTATACAAAGCATGAAATGCATGACTAAATCAACACCCAACAAACCTCAAGCATGGCAAAATATGACTAAAAACTTCACAAAGCTAGGCAAAAATATGCAAGCATGACGGTCTAGTGGCTAGATGCATTTCTAGGCCAAATGGAGGAATACAAAGCAAGCATATTAAGCATGAAAGGGGTCACTAATCCGTCCAAAAACAGAGGCATAATATGACCCAAAAACACCCAAAAACCTCTGAAATGAAGCCAAGAACTACTGATCATACATGCTACTCTTATGGGCTAAAAATGCAAAGAAAAGAGAGACCAAGGGAGAGGGGTGTCCCTCCCCTATGCAAGACTTCAAACCCCCTTCTTCACCACTGGAAATCCATTGGATTTCAGTGGTGAGAAGGCCAAAACAACAAGGTAACCAAAGACCCCAAACAACAAAGTGACCTTAATAAAGTATCTTAAGCATGAAAATACAAGACTTTGTTCAGTTATACACGAAGCTCAAATCAGTAAGCAAAGCAGGTTAAAAGCTAGTGCAAGTTTGGGGAATATAAAGCAACTAACTCACCCTTGAAGAACACTCCAAGAACAGCAAGCTTAGCCCTCTTCCTTTGATCAAAATTGACCCAAAACTTCAAGAACAAACCCTCAAGGCCTCTCAAGTCAAAGTGTGGTGTAATAGTAGGTGTTCAAGTGCAAAACTAAGGGTAAAACACACTTTTAGGCTCTTAAACACACACAAATGAAGAGAGAGAGGGAGATATAGAGAGAGAAGGTGTATATCAGATGTATATAGGTATTTTGCTCTGGTTTTTTGCTGAACCAAACAAAGGAGGAGGAAGAGGCTCTTATATAGACAAGGTAAAGGTCTAAGCTTCCAAGAGAAGCTATCCAAAAGGGTCAAGGCTTCTAAGGGAAGCTAAACCAGGGGATCAAGGCTTCTTGAGGAAGCTAAGACAAAGGGTCAAGCTTCCTTAAGAAGCTTGAGCAAACGGTGCAAGTGGTTTGGACCAAAAAGGATCAAAGGCTCAAAACAGCCACACCCGTGCATGGGGGGCAGGGTCCGTGCATCCCCGCTGGCACAGCTGGCATGCATCATGCTTGCAAAAGGCAAAAAGGTGGTATCGGCTAGAAAAGGAGGCCATCGGCTAAACAGATGGCTGGCCGACTACACCAGATGCCGACCGGCCAATGGTATATCACACCAATGGCCGGTAGAGAGAATACACAGCCGGTGGCTTCAAGCCAGGGCCGGTGGGTTTCAGGGGTATCTAACAAGCTACTCCCTACCTTCAGAAGCAAAAACACAAGTGTTTGGTGCAAAATCAAACACAAAACAGTCGAGTTGACAGATCCTGAGGCACGACGTGTAGCCGAAACCTCCGGGAACTCAAAACGAACACAAGCATGGGTGATCACCAAGTGTTCAAGCAGTGATGTCCAAGTCTTGAGGACGGTCAAAAATGGGGTGTCTACAGTGCGGGGTCAACCGCCGCACGTGCAGGGATCACAGCCGCACGTGCGGTCCATGCCAGAAAAATCTGTCTGCTCCGTTTTACGTGTTTGACCCTCTGATGTTTTTGAAATCTGTATCTGATGCCTTTTGATGTTTGTAAATTCATTCGAAGCGAAACAAATCAGGAAATAGTTCGAAAAGGAAACGAACTGATTCTTGTATTGTGTGCATGTGTAGGGCATCTACCGGGAGGGACTACCACTCCATCAATGCACTGTGAGTAGTAGTACGGAGACCGTACATTTATTTACCGTTAATAATTCTTGTTATTAATGCTCTGTTCCTTGCAAGTAATTACGTTAACATTATGTTAATTGGAAATCGATATGAACCTATGTACACGTTGAAAGCTTTTATGTACATCGGTATAACACTGGAACTACTCTGCATTCTGGTTACGATTAATGTGCTATAACCTGTAAATCACCGATGACCCCGCGTAAGAATTACGTACGAGCTATTAGTATTGAATTGACTATGAATAACTCAACCCAAGGAAAGAATTGAATATCAATAACATGGTTATGTGACTCACGCTATGATATGAATTGTTCAGTCCCTATTAATGCAGAGATGTATTTGCCTCTTGTTAATAGTTAATATTAACATTCTATTCTCTGTAAGTAAATTACGTCGTTTCTTAATGAATAAAGGGAACTTATGTTCATTCTTGAATAACGGTTTCAGTGTAAATATGAGAGCATACCGTTTTGCTACTAGTGGGCCTGAGGCCGTTCAGTTATAAGTCCTCGAGTATGGATATCTCCGAAGAATCAGAATAATTGGAAAAGCTATGTGTATCCGTATGAATCTGAAATAATTCCATTGTGTTACATATGGACCCGAGGTCATTCAGAACTTATGATACGAATGCAAAGGTTTAACATTATTATGTGCTCTCTGTCATAGTTACTATTTTTATTCTGTTACATGCGAGACAACTGTGTTAATCTGTAACTAAACCATGAGAAACTTATGTGCACAATTGTATAATGGTATTCTTAGGAAACTGAGATTATTTTGTTCCTGTTTATCCGTTCCGGTTATGCTATGTTATGACATGATATGGATGGTTCAGTCTTTAAGACCTAATGATTTCTGGTATGGAACAAAGTATGGAACTAAGTGCTGCAATGCGAGTCACCTTTAGAATCCGTGCGAGACACCTCTTTAGTCCATACATATATGAACTGGGCTTAAAGCCAATCTAGGCCTATGGCCATTCTGTATGATCTGTCAGGCCTGAGGCCAATATGTATTTTCTGGTATGAAACAAAGTGCTGTACGGAACTAAGTGCCACAGTGTGAGTCACCTCTAGAATCCGTACGAGTGTAACGAGTTCGCGAGGGACCTCACGGGTTATAGTTCGGACTCAATTTGTCACGGTTCTTAATCTGAACCAAAGAGTCCAAATCCGGCAAATCGTTTTGAGAAAACAGATTTTTAGAAAAGAAGTGCCAAACATGGACTGCTTTGCCAGATACAGAGTTGCCACCTAAATATTTTTAATGGGGGAATTTAGGAAACCCTGACTCGGTGCCAAAGGCCACGTGTCCGTCATCACCAAAGTTGCCTCAGCTCGGGAACTTGGGTACGATTGGTGAAGGTCAGCTATGAGCACTCCCTCTCGCCCGATCCGAAGATCGGCCTCTACTAACCGTGATATCTTATTTTAAAAACGTTATGTGTTCTTATTCCGATTATTAGCCTAGAATTACTACGTTATGCGCACAGCAAACAAGTATAGACTAGATTGCCTAATTTGGAAGGAAACATTACATATCCGTTTGTTTGGAAAACGCTTTGGGATTTGCTACTCGCAAGTAGGCTAAAACACGGATTTCAATGAGTTGTTCCAACTCAAACAATCCAACCTTCACCCACAGGCATTCAGACAGTTTATATCACATAAGCACCTAGCCACATGGTAAGCATGCTGTCATGTTAACATCCACACTCATGCGAGATGCTAAAGTATAAAATACTTACATCGTACTCCGTGCCAAAACAATAAACTAGTTAGTAATCATGCGTGATCCTAGTTCATGTTTAAAATGGCTAACGTGTCGCATACAGAATGTCACTAGAACAGGCTCGGCTAATCCTAGGATGGCATGTGAGATGCTACAAATAACACGTATTCAATTTGGAATTTGAAATACAATGCAGTTAGCATGATGCGCCGAGCCCGGTGCATGCAATACTGATGAATGATGCACGCATGCATATCATAAGGATGCTAAAGTAAACATGTCCTAATACTAACCATCAAAGCAGGTAAGTAAAAAGGAGAAAGAAGTGGGAGGGGAGAAGACATGCGCACACGCACCCACATTTATTACAAATTTACCCTCGCTCGGAGAGACCGAAAGAATAATACAATTAATTAACCTACAAGCTAATTAATTATTACAGACCAATTAAACTAGCTAAGCAAATTAACTAATCTATTTAAGCAATAAACAGCAGCCTCGGGAAGAGGGTCCAATGCATGCGCACTTGGTTCCACTCGGAAAGTCACTGCCATGCATAAGATGCCTCTGCTTTGACTGTTCTGCTCCTCTGAAGACTTCACAAGTCCTAGGGTTGCTTCTCTGAGTGTTGTAGAACACCACCAGCTAAAGGGATTGATCAGCGGCCATGTATAATGGTCACCGGCCACAAAATACTCCATCGGCCAACAATTGATGGCCGGTCGGCACTAAAGATGGCCGGCCGGCCAAATCTTCCTGCAGAAACTGATTTGACAGCAGCAGAGGACAATACTTGGCATGGCAATGCATTTCACGCAATGTATGCACCAACCACACTCCTTATCATGTGTATGACTCAAAGGAGGATGGGCCTCGATTCTCGGACCACCAATCACGCATTTCCATGCATGATGGCCCAAACAATCAAGTGTGCATTTTGATATGGAATGCAATGCACATAAACACACAAGGAGGCTTAACCCCTATCACAAGCAATTCAAGAGGCAAAGCATGCATGCCAATGCAATGCAATCCTAAGCATGTGAGCTAGTATGCAACCATGGAAATGCAAAGAAGCATGCAAGGCATACCATGGTCATGCAAGACATGCAAGGCATGAGACAATGCAAGCCACAAGTATGCAAGGCACAATGTGGGTGTTCAAGCATGCAAGCAAACATGTGACTTCATTCAGTCATGCAACTTCAACTATGCAACAACATATAAGGTGAGCATGCAACAACATGCAAAGGGGTGGACTTAAACTAACATGGATAGCTCACAAGCATGCCAAAATCAGTGGCCAAATGCCAAGGAAATGAAGGCTAGTGCACACACAAACATGCATGCATACAAGGCCCAACACTTAGGCATAAAGAAGAGACTTTTAAGCACACTTAAAAGGGAAAGCATGGACATATGGCATACATAGAAAGCTCTGAAATCATGTTATAAAAGGTGCCAAACCACTGAAACAAACCAAGTAATGCATGCTACACACTCACACACCCAAGGCTAGCAAGCCAAAATGCAAGGTGGCTATACAAGGCATGTCATGGATGGCCTAAACAACCAAAAACAAACCTTAAGCATATAAAAACATGCACAAAAGCTTCACGAAGCTAAGCCAAAATCATCCTAAAACAAAGGTTGAAGCTTAAAGCATGTTAAGGCCTAAACATGGCATTACAAGGCATGTATGCTAAGCAAGCATGGTGTATCAAAACCAATTGAAAACAGAGCTATATTATGACATGGCCAACATGAACCTAAACAATATGCTCTCTCAAGAGGCAAAAATGGCCCTTTTCAAGGACAACAAGGAGAGGGGGTGGCCCTCTCCTTCTTAGGACCTCAAGACACCATCCTCCTCTCTAAAATCCATCAAGATTTCAGTGGCGAGGAGGCCCAAACACAATGGTCCCGGAGCTCAACCAAAATGGCACAAAACAAGGGCCAAACAAGCCTTAAGAGGGGTCAAACAACCCCAAAGCTTGAAACACCCTTAAGCAACTATTTAGAGCAAGCAAAAATAGAACTTTTCTATGTTATATGTTAAGCTCAAAAACAGTTGTAAGGTAGGCAAAAATACAACGCAAAAATGGGGTAAAAAGGGACAAAAGTCTTACCCTTGTAGACCCCTTCAAGGATGGAGTTCCAGCTGCTTTCCTTAGCTCAAAACCAGCTCAAAACGTCTGAAAATATCTCCTTAATACCTCAATAGCTCAAGGAAGGTGTAACTCTAGGTGTTTGGGTGCAAAAATAAGACTAAAACACCTTAAGGCAAAAAAGGAGAGGGAGATAGAGATAGAAATAGATACAACTATGCTAACCCTAAAAACCAGAACTCTCCTCTCTATTTTTGCTAACCTTAAACAAGAGAGAAGAGACTCCCTCTTATAGAGCTCAATCTTGTAAGCTTACAAGACAAGCTAAACAAGAGGGAGATCCCTCCATACACCAAGTGCATGACAGCTGCACAAAAATATCTGCAAAAGCAGATGCACAGTAGTCGGCCGGCCAAAAGTGCAATTGACTGAAAAAGATAGCCGGCCGGCCATCTATAGTGTCGGCCGGCCAAACATTTGGCCGATGGCAACAAGACACAGCCGGTGGCCTCAAGCCATGGCCGGTGGAGTGTGGGGATGGCCCACAAGCCATTCCCTGCCCCTCCAAGGCAAAGCACAAGTGTTTGGTGCAAAACCAAACACAAAACAGTCGAGTCGAGAGATCCTGAGGCAAGGCGCGTATCCGAGACCTCTGGGAACTCAAGACGAACACGAACATGGATGATCACCGAGTGTTCAAGCGGTGACGTCCAAGTCTTGAGGACGGTCAAAAATGGGGTGTCTACAGTTGCCCCTCTTTGACAGAACTCGAAAGTCATAAGGATGACGGGAGTGAATGTCAAAGCCCAGAGACGACCCATTTTTGACAAGGCCAAAGACTTAGACAAAGCATGCAAGACAATAAAGATATGTGCCCGAAGGCAGGGGCAAAATGCAAGACAATGCACAAAGCCGGACATAACTTATGATCATGCAAAGAAAGCTGTAACGAAGCATAACATGCGACAGTTTTAAGCTAGCATACACAAATCCAACTACACTACAATGCGGAAGGGATGTAAGAGAATTATGCAATTCTCGCTACGTTTCACGCGGAGAGTACAATACCTGTGCGGTTCGTCTGGTTGCACCAGCCTCAAATGAACCGTACATACAATATCGTGCCTGCAAAGAAAGCAACTGAACAGGTATGATGCCGTTAGCAACATGCATAACACGCAAAATGAATGCAAAATGATGTGCAATATATACAAAGCTATGTATAATAATGCAAAGGAAAATGCAATGTAATTGAAACAATGCAGACGAAATGCAATGCAATTGAATCATGATCCAATCATGAGCGGTTCAAAACCACACAAATGTCAAATAGATTGATGGAAGTAACAAGTCTGTCTACCATAGAAAAGGTGCCGTAACCCTCAAAGCGCGTACACATGCAGAACTATGAGTGATGTAGACGGACACAAGAACAAGTATTGGGTGGAATGACATAAGTGGGGAAACAACCCGCTAACGAAAGGACAATGATCCTAATGCTGGATGCAAAAATTACACTGCAATGTAATATATACAGTGGATATGGCATGCAGCCAAACCAAATCTTGCCTAGGAAAGGCATGGACACACACGAGCCATGTCTAACACAGAAAAGGTGCCGCAACCCTCAAACCAAGTTCATCAAGGAATAGGCGCGTACACATGCAGAACTATGCTTTAACGTGAAAAGTATGAGCACATATCAAACCAAGCTCAACATGGAAAGGCGCAAGCCATGGATGGATGTGATGCAATGGATGCATGCAAGCTAGAATGCAATATTTATAATATGCAATGGAACGAATATTTACAGTGGAAATGCATGACATATGCACTATATTACGATGAAATGCATGACATATGCATTATATACAATGATGCATGACATATGCACTATCTACAATGAATGCATGACATATGCATTATTTACAATTTAATGTATGACATATGCATTATTTACAATGAAATGCATGCTATATGCAATATTTACAATGGAATGCATGACATATGCAATATTTACAATGGAATGCATGCTATATGCACTATTTACATTGGAATGCATGACATATGCAATATTTACAATGTAATGCATGACATATGCAATATATTTACAATGATGCATGACATATGCAATATCTACAATGGATGCATGACATATGCATTATTTACAATGTAATGCATGACATATGCAATATATTTACAATGATGCATGACATATGCAATATCTACAATGGATGCATGACATATGCATTATTTACAATGATGCATGACATATGCACTATCTACAATGAAATGCATGCTGTATGGAGTACGCGACAACGCAAGTCGCTGAGAATGCATGAGAATGCATGGTTGTTTGAAATTCGCGATAATGCGCGAATTTCGAGATGCAAGACAATGCATGAGTTTTTTTTGAAATGCATGAAGATGCATGATTTCGAAATGCGCGACAATACGTGGCTTTTGAGATGCATAATAATGTATTTTTTGAAAGTGCAAATGATGCATGTTGGTGCGAATGCGCGATACCGTGCGTCCTTTGATGTGCACGACAATGCACATGATCATGAATGCGCGACCACGCACGTTGCTTGAAATGCATGACAATGCATGTTAAATCTAGTGTGCGACAATGCGCGTCGCTCGAGATATATGTCAAGACATATGAACTCGAAGCGCGTGTTTAAGTTCTCGCCAGACCGAACGGAGGTGTACGATAATACGAATGATACTTGGAATGCGCGGCACCGCGCGACTTTTAAAATGCATGATAATGCAACTATTGAAATGCATGTGAATGCAAACTAAACTCAAATGTGCATTACAACGCACGTCCCTCGAAATGCATGACGATGCAAAGGAAGTGCGCATGACAATGCGACATAAGAATGTGCATACTAATGCAAGCATGGCATGCACATGACAATGCGAGATGTGTGCGCAATAACGCGAATGAAATGATGCATAGTCAGCGTGCGTTAACGACAAAGTGTTGTAACGCAACGCATGCGGGGCAACTTTCGAACCTTGCAAGAGACAAAAGGATACAAAAAGGATACGTCCTGCACATATTCGAGTGCTTTGCGCAGAAAACACGGTCCGAGGTCAAAACGGAGATCGGTTGAGTTTCAAAAATGCCATTTCTTGCACTGTCTTGAGCAATAAAGGCCCCAAACTATAGATCTAGCCCAAAAAAGGTTGTAGGAGGCTCACCGGCCAGAAGGGGAAGTCACCGGCCATCCACCGGCCACCAAAACACATCACCGGCCAAATATTTGGCCGGCCAGCCAAAAATGTAGCCGACCGGCCAAAAATGCCTGAATCGGGGCAGTTTTGTCCTTTCGGCTTGGGTCTTTTAAAATAGGGTTTCAAACTCTAATTTTCTCATTTCTCTCTAGTCAAAATTGCTTCCCTCTCTCTCTAGAGCACTTTTCTTCCTTTGTTCCTCGTTTTTCTCGTGTTTTCGCGCCCGTTTTGTCGTTCGATTCGTGAATATCTTCACGTCTCGAACACTTTCATCCGATCAAAACTTCGTTTCGGTGTAGTTTTTTTCGATTTCCGCCTCTTGGGGTTTGTTTCCCCCAAGTTTTTCTTGATTTCCATACATTTTCCACATTCTGACTTTTCCGGCCATTTTCCGCCCTCCCGGGGTTGACTTTTCGGTTGAACTTTCACATTCTCTTCTGGTTTTCACTTTTCCGGTTGTTTTCTCATCACCTTTGATATGGCGGATGATATTCCACAGGGCGGGACTCCCCCGGAGCATGAGATGGACCCAGAGGCCGAGCTCCTTTCCTTGAGCGTCCGCCCGTTCGACCCGACGACCTACCGGCCGGCGATTCACATTCTGCCTCCCGACGGACTTCATCAGTTCAGGAGCTTTGAGAGGGGTGTACCACCTGAGCTATTACTACGCGAGCTAGAGTCACATCTGTCACACGGCGCCTCCGAGGTACATTCTTTCCCGGTTTCATTTTCCGCAATGTAGAACGCTTAACTGCCATAGTTGATTCTGTTCTTAACTGCTTAGCTCAAATACACTGATGCACTGTACACTGTAGTTGACTATGAACACACTTGCAATTGATATCTGTTTGAAACTGAACACACGCACACACACTGCACTTGCCCTGAACCACTCAAACACGCTGACACATCGCATGTTGTAGTTTACTGTATGCACACCAGCACCCGGTATCTGTTTTGGAATTTGAACACGCGCACACACTGCGTATCATTACCAACTCTAAATGCTTCTCAAAACTGGATGTTTTATCTTGCTTCGCAATTGTTTGCTTGAAAACAGGGAGATTCCCATACCGTCCGCGGGTATGGGAATATTGCCGCTCGAGATTGGTACGCGGAGCTACCCGATGCAGTTTGCCAGATCGTGGACTAGGCCGGGTTTGGCGCGTTCTGCAGAGGACTTTCCGGACTCACCACGAGCAGGCCTCTCCTTGCCGCTCTAGCGGAGAGGTGGTGGGACACCACCGACTCGTTCCACCTCTTCGCCACAGGAGATATGACGATGACTCCCTATGATTTCTCGATGCTCACAGGCATCGGGGTAGGGGGTGATCCGATCCCCTTTGATACCGACATGGATGAGTGGACGGCTGCTCAGATCTATCTGCTCGGCGAGGTGCCGCCTCTTGCGCGTCCCAGCTTTGTCCGATACTCATGGTTCGAGGTCCAGTTCAGGGTTCAGCTAGCCCTAGTTGAGGAGGCTCCGATGACTCAGGAGGTTGTGGAGCGATATGCGCGCGGCTTTCTCATGTTCCTGCTGGGGATGACTATTTTCGCCGACCGGGCAAATACCGTGCTCCTCTGTTTGCTCAGCGCTCTCGTGGACGTCACACAGATCCTGCGCTATGACTGGGGTGGCGCCGCTCTGGCCACCCTCTATGGGTACATGAGCTCAGCTTCCCGCAGCAGGAGACAGTTGCACGGGGGCTACTGGCGTGCTTGGGAGGTACATTTCTTTTTCTGCTTTATCTTCTTGCTTTCTATTATCTATATTTTGTACACTACACACACTGTGGTCTGCTTCACGCTAACTGTATACTGCAAGCACGGCACACACATACTCTACTTCACACCGACTGTACACTGCTCACACTGCACAATACATTGCCTGCACAATACACTGCACAATACATAGCCCTGTTATTTCTGCTTTATTCTGCATTCTGTTTTATCTGATAAGTATTCTGGTATTTACTTTGCAGTTGTGGGTCTACGCCTACTTTCCTAGACTAGCCCCAGTGCCCGATGTGGAGACTCCTCTTGTCATTCCATTCTCCCGCCGGTTTGATGTCAGGTGTGTGCGGAGACCTCGGGAGTCTTTCATCTTCTTCCGCCTCTATTTTGACACCATCACCCCCGCGGAGGTATGTTCAACTTCAGAGTTTGTTTAGCTTCGCTTTGTACCATTTTGTTCAATAACAGATAGATAACAAACTGCATTTCATTTCCAGATTACCTGGCAGCCCTGGGCTTCAGTGCCAACCGAGTTTCGGGCGCGGTTTGTAGGTGCGGAGGAGACTGCCCGCTTCAGGCTTCTGCTGGAGGGCCTGGTCTGTCGGGCTTGGTACCTAGGTGAGCGTTTCCTACGCCAGACCCTAGGGTTACCAAAGCAGATAGTCCTGGTTCACCCTTCTGAGCATATGAGGGATACTGAGAGGTTCACTTCTAAGGAGATGGCCGACTACACGATCGGTTGGGACGCGATCCGCTTCAGAGGCATAGGCGACTACAGAGAGTACGTGCAGACGTATATCATGCGGCCTTTGAGCGGTGGTCGTCGAGTTGAGGGAGAGAGGCTCGTGGCGCCGGCGGCTAGGGCCGGAGCAGGGGCAGGAGTAGGAGCGCTGAGGAGAGCCCGGGTCCGCGGCAGGGGTAGAGCTCAGAGAGGGCGGGGGGCTGGTTGGCCTGCTCTGCCCACGACGATGACATACAGAGGGCATGGTGGGGCGACCTACCAGATCCCCTTTGCTCCTCCTCCGGCTGATCATGAGTTAGTCGGTTTCCACGACTTGCCTCCGGTATGTACTACTATATTTTGCATCTTGCATTGTCGTTTCATTTCATTTCATTTCTTTTAATATTCTGCAGAATACTGACGCATCTAATACTTTTGCAAGCTTCCTCCGAGTACACCTGGTAGTCTCTGGAGCTGAATGCCTCCATGATGGGGATGTTACAGCAGACTTTTGACCTCCTAGCCCTCTATAGTATTCCGGTATGTTCTTCGACCACAGTCTCAAACCATACATAAACTGCTTCACATAATCTAATGCGCTTCGTAACTCCTGATAAACTGCTTACGGCATTCATACACTGTACTCATACATTGCATTCTGCACTGATAAACTGCTCACGACATTCACACACTGTACTCATACACTGCATTCTGCACTGATAAACTGCTCACAATATACTGATGCATTTGCCTTTTGTACTTTTCAGCCTTCCTTCCAGATTCCCACCGTAGGAGGTGTTCCAGCCAGGCCTCCTGTTCCTGCCGGAGGAAATGGAGAGGGCAGAGTATACCCCCGCACCAAGGCGGGGCGCACTCACGTTGGGAGTAGCTCTCGGGCGACAGCTCCAGATGACGATGATGAGGAGGAGTCCGAGGCGGAGGCAGAGGCAGAGGCAGAGTCATCGGAGGAGGAGGCCGGAGATGGTTCGGACTCGGGCTCAGATGACAGTGCTGATGATACTCCTGGACCTTCGTCCAGGAAGAGGACCAGGACGGACCCTCAGGCCTGAGGCCACTTGATATTGATACAAATTTTTACTGTTTTTCTTCTTTTTCGTACTTTTTCCTTTTTGGTTGGTAGCTAGGATACTTTGTACTGCCGCAGGCAGGTTTTGTTTCCAAAACTTATGTACTTGAAACAGATGATGAAATGAAACAAACTTTTTTTTTATCTGAAAAAGTGTTTACATCTTTACATTTCATACTTTGCACTGCATTGCACCATGCTACACCACATAACAATGGGATTGATCTGCACGTCTGAATATTAAACACTTGCATTGTAATATCCAAGTAATGAACCGGCCAATGGCAAAGCAACTCACACAACCCACTGCTTAGTCTGAACAGTCGGCTCATACTCTGTTGGGGATTAATCTGCATACAGCTCGTAACACAGCATTCGGTTCATTCTACACATGGCAACCCTGAGCAATAGTCCAATCTGACAAGACGGAATACGAAGGCGGAATCGGTTGAAACTGAAACACACTCAGATACCCAAATTTTCCCTTTCTTCTTTTGGTTCGCCTAAATGTAGAGAATGGCACAGCACTCTGAGCATAAATGATTTTTGAAATTGAAAAAGGGTTTTTCAACCAGGGTATCGAGCCTACAACTGAACACAGCGGGAAAGACTCAAACAAAAGGCACACGACCTAAACACAACGAAACACGCTTGGAAAAGACCCAAAATGAAAGTTGGGCTAAACAAGACAAAAGACACGACACACGGACATGTTTACAAAACGAGAGACCTCAAATCTTGAGGAGCCAGTTCCTCCGGGTATGTTTCCCACCCTTTCTGATTTGTGATTCTCACATCACTCGGCCCTCAGGCTTGGTTTTTCTCTCAAAACCCTTTTACTCACTTTTCTCTCGACTTACACCTCTCTATTCTTTATTCTCTCATTTTTCGTCCCTCCCCGGGGTGATTGATAGATGAATAGGAAGTCGCAGGTTCATGCCCAACACTATTGGCTAGCGGCTATTTCTTCCGGTGACGTCTAGTCGATGTTCCGGATGGAGAATGGAGTATCTTGATTCATTCTGATTTGTGCTTCGCACTTGGCTTAATACCTCGTTGTTTGGAGGATATTGAGAGCTTTCAGCCCTTTACAGATAGCTTTAGCTGTGCCTTCTTCTGGTGAATAGGGTGCCCTTCTGGCAAGTATGTTGATGATGGGGGCAAAACAGAACACCTGACTCGATTGTGCCCCTAGTTCATCACTTTGACCATTTTTTGCTTTGGTTTTCTACTAAAACAGTTTTGACCAAAATGAGAGTTAGATTAACATACTTGTTCGATTTTTGATTTGAAAATCATGCAAGTCAGGCTATAAGCACTGAAAATTTTCCCTTTTGGGTCCCAGAAATGGTCTAGTTTTGGAAATGAAATAGTTTTCGAGAAAACAGTCAACCTTAGTAAAAATTTTCAAAAACTATTTTTGCAAACGGCCAATGCTAAACGAGCATGGAACCTACCCTCGAGATGCGCAACCTCAGACCCATAGCAATGGAAAATTGCCCCTTGCTTGAAAGCGGTGCATGGCAATAGAAAGTTGCCCCTGGTTTAAACGGTGACTCATGGCAACTCATGGCAACGGAAAGTTGCCCCTTGTTTGGATAATGTCGCAGCATGTTGAAAACCAGTCCTCATCGGTGATGATTGCAAACGAACTCTCGGACACGGAGAAGAAGACGATGGTCGAAACCCATACATGGACACAGTCACTGTGAAAGCGTTGATGGTTGGACTTCAAGAGGAAGTTGCCTACGTAGTTTCGGTTGTCACAACCAAACTATCGGATTCAGAGAGGGCAAGGATGATCAAAACCATTACAATGGACTGAGGCGCTATGAAAGCGTTAGGGGCTGGACTTCAGGATGAAGTTGCCTACATATCCCAAACATGGGAATCAAGCCGTACGTAGTTTCAGTTAAGGTACACTCGGGTATTTTAACGTTCACTTTTTTAGGCTCTAACTTTTGCCAAGGTGCCCGATGCGGGTTTTCGACCTTGCGAGCTTTGTTTTTCTTTTCTTTTTTTTTTTCATTTTTTTCTCTTTTTTATCTTTTTGCTTTCTTTTTTTTTTTTTTTTGTATTTTTTGTATCTTTCTTTTTTTTCTTGTTTTTTTTTTTTATATTTTTCCTTGCTCTAACTTTTGACTGGGTCGCCCTTTCGGGTTTTTGGCCCAGCGAGCCTCTCAAAGGGTAAAAGTGTAACAAGTCCATGCCAAATGGTTTTGAGATTGAAGCCCCCTGTATCCAGGAGAGTGGCTGTTGTATTGATTTGCAGAAGGATCCATCACGGTTGCTTCACGAGCTTTTTGCGATGAGATCTGACCTCCTTGATCTGATTTTGGGGCCTCTTGTTCGGGGGCTGCTTCAAATCTGGCCACACGGGCCTTACATGGCGGTTGACCGTTGAACAGTCCGAATTGTGGTCAAGGCTTGAAAACAAACAGATTGAATCTTGAGGCTGAGAGCGATCCTAGGCTGCACAATCTCAAGAACGATCCCACACAGGTCTTCACAGGACCGCGCAAAACATTATATTTTTGAAAATTTTTAAGAAAGTGACAAATCGCTCGCGCTGAAGATAGTGTAAAACCAGTCTGGGTCAAGCCAGGGTCCTTCTCAGTACTCACGTTGACAAGCATGATTTCTTTCATTAAAAAGGCTTAGCATGCCTCTATTTCCCTCAATTGATCAAATTTTTGCAAAACCGTAAGAATTCCTTCCTCTTCGTTTTCATCACCACAGTGTTTAAAAAGGTTTTTGAAAGACTTAGGTCATTACAATGATTTTCAGGGCACAAAAGAGTAGGCAGAATGTACTGTCGTTCCATTCGAATTCTCTGGCACGACAGGCTCGAAATAGCAATAAGTACGGAAACGTGATAGCCGCAGCTGTTTTATTCAGATTTCCTGGTTGCAACTGGCTCCTCAACAGAGACAGACTCAAAAGGAAAACAAAAAAGATAATTACAAAACAAAACGGTATTCGAGGCAACAACCCCGAAATCACCTGGCATTCTATACAAAGGGGGCCGACTTGCTACCACAAGACAGACCCTTAAGCAAAAAGAACTGACTCAAGACGAAGAGACTGACTCAAAACAAAACAAAAGACTGACTCGACACCCAAGCCAGAATTTACAAAACTAGCATTCGCAGATGCTCAAAATGCGTGCCAGACGCCACATCAAAAATACCTGGCGTCGCCCACATGTGGTCCAACCCCGATCACATACTCGCAATATCAGCATCCTCAAAATCCAATAGCTGGGTAGTAATGGATTTGGCGGAGGTGGGTGGGAGGATAACCTCGTTGTCGATCAAATCTTGCACCTCGTGACGGAGGCGGAAACAGTTATCGGTGCAATAACCGGTTTAATGGTGGTACGCGCAGTACTGAGTAGCATCATGCGTGAGAGGGAGATTCTTCGGGAGAGGCCGAGGCTCCAAGGGCTTAAGATGCCCTCTTTCGGCTAGGATCTGGAGTGCCTTCGACAATGGCATATAAAGAGCATGAAAGACCCTGCGCCCTCGGGGCAGGTACTTTGAAGTCTGAGTATTCCTGGTAGACGCACTAGCGAAAGGGTCGGCAGGCATTGCCTTGACTTTCTGATCTTTCCTGGGTACAGGGTTGGGAATGGGAGGAACTGTTCTGGCATGACGGGGCCTATCCCGGTTTTCTGACTGGCTGGTACTGCCTTCAGTTGGAGCGGGGAAAACATCATCCACGACCTTGGTCACAACTGAGGATAATTGCTGTTTACCCATCCCTCCGGCTTTCAAAGCCTCGACTGCCCATAGCAGTTGTTCAATGGGATTGGCATCTGCCTTCATTTTGTCTTTGCCTCTGGCCTCAGCCTGATCGAGGGTTTGTGTTAATGTTGATACGTCATTGCCATAGCTGGAGGCTACCTCGGGTTGGCTAAGTTCGATCACAATCCGTCCCAACACTGGGGGCTCCTAGGGTACAAAATTCCCGGCATATGGTGCAGCTAGTGGTGAGACTGACATTCCGTAAGCGAGATCCGCCACAGACCTCTGAAGGTCACCTATCATTCCCATCAGTTCGAATGTAGTGGGCTCACGAGCCTGGTACAACTGGGGGGTCCAAACAGGGTGCGCAGCAGGCGACCTGGGTGGATGCGGCACATCAACATTGGTCTCACTTTGCAGGGTGATTCCTTGATCTAATGCGGCTATCATAACCACAATTTCCTCCAAATTCTGCGTCATCATAAGTCCGCTGTACTAAACGGTGACTGACGGATCAGATATCTGTCTTGCCTCAGCAAAGGGGAAACATTGACTATTCTATATCAACTCTCTGAACTGAAAGAAAAAACAAACAGCATTTCAGCCCAAACAGATCAAACACAAGTGTAGCCGAACAACTGTACCCTACTACTGATCACTGTTTCCCAAAATCGCTGCCCCAAACACTGAATCGGATACCCACAGATATAACTGATTCTCTTAAACTGATACTGGTGCCCTCAGGCCTGATACTCGAACTTGCGAACTGATATGCGCGTTCCTATAGAAATACACTCCAAAAGCACATAGCAAGTAAAGAGAGCCAAAACACCCCTTTGTTGGGGTAGGGTTTCACTGTCCTATTTTGTCAGGAGCTAGGGTTTCACTACGCACGCAGCGGTTTCAAACAACCTATATCAGGTAAGTAACCTGTCCTAGTTTGGAATGGTCACTATGGATTCTGAATATGCATTAGGTCGAATGGTCAAAAAGGGTGCCCCGGTAAAAACCGGGGTTTGTGTTCCCATACTGGTAGAGCCCACAACTGGTCAGCCTTATGGTCATGCCTTGACAAGACAAGCCTCCGGCAAACCGTTCGGGAATAGCAGATGGCCAACACGGTGTCCTAGGCGCACCAATGCACATGCAATGCAAAGAAACACATAAGTGTAGCCAAAATAGGATATCACGAGTTCGAGTCAAGCTCTCTAAAATCCCCAGCGGAGTCGCCAGAAACTGTAACGAGTTTGCGAGGGACCTCACGGGTTACAATTCGGACTCAATTTGTCACGGTTCTTAATCTAAACCAAAGAGTCAAAATCCGGCAAATTGTTTTGAGAAAGCAGATTTTTAGAAAAGAAGTGCCAAACAAGGACTGCTTTGCCAAATACAGAGTCGCCACCGAAATATTTTTAATGGGGGAATTTAGGAAACCCTGACTTGGTGCCAAAGGCCACGTGTCCGTCATCACCAAAGTTGCCTCGGCTCGGGAACTTGGGTACGATTAGGGAAGGTCAGCTATGAGCACCCCCTCTCGCCCGATCCGAAGATCGGCCTCTACTAACCGTGATATCTTATTTTAAAAATGTTATGTGTTCTTATTCTGATTATTAGCCTAGAATTACTATGTTATGCGCACAACAAACAAGTATAGACTAGATTGCCTAATTTGGAATGAAACATTGCATATCTGTTTGTTTGGAAAATGCTTTGGGATTTTCTACTCGCAAGTAGGCTAAAACACAGATTTCAATGAGTTGTTCCAACTCAAACAATCCAACCTTCACCCACAGGCATTCAGACAGTTTATATCACATAAGCACCTAGCCACATGGTAAGCATGCTGTCATGTTAACATCCACACTCATGCGAGATGCTAAAGCATAAAATACTTACATCGTACTCCGTGCCAAAACAATAAACTAGTTAGTAATCATGCGTGATCCTAGTTCATGTTTAAAATGGCTAATGCGTCGCATACAGAATGTCACTAGAACAGGCTCGGCTAATCCTAGGATGGCATGTGAGATGCTACAAATAACACGTATTCAATTTGGAATTTGAAATACAATGCAGTTAGCATGATGCGCCGAGCCCGGTGCATGCAATACTGATGAATGATGCACGCATGCATAGCATAAGGATGCTAAAGTAAACATGTCCTAATACTAACCATCAAAGCAGGTAAGTAAAAAGGAGAAAGAAGTGGGGGGGAGAAGACATGCACACACGCACCCACACTTATTACAAATTTACCCTCGCTCGGAGAGACCGAAAGAATAATACAATTAATTAACCTACAAGCTAATTAATTATTACAGACCAATTAAACTAGCTAAACAAATTAACTAATCTATTTAAGTAATAAACAGCAGCCTCGGGAAGAGGGTCCAATGCATGCGCACTTGGTTCCGCTCGGAAAGTCACTGCCATGCATAAGATGCCTCTGCTTTGACTGTTCTGCTCCTCTGAAGACTTCACAAGTCCTAGGGTTGCTTCTCTGAGTGTTGTAGAACACCACCGGCTAAAGGGATTGATCACCGGCCATGTATAATGGTCACCGGCCACAAAATACTCCATCGGCCAACAATTGATGGCCGGTCAGCACTAAAGATGGCCGGCCGGCCAAATCTTCCTGCAGAAACTAATTTGACAGCAGCAGAGGACAATACTTGGCATGGCAATGCATTTCACGCAATGTATGCACCAACCACACTCCTTATCATGTGTATGACTCAAAGGAGGATAGGCCTCGATTCTCGGACCACCAATCACGCATTTCCATGCATGATGGCCCAAACAATCAAGTGTGCATTTTGATATGGAATGCAATGCACATAAACACACAAGGAGGCTTAACCCCTATCACAAGCAATTCAAGAGGCAAAGCATGCATGCCAATGCAATGCAATCCTAAGCATGTGAGCTAGTATGCAACAATGGAAATGCAAAGAAGCATGCAAGGCATACCATGGTCATGCAAGACATGCAAGGCATGAGACAATGCAAGCCACAAGTATGCAAGGCACAATGTGGGTGTTCAAGCATGCAAGCAAACATGTGACTTCATTCAGTCATGCAACTTCAACTATGCAACAACATACAAGGTGAGCATGCAACAACATGCAAAGGGGTGGACTTAAACTAACATGGATAGCTCACAAGCATGCCAAAATCAGTGGCCAAATGCCAAGGAAATGAAGGCTAGTGCACACACAAACATGCATGCATACAAGGCCCAACACTTAGGCATAAAGAAGAGACTTTTAAGCACACTTAAAAGGGAAAGCATGGACATATGGCATACATAGAAAGCTCTGAAATCATGTTATAAAAGGTGCCAAACCACTGAAACAAACCAAGTAATGCATGCTACACACTCACACACCCAAGGCTAGCAAGCCAAAATGCAAGGTGGCTATACAAGGCATGTCATGGATGGCCTAAACAACCAAAAACAAACCTTAAGCATATAAAAACATGCACAAAAGCTTCACAAAGCTAAGCCAAAATCGTGCTAAAACAAAGGTCGAAGCTTAAAGCATGTTAAGGCCTAAACATGGCATTACAAGGCATGTATGCTAAGCAAGCATGGTGTATCAAAACAATTTAAAACAGAGCTATATTATGACATAATAAGCACAAAAATCAGTTAAGGGATGGCCAACATGAACCTAAACAATATGCTCTCTCAAGAGGGAAAAATGGCCCTTTTTAAGGACAACAAGGAGAGGGGGTGGTCCTCTCCTTCTTAGGACCTCAAGACACCAGCCTCACCTCTGAAATCCATCAAGATTTCAGTGGTGAGGAGGCCCAAACACAATAGTCCAGGAGCTCAACCAAAATGGCACAAAACAAGGGCCAAACAAGCCTTAAGAGGGGTCAAACAACCCCAAAGCTTGAAACACCCTTAAGCAACTATTTAGAGCAAGAAAAAATAGAACTTTTCTGTGCTATATGTTAAGCTCAAAAACAGTTGTAAGGTAGGCAAAAATACAATGCAAAAATGGGGTAAAAAGGGACAAAAGTCTTACCCTTGTAGACCCCTTCAAGGATAGAGTTCCAGCTGCTTTCCTTAGCTCAAAACCAGCTCAAAACCTCTAAAAATAGCTCCTTAATACCTCAGTAGCTCAAGGAAGGTGTAACTCTAGGTGTTTGTGTGCAAAAATAAGACTAAAACACCTTAAGGCAAAAAAGGAGAGGGAGATAGAGATAGAAATAGATACAACTATGCTAACCCTAAAAACCAGAGCTCTCCTCCCTATTTTTGCTAACGCTAAACAAGAGAGAAGAGACTCCCTCTTATAGAGCTCAATCTTGTAAGCTTACAAGACAAGCTAAACAAGAGGGAGATCCCTCCATACACATGTATGGAGGGGAGCCAAGTGCATGCCAGTTGCACAAAAATATCTGCAAAAGCAGACGCACAGTAGTCGGCCGGCCAAAAGTGCAATTGACCAAAAAAGATAGCCGACCGGCCATCTATAGTGCCGGCTGGCCAAACATTTGGCTGATGGCAACAAGACACAGCCGGTGGCCTCAAGCCATGGCCGGTGGAGTGTGGGGATGGCCCACAAGTCATTCCCTGCCCCTCCAAGGCAAAGCACAAGTGTTTGGTGCAAAACCAAACACAAAACAGTCGAGTCGAGAGATCCTGAGGCAAGGCGCGTATCCAAGACCTCCGGGAACTCAAGACGAACACGAACATGGATGATCACCGAGTGTTCAAGCGGTGACGTCCAAGTCTTGAGGACGGTCAAAAATGGGGTGTCTACAACGAGACATCTCTTGGGTTTATACATGCATGAACAGGGCTGAGGCCGTTCTGCATTCTAGGCTTAATGCCACTCTGTTTAAGGGTTCAATGCCACTCTATTTAAGGGCTTAATGCCACTCTGTTTAAGGGCTCAACGCCACTCTGTTCAAGGGCTTAAAGCCATTCTGTTTAAAGACTAGGCCCATGGTCGTTCTGTGAAATCTGTTAGGCCTATGGCCAATCTGTGAAATCTGTCCGGCTTAAAGCCATTCTGTATGTCTCCGGGCTTGAAGCCGCTTTGAATAAAATCTGGGCCTAAGGCCATTCTGAAAATGTTTACTAAATAGGATTAAATATATGCCTATGCATTTTTATGCATTATTAATCAAATTTATTTAATGTTGAGTTAAAGTACTATTATTCACTGAGCCTGCTTCACTCTGTATTTTGTCTACTTCTATAGGTAATCAGCCTGGAGGTCAGTCTTAACCCCTGATGCTCGTTTCTCTTTTGTCAACCTCAGTGTGTCCAGGCACTTAGAAGAAGCCGTCCATTTTTGGGAATTTTGTTGAGCTTTTGGTTTGGTACTCTGATTAACTGTCTAAAGTTGAAATGTATATAACCCTTACCCTCCAATGTTTTTGTTATATGCCCAATCTTGGGGTTGGGTCCGTATATGTATATGTACATAACTAATTTTCTCAGATGCATATTACTGTGTGTTCACCTACCTTGTGTAATGTGTGTGATCCTAGCATGGTAGTGGTAGCTTAATGGATATTATTTTATGTTATTTTATGTTATTAAATGCTTCCGTTCAGGCCCCCTATGTTATGTATATTAGGTCAAGTGTCTGTTCTGAAGTGGTCATACCCAAACTTTTAGGGGCAGGTTTGGGGTGTGACAAGACGACTATGTCAACTTGTAATAAAGCATGGAGGAAATTATATGCACTATTGCGTGGTGGTATTCTTATGAATCTGAGATCGTTTTGTATAATATATGAGGCCTATGGTCGTTCTGTATAATCTGTTAGGCCTATGGCCGTTCTCTATAATCTGCTAGGCATATGGATGATCTGTATGTTAGGCTGGGAGCCACTCTGTACAATCTGTTAATATCTGGGCCTGTGGCCAATCTGTTGAATCTGCTGGGCATGAGGCTGTTCTGCATAATACTGGGCTTAAAGCCTCTCTGTATGGAAATTGGGCCCAAGGCCATTCTGAAAATGTTACAAGATGGGAGTAATTATTTGACCTTTGCACTTATATACGTTATAAATATTACAATTCAAGTATAATTATTAAATTATTGAGTGCTATTATTCACTGAGCCTTGCTCACCTTGTGTTATGTCTGTTTCTATAGGCAATCAACTTGAAGGTCAGTCTTAGTTCAGCTTTGGTCACCCCTTCTTGGTCAAGCTGTGGTGAAGCTTATGCATTTTGTGGGGTTCCCTCAATGACCCCTAATTTGGTCCTTAATCTTTTGTCTAATGTAACTAGTCGTGTATAATTTCCTTTACCAATATTTTTGTTGTATCCCCACGTGTGGGGCTGGTTCTGTATATATGCCCATATATGTTATTGCGTGATTGCATATGTCTGCTTCTTGTATATCTGTCTATCATATGAGGAACTGTTGAATGGCACATTGAGATCCTGGCATATAGGTGTGAGCTCGATGGATGTTAATTTATATTATTTTACGTTATTAAATGCTTCCGTTTAGACCCCATATGTTGTATATATCGGATTTTATGTCTGTTTCTGAAGTGGTCATGCCCAAACTTTTAGGGACGGGTTTGGGGCGTGACATGTAGTGTGGTCATACACTTGCATCTTTCACTTATTCAATGCGTTGGAGGGTTTGGCCTTTATGCCTTAACATGAATCATTGCGTATGCCTTCATGCCTAAGCTTGCGAGCTATCATTTCAACGTATTTTTGGGGTTATTTTTCCTTAGCATTGAGTTTGCCATCCTCTTCATAACATTGTGCATGCCATGTCATTACATTGCATTGTGTATGCTATGTAGTTGTTTGCATTGTGTATGCCATTTTGTTGCTTTGCATTGAGTATGCATGCCATTAACATTGAGGATGCTATGTTACATTGCATTGCATGTTTGCATGCTTATCCCTCGCATGTTGTTTGCATGCTTGTTTCATTGCATTGCATGTTGGCATGCTTAAGTTGCTTTGCATGTTTGTATGCTTGATGTTGCATTGCATTGCGTATGCCATGTTATTTGTTACATTTTGTCTGGAATAGGTGTTAGTCCAAACATGGGAAACGAGGGACGTTTCATACTTGAAGTGATGAAACGTGCCTAAATTCTCGGTCGCCGACGCTCCTGATCATACATGATAGAGTTCTAGGCTTTATGTGTTTATGTGTGCATTCATTTCATATTGAATTGTGCAATTTGGCTTCTCGGCCATCATGCATCGAGATGTGTGATTGGTGGCCTGAGGGTCGAGAACCACACTCCCTTTAGCTTATGAAATGATAGGGAGGGTGGTGGTGCACACATATCTTGCAAATACATTGTCATGCCCGTTCTTGCTCTCTATTGCAGCAAACTGGAGTCTGGCAGCAACAACTGGTCGGCCAGCCAGAAAAACTAGCTGGCCGACCACTTTTTCTGGTTTTCAACAAAGAAAAGTGGTCGGTAGGTGGTCTCCCACATCAACAACTGGTCGACCACCCTCCCACAGGTTCCCATGGTGGAGTTGAAGTTTTCTGGAGCTTGGTGCAAGGTTTTGAGAACAGCTGCAAACAGAGGCAAATCGGGGCATCACGTTGAATTTCCGAACGAGGCGACCGGACATGCATGCACTCTTCTCCCTCTGAGGACACTGCTTTACTGCTTTACTTAGCTAATTTGTTTAGCTAGTTTATGCTTTGGTTTTGTACTTAAGTAGTTAATGCGTTAAGTTGCTTAATTGTTTTGTAATAGTTAGTTAACTAGGATTAGTTAATTAGCTTGATCTGTAATGATTAGTTTAATTAGCTTAGATTAGCTAGTTAGCTTCTTATTCGGACCCTCCATCGAGAGGGACAACTGTTGTAATAAGCGTGCGTGTGTGTGATGCATGTTTTCCAACCCCCATTTCTTTCTCCCTTTTATTTAACCGCTTATGATGGTTAGTTTTAGGGCATATTTCATTAGCATACCTTATGCTTGCATGCGTGCATCATTCATCTGTATTGCGTGCACCGGGCTCGGCGCATTATACTAACTGCATTGTACTTCAAATTCCAAGTTGAATACATGTATCAAGTTGCATTTCACATGACATTCTAGAATAGCTGAGCCTATCTTAGCTGCATTTTTGCATGTGTTGCATTAGCCATCTTAACATGAACTAGGATCATGCATGATTTCTAACTAGTTCTTTGTTTTGGTTCGGAGTACACTGTGAGTGTTTACACTTTAGCATACTACATGTGTATTAATGTTGCCATGAAAGCATGCTTGCCATGAGGTTAACTGCTTATTTGATATAACTACTTGAATGCCTGTGGGTGAAGGTTGGATTGCTTGAATTGGAATAATTCATTGAAATCCGCATTTTTAGCCTACTTGCGAGTAGCAAACTTTAAACCATTTTCACAAGCGAACATGCAATGTTTTGTTCCAACTGAGGCAATCTAGTCTATAGCTGTGCGCATCACATAGTAATTCTAGGTTAATAACCGGGATAAGAACACGTGTTTTCAAAAACAAAATATCATGCTTAGTACATGCCGATCTTTGATCGGGCGAGCGGGGGTGCTCATTGCATGACCTTCCCCTCTCGTACCTAAGTTCCCGAGCCGAGGCAACTTTGGTGATGACGGGCACGTGGCCTTAGGCACGAGTCAGAGTTTCCTAAATTCCCCCCAAAATAAAATATTTAGGTGGCGACTCTGTATCTGGCAAAGCAGTCCATGTTTGGCACTTCTTTATTAAAAATCAGTTTTCCAAAACAATTTGCCGGATTTGGACTCTTTGGTGATTTATCGGTCTTACATCGCACATTGTAAGATTAGATTCAAAACCGTGACATTGAGTCCAAACTGTAGTAGCTAAGAGAACAAAATGAATTCTGCGCCTTCGCAGCGCGGAGCGTTCAGAGAGTTCTCGGGGGCCGGTCTACAAGTAGTTCGAATGGTCAAAAAGGGTACCTCAGCAAGACTACATAATATACCTCTCAGACATAACACCGAGAAGTAAAAGGAGGATCAAGCGGTACGGTGGTAGTCCAGATCCGAGAGTTATGTTTCCAACATGGCAGAGCCCACGACTGGCCAACCTTTTGGCAAGCTTTTTAGGCAAGCCTCTAGAAAGCCATCTCGGAATAGCAGATGGAAAACACAGTGACTTAGAGTAACGATGCAGATGTAATGCAAAGAACATATATTTGTAAATAAAATGTCACATCATGAAGTCCATGTCAAGTTCTCTAACTTCCCCAGCAAAGTCGCCAAAAACTCTAGCTTGCTTTTAGTGCTCCTTGGAGGGGTTTAGTCTCATTGGATATGATAACCCTACAGTTTGGACTCCAGTGGTTCTGAATCTGATTCCATAAGTCCAATGTGAACAGAAAAAATACAAGAGTCCAAATCCTATAAATCTTTGGAAAATCGATTTTCAATCAAAAATGCCAAAAATGGACTGTATCGCTAGATTTAAGAGTCGCCACCTAAATATTTTTGAAAAATTTAGGAAACCCGTGACTCGTGCCAAAGGCCACTTGTCCATCATTACCAAAGTGTCTCAGCTCGGGAATATAGGTATGAGAGGGGAAGGTCATGAATTGAGCACCCCACTCACCCGATCAAAGATCGGCCTTTACTATCATGATATGATTTTTCTGTACATTATATGCTCTTGTTTCGATTATTATGCTATCTTGACTATATGATGCACACAAGTATAGACTAATTCGCCCAATTTGGAATGTTTTGATTTCATGTTCGTTTTGAAAAGTGTTTTGAACTTGAAAAAGTGATCTCATATGTACATTAATCAAATTATCTCAATTTAAGTGAAAAAACCTTTATCCATTGGCATTCATACAGGTATATCAACTATGCATTTAGCCTC
Source organism: Camellia granthamiana (assembly GCA_036172215.1). Classification (NCBI taxonomy): domain Eukaryota; kingdom Viridiplantae; phylum Streptophyta; class Magnoliopsida; order Ericales; family Theaceae; genus Camellia; species Camellia granthamiana. The sequence continues at coordinate 833,388 of CM069917.1, read as the reverse complement.
ATGGTAAGCATGCTTGATATGGCAACACCAACACACATGCAATATGCTAAAGCACAAAATGCTCGCCTAGTACTCAATCAAGGCAAGCCAAAGGAAATAAAAACCATTAGTAAGATGTGTGCTCTACTATGCAAGTGACTAATGCAACAAATACAAAATGCAACTACGAGGTTCGATTTTTAATGTCATGTAAATCACCTCAACATGTGGTAGCACACGTATTCAAGCAAGTAAGGCAACGACAGTATGGTTAGAATGATGAACCGAACCTAATGCATGCAAAAATATGTATCTACACATGGGAATGATATGAAACCAAAATATGGATGCAACCATCATAAGCGTGTAATGCCCCGATTCTACACTATTGGTTGTAGGCAAGGGAGAGTCACTGCTGAGTCCTATGGTCAATTTTGACAGATTCTAACAAGTATCAACACAAGGTCTCATAAGCATCGATAAGGTATATACCTCTGATTATATTGAATATAAATACATAACAACCACAAATAACCTTAATTGCAAAAGCTTGTTCCATTACATTACATCCCAAAAAGGAAATTTAAATCTTTGTACGAGTCTTACAAAAATATTAAAAGAGAACTTTTTAACTTTTCTAAGATAACCAAAGGTCTTCGAAGGTTTCAGGCTTGTCGTCTCCAGCTATATGTTCCTCTTCGTCACCTGGCATAACACACCGTGAGCTTTGAATGCCCAGTAAACACACACACATCCCATACCTTTTTTCCGAGTCCAATACACAATAACAATTATAACATCAAGTAGTAAAGCATGGTACACGAGTAAATAAATAAATGGTTACAAGATAAATGTTAGCAAACTAGAAATCCCCCAAAGAGATTCGTCCTCCCAACCATAAGAATCGGATTCGGTTTATTTGGTGTGCCCCCTCTTTTACTGCTTTGTTGGAAAACTAACCTCGGATGCCTACCATCGGTTATATACCGCATAGCGCCAACCGCAGGGCCTCAAAAGAGACGGTGAAATAGGGCCTTGCCCAAAACCCTCCTCACACAAAAATACCTAGGGTCCGAATACAACCTCTCCGTTCAAGGGTTCCGAAAACCACTTGCGCAAGACTTTAACTTCCGAATAGGGAACGCATCCCAACAAACCATATAACACAATTTCTCATCTTTTCATTACTCAAGTGCTCGAAACCCAACACCCTCCCAATTAGATTTCCCGTTGAGTTAAATGTTTAAATCAAGGTTAGTCCAACTTACAAGATAATAATAATCACATAAGCACGCATCCTTAAGATGAGAAAGATAAATAACATAACATAACACACAATATCATGCCAAGATATGATCATAAGCTATTAAACATTTCCATGAATACAAGGGAATAAAACGCCCATACATAACAAAATTTCTAGATTTAATGTCACCCAAAGATTAAAATGAAAGGACTATTTTAGATCCTTCACCGGACTTGATCTTCCTATTGTTCGTAGAGAATTTGATCTAGTTTCTAGAACATTTTTCGGAAATGGGTTTGCTTTTCCAGATTTTATGTTATTTAGAAAACATTCCAGCGCTGTTCAGATTCTGTCCAGATCCGTCGATCGCTACGAAAATTTGATTTTCTTGCAAACCGCTTAACGTTTTTCGATGAAACCAATTTTAGTTGAAAGATAACTCCATAAGGAAGATTTTGACCTAAAATAGAGGTCTAGAATAATTTTATACATTTTTTTGGAATTTTTGAAACTGGGCTGCATAAACAGATTCTAAGGGAGAATGTCCAAAACAAGAAGATTTATGAGAAAAGGGTTCCACCAAGGGAAATTTTTCATTTCTTTTGTGAAGAAAACATGCTAACCAACATATATCTAACTCAAAAAGTTTTCTTGAAGGTGTGCCCTTGGAAAGTTGTGAGAATGATATGGAAAAAAAATGGTTTTGTACCGAAATGGGGAAAATACAAGAGAGATAGAATCAATACTCAACTCTTAGCTTTTTTAACACAAGTAACTCATAAATAACAGATCTAGAAAACATTATTTAGAACCCTTAAGAACATGTATTGAAAAGGAAAATGAAGCGAAGGTTGTGTTGTGGCTTACTTGCTAAGCTTTGAACAAGATGGCTCTCTTCTCCCTTCCTCTTCCTCTCAAAATTTCTCTCTTGTTCTCCTTCCTCTCCTTTAGTTGAATGTGGGTGTGTGAGAGTGTTGCTTGGTGATATTTATAGGCAACTTGGTGTAACAAGGAATTGAAAGGGCAAGTTAGGATTTATTGGTTCATTAAAGCCCACTAATAAACACTAGTTGGATAATGAAAAGACACTAGTTGGATTAAATGAACACTAGTTGGATTAAATAATTTAAACATTATATGCACTAGTTCAAAATAAGTCTAGTAACTGAGGGGCCTTAAGCAAATAATTTAAACAATTTTTTTTTTGTTTATTTATTTTTTCTTAGAGAAAACATTTTTCAGGGGCTTCACAAAGCGAGTAAATAAAAGGGAGAAATAAATGGGGATTGGAAGACATACACATTATTACAATTTTGCCATCATGCAAGGGGGTCCAAATAAATGTCCTAATTAACTAAACAATACCAAATTAATTAACTATTAACTAGCTATTACAAATTCAAAGGATTTGAACTAATTAATTACCATACACTAATTAATCTAAGAGCTACAAATACAAATTGATGAACTCGAACGGGAGTCAGAGAACCACACGTGCAACCGAGAACATCCTCCCGGAAACTCCTCTGTTCTATTGCCAGATTATGTTCTGTTTTGCAGTAAGAAAATTATTCTGTTTTTGCCTCAGCTTATGCTATGTTCTATCATAAAAATGACACTGTTTGCATAAAATGGAGTGGTCGGTCGGCCTTGAAAAGTGGTCGGCTTAGGTGGTTCACATGATATATCACCATGCTCACCATGATATAGGTATAATACTCCCCCTCAAAACTCAAATAGGTTTGAAGATAGAAACCTATTTGAGTTTGAAATAGAGAGAAAGACAAAGTGGAATAGAAACACACAAAAAAATGGATTGTGAGTAAAAAAAAAAACATATGATAGAGATATTTGGGATAGGATTAAACTAGTAGATAGAGGAAGAGATCACCACAAAGTGATACTGAAAGAAAATATGGTAGTGGAATGGGTTGAGGTCTGGCCAGCTGCCAAGGCAAGATTGCCGCCAGCCGATGAAGCAAAATTAGTAGGTACTTAACCTAGCTCTGATACCAAAAGAATGAAAAGAATTATTTTGCTTACCCATGAATGAGGTAGAGGCCATGTATATATAATAGATGCATGATACAACTTAGAAAACGATATAAATAAGGAAACAATATTAAATCAGTGATTGACACAATCACATATTATATACATAATACTAAAAATAAAAAGATTCTATGTACTCTAATTTCTATATTCTACATTTATTATCATCTCCATTTTGTTATTGCAAAGCTTGAGCGGTAATTGATGAGATCCATTTTTAATAATGAATAAAATAAGTAAATCATGGGATAGGTGGACCTTGAGCTTATGATCTTACAAATGGTACTGGTGCCACATGAATTTTGTGATTTTTGGGGTCAAGATAATGGAATTCTTTATTGGCCAGTGACTAGTGATGCCATCAAGTGACAATTTATTGTTATCATTAGAAAAATATTAGTCAAACTCTTATTGAGAGTGTCTATCTGGTTGCTAATTCTCCTTGGTGCAAGGAATAATGGAGGTTAGTGGTGGTTGATGCTACTTCTAGTGCTGCAACCACAACTTTTACTAGGTATGTTGGTACTGTATTATCCAGATGGAAACACAATGATGAATCAACATATGCTTTTTGGTGATCAAATGCAATCAAGCTTGTGGGGACATAAGTGTTGCTATACCAGGTTATTCTCTTATTTTCTTTTTTCCTTTTTTATATTCCTTATCTTATCTTTTATTATTTTTGTGCTTTGGCGTGTAAGACTAGGACAATGCTTGATTTTTAGGTAGTGTTTGGTAATATTATTAGTTTTCTATTTTATGTTCGGAAACATGTTTTTACTTTTGTTTTTGTTTCGTAACAAAGAATGAAAAAAAATATATATTTGGAGATGATAGAAAGGGTGGAGTGGGGTTGTGTACATTGGAATGGATGAAAACTTTAGTAAAAACACTCTTCTTTCTTTTTTCCTTTTTTTCCACAAATTTTGAAAACTATTGCCATATTTTTGGCAATGAAAACAACTATCAAATGTATTTTTGTTTATAGTTTTCTAAATTTGAAAACAAAAATGTGACCAATTTGGCCCAGTGTTTTAAAAGGTGCGCCTAAGTGAGCGCCTAGGCACAAGGCACACTCGAGGTGCCTCAGATAGCTTAAGGTGAGGCGCAATAGGAAAGGCGCATTTGAGGCGTGCACCATAGGCTTAGGCATGAGGCGCACGCCTCATGCGTTTCATTTAAATTTTGGCTCCATCCTTATTCTTTGTGTGTGTAACCATTTGGAATTACAACCCCTATAATATAAAATGTAAGCACATGCTTTGAGCCCCAATTTTCATATCAAAAAAGGCTCTAGGCATTAAGTAAAAGCTCCGGGATTGCAAGATGGATATATGGCTTTAAGATTCCTTTCAATGTTGTAAATTACAATAGTTTTGGGCTAATGATTGAAGCTATCAGGTAATTTGGTCCCGATTTAAAATTAAAACTACTAAGGTATTATATGGTGTGAGTTCCTTATCCAAAAAAAGAAATGAATTTCGTTAATAAATTGATAAAGAAAGATAAATATTATAGGGCAAAGTAAGATTGAATGTTATTTTTGATAAATTTTTGAAATGTTGAATGTTATTTTTCATGATTTTTGAAATTTTGAATGTCGTTCTATTTATTTATTTATTGAAATTTTAAAAATATTTGTTTTATGTTAAAAACTTCGCCTATATTAATATTTTGGTTATCTTCAACAACTTGCGCCTTGCTTCGGTGAGGCGCGCACCGCTCCTCGCCTTGCACCTCACGATTAAGCTCTAGAAGACTTTAGCGCCTCAATGTGCTTGGAGCTTTTTAAAACACTGATTTGGCCCTTAACTTCATTAAATATCTACATTTTTTGTTAGTTTCAATAATGTTTAAGATAGAGTAGTGCATACCTTTGTCATGACAGGAGTGAGGTAGATGTGTACAAATGAAAAAAAAAATTATGAAAGTTTTGATAATCAAATGAGATGGATAGTAAGTAGCAATTTTCTGGATATGATGTTGGAGAATATAAAGATATCATTATGTATGAATTTTTTTGTTTATATACCATTACTATATTTCATATAAAAAATTTATACAGAAATGCTAGAAGAATAATGTGACAATGTCATGATTGTAAATAAAAGCCATCTTTATGGGTGTATTGTTTCCTACAAATTTTCTATTTGTATATCATTACTCGTTTACATAAGGGGGTGCTTTTAACTTTCGCATTTTTTAACATCCAAAAGTTGCACCAAATAGGGCCTGGATTGTGTAAGTGTTCTGTGTATTTTTATGTGATTCTGTTCATGTAGATATGTTGGAGGATTATTGGATGCATTGGCTTGAAGATAAGGAGCAACAATGTCCCATCCAAAGTTTGAGAGCCTTTCCATGGGAGATTAGCCCTCCTCTTTGTCAAACAATGGAGAGTAAAAAACCTTGCTAGAAAGTGTGATATTTTGTCACCTCCTTTCTGGGAATCCATCCACAGAGCTATGTGGAGTTTGGCATTTGATGTTTAAGATAGAGTAGTGCATACCTTTTTGACATGACAGGAGTGAGGTAGATGGGTACAAATGAAAAAAAATTATAGAAGTTTTGATAATCAAATGAGATGGACAGTAAGTAGCAATTTTCTGGATATGATGTTGGAGAATATAAAGATATCATTTTGTATGATTTTTTTTGTTTATATACTAGTACTATATTTCATATAAAAAATTTATATAGAAATACTACAAGAATAATGTGGCAATGTCATGATTGTAAACAAAAGCCATCTTCATGGGTGTATTGTTTCTTACAAATTTTCTATTTGTATATCATTACTCGTTTACATATGTGCATTTATCATTAGGCTCATTTTGTGAAAGGAAACATGATCACGAAGGTTGTCACTTGTGATCAGCCATGTAAGTTTAATTGCTATTTACATTTTCTTTTCGGAAAAGAAGACTAAAAAGAAAGTATCAATTACTTGTTCTTTTTAAAAAAAATTTTTTTTGAAAAAGATATTATTATTGAACGAACTTTCATTCCAGCAGAGCGTGATCATAGGACAGTATAAAATATCAAGTTAATTTAGAGCAAACTAGAATATAACCCACCAAGTGATACAAATAACATTATTCAATCATTCTAGTTGGTTCAACATAGCCCAATACAAGGAAAAGGAAGAATGAAATCGTGAAGAAGAGATTCGCAAGAAACATGAAGAGAATAGGAACAATTTGTCTCAACGCAATCAATCAGAGAAATTACAAGTCAGAGTGATCGTGGTTGACGATGAAAAATAGAAGATTGACGATTTGAAGAAGAAGAAACCGAGGGCGAAGGAAAACCTAATCGGTGGTACGGAAGGGTGAGTGTATTCCCCTTTTAAGCCTTTGTTTGTATACCATATTGGCCATCCTTGCATATTGTTTTAGGCCTTGCTTTTAACTAAAAAAAGTCTTGTTTTGAAGTGCTTAACATGTTTGTTTGAGACCTCTTTGGAGTTGGGGGTGGTCTATCCCCTTTAGAGCCTTGTTTGGCCTTGTTTTGAACCACCTCTTTAGGCCTTCGAGTTCATCTCCTTTTAGCCTTTTAGCAATTGAAATCCAGTAGATTTTTAGTGGTAAAAAGGGTGTTTTGAGGCCTCAAATAGGAGGGGGTTGTCCCCCCTCCTCTTCTCTTGAATGCTTGTGTTGATGGCTCACCAAGTTGGCATGTTTTTATACATCTTTGTGGCTCCATTTTATTATGTCTTAGGCCTTGTTTTACCATGATATAACACTATTTTGGCTTGGTTTGATCATATCTTGCATGCTCCTTGCACTTGTAGTGCAAATCCATTCACTAGCCCAACATGCATCATGTGTTTAGACCATCATTCTAGCATGTTTTGGCTTAACTCCAAGAAGCTTTTGTCCATGTTTTAGCATGCTTAAGCTCTGATTTGTGTTGTTTTGGTCATGCATGCGTTGCTTTGTATATCCATGGTTCAATCTTGCTCACTAGCTTTATGTATTGAGTCCATTAGCATGCATTACTTGGACTATTTTCATGATTTGGCATCATTTGAAATGTTATTTCAGTACATGTAATGTTGCCATACACTTGCATTTGTCACTCTTTCCATGCTTTGGAAGGTTGGTTCTTTATGCCTTGAGAATGAGCCATTGCTTTTACCTAAGCTTGTAAGCTGCCATATCAGTGTGTATTTGGTCTCATTTTGCCATGACATAACTCTTATTTTTGTTGTTGAAGTCGCCTCATGCTTGGTTTTGATAGGTGTAGTGTAATACTCCTTATTAGCCTTGTAAGTTCATGCTTTATGCTCACCATGCTAGCTTATTTTGGCTTCCTTCCATGCATGTTTTAGACTCATTTTGGCATATTCTAGGACTGTTTTGGATTATCTTGGCCATATGCTTCATGTTTTGTGTAGTTATAGTGCAATGGGCCTTGCTAGCTTCAAGCTTTAAGCCTTCTAGCATGCCATGCTTATGTTGTTAGATGGTTTGGCATCATTTAACATGACATTTCAGAGTATATAGGACTGCCATGTTCCCACTTCTTTCACTCTTTGAATGCCTCTAAGAGTTGTGCATTGTTACCTAGCTTATGGATCAATATATGTGCATGCATGTCTTGCCTTTTGGTGCCTTAGTTTTGGTGTTATGGCCACTGATTTGGGCATGACTGAGGTCTGTCCATTTTTTTAGTTTAAGTCCATTTAGCATGTTGTTCAAATGTTGTTACATTGCATCATGTTTGCATGCTTGAGTTGCATGACATTTGCATGCTTGTCGCATTGCCTATTGTTGCATGTTGTATGCTTGTTGCATTGCATTTCCATGTTGTGTGCTTTGCATTGTGTTTGGATAGGGTGTTAGTCCAAACACGAGAAACAAGGGACGTTTCGTACTTGAAGTGACGAAACGTGCCTCATTTCTCGATCGCCGACCCTCTTGATCACGCATGATAGAGGTTAAGGCATTTATGTATTTTTGTTCATTCATTTAACATTGATTTGTGCAACTCGGCCTCTTTGGCCATCATGCATTGAGATGCATGATTGATAGCTTGAGAGTCGAGCATTACACTCCTTTGAGCCTTAGACATGATGAGCAGTGTGGTGGCATACACATTTTCTTGCAAATACATTGCCATGCCTTTGTTAATGCTCTGTTGCATCAAAGGGAGAACTTGCAGGAAGTGTTGGCTGATCGACCATTAGAACTGCCGACCGACCATCTTAGTCTGCCGATCGGCTATCAATTTGGCTGATAGCCATAAGCTTTGGCCGATGGCCATTCCTCTTGGCCGATGGCCATTCCTCTTGGCCGATGACCTCTCAGCATGTCCATGAGGTGGATCAGGAGTACTTTGGAGGTTGGCACAATTTTCAGGAGTCTAAAACAGTGCAAACATAGGCAACATGAGGCACGGTAGTGGATTTCTGAGCGAAGCCGACCGAGCATGCATCTCTTCATCGCCCGCGAGGCCATTTCAGTATTCATGATTTGTTCGTGTAATTTAATCATTTGATTGGTTTTGTAATATTCATTTAGCTTAGTATAGCTATTTGTTTCAATTCGGTTGTATAATAATTAATTAGCTAGGATAGTTAGTTAATTAGTTGATTTATATTATTCATTCGCACCCTTCTCCGAGAGGGCGATGTTGTAAATAAGTGTGCGTGTGTGTGATGCATCTCTTCCAACCCCCATTTCTTTCTCCCTTTTACTTATCCGCTTTCAGTGGTTAGTTTTAGGGTATGTTTCAATTAGCATCCTTATGCTTACATGTTTGCATCATTCATTCGTATTGCATGCACCGGGCTCGGCATATCATACTAAACTGCATTGTATTTCAATTCCAATTTGAATACATGTATCAAGTTGCATTTCACATGACGTCTTAGAATAGCCGAGCCTATCTTAGTTGCATTTTTGCATGTGTTGCATTAGCCATCTTAACATGAACTAAGAGCATGCATTGCTTTCTAACATAGCTTCTGTTTTGGCTCGGAGTACTTGGTGAGTGTTTACGCTTTAGCATCCTTGCATACGTGTGAGTGCTGCCATGATAGCATGCTTGCCATGAGGCTAGCTGCTTAAGTGATTAACTGCTTGAATGCCTATGGGTAAAGGTTGGATTGCTTGAATTGGAACAATTCATTGATTGCGAGTTTTAAGCCCACTTGAGAGTGGCAAAATCATGTTTTCTAAGCCCACCTGAGGGTGGCAAAACCGCGTCTTAGCCTACTTGCGAGTAGCACTTTCAAACCATTTTCAAACAAACAAACATGAGATGTTTTGTTCCAATTTGAGTAATCTAGTCTATACTTGTATGCTATACGCATCACATAGTAATTATAGGTTAATAACCGGAATAAGAGCACATGTGTTTTCAAAAACAAAATATCATGTTAATAAAGGTCGATCATTGATCGAGCGAGCGGGGGTGCTCATTGCATGACCTTTCCCTCTCGTACCCAAGTTCTCGAGCCGAGGCAACTTTGGTGATGACGGACACGTGGCCTTAGGCACGAGTCAGGGTTTCCTAAATTTCTCAAAATAAAACATTTAGGTGGCGACTCTGTATTTGGTAAAGCAGTCCATGTTTGACACTTCTTTATTAAAAATTGATTTTCCAAAATGATTTGCTGGATTTGGATTCTTTGGTGATTTATCGGTCTCACATTGCACTTTGTGAGATTAGATTCAGAACCATGACACGAGTCCGAACTGTAGTAGCTAAGAACAACGATTCATGCCCTCACGCATGGAGCAGAGTTCGGGGCGGTCTACAAAGTGCCTCTCCCACGACCCCTTAAATCAAGGATACAACCTCAAAGTATATCCTCTAGGATCTGAATAGTACGCTTGGACTGCCCATCAGTTTGAGGATGATATGACGTGCTAAAGGTCAATCTCATGCCCAAGGCATTTTGTAGGCTCTGCCACAACCAAGCTGTAAAATGCGAATCTCTATCTGAAACGATAGTCACAGGGACCCCATGAAGTCGAACAATGTACCTAATGTAAAGGTCAACCAGAAAATCTATCGAGTCATTCGTACGCATAGGTACAAAGTGCGCTGACTTGGTTAATTGGTCAACTACCACCCAAATGACATCATTACCCTGTTGAGTCCTCAGAAGACCCATAGCAAAATCCATCGTGACATGCTCCCACTTCCACTCAGCTATAGGCAAGGGTTGCAACAAACCCGTTGGCCTTTGATGCCGGTCTTCACTTGTTGACAAGTAAAGCACTTTGACACAAACATGGCTACGCCCTTCTTCATACCTTTCCACCAAAATTGGGTTAATTATCTACTGGCCAGGGCTATAGCCTGTGCTGCGGCTTGTGCTGTTAGCCATGGTTGCGGCTTGTTGGCCAAGGCTGCGGCCAGTGTTGCGGCCAGCTAGCTAAGGCTGTGCCCTGTGTGCAGCCTGGGTGGCTGCCTTGGCTGCAGTTTGTACTGTTGCCTTGTCTGCAGCAAGTGCTGCTGCCTGGGTTGCGACATGGGCTGCTGCCTTTGCTACAGCCTGGGCTACTACCTTAGCTGCGGCCTGGCCTGCTGCCTTGACTTCGGCTTATGCTGCAGCCTGGCAACGGCCTGTGATGTGCCCTGGGCTGTCGTTCTAGCTGCGGCCTAGGTTACGGCCTGAGTTCCTGCCTTGGTGGCAGCATGTGCTGCTACTTGGTTGCGGCCTTAGTTGCGGCATGTGCTGCAGCTTGGGCGGTTGCTTTGTGTAGACACCCCATTTTTGACCGACCTTAAGACTCAGACATCTTCGTTTGAGCGCTCGATGATTGTGCATGTTTGTGCTCGTTTTGAGTTTCCGGAGTTTTTGGCTGAGTGCCTTGCCTCCGGGCCTCTAAACTCTTTGTGTTTTGGCTTGGTTTGTGGACCATGCCCTGTTGACCTTGCCTGGAGGGAGAGAGAGGCCTGTAGGCCACTTTTTGTAGTCGTAGACTACTTTTCCCTCTTGTAAGCTAGTTTCCGATTTTCGGAGCCTTCGGCCGAGCGCCTTGTCTCGGAACCTCTTAACGTTCTCCTCTTGGCTTAGTTTGTGGACCATGCCTTGTTGCCTTTGCCTAGAGGGAAACAGAGGCCTGTAGACCACTTTTTGTGGCCGTAGACCACCTTTCCCTCTCGTAGACCACTTTTTGTGTTCGTAGACTAGTTTTCGAGGCTTCCAGCTACGTGCCTTGTGTCGCGAACTTTTGTCTTGGTTTCTTTTCGGTTTGGTTTTGAACCAAACCTTGTTTTCCCTTGCCTAGAGAGTGGAATAGGGGTGTAGACCAGTTTCTCCCCCTGTAGACCACTTTTCTTCCCTGCCAGCCAGTTTTCTGGTCGGCCAGCTGGTCTTGGGGGTCTGTGGACCACCTAAAGTGGTTGGCAGCCATGCCACCACCTTCCTCTCTTTGTGCAGACAACCTTTCCCCCCTTGCCGACCACTTGTTGTCCTTGCGGACCACTTTTTGTGGTCGGTCGACCAGGAGGAGTGGTCGGCCGACCACCTCAACTGGTCGGCACCATTTCTGCATTTTTCTATAGATATTTTCTTGCTAGCTGTGCCAGTTGTTGGGCACAGAAAGCATCCTCCATACACGTGTATAGAGGGATTGCTTGGAGCCTCTAGCTTTTCAAACAAGCTTAAAGCATGGTTTTCTATAAAATGGAGGCCCTCTCTCCCTTCTCCACGTTCATAAATTTGCTAAGAGCTATAGATATATCCCTCTATCTCTATATTTCTCTTTTGTTCCGTATTTGTGCTTAAAAGTGCCATTTCTTCACACTTTTGCACACAAACAACTAGTGAAACACGACACTCTTGTTGCTGAGGTGCCTGAGGGCCTTGTCTGGACTCAAGAGTTGGTTTTTAGCTCAGAAAAGCTGCTGGAGTTGCTGCCTTGTTCTTGTTCTTCAAGGGTGAGTCACTAGCCCCTTTTAAGCTTTGTGTTCATTGCTTATTTGGCCCTATTTGCATGCTTATTTTGGCTTAAATTTCTACTATAAAAAGCTTTATTTTTAAGTATTTGTAATATTTGTTTGAGGCTCCTTTGGTGTTGGGGGTGGCCTACCCCTTTTTGTGCCTCGATTGGCTTTGTTTTGTACCATCCTTTTAAGCTATTGGGACCACCTCTTTTGGGCCTTCTCACCATTGAAACTCAGAGGAATTTTAGTGGTGGAAAGTGTGTTTTGAGGTCCCAAATAGGAGGGGGTCATCCCTTCTCCTTGTGTCTTGGTTGCTTGTGTTGATGGCTCATCAAAGTAGCATGTTTGTTAAGCTTGTTTTGGCTCCATCTCAGCCTATTTTTGGCCTTATTTCAGTATAGCATACCTTTGTTTTGGCTTAGTTTAGGCCACCCTTGCATGCTTTATACACTTGTAGTGTAATCCTTGCAAACTAGCCTTGTATGCTTAAGGTTTTAGCATGTCTTTCTAGCAATGTTTTGGCTGCATCTTTTCATGTCTTAGACCTTATTTTAGCATGCCTTAGCTCTGTTTTGGGTTGTTTTGATCACTTGTTGCATGCTTCATGTACTCATAGTGCAATCCTCATTGCTAGCCTAACATGCTTTATGCTTTAAGCCATCATTCTAGCATGCTTTTGGTACCACTCCAGGAAGCTTTTACTTATGTTTTGCCTTGCTTAAGCTCTATTTTAAGTTGTTTTGGTCATGCATGCCTTGCTTTGTATAGCCATAGTGCAATCTTGCTCACTAGCTTTGAGTTTCCAAGTCACTAGCATGCATTGCTTGGGCTATTTTCATGATTTAACATCATTTGATATGTGATTTCAGAGCATGTTTCACTGTCATGCCCTCACATCTTTCACCCTTTCAATGCTTTGGCGGGTTGGTGCTATATGCCTTAAACATGAGCCAATATGTATGCCTTCTTGCCTAAGCTTTTGGGCTACCATTTCAGTGTGCTTTTGGTCTTATTTTGCCATGCTACAACTCTGATTTTTGTTGGTGAAGTCATCTCATGCTTAGTTTTGGTAGGTGTAGTGTAATCCTCCTCATTGGCCTTGCATACTCCATGCTTCATGCCTCTTATTCTAACATGTTTTTGGCCTTGATTTGACATGCTCTAGGAGTGTTTTGGATTGTCTTGGCCATATGGTTCATGTATTGCATAGCTGTAGTGCAATGGGCTTGACTAGCCTTGTGTTTTGATGTCTCTAGCATGCTTTGTTTGAGATGTTTGCTTACCATGACATTGTTTAACATGTTATTTCAGAGCATATAGCATTGCCATGTTCTCACTTCTTTCACTCTTTGAGTGCTTTCAAGAGTCATGCATTTGTGCCTCGCTTATGGCCTAACTTGTGTGCATGCATGCCTGGACTTGTGAGCTCCCATCTCAGCATGTTTTGGTCTTTGTTTTGACCTAATTGAGCTCTGTCTATGGTTGGTTCAATCATTTGTGCCATGTATTGCATGCCTCTTGTGTAGTCCCTTTTGGTAGCCTTGTGCCTTAGGCCCTCTTGCATGCTATACTTGTGTTGTTTGAATGGTTTGGCATCATTTCATACATGATTTTAGTGCAGATAGTGTAGCTACATTCTCACATTTTTCACTTCTTCATCATGTTTAAGAGTTGTGCTCTTATGATTAGTTGATGAGCCATTACATGAGCATGCATGTCTTGCCTTTTTGTGCCTAAGTTTTGGTGTGTTGGCCATTGTTTTGAAGCACTTAGGTCTGTCCATATTTGATTTAAGTCCATTGAGCATTATAGTACATGCCTCGTGTGCAACATGTTTCACTAGTTTTGATGCATTAGCTTTTAAACATGCCATGCATGCATTGCTTGCATGATAGGAATCTTATGTATGCCACTTGCATTTATAGGTTGATCATGTTGTATGTGTTACATTGTGTTTGGATCGGGCGTTGATCCAAACACGAGAGACGAGGGACGTTTCATAATTGAAGTGATGAAACGTGCCTGATTTCTCGGTCGCCGACCCTCTTGATCATGCATGATAGAGGTTAAGGTCCTTATGTGTTATTTATGCATTCATCGATATTGAATTGTGCAAACTTGGCTTCTCGGCCATCGTGCATTGCGATGCTCGGTTGGTGGCCCGAGAGTCGAGTACCGCACTCCCTTGAGCTTAAGAAATGATAGAGAGGGTGGTTGTGCACACATACCTTGCAAATACACTGCCGTGCCCCTTCTTGTTCTCTGTTGCAGCAAATTGGAGCTTGGCAGGATTTTCTGGTCGGCAGGATTTTCTGGTCGGTAGACCAGTAAAAGTGGCTGGCCGACCACTTTTTCTAGTCTGCAGCATGTGTAAGTGGTGTACAGGTGGTCTACAACACCATTAAGTGGTTGGCAGCCTTCCTGGAGGTCTCCATGATGGAGTAGAAGCTATCTGGAGGTTTGTGCAGTGTTCTAAAATCAAATGCAAACAGAGGCAAGTTGGGGCATAGTAATGGATTTCCGAACGAGGCGACCGAGCATTCATGCACTTCTCGCCCTGAGGCTCCTTTTAACTACTTTGCTTAGCTAGTTAACTATTTGGTTCTGTACTTAAGTAGTTAATGCACTTAGCTACTCATTTGTGTTTGTAATTAGTTAACTTGTTATTTAATCAGCTTCGTTTTGTAATAATTAGTTTAATTAGCTTAGATTAGCCAGTTAGCTTATTATTCGGACCCTCCGTCGAGAGGGCACAATTTTGTAATAAGGGTGCGTGTGTGTGTGCATGTCTTCCAATCCCATTTCTTTTTCCCTTTTACTTACCTGCTTTCAATGGTTAGTTTTAGGACATATTTCAATTAGCATTCTTATGCTTGCATGCATGCATCCATTCATCTGTCTTGCATGCACTAGGCTCGGCGCATTATACAAACTACATTGTATTTCAATACCAATTTGAATACATGTTATCAAGTTGCATTCACATGACATTTTAGATAGCCAAGCCTATTTTAGTTGCATTTTTGTATGTGTTGCATTAGGCATTGTGAACATAGCTAGGATCATGTATGGATTACTAACTAGCTTCTTTTTTGGCTCGGAGTACACAGTGAGTGTTTACGCTTTAGCATCCTTGCATGTGTGTAAGTGACTGCCATGTTTAGCATGCTTGCTATGAGGCTAATTGCATAGGTGTTTGATTGTATGAATGCCTGTGGGTGGAGGCTTGATTGCCTGAATTGGAATAACTCGATGATTGTGAGTTTTAAGCCCACTTGAAGTGGCAAAATCATGTTTTAAGCCCACTTGAGCGTGGCAAATCCGCGACTTAGCCTACTTGCGAGTAGCAACTTCAAACCATTTTCAAAAACAAACATGAGATGTTTTGTTCCAATCCACGTGATTGAGTCTATATTTGTATGTTGTGCGCCTCACATAGTAAGCTAGCTAATAAATCGGAATAAAAACACATGTGTTTTCAAAAACAACATATCATGTTAGTAGAGGCCAATGTTTGATCGGGTGAGTGGGGGTGCTCATTTCAAGATCTTCCCTTCTTGTACCCAAGTTCTCGAGCCGAGGCAACTTTGGTGATGATGGACATGTGGCCTTAGGCATGAGTCAGGGTTTCCTAAATTTCTGAAAATAAAATATTTAGGTGGCGACTCTAAAATCTGGCAAAACAGTCCATGTTTGGCGCTGTAGACGTCCCTGAATGTCCCGGGAGGGAATCCCGTTTTGTTCATTTGGGCTCACCACAGTTCGGACTCAAATTGTCACGGTTCTTAATATGACCTCACAATGTGCAATGTGAGATTGATAAATCACCAAAGAGTCCAAGTCCAGCAAATCGTTTTGGCAAACTGAATTTTTAGAAAGAAGTACCAAACATGGACTGCTTTGCCAGATACAAAGTCGCCACCTAAATATTTTTTATGGGGCAATTTAGGAAACCCTGACTCATTTGCCTAAGGCCACGTGTCCGTCATCACCAAAGTTGCCTCGGCTCGGGAACTTGGGTACGATTGGGGAAGGTCAGCTATGAGCACCCCTGCTCGCCCGATCAAAGATCGGCCTCTACTAACCATGATATTGAGTTTTGAAAACATTATGTGCTTGTATTCCGGTTATTAGCCTAGATTTACTACGTGATGCGCACAGCATACAAATATAGACCAGATCGCCTGAATTGGAACAAAACATCTCATGTTTGTTTTAAAAATGGTTTGCTTCTCGTAAGTAGGCTTAAAATGCAGATTTTGCCACTCTCGGGTGGGCTTAGAAAAGATGGTTTTGCCACTATCTAGTGGGCTTAAAACTCACAGTCAATGCATTATTCCAATTCAGATAATCTAACCTTCGCCCACAGGCATTCAAGCAGGTATATCATATAAGCACATAGCCACATGGTAAGCATGCTATCATGTTAACATTCACACTCATGGGAGATGCTAAAGCACAAATACTTACAGTGTACTCCGAGCCAAAACAAAGAACTTGTTACTAATCAAATGTATGATCCAAGTCCATGTTAGAATGGCTAATGCATCGCAGGTAAAATGCAACTAGAATAGGCTCGACTAATCTATGGATGGCATGTGAAATGCTACAGATGACATGTTGTAGACACCCCATTTTTGACCATCCTCAAGACTTGGACGTCACCATTTGAACACTCGGTGATCCTCCATATTCGTGTTCGTCTTGAGTTCTCGGAGGTCTCGGCCACGCGCCTTGCCTCAAGACCTCTCAACTCGACTGTTCTGTGTCTGGTTTTGCACCAAATACTTCTGTTTTGCTTTTGAGGGGCAGGGAATGGCTTGTGGGCCATCCCCACACATCACCGGCCATGGCTTGAGGCCACCGGCCAGTGTTTTGTTGCCATCGGCCATATATCTGGCCGGTCGGCACTCTTGATGGTCGGTCGACCATGTATTTTGCCATTTTGTCATTTTTGGCTGGCCGATCACTGTGTATCTGCTTTTGCAGATATTTTTATGCCAGCTGTGCTAGCTGGCATACACCTTGCACTCCCTCCATACACGTGTATGGAGGGATTTCACTCTTGCTTAGCTTATTTTGTAAGCTTTGCAAGAGTGATCCTCCATAAAGAGGAGGCTTCTCCCCCCTCCTCTAGGGTTACAAAAAGAGCTGAGGGGAGCTCTGGTTCTAGGGTTAGCATAGTGTATCTATTCTATCTCTATTTCTCCCTCTCTTTTGCTCTAAGTGTGTGTTTGTCCTTAGTTTTGAACTAGGACACCTACCATCACACCTTACCTTGGTTGCTGAGGCATTAGGGGGTTCTCCTTGAAGTTCTTGAGCTGGTTTGGAGCTAAGAAACCTGCTGGAGTGATCCTTGTGAAGAAGGTCTTCAAGGGTAAGATTCTTGCCCTTTTTACCCCATTTTTGCATAGTCTTTTTTCCTACCTTGCTAGCTATTTTAAGCTTAGTGTATAACATATAAAAGTCTTGTTTTTACTTGCTTAAAATAGTTGTTTCAGGTTTCTTTGAGCTTTGGGGTTGTTTGACCCCTCATAGACCTTGTTAGGCCCTATTTTTGTGCTATTTTGGTGAGCTCCGGGACTACCTTGTTTGGGCCTCCTCACCACTGAAATCTTGAGAGATTTCAGTGATGGGGATGGTGGTTTAAGGTCCCAAGAAGGAGAGGGTCATCCCCTCTCCTTGTTGCCTTCAAACTTGCCATTTTAAGCCTCATGTGTGAGCACCATTTTTGAATTCATGTTGGCCATGTTTCAGTAGGTATTTGGTAGTATTTTGCCATGTTTTACCTCTGTTTTAAGTTGGTTTAGACACACCATGCTTAGCTTGCATACTTGTCTTGTAATGCCATGAATTGCCTTAACATGCTTTGTGCTTTGAGCCTTGTGCCTAGAATGTTTTTGGCCTAGCTTTGTGAAGCTTTTATGCTTGTTTTAGCATGCTAAGGGTCTATTTTTGATCATTCGGGTCATCCATGCTTTGCTCTGTATAGCTACCATGTAATCCCCCTTGTATGCCTTGAGCATTGACCCCTCTAGCGTGCCATCCTTGCTTTGTTTTAGTGGTTTGGAACCACTTGCCATGCCATTTCAGTCTTTGTGGTGTGCTTGTATGTTTGCATTTGATGTCCCTTTAATGTGTTAAAAGGTTGTAGTCTTGTGCTCCATGTTTGGCCTCTTTTGTATGCTTCCATGTGTAGGCCACTTAGATGCTATCTAGGTGTGTTCTTAGCTTTGTTTAGGTCTGCCTTGGGACTATTCTAAGTCCTCTTAGCCTTGTGAGGCTTGGTTGGCATGGTCATGGTTTAAGCCCCCTTTGGGCTTGCCTTGAGTTTTGGGCATTATTGCATGCTATGCTTGTCTTGCTAAGTTGATTTGGCACCCTCTTCTAACATGATTTTCAGAGCTTTATATGCATGCTATTTGTCCATGATTATCTTCTTTTAAGTGTGATTAAAATTTTTCTCTTTGGTGCTTAAGTGTTGGTCCATTTGCATGCATATTTGTATGTACATTTGCACCTCATTTCCTTAGCATTTGGCCACTGTTTTGGGCCTAGTTGAGGGCTGCCCAAATTGGTTTAAGACCATCCTTCACATAATTGTTGCATGCCTTGCATACTTGTTTGCCTAGGTTGCATGCCTAATACACATTGTGTGTTTACATGTCTATGTTGCATACTAGCTCACATGCCTAGGCTGCATTGCATTGGCATGCATGCCTTGCCTCTTGATCAAGTGATAGAGGTTAGGCCTTATGTGTTGAATTGGTTTGCATTTCATTTGAAACCAAAATGCACAACTTGGCTTCTTGGGCCATCACGGATTGAAATGCGTAATTGGTGGTCCGAGAATCGAGTACCATACCCATTTGAGTCATAAACATGATAAAGAGTGTGGTTAGTGCAAACATTGCTTGAAATGCATTGCCATGCCATGTTTTGCCCTCTACTCCTGTCAAAACATGTTTGGTCGGTCGACTACATCAAGTGCCGATCGACCAATGATGGATGGCCGATAGCCCCATTGATGGTCGATGACCACCCTACCATGGCCAGTGATGATTCCTTACAGCCGGTGGCATTCCCCAGTGTTCATAAGGTGTACTTTGGGACTTGTGTAGTTCTCAGAGGAGCAGAGCAGGGTAAACAGAGGCAGCTTGTGCATGGCGACGGATTTCCGAGCAAATCCGAGCACGCATTGGACCCTCTTCTCGAGGCCTTTTATTGCTTTCTTAGCTTAGTTAATTTGCTTAACTAGTTAAGTGGTCTGTAATATTTAATTATCTTGTAGGTTAATTAATTTGTGTATTCTTTTGGTCCCTCCGTGCGAGGGCGAATTTGTAATAAGTGTGGGTCCGTGTGTGCATGTCTTCCAACCCCCACTTTTTTCTCTCTTTTACTTTCCTGCTTTGATGGTTTGTATTAGGGCATGTTTAATTTAGCACACCTCATGCTATGCATGCGTGCATCATTCATCAGTCTTGCATGCACCGGGCTCGGCACATCGTGCTAACCGCATATAGTATTTCAATTCCAAACTTGAATATGTGCATCGAGTTGTCGCATTTCACATGACATCCTTAGATTAGCCGAGCCTGTTCTAATGACATCCTGTATGCGATGCATTAGCCATTTGTTAACATGAACTAGGATCACTCATGATTACTAACTAGTTTCTTGTTTTGACTCGGAGTACTAGGTAAGTTTTTATGCTTTAGCATCTCGCATGAGTGTGAATGTTAACATGATAGCATGCTTACCATGTGGCTACATGCTTAGGTGATATAAACTGCGTGAATGCTTGTGGGTGAAGGTTGGATTGTTTGAGTTGGAACAACTCGTTGAAATCCGTGTTTTAGCCTACCTGCGAGTAGCAAATTTCAAACCACTTTCCAAACAAACGGATATGCGATGCTTTGTTCCAAATTAGGCGATCTAGTCTATACTTTTGTGTTGTGCGCATCACATAGTAAGATTAGGCTAATAATCGGAATAAGAACACATAACGTTTTCAAAAATCAATATCATCGTTAGTAGAGGCCGATCTTCGAATCGGGCGAGAGGGGGTGCTCATAGCTGACCTTCCCCAATCGTACCCGAGTTCCCGAGCCGAGGCAACTTTGGTGATGACGGACACGTGGCCTTAGGCAAACGAGTCAGGGTTTCCTAAATTCCCCCAAAATAAAATATTTGGGTGGTGACTCTGTATCTGGCAAAGCAGTCCATGTTTGGCACTTCTTTTCTAAAAATCTGTTTTCTTAAAACGATTGGCTGGATTTGGACTCTTTGGTTCAGATTAAGAACCGTGACAATTTGAGTCCGAACTGTAGTGAGCCCCAAATGAACGAAACGGGATTTCCCTCCCGGGACGTTCTGGGACGTCTACAGTTTTTGGCGACTCCACTGGGGAGTTAGAGAACTTGACTCGAACTCATGATATCTTGTTTTGATCACCCTTATGTGTCTCTTTGCATTGCATTTGCATTGGTGTGCCTACGGCACCATGTTTGCCGTCTGCTATACCTGAGCGGTTAGCCTGAGGCTGCGTGCCATAAGGCTGATCGATTACGGGCTCTGCCACGATGGGAACACAAACCCCGGTTTTACCGGGGCACCCTTTTGACCATTCGACCTAGCGCATATTCGAAATCCATAGTGACCATTCCAAGCTAGGGCAGGTTGCTACCCGATTATAGGTTGTTTGAAACCGCTACGTGCGCAATGAAACCCTAGCTCCTGATAAAATAGGACAGGGAAACCCTACCCCAAAATAGGGGTGTTTTGGCTCTCACTTATCCGTTATGTGCTTTTAGAGTGTATCTCTACAGGGAATGCATATATCAGTTCGCAAGTCTGAGTGTCAGGCCTGAGGGCATCGGTATTAGTGTTTTGGGGAATCAGTTATATCTACGGGTATCGGACTCAGTTTTGGGGTAGTGATTTTGGGGAACAGTGATCAGTAGTAGAGTACAGTTATTCAGCTATGCTTATGTCTGTTCTGATTGGGCCGAAATGCTACGTGTTTTCTCTTTCAGTTCAGAGATTCAGTACAGAATAGCCGATATTCTCCTTCGCTGAGGCAAGGCAGATATCTGATTCGATAATCACCGTTCAGTTCAGCGAACTTATGATGACGCAAAGTTCAGAGGAAATTGTGGTTATGGCAACCGCACTAGGCTAAGGAATCATCTTGCAGGATGAGGCCAATATTGATGTACCACACCCGCCCAGGTCGCCTGCTGCGGACCCGATCTGGACACTCCAGTTGTATCAAGCTCGTGAGCCCACCACGTTCGAGTTGATGGGGGATGATTGGTGACCTTCAGAGGTCAGTGGCTGATCTCACCTACGGAATGTCGGCTTCGCCACCAGCTGCATCGTATGCTGGGAATTTTGTACTGCAGGAGCCCCCGCTATTGGGACGGATTGTGATCGAGCTCAGCCAACCTGAGGTTGCCTCGAGCTACAGCAATGACATGTCAACAACAACCGGGTTTCGCTCTGATATAGCAACTCAAACGCTCGATCAGGCTGAGGCTAGAGGTAAGAACAAAGTGGGAACAGATGCTGATCTCGTTGAACAACTGTTGTGGGCAGTCGAAGCTTTGAAAGCCGAGGGGTTCAATAAGCAGCAGGTATTCGCAGTTGTGGCTAAGACTGTGGATGATGCTTTCCCCACTCCAACCGAGGGCGGTTCAAGCCAGGCGAAAAATCGGGATAGGCCCCATCATGCCAGAACAGTTCCTTTCACTCCCAACCCTATCCCTGGGAAAGATCAGAAAGCCAAGGCAGTGCCTGCCGACCCTTTCGCTAGTGCGTCTAGCAAAAATCCACAAACTTCAAAGTACCTACCTCGAGGGCACAGAGTCTTTCATGCCCTCTACATGCCTTTGTCTAGGGCATTTCTAATTTTGGCTAAAAAGGGGCATCTTAAACCCCTTGAGCCTCGGCCTCTCCCTGCTCATCTTCCACCGGGTCATGATGCTACCCAGTACTGCGTGTAACACCAGCAAACCGGTTACAGCACCGATAACTGCTTCCGCCTTCACCATGAAGTACAGGATTTGATTGACAATGAGGTCATCCTCCCACCTACCTCAGCAAAGTCTGTCACCACTAGCTATTGGATTTCGAGGATGCTACAAGTATGTGATCAGGGGTTGGACCACCTATGGATGACACTCGGTTTATTTCAAGATGTGGCGTTTGGCGCTCACTTTTTTTGAGCATCTGCGAGTGCTAATTTTGTAATTTCTGGCTTGGGTGTCGAGTCAGTTCTTTGTTTTGTTTTCAGTCTGTCTCTTTGTTTTGAGTCAGTCTTTTTGCTTAAGGGTCTGTCTTGTCGTATCGAGTTAGTCCTATTATATAGAATGTCAGGTGATTCCGGGGTTGTTGCCTCGAACACCGTTTTGTTATGTAATTATCCTTTTGCTTTCTTTTTGAGTCTGTCTCTGCTGTGGAGCCAGTTGCAACCAGGAAATTTGAATGAAACAGCTGCGGTTATCATGATTCCGTGCTTACGGCTACTTTGAGCTAGTTGTGCCAGAAGATTTGAATGAAATGGCAGTCCGTCTCACTTACTCTTCTGCACCCTAAAATCATTGCATTAACCTAAGTTTTTTCAAAACTTTTTTAACACTGTGGTGATGAAAACGAAGAGGGAGGAATTCCTCGGGTTTTGCAAAATTTGATCAATTGAGAGAAAGAAAGGCATGCTAAGTCCTTAATGAATGAAATCATGTTTGTTAACATGAGTACTGAGAAGGACCCTGGCTTGATCCAAATTGGTTCCACACTATCTTCAGTGCGAGCGATTTGTCACTTTCTTAAAAACTTTCAAAAACAAAATGTTTTGCGCAGTCCTGCGAAGACTTGTGTGGAATCACTCTTGAGATTGTGCAGCTTAGGATCGCTCTCAGCCTCGAGACTTGAACCCTTGCTTTCAAACCTTGGACCTTGGGTTCAGACTGTTCAACGATCAACCGCAATGTAAGGCCTGTGTGGCCAGATTTGAAGCAGCCCCGAACAAGAGGTGCCAAAGCCAGATCAAGAATATTAGACCTCATCAGAAGAAGCTTGCAAACACCCCTCGAACTAGGGGCTAAAAATGTCCGATGCGCTCGAAGAGCCGAAGATGGGTCCTTCTGCAAATCAATACAACAGCCATTCTCTTGGATACGGATGGCTTCAAAACCCTAAAACCATTTGGCATGGACTTGTTACACTTTTACCCTTTGAGAGGCTCGCTGGGCCGAAAACCCGGAAGGGTGACCCAGGCAAAAGTTAGAGCAAGAGAAAAATACAAAAGAAAAGAAAAAAAAAAGAAATATATAGAAAAGACAAAAAATGCAAAAAGAAAAGAAAGAAGAAAATAAAAAAAATGCAAAAAAAAAAAAGAAGAAGAAAAAAGGAAAAGAATTGAAAAGAAAAGAAAAACAAAGCTCGCAAGGTTGAAAACCCGCAACGGGTGGCCTTGGCAAAAGTTAGAGCGTAGAAGGAGAGGTTAAATACCCGAGCGTACCTTAACCGGAACTACGTAAGGCTTGATTCCCATGTTTGGGATACGTAGGCAACTTCATCCTGAAGTCCAGCCACCAACACTTTCAAAGTGACTGTGTCCATATATTGGTTTTGACCATCTTCGTCTTCTCTGTATCCGAGAGTTCGGTTACGATCATCACTAATGAGGACTGTTTACAGTATGCTGCGGCATTATCCAGACAAGGGGCAACGTTCCATTGCCATGAGTCGCCATTCAAACCAGGGGCAACTTTCCGTTGCCGTGCAGTGCCATCCGGGCAAGGGGCGATTTTCCATTGCCTCTGATCTGAGGTTATGCATCTCGAGAGTAAGTTCTGCGCTCGTTGAGCAGTGACCATTTGCAAAAATAGTTTTTGAGAATTTTTACTGAGGTTGACCATTTTCTCGAAAATTGTTCCATTTTCCAAAACTGGACCATTTTCTTGGACCCAAAAAAGGAAAATTTTCAGTGCTCATGGCCTGACTGGCATGATGTAGACACCCCATTTTTGACCGCCCTCAAGACTTGGGCATTACTGATGGTTTGCTCGGTGTTGAGAGATGTGCAGGGCACAGGTTCAGTTTCTTCGGCAAGAAGAGAGGCAAATCTTTCAAAAGCACCTCGCTTAGAGGTTTGAAGTTGAAGAAAAGAGGAGAGAGGGAAGAAAACAAGTTGAAGAAGAAGATCGGCAGAGATCCGGGTAGAAGGGAGTCGAGCAGCCCTCGCTGACTCAGGCTTATTCAATTGCATACTTGGAGTTAAGCTATGAGGCCACCATCGTTGGAAAGAAGACTTCCGGGGCTTCACTTTGCACTCAAGAATCTCCTAGAGCCGAGTCCGGGTGGAGGAGATATGATTGGTTGAAGCTGGGCATCATCCCGGTTGGATCGAGTCTGCGCGGCTTTACGGAAAAGGGTATAACATTTTGCACAGGAGGAATTTTGATGCAAGGTTTGCGCCATTGGAAAGATAACTTCTGGGGCTTCAATTTTCATACCAACCGGAAATTTTTTGACCACGGAATCATATATTGGCACTATATTTAGCCGACCGGCAGAAAATAGTGCCGACCGGCACTTTATTTTGGCCGACGATCAAATTTTCTGGCCGGTTTGCACCCTTTGCACCCTCCAAGCCTAGTGCATACCAGCTATGCCAGCTGGGATGCACAGAACCAGCTCCACGTGTATATATGTAGCCATTTTGCACCCTTGTGAGCCCTTTGAACCCTCTAAGCTTCTAGAAGGTGACCCTTTGGCCAAAGCTTCTTGGAGAAGCTTGGCCAGCTGTCTTAGCTTCTCCAAGAAGCCTAGACTCTTTTGCACCCCCCCTTTGAACCTTTCTCTTTGCTTAGCCCTTAAGATAAGTGCTTTCCTTGCCTTATATAAGCACCATTCCTTCTCCTTTGTCTAAGGTTGGAAACTTTGGAACAAAAAACCAGAGAAATATATGTATATCTGATATATACATATACATTCCTCCATCTCTCACTATATCTCTCTCATTCCACCTCCAAACACCCTTGTTCTTGGGCCATTCCTTCACCAACCCATAGCACAACACCACCACTTCGATTTCCAGCATTTGGGAGGTCATTTTCAGAGCTTAGGAGCACCAAAACTTGGTCCAAGAGGTGCTGGTTTGTTGGTCTACAAGGGTAAGCACACTTTTCCCCAAAACTAGCATTTTCTTGGTTCATATCTAAGCCATAGTTGCATGTATTTTTGAGCTTCGATGTAAACTACAAAGAGGCTTATTTTGAGCCCTTCTTCAACATTGAAGAAGGTCTCAACCTTGTTTGAGCCCTTCATGATGCACTTGCTTCAATATCATCTTGTATGTCAATATCTTGCATGCTATTTCGAGCTCATGTGTGATCTGTTTCTGAGCCTGATGTAAACTGTGAGTGGGCCTATTTTGAGCCCCTCTTCAACATTGAAGAAGGGCTCAACCATGTTTGGCCTCTCTATCTTGCACTTGTTTCATAATCTCTTCTATTTACCGTAATTTTGCATGCTTCGTTAGCCTATCTTGCTTCTGTTTTTGTGGCTGGTCATAAACTGGAAATGTGCTTGTTTTGCCATGTATAAGGTCTGTCCTAGGTTGTTTGGGTCAATCTTGGCATGCTTTGTATACCCCCTTTGCATTGTAGCTTGTATGCTTCAAGTAGGTGCATGTGTAGGATGCATTGCCTCCATGATTTCAAGGGTTTGGAACCCTCTTACATGCTATTTCAGACCCTAATCCATGCTCACATGTTCATTTTTGTCATCTCTTTCATGCTTTAAGGGTGTGTCCTTTTATGCATTCAAGGGTGCCATGTGCATGCTTGTGTGTTTAGAGCTTTTAGGATGCCGTGAGTGTGAGTTTTGGGTGTATTTTCACATGCTGAAAACCTGTTTTTGGTTGCTTGAGTCTTGCCATGATTGGTCTTGTCAAGTGTGGTTCAAAGCCTCATTACCTTGTTTCAAGCACTTGGGCTATTTGCATGCTTTGTTTGGTCTTGTTTAGCTTGGTTTGGCACCATGTTTTGCATGATTTCAGAGCTTTATAATGCATGCTAGTTGTTCATGTTTAGCTTCCTTTAAATGTGCTTAAAGCTTGCTTCATTATGCCTAAGTGTTGGTACCTTTGCATGTGTATGTGTGCATATGTGTTTGGCCTTCACTTCCTTGGTTGTGGCCACTGTTTTAGGCCTAATTGGAGCTGTCTAATTCATGTGTAAGACCATCTTTTGCTTAGTTGTATGCTCACCTTACACGTTGGTACATTGTCCATGCCCATGCTTGCATGCTTGCCCTCATGATCATGTTGCATAGTAGCTAACATGCCTAGGATACATTGTACTTTGCATGCATACCTTGTCCCTTGATTTGGTGATGGGGATTAGGCTCCTTGATTTGCTTGGTTTGCATTGCATTTGATATCAAAGTGCACAAATTAGTTCTTTGGGCCATCATGCATGGAAATGCGTGATTGGTGGCCCGGGAATCGAGGTACATGCCCCTTTGAGTCACAAACATGATAAGGGACTTGTTTGGTGCATACATGTGCTTGAATTCCATGCCATACACTGCTTGCCCTTTTGCTGCTGTCAACTGCAGGTTTTGCAGGAATATACTGCCGACCGGCAGTATAGAGTGCCGACCGGCCATTGGTGAATGGCCGATAGCTTGTTCAGTGGCCGGTGACCATCTCCTTCGGCCGGTGGACATTCTATTCAGCCGGTGATGATCCTCAGTGTGTAGGGAGCATGTTCTGAGACTTTGGCAGTTTTCTAGAGAAGCAGGGCAGTAAAAGCAGAGGCAACAGTGGCATGGTGCGGGTTTCTGAGCAAGGCGGACTTGAGCATACATCATTCGCGCATCCCGAGGCGGAGGCTGTGGCCATCTCTTCTTTGCATTTAATTTAATTAGATTAGAGGTCTTGTAATAATTTATTCGTTTATTTTTCTTGGACTGTATTATTATTTTGGTCCCTCCGAGTGAGGGCGAATCTGTAATAAGTGTGTGTGAGTGGTGTGCATGTCTTCCAACCCCCACTTCTTTCTCCCTTTTATTTACCTGCTTATGATGGTAGATTAGGGCATATTTATTTTAGCATACCTTATGCTATGCATGCGTGCATCCATGCATTTGTTGACATGCATTGGGCTCGGTACATCATACAAACTGCATCGTACTTTCAATTCCAAATTGAATACGTGATAGTTGTAGCATTTCACATGCCATATCTAGGATAGCCGAGCCTGGCTAGATTACATCTTTGCATGTGTTGCATTAGACATTTCAGTATGCTTAGGTCCATGCATGGATTTCTAATAAGCTTCTGTTTTGGCTTGGAGTACTAGGTGAGTTTTTATGCTTTAGCATCCTTGCATGTGTGTGAGTATTGCCATAACAGCATGATTACCATGAGGCTAGCTGCTTATGTGATATAACTGCTTGAATGCCTGTGGGTGGAGGTCAAATTACTTAAATTGGGATAATGCATTAAAACTGTGAGTTTTAAGCCCACTAGATAGTGGCAAAACCATCTTTTTCTAAAGCCCGCTTGAGAGTGGCAAAACCTGCATTTTAGCCTACTTGCGAGTAGCAAACCATTTTCAAAACAAACATGTAATGTTTTGTTCCAATTTAGGCGATTTGGTCTATACTTGTTTGCTGTGCGCATAACATAGTAATTCTAGGCTAATAACCGGAATAAGAACACATAATGTTTTCAAAATTGGATATCATGGTTAGTAGAGGCCGGTCTTCGGACCGGGCGAGAGGGGGTGCTCATAGCTGACCTTCCCCGATCGTACCCAAGCTCCCGAGCCAAGATCACTTTGGTGATGACGGACACGTGGCCTTCGGCACCGAGTCAGGGTTTCCTAAATTTCCCATTTTAAAAACATTTAGGTGGCGACTCTGTAATCTGGCAAAGCAGTCCATGTTTGGCACTTCTTTTCAAAAATCAGTTTTTCTTCAAAACGATTTGCCAGAGTTGGACTCTTTGGTTCAGATTTAGAACCGTGACACAAAAAAGAGTCCGAGCTGTAGCGAGGTCCCACGCGGGCGTTGTTACAATTTCTGGCGACTCTGCTGGGGATTTTAGAGAGCTTGACTCGAACTCGTGATATCCTGTTTTGACTGCACATATGTGTTTCTTTGCATTGCATGTGCATTGGTGCGCCTAGGACGCCGTGTTGGCCATCTGCTATTCCTGAGCGGTTTGCCGGAGGCTTGTCTTTTCAAGGCATGCCCGTAAGGCTGACCGGTTGCGGGCTCTGCCAGTATGGGAACACAAACCCCAGTTTTACCGGGGCACCCTTTTCGACCATTCGACCTAGTGCATATTCGAATCCATAGTGACCATTCCAAACTAGGACAGGTTGCTTACCCGATATAGGTTGTTTGAAACCGCTGTGTGCGTAGTGAAACCCTAGCTCCTGACAAAATAGGACAGGGAAACCCTACCCCAACATAGGGGTGTTTTGGCTCTGCTTTACGTGCTATGTGCTTTTAGAGTGTATCTCTACAGGGAGTGCATATACCAGTTTACAAGTTTGGGTATCTGGCCTGCGAGCACCAGTATCAGTATTTTGAGAATCAGTTATATCTGCGGGTATCAGATTCAGATTTGGGGCAGTGATTTCAGGGAACAGTGATCAGTAATAGAATACAGTCATTCAGCTTTGCTCGTATCCATTCCAGTGAAGTTGAGCTGAGATGCTGTCTGTTTTCTCTTTTGCTAGGGTAGTCCTGGAACTATAGCTTCAGAAGGCTCCACTATCCCCCAGGTACATTGGATTTGATAGACTTTGTCAGGTCAGAGACTCGGTTCAAGGGTAATCAAGGCCAGAGAAGGCTAGTCAGGCACAGACCATCAGTACCACAGCTACCAGATCAGTGATCTTTGAGCAGTTGGGTGGAGATTTCCGAACTTACAGCAGGCACAGATATACCGGTTGCTCAGTTAGACCAGGGCAATATGTCGAGTCTGGCAGAGATGGTGCGCCAACTCCAGAATAGTATGAAAGCCATGCAGCAAGACGCTGTTCATCAAGCAGAATTCGCCAAGCAACAAGCTGTGGTTATAGCCCAACAGACAGAGACAATTGCTAGGCTAGAGCAGCAAACCGGAGCATCTGCTTCACAACAAGTTCCTCCCCCAGCAGGAGCTCCAGCACCTGGGGAGGCACCCAATGTCCAGGAAGATACGGACATTCCGATAGGGCCGGACCCCACAGCATTGAAAGTGAGCAAGCTTGAGAAATTGTTCAAAAAGTCTCAGGGGACCCACTCTATTCCTGATATAGAGGGTGGTTATACCGACTCAATGGTGACATTACCAGATCAATTCAAGATGCCACATATCGATCGATTCGATGGCTCTGGAGACCCAATGGTGCACCTCCACTTGTTTTCTGACATTCTGAGACCAATGTGTTTGACCACAGCCCAGAAATTGTCACTATTCGGCCGAACCCTGTCTGGGATAGCCGCAATCTGGTATTCGAAATTGGAGAACTCTGTGAAACAGAACTGGGAAGAGATGGCTGAGGCCTTCAGTAATCAATACTCCTACAACACACAGATTGAGGTCACCACACGTGATCTTGAAGCCACCCGCCAAGGGCCAAATGAGGGTTTCTCAAAGTTTGTAACGAGATGGAGAGCGAAGGCCTCAATGATGACTACAAAACTTCCGACAAAGATCAGATCAGGATGATTGTTCAGAATCTGCATGGCAAGTTGCTGCAAAAGATGGTCGTTCTACCTCTGTTTACCTTTTCAGCCCTTCATGAAATGGGGGTTCAAATTGAGGATGCCATCAAACAAGGGATCTTTGCAGAAGACAATGAGCCTTTGAAGAGGAATGTTGCTCGCAGTCCCAATGCTACTACTGATGGTAGCACAGCTGCGAAATGCTCAGAAGTAGGCACTATCACCACCTCCCTCAATGGCCAAAAACCAACCACTTCAACTCAGCCCCAAGCTCGAAAATTCCATCCTCTTTACATGAGTCTCTCTCAAGCTTTGAAAAAGCTGCGAGAAGAAGGGCACCTAGAACTCCTAGAACCCCAACCCCTTCCAAATCCACTCCCAGCCAGACATAACCCTTCCAAGTACTGTATGTACCATCAGCAGCGCGGTCATGACACCGACCGTTGCTACCGCCTTCGTCATGAGATCCAAAATCTCATTGACAACCAAACGATAGCTCCACCTTCAGACCCCAATGACCAAATACCTCATCCGCATCTCAATCTAATCCACACACTGGCCGTCCCTTACGACCCCAGTGTATATATCACCCCAGCCCATTTGCCCAAACCGAAGGTGTTTATCCCGGAAAGCATCGACTTATGCATGATGGGTGCATATGAACCCCAATCACCTCAAACCTATGAACCCACTACTTTTGAGCTAATGAGGCTGATCGAAGATCTTCAGAGAACTGTGGCAGATTTAACCTTTGAGGTTTTGGCCCCATCATCGACCATATCACGCACCAGGGAGTTCGTGTCTAAAGGCTCCCCAACCTTGGGACAGGTTGCATTGGAAGAAAGCCAATCCCTTAACAAAGTGGAAGCAAGGGGAAAGAACAAGGTAGGGGCAGGCATTAGTCCCCATGAACATCTTCAGTTGGCTGTTGAGGCTTTGAAAGCCGAAGGACTGAACGAAGAGCAAGTCCTCGCAGTTATGGCAAAGACTGTGGATGACACTTTCGCCACTCAGAATGAGAGCAGTCTGAATCGAAGGGCAAGCCGGAAGAAGCGCCTTTGTACCAGGAATGTTCCTTTCAGCTCTAACCCTATTCCCGGGAAAGATCAGCAAACCCGGCCAACACCTGCCGACCCCTTTGTTGGCCCTTCTTCTCCAAACCCCTGAACTTCGGACTATCTACCTCGGGGCCAGAGGGTGTTCGCACCACTGTACATGTCTCTATCAGCGGCCTTGAGGGTCTTGATTAGAGAGGGGGATCTAAAACCCTTGGAGCCGCGACCACTGCCAAATAAACTCCCTCCCTCCCATGATCCGGCCAAGTACTGTGCCTTCTATCAACAAGTTGGCCACGACACTGATAGTTGTTACCGTCTTCGCCATGAAATACAGGATCTGATTGATAACAAGGTCATCATCGCGCCAGGTCCTGCAAAGTCTATCGGCACTAGATCAGTGAACTTGGGGATAATGTGATGTGATCAGGAGATGAACCACCTGCGGGCGGCGTTCCGTTTACTTCAGATGTGGTGGACGGCATGCACTGTTTTGAGCAATGTACAAATGCTGTTAATTTTGCTTTCTGACTTGGGCATTGGGTCAGTCTCGTCTTTTTGTATTGAGTCAGTCTTTTCATACTGAGTCAGTCGGGTCTGTCTTGTTGTATCGAGTCAGTCCTGTTTTGTCAGAGTCGGGTGATTTCGGGGGAGTTACCTCGGACATCACTTGCTGGTTTTGCGTCTGTCTTTTCATTTTGTTCTGAGTCTGTTTCTGCCAGGGAATCAGTTATGCCAACAGGTTTTGAATGGAACAGCAGTGATTTTCACACTCTTGTGTTTGCTTCTGCCGTGTGCTAGTTGTGCCAGAATTTCTAAATGAGATGACAGTATTTGACTAAGAGTTCTGTCTTTTCTGTGCCTTGAAGTCGTTGTAATGACCTGAGTTTTTCAAAACCTTCTGAACACTACGGTGAAAACAAAGAGGAAAGAATTCCTCGGGATTTGCAAAAACTTGATCAATTGAGAGAAAGAGAGGCGTGCTAAGCCCTTAATGAATGAAATCATGCTTGTTAGTGTGAGTACTGAGAAGGATCCTGGCTTGATCCAGATTGGTCATACACTGTCTTCAGCGCGAGCGATTTGTCGCTTTCTTAAAAACTTTAAAAAAAAATGTTTTGCGCGGTTCTGCGAAGACATGTGTGGAATCGCTCTTGAGATTGTGCAGCTTAGGATCGCTCTTAGCCTCGAGACTTGAGTCCTTGCCTTCAAACCTTGAACTTGCATTCAGAATGTTCAACGGTCAACCGCAATGTGGGGCCTGTGTGGCCAGATTTGAAGCAGCCCTCGAGCAAGAGGCACCGAAGTCAGATCAAGAAGCTTGCAAAGCTAGATTAGAAGCACCCCTCGAACTAGGGGCCAAAAATATCCGATGTGCTCGAAGAGCCAAAGGTGGATCTTTCTGCAAATCAATACAACAGCCACTCTCCTGGATACAGAGGGCTTCAATCTCAAAACCATTTGGCATGGACTTGTTACACTTTTACCCTTTGAGAGGCTCACTGGGCCGAAAACCCGGAAGGGCGACCAGGGAAAAGTTAGAGCAAAGAAAAGAATGAAAAAAAGAAAAAAGAGAAAAAATGCAAAGATACAAAAATGCAAAAAGAAAAGAAAAGAAAAATGCAAAAAAAAAAGAAGAAGAAAAAGAAATGAAAATGAAAAGAACAGAAAGAAAAGAAAGAAGAACAAAGCTCGCAAGGTCGAAAACCTGCATCGGGCGCCTTGGCAAAAGTTAGAGCATAAAAGGAGAGGTTAAATACCCGAGTGTACCTTAACCCCGAACTACGTAAGGCTTGATTCCCATGTTTGGGATACGTAGGCAACTTCATTCTGAAGTCCAGCCATAAACATTTCTAATTCAATTGTGTCCATGTGATGGTTTTGATCATCTTTGCCTCCTCTGTATCCGAGAGTATGGTTGTGTTCGTCGCTCTGAGGAGTGACTACAAGTACGCTGCGATGCTATCCAAACAAGGCGCAACTTTCCGTTGCCATTCAAAACGTCGCGGTGTCACTTCAAACAAGGGGCAACTTTCCGTTGCCATGCAGTGTCCTTCAGACAAGGGGCAATTTTCCATTGCTTATGGATCCGAGGTTGCGCATCTCAAGAGTTGGTTCCGTGCTTGTTGAGCATTGGCCGTTTGCAAAAATAGTTTTTGAGAATTTTTACTGAGGTTGACTAATTCTCTCGAAAATTATTCCATCTTTTCCAAAACTGGACCATTTTCTTGGACCCAAAAAAGGAAAATTTTCAGTGCTCATAGCCTGACTTGCATGATTTTAAATCAAAAAGTTGAACAAGCATGTTAATCTAACTTTCATGTTGGTCAAAATTGTTTTAAAACCAAAAAAAAATGGTCAAAATAATGAACTAGGGGCACAGTTGAGTCAGCCTTCCTGTCTTGTCCCCGTCGCCAGCATACTTGCTAGAAAGGGCACAATTGAAGTCAACAACAAAGGGCTGAAGGCTCTCTCATCCTCCAAGCAACGAGGTATCAAGCCAAGTGCGAGACACGAGCTAGAATAGGACAAGATGTTCCACTCCCTCATCTGGACAGATCTAACCACGTCCAAACTCCCCAGCAGGGCATCATCAACCGATGTTAGCTGCAGATTTGCTACACACCTAGTTGTAGCACAACCCCTCTGTGGGAGAAACTCACTGTTGTGAACAAGAGTCTGGTAGAATACCAGGGGCAAGAGCCCACGATTCCCAGCTTATCCATCAACCACCCGGGGGAGGGATTGAAAATGAGAGATTGAAGAATAGAGAGATGTGCGATGAGAGAAAAAGTGAGAAAAGGGGTTTTGTGAGAAAAACCGAGCTTGAGGGCTGAGTGATGTGAGAATCACAAATGAGAAAGGGTGGGAAATAATACCCGGTGAAACAGGCTCCTTGTGCACATTTGAGTCTTGTGTTTTGTTTTGTCTATCTTGATTCTTGTTTTGAGTCATTTTGAGTGTCAATAGATGTGTTTAGGTTGTTTACCTTTTTGTTTTCCGTTGTTGAGTCGTGGTGCGCTGTGTTCAGTCGTAGGCTCAATACCCAGTTGAAGACTTATTTTCAACTTCAATTTCAAAATAAAATCGTCTTGTGCTCAGAGTGCTGTGCCATTCTCCACATTTGTGCAATATAGAATTTGTTCTTTCATAAAACCGCAGGGTTCAACCCAGGTCATATGAGAACAGTAAAACCAGGACCTATCTGAAGCTATATGGTTCCGAACTGCAAAGCTAAAGCAAAAGAGGGAAAATTGAAGCATCTGAGTGTGTTTCACCTTCAGCAAATTCCGTGATTGTACTCCGGATGTACCTCTTCAGGCCTTGTCAATACTACCGAAGTATGAGTGCGCCTCTACCTCAAGTGTAAGCCTGCTTCAAGTCAGAACGGCAATTAAAGCAGCAGCAGATGTTATCTCTTGCCGATATGAACAGGGTGTACCCTTTTCGAACTAAGTGTGTTGCAAAACCCTCTGAGAGGTAAATCGGAGACACCAGAGTACAGGTTTGGTACCCCCCTATTGCATAGAATGTGGACTTTCATATCCACTGATGTTGCATGCGTGCCGCGCATCGTTATGATTTCTGCATAGAATATGCTTGCTTTCGATTCCATATAGAATACCCTTTGTTTTCAATGTTGCATAGGATATGCCTGTCTCATGCATAGAAAATGCATTCTTCCATACTTGCATAGAACATGCATTTTATCGCACTTTCTTGTGCATTTTATCTCACTCGCACTATCTTGTGCACTTACTCTTTGTATCTCACTTGCATTGTCATGTGCATCTTGTGGTTGTAAATCACCCGCGCTGTTTAGCGTATCGCACTGTCTAGTGCATTTCAAATCACTCGCGCTGTTTAGCGTATCGCACTGTGTAGTGCATTTCAAATCACTCGCGCTGTTTAGCGTATCGCACTGTTTAGTGCATTTCAAAATCACTCGCACTGTTTAGCGTATCGCACTGTCTAGTGCATTTCAAATTACTCGCGCTGTTTAGCGTATTGCACTGTCTAGTGCATTTCAAATCACTCGCGCTGTTTAGCGTATCGCACTGTTTAGTGCATTTCAAAATCAGTCGCGCTGTTTAGCGTATCGCACTGTTTAGTGCATTTCAAAATCATTCGCGCTGTTTAGCGTATCGCACTGTTCTGTGCATCACATCATCGCGCTATCTTGCGCACCTCCATCGCACTGTCTTGTGCATTACATTTCATTCGCGCTATTTTGCGCATCGCGCTATTTTGTGCATCTCATTGCATTTTGCATTACATCTTGTTCGCGCTATTTTGCGCATCGCGCTATCTTGCGCACCCTACCTGTTTGCATTTGGCATGCATTCATTGTTCGCGCTATTTTGCGCATCGCACTATCTTGTGCACTCGCGTTGTCTAACGCATCGCGCTGTTTAGCGCATCACACTATCTTGTGTATTCGCACTGTCTTGTGCACTCGCGTTGTCTAACGCATCGCGCTATTTTGCGCACCTCCATCGCACTGTCTTGTGCACTCGCGTTGTCTAACGCATCGCGCTGTTTAGCACATCGCACTATCTTGTGCACTCGCGTTGTCTAACGCATCGCGCTGTTTAGCACATCGCACTATCTTGTGCATTGTATTATTCGCACTATCTTGTGCACTCGCGTTGTCTAACGTATCGCGCTGTTTAGCGCATCGCACTGTCTTGTGCACTCGCGTTGTCTAACGCATCGCGCTGTTTAGTGCATCGCACTATCTTGTGCATTGTATCATTCGCGCTATTTTGCGCACTTTACCTGGTTACATTTTGCATGCATTCATTGTTCGCGTTTTTTTTGCGCATCGCGCTATCTTGCGCACCTTATCTGTATCGCACTGTTTTGTGCATTCACCCTGCTCATGCTATTTTGTACACCTTTAGTATCGCACTATTTTGTGCATCTGTTTAGCACTGTTTTGTGCATTCACTCTGCATCGCACTGTTTTGTGCACCTTACTTGCATTTTGCATCCATTTTATCGCACTGTCTTGTGCATTACACTTCACTCGCGCTATTTTGCGCTTCGCACTGTTTTGTGCACTTTATTTGTCAAAACCGGCTTCGCGAAAGCGTATAAGTCCAATTTTCAAAAGTCTTCCTGCATATCATTTGCATCCTGCCCCTGAACTACGCTGGTTTGATTCCTTGCAACGGGATACGTAGGCAGCCTGCGGGCGCAACCATTTATCTATATTTTGTTTGTTTGTCCAAGTCTTCGGCCTTGTCAAAAATGGGTCGTCTCTGGGCTTTGACATTCACTCCCGTCATTGTTATGACTTACGAGCTCTGTCAAAGAGGGGCAACTGTAGACACCCCATTTTTGACCGCCCTCAAGACTTGGGCATTACTGATGGTTTGCTCGGTGTTGAGAGATGTGCAGGGCACAGGTTCAGTTTCTTCAGCAAGAAGAGAGGCAAATCTTTCAAAAGCACCTCGCTTAGAGGTTTGAAGTTGAAGAAAAGAGAGGGAAGAAAACAAGTTGAAGAAGAAGATCGGCAGAGATCCGGGTAGAAGGGAGTCGAGCAGCCCTCGCTGACTCAGGCTTATTCAATTGCATACTTGGAGTTAAGCTATGAGGCCACCATCGTTGGAAAGAAGACTTCCGAGGCTTCACTTTGCACTCAAGAATCTCCTAGAGCCAAGTCCGGGTGGAGGAGATATGATTGGTTGAAGCTGGGCATCATCCCGGTTGGATCGAGTTTGCGCGGCTTTACGGAAAAGGGCATAACTTTTCGTACAGGAGGAATTTTGATGCAAGGTTTGCGCCATTGGAAAGCTAACTTCCGGGGCTTCAATTTACAAACCCACCGGCACTTTTTTGACCACGGAATCATATATTGGCACTATATTTAGCCGACCGGCAGAAAATAGTGCCGACCGGCACTTTATTTTGGCCGACGATCAAATTTTCTGGCCGGTTTGCACCCTTTGCACCCTCCAAGCCTGGTGCATACCAGCTGTGCCAGCTGGGATGCACAGAACCAGCTCCACATGCATATATGTAGCCATTTTGCACCCTTGTGAGCCCTTTGAACCCTCTAAGCTTCTAGAAGGTGACCCTTTGGCCAAAGCTTCTTGGAGAAGCTTGGCCAGCTGTCTTAGCTTCTCCAAGAAGCCTAGACTCTTTTGCACCCCCCCTTTGAACCTTTCTCTTTGCTTAGCCCTTAAGATAAGTGCTTTCCTTGCCTTATATAAGCACCATTCCTTCTCCTTTGTCTAAGGTTGGAAACTTTGGAACAAAAAACCAGAGAAATATATGTATATCTGATATATACATATACATTCCTCCATCTCTCACTATATCTCTCTCATTCCACCTCCAAACACCCTTGTTCTTGGGCTATTCCTTCACCAACCCATAGCACAACACCACCACTTCGATTTCCAGCATTTGGGAGGTCATTTGCAGAGCTTAGGAGCACCAAAACTTGGTCCAAGAGGTGCTGGTTTGTTGGTCTACAAGGGTAAGCACACTTTTCCCCAAAACTAGCATTTTCTTGGTTCATATCTAAGCCATAGTTGCATGTATTTTTGAGCTTCGATGTAAACTAAAAAGAGGCTTATTTTAAGCCCTTCTTCAACATTGAAGAAGGGCTCAACCTTGTTTGAGCCCTTCATGATGCACTTGCTTCAATATCATCTTGTATGTCAATATCTTGCATGCTATTTCTAGCTAATGTGTGATCTGTTTCTGAGCCTGATGTAAACTGTGAGTGGGCCTATTTTGAGCCCCTCTTCAACATTGAAGAAGGGCTCAACCATGTTTGGCCTCTCTATCTTGCACTTGTTTCATAATCTCTTCTATTTACCGTAATTTTGCATGCTTCGTTAGCCTATCTTGCTTCTGTTTTTGTGGCTGGTCATAAACTGGAAATGTGCTTGTTTTGCCATGTATAAGGTCTGTCCTAGGTTGTTTGGGTCAATCTTGGCATGCTTTGTATACCCCCTTTGCATTGTAGCTTGTATGCTTCAAGTAGGTGCATGTGTAGGATGCATTGCCTCCATGATTTCAAGGGTTTGGAACCCTCTTACATGCTATTTCAGACCCTAATCCATGCTCACATGTTCATTTTTGTCATCTCTTTCATGCTTTAAGGGTGTGTCCTTTTATGCATTCAAGGGTGCCTTGTGCATGCTTGTGTGTTTAGAGCTTTTAGGATGCCGTGAGTTGAGTTTTGGGTGTATTTTCACATGCTAAAAACCTGTTTTTGGTTGCTTGAGTCTTGCCATGATTGGTCTTGTCAAGTGTGGTTCAAAGCCTCATTACCTTGTTTCAAGCACTTGGGCTATTTGCATGCTTTGTTTGGTCTTGTTTAGCTTGGTTTGGCACCATGTTTTGCATGATTTCAGAGCTTTATAATGCATGCTAGTTGTTCATGTTTAGCTTCCTTTAAATGTGCTTAAAGCTTGCTTCATTATGCCTAAGTGTTGGTACCTTTGCATGTGTATGTGTGCATATGTGTTTGGCCTTCACTTCCTTGGTTGTGGCCACTGTTTTAGGCCTAATTGGAGCTGTCTAATTCATGTGTAAGACCATCTTTTGCTTAGTTGTATGCTCACCTTACACGTTGGTACATTGTCCATGCCCATGCTTGCATGCTTGCCCTCATGATCATGTTGCATATTAGCTAACATGCCTAGGATACATTGTACTTTGCATGCATACCTTGTCCCTTGATTTGGTGATGGGGATTAGGCTCCTTGATTTGCTTGGTTTGCATTGCATTTGATATCAAAGTGCACAAATTAGTTCTTTGGGCCATCATGCATGGAAATGCGTGATTGGTGGCCCGGGAATCGAGGTACATGCCCCTTTGAGTCACAAACATGATAAGGGACTTGTTTGGTGCATACATGTGCTTGAATTCCATGCCATACACTGCTTGCCCTTTTGCTGCTGTCAACTGCAGGTTTTGCAGGAATATACTGCCGACCGGCAGTATAGAGTGCCGACCGGCCATTGGTGAATGGCCGATAGCTTGTTCAGTGGCCGGTGACCATCTCCTTCGGCCGGTGGACATTCTATTCAGCCGGTGATGATCCTCAGTGTGTAGGGAGCATGTTCTGAGACTTTGGCAGTTTTCTAGAGAAGCAGGGCAGTAAAAGCAGAGGCAACAGTGGCATGGTGCGGGTTTCTGAGCAAGGCGGACTTGAGCATACATCATTCGCGCATCCCGAGGCGGAGGCTGTGGCCATCTCTTCTTTGCATTTAATTTAATTAGATTAGAGGTCTTGTAATAATTTATTCGTTTATTTTTCTTGGACTGTATTATTATTTTGGTCCCTCCGAGTGAGGGCGAATCTGTAATAAGTGTGTGTGAGTGGTGTGCATGTCTTCCAACCCCCACTTCTTTCTCCCTTTTATTTACCTGCTTATGATGGTAGATTAGGGCATATTTATTTTAGCATACCTTATGCTATGCATGCGTGCATCCATGCATTTGTTGACATGCATTGGGCTCGGTACATCATACAAACTGCATCGTACTTTCAATTCCAAATTGAATACGTGATAGTTGTAGCATTTCACATGCCATATCTAGGATAGCCGAGCCTGGCTAGATTACATCTTTGCATGTGTTGCATTAGACATTTCAGTATGCTTAGGTCCATGCATGGATTTCTAATAAGCTTCTGTTTTGGCTTGGAGTACTAGGTGAGTTTTTATGCTTTAGCATCCTTGCATGTGTGTGAGTATTGCCATAACAGCATGATTACCATGAGGCTAGCTGCTTATGTGATATAACTGCTTGAATGCCTGTGGGTGGAGGTCAAATTACTTAAATTGGGATAATGCATTAAAACTGTGAGTTTTAAGCCCACTAGATAGTGGCAAAACCATCTTTTTCTAAAGCCCGCTTGAGAGTGGCAAAACCTGCATTTTAGCCTACTTGCGAGTAGCAAACCATTTTCAAAACAAACATGTAATGTTTTGTTCCAATTTAGGCGATTTGGTCTATACTTGTTTGCTGTGCGCATAACATAGTAATTCTAGGCTAATAACCGGAATAAGAACACATAATGTTTTCAAAATTGGATATCATGGTTAGTAGAGGCCGGTCTTCGGACCGGGCGAGAGGGGGTGCTCATAGCTGACCTTCCCCGATCGTACCCAAGCTCCCGAGCCAAGATCACTTTGGTGATGACGGACACGTGGCCTTCGGCACCGAGTCAGGGTTTCCTAAATTTCCCATTTTAAAAACATTTAGGTGGCGACTCTGTAATCTGGCAAAGCAGTCCATGTTTGGCACTTCTTTTCAAAAATCAGTTTTTCTTCAAAACGATTTGCCAGAGTTGGACTCTTTGGTTCAGATTTAGAACCGTGACACAAAAAAGAGTTCGAGCTGTAGCGAGGTCCCACGCGGGCGTTGTTACACATGATTTCAAATCAAAAATCGAACGAGCATGTTAATCTAACTCTCATCTCGGTCAAAATTGTTTTAGTAGAAAGCCAAAAATAAAAAATGGTCAAAATGATGATCTAGGGGCACAGTTGAGTCAGGTGTTCTATCTTTTCCCCGCTATCAATGCATACATGCCAGAGAAAGGCACCATACTTGCCAGAAATGGCACAACTGGAGCTGCCTGTAAAGGGCTGAAGGCTCTCAACATCCTCCAAGCAACGAGGTATCAAATCAAGTGCGAAGCACGAATTGGAATGGACCAAGATACTCCACTCCCTCATCTGGGGCATCGACTAAATGCCACCCGAATAAATAGCTGCGAGCTAACAGTGTTGGGCACGAACCTACTACCTCTTGTTTATCTGCCGACCATATCTGGGGAGGAATGAAAAATGAGAGATTGAAGAATAGAGAGATGTTAGTTGAGAGAAAAGTGAGTAGGAGAGTTTTGAGAGAAAAACCGAGCCTGAGGGCCGAGTGATGTGAGAATCACAAATTAGAAAGGGTGGGAATAATACCCGAAAAAACTGGCTCCTTGTGATCTGAGGTCTCTCGTGTTTGTAACATGTCTATATGTCGTGTCTTTTGTTTTGTCTCGATTTTTTTATTTGGAGTCGTTCCGAGCGTGTCTCGTCGTGTTTAGGTTGTCTACCTTTTGTTTTACATTGTTGAGTCCTTTTTTCGCTGTGTTCAGTCATAGGCTTAATACCCGGTTGAAAACCCTTTTCAAATCGTTTTGTGCTCAGAGTGCTGTGCCATTCTCCATGTTTCTGCAAAATAAGATTTGTTTCTTTTGTAAAAACTACAGGGGTTCAACCCCCCGGTCACTTGAAAATAGTGAACTTCCCATCTTTTCAAGAGTCAATTGTTTGTTCAGAATGGGCCGTGTACAAATAAACAGAATACTGTGTTATGGGCTATGAGTTCAGAATGAACCGTTTGTATAAGTTGTGTGGATCCGCTGTATGCAGAGTAAACCAAGCACTGTGTTATGGGCTATGTGTTCAGAATGAGCAGCGGGTTGTACAAGTTGTTTTGTCATTAGCTGGTTCACTACCTGGTTATTATAATACAAGTGTTTGATTTTCAGATAGGAGATCAATCTCATTTACATTGAGGTGTGATATGATGCAATGCAATGCGTAGTATGAAATGTACAAATATAACACTTTTTCAAACAAAAAGTTTATTTCATTTCATTATTTTTCAAGTACATGGCTTTGGAGAAAATAAAAACCTGCCTACAGTAGTACAAGGTACTCAAGCTACCAGCAAAAATAAAGCAAAACAAAAAGAAGAAAAACAACAAAAATCTAGATCAGCATCAGTGGTCTTAGGCCTAAGGATCTGTCCTTGTCCTTTTCCTGGACAAAGGTCCAGGAGCATTGTCATCGGCACCGTCATCTGAGTCCGAGCCATCTCCGGTCTCCTCCTCGGACGACTCTGCCTCCGCCTCTGCCTTGGACTCGGACTCGTCATCGTCGGGAACTAGCGCCCGAGAGCTACTCCCAACATGAGTGCGCCCCACTTTGGTGCGGGGGAATACTGTGCCACCTCGCCCTCCTCCCTGAGCGGGAACAGAAGGCCCAGCTGGAGCACCTCCTGCAGCCGTAATCTGGAATAGAGGCTGAAAGAGTACAAATGGCAAACACATCAGTATGCTATGCAAAAGCAGAGTATGAATATCAAGCACAGTGTATGAGTACAGTGTATCAATGCTGTGAGCAGTGTATCAGTACAGAATGCAGTGTATGAATACAGAGTATGAATGCTGTGAGCAGTGTATCAGTACGGAATGCAGGGACTAAGTGCAGTGTGTGAATGCCGTAAGGGTCGTGTATCAATTGCTGTGTTGGTAGTGCGATACATCAGATTGTGTAAAGTTTGAGTCAGTGGTCAGAAAGACTTGCCGGGATACTGTAAAGGGCCAGCAGGTCTAAGCTCCACTGGAGCATCCCCGTCATGGAGGCATTCAACTCCAGGAACTGGCGAGTGTACTCGGAGGAAGCCTGCAAAAGTGTTAAGAGTATCAGTATTCTGCGGAATATCAAGAGAAATGAAATGAAATGACTGTATGAAATGCAGTAGTACATACCGGAGGCAAGTCGTAGAAACCGACTAGCTTGTGATCAGCCGGAGGGGGATCGATGGGGATCTGATAAACCTCCCCACTCTGCCCTCTGTATGTCATCATCGTGGGCAACGCCGGCCATCCAGCTCCCCGCCCTCTCCGAGGCCCACTCCTGCCACAGGCCCGAGCCATCCTAGGTGTCCCTACTCTCGCTCCCGCTCCCGCTGCTGGCGCTGCAGGTCTCTCTCTCTCTCAGCTCGACGGCCACTGCTCAGAGGCCACATGATGTAGGTCTGGACGTACTCTGCATAGTCGCCCTCATCTCTAAAACACTCCGCCTCCCATTCGATCGTGTAATC
The DNA here is from genome assembly GCA_036172215.1 of Camellia granthamiana. Taxonomy (NCBI): domain Eukaryota; kingdom Viridiplantae; phylum Streptophyta; class Magnoliopsida; order Ericales; family Theaceae; genus Camellia; species Camellia granthamiana. The sequence goes on along the minus strand of CM069917.1, from coordinate 790,559 downwards.
GGCCATCTCATGTAGGGGGTATCTCTCTGTCTGCCTCATGTCGATAGGAGGTGGACCCGGAACTATCTGCTCCGGTAAACCTAAGGTCTGGCGCAGGAAGCGCTCACCTAGGTACCAAGCCCGACAGATCGGGCCCTCTAACAAGAGCCTGAATCGGGCGGACTCCTCAGCGCCTGCATACCTCCCCCGAACTGCAGCTGGCAACGGAGCCCAAGGTTGCCACGTGATCTGTAAATGATACACAGTTTGGTTATCTACTGTTATCGAAAGAACAATGCAAAGCGAAGCTTGAAATAAACTATAAAGTTGAACATACCTCTGCGGCGGTGATGGTGTCAAAGTAGCGGCGGAAGAATATAAACGACTTCCGGGGTCTCCGCACGCATCTCACGTCAAAGCGACGCGAGAATAGAATGCCGATGGGGGTCTCCTCGTCCTGCCCTGGGGAAAGCCTCGGGAAGTAGGCATACACCCACAACTACAGAGTACAATAGAGCAGATATCAGTATGCTTATCAGATAAAGCAGAATGCAGATAAAGCGGAATGCAGAATAAAGTAGAAATTGCACAACCGTGTATTGTGCAGTGTATTGTGCAGAGTGTACAGTGTGTGTAGTATACAGTCAATGTAAAGCAGATTGTATGTTTGCAGTGTGCGCAGTGTATAGTCAATAGGCATCAGATTGTGCAGTATGTAAAGTATTGTGCAATGTGTGCAGTATGTAAAAGTAGATTATATGTGTACCGCGTGTGCAATATACAGTCAACGTGAAGCAGACCGCAGTGTGTGCAGTGTACAGAGTACATATAATGTAAAGTAGAAATGTAAAAGAGGAAGAAGATGTACCTCCCAAGCTCGCCAGTAGTCCTTGAGCAACTACCCGCTGCACCGGCAAGATGAGCTCATGTATCCATAGAGGGTGGCCAAGGCTGCCCCACCCCAGTCGTAGCACAGGATCCTGGTCACATCCACCAGAGCGCTCAGCAAACAGAGGGGCACGGTGTTCGCCCGGTCAGCGAAGATGGTCGTCGCCAGCAAGAACATGAGGAAACCCCGGGCGTACTGCTCCTCTTCCTCCTGGGTAGTAGGTTCCTGGGCTCGGAAATGCATCTCGAACCATGAATACCACACAAATCCTGCCTGAGCAAGAGGTGGCTGAGTGCCGAGCAGGTACAGCTGAGCGACATCCCACTCATCCATGTCTGTATCGAAGGGGATCGGATCACCCCCTACCCCGATGGCTGTGAGCATCGAGAAGTTGAAGGGATTCATCGTCATGTCTACCGTGGCAGAGAAGTGGAAGGAGTCAGTGGTGTCCCACCACCTCTCTGCCAATGCCGCAAGAAGAGGCCTACTCGCAGTGAGGCACGAGAGTCCCCTACAGAAAACGCCAAAACGTGCCTGGTCGACGATGGGACGAACCGCGTCGGGTAGCTCCAGGTACCAATCTCGGGTGACTGTATTCCCATACCCCCGGAGGGCATGTGAATCTCCCTATGGTCAAAACAAATAGTTGCAAAGCAGTGTTACAAATATAGTGTTGAATGCACTCAGAATTGATAAAAATACAGTGCGTGTGCACGTGTTTAGATTCAAACAGACATCGGGTGCCGGTGTGCTCGTAGTGAACTACAGCATATGATGTGTCAGTGTGTTTGGGTGGTTCCGTACAGATATAGCATGTGTATACATGTTCAGATTCAAACAGATATCGGGTGCGGGTGTGCTCGTAGTGAATTCTAGCATGTGATGCAACAATTTGTTCGGATCATTTCAGTGAAAATACAGCGTGTGGGCACGTGTTCAGATTCAAACATGTTTCAGATGCGAGTGTGTTCACAGTGGACTACAACATGTGGTATATTGGTGTATCCGGCCTAAGCAGTTAAAGAACAGGATCAACCATTGCAGTTATGTTCTACATTGCAGAAAATAAAACAGAGGAAAGACTGTACCTCAGAAGCGCCGTAAGACAGATGCAACTCTGGCTTACGCAGAAGAAGCTCTCGCGGCACGCCCCTCTCAAAACTCCTGAACTGGCGAAGTCCGTCAGGAGGCAGCACGTGAATCGCCGGTCTGTAGGCCACCGGATCAAACGGTCGAATGTGAAGAGGCAAGAGCTCGGCCTCTGGGTCCATATCTATCTTCGGGGGAGCCCCACTGCCTGGAATGTCATCCGCCATCTCGAGAAGAGTGCGAAAGTGGCCGAAAATGTGAAAATCAGGTGAGAATATGAAAAGTCAACTGAAAAGTCAACCTCGAGAGGGTGAAAAAAGGCCGGAAAGGTCGGGTTGCGGAAAAGGCACAGAGATCAAGGAAAACTCATGGGAAACAAACCCTGAGTAGTGAAAATTGAGAAAGAAACACCGAAACAAAGATTTGTTCGGTTCAAAACATTCGAAACGCAAAGGTATTCGCGAATCGAACGTCGAAATGGGCTCTAAAACCGAGGAAAACGGAGGAATGGAGGAAGAAAAATAGCCTAGAGAGAAGGAGGAAGAATTTTCGAACAAGAGGAAGTGAAAAGAATAGGGCTAGAGGCCCTATTTTAAAAGACCCGTGCTGAAATGTCTAAACTGCCCCGATTCAGGCAGATTTGGCCGGTCGGCCACACTGTTGGCCGGTCGGCTAAATATTTGGCCGATGGATTTGTTTTGAAAGCGGTGTATGGCCGATGACCTCCCTCGACGGCCGGTGAGCCTCTTACACCCTTGTTTGGGTCAGATATGTGGTTTGGGGCCTTCATTGCTCAACACAGTGCAAGAACAGGCATTTTTGAAGCTTAACCGGTCTCCGTTTTGACCTCGGATCATGTCTTCTGCGTGCCATCCTCGAATACGTACAAGGAGTATCCTTTGAGTATCCTTTTATATACCTTTCAAATTCCACAAATCGCTTCAATTATGTTCATTACACATCTTGCGTCGAGCGATGCCTCCTCTTGTCCTGAAGTCACGTCTCAACATCATGAATAACATGCCTTTACCATGTTTCAGTTGAATATGTCCCCTCTTCACGTTGTTATACACATTGCATGCGTTGTTGCATTATGCTTTACTTATATGTGTTCAAGTTCCTATACACATTGCATGCGTTGTTGCGTTATGCTTTACTTATATGTGTTCAAGTTCCTATAAACATTGCATGCGTTGTTGCGTTATGCTTTACTTATATGTGTTCAAGTTCCTATACACATTGCATGCGTTGTTGCGTTATGCTTTACTTACATGTGTTCAAGTTCCTTTTATACACATTGCATGCGTTGTCGCGTATTGCTTTACTTACCTGTGTTCAAGTTTCTTTCTATACACATTGCATGCATTGTCACGTTATGCTTTACTGATATGTGTTCAAATTCCTATACACATTGCATGCGTTGTCGCATATGCTTTACTTATATGTGCTCAAGTTCCCTCATTATACACATTGTATGCGTTGTCACGCGTGCTTTACTCATATGTGTTTATGTCTATCTAGCATTGCTATGCATGTTTCAAAAATGCATATGTCATGCATTCATTGTAAATAGCTTGCATATGTCATGCATTCATTGTAAATAGCTTGCATTGTCATGCATTCATTGTAAATAGTGCATATGTCATGTATTCATTGTAAATATTGCATTTACATACATTCTGTTGCATATTGTAAATATTGCATTGTAGCTTGCATGTATTCATTGCGTCACCTCCATCCACGGCTCGCGCCTTTCCATGTTGAAGCTTGGTCTGGTATGTGCCCATATTTTTCACGTCGAAGCACAGTTATGATATTATGTGTACGCGCCTATTCCACTGCTGGTATTGTGGTTTGAGGGTGACGGCACCGTTTCTGTGTTAGACACGGTTTGTATGTGTCCATGCCTTTCCTAGGCAAGATACGGTTTGGCCGTAGGCCTTATCCATTGTATATATTACATTGTAGTGTAATTTGTTGCGTCCAGCATTTAGGGTCATGTTCTTTCATTAGTGGGTCATTCCCCACTTATGTTATTCCATCCAATTACTTGTTCTTGTGCCCGTCTACATTACTCATAGTTCTGCATGTGTACGCGCCTATTCCACTGCTGGTATTGTGGTTTGAGGGTTGCGGCACCTTTTCTATAGTAGACGAACTTTGTGTCTCCATCATCTTTATGACATTTGTGTAGTTTTTGAACCGCTCATGATTTGATCATGATTTAATTGCATTGCATATCATTTGCATTGTTCATACATAGTTTTGTATATACTGCATATCATTTTGCGCATTGGTTGCATTGTCATGCACCCCTTCACTTGCGTTGTCACGCAGCTTTCGATTGCATTGTTATGCATGTTGCTAACGATATCGTACTTGTTAAGTTTTCTTTCTCTTTCAAGCACGATATTGTATGTAGGGTTCATTTGAAGCTGTCACGACCAGACGAACCGGACAGGTATTGTATTCTCCGCGTGAAACATAGCGAGAATTGCATAATTCTCTTACATCCTTTCTGCAATGTAGTGTAGTTGGATTTATGTTTGATTGCTTAAACTGTTGCATGTTATGCTTCGTTACAGCTTTCTTTGCATGATCATAAGTTATGCTCGGCTTTGTGCATTGTCTTGCATTTTGCCCCTGCCTTCGGGCGCATGTCTTTACTTGTAGCTTGTATGCTTTGTCTAAGTCTTCAGCCTTGTAAAAAATGGGTCGTCTCTGGGCTTTGACACTCACTCCCGTCATTGTTGTGACTTTCGAGTTCTGTCAAAGAGGGGCAATTGTAGACACCCCATTTTTGACCGTCCTCAAGACTTGGACGTCACCGTTTGAACACTCGGTGATCCTCCATATTCGTGTTCATCTTGAGTTCTCGGAGGTCTCGGCCACGCGCCTTGCCTCAAGACCTCTCGACTCGACTGTTCTGTGTCTGGTTTTGCACCAAACACTTGTGTTTTGCTTTTGAGGGGCAGGGAATGGCTTGTGGGCCATCCCCACACATCACCGGCCATGGCTTAAGGCCACCGGCCAGTGTTTTGTTGCCATCGGCCATATATCTGGCCGGTTGATTTCTTGATGGTCGGTCGACCATGTATTTTGCCATTTTGTCATTTTTGGCTGGCCGATCACTGTGTATCTGCTTTTGCAGATATTTTTATGCCAGCTGTGCTAGCTGGCATACACCTTGCACTCCCTCCATACACGTGTATGGAGGGATTTCACTCTTGCTTAGCTTATTTTGTAAGCTTTGCAAGAGTGATCCTCCATAAAGAGGAGGCTTCTCCCCCCTCCTCTAGGGTTACAAAAAGAGATGAGGGGAGCTCTAGTTCTAGGGTTAGCATAGTGTATCTATTCTATCTCTATTTCTCCCTCTCTTTTGCTCTAAGTGTGTGTTTGTCCTTAGTTTTGAACTAGGACACCTACCATCACACCTCACCTTGGTTGCTGAGGCATTAGGGGGTTCTCCTTGAAGTTCTTGAGCTGGTTTGGAGCTAAGAAACCTGCTGGAGTGATCCTTGTGAAAAAGGTCTTCAAGGGTAAGATTCTTGCCCTTTTTACCCCATTTTTGCATAGTCTTTTTTCCTACCTTGCTAGCTATTTTAAGCTTAGTGTATAACATATAAAAGTCCTGTTTTTACTTGCTTAAAATAGTTGTTTAAGGTTTCTTTGAGCTTTGGGGTTGTTTGACCGCTCATAGGCCTTGTTAGGCCCTATTTTTGTGCTATTTTGGTGAGCTCCGGGACTACCTTGTTTGGGCCTCCTCACCACTGAAATCTTGAGGGATTTCAGTGGTGAGGATGGTGGTTTAAGGTCCGAGGAAGGAGAGGGCCATCCCCTCTCCTTGTTGTCTTCAAACTTGCCATTTTAAGCCTCATGTGTGGGCACCATTTTTGAATTCATGTTGGCCATGTTTCAGTAGGTATTTGGTAGTATTTTGCCATGTTTTACCTCTGTTTTAAGTTGGTTTAGACACACCATGCTTAGCTTGCATACTTGTCTTGTAATGCCATGAATTGCCTTAACATGCTTTGTGCTTTGAGCCTTATGTCTAGCATGTTTTTGGCCTAGCTTTGTGAAGCTTTTATGCTTGTTTTAGCATGCTAAGGGTCTGTTTTTGGTCATTTGGGCCATCCATGCTTTGCTTTGTATAGCTACCATGTAATCCCCCTTGTATGCCTTGAGCATTGACTCCTCTAGCGTGCCATCCTTGCTTTGTTTCAGTGGTTTGGAACCACTTACCATGCCATTTCAGTCCTTGTGGTGTGCTTGTATGTTTGCATTTGATGCCTCTTTAATGTGTTAAAAGGTTATAGGCCCTGTTTGGTAGAGCTGTGGGAAAGTGCTTATAGCTTATGCCTAAACAGCTTATAGCTTATAACTATGAACATAAGCTGATTTCCAGCTTATTCTTAAAGCATCTCCTGCCCCACTCAAAGAATAAGCTGATTTCTGACTTCCAAAAAGCTATAAGCTATAAGCTAAACCAAACACATCAAAATAGCTTAAATTAAGCTGAAAGCTAAAATAAGCTGATTATAATTTCTGCCAAACAGGCACATAGTCTTGTGCTCCATGTTTGGCCTCTTTTGTATGCTTCCATGTGTAGGCCACTTAGATGCTATCTAGGTGTGTCCTTAGCTTTGTTTAGGTCTGCCTTGGGACTATTCTAAGTCCTCTTAGCCTTGTGAGGCTTGGTTGGCATGGCCATGGTTTAAGCCCCCTTTGGGCTTGCCTTGAGTTTTGGACATTATTACATGCTATGCTTGTCTTGTTAAGTTGATTTGGCACCCTCTTCTAACATGATTTTCAAAGCGTTATATGCATGCTATTTGTCCATGATTATCTTCTTTTAAGTGTGCTTAAAAATTGTCTCTTTGGTGCTTAAGTGTTGGTCCATTTGCATGCATATTTGTATGTACATTTGCACCTCATTTCCTTAGCATTTGGCCACTGTTTTGGGCCTAGTTGAGGGCTGCCCAAATTGGTTTAAGACCATCCTTCACATAATTGTTGCATGCCTTGCATACTTGTTTGCCTAAGTTGCATGCCTAGTATACATTGTGTGTTTACATGTCCATGTTGCATACTAGCTCACATGCCTAGGCTGCATTGCATTGGCATGCATGCCTTGCCTCTTGATCAAGTGATAGAGGTTAGGCCTTATGTGTTTAATTGGTTTGCATTTCATTTGAAACCAAAATGCACAACTTGGCTTCTTGGGCCATCACACATTGAAATGCGCGATTGGTGGTCCGAGAATCGAGTACCATACCCATTTGAGTCATAAACATGATAAAGAGTGTGGTTGGTGCAAACATTGCTTGAAATGCATTGCCATGCCATGTTTTGCCCTCTGCTGCTGTCAAAACAGGTTTCTGCAGGAAGCTTTGGCCGGTCGACTACATCAAGTGCCAGTCGACCAATGATGGATGGCCGATAGCCCCATTGATGGTCAATGACCACCCTGCCATGGCCGGTGATGATTCCTCACAGCCGGTGGCATTCCCCAGTGTTCATGAGGTGTACTTTGTGACTTGTGCAGTTTTCAAAGGAGCAGAGCAGGGTAAACAGAGGCAGCTTGTGCATGGCGACGATTTCTGAGCAAATCCGAGCACGCATGCATTGGACCCTCTTCCCGAGGCCTTTTACTGCTTTCTTAGCTTAGTCAATTTGCTTAACTAGTTAAGTGGTCTGTCATATTGAATTAGCTTGTAGGTTAATTAATTTGTATATTCTTTTGGTCCCTCCGAGCGAGGGCGAATTTGTAATAAGTGTGGATGCGTGTGTGCATGTCTTCCAACCCCCACTTCTTTCTCCCTTTTACTTACCTGCTTTGATGATTAGTATTAGGGCATGTTTAATTTAGCATACCTCATGCTAGGCATGCGTGCAACATTCATCAGTCTTGCATGCACCGGGCTCGGCACATCGTGCTAACCGCATATAGTATTTCAATTCCAAACATGAATACGTGCATCAAGTTGTCGCATTTCGCATGTCATCCTTAGATTAGCCGAGCCTGTTCTAATGACATCCTGTATGCGATGCATTAGCCATTTGTTAACATGAACTAGGATCACACATGATTACTAACTAGTTTCTTATTTTGGCTCGGAGTACTAGGTAGCTTTTATGCTTTAGTATCTTTCATGAGTGTGAATGTTAACATGACAGCATGCTTACCATGTGGCTACATGCTTAGGTGATATAAACTGCTTGAATGCCTGTGGGTGAAGGTTGGATTGTTTGAGTTAGAACAACTCGTTGAAATCTGTGTTTTAGCCTACCTGCGAGTAGCAAATTTCAAACCGCTTTCCAAACAAACGGATATGCGATGCTTTGTTCGAAATTAGGCGATCTAGTCTATACTTTTGTATTGTGCGCATCACATAGTAAGATTAGGCTAATAATCGGAATAAGAACACATAACATTTTCAAAAATCGATATAATGGTTAGTAGAGGCCGATCTTCGGATCGGGCGAGAGGGGGTGCTCATAGCTGACCTTCCCCAATCATACCCAAGTTCCCGAGCCGAGGCAACTTTGGTGATGACAGACACATGGCCTTAGGCAAACGAGTCAAGGTTTCCCAAATTTCCCCAAAATAAAATATTTAGGTGGCGACTCTGTATCTGGCAAAGCAGTCCATATTTGCCACTTCTTTTCTAAAAATCTGTTTTCTCAAAACAATTTGCCGGATTTGGACTCTTTGGTTCAGATTAAGAACCGTGACAGTTTGAGTCCGAACTATAGTGAGCCCTAAATGAACGAAACGGGATTCCCCTCCTGGGACGTTCGGGGACGTCTACACACGTATCCAAGTTAAATTTGAAATACTATGCAGTTAGCATGATGCACCGAGCCTGGGGCATGCAATACAGATGAATGAATGCATGCATGCATAGCATAAGGATGCTAATTGAAATATGTCCTAATACTAACCATCAAAAGCTGGTAAGTAAAAGGGAGAAAGAAGTGGGGTTGGAAGACATGCATCACACGCACGCACGCTTATTACACAATTGGCCCTCTCTCGGAGGGTCCGAATAAATAATACAAGCCGCCTAATTAACTAACTAACAAGCTCATTAATTATTACAAAACCAAATGAATAACTAGTTACAACTAATTATTACACAACTTAATTAATTAACAAATTAATTATTACAAATGATTGCTAACTAACAAGTAAGCATTAAGAAATTGCTCCAGCTCTGTTTGAAGAAGAGGAGGGTATGCATGCTCGCTTCGGTTCCTCGCCTCGAAACGCCTTCCGGTTGCTCTCCAGAGGCTTTGCTGGCAAGGTGTCTTCCAGTGCTTATTGATGGAACTTACCAAAACACTGCTGGAGGGATACACCAGTGGCCTGCCGGCCATGGAGGAGCACTGCCGGCCACGTGCCGGCCAGAGAGGGAACACTGCCGGCCAAGGATGAGTGCCTGCCGGCTATCAATGGTGCACTGCCGGCCACTGGTGTGCTGTGACACCAAGCTGCAACAAAGCACAAAATAGAGAAAAGGGAGGGTCTCCCAAGGGTGTGTACGCACTATGCCACCCCAAATCACCTCAAAACATCAAGGGAGAGGCATAGTCGGATCCACGACCATCAATCACGCATCCCAATGCATGATGGCCAAACATCCAACTTGTGCAAATCAATATGAAAATGAATTGACAAATAGAACAAGTAAGGCCTAAAAACTCTATCATGAATCATCAAGAGCTTCGGCGACCGAGAATTGAGACACGTTTCGTCACTTTGAGTATGAAACGTCCCTCGTTTCCCGTGTTTGGACTAACCCTACTCCAAACACAATGCAATGAGATGGCATACACAATGCGACTAACATGCAACCCTAAATGCAATGCAGCCTAATCATGCTGGCATGCGAGGGATGATATGCGCACATATAACCTAGCATACGCATTGCTATGGACTAAAATGGCATACACAATGCAAGATGGACTTACACCAGTATGAGTGGACCTCAGCCATACTCACATCAGTGGCCATATGATGAAAATGAGACAACCGAAATACATGCAAGCATGCAAGAATGCAATGGATCGATCCTAAGGCACAACATAGAACTCTAACTAAGCATGGCAAAGGATGAAATATGGCATACAAGCATACATTTTCTAGCTCTAAAACATGATGTACAATGGTCCCGAATCATGCAAATATGTTACCCAATGCATGCTAGATGGCTCGAATACCGAAACCAGTGAAGTGCGTTACACTAGAGGTACACAAAGCAATGCATGAATGGTAAAACCAACCCCAAATAGACCCTAGGCAGGTCTGAAACAGTGGGAAAATGGCCCAAAATGATGGTTCAAAGTGCATGGAAATGAAGCTCATTCAATGGTCCGGAAACAAGGCATTCATGCATAACTCTCAAGCACACTTAAAGAGGAGAAAACATGAGGATATGGCATTCACATAGGCTCTAAAATATGATGCAAAATGACCCCAAAGCATGAAAACACCTCAGTATATGCATGCAATAGACCTCAAATCTCAAAGCTAGGCAAGTGTATTGAACTACAAGCATGCAAAATAAGCCTCATTCGACCATGAGACCCAAAAACAGAGCTAGGGCAGTCCAAAATATGCACAAAATCAGTTTAAGGCAAGGCCAAAAAGTGCTAAAATCAAGGGTCAACAAAGCATGCAAAAGAAGCTAGTGAACCATGATTTGCACTACAACTATATGAAGCACATGAGAGCTCACCAAACCAGCCAAAAAAAAAGGTATTCCATGCCAAATAATGCCAAAAAACCCACTGAAAATCAGTCAATGCATGTAAGAATGATGTGTCCCTTTGAAAGGCCAATAAGAGGGTTGTTCTACACATGCAAGATAGACATACAAAATGGCAAAACCACCTCCGGATAGAGGTTATGAGGGCCCTAAAACTCACTGAAAAGGGCCTGAAATTAGTGTAGGAAGCATGCAAGTGAAGGCCCCTTTGAAAGGCCTTGAAGAAGATTACTCTACACATGCATAATAGACATCTAATATGGCAAAACCACCTCTGGACAGAGGTCATGCAGGTCACAAAACTCATCAAAAATAGCCTGTAGTATGGCTTTGAAACATGCAAATAGGGGCTCCTTTAGAAGGCCAAGAAAGCTAGTAAAGAGAACAAAGAGTGAGAGGGTCACCCCTCTCTGATTTTGAGGCTCAAAGACACATGTTAGCCACTAAAAATCCACTAGATTTCAGTGGCTAAAAGGCCAAACTGAGGCCGACACAAATGCTCTAAAGCATAGCTCAAAACATGAGGAAATGAAGCATGCAAGGGGGTAGATGACCCCCAACATAAAAATAGTCTTAAACAAACATGTTTAGAAGATTAAAACAAGACTTTTTTTAGTTTATGATAAAGCCTAAATATGCTTGCAAATAGAGCTAAACTATGAAGCAAAACAATGTCAAAAAGAGGGAAATGGAGTGTTACCCTTGTAGCCAAAGGAGCCAGCAACTTCTGGACCAAGATAGCAAGTATTCAATCTCTGAAAATGAGCTCCAAGGTGCTTGGATGGATGATGGAGAGGTTAGGCTAAGAGGTGTAGTGCAATGGTGCAAGAACAAGAGACCTCAAGCCAATGGTGATCAACTCTTCTCAAGGGTTGATAGGTTGAAGATGGTTGTATGCACGCCTTATAGCACAAATGCTCAAGAGTTCTTGAGAGAGAGGAATGTGGAGAGAGAGGTGTAGAGAGAGAGGCTCTCAAAACTTGCTCAAGAAGTTCTAAGTGTTCTAACCCCCTTGAATATATGATATATGGCCTCATATATAGCAAAAAGCAAAGGTTTGGTCGAAAATATCTCAGCCAAGATAGCTGTGTCAGCTGGAGATAAAATATCTGTTGAAATCTACTTTCTGGCATCAATGGCCGGCACCTTATCATTGTTGGCCAGCGCCCTACCATTTTTGGCCGGCATCGGGCAGGCATTGGCCATTAATGGCCGGCACACTTACATAGAGGCCAGCATAAAAAATCAGCCTTAGTCCCCGACTTGAAGAAAGCCTAACTCCTTCATCTGGATGCCTTTTCAGGTCATTCTTGTATGCAAATTGAAGCCATGGAAGTAAGCTTTCCAATGGTGGCATCCTTGCATCAAAACTCCAACTGTGCTAAGAGATATCCCTCTTTTGGTGAAGCCGCGCAATTTTGGTCCTACCCGGAGTCATGCCGAACTTCTCCCAAACTAGTTCTCTTCTCTCTTTTCCCATTTTCTTCAACTCCAAACCCCTAAACAAGGTGTTTTGAAAGATTTTTCAAAGATTTCATCTCTCCTTCATTCATTTCCACTCTATCCTTGCTCGGTTTACCAAAAGGCACGACATTTAACAAAATACGAGCGTCGGGACATCGTAGGAACCTATTTTCAAAAAGGTTTTGAAAGAGAGGGTTTTAAGGTGTAAAAACCATTCAAAATAGCTTTGGTCCAAAATGGGGTGTGAGGTTAGGATTTGACTCTCCTCTTGCTGAAGAAATCGAACTTTTGCCTTGCACACCTTTCACCACCAAGTAAACCATCAGTAGTGCCCAAGTCTTAAGGGCAGTCAAAAATGGGGTGTCTACAGTTGCTCCTCTTTGACAGAACTCGGAAGTCATAAAATGACGTGAGTGAATGTCAAAGCCCAGAGACGACCCATTTTTGACAAGGCCGAAGACTTGGACAAACAAACAAAAATACGGATAAATAAATGGTTACGCCCACAGGCTGCCTACGTATCCCATTGCAAGGAATCGAACCAGCGTAGTTCAGGGGCAAGATGCAAAATGATATGCAATACAAGAAAACAATGTAATAATATACAATGCAATGGAATAATCAAACCACAAGCAGTGCAAAACCACACGAATATCGTAAAGAGATTGTGATGCAAAATCAAACTACGTATAACGTAGAAAAGGTGCCGGAGCGCTCTAACCACAATTCTCTTAGTGGAATAGGTGCATGCACAGACAGAACTATGTGTTTCGCAGAAAGAAACAAGTAATTGGGTGGCATGATATAAGTGTGGAATGATTTGCTGAGGAAAGATCATGATCCTACATGCTGAATGCAATAAAACAAACTACAATGCAATGGATGCAATGGAAGAAGTGAATAAGGCACATGGCCAAACCACATCTTGCCTAGAAGAGGCATGAACACAAAACAGACCACGTCTAACACAGAAAAGGTGCCGACACCCTCAAACTGCAATTCTCTTAGTGGAATAGGCGCGTACACATAATCACAGAACCATGCTCTAATGCAAAAAGTATGGGCACATGCCAGACTAAGCTTAACATGGAAAGGATGCATGATGCAACAGACAATGCAGCAAATGCATGCGATAGATTCTATATGCAATGCAATAGACATAACAGATGTGATGCAATAGATAATAGATGCGATGTAATAGATAGTACAGTAGATGCAAAATGGGTAAACAGACTCTAAGCACGCTGGAATTGTGAGAGGAGGAAGAACAAAGAAAACCAATCACGAGTGCGTTCCACGCAACCTGAGATAAATTCCAAACACGCTGAAATCATGTGAGGAAAAGAACACTCTAACCATGCTGATCTCGTGAGAAGAGGAAAGGCAAATTCCAAACACGCTAAAATTGTGTGAGGAAGGAACAGACTCTAACCACGCTGAAATCATGAGAAGAGGAAAGGCAAATTCCAAAAACGCTGAAATCGTGTAAGGAAGGAATAGACTCTAACCACGCTGAACTGGTAAGAAGAGGAAAGGCAAATTCCAAACACGCTGGAATCGTGTGAGGAAGGAATAGACTCTAACCACGCTGAACTCGTGAGAAGAGGAAAGGCAAATTCCAAACACGCTGACATCGGGTGAGGAAGGAACATACTCTAACCACGCTGAACTCGTGAGAAGAGGAAAGACAAATTCCAAACACGCTGAAATCGTGTGAGGAAGGAACAGACTCTAACCATGCTGAACTCGTGAGAAGAGGAAAGGCAAATTCCAAACACGCTGAAATCATGTAAGAAAGGAACAGACTCTAACCACGCTGAACTCGTGAGAAGGGGTCTGAAAACAACCAATCAGGGTAAACTAAGAATCAAAAACCGTACGAGATTACATTTCACACGTCCCGAGATACTCTAATTACGCTGAAATCGTGAGAAAAGGAAAACAAATTCCAAACACGCTGAAATCGTGTGAGGAAAAGAACACTCTAACCACGTAGAAATCGTGAGAAGAGGTCAGAAACCAACCGCTCAGGGGCACACTCGACGGAACCTGAGATAAATTCCAAATACGCTGAAATTGCGTGAGGAAGGAACAGACTCTAACCACGCTGAACTCGTGAGAAGAGGAAAGGCAAATTCCAAACACGCTGAAATCGTGTGAGGAAGGAAACACTTAAGTCACGTTGAAATCGTGAGATGAGGTCTGAAAACAAACACTCAGGTGCGTTACACGCAACCTGAGAAAGTCCCAGGGGACAACGATCCTAAACGCTGCTCAGCGTAAAGGGATAAATGATAGAAGATAACACAAGATACAAATAAATGCAATAAGTGCGATGATATGACACATGTTACAAGCAATGTAGAGCATGATGTTTAAGGAATGCATGAAACAAACAAAGCGGTGCTTTAAAAAGCACCTCATGGGGTGAGTGGCGGTGAACCGCTCTACTCTGACAGGGATCTCTCCTCCTTGTGTTCTTCGAACACCTACCTTTAAGTCACAGTTCAAAGGCCCTGAAATGCTGACAAGGGGTAACTTCTACATGTAGAAACCACAAATGCCTTTTCCTTCCTGATCATATTCACAACTTTCCCTCATTGCAAAGCCAAGGTAACTCTGACGGGGAATGGTACTCAGGGAGAGCACTTCTGATCGCCATTCTGGCTCGAAGCAAACTTGATCTTGAGCTTGAGGTAGAGGCACACTCATATTTCAGAGCATTGACAAGACTTGAGGAGGTACATCCGGAGTACAATCACGGAATTTTCTGAAGTTGAAACACACTCAGGTGCTTCGATTTTCCCTCTTTTCTTTTGCTTTGCAGTCCGGAACCAATATAGCTTCAGGTAGGTCCTGGTTTTAATGTTCTGACATGACCTGGGTTGAACCCTGCAGTTTTATGAAAGAACAAATTCTGTTTTCCACAAATGTGGAGAATGACACAGCACTCTGAGCACAAAACGATTTATTTTTGAAATCGAGAAATGAGTTCTAGACTGGGTATTGAGCCTACGGCTGACCACAGCAAAAACGACTCAACAAAGAGGAAAGACAAGGTAAACAACCTAAACTCATCTAATGACACTCAAAATGACTCAAGATAAGAATCGAAACAAACAAAAACAACAAACACAACACTCGGATGTGCACAAGGAGCCTGTTTCTTTGGGTATTGTTTCCCACCCTTCCTTATTTGTGATTCTCACATCACTCGGCCCTCAAGCTCTGTTTTTCTGAAAATCCCTTTTCTCACTTTTTCTCTCAGCGCACATCTCTCTATTCTTCAATCTCTCATTTTTTATCCCTCCCGTGGGTGGTTGATGGATAAACAGGAAGTTGTGGGCTCGTGCCCCTAGCATTCTGCTAGATTCTTCTTCTTTCATTCACAGCCAGTGAGTTCCTCCCACAGAGGGGGTTGCGCTACAACTGGGTGTGTAGCAAATCTGCAGCTGACATCGGATGACGATGCCCTACTGGGGAGTTTAGACGTGATCAGATCTGTCCAAATGAGGGAGTGGAATATCTGGCCCCATTCCAATTCGTGCTTCGCACTTAGCTTGATACCTTGCTGCTTGGAAGATGAGAGAACTTTCGGCATTTTGCTATTAGTTTCTGTTGTGCCCTTTTTTGGCAGGTAAAGTGTCCTTCTTGGCGAATGCAGTGCCCTTTCCGGCAACTATGTTGACAATGGGAAAAAGACAGAACACCTAACTCAACTGTGCCCCTAGTTCATCATTTTGACCATTTTTGTTTTGGTTTTCTACTAAAACAATTTTGACCAACATGAGAGTTAGATTAACACACTTGTTCAATTTTCTGGTTTGAAATCATGCAAGTTAGGTTATGAGCACTGAAAATTTTCCTTTTTGGGTCCAAGATGTGGTCCAGTCTTGAAAAAAAAAAGGGATAATTTTTGAGAGAATTAGTCAACCTCAGTAAAAATTCTCAAAAATTGTTTTGGCAAACAGCCACTGCTCAACGAGCACGGAACCCACTCTTGAGCTGCACAACCTCAGATCCATAGTAATGGAAAATTGCCCCTAGTTTGAAGAGAGCTGCATGGCAACGGAAAGTTGCCCCTTGTTTGAATGGCACCGCAGCGCATTCAATGGCAACGGAAAGTTGCCCCTTGTTTGAATGGCACCGTAGCGCATTGTATGGCAACAGAGAGCTGCCCCTTGTCTGAATGGCTGCCCCTTGTCTGAAGGACACTGCATGGCAACGGAAAGTTGCCCCTTGTTTGAATAGCACCGCAGCACATGGAAACTAGTCCTCACAGTGACAGTCACAACCGAACTCTCGGATACAGAGAAGGCCAAGATGACCATAACTATCGCCTGGACATAGTCGAATTTGAAGTGTTTTACAGCTGGACTTTAGAATGAAGTTGCCTACGTATCCCAAAGATGGGAATCAAGCCTTACGTAGTTCAGGTTAAGGTACACTCGGGTATTAACCTCTGCTTTTGTGCTCTAACTTTGGCCAAGGCCGCCCATCCGGGTTTTCAACCTTGCGAGCTCTGTTTTTCTTTTCTTTTCATTTTCTTCTTTTTCTTTCATTTTCTTTTCATTTTCTTCATTTTTTCCTTTCTTTTTTCATTATTTGCATTTTTTTCTTTTCTTTGCTCTAACTTTTGCCTAGGTCGCCCTTCCGAGTTTTCAGCCCAGCGAGCCTCTCAAGGGTGAAAGTGTAGTTCGTCCATGCCAAATGGTTTTAGGATCTCGAAGCCATCTGAATCCAGGAGAGTGGCTGCTGTTCGCTGATGATGTAGAAGTCCATCCAACTGGGTCTGAATTGACCCCAGTGTTGTGGATAGGAACTCAATTGGCCTTCAGCAATACTTTTTTCTTTCCTCCCTTTTGGGATTTGGCATTCTTGCCGATCTTCATTGATTTGCAGAATGATCCATCTTCGGCATTTTGAGCACGTCTGATATTTTTTGCCCCTAGTTCGAGGGGTGCTTTTGATCTAGCTTTGCAAGCTTCTTTTGACAACGTCTGACCTTCTTGATCTAACTTTCTTGCCCTTAGGTCGAGGGTTGCTTCGAATTTGGCCACACAGGCCTCACATTGTGGTTGATCGTTGAACATTCTGAATCCAAGTTCAAGGTTTGAAAGAAAAGGGGTCGAGTCTTGAGGCTGAGAGCGATCCTAGGTTGCACAATCTTAAGAGCGATTCCACACAGGTCTTCGCAGAACCACGTAAAACATTTTTTGAAATCTTTTAAGAAAGCGACTAGTTGCTCGCGCTGAAGACAATGTAGAACCAATCTGGATCAAGCCAGGATCATTCTCAGTACTCACATTAACAAACATGATCTCATTCATTAAGGGCTCAGCACGCCTCTCTTTCTCTCAATTGGTCAAATTTTTGCAAATCACGAGGAATTCCTCCCTCTTTGTTTTCATCACAGTGTTCAAAAAGTTTTGAAAAACTTAGGTCAATGCAATGATTTCAAGGCACAGAAAAGTAGGCGAAAAGCACTAGCATTTTATTCAAATTTGCTAGCACAACTGGCTCAAGGAAAAAACAAACACAAAAGTGTGAAAACCATCGCTGTTTCATTTAGGTCTTCTGGTGCAACTGGTCCCATGGTAGAAATAGATTAAAAGAGTGCAAAAAGACAAACACAAAAACAAAATAGTGATGTCTGAGGTAACACTCCCGGAATCACCCGACTCCTACACAACATGACTGACTCGATACAACAAGACAGATTCGACTGACTCAGTATAAAAGACTGACTCAATACTACACAACAAGACTAACCTAATACCCAAGTCAGAAAGTAGAATAAACAGCATTCGCAAATTGCTCAAAACAGTGCGTGCCATACGCCACATCCGGAATAAACTGGGTGCCATCCGCAGGTGGTTCATCCCCTGATCACATCATCACATTATCCCCTAAGTTCACTGACCCAGTGCCGATAGACTTTGCAGGACCTGGCGTGACGATGACCTCTTTATCAATCAGATCTTGTATTTCGTGGTGAAGACGGTAACAACTATCAGTGCCATGGTCGACTTGTTGATGGAAGGCACAGTACTTGGCCGGATCATGGGAGGGAGGAAGTTTATCTGGCAGTGGCCGCGACTCCAAGGGTTTTAGATCCCCCTTTCTAATTAGGACCCTCAAGGCCGTTGATAGAGGCATGTACAGTGGGGTGAACACCCTGTGGCCCCAAGGTGGGTGTTTTGGAGTTTGTGGAGTTTTACTGGATGTACCGGCAAAGGGATTGATAGGTGCTGACTGGGTTTGCCGATCTCTTCCGAGTGCAGGATTAGAGCTGAAAGGAACATTTCTGGTACGATGGCCCTTGTCTGGGCTTGCCTCTTGATTCAGACTGCCTCCAACTTGAGTGGCGAAAGTGTCATCCACAGTCTTTGCAACAACTGCGAGCTCTTGCTGTTTGTTCAGCCCTTCGGCTTTCAAAGCCTCAACAGCCCACAGAAGGTGTTCATGGGGATCAATACCTGCCCCTACCTTGTTCTTACCACTTGCCTCAACTTGGCCAAAGGATTGGGTCTTTATATTAGAGCAAAGTCCGGTTGTTGCTGACATGCCACCACCCGGATCTGAGATGGATTCAAGTTGACCTTTTTCAATTGTAGCTCACCCCAAGATCACGGGGCCTTTTGGGCTGAAACTTTTGGCCTGTGATGTGGTTGATGACGGAGCCAATATTCCAAAGGCCAGATCTGCCACAGTTCTCTGAAGATCTTCAATCATTCTCATTAGCTCAGAAGTAGTGGGTTCATGGGTTTGAGATGATTAGGGTTTAGGTGCATTCATCATGCATAAGTCCATGCTTTCTGGAATGAACACCTCAGGCTTGGGTAAATGGCCTGGGGTGATGTATATACTGGGGTCATAGGTGGACGGCAGTATATGGATGAGGTTGAGATGTAGAGGTGACGAGTCAGTACTAACCTGAGGTCCTTTTGGTGGAGCTAGGGTCTCTTCGTCAATAAGATCCTGAATCGTATGACGGAGGCGGATGCAACGGTTTGTATCATGACCGTGCTGTTGATGATAGGCACAGTATTTAGCTGGGTCATATCTTGGTGGAAGAGGATTTGGAAGGGGTTGGGGTTCTAGGAGTTCTAGGTGCCCTTCTTCTTGCAGCATTTTCAAAGCTTGAGAGAGACTCATGTAAAGAGGATGCAATTTTCGGGCTTGGGCGATTTGAAGTGGTTGGTTTTTGGCCATTGAGGGAAGGGGTGATAGTGTCTACTTCTGAGCATTTCACAACTATGCCACCTTCAGTAGTAGCATTGGAATTGTGAGCAACATTCCTCTTCAAAGGCTCATTATCTTCCATAAAGATCCCTTGTCTGATGGCATCCTCGATTTGAACCCCCATTTCATGAAAGGCTGGAAAGGTAAACAGAGGTAGGACGACCATCTTTTGCAGCAACTTGCTATGCAGATTCCGAACAATCATCCTGATCTGATCTTTGTCGGAAGGCCTTGCAGTCATCATTGAGGCCTTTGCTCTCCATCTTGTCACGAACTCTGAGAAACCCTTCTTTTGCTCTTGGCGGGTGACTTCGGGATCACGAGTTGTGACCTCGATCTGTGTGTTATAGGAGTATTGAGCAATAAAGGCCTCAGCCAGCTCTTCCCAGTTCTGTTTCACACAGTCCTCCAATTTCGCATACCAGATTGCGGCTATTCTAGACATGGTTCGGCCGAAGAGAGACAACTTCTGGGCTGTGGTCAAACCCATTGGCCTCAAGATATCAGAAAATAGGTGGAGGTGCACCATTGGGTCTCTAGAGCCATCGAAGTAATCGATACGCGGCATTTTAAACCGCTCTGGTATGGTAACTGCAGATTCAGTATACCCGTCCTCTAAATCGGGGATGGAGTTCACTCCTTGTGCTCGTTTGAATAACTTCTCCAGTTTATTGATCTTAAGTGTAGTTGGGTCGACCTCGCATTCAAAGGGAGCTTCGCTTTGATGGACAGGAGCTTTAGAAGCTTGTGCTGGGATTGGCTCCGCCGAATTGCCCTGAGTCTTTTGAACATTAGCAGTATGGGTAGTGGCTCCGGGTGTTGGGTTACCCATGGGAGGTGCATGAGATGTAGAAGCCGCAACCTGCTGTGGCTGTTGTTGTTGTAGCCGGGTTATCACTTCGGCCTGACGAGCCACGACTTCAGCTTGACGAACTGCGTCCTGCTGTAGTGCCTCGATTGTTTGTTGCAGGTACCGCATCTGTTCTTCCATACTGGCTGGGGGATACTGGGCCATGGGAATGGGTGATTGATCTCGTGCTGAGCTGAATGAAGACAACTGTTCTCAGACCAGACTAGACCCAGGTGAACTGAGGTGTGACTGCTGTAGAAACTGCAATGGTGAATTCTGCCTGAACCTTCTTCGTCTTGTAACTGGTGGGGGTGAGGCAAACACAGGTTGTTTCTGAACCAATTCTGACCTGACAAAGTCTATCGATAAAAGTACGGTGTACTCGGGGGATATTGGAGCCTTCTGAAGCTATGGTTCCAAGACTACCTTGCAAAAGAGGAAAACAGACAACATCTCAGCCTGATTTTACTAGAACAAATATGTGCACAGCTGAATGACTGCACCCTCTACTGAATTCTGTCCAAAATTCTGCGTGTAAACTGATACCCTCAGGTAAAACTGATTCCCCCAAATACTGATGCCCGCAGGCCTGATACTCAGACTTCCAAACGGATACATGCATTCCTGTAGAGGCCAACTCTAAAAGCACATAGCATGTAAATGAGAACCAAAACACCCCTATGTTGGGGTAGGGTTTCCCTGTCCTAGTTTCGTCAAGAACTGGGGTTTCACTATGCACGCAGCAGTTTCAAACAACCTATGATCAGGTAAGCAACCTGTCCTAGCTTGGAATGGTGACTATGGATTCCGAATATGCGCTAGGTCGAATGGTCAAAGAGGGTGCCCCAGTAAAACCAGGGTTTGTGTTCCCATCGTGGCAGAGCCCGCAACCGGTCAGCCTTATGGCACGCTTCTCAAAGCGAGCCTTCGGCAAACCGTTCTGGAATAGCACACAGCAAACACGGTGTCCTAGGAGCACCAATGCAAATGCAATGCAAAGAAACACATAAGTGTAATCAAAACGAGATATCATGAGTTCAAGTCAAGTTCTCTAACTCCCCAGTGGAGTCGCCAGAAACTGTAGACGTCCCCGAACGTCTCGAGAGGGAATCCCATTGTGTTCATTTGGGCTTACCACAATTCGGACTCAAATTGTCACGGTTCTTAATCTGACCTCACAATGTGCAATGTGAGATTGATAAATCACCAAAGAGTCCAAGTCCAGCAAATCGTTTTGGAAAACTAATTTTTTAGAAAGAAGTGCCAAACATGGATTGCTTTGCCAGATACAGAGTCGCCACCTAAATATTTTTTATGGGGGAATTTAGGAAACCCTAACTCGTTTGCCTAAGGCCACGTGTCCGTGATCACCAAAGTTGCCTCGGCTCGGGAACTTGGGTACGATTGGGGAAGGTCAGCTATGAGCACCCTCGCTCGCCCGATCAAAGATCGGCCTCTACTAACCATGATATCGAGTTTTGAAAACATTATGTGCTCTTATTCTGGTTATTAGCCTAGATTTACTATGTGATGCGCACAACATACAAATATAGACCGAATCGCCTGAATTGGAACAAAACATCTCATGTTTGTTTTGAAAATGGTTTGCTACTCGTAAGTAGGCTTAAAATGCAGATTTTGCCACCCTTGGGTGGGCTTAGAAAAGATGGTTTTGCCATTATCTAGTGGGCTTAAAACTCACAGTCAATGCATTATTCCAATTCAGATAATCCAACCTTCACCCACAGGCATTCAGGCAGGTATATCACATAAGCACATAGCCACATGGTAAGCATGCTGTCATGTTAACATTCACACTCATGCGAGATGCTAAAGCACAAATACTTACAGTGTACTCCGTGCCAAAACAAAAAACTTGTTAGTAATCAAATGTATGATCCAAGTCCATGTTAGAATGGCTAATGCATCGCAGGTAAAATGCAACTAGAATAGGCTCGGCTAATCTATGGATGGCATGTGAAATGCAACAGATAACACGTATCCAAGTTAAATTTGAAATATTATGTAGTTAGCATGATGCGCCGAGCCCGGTGCATGCAATACAGATGAATGAATGCACGCATACATTGCATAAGGATGCCAATTGAAATATGTCCTAACACTAACTATCAAAAGCAGGTAAGTAAAAGGGAGAAAGAAGTGGGGTTGGAAGACATGCATCACACGCACGCACGCTTATTACACAATTGGCCCTCTCTCGGAGGGTCCGAATAAATAATACAAGCCGCCTAATTAACTAACTAACATGCTCATTAATTATTACAAAACCAAATGAATAACTAGCTACAACTAATTATTACACAACTTAATTAATTAACAAATTAATTATTACAAATGAATGCTAACTAACAAGTAAGCATTAAAAAATTGCTCTAGCTCTGTTTGAAGAAGAGGAGGGTATGCATGCTCATTTCGGTTCCTCGCCTCGAAACGCCTTCCGGTTGCTCTCTAGAGGTTTTGCTGGCAAGGTGTCTTCCACTGCTTATTGATGGAACTTACCAAAACACTACTGGAGGGATACACCAGTGGCCTGCCGGCCATGGAGGAGCACTGCTGGCCACCTGCCGGCCAGAGAGGGAACACTGCCGGCCAAGGATGAGTGCTTGCCGGCCATCAATGGTGCACTGCCAGCCACTGGTGTGCTGTGACACCAAGCTGCAACAAAGCACAAAATAGAGAAAAGGGAGGGTCTCCCAAGGGTGTGTACGCACTATGCCACCCCAAATCACCTCAAAACATCAAGGGAGAGGCATAGTCGGATCCACGACCATCAATCACGCATCCCGATGCATGATGGCCAAAGATCCAACTTGTGCAATTCAATATGAAAATGAATTCACAAATAAAACAAGTAAGGCCTAAAAACTCTATCATGAATCATCAAGAGCTTCGGCGACCTAGAATTGAGACATGTTTCGTTACTTTTAGTACAAAACGTCCCTTGTTTCCCGTGTTTGGGCTAACCCTACTCCAAACACAATGCAATGAGATGGCATACACAACGCGACTAACATGCAACCCTAAATGCAATGCAGCCTAATCATGCTGGCATGCGAGGGATGATATGCGCACATACAACCTAGCATACGCATTGCTATGGACTAAAATGGCATACACAATGCAAGATGGACTTACACCAGTATGAGTGGATCTCAACCACACTCACATCAGTGGCCATATGATGAAAATGAGACAATCGAAATACATGCAAGCATGCAAGAATGCAATGGATCGATCCTATGGCACAACATGCAACTCTAACTAAGCATGGCAAAGGATGAAATATGGCATACAAGCATACATTTTCTAGCTCTAAAACATGATGTACAATGGTCCCGAATCATGCAAATATGTTACCCAATGCATGCTAGATGGCCCGAATACCGAAACTAGTGAGGTGCGTTACACTAGAAGTACACAAAGCAATGCACGAATGGCAAAACCAACCCCAAATAGACCCTAGGCAGGTCTGAAACAGTGGGAAAATGGCCCAAAATGATGGTTCAAAGTGCATGGAAATGAAGCTCATTCAATGGTCCGGAAACAAGGCATTCATGCACAACTCTCAAGCACACTTAAAGAGGAGAAAACATAAGGATATGGCATTCACATAGGCTCTAAAATATGATGCAAAATGACCCCAAAGCATGAAAACACCTCAGTATATGCATGCAATAGACCTCAAATCTCAAAGCTAGCCAAGTGTATTGAACAACAAGCATGCAAAACAAGCATCATTCGACCATGAGACCCAAAAACAGAGCTAGGGCTATCCAAAATATGCACAAAATCAGTTTAAGGCAAGGCCAAAAAGTGCTAAAATCAAGGGTCAACAAAGCATGCAAAAGAAGCTAGTGAACCATGATTTGCACTACAACTATATGAAGCACATGAGAGCTCACCAAACCAGCCAAAAAAAGAGGTATTCCATGCCAAATAATCCCCAAAAACCCACTGAAACTCAGTTAATGCATGCAAGAATGATGTGTCCCTTTGAAAGGCCAATAAGAGGGTTGTTCTACACATGCAAGATAGACATACAAAATGGCAAAACCACCTCCAGACAGAGGTTATGAGGGCCCTAAAACTCACTAAAAAGGGCCTGAAATTAGTGTAGGAAGCATGCAAGTGAAGGCCCCTTTGAAAGGCCTTGAAGAAGATTACTCTACACATGCATAATAGACATCCAATATGGCAAAACCACCTCTGGACAGAGGTCATGCAGGTCACAAAACTCATCAAAAATGGCCTGTAGCATGGCTTTGAAATATGCAAATAGGGGCTCCTTTGGAAGGCCAAGAAAGCTAGTAAAGAGAACAAAGGGTGAGAGGGTCACCCCTCTCTGATTTTGAGGCTCAAAGACACATGTTAGCCACTAAAAATCCATTGGATTTCAGTGGCTAAAAGGCCAAACTGAGGCCGACACAAATGCTCTAAAGCATAGCTCAAAACATGAGGAAATGAAGCATGCAAGGGGGTAGATGACCCCCAACATAAAAATGGTCGTAAACAAACATGTTTAGAAGATTAAAACAAGAATTTTTTCAGTTTGTGACAAAGCCTAAATATGCTTGCAAATAGAGCTAAACTATGAAGCAAAACAATGTCAAAAAGAGGGAAATCGAGTGTTACCCTTGTAGCCAAAGGAACCAGCAACTTCTGGACCAAGATAGCAAGTATTCAATCTCTGAAAATGACCTCCAAGGTGCTTGGATGGATGATGGAGAGGTTAGGCTAAGAGGTGTAGTGCAATGGTGCAAGAACAAGAGACCTCAAGCCAATGGTGATCAACTCTTCTCAAGGGTTGATAGGTTGAAGATGGTTGTATGCAAGCCTTCTAGCACAAATGCTCAAGAGTTCTTGAGAGAGAGGAATGTGGAGAGAGAGGTGTAGAGAGAGAGGCTCTCAAAACTTGCTCAAGAAGTTCTAAGTGTTCTAACCCCCTTGAATATATGATATATGGCCTTATATATAGCAAAAAGCAAAGGTTTGGTCGAAAATATCTCAGCCAAGACAGCTGTGCCAGCTGGAGATAAAATATCTGTTGAAATCTACTTTCTGGCATCAATGGCCGGCACCTTATCATTGTTGGCCGGCACCCTACCATTTTTGGCCGGCATGGGGCAGGTATTGGCCATTAATGGCCGGCACACTTCCATAGAGGGCAGCATAAAAAATCAGCCTTAGTCCCTGACTTGAAGAAAGCCTAACTCCTTCATCTGGATGCCTTTTCAGGTCATTCTTGTGTGCAAATTGAAGCCTCGGAAGTAAGCTTTCCAATGGTGGCAGCTTTGCATCAAAAATCCAACTGTACTAAGAGATATTCCTCTTGTGGTGAAGCCGCGCAGTTTTGGTCCTACCCGGAGTCATGCCGAACTTCTCCCAAACTAGTTCTCTTCTCTCCTTTCCCATTTTCTTCAACTCCAAACCCCTAAACAAGGTGTTTTGAAAGATTTTTCAAAGATTTCATCTCTTCTTCATTCATTTCCACTCTGTCCTTGCTCGGTTTACCAAAAGGCACGACATTTAACAAAATGCGAGCGTCGGGACATCGTAGGAACCTATTTTCAAAAAGGTTTCGAAAGAGAGGGTCTTAAGGTGTAAAAACCACTCAAAATAGCTTTGGTCCAAAATAGGGTGTGAGGTTAGGATTTGACTCTCCTCTTGCCGAAGAAATCGAACTTTTGCCCTGCACATCTTTCGCCACCAAGTAAACCATCAGTAGTGCCCAAGTCTTAAGGGCAGTCAAAAATGGGGTGTCTACAGGCGATTTTGATTAAAATCAATTTTCCAGAATGATTTGTCGGATTTGGACTCTTTGGTGATTTATTAGTCTTACATTGCACTTTGTGAGTTTAGATTCAGAACCGTGACAAGAGTCCAAACTGTAGCAGCTAGAAATACCATTCGCGCCCTCACGCACGGAGTAGAGTTCGGGCGGTTTACACCTTGGCTGTGGCCTGTGCTGCTGCCTTGTCTACGTCCTCAGCGATGGCCTGTGCTGCTGTCTGGCAGCGGCATTAGCTGCGACCTGTGCTGTGGCCTAGGCTGTGGCTTATGCTGTTGCCTGGCTGCGGCCTTGGCTATAGCCTGTACTGCTACCTGGGCTACGGCCTGGTCTGCTACATGTGCTGCTGCCTAGCAGCAGCCTGCGCTACGGCTTGTGCGGCTGCCTTAGCTGCTACTAGTGCTGCGACCTGGGCTACTTCTGGGAACCGCCGGGACTACTGGCAATGCTGCAGCCCGAGCTGCTGCTGGTTGTTGCTGGCTGCGGCTGAGGCTACTCCTAGCTGTGACTTGGCATGTGCAATCTCTTGGCATGCCGTGGGCTGTGCTTGCACTATGCTTTGGGCCTCTGCTTGCACTTGCATCAACAATTTCTGGGACATGTCTTTGGCTTGCCAAAGGGCCCAAATATGTTTGGCACCAAGGAGTTGACCCTTTGGTGGGCGCACCTTGACACCTTGCCAAGTACCGCAGCCTGGGCTGAACGCACGCATGCCAGGCCGCAGCCTTGTCAAGTGTCGTGGCCTTGCCAAGTGCAACAGCCTTGTCAAGTGCCAAGGCTGCGAGCTGCGCGGTAGACTGCTGTCCAAGGCTGAGGGCTGTGTTACTGCCTACAGGCCGTGGCCTATGTGCGGCCTGGGTAGCTTAGCACGCCCGCTGCCAAGGCCACGGGCATGCCAAGCTGCCTAGGCCGCATGCAGGCTAGGTTGTCACATCGCCTAGGCCGCGGGCGTGCCATGCTGCCCAGACCACGAGCAAGCCATGCGGGTAAGTCGGCAAGGCCGCAGCCTAAGCCGCGCGCATGCTATGTTGCCAGGCTGCCAATGTCGCAGCCTAGGCCGCTCACATGACAAGCAGCTAAGTTGCGGCTTGGATACGTGCACACCAAGCCGGCATGCCGGCCTAGCCGCGTGTGGGCCATGCCACGCTGTCGGCGAAGGCGGGCGTGCCACCACCACCACCACGGGCCGCTACTCAACACATCCCACGTTTAGTATAAGCAAAGCAACGACATGTGCCAAGCACGCACCATGTCTTGGGCGTGACCTGTGGCCTAGCCTACGGCCTGGCCTTACTAGGAGGTAGCCCCTTCTTATAGTAGCTTGTTAAGCTTTTTTGGCCCTGGTAGGAGGAAACATCACCTATGCTCGAGGAGTCATAATGGGGTTTTTTTTAAAAGTAAGGTTTTTTTCCATGAATTTTCAACCATAACTTGAAGAAAATAATTAAAGACACCATAAAAAAATTTTAAAAAATATTTGGCCACCAAAATATTTTATTTTAATTTATTTCTATTTTAATACTTAAAAAATAATAAAAATTACTAAAAATAGTCAAAAAATTGTAGAAATGATTCCAATAATTAAAGGATGAGGTACTAGTAATTATAGTAATTTTTAAATCATTTTTATTTTATTTTATTTTGATTTTTATAAGTAAATAGATATTTAAAAAATTCAAAAAACTCAAGAAAATAGCCCAAAAAAATAAGAAATGACATTTAAAATTAATCCTAGTGCTTTATTAATTATATGGCATGGTTTAGGTAAGAATATAAAAGAATCATGTTCAAAACAAGCGATAAAAATGTATGAAATACGACACATTTGTCTGACAAAGCGATAAAATACACAATAAGTGACAAAAAAACCAGCCTGTGGCATGCTAGCCAAGGATGTGGCATGGCATGCTGGCCAAGGTAGCGGCCTGTGATGCTGGCTAAGGCTGCGGCCTGTGCTGCAGCATGCTGGCCAAGGCTGTGCCATGTTGGCCAAGGTTACGACTTGTGCTACAGAATGCTGGCCAAGGCTGTGGCATGGCATGTTGGCCAAGGCTGTGGCCTGTGCAAAGCCATGCTGGCTAAGGCTATGGCATAGCATGCTGGCCAAGGCTGTGGCCTGTGCTGCAGTATATTGGCTAAGGCTGCGGCCTGTGCTGCAGCATGCTGGGCAAGGTTGTGGGATGGCAAGCTAGCCAAGGTTGCGGCCTATGTTGTAGCATGCTAGCCAAGGCTATGGCATGGCATGCTGGCCAAGGCTGCGTCTTATGCTGCTGTATGCTGGCCAAGGCTGTGGCATGGCATGCTGGCCAATGCTGCGGCCTGTGTTGCAGTATGCTAGCCAAGTTTGTGGCATGACATGCTGGCCAAGGCTGTGGCTTGTGCTGCTACATGCGGGCTAAGGCTGTGGCATGGCATGCTGGCCAAGGCTACGGCCTGTGCTGCAGCATGCTGGCCAAGGCTGCGGCCTGTGCTACAGCATGTTGGCTAAGGCTGTGACATGGCATGCTGGTAATGTACGAAGAATTTACTTGGAATTTACTTTGTGATTTACTGGGAATTTACTAAGTAATTTACTGTTAATTTACTTAGAATTTACAGAGTAGTTTATTGAGAATTTGCGGAGTAATTTACTAAGAATTTACTAAGTAATTTACTAAGAATTTATTGAGAATTTTCAGAGAATTTAATGAGTAATTTATTGAGAATTTAGTGAGAATTCACTGAGAAATTTAGCGAGTAATTTATTGAGTAATTTATTGATTAATTTAATGAGAATTTGCTGAGAAATTTACTGAGTAATTTACTAAAGAATTTATTGAGTAATTTATTAAGAATTTACTAAGTAATATACTGAGAATTTACTGAGAAATTTAGTGAGTAATTTGCAGAGAATTTATTAAGTAATTTATTGAAAATTTATTAGTAATTTACTAAGAATTTGCGAGAAATT
This sequence comes from Camellia granthamiana, assembly GCA_036172215.1. Classification (NCBI taxonomy): domain Eukaryota; kingdom Viridiplantae; phylum Streptophyta; class Magnoliopsida; order Ericales; family Theaceae; genus Camellia; species Camellia granthamiana. The sequence goes on along the minus strand of CM069917.1, from coordinate 761,513 downwards.
TATTGAAAATTTACGAAGAATTTATTGGATAATTTACTAAGAATTTACTGAGTACTTTACTGAGAATTTACTAGCAATTTACTGAGAATTTACTGGAAATTTACTGAGTAGTTTACTAAGAATTCATTGAGAATTTACTGAGTAATTTACTCAGAATTTATAGAGTAATTTACTGAGAATTTACTTGAAATTTATGAAGTAATTTAATAAGAATTTACTGTGTAATTTACTAAGAATTTACTGAATCATTTACTAATAATTTACTAAGTAATGTACCGAGAATTTATTGGGAATTCACTAAGTAATTTACTAAGGAATTACTGGGAATTTGTTGAGTAATTTACGGGGTAATTTATTGAGTAATTTACTGAAAATTTACCTAGTATTTTACTCAGAATTTAATGAGTAATTTATTGAGTAATTTACTTAAAATTTATTGAGCAATTTACTAAGAATTTAATGAGAATTTTCTGATTAATTTACTAAGAATTTACTTGAAATTTATTTAGAATTTACAGGGAATTCACTTAGTAATTTACTGAGAATTTACTAAGTGATTTACTGGGAATTTACTGAGTAATTTTCTAAGGAATTTTTTGAGTAATTTACTGAGAATTTACTAAGGAATTTTATGGTAATTTATTGAGAATTTTTTGAGAATTTTTTGAGTAATTAATTGAGGAATTTATTGAGTAATTTATTGAAAATTTACTGAGGAATGTACTGAGAATTTACTGCATAATGTACTGAGGATTTATTGTGAATTTATTGAGTAATTTATTGAGTAATTTGTCGAGAATTTGCTGAGGAATTATTAAGAACTTACTGAGAATTTACTGAGCAATTTATTGAGAATTTACTAAAAATTTACTGTGAATTTACTGAGAATTCACTGAGTAATTTATTGAGAATTTTCTGAGTAATTTACTAGGAATTTACTTAGAATTTACTGGTGATTTATTGAGAATTTACTGAGTAATTTACTGAGAATTCAATGAGAATTTACAAAGAATTTATTGATTAATTTACTGAGAATTAAATGGTAATTTACTGGGAATTTACTGAGTAATTTACTGAGAAATTTTTGAGTAATTTACTAAGAATTTACTGAGTAATTTACTCAGAATTTATTGGTAATTTAATGAGATTTTTCTAAGTAATTTATTGGGAATTTAATGCGTAATTTAGTAAGAATTTTCTGAGTAACTTACTAAGAATTTACTGAGTAATTTACTGAGAATTTACTGGTGATTTACTAAGAATTTACCAGAAATACCCTGAGTAATATACTGAGAATTTACTGGTAATTTTATTGAGAATTTACTGAGTAATTTACATGGAATTTATTGAGTGATTTACTAGGAATTTATTAAGTGATTTACTAGTGTAGACACCCCATTTTTGACCATCCTCAAGACTTGGACGTCACTGATTGAACACTCAGTGATCACCCTTGTTTGTGTTCGTCTTGGGTTCCCGGAAGCCTTGGCTGCGCGCCTTGCCTCAGGACCTCTCGACTCGACTGTTTTGTGGTTGGTTTGGCACCAAACACTTGTGTTTTGCCTTTAAGGGGCAGGGAATGCCTTTTGAGGCATCCCCACACACCACCGGCCATGGCTTGAGGCCACCGGCTGTCTTTTGTTGCCATCGGCCAAATGTTTGGCCGACCGGCAACTTTTTTGGCCGACCACTGTTCATCTGCTTTTAGCAGATATTTTGTGCCAGCTGTGATAGCTGGCACCCACTCTGTTCCCCTCCATACACGTGTATGGAGGGATTTCCCTCTTGGATGGCTTGTTTTGGAAGCCTTACAAGAGGGAGTTGCCTATAAGAGGAGGCTTCTTCTCTCTTGTTGGAGGTTGGAGACATTTTAGACAACATTTTTAGGGTTTGAGTTCTAGGGTTAGGGTTTGGTTCATATCCTATCTCTATATCTCTCTCTTATGTGTGTTTAGGCTTAGATTTACACACAAACACCCACCACCACACCTTTTCTTGGAGCTGAGGCCCTTGAGAGTTGTTTTTAGACTTTTGGAGCTAGTTTCAACCTAAAGAAGCTGCTGGAGCTCCATTGTTGAAGAAGGTCTTCAAGGGTAAGAAGCTTGCCTCTTTATCCCCCATTTTTACATTGAATTTTTACCTATCTTGCAACTGTTTTTTGGCTTTACATATAACATATAAAAGTTCTGTTTTTAAGGCCTCTAAATAGTTTGTTCAGAGTTTTTTGTGGTTTGAGGTTGTTTGACCCCTCTTAAGCCTTGTTTGGCCCTTGTTTTGTGCTATTTTGTGTGAGCTCCGGGACCATAGTGTTTGGGCCTCCTCACCACTGAAATCTTGGGGGATTTCAGAGCTGAGGATGGTGCCTTGAGGTCCTAGGAAGGAGAGGGCCACCCCCTCTCCTTGTTGTCCTTGAAGAGGACCATTTTTGCCTCCTGAGGGAGCACCATGCTTAAGTGTGTGTTGGCCATGCCTTAGCTGATTTTCATGCTTATTATGTCATAATATGCCTCTATTTTTAATTGGTTTTGGTACACCATGCTTGCTTAGCATACATGCCTTGTAATGCCATTGTTTGGGCCTTAACATGCCTTAGGTTGTAAGCCCTTGTTCTAGCATGTTTTAGGCCTAGCTTTGTGAAGCTTTAGTGCATGTTTTTGTATGATTTAGCTCTGTTTTAAATTGCTTGAGTCATACTTGCCATGTATTGCATAGCCCCTTTGCATTATTTAGCTTGTAGGCTTTAAATATGTGAAGTATTGAGCATGCATTGCTTGACTTATTTAAGTGGTTTGGAACCACTTAACATGCAATTTTAGCCCCTATAACATGCTTACATGTTTTCCTTTCAATGATTCTTTGATGCTTTAAAAGTTTGTGTTGTATGCTCCATGTTAAACATTTATGCATGCCTCCATACTTAGACCATTTAGATGCTATCTAGGCGTGCCTTTGTCCCTATTTTGGCATGATTTGGGACTGTTTTAATCCAACTTGGTCATTTGCCTCATGTGTCACATGACCTTGGCTTAAGCCCCTTGGCTTGTCTTGGGTTCTTGGCTTTGCTTGTTACACACTATGCTTGTCTTGTTTGTTTGGTTTGGCACCTCTTATAACATGACTTCAGAGCTTTTCCATGCATGCTATACACCCATGTTTGCATTCTCTCAAGTATGCTTGAGAGTCCCTCTTCGTGCTTAAGTGGTGGCCCATTAACATGTGCATGTGTGTGTGTGTGTTAGTCCCTCACTTTGAGTACTTTGGCCACTGTTTTAGGCTTGCTTGAGAGTCGCCTAATTTAGTTTAAGTCCATCTCTTTGTTTGATGCATGCTCTCCTTGTATGTTGTGGTATATTAGTGAGTTGTTGCATGATTGAACTTGCATGATTGAATGAAGTCACATGCTTGCTTGCATGCTTAAAACACCCACATTATGCCTTGCATGCTTGTTGGTTGCATTGTTTTATGCCTTGCATGTCTTGTATGCTTGTTTGCATTGCCATGTTGCATGCCTAATTAACATGCTTAGGTGGCATTGCATTGGTATGCATGCTTTGCGTCTTGACTATCCATGATTGAGGTTGAGCTCCTCATTTGCTTGTTTTGGTTTGCATTGCATTTGATATCAAAATGCACACTTGGTTTCCTTGGGCCATCACGCATTGAAATGCGTGATTGGTGGTCCGAGAATCGAGGCCCATGTCCCTTTGAGTCATAAACATGATAAGGGATATGATTGGTGCATACATTGCTTGAAATGCATTGCCATGCCAAGTATTGCCCTCTGTTGCTGTCAAACTAGATTTTGCAGGAACTTTTGTCCGGCCGGCCATCTTTAGTGCTGACCGGCCATCTTTGTTGGCCGGTGGAACAGATTCATGGCCGGTGACCATTCTATATGGCCGGTGGTGTTCTCCTTCAGCCGGTGGTATTCCCCAGCATCCAGAGAGCAAACCTTGAGACTTTGGAAGTCACCAGAGGAACGGAGCAGGGAAAACAGAGGCATCTTGTGCATGGTGGCGGATTTCCGAGCAAAACCGAGCGCGCACTGCATTGGGCCTTCATCCCGGGACTGTTTATTGCTTAAATTAGATTAATTAATTTGCTTAATTAATTTAGTTGGTCTGTAATAATTAATTAGCTAGGATAGTTAATTCATTATCCGAATTGTATTATTCTTTCGGTCCCTCCGAGCGAGGGCAAATTTGTAATAAGTGTGGGTGAGTGTGTGTATGTCTTCTAACCCCCACTTCTTTCTCTCTTTTACTTACCTGCTTTTGATGGTTAGTATTAGGGCATATTTAAATTAGCATACCTTATGCTATGCATGCGTGCATCCATACATTTGTCTTACATGCACCGGGCTCGGCGCATCATGCTAACTGTATAAGCATTCCAAATCTAACTCGAATTACATGCTACTTGTGCATTTCACATGCCATTTTAGGATTAGCCGAGCCTAACCTAATTACATCCTGTATGCGTTGCATTAGCCACTTAACATGAACTAGGGTCATGCATGTTTGCTAACTAGTTTATTGTCTTGGCACGGAGTACGATGTAAGTCTTTTATGTTTTAGCATCTCACATGAGTGTGAATGTTAACATGACGGCATGCTTACCATGTGGCTAGATGCTTATGTGATATAATTGCTTGAATGCCTGTGGGTGAAGGTTGGATTGTTTGAGTTGGAACAACTCGTTGAAATCCGTGTTTTAGCCTACTTGCGACTAGCAAATTCCAAAGTGTTTTCCAAACAAACGGATATGCAATGTTTCATTCCAAATTAAGCAATCTAGTCTATACTTGTTTGCTGTGTGCATAACATAGTAATTCTAGGCTAATAACTGGAATAAGAACACATGATGTTTTCAAAACAAGATATCCCGGTTAGTAGAGGCCGATCTTCAGATCGGGCGAGAGGAGGTGCTCATAGCTGACCTTTCCCAATCGTACCCAAGCTCCCAAGCCGAGGCAACTTTGGTGATGACGGACACGTGACCTTTGGCACCGAGTCAGGGTTTCCTAAATTCCCCTATAAAAAATATTTAGGTGGCGACTCTGTATCTGGCAAAGCAGTCCATGTTTGGCACTTCTTTTCAAAAATCTGTTTTTCTCAAAACGATTTGCCGGATTTGGACTCCTTGGTTCAAGATTAAGAACCGTGACACAAATGAGAGTCCAAACTGTGGCGCGAGGTCCCCCGCGGACGTGTTACAGTTTCTGGTGACTCTGTTGGGGATTTTAGAGAGCTTGACTCGAACTCGTGATATCCTGTGTTGACTACACTTATGTGTTTCTTTGCATTCCATGTGCATTGGTATGCCTAGGACACCGTGTTGGCCATCTGCTATTCCTGAGCGGTCTGCCGAAGGCTTGACTTTGTCAAAGCATGCCATAAGGCTGACCGGTTGCGGGCTCTGCCAGTATGGGAACACAAACCCCGGTTTTCACCGGGGCACCCTTTTCGACCATTCGACCTAGTGCATATTCGGAATCCATAGTGACCATTCCAAACTATGACAGGTTGCTTACTCGATATAGGTTGTTTGAAACCGCTGCGTGCCTAGTGAAACCCTAGCTCCTGACAAAATAGGGCAGGGAAACCCTACCCCAACATAGGGGTGTTTTGGCTCTCTTTTACTTGCTATGTGCTTTTAGAGTGTACCTCTACAGGAACGCACATGTCAGTTTGCAAGTTTGAGTATCAGGCCTGAGGGCACCAATATTAGTATTTGTGAGAATCAGTTATATCTGTGGGTATCCGATTCAGTGTTATTGGGGCAATGATTTTGGGGAACAGTGATCAGTAATAGAGTACAGTTGTTCAGCTGCACCCGTGTTTGATCCGTTTGGGCTGAAATGCTGCTTGCTTTTCCTTTCAGTTCAGCGAGTTACAGAATAGCTAGTGTTCCCCCTTGCCGAGGCAAGACTTACGATGACGCAGAATTCAGAAGAGATCGTGGTTATGACAGCCGCGTTAGATCAAGGAATCACTCTGCAAAGTGAGACTGACGTTGATGTACCGCATCCACCCAGGTTGCCTGCTGCGCACCCGGTATGGACCCCCCAGTTATATCAGGCTTGCGAGCCCACCACATTCGAGCTAATGGGGATGATAGGGGATCTCCAGAGGTTCGTGGCAGACCTCGCCTACGGAATGTCAGCTTCGCCACCAGCCATACCATATGCCGGGAGTTTTGTACCCCAGGAGCCCCCGCAGTTGGGACGGATTGTGATTGAACTCAGCCAATCGGAGATGGCCTCCAACTATGGCAATGACGTATCCACATCAACCCAAACCCTCGATCAGGCTGAGGCCAGAGGTAAGGACAAAATGAAGGCAGATGCCGATCCCATCGAACAACTGCTGTGGGCAGTCCAGGCTTTGAAAGCCGGGGGGATGAATAAGCAACAGATATCTGCAGTTGTGACAAAAGCTGTGGAGGATGCTTTCCCCACTCCACCTGAGGGTAGTTCAAGTCAATCAGAAAGCCGAGATAGGCCCCGTCATGCCAGAACAGTTCCTCCCGTTCCCAATCCCACACCCGGGAAGGATCAGAAATCCAAGGCCGCACCTGCCGACCCGTTCACTAATGCATCTAGCAAGAATACTCAACCTTCGAAGTACCTGCCCCGAGGGCGCAGGGTCTTCCATGCTCTCTATATGCCGTTGTCCAAGGCACTTCAGATCCTTGCCAAGAGGGGACATCTTAAACCCTTGGAGCCTCGACCTCTGCCAAAGAATCTCCCTGCTACGCATGATGCTGCTCTGTACTATGCTTATCACCAGCAAACTGGTCATGCTACCGATAATTGCTTCCGCCTCCGTCATGAGGTGCAGGATTTGATTGACAACGAGGTTATCCTCCCGCCCACCTTAGCCAAGTCCGTTACTACCCAGTTATTGGATTTTGAGGACACTGATACTGTGAGTATGTGATCGGGGAGTGAACCACCTGCGGGCAACGCTTGGTACATTTCGGATGTGGCGTCTGGTACGCATTTTTGAGCATCTGTGAATGCCAGTTTTGTAAATTCTGGCTCGGGTGTCGAGTCAGTCTTTTGTTTTGTTTTGAGTCTGTCTCATTGTCGTGAGTCATTCCTTTTTGCTTAAGGGTCTGTCTTGTTGCAGCGAGTCAGTCTCCTTGTATGGGATGTCAGGTGACTCCGGGGTTGTTGCCTCGAGCACCGTTTTGTCTTGTAATTACCTGTTTTGTTTTCTTTTGAGTCTGTCTCTGTCGTGGAGCCAGTTGCACCAGGAAATCTGAATGAAACAGCCGCGACTATCATGTTTCCGTGCTTATCGCTATTTTTGAGCTAGTTGTGCCAGAGGATTTGAATGGAACGGCAGTATATTCCACCTGCTCTCTTGTGCCCTAAAAATCATCATAATAACCTAAGTTTTAAAAAAAAAAAACCTTTTTGAACACTAAGGTGATGAAAACGAAGAGGAAGGAATTCCTCAGGTTTTGCAAAACTTTGATCATTTGAGAGAAAGAGAGGCGTGCTAAGCCCTTAATGATTGAAATCATGCTGGTCAGCGTGAGTACTGAGAAGGACCCTGGCTTGACCCAGACTGGTTTCACACTATCTTCAGCGCGAGCGATTTGTCGCTTTCTTAAAAACTTTCAAAAACAAAATGTTTTGCGCGGTCCTGTGAAGACCTGTGTGGAATCGCTCTTGAGATTGTGCAGCCTAGGATCGCTCTCAGCCTCAAGATTCAATCTGTTTGTTTTCAAGCCTTGAACCCGTTTAGAACGTTCCACGGTTAATCGCCATGTGAGACCTGTGTGGCCAGATTAGAAGCACCCCTCGAACTAGGGGCAGCAAGATGTCAGATGTGCTCGAAGAGCCGAAAATGAACACTTCTACAAATCAATACAACAGCCATCCTCATGGATACAGGGAGGCTTCAATCTCAAAACCATTTGGCATGGACTCGTTACACTTTTACCCTTGAGAGGCTCGCTGGGCCGAAAACCCGAAAGGGCGACCTAGGCAAAATTTAGAGCAAAGAAAAAGAAAATAAAAAAAAACAAAAAGAAAAGAAAAAGAAAGAAAAAAAAAGAAGAGATAGAAAAAAGGAAAAAAAGAGGAATGAAAAGAATTGAAAAGAGAAGAAAAGTAGAAGAAAGAGCTCGCAAGGTCGAATATCCATATCGGGCACCTTGGCAAAAATTAGAGCCTGAAAAAGTGAAGGTTAAAATACCCGAGTGTACCTTAACCCGAACTACGTAAGGCTTGATTCCCATGTTTGGGATACGTAGGCAACTTCATCCTGAAGTCCAGCCCCCAACGCTTTCATAGTGCCTCAGTCCATGTAATGGTTTTGATTATCCTTGCTTTCTCTGAATCCGACAGTTCGGTTGTAACCAGAACTACGTAGGCTTGATTCCCATGTTTGGGATATGTAGGCAACTTCATCTTGAAGTCCAGCCACCAACACTTTTAAAGTGACTGTGTCCATATATTGGTTCTGACCATCTTCGTCCTCTCCGTGTCCGAGAATTCGGCCGTGATCATCATTGATGAAGACTGTTTACAAAATGCTGCGGCACCATCTAAACAAAGGGCAACTTTCCGTTGCCATGCATTGCCATAAGTTGCCCTGAGTTGCCGTCCAAACCAGGGGCAACTTTCCGGACATGGCAACTTTCCGTTGCCATGTCCCCTTCAAGCCAGGGGCAATTTTCCATTGCCTCCAGTCCGGGGTTGCGCATCTCGAGGGTAGGTTCCGTGCTCGCTTAGCATTAACTGTTTGCAAAACTAGTTTTTGAAAATTTTTACTGAGGTTGACTATTTTCTCGAAAACTATTTCATTTTTCAAAACCGGACCATTTTCTTGGACCCAAAAAGGAAAATTTTCAGTGCTTACAGCCTAATCTGCATGATTTTCAAATCAAAAATCGAACAAGTATGTTAATCCGACTCTCATTTTGGTCAAAACTGTTTTAAGAAGAAAAATAAAAAATGGTCAAAGTGATGAACTAGGGGCATAGTTGAGTCAAGCATTCTATCTTTGCCCCGCCGTCAACATACTTGCCAGAAAGGCACCCTATTCGCCGGAAGAAGCTTTCCCCATCCGGAATATCGACTAGATGTCACCGAAAGAAACAACCGTGAGCTAACGGTGTTGGGCGAGACCCCGCAACTTTCTGTTTATCCATCAACCACCCAGGGGAGGGATGGAAAATGAGAGACTGAAGAATAGAGAGATGTGCGTTGAGAGAAAAGTGAGAAAAGGGTTTTGAGAGAAAAAACCGAGCCTGAGGGCTGAGTGATGTGAGAATCACAAATCAGAAAAGGGTGGGAACATACCCGGAGGAACTGGCTCCTCGAGATCTGAGGTCTTTTGTTTTTGTAAACACGTCCGTGTGTCGTGTCTGTTGTCTTGTTTACCTCAACTTTCGTTTTGAGTCTTTTCCAAACGTGCCTCATTGTGTTTAGGCCGTGCACCTTTTGTTTGAGTCTTTCCTGCTGTGTTCAGTTTTAGGCTCGATACCCCGGTTGCAAAACCTCTTTTTCAAAAGTTAAAATCATTTATGCTCAGAGTGCTATGCCATTCTCTACTTTTATGCGAAGCAAAAGAAGAAAAGGGAAAATTTGGGGCATCTGAGTACGCTTCAACTTCAACCGGTTCCAACCTTTGTAGTCCGTCTTGTCAGATTGGGCTATTTGTTCAGGGTTTGCTGTGTGTAGAATGAACTGAGTGCTGTATTACAGGCTATATGCAGATTAATCTCAGCAGAGTATGGGCTGTGTGTTTAGAATAGAGCAGTGGGTTGCTTGGGCTGTTCTTGCTATTAGCTGGTTCGTTATCCGGTTATTATAGTGCAAGTGTTCAATTTTTCAAACAACAGATCAATTTCATTTGCATTGAGATGTAACATGATGTGATGCGATGCAATGCATGAGATATACAAATGTAACACTTTTTTGGATAAAAAGTTTGTTTCATTTCATCATCTTTTTCAAGTACATAGCTTTGGAAACAAAAATCTGCCTGCGGCAGTACAAGGTACCCTAACTACCAACAAAAGGAAAAGTACAGAAAAGAAGAAAAACATCAAAAGTCTGTGTCAACATCAAGAGATCTCAGGCCCGGGAGTCTGTCCTAGTCTTTTTCCTGGACAAAGGTCCAGGAGCATCATCAGGAGCATCACTGTCTGATCCCGAGCCCGAGCCCGAGCCGTCCCCGGTCTCCTCCTCAGATGACTCCGCCTCTGCCTCCGACTCATTGTCATCATCGTCTGGAACTGGAGCCCGCGAGCTACTCCCAGCATGAGTGCGCCCCGCCCTGGTGCGGGGAAATACTCTGCCATCCTCATCTCTCCCTCGAGCAGGAACGGAAGGTCTAGCTGGAGCACCTCCTACGGTGGGAATCTGGAATGGAGGCTGAAAAAACACAAATCGCAGACGCATCAGTATGCTACGCAAAACAGTGAATCAGTACAGAACACAGTGTATGAGTACAGTGTGTGAACGCCGTGAACAATGAATCAGTGCAGAACACAGTGTATGAGTATAGTGTGTGAACGCCGTGAGCAGTGAATTAGTGCAAAATGCAGTGTACGAGTACGGTGTATCAGATGCCAGTAAGGGCCGTATATCAAGTGTTGTATTATGCATCAGATTATGTCAAGCAGTTTATGTATGGTTTGAGACTGTGGTCAGAAGAACATACCGGAATACTGTAGAGGGCCAAGAGGTCAAAAGTCCGCTGTAGCATCCCCATCAGGGAGGCACTCAACTCCAATGACTGCCGGGTGTACTCGGAGGAAGCCTGTAGAAATATCAGATGCATCAATATTCTGTGGAATATCAAATAAACTGAAATAAAACGACTGTACAAGAATGCAGTAGCACATACCGGAGGCAAATCGTGGAATCTGACCAGCTCATGATCAGCCGGAGGAGGAGCAATGGGGATCTGATAAGTCGCCCCGCCCTGTCCTCTGTACGTCATCGTCGTAGGCAATGCTGGCCAACTAGCCCCCTTCCCTCTCCAAGCTCCGCTCCCGCCACAGACCCGAGCCCTCATCACTGTCCCTACCCCTGCGCCTGCCCTGGCTGTCGACACCACAGGTCTCTCTCTCTCAGCTCGGCGACCACTACTCAGAGGCCGCATAAGGAAGGTCCGGATGAACTCTGTGTAGTCACCTATGCTCCTGTGGCGTATCGCATCCCAACCGACTGTGTACTCGGTCATCTGCTCGAGAGTGTACCTCTCGATCTCCCTCATGTCCTCAGGGGGAGGAGCTGGGACTATCTGCTCTGGTAGACCCAGGGTCTGGCGCAAGAAGCGCTCGCCTAGGTACCAGGCCCGACAGACTGGTCCCTCCAAGAGGATCCTGAACCGGGCACTCTCTACAGCGCCTGCGAATCGTTCCCAAGTCTCAGCCGGCAGCGGGGCCCAAGGCCGCCAGGTGATCTGAAAAATGAAATGCAATTCGTTATCTACTATCATTGACAATACAGTGAAAAGTGAAGCTTAAACAAACTCTAAAGATTGAACGTACCTCCGCGGCGGTGATGGTGTCAAAGTAGCGATGGAAGAAGATGAACGTCTCCCGTGGTCTCCGCACACACCTCACGTCGAAGCGTCGCGAGAACGGGACAACGAGAGGGGCCTCTACATCAAGAACTGGGGCCAACCTAGGAAAGTAGACGTCGACCCACAACTGCAGAGCAAATACCAATACGCCTATCAGACAAAGCAGAATGCAGAGTAAAAGCAGAAATAATAGAACAGTGAGTTATACAGTGTACAGTGTGAGCAGTGCACAGTCAGTGTAAAGAAGAGTATGTGTGTGCCGTGTGTACGGTATACAACCAGTGTAAAGCAGACTACAGTGTGTGCAGTATACAGAATACAGTACAGAGTACAGAAAATAGAAAAGTAGAAATGTAAAGCTAAAAAAGGAAATGTACCTCCCAAGCACGCCAGTAGCCCCCGAGCAACTGCCCGCTGCCACAGGAAGCCGAGCTCATGTACCCATAAAGTGTAGCCAGAGCGGCGCCACCCCAGTCATAGTCAAAGATCCGGGTGACATCCACAAGAGCGCTGAGCAAGCAGAGGGGCACGGTATTCGCCCGGTCAGCGAAAATAGTCGTCCCCAGCAGGAACGTCAGAAAGCCACGCGCGTACTGCTCCACAGCCTCCTGAGTCATCGGAGCGTCCTCCACCAACGCGGGCTGGACCCTGAACTGCACCTCAAACCAGGAATATCGGACGAAGCCTGGACGGGCGAGAGGCGGCACCTCGCCGAGCAGATAGACCTGGGCAGCGGTCCACTCGTCCATATCGGTATCGAAGGGGATCGGATCACCCCCTACCCCGATGCCTGTGAGCATCGAGAAGTCGACGGGAGTCATCGTCATCTCCCCGGCAGCAGAAAGGTGGAACAAGTTGGTGGTGTCCCACCATCTCTCCACCAGAGCAGCAATGAGAGGTCTGCATGCAGTAAGACGGGGGAGTCCCCTGCAGAATGCGCCGAAGCCGGCCTGGTCCACAATGTGACGAACAGCGTCCGGCAGCTCCATATACTAATCTCTGGTAGCAACGTTCCCATACCCGCGGACGGTATGGGAATCTCCCTGTTCAAAAGCAAACCATGGCGAAGCAATATAAAATATGCAGTTTTGAAGTGTATTCAAAATTGGTGACAAATACAGCGTGTGTGCACGTCTTCGAATTCCAACAGAGTACCGGGTGCCCGTGTGCGTACAATGAACTACAGTGACTGATGTGTCAGTGTGTTTGAGTGGTTCAGGGCAAGTGCGGTGTGTGTGCGCATGTTTAGTTGCAAACAAATATCAGTTGCAAGTATGATTACAGTCAACTACAGTATACAGTGCATCGGTGTATTCGGGCTAAGCAGTTAAAGAAATAATTAACTATGGCAGTTAAATGTTCTACAATGCGGAAAGCAACAAAGAGGAGAGACTATACCCCAGAAGCGCCAAAGGCTACATGAGATGCCGGCTCGCGTAGAAGCAGGTCCTGTGGCACACTCCGGTCGAAGCTCCTAAACTGACGAAGTCCATCAGGAGGCAAGACATAGATCGCCGGCCGGTAGGTCACTGGGTCGAACGGGCGGACGCTCAAAGGTAAAAGCTCGGCCCCAGGGTCCATCTCGTGATCCGGGGGAGTCCCGCCCTGTGGAAGGTCATCCGCCATGTCAGAAGTGATGAAAGAATGGCCGGGAAAATGAAAATAGGGCTAGAATGCGAAAAGTCAAATGAAAAGTCAACCCCCGGGAGGGCGAAAAATGACCGGAAAAGCCGGGAAGTGGAAAGTGCACGGAAATCAAGAAAAACTCAGGGGAAACAAACCCCAAGTGGTAGAAACCAAGAAAAGTACACCGAAAATGAGATTTGTTCGGTTCAGAACTTGCGAAACGAGGAGGGTTTCGCGAATCGAACGACGAAAAAGTGTCTAAAACGCGAGAAAAACACGGATCAAAAGTGGGAAAATGCTCTAGAGAGAAGGAGGAGAGGATTTCGGCTAAGGAGAAATAAGAAAATAGGGTTTGGAACCCTATTTTAAAAGACCCATGGTGAAAAGTCGAATCTGCCCCGATTCAAGCACTTTTGGCCGGTCGGCTATATTTTTGGCCGGCCGGCCAAATGTTTGGCCGGTGATGTTTTTTGTTGGCCGGTGGATGGCAGGTGGACTCCCCATGTGGCCGGTGAGCCTCCTACAACCTTTTTTGGGTCAGATATGTAGTTTGGGGCCTTCATTGCCCAAGATAGTGCAAGAACAGTGCATTTCCGAAGCTCAACTGGCCCCGTTTTGACCTCAGACCGTGTCTTCTGTGCGTGGCACTCGAATTCATGCAAGGTGTTTCCTTTTATATCCTTTTGTCTTTTAAAAGATTCAAAAGCTGCCCCGTGTGCGTTGCATGCATTCGTCGCACTGTTTGGTGCATTGCGTCGTGCCGTTTAGCGCATCGCATTGTCTTGTGCACCGCAGTTCAATCGCGCTATTTTGCGCATCTCGTTGCATCTGGCATGCATTCATTGTTCGCGCTGTTTTGTGCACCTCACTCGCATTGTTTTGAGTACCACGGTCTAGGAGACTTTAAATCCTTGGAAGGTGCAAGACCTTTGGCGAATTCATTTGCACAGTTCGTTTGTATTGTTATGCATATCTTAAGCCGCACGTTGTTGCGCATTTCAAGTTCACTTACATTGTTGTGCATTTCCTGAGCAACGGGTCTGGTGAGACCTTAAATACGCTCGTGGTCACATATTCGAAATACGCTCGGTTGCATTGTCATGCATCTCCAACGACGCGCGTGGTCGCATATTCGAAATCATGCATTTTCATGCATATCAAAAGACGTGCGTTGTCACGCACTTGCATCACCGTGTATTTTCATCCATTTCAAACCGCGCGTTGTCGCGCATTTCGAGTCCATGCATTTTCATGCATTTCAAGCTGCGCGTTGACGTGCACTTCAACATCATACATCATTTCCATTTCAAAAAGAAAAACAAACAAAAACAAACATGCATACGTAATGCATTCATTGTAAATAGTGCATCGTCCTGCATACATGGTATATAGTGCATTTGTCATGCATTTCCACTGTAAATATTGCATTTCCATTCCATTGCATATTTGTAGATATTACATTGTAGCTTGCATGCATTCACTGCATCCCCTCCGCCTATGGCTTGCGCCTTTCCATGTTGAGCTTGGTCTGGTATGTGCCCATACTTTTCACGTCGAAACATGGTTCAGTAGACTGTTCTATGTTAGACACGGCTTGTATGTGTACATGCCTTTCCTAGGTAAGATTTGGTTTGGCCCGCGTGCCATATCCATTGTATCCACATCCATTCCATTGCATATTTGTAGATATTGCATTGTAGTTTGCATGCATTTACTGCATCCTCTCCGCCTATGGCTTGCGCCTTTCCATGTTGAGCTTGGTCTGGTATGTGCCCATACTTTTCACGTCGAAACATGGTTCAGTAGACCGTTCTATGTTAGACACAGCTTGTATGTGTACATGCCTTTCCTAGGTAAGATTTGGTTTGGACCGCGTGCCATATCCATTGTATCCACATCCATTCCATTGCATATTTGTAGATATTGCATTGTAGTTTGCATGCATTCACTGCATCACCTCCGCCTATGGCTTGCACCTTTCCATGTTGAGCTTGGTCTGGTATGTGCCCATACTTTTCACGTCGAAACATAGTTCAGTAGACCGTTCTATGTTAGCCGCGGCTTGTATACGTACATGCCTTTCCTAGGCAAGATTTGGTCTGGCCCGCGTGCCATATCCATTGCATCCGTTGCACCCTATTGCATATTTGTACATATTGCATTGTAGATTGTTTGCATCACCCTCCATCTATGGCTTGCGCCTATCTATGTTGAGCTTGGTCCGGTATGTGCCCATACTTTTCACGTCGAAACATGGTTCAGTAGACCGTTCTATGTTAGACACGGCTTGTATGTGTACATGCCTTTCCTAGGTAAGATTTGGTTTGGCCCGCGTGCCATATCCATTGTATCCACATCCATTCCATTGCATATTTGTAGATATTGCATTGTAGTTTGCATGCATTCATTGCATCACCTCCGCCTATGGCTTGCGTCTTTCCATGTTGAGCTTGGTCTGGTATGTGCCCATACTTTTCACGTCGAAACATAGTTCAGTAGACCGTTCTATGTTAGCCGCGGTGTAGACACCCCATTTTTGACCATCCTCAAGACTTGGAAGTCACCGTTTGAACACTCGGTGAGCATCCATGTTTGTGTTCATTTGGAGTTTCCGGAGGTCTCGGCTACGCGCCTTGCCTCAGGATCTCCGAACTCGACTGTTTAGTGTTTGGTTTAGCACCAGACACTTGTGTTTTGCCTTGGAGGGGCAGGGAATACCTTGTGAGGCATCCCCACACACCACCGGCCATGGCTAGATGCCACCGGCTGGTGTTTTGTTGCCATCGGCAATATGTACTGCCAGTCGGCATTCTTTGTTGCCGGTCGGCAGCCAATTTTGTCAAAATGACAATTTTGAGCAGCCGACTACTGTTCATCTGCTTTTAGCAGATATTTTGTGCCAGTTGTGATGGCTGGCACCCACTCTGTTCCCCTCCATACACGTGTATGGAGGGATTTCCCTCTTGGATGGCTTGTTTGGTAAGCCTTACAAGAGGGAATTGCCTATAAGAGGAGCCCTCCTCTCTTGGCATTAGGGTTAGACAACTTAGAGAGGAGAGAGAGACAATATTTTCAGAGAGTTTGGATTAGGGTTTGGTCTTTGTATCTAACCTATCTCTATCTCCCTCTCTTGTGTGTGTTTTAGCCTTAGGATTGCACACAAACACCCACCGTCACACTATCTTCTTGGAACTGAGGTCCTTGAGGCTTGTTTTGGAGTTTTAAGGCTGGTTTAAGCTCAAGGAGGCAGCTGGTCCTCCCTTTTTGAAGAAGGCCAACAAGGGTAAGAAACTTCCCCTTTTTCCCCCACTTTTGCATTGTATTTCTACCTATCTTGCAATTGTTTTTGTGTTTAGTGTATAACATAAAAAAGTTTTGTTTTTAGGCCCTCTAAGTAGCTGCTTTAGAGTGTTTTGTGGTTTGGAGGTGTTTGACCCCTCTTAAGCCTTGAGGGGCTCCATTTCGTGCTATTTTGAGTGAGTTCCGGGACTTTGGTGTTTGGGCCTCCTCACCACTGAAATCTTGAGGGATTTCAGTGGTAAGGATGGTGCCTTGAAGTCCCAAGAAGGAGAGGGCCACCCCCTCTCCTTATTGTCCTTGAAAAGGGTCATTTTTGCCTCTTTAATGAGCACCTAGCTAAGCCTCATGTGGACCATGTCTTGGCTGTCATTTATGCTTATTTTGCCATCAAATCGCATTGTTGTATGCTGGTTTTGGCACACCATGCATGCCTTGCATATATGCCATGTAATGCCTCTTTGTTGCCTTAACATGCCTTAGGTTATAAATCCTTATTCAAGCATGTTTTAGGCTTAACCTTGTGGAGGTTTTTTGTTTTTTTTTACCATGTTTAAGGTCTGTCCATAGTTGTTTGGGTCGAACTTGGCATGCTTAGCATAACCCCTTTGCATTTTGGGTTTACTAGCTTTAAGTGTACAAGTGTATAGCATGCATCCTTGCCTCATTTCAAGGGTATGGAACTATTTGCCATGTTATTTCAGTCCCTTTAACATGCTCACATGCTTGCCTTTCAATGCTTCTTTGATGCTTTAAAAGCTTGTCTTGCATGCTCCATGTTTTGGCCATTGTGCATGCTTTTGAATTCAAGCCATTTAGATGCCATCTAAGTGGTCTTTTAGGCTTTGTTTTATGTGCTAAAACTCTGTTTTGGGTCATTTAATTCATGCCATGTTTGGTCTTGCTAAGTATGGTCTAATCCCCTTTTAGCTTGCTTTGAATTTTGGGCCTTGTTTGCATGCCTTGATTGTCTTGTTTAAGTTGGTTTGGCATCTCTTATACATGATTTTCAGAGCTTAATGCATGCCATTTGTCATGTTTGCATCCTCTTGAGTGTGCTTAAGAATTGCTTATAAATGCTTGAAGTGTTGGACACCATTTGCATGCATGTTTGTGTGCCTATTATTCCTTCATTTTGAGCACCATGGCCACTATTTTAGGCTTATTTGGGGCTGCCTAAATCGTGTTTATGTCCATCTTTTCATTGGTTTGCATTGCCTCATGACTTGCATGTTTGCTTGTATAGGTTGCATGCCTAGTGTATAGGGTGCATTGCATTCTCATGTTGCATCCTTAGCTTGCATGCCTAAGTAGCATTGCATCTTGCATGCATGTCTTGTTCCTTGATTTGGTGATAGGAATTGGGCCTTTTGTTTGTTGGTTTGCATTACATTTGAAATCAACATGCACAACTTGGTGCTCTTGGGCCATCACGCATTGAAATGCGCGATTGGTGGTCCGAGAACCAAGGACCATGCCCCTTTGAGTCATACACATGATAAGGAGCTTAGTTGGTGCATACATGGCTTGGATTACGTTGCCATGCAAGGTTCTGTCCTCTGCTGCTGTCAAACAGGTTCTGCAGGAACTTTTTGCGGATCGACTTCACAGAATGCCGACCGGCAATCAATTGGTGGCCGATGGATGCATTCTCTGCCAATGATCACACCATACTGCCGGTGGAAATTCTACTCAGCCGGTAGTGTCTCCCAATGTCCAGGGAAGCAATTTAGAGACTTTGGCAGTCTTTAGAGGGGCAGAGCAGGGAAAACAGAGGCAGTCTATGCATGGCAGTGCACTCCCGAGCAAGACCGAACATGCATTGCATTGGACCCGCTTCCCGAGGCCTTTTACTGCTTTCCTTAGCTTAATTAATTTGCTTAATTAATTAAGTGGTCTGTAATAATTAATTAGCTTGTAGGTTAATTAATTTGTATATTTATTTGGTCCTTCCGAGCGAGGGCGAATCTGTAATAAGTGTGGGTGCGTGAGTATGTGTATGTCTTCCAACCCCACGTCTTTCTTCCCCTTTATTTACCTGCTTATGATGGTAGACTAGGGCATATTTAAATTAGCATACAGTATGATAACATGTTTGCATTCATACATTTGTCTTGCATGCACCGGGCTCGGCGCATCATTCTAACTGCATTTGTATTTCAATTCCAAATTGAATACGTGCTAGTTGTAGCATTTCACATGTCATTGTAGATTAGCCGAGCCTATCTTAGTTGCATTTTGCATGTGTTGCATTAGCCATCTTAACATGAACTAGGGTCATGCATATGATTACTAACTAGTTTCTGTTTTGGCTTGGAGTACTAAGTGAGCTTTCACGCTTTAGCATCCTTGCATGTGTGTGAGTGTTGCCATGACAGCATGATTACCATGAGGCTAGCTGCTTATATGATGCAACTGCTTGAATGCCTGTGGATGGAGGTCAAATTACCTAAGTTGGAATAATGCATTAAAACTGTGAGTTTTAAGCCCACTAGATAGTGGCAAAGCCATCTTTTCCAAAGCCCACTCGAGGGTGGCAAAATCTTCATTTTAGCCTACTTGCGAGTAGCAAACCATTTTTAAAACAAACATGAAATGTTTTATTCCAATTTGGGTGATTTGGTCTATACTTGTTTGCTGTGCGCATAACATAGTAATTCTAGGCTAATAACTGGAATAAGAGCACATAACGTTTTCAAAAATGGATATCACGGTTAGTAGAGGCCGGTCTTCGGACCGAGCGAGAGGGGGTGCTCATAGCTGACCTTCCCCAATCGTACCCAAGTTCCCGAGCCGAGGCAACTTTGGTGATGACGGACACGTGGCCTTTGGCACCGAGTCAGGGTTTCCTAAATTTCCCCATTAAAAAATATTTAGGTGGCGACTCTGTATCTGGCAAAGCAGTCCATGTTTGGCACTTCTTTTCAAAAAAAAATCTGTTTTCTCAAAACGATTTGCCGGATTTGGACTCTTTGGTTCAGATTAAGAACCGACAACAAAAGCAAGTCCGAACTGTAGAGCGAAGCCCAAGGGCGCATCTACAGTTTCTGGCAACTCTGCTGGGGAGTTAGAGAGCTTGACTCGAACTCGTGATATCCTGTTTTGATTCCATTTATGTGTCTCTTTGCATTGCATGTGCATTGGTGCGCCTAGGACACCGTGTTTGCTATCTGCCATTCCTGAACGGTTTGCCGGAGGCTTGTCTTGTCAAGGCATGTCCATAAGGCTGACTGGTTATGGGCTCTGACAGCATGGGAACACAAACCCCGGTTTTACCGGGGCACCCTTTTCGACCATTCGACCTAGTGCATATTCAGAATCCGTAGTGACCATTCAAAACTAGGACAGGTTGCTTACCCGATTATAGGTTGTTTTGAAACCGCTGCGTGCGTAGTGAAACCCTAGCTCCTGACAAAATAGGACAAGGAAACCCTACCCCAATATAGGGGTGTTTTGGCTCTCTTTTACTTGTTATGTGCTTTTAGAGTGTATCTCTGCAGGGGAACGTACATATCAGTTTGCAAGGTTGAGTATCAAGCCTAAGGGCATCAGTATCAGTTTGCGAGAATCAGTTATATCTGTGGGTATCCGATTCAGTGCTTTGTGAGACAGTGATTTCTGGGGAACAGTGATCAGTAGTAGAGTACAGTTGTTCGGCCGCACCTGTGTTTGATCCGTTTGGGCTGAAATGCTGCCTGTTTTTTTTTCCTTTCAGTTCAGAGAGTTCCAGAATAGTCAGTGTTCCCCTCTTGCCGAGGCAAGACCCATGATGACGCAGAATTCAGAAGAGATCGTGGTTATGACAACTGCGTTAGATCAAGGGATCACTCTGCAAAGTGAGACCGCTGTTGACATGTCGCATCCACCCAGATCGCCGGTTGCACACCCGGTCTGGGCCCCCCAACTATATCAGGCTCGCGAGCCTACTACGTTTGAACTAATGGGGGTGATAGGTGATCTCCAGAGGACCGTGGCGGATCTCGCTTACGGGATGTCAGCTTTGCCACCAGCCGCACCATATGCCGGGAGTTTTGTACCCCAGGAGCCCCCGCTGTTGGGACGGATTGTGATTGAGCTTAGTCAACCGGAGATGGCCTCCAGCTATGGTAATGACGTACCAGCACCAGCCCAAATCCTAGATCAGGCTGAGGCCAGAGACAAAGGCAAAATGAAGGCAGATGCCGATCCCATCGAACAGTTGCTGTGGGCAGTCGAGGCTCTGAAAGCCGCAGGGATGAACAAGCAACAGATATCTGCAGTTGTGACAAAAGCTGTGGGGGATGCTTTCCCCACTCCGCCTGAGGGTAGTTCCAGTCAGCCAGAAAACCGGGATAGGCCCCGCCATGCCAGGACAGCTCCTCTCACTCCCAATCTTGCACCTGGGAAATATCAGAAAGCCAAGGCGGCACCTGCCGACCCTTTCGCTAGTGCATCTAGCAGGAATAATCAGGCTCCAAAGTACCTGCCCCGAGGGCGCAGGGTCTTTCATGAACTCTACATGCCTCTGTCCAAGGCACTTCAGATCTTGGCCGAAAGAGGGCATCTTAAACCCTTGGAGCCCAGGCCTCTCCCGAAGAATCTCCCACCCACGCATGATGCCGCCCAGTACTGCGCGTACCATCAGCAGACTGGCCACCCTACTGCTAACTGCTTCCGCCTCCGTCATGAGGTGCAGGATTTGATTGACAACGAGGTTATCCTCCTGCCCACCTCAGCCAAGTCCGTTACTACCCAGTTAGTGGATTTTGAGGACACAGATACTGTGAGTATGTGATTAGGGTTGGACCACTTGTGAGCGGTGCACAGTATTTTTGATGTGGCGTCTGGCACGCATTTTTGAGCATCTGCGAATGCTGGTTTTGAAAAATCTGGCTTGGGTGTCGAGTCAGTCTTTGTTTTATTTTGAGTCTGTCTCGTTGTCTTGAGTTAGTCCTTTTGCTCACAGGTCTGTCTTGTTGTAGCGAGTCGGCACCCCCCCTGTATAGAATGTCAGGTGATTCCGGGGTTGTTGCCTCGAACACCGTTTTGTAGTTACCCCTTTTGTTTTCCTTTTGAGTCTGTCTTTGTTGAGGAGCCAGTTGCAGTTGGAAGTTTTGAATGAAACAGCTGCGGCTATCATGTTCTTGTGCTTATTTGCTATTTGAGCTAGTTGTGCCAGAGGATGTGAACGAAACGGCAGTACATTCTACGTACACTCTTGTGCCTTGAACATCGTTGTAATGACCTAAGCTTTTCAAAAAACCCTTTTTGAACACTGCGGTGACAAAAACGAAGAGGAAGCAATTCCTCGGGTTTTGCGAAACTTTG
This sequence comes from Camellia granthamiana, assembly GCA_036172215.1. NCBI lineage: Eukaryota > Viridiplantae > Streptophyta > Magnoliopsida > Ericales > Theaceae > Camellia > Camellia granthamiana. The sequence goes on along the minus strand of CM069917.1, from coordinate 739,728 downwards.
ATCTTTTTTGAGAGAAAGATAGGCATGCTAAGCCTTTTTATGAATGAAATCATGCCTGTCAGCGTGAGTACTGAGAAGGATCCTGGTTTGATCCAGACTGGTTCCACACTATCTTCAGCGCGAGCGATTTGTCGCTTTCTTAAAAAAAAAAAAAAAAAAAAAAAAACTTTCAAAAACAAAATGTTTTGCGCGGTCCTGTGAAGACTTGTGTGGAATTGCTCTTGAGATTGTGTAGCCTAGGATCGCTCTCAGCCTCAAGATTCAATCTATCTGTTGCGAACCTGGAATCCGTTCAAAACGTTCAACAGTTAACTGCCATGTAAGGCCTGTGTGGCCCAATTCGAAGCTGCCCTCGAGCAAGAGGCACCAAAATCAGATCAAGAAGGTCAGGTCTCACTGGAAAAAGCTCGTGAAACAACTGTGATGGATTCTTCTGCAAATCAACACAGTAGTCACTCTCCCGAATACAGAGGGCTTCAATTTCAAAAACCATTTGGCGTGGACTTGTTACACTTTTACCATTTGAGAGGCTCGCTGGGCCGAAAACCCGAAAGGGCGACCCAGGCAAAAGTTAGAGCAAGGCAAAATAAAAAAGAAAAAAAGAGAGAAAAAATGCAAATAGAAAAAAAAAGAAAAAAAGAAAAAATGCAAAAAAATTGAAGAAAAAAAGAAAAGAAGAAAGAAAAGAAGTGAAAAAATATGAAGGAAAAAAAAAAAAAAGGAAAAGAAAAGAAACTCACAAGGTCGAAAACCCACATTGGGCACCTTGGCAAAAGTTAGAGCCTGAAAAAGTGAAGGTTAAAATACCCGAGTGTACCTTAACCGGAACTATGTAAGGCTTGATTCCCATGTTTGGGATACGTAGGCAACTTCATCTTGAAGTCCAGCCCCCAACACTTTCATAGCGCCTCAGTCCATGTAATGGTTTTGATTACCCTTGCTTCCTCTGCATCCGACAATCCGGTTGTAACAACCGTGAACTATGTAGGCTTGATTCCCATGTTTGGGATACATAGGCAACTTCATCCTGAAGTCCAGCCACCATTGCTCTTACAGTGACTGTGTCCATATATTGGTTCAGACCGTCGTCTTCGGAGTTCAGTCGTCATTGATAAAAACAGTTTATAGCATGCTGCGGCACCATCCAAACAAGGGGCAACTTTTCGTTGCCACCAGTTATCGCCCAAACCAGGGGCAACTTTCCGTTGCCATGTTCCCCCTTTAAGCAAGGGGCAATTTTTCATTGCCTCCGATCCGAGGTTGCGCATCTCGAGGGTAAGTGGCCGTGCTCGTTGAGCATTGACTGTTTGCAAAAAATAGTTTTTGAAATTTTTTTTTTACTGAAGTTGACTATTTTCTCGAAAACTATTTCATTTTCCAAAAACCGGACCATCTTCTTGGACCCAAAAATGAAAATTTTTAGTGCTCACAGCCTGACTTGCATGATTTTCAAATCAAAAATCGGACAAGTATGTTAATCCAACTCTCATTTTGGTCAAAACTGTTTTAGGAAGAAAACGAACAAAAAATGGTCAAAATGACGAACTAGGGCCGCAATTGAGTCAGGTGTTCGGTCTTTTCCCCGCCGTCAACATACTTGCCAGAAGGGCATCCTATTCGCCGGAAGAAGCTTCCCCTATCCGGAACCTCGACTGGAAGTCGCCGGAAAAAATAGCCGCGAGCTAACAGTGTTGGGTGTGAACCCATGATTTCTTCTTCATCTATCAACCACTCTGGGGAGGGACTAAAAAAAAGAGAGATTGAAGAATAGAGAGGTGTAAGTTGAGAGAAAAGGGAGAAAAAGGTTTTGAGAGAAAAACGAGCCTGAGGGCCGAGTGTCGTGAGAGTCACAAATTAGAAAGGGTGGGAACAAAACCCGGGGAAACTGGCTCCTCGTGATCTGAGGTCTCTCACACGTCCGTGGGTCATGTCTTTTGTTTTGGTTTTGTCGCAATTCTTGTCTTGAATCTCTTCCGGACGTGTCTCGTTGCGTTTAGGTCGTGTGTCTTTTTGTTTTCTTCAATTGAGTCTTTCTCGCTGTGTTCAGCTTTAGATTCGATACCCCGGTTGCAGAACCCCTCTTCAAAAGTTGAAATCGTTTATGCTCAGAGTGCCGTGCCATTCTCTACATTGTATGCGAAACCAAAAGAAGAAAAGGGAGAATTTGGGGCATCCGAGTGTGTTTCAACTGCAATCGTTTCAGCTTCCGTAGTCCGTCTTATTAGATTGGACTGTTTGTTCAGTGTTTGCTGTGTGCAGAATGAACCGAGTGCTAGGTTGCGGGCCGTATACAGATCAATCCCCAGTGGAGTATGGGTTGTGTGTTTAGAATGAAACAGTGGTTTGCTTGGGTTGTTTTGCTATTAGCTGGTCAGTTATCTGATTATTACAGTGCAAGTGCTCAATTTTCAGACGGCAGATCAATATCATTTACATTTGAGGTGTAATATGATGCAATGCAGTGCAAAGTATGAGATGTACAGATACAACACTTTTTTTTAGACAAAAACGAGTTTGTTTCATTTCATATAATCTTTTTCAAGTACATAGTTTTGAAGAAAACAAAAACCTACCTGCGGCAGTACAAGGTACTCCAGCTACCAGCCAAAAGAAAAAGTACAAAAGAAGAAGGAAAAAAAGAAGAAGCAAAATCTGTATCGAATGTAAAAGATGGCTCCGGGGCTATCAGTCTGTCCTAGTCCTCTTCTTGGACGAAGGGCCAGGAGCATCATCAGCATCGTCATCAGAGCCCGAGTCAGTACCGCCTCCGGTCCCCTCCTCAGATGACCCCGCCTCTGCCTCTGCCCCTGCCTCGGACTCGGACTCGGACTCATCATCGTCATCGTCATCATCAGGGACGGGTGCCCGAGAGCTACTCCCGACATGAGTACGCCTTCCCCTGGTACGGGGACGTGCAGTATCTCCACGCCCTCCTCGAGCAGGAATAGAGGGCCCAGCTGGAACACCACCCACCGGCGGGATCTGGAAGGGAGGCTGAAAAGCATAAAAGGCAAATACATCAGAATACTGTGAGCAGTGAATCAGTGCAGAATACAGTGTATGAGTACAGTGAGCAGTGAATCAGTGCAGAATGCAGTGTATGAGTACAGTGTATGTATGCTGTGAGCAGTGAATCAGTGCAGAATGTAGTGTATGAGTACAGTCTGTGAGTGCCGTGAGCAGTGAATCAGTGCAGAATACAGTGTATGAGTACAGTGTATATATGCTGTGAGCAGTGAATCAGTGCAGGATGCAGTGTGTGAGTACAGTGTATCAGGTGCCGTGAGGGCTGGGTATCCAGTGTTGTGTCGTGCATCAGATTATGCAAAGCAGTTTGTGTATGGTTTGAGACTGTGGTCAGAAAGAACGTACCGGAATGCTGTAAAGGGCTAGGAGGTCGAAGGTCCGCTGTAGCATCCCCATCATGGAGGCATTCATCTCCAATGACTGCCGGGTGTACTCGGAGGAAGCCTGCAAAAATATCAGATACATCAGTATTTTGCGGAATATTAAATAAACTGAAATGAAACGACTATACAAGAATGTAGTAATACATACCGGAGGCAAGTCAGGGACACCGACCAACTCGTGATTAGCCGGGGGAGGAGCAAAGGGGATCTGGTAGGTCGCCCCACCCTGCCCTCTGAAAGTCAGTAAAGTGGGCAGAGCAGGCCAGCCGGTCCCCCGCCCTCTCTGAACTCCGCCTCTACCACGGACTCGAGCTCTCCTCGACGCTCCCGCTCCAGCTACCGGCGCCGCTGGCCTCACCCCCTCAGCTCGTCAACCACTACTCAAGGGTCGCATAATGTAGGTCCGGACGTACCCGGCGTAGTCGCCCTCGCCTCTGTGACGCTCCGCATCCCAGCCAGTGGTATACTCTCTCAGGTGAGCGAGGGAGAACCTCTCTGTATGCCTCATATGTGCGGGAGGCGGACCCGGAACTATCTGCTCCGGTAAACCCAGGGTCTGGCGCAAGAAGCGCTCCCCCAGGTACCAAGCCCAACAGACCGGGCCCTCCAACAGAATCCGGAGGCGGGAAGGTTCCTCTGCGCCCTCATAGTGATCCCTCACCACGGCCGGCAATGGAGCCCAAGGCTGCCAGGTGATCTGCGGGTACAAATACAGTTTGTCATCTATCTGTTATCAAAAATACAGTGCTATGCAAAGCTTAAGCAAACTCTACAATTGAACATACCTCTGCGGCGGTGATGGTGTCGAAGTAGCGGCGGAAGAAAATAAAAGACTCCCGGGGTCTCCGCACACACTGCACATCAAAGCGATGAGAAAAGGGGACGTCAAGCGGGATCTCCACATCGGGTACTGGGGCGAGCCTAGGAAAGTAGGCGTAGACCCACAACTGCAGAACAGATATCAGCATGACTATCAGATAAAGCAGAATACGGAATAAAGCAGAAATGACAGAGCCGTGTGTTGTGCAGTGTATTGTGCAGGGTGTATAGTGTGCGTGCAGTGTACAGTCAGTGTAAAGCAGAGTATATGTGTGTGCCGCGTGCGCAGTATATAGTCAGTGAGAGATAGACCGTGCAGTGTGCAGAATACAGAAAATGTAAAGCAGAAAATAGAAATGTAAAAAGGGGAAGAAGATGTACCTCCCAAGCTCGCCAGTATCCGCCAAGGAGCTGTCCGCTGAGGTGGGAAGAAGAGCTCATATAACCGTACAATGTGGCCAAGCCTGCGCCACCCCAATCATAGCGGTGGATCCGCCTGACATCCACCAGTGCGCTCAACAGGCAAAGAGGCACGGTGTTTGCCCGATCGGCGAAAAGGGTCGTCCTAAGCAAAAACATAATGAAGCCCCACGCATACTGATCTACCTCCTCTGGGGTCATCTGCGCCTCCTCCGCCACGGCTGGCTCAGCGGACAAACCCTGCCCGAGAAAGGGGTGGCCGGGTGCCGAGCAGGTGCAGCTGGGCGGCGTCCCACTCATCCATATCTGTGTCAAAGGGGATCGGATCCCCCCCTACCCCGATGCCGGTAAGCATCGAGAAGTCATAAGGGGTCATCGTTATGTCCCCTGCGACGGAGAAGTGGAAGGAGTTGGTGGTATCCCACCACCTCTCCACCAAAGCAGCGAGCAAGGGCCTGCAGGTGGTAAGCTGGGAGAGCCCCCTGCAGAAGATGCCGAAGCCTGCCTCGTCGACGATCTGGAGAACCGCGTCCGGCAACTCCACGTACCAGTCTCGGGCGACGACGTTCCCATACCCGCGGATGGTATGGAAGTCCCCCTGTAATCAAAAACAACAATTGTGAAGCAATATTCAAGATACAGTTTTAAGAAGCATACAGATATAGTGTGTGTGTGCGCGTTTTTCAGATTTAAGCAGACATTGGGTGTCAGTGTACTAGCAAAGAACTACAGCATATGATGTGTCAATACGTTTGGGTGGTTCAGGGCAAATATAACATGTATGCATGTTTTCAAATCCAAACAGATACCGGGTGCCGGTGTGCTTACAGTGAACTACAACGTGGGATGCGTCAGCGTGTTCGAGTAGGTTCAGTACAAACGCAGCATGTGTGCAAGTTTTTTTTAGATTCAAACAGGTCCCGGGTGCCGTTCAGTTTACAGTAAAATACGGTGTGTGCCGATGATTTGAAAGACTCGAGGTCAGTGCACTGTGTGTGTATGTGCCAGTCTTAAATAGATATCAGTTGCAAGTTTGTTTGCTATCAACTACAATACGTCAGGGTATCTGAACTAAAGCAGTTAAAGAGCATAACCAGCTACGGCAGTTTTGTATCCTACATTGCAGAAAGTAAAGCAGAGAAAGAAAGTTACCTCGGAAGCGCCGAAGGACAAATGAGACTCTGGCTCACGTAGCAGTAGCTCGCGTGCCACGCCCCTCTCGAAGCTCCGGAACTGGCATAGCCCATCGGGGAGCATCACGTGAACCGCTGGCCTGTAGGTCTCCGGATTGAACGGCCGGATACGGAGTGGCAAGGGCTCGGCCTCGGGGTCCATCTCAAGCTCTGGAGGGGGCCCGCCCTGTGGAAGATCATCCGCCATCGCGAAGAGGATAAGAAAGTGGCCGGAAGACTGAAAATCGAGTGAGAATGCGAAGGGTCAACGAAAAAGTCAACCCCGAGAGGGTCGGAAATGGCCGGGAAAGCCGGAGTGCGGAAAAGGCACGGACACCGAGAAGGACTCGAGGGGAACAAACCCCGAGTGGTGGAAATCAAAGACGGGACACCGAAACGAAGTTTCGTTCGGTTCAAAACACTCGAAACGCGAAGGTATTCGCGAATCGAACAACGAAATCGAGGCTAGAACGCAAGAAAATGAGGAAATCGAGGGACGAAAATATTCTAGAGAGAGAGGGGGAGTATTTTCGAGCAAGGAGAGGTGGAGAAAATAGGGTTGGAGGCCCTATTTTAAAACACCTGTAGCGAAATGTCAAAACTGCTATAGGGACTTTTTGCCGGTCGGCCACACTCTTTGCCGGTTGGCAACATATTGTGCCGATGAAATTGTATTATGGCCGATGGACGGCCGGTGATGTATTTTGATGGCCGGTGGGCATCCGGTGGTCTTCTACAGTGGTCTTTGAGCCTCCTACACCTTTCCTTGGGTTATATGAGTGGTCCAGAGCCTTCATTTCTTAAAACAATGCAAGACAGTGCATTTCCGACGCTCAACCGGCTTCCGTTTTGGCCTCGGATCGTGTCTTCTGCGCATGGCACTCAAATTCGTGCAAGGTGTATGCTTCTCGTATCCTTTTGGCTTTTACAAGACTCAAAAGTTGCCTCATGTGCATCGCATTTCAATCGCACTGTTTTGTGCATCGCATTTCAATCGCATTGTCTTGTTCGCGCCGGTCTGGCTAGACCTTAAACACGCACGGTCTAGGAGACCTAAAATCCTTGGGAGGTGCAAGACCTTCACTCGCGTTGTCTAACGCACCGCGCTGTTTTGCACATCTCATTGCATTTGGCATGTATTCCATCGCACTGTCATGTGCATCGCATTTCAATCACACTGTTTTGTGCATCGCATTTCAATCGCACTGTTTTGTGCATCGTATTTCAATCGCACTGTCATGTGCATCGCATTTTAGTCGCACTGTTTTGTGCATCACATTTCAATCGCATTGTCTTGTTCGCGCCGGTCTGGCGAGACCTTAAACACGCACGGTCTAGGAGACCTAAAATCCTTGGGAGGTGCAAGACCTTCACTCGCGTTGTCTAACGCACCGCGCTGTTTTGCACATCTCATTGCATTTGGCATGTATTCCATCGCGTGATCTTGTGCATCGCACTGTCTTGTGCACCGCATCTCAAATTCACGCATTGCCCCAAGATAGGTTCGGCGGGACCGAAAACACACCACGGTCCGGCGGGACCAAAAACACGTGCGGTCTGGCGAGACCATAAACCCGCTCGGTCGCATTGTCATGCGTCTCAATAGCCGCGCGTTGTCGCGCATCTCGAGATCATACATCTTCATGCATTCTTAATTCATTTTGCATTGTCATGCATCTAAAGCCGCGCGTCGCCGCGCATCGAATTTTCATGCATTGTCATGCATTTCGAGGACTTGCGTTGTCACGCACTTCAACATCATGCATCATTTGCATTCCAAAAAAAAAACATGCATTGTCATGCATACACTTTGCATCCCGGTCTAGGAGACCTTAAATCCTCTAAAGGTGTAATTCCTTTGGTGTTTGTCGTGCCCGAACGACTTTCGGTGGTCTGGTAAAGCCACCTGCCTGTGTTTGCGGTAAGTTCCTAGAAGACCAACTGGGACGGTGGAAACTAGAGTTCGAATGGCTTATGCCTAGAACGCAAAGGTTCGGGATTTCCGAGACTAAAGTCTGGTTTAAATACCCAGGGGTGTATCCTCGGCTTGAAATCTGTACGGAAGCCCCATAGGTTGAGGCAGCATGTCTGCGCCTCAGTTCTGGATACTGAACCAACCTAGTATATCACCCTATTGGTAAGATAGGGAAAGCTGCAATCATAGCCGTTGCATCATAGTGCATTGTCATGCATCCATTGTAAATAGTGCATTGTCATGCATACATGGTAAAACATTGCATTGTCATGCATTGTAGAAAATAAACACGCATTGTCATGCGTTTCCATTGTAGCTTGCATACGTCCATTGCATTTCCTCCAGTAGATCGCATCATACTGCATTGTCATGCATTTTTTGTAAATATCCATTCCATTGCATATTTGTAGATATTGCATTTTAGATTGCATGCATCCATTGCATCACCTTCCATCTATGGCTTGCGCCCTTCCAGGTTGAGCTTGGTCTGGTCTGTGCCCTTACTTTTCACGTTAAAACACAGTTCTGCATGTGTACGCGCCTATTCCACGCTGGTATGTTGGTTTGAGGGTTGCGGCACCTTTTCTGTGTTAGACATGGCTTGTTTGTGCACATGCCTTTCCTAGGCAAGATTTGGTTTGGCCCACGTGCCATATCCATTGTATCCATTTCCATTGCATTTTAAATTGCATGCATCCATTGCATCACCTTCCATCTATGGCTTGCGCCTTTCCATGTTGAGCTTGGTCTAGTATGTGCCTATACTTCTCGTGTCAAAGCATAGTTCAGTGGACCGTTCTATGTTGGCCGCGGCTTGTATGTGTACATGCCTTTCCTAGGCAAAATTTGGTTTGGCTGCACGCCATATCCATTGTATATATTACATTGTAGTGTAATTTTGCATCCGGCATTAGGATCATCATTCTTTCTCCAGCAGGTCGTTACCCCACTTATGTCATCCCACCCAATACTCGTTCTTGTGTCCGTCTACATTACTCATAGTTCAGTTGATCGTTCTATGGTAGACGGACTTGTTACCTCCATCAATCTATTTGACATACGTGTGGTTTTGAATCGGTCATGATTGGATCATGATTCAATTGCTCTGCATATAGTTTGCATTGTTTCAATTGCATTGCATTTTCATTTGCATTGTTTATACATTGTTTTGTATATATTGCATATCATTTTGCATTCATTCGTGCATTGTCATGCATGTTGCTAACAATATCATACCTGTGAAGTTGTTTTCTTTTCAGCCACGATATTGTATGTACGGTTCATTTACCGCTGGTGGAACCACACGAACCGCACAGGTATTGTATCCTCCGCGTGAGACGTATCGAGAATTGCATAATTCTCTTGCATCCTTTCTGCATTGTAGTGTAGTTTGGTGTATGCTAGCTTAAAACTGTCACATGTATGCTTCGTTACAGGTTTTCTTTGCATGATCATAAGTTATGCTCGGCTTCGTGCATTGTCTTGCATTTTGCCCCTGCCTTCGGGCGCATACCTTGTTTGTCTTGCATGTTTGTTCAAGTCTTCGGCCTTGTCAAAAATGGGTCATCTCTGGGCTTTGACATTCACTCCCGTCATTGTTATGACTTCCGAGTACTGTCAAAGAGGGGCAACTGTAGACACCCCATTTTTGACCGTCCTCAAGACTTGGACGTCACCGTTTGAACACTCGGTGAGCATCCATGTTTGTGTTCATTTGGAGTTCCCGGAGGTCTCGGCTACGCGCCTTGCCTCAGGATCTCCGAACTCGACTGTTTAGTGTCTGGTTTTGCACCAGACACTTGTGTTTTACCTTGGAGGGGCAGGGAATACCTTGTGAGGCATCCCCACACACCACCGGCCATGGCTAGATGCCACTGGCTGGTGTTTTGTTGCCATCGGCAATATGTATTGCCGGTCGGCATTCTTTGTTGCCGGTCGGCAGCCAATTTTGTCAAAATGACAATTTTGAGCAGCCAACTACTGTTCATCTGCTTTTAGCAGATATTTTGTGCCAGCTGTGATAGCTGGCACCCACTCTGTTCCCCTCCATACACGTGTATGGAGGGATTTCCCTCTTGGATGGCTTGTTTGGTAAGCCTTACAAGAGGGAATTGCCTACAAGAGGAGCCCTCCTCTCTTGGCATTAGGGTTAGACAACTTAGAGAGGAGAGAGAGACAATATTTTCAGAGAGTTTGGATTAGGGTTTGGTCTTTGTATCTAACCTATCTCTATCTCCCTCTCTTGTGTGTGTTTTAGCCTTAGGATTGCACACAAACACCCACCATCACACTATCTTCTTGGAACTGAGGTCCTTGAGGCTTGTTTTGGAGTTTTAAGGCTGGTTTAAGCTCAAGGAGGCAGCTGGTCCTCCCTTTTTGAAGAAGGCCAACAAGGGTAAGAAACTTCCCCTTTTTCCCCCACTTTTGCATTGTATTTCTACCTATCTTGCAACTGTTTTTGTGTTTGGTGTATAACATAAAAAATTTTTTTTTTAGGCACTCTAAGTAGTTGCTTTAGAGTGTTTTGTGGTTTGGAGGTGTTTGACCCCTCTTAAGCCTTGAGGGGCTCCATTTTGTGCTATTTTGAGTGAGTTCCGGGACTTTGGTGTTTGGGCCTCCTCACCACTGAAATCTTGAGGGATTTCAGTGGTAAGGATGGTGCCTTGAAGTCCCAAGAAGGAGAGGGCCACCCCCTCTCCTTATTGTCCTTGAAAAGGGTCATTTTTGCCTCTTTAATGAGCACCTAGCTAAGCCTCATATGGACCATGCCTTGGCTGTCATTTATGCTTATCTTGCCATCAAATAGCATTGTTGTATGCTGGTTTTGGCACACCATGCATGCCTTGCATATATGCCATGTAATGCCTCTTTGTTGCCTTAACATGCCTTAGGTTATAAATCCTTATTCAAGCATGTTTTAGGCTTAACCTTGTGGAGGTTTTGTGTTTTTTTTACCATGTTTAAGGTCTGTCCATAGTTGCTTATAAATGCTTGAAGTGTTGGACACCATTTGCATCCATGTTTGTGTGCCTATTATTCCGTCATTTTGAGCACCATGGCCACTGTTTTAGGCTTATTTGGGGCTGCCTAAATCATGTTTATGTCCATCTTTTCATTGGTTTGCATTGCCTCATGACTTGCATGTTTGCTTGTATAGGTTGCATGCCTAGTGTATAGGGTGCATTGCATTCTCATGTTGCATCCTTAGCTTGCATGCCTAAGTAGCATTGCATCTTGCCTTGTTCCTTGATTTGGTGATAGGAATTGGGCCTTTTGTTTGTTGGTTTGCATTACATTTGAAATCAACATGCACAACTTGGTGCTCTTGGGCCATCACGCATTGAAATGCGCGATTGGTGGTCCGAGAACCAAGGACCATGCCCCTTTGAGTCATACACATGATAAGGAGCTTAGTTGGTGTATACATGGCTTGGATTACGTTGCCATGCAAGGTTCTGTCCTCTGCTGCTGTCAAACAGGTTCTTTAGGAACTTTTTGCCGATCGACTTCACAGAATGCCGACCGGCAATCAATTGGTGGCCGATGGATGCATTCTCTGCCAATGATCACACCATACTGCCGGTGGAAATTCTACTCAGCCGGTAGTGTCTCCTAATGTCCAGGGAAGCAATTCAGAGACTTTGGCAGTCTTCAGAGGGGCAGAGCAGGGAAAACAGAGGCAGTCTATGCATGGCAGTGCACTCCCGAGCAAGACCGAACATGCATTGCGTTGGACCCGCTTCCCGAGGCCTTTTACTGCTTTCCTTAGCTTAATTAATTTGCTTAATTAATTAAGTGGTCTGTAATAATTAATTAGCTTGTAGGTTAATTAATTTGTATATTTATTTGGTCCTTCCGAGCGAGGGCTAATCTGTAATAAGTGTGGGTGCGTGAGTATGTGTATGTCTTCCAACCCCACGTCTTTCTTCCCCTTTATTTATCTGCTTATGATGGTAGACTAGGGCATATTTAAATTAGCATACAGTATGATAACATGTTTGCATTCATACATTTGTCTTGCATGCACCGAGCTCGGCGCATCATTCTAACTGAATTTGTATTTCAATTCCAAATTGAATACGTGCTAGTTGTAGCATTTCACATGTCATTGTAGATTAGCCGAGCCTATCTTAGTTGCATTTTGCATGTGTTGCATTAGCCATCTTAACATGAACTAGGGTCATACATATGATTACTAACTAGTTTCTGTTTTGGCTTGGAGTACTAGGTGAGCTTTTACGCTTTAGCATCCTTGCATGTGTGTGAGTGTTGCCATGACAGCATGATTACCATGAGGCTAGCTGCTTATATGATGCAACTGCTTGAATGCCTGTGGATGGAGGTCAAATTACCTAAGTTGGAATAATGCATTAAAACTGTGAGTTTTAAGCCCACTAGATAGTGGCAAAGCCATCTTTTCCAAAGCCCACTCGAGGGTGGCAAAATCTTCATTTTAGCCTACTTGCGAGTAGCAAACCATTTTTAAAACAAACATGAAATGTTTTATTCCAATTTGGGCGATTTGGTCTATACTTGTTTGCTGTGCGCATAACATAGTAATTCTAGGCTAATAACCGGAATAAGAGCACATAACGTTTTCAAAAATGGATATCACGGTTAGTAGAGGCCGGTCTTCGGACCGAGCGAGAGGGGGTGCTCATAGCTGACCTTCCCCAATCATACCCAAGTTCCCGAGCCGAGGCAACTTTGGTGATGACGGACACGTGGCCTTTGGCACCGAGTCAGGGTTTCCTAAATTTCCCCATTAAAAAATATTTAGGTGGCGACTCTGTATCTGGCAAAGCAGTCCATGTTTGGCACTTCTTTTCAAAAAAAAATCTGTTTTCTCAAAACGATTTGCCGGATTTGGACTCTTTGGTTCAGATTAAGAACCGACAACAAAAGCGAGTCCAAACTGTAGAGCGAAGCCCAAGGGCGCGTCTACACGCGGCTTGTATACGTACATGCCTTTCCTAGGCAAGATTTGGTCTGGCCCGTGTGCCATATCCATTGCATCCGTTGCACCCTATTGCATATTTGTACATATTGCATTGTAGATTGTTTGCATCACCCTCCATCTATGGCTTGCGCCTTTCCATGTTGAGCTTGGTCTGGTATGTGTCCATGCTTTTCACGTCGAAACATAGTTCAGTAGACCGTTCTATGTTAGACACGACTTGTATGTGTACATGCCTTTCCTAGGCAAGATTTGGTTTGGCCCGCGTGCCATATCCGTTGCCATTTTTCCTAGCATTTTCATTATATATATTACATTGTAGTGTAATTTTGCATCCAGCTTTAGGATCATTGTCCTTTCCCCAGCGGGTTGTTTCCCCACTTATGTCATTCCCCCCAATACTCGTTCTTGTGTCCGTCTACATTACTCATAGTTCAGTTGATCGTTCTATGGTAGACGGACTTGTTACCTCCATCAATCTATTTGACATTTGTGTGGTTTTGAACCGCTCATGATTTGATCATGATTCAATTGCTTTGCATATAGTTTGCATTGTTTCAATTGCATTGCATTTTCTCAATTGCATTGCATTTTCATTTGCATTGTCTATACATTGTTTTGTATATATTGCATATCATTTTGCATTTATTTTGCATTGTCATGCATGTTACTAAGAACATCGTACCTGTTAACTTGTTTTCTTTGCAGGCACGATATTGTATGTACGGTTCGTTTGCGGCTGGTGCAACCAGACGAACCGGACAGGTATTGTATCCTCCGAGTGAGACGTATTGAGAATTGCACAATTCTCTTACATCCTTTCTGCATTGTAGTGTAGTTTGGTGTATGCTAGCTTAAAACTGTCGCATGTGTGCTTCGTTACAGCTTTCTTTGCATGATCATAAGTTATGCTCGGCTTCGTGCATTGTCTTGCATTTTGCCCCTGCCTTCGGGCGCATATCTTGTTTGTCTTGCATGTTTGTCTAAGTCTTCGGCCTTGTCAAAAATGGGTCGTCTCTGGGCTTTGACATTCACTCCCGTCATTGTTATGACTTTCGAGTTCTGTCAAAGAGGGGCAACTGTAGACACCCCATTTTTAACCATCCTCAAGACTTGGACGTCACTGATTGAACACTCAGTGATCACCCTTGTTTGTGTTCGTCTTGGGTTCCCGGAACCCTTGGCTGCGCGCCTTGTCTCAGGACCTCTCGACTCGACTGTTTTGTGGTTGGTTTGGCACCAAACACTTGTGTTTTGCCTTTGAGGGGCAGGGAATGCCTTTTGAGGCATCCCCACACACCACCGGCCATGGCTTGAGGCCACCGGCTGTCTTTTGTTGCCATCGGCCAAATGTTTGGCCGACCTGCACTTTTTTTGGCCGACCGGCCATAAATTTTGGCCAAAATCAGTTTTGGCTGGCCGACCACTGTTCATCTGCTTTTAGTAGATATTTTGTGCCAGCTGTGATAGCTGGCACCCACTCTGTTCCCCTCCATACACGTGTATGGAGGGATTCCCCTCTTGGATGGCTTGTTTTGGAAGCCTTACAAGAGGGAGTTGCCTATAAGAGGAGGCTTCTTCTCTCTTGTTGGAGGTTGGAGACATTTTAGACAACATTTTTAGGGTTTGAGTTCTAGGGTTAGGGTTTGGTTCATATCCTATCTCTATATCTCTCTCTTGTGTGTGTTTATGCTTAGATTTACACACAAACACCCACCACCACACCTTTTCATGGAGCTGAGGCCCTTGAGGGTTGTTTTTAGACTTTTGGAGCTGGTTTCAACCTAAAGAAGCTGCTGGAGCTCCATTGTTGAAGAAGGTCTTCAAGGGTAAGAAGCTTGCCCCTTTATCCCCCATTTTTACATTGAATTTTTACCTATCTTGAAACTGTTTTTTGGCTTTGCATATAACATATAAAAGTTCTGTTTTTAAGGCCTCTAAATAGTTTGTTAAGAGTGTTTTGTGGTTTGAGGTTGTTTGACCCCTCTTCAGCCTTGTTTGGCCCTTGTTTTGTGCTATTTTGTGTGAGCTCCGAGACCATAGTGTTTGGGCCTCCTCACCACTGAAATCTTGAGGGATTTCAGAGCTGAGGATGGTGCCTTGAGGTCCTAGGAAGGAGAGGGCCACCCCCTCTCCTTGCTGTCCTTGAAGAGGACCATTTTTGCCTCTTGAGGGAGCACCATGCTTAAGTTTGTGTTGGCCATGCCTTAGCTAATTTTCATGTTTATTATGTCATAATATGCCTCTGTTTTTAATTGGTTTTGGTACACCATGCTTGCTTAGCATACATGCCTTGTAATGCCATTGTTTGGGCCTTAACATGCCTTAGGTTGTAAGCCCTTGTTCTAGCATGTTTTAGGCCTAGCTTTGTGAAGCTTTAGTGCATGTTTTTGTATGATTTAGCTCTGTTTTAAATTGCTTGAGTCATACTTGCCATGTATTGCATAGCCCCTTTGCATTATTTAGCGTGTAGGCTTTAAATATGTGAAGTATTGAGCATGCATTGCTTGACTTATTTCAGTGGTTTGGAACCACTTAACATGCAATTTTAGTCCTTATAACATGCTTACATGTTTGCCTTTCAATGATTCTTTGATGCTTTAAAAGTTTGTGTTGTATGCTCCATGTTAAACATTTATGCATGCCTCCATACTTAGACCATTTAGATGCTATCTAGGCATGCCTTTGTCCCTGTTTTGGCATGATTTGGGACTGTTTTAATGCAACTTGGTCATTTGCCTCATGTGTCACATGACCTTGGCTTAAGCCCCTTGGCTTGTCTTGGGTTCTTGGCTTTGCTTGTTACACACTATGCTTGTCTTGTTTGTTTGGTTTGGCACCTCTTATAACATGACTTCAGAGCTTTTCCATGCATGCTATACACCCATGTTTGCATTCTCTCAAGTGTGCTTGAGAGTCCCTCTTCGTGCCTAAGTGGTGGCCCATTAACATGTGCATGTGTGTGTGTGTTAGTCCCTCACTTTGAGTACTTTGGCCACTGTTTTAGGCTTGCTTGAGAGTTGCCTAATTTAGTTTAAGTCCATCTCTTTGTTTGATGCATGCTCTCCTTGTATGTTGTGGTATATTAGTGAGTTGTTGCATGATTGAACTTGCATGATTGAATGAAGTCACATGCTTGCTTGCATGCTTAAAACACCCACATTATGCCTTGCATGTTTGTTGGTTGCATTGTTTTATGCCTTGCATGTCTTGTATGCTTGTTTGCATTGCCATGTTGCATGCCTAATTAACATTCTTAGGTGGCATTGCATTGGTATGCATGCTTTGCGTCTTGACTATCCATGATTGAGGTTGAGCTCCTCATTTGCTTGTTTTGGTTTGCATTGCATTTGATATCAAAATGCACACTTGGTTTCCTTGGGCCATCACGCATTGAAATGCGCGATTGGTGGTCCGAGAATCGAGGCCCATGTCCCTTTGAGTCATAAACATGGTAAGGGATATGATTGGTGCATACATTGCTTGAAATGCATTGCCATGCCAAGTATTGCCCTCTGCTACTGTCAAACCAGATTTTGCAGGAACTTTTGTCCGGCCGGCCATCTTTAGTGCCGACCGGCCATCTTTGTTGGCCGGTGGAACAGATTCATGGCCGGTGACCATTCTATATGGCCGGTGGTGTTCTCCTTCAGCCGATGGTATTCCCCAGCATCCAGAGAGCAAACCTTGAGACTTTGGAAGTCACCAGAGGAACAGAGCAGGGAAAACAGAGGCATCTTGTGCATGGTGGCGGATTTCCGAGCAAAACCGAGCGCGCACTGCATTGGGCCTTCATCCCGGGACTGTTTATTGCTTAAATTAGATTAATTAATTTGCTTAATTAATTTAGTTGGTCTGTAATAATTAATTAGCTAGGATAGTTAATTCATTATCTGAATTGTATTATTCTTTCGGTCCCTCCGAGCGAGGGCAAATTTGTAATAAGTGTGGGTGAGTGTGTGTATGTCTTCTAACCCCCACTTCTTTCTCTCTTTTACTTACCTGCTTTTGATGGTTAGTATTAGGGCATATTTAAATTAGCATACCTTATGCTATGCATGCGTGCATCCATACATTTGTCTTACATGCACCGGGCTCGGCGCATCATGCTAACTGTATAAGCATTCCAAATCTAACTCGAATTACATGCTACTTATGCATTTCACATGCCATTTTAGGATTAGCCGAGCCTAACCTAATTACATCCTGTATGCGTTGCATTAGCCACTTAACATGAACTAGGGTCATGCATGTTTGCTAACTAGTTTATTATCTTGGCATGGAGTACGATGTAAGTCTTTTATGTTTTAGCATCTCACATGAGTGTGAATGTTAACATGACGGCATGCTTACCATGTGGCTAGATGCTTATGTGATATAATTGGTTGAATGCCTGTGGGTGAAGGTTGGATTGTTTGAGTTGGAACAACTCGTTGAAATCCGTGTTTTAGCCTACTTGCGAGTAGCAAATTCCAAAGCATTTTCCAAACAAACGGATATGCAATGTTTCATTCCAAATTAGGCAATCTAGTCTATACTTGTTTGCTGTGCGCATAACATAGTAATTCTAGGCTAATAACTGGAATAAGAACACATGATGTTTTCAAAACAAGATATCCCGGTTAGTAGAGGCCGATCTTCAGATCGGGCGAGAGGGGGTGCTCATAGCTGACCTTCCCCAATCGTACCCAAGCTCCCGAGCCGAGGCAACTTTGGTGATGACGGACACGTGGCCTTTGGCACTGAGTCAGGGTTTCCTAAATTCCCCCATAAAAAATATTTAGGTGGCGACTCTATATCTGGCAAAGCAGTCCATGTTTGGCACTTCTTTTCAAAAATCTATTTTTCTCAAAACGATTTGCCGGATTTGGACTCTTTGGTTCAAGATTAAGAACCGTGATACAAACGAGAGTCCGAATTGTGGCGCGAGGTCCACCGCGGACGTGTTACAACTAGGAATTTACTAACTAATCTACTGACGAATTTATTGAGTAATCTACTTAGAATTTTCTGGAAATTTACTGAGAAATTTATTGAGTAATTTGTTGAGAATTTACCGAGTAATTTACTGACGAATTTCTGATACTTTACTGAGTAATTTACTGAGAATTACATGGTAATTTACTGAGATTTTATTGAGAGTTACAGAGAATTTACAGAGTATTTTACTAAAAATTTAGCAAGTAATTTATTGAGAATTTACTAAGTATTTTCTGAGTAATTTACTAAGAATTTATTAGGAATTTACTAAGAATTTAATGGGAATTCACTAAGTGCATGAGAAATGAATAATAAACACTATAATTACATATCTGCCGTCATGGAAGAGGGTCCGAATAAGTGTCCGAATTTCAAACCCTAATGCATGAGATATGGTAAGTAAACACCATAATTACATATCTGTCATCATGCAAGAGGGTCCGAACAAGTGTCCGAATATCTAAACAATAATGCGGGAGAAATTGCAAGTAAACACCATAATTACATATCTGTCATCATGCAAGAGGGTCCGAATAAGTGTCCGAGTGTTCCAATCCTCATGCACGAGAAATGGCAAGTAAACACCATAATTACATATTTGCCATCATGCAAGAGGGTCTAAATAACTGTCCTAGGGTACGAATCCTATACTGCATGAGAAATGGCAAGCAAACACCATAATTACATATCTGCCATTATGCAAGAGGGTCCGAATAAGTGTCCGATTGTTCGAATCCTAATGCACGAGAAATGGCAAGTCGACACCATAATAACGTATCAGCCATCATGCAAGAGGGTCCGAATAAGTGTTCGAGTGTTTAAAGCCTAATGCATGAGAAATGACAAGGAAACACCATAATTACATATCTACCATCATGCAAGAGGGTTCGAATAAGTGTCCGAGTGTTCGAACCTTAATCCGTGAGAAATGGCAAGTAAACACCGTAATTACATATCTGTCATCATGCAAGAGGGTTCGAATAAGTGTCTGAGTGTGTTAAACCCTAATGCCTGAGAAATGGCAAGTAAACACCATAATTGCATATCTGCCATCATGCAAGAGGGTCCGAATGAGTGTCCGAGTGTTCAAACCCTAATCCATGAGAAATGACAAGTAAACACCATAATTACATATCTGCCATCATGCAAGGGGGTCCAAATAAGTGTTCGAGTGTTTAAACCTTAATGCACGAGAAATGACTAATAAGCACCATAATTACATATCTGCCATCATAGATGAGGGTCCGAATAAGTGTCTGAATTTCAAACCCTAATGCATGAGATATGGTAAGTAAACACCATAATTACATATCTGCCATCATGCAAGAGGGTCCGAGGAAGTGTCCGAACGTCCAAACCCTAATGCATGAGAAATGGCCAGTAAACACCATAATTACATATCCGCCATCATGCAAGAGGGTCCGAATAAGTGTCCAAGTGTACGAATCGTAATTCACGAGAAATGGCATGTAAACACAATAATTACATATCTGCCATCATGCAAGAGGGTCCGAATAAGTATCCGAGTGTTCGAATCCTAATGGATGAGAAATGGCAAGTAGACACCATAATAACATATCTCCCATCATGCAAGAGGGTCCGAATAAGTGTCCGAGTGTTTAAACCCTAATGCATGAGAAATGACAAGTAAACACCGTAATTACATATCTGCCGTCATGTAAGAGGGTCCGAATAAGTGTCGGAGTGTTCAAGCCCTAATCCATGAGAAATGGCAAGTAAACACCATAATTACATATCTGGCAAGAGGGTCCGAATAAGTGTCTAAGTGTTTAAACATGAATGCCTGAGAAATGGCAAGTAAAGACCATAGTTACATATCTTCCATCGTGCAAGAGGGTTTGAATAAGTGTCCGAGTGTTTAGACCCAAATGCATGAGAAATGGAAAGTAAACACCATAATTACATATCTGCCATCATGCCAGGGGGTCCGATTAAGTGTCCGAGTGTCAAAACCCTAATGCAAAGGCCAGTGGCAACCAGAAGGCAGCTGGCAGAGTCTTTGCCCTATAAGAGGAAGAAGTGGACTCGTCCGTAATTGAGGTTAATTTAGTGCTATACAATTCTTGGGTGTATGTTTTATTTGATACCGGCACATCACATTCTTTTATATACTCTGCTTGTGCTAAGTCATTGGAACTTGTATGTGAACCCTTAGCAACTGCCTTAAGTGTAATGTCACCTATGGGAGGATGCGTTCGGGTAGGATCGATCTGTAAGAACTGTAAGATAGGGATGTCGAACCTACGCTTAACTTGCGACCTTCGTATCATGGAAATGTTGGACTTCGATATCATCTTGGGCATGGATTGGTTGTCCGCCCACCGAGCAGTGATCGACTGTCATCAGAAGAAAGTGGTAACTCATATGCAAGATGGAACACGTTTGCAGTTTAAGGGGGTTAGACAAGATCCCATGGTTTCAACAAAAACATCGGACGCAGTGGCGCGATCAACTTGTGGGTAGGATAGCAAGCCTAATTCTAAACGAGAAAGGCCAAGGTGAAATAGAACTTCCACGTGTAGTATGCGAGTATGCAGATGTATTTCCTACGGAATTACCAGTATTGCCACCAACCCGGGAAGTAGACTTTAACATTGAGCTACAACCTGGAACTACCCCAGTATCCATGGCTCCGTATCGCATGGCACCAGCAGAACTACGAGAATTGAAGACACAGCTACAGGAATTGTTCGAGAGAGGATTTATTAGGCCAAGTACTTCGCCATGGGGAGCACCCGTGTTGTTTGCTAAAATGAAGGATGGGTCGTTGAGGCTATGCATCGATTATCGTCAACTCAATCGAGTCACGATTAAGAACTGATACCCACTCCCAAGGATTGATGACCTTTTTGACCAACTTAGAGGCTCAAGGTGCTATTCAAAGATTGATCTCAGGTTAGGTTACCATCAACTACGAGTCAAGGAGGAGGATATACCAAAGACTGCCTTTCGTACTAGATATGGCCACTATGAGTTTGTAGTAATGCCCTTCGGACTAACCAATGCACCGGCAGTATTCATGAGCCTAATCAATAAGATTTTTAGACCATACCTTCACCAGTTTGTAGTAGTATTCATTGATGACATCGTGGTATATTCAATGTCTGAAGAAGAGCATGAGTAACATTTAAGGACTATCCTTCAAGTTCTTAGGGATAATCAGTTATATGCCAAGGCGAGTAAATGTGAGTTCTGGTTGAATGAAGTAAAGTTCTTAGGGCATGTGGTATCACAGAATGGGATTGTGGTGGATCCAACCAAGGTGGAGGCAGTATTAGATTGGAGGCAACCAAAGACCGTGTCAGAAATCCGCAGCTTCTTAGGATTGGCCGGTTATTACCGGAGGTTCATCCAAGATTTCTCCAAACTAGCTAAACCAATGACTCGTTTAATGCAAAAGGGAGTAAAGTATGAGTGGGACGAAGCTTGCGAAAAATCCTTTCAAGAGCTAAAGAAGAGGTTAACTAGTGCACTAATTTTGACCATCCCAGAACGAGAAGAGGGGTACACTGTGTATTGCGATGCGTCTAAAGAAGGATTAGGTTGCGTGCTCATGCAAAATGGAAAGGTAGTCGCGTATGGATCCAGGCAGTTAAAACCTCACGAGCGCAACTACCCCACACATGACTTGGAGTTAGCAGCCGTAGTTTTTGCCCTAAAGCAGTGGCAACATTACCTGTACGGGGAACAATTTGAGATTTTCACAGATCACAAGAGTCTAAAGTATCTATTCACACAGAAGGACCTTAACTTGAGATAGAGACGATGGATGGAGTATCTCGAAGATTTCTAGTTCACTCTCTCATATCACCCTGGTAAAGCCAATGTAGTAGCAGATGCTCTAAGTTGTAAGAGCAGAGGGATGATGGTTAACATCTCCGTCAAGGAATAGGATATGGTTCAGACACTCAATGAGTTTAGGATCCAAGTAGAATCTCCAGATACAAGAGCATGTCTTAGTGCGCAGAAGGTGATGCCTAAGTTGATGAATGAGGTCATGGAGGCCCAAAAGCACGATCAAGAGGTAGCCTACATCAAGGGACGTTTGGAATCAGGAGAGTCCATGCCCAATTGGGTAATTCACCCTGATGGGAGTTTAAGATACCAATGTAGATTGTTTGTACCAAGTGACAAGTTACTTAGAGGAAAGGTACTGAAGGAATGTCATCATTCTACATTTGCGGTACATCCAGGAGGGACTAAAATGTACCAAGATTTGAAAAGGCAGTATTGGTGGAATGGAATGAAGAAGGAATTGGCTAAATTTGTAGCAAGATGTCTGACATGCCAACAAGTGAAGGCGGAACATCAGAAACTAGGGGGAATGTTACAACCTCTACCGATAGCCAAATGGAAGTGGGAGTACGTGACGATGGATTTTGTGACAGGGTTGCCTAAGTCACCTAAAGGGCGCGATGCTATATGGGTAATAGTGGACCGTCTCACCAAGTCAGCACATTTCTTACCCTATAAGATGACCGACACTTTAAAGTCTATGTGCAGACTCTACATTGGGGAGATCATTCGACTACATGGAATTCCGGTATCTATCGTGTCAGATCGTGATCCACGGTTCACCTCTCGATTTTGGGAGAGCTTGTAGGAAGCTCTTGGTACTAAGTTATGTTTTCGGAGGGATCTCCTTCTTGACTAGCTTACTTGAGAAGCTTTGCAAGAGAGAGCTCTATAAGAGGGAGCCTCTTCTCCCTCCATTTGGGTTACAAAATTTTCAAAGGAGCTCTGATATTAGGATTGGAGTTTGTATCTATTCCATCTCTATATCTCTCTTTTTGCCTTGTGTGTGTGCTTAGCCTTACTATTGCACACAAACACCTAGTCCTACACCTTCTCTTGGTTGCTGAGGGACTATAAGGTTGTTCT
Source organism: Camellia granthamiana (assembly GCA_036172215.1). Taxonomy (NCBI): domain Eukaryota; kingdom Viridiplantae; phylum Streptophyta; class Magnoliopsida; order Ericales; family Theaceae; genus Camellia; species Camellia granthamiana. Next base: position 717,093 of record CM069917.1, on the reverse strand, counting down.
TGGTGTTTTTGGGTGGTTTTGAGCTTGAAGAAGCTGCTGGAGCATCATTCTTGAAGAGGGTCAACAAGGGTAAGAACTTACTCCTTTTGTTCCCCATTCTTGCTTAGCTTTTTTTCCTACCTTGCACCTGTTTTTGAGCTTAGTATATAACATATAAAAGTCTTGTTTTTACTTGCTTAAAATAGTTGTTTAAGGTTCCTTTGAGCTTTGGGGTTGTTTGACCCCTCATAGGCCTTGTTAGGCCCTATTTTTATGCTATTTTGGTGAGCTCCGGGACCACCTTGTTTGGGCCTCCTCACCACTGAAATCTTGAGGGATTTCAGTGGTGAGGATGGTGCCTTAAGGTCCTAAGAAGGAGAAGGCCACCCCCTCTCCTTGGTGTCTTCAATAATGGCCATTTAAGCCTCATTAGTGAGCACCTTGTTTAAGTGTATGTTGGCCATGCCTGAACTATTTTTTATGCTTATCTTGCCATGATATAGCATTGTTGTGAGTTGGTTTAGGTACACCATGCTTGCTTAGCATACATGTCTTGTAATGCCATGAATTGCCTTAACATGCCTTGTGCTTTGAGCCTTGTTTCTAGCATGTTTTTGGCTTAGCTTTGTGAAGCTTTTATGCTTGTTTGAGCATGCTAAAGGTCTATTTTTGGTCATTTGGGTTGTCCATGTTTTGCTTTGTATAGCTACCATGTAACCTCTCTTGTATGCCTTAAGCATTGACCCCTCTAGCATGCCATCCTTGCATCATTTCAGTGGTTTGGAACCACTTGTCATGTCATTTCAGTCCTCATGATATGCTCGTATGCTTGCATTTGATGTCCCTTTAATGCTTTATAAGGTTGTCATCTTATGCTCCATGTTTGGCCTCTTTTGCATGCATGCATGTTTAGACCATTTAGATGCCATCTAGGTGTGTCTTTGGTTTTGTTTAGACCTACATTGGGACTGTTCTTGGTCCCCATGGCCCTTTGGGGCTTGCTTCATTTAGCCATGGTTTGATCCCTTGGGTTAACCTTAGGCTTTGGGCTTGCTTGCATGCTTAGCTTGTCTTGTTTACTTGATTTGGCACCTTCTATAACATGATTTCAGAGCTTATAATGCATGCCATTTGTCCATGTTTGCATCCTCTTAAGTGTGCTTGAGAGTTGTTTCTATATGCCTAAGTGTTGGTCCTTGTGTGCATGCATGTTGGCCATTGTTTTGGGCTTAGTATAGAGCTGCCCAAATTAGTTTAAGTCCATAGTTCGCATGTTGTTGCATGCTCACCTTGTGTGTTGCTGCATACTTGTGTGTTGTTACATGTTTAGGTTGTTTAACATGTTTGCTCCATGTGTTGTGGCATGATTGAATGAAGTCACATGCTTGCTTGCATGCTTGAACATCCCCATTGTATTTGGCATACTTATTGGTTAGCATGATTGTCACATGCCTTGTATGCTTGTTCGCATTGCTCATGTTGCATACTAGCTCATATGTCTAGGTTGCATTGCATTGACATGCATGCTTAGCCTCTTGAATTTTGTATGATAGAGGTTGAGCTCCTTGTTTGTTTATGTGCATTTCATTTGAAATCAAAGTGCATAACTTGGTTGCTTGGGCCATCACGCATGGAAATGCGCGATTGGTGGTCCGAGAGTCAAGGACCATATCCCCTTTGAATCACAAACATGATAAGGGATGTGTTGGTGCACACATTTGCTTGAAATGCATTGCTATGCCTTGTTTTGCCCTCTGCTGCTGTCAAAACAGGATTCTGCAAGAAGATTTGGCCGGCCGGCCATCTTTAGTGCCGACCGACCAACAATTGGTGGCCGACAGCTTAACCAGTGGCCGGTGATCATTTCCTTTGGCCGGTGACCATTTCCCTTGGCCGGTGGTATCCCATAGGGTTCATAGAGTGCACCTTAGGAATTTTGCAATGATTAGAGAAGGAAAACAGTGTGGACAGAGGCAAATTGTGCATAGCAGTGGACTTCTGAGCGGAGCCGAGCACGCATTGCATTGGGCCCTCTTCCCGAGGCTATTTACTGTTTTATTAGATTAGTTAATTTGCATAACTAGTTTAATTGGTCTGTAATATTTAATTAGCTTGTAGGTTAGTTAAATCTGTATTATTCTTTCGGTCCCTTCGAGCGAGGGCAAATTTGTAATAAGTGTGGGTGCGTGTGTGCATGTCTTCCAACCCCCACTTCTTTCTCCCTTTTACTTACCTATTTTTGATGGTTAGTATTAGGACATGTTTAATTTAGCATCCTTATGCTATGCATGCGTGCATCATTCATCAGTATTGCATGCACCGGGCTCGGCGCATCATGCTAACAGCATAGTATTCCAAATCTAACTTGAATACGTGCTACTTGTTGCATCCCACATGCCATCCTAGGATTAGCCGAGCCTATTCTAGTGGCATTCTGTACGCGTTGCATTAGCCACTTAACATGGACTTGGATCATACATGATTGCTAACATGTTCTTTGTTTTGGCTCGGAGTACGATGTAAGTATTCATGCTTTAGCATCTTGCATGAGTGTGAATGTTAACATGACAACATGCTTACCATGTGGCTAAATGCTTATTTGATTAACTCCCTGAATGCCTGTGGGTGAAGGTTGGATTGTTTGAGTTGGGACAACTCATTGAAATCCGTATTTTAGCTTACTTGCGAGTAGCAAATTTCAAATCACTTTTTTCAAACAAACGGATATGCAATGCTTCGTTCCAAATTAGGCGATCTAGTCTATACTTTTGTGTTGTGCGCATCACATAGCAAGATTAGCTAATTAATCGGAATAAGAACACATAACGTTTTCAAAATCAGATATCATGGTTAGTAGAGGCCGATCTTCGGATCGAGTGAGAGGGGGTGCTCATAGCTGACCTTCCCCAATCGTATCCAAGTTCCCGAGCTGAGGCAACTTTGGTGATGACAGACATGTGGCCTTAGGCACACGAGTCAGGGTTTCCAAAATTCCCCCATTAAAAAATATTTAGGTGGCGACTCTGTACCTGGCAAAGCAGTCCATGTTTGGCACTTCTTTTCTAAAAATCTGTTTTCTCAAAACGATTTGTCAGATTTGGACTCTTTGGTTCAGATTAAGAGCCGTGACAATTTGAGTCCGAATTGTAGGGTGAGGCCCTCACACGGGGCGCATCTACACAAGTAAACACCATTATTACATATCTGCCATCATGCAATAGGGTCCGAATAAGTCTCTGAGTGTTCGAACCCTCATGTATGAGAAATGGCAAGTAAACACCATAATTACATATCTGCCATCATGCCAGAGTGTCCAAATAAGTGTCTGAGTGTTCGAACCCTAATGCATGAGAAATGGCAAGTAAACACCATAATTACATATCTGCCATCATGCAAGGGGGTCCGAATAAGGGTCCGAGTGTTCGAAGACCAATGCATGAGAAATGGAAAGTAAACGCCATAATTACATATCTACCATCATGCAAGAGGGTCTGAATAAATGTCCGAGTGTTTAAACCCTAATGCATGAGAAATGACAAGTAAACACCATAATTATATACCTGCCATCATGCAAGAGGGTTTGAATAAGTGTCCAAGTGTCTAAGCCTAATGCATGAGAAATGACAAGTAAACACCGTAATTACATATCTGCCATCATGGAAGAGGGTCCGAATAAGTGTCCGAGTGTTCGAATCCCAATGCATGAGAAATGGCAAGAAAACACCATAATTACATCTCTGCCATTGTGCAAGAGGGTAAGTGTCCGAGTGTTCGAATCCTAATGCACGAGAAATGGTAAGTAAACACCATAATTACATGTCTGCCATCATGCAAGAGGGTTCGAATAAGTGTACGAGTGTTCGAATCCCAATCCATGAGAAATGGAAAGCAAACATAATAATTACATATCTGCCATCATGCAAGAGGGTCCGAATAAGTGTCTGAGTGTTAGAATCCTAATGCACGAGAAATGGCTAGTAAACACCATAATTACATGTCTTCCATCATGCAACAGGGTCCGAATAAGTCCCCGAGTGTTTAAACCCTAATGCATGAGAAATGGCAAGTAAACATCATAATTACATATCAGCCATCATCCAAGAGGGTCCGAATAAGTGTCAGATTGTTCGAACCCTAATCCACGAGGAATGGCAAGTAAACAGACCATAATTATATGTCTGCCATCATGCTAGATGGTACGAATGAGTGTCCGAGTGTTTAAACCCTACTGAATGAGAAATGACAAGTAAAACAGCATAATTACATATCAGCCATCACGAAAGAGGGTCTGAATAAGTGTCCGAGTGTTCGAACCCCAATCCATGGGAAATGGCAAGTAAACACCATAATGACATATCTGCCATCATGCAAGAGGGTCCGAAAAAGTGTTCGAGTGTTCGAGTGTTCGAATCCTAATGCACGAGAAATGGCAAGTAAACACCATAATTACATATTTGCCATCACGCAAGAGGCTCCAACCAAGTGTCTGAGAGTTCGAATCCTAATGCACGAGAAATGGCACGTAAACACCATAATTACATATCTACCATCATGCAACAGGGTCCGAATAAGTGTCCAAGTGTTTAAACCCTAATGCATGAGAAATGACAAGCAAACACCAAAATTACATATCTGCCATCATGCAAGAGGGTCCGAATAAGTGTCCGAATGTTCGAACCCTAATCCATGATAAATGGCAAGTAAACACCATAATGACATATCTATCATCATGCAAGACAGTCCGAATAAGTGTCCGAGTGTGTTAAACCCTAATGCTTGAGAAATGGCAAGTAAACATCATAATTACATATCTCCCGTCATCCAAAAGGGTCCGAATAATTGTCTGAGCGTTCAATCCCGAATCCATGAGAAAAGACAAGTAAGCACCATAATTACATATCTGCCATCATACAAGATGGTCCGAATAAGTGTCCGAGTGTTTAAACCCTAATGCACGAGAAATGACTAATAAGCACCATAATTATATATCTACCATCATGGAAGAGGGTCCGAATAAGTGTTCGAATTTCAAACCCTAATGCAAGAGAAATGGCAAGTAAACACCACAATTACATATCTACCATCATGCAAGAGAGTCCGAATAAGTGTCCGCATGTATTAAACCCTAAAGCCAGAGAAATGGCAAGTAAACACCATAATTACATATCTGTCATCATGCAAGAGGGTCCGAACAAGTGTCCGACTATCCGAACTCGAATCCATGAGAAAAGACAAGTAAACACCATAATTACATATCTGCCATCATGTAAGAGAGTCTGAATAAGTGTCCGAGCGTTCGAACCCTAATCCATGAGAAATGGCAAGTAAACACCATAATTACATATCTGCCATCATGCAAGAGGGTCCGAATAAGTGTCCGAGTGTTTAAACCCTAATGCCTAAGAAATAGGAAGTAAACACCATAATTACATATCTTCCATCCTGCAAGAGGGTCCGAATAAGTGTCCGAGTGTTTAAACCCTAATGCCAAAGAAATGCCAAGTAAACACCATAATTACATATTTGCCATCACGTAAGAGGGTCCGAATAAGTGTCCGAGTGTCTAAACCCTAATGCATGAGAAATGGCAAGTAAAAACCATAATTACATATCTGCCATCATGCAAGAGGGACCAAATAAGTGTCCGAGTGTTCGAATCCCAATGCATGAGAAATGGAAAGCAAACACCATAATTACATATCTGCCATCATGCAAGACGGAAAGTGTCCGAGTGTTCAAATCCTAATGTGTGAGAAATGGCAAGTAAACACCATAGTTGCATATCTGCCATCATGCAAAGGGGATTGAATACGTGTTCGAGTGCTTAAACCCTAATACATGAGAAATGACAAGTAAAAACCATAATTACATACCTTCCATCATACAAGAGAGTCAGAATATGTGTCCGAGTGTTCGAATCCTAATGCACGAGAAATGGCAAGTAAACACCATAATTACATGTCTGAGATCATGCAAGAGGGTCCGAATAAGTGTCCGAGTGTTTAAACCCTAATGCATGCAAAATGACAAATAAACACCATAATTACATCTATGCCATCATGCAATAGGGTCCAAATAACTGTCTGAGTGTTCGAACCCTAATGCAAGAGAAATGGCGAGTAAACACCATAATTAGATATCTGCCATAATGCAAGACGGTCCGAATAAGTGTCCGGGTGTTTAAACACTAATGCATGAGAAATGACAAGTAAACACCATAATTACATATCTCATATCATGCAAAAGGGTCCGAATAAGTGTCTGAGTGTTCGAATCCCAATGCCTGAGAAATGGAAAGCAAACATCATAATTACATACCTGTCATCATGCAAGAGGGAAAGCGTCTGAGTGTTCGAATCCTAATGCACGAGAAATGGCAAGCAAACAGCACAATTACATATCTGCCATCATGCAAGAGGGATTGAATAAGTGTCCGAGTGCTTAAACCGTAATACATGAGAAATGGCAAGTAGACACCATAATTACATAACTACCATCATACAAGAGGGTCCGAATATGTGTCCGAGTGTTTGAATCCTAATGCATCAGAAATGGCAAGTAAACACCATAATTACATATCTGCGATCATGCAAGACGGCCCGAATAAGTGTCCCAGTGTTTAAACCCTAATGCATGCGAAATGACAAGTAAACAGCATAATTACATATACGCTATCATGCAATAGGGTCCAAATAAGTGTCTGAGTGTTCTAACCTTAATGCATGAGAAATGGCAAATAAACACCATAATTACATATCTGCCGTCGTGCAAGACGGTCTGAATAAGTGTCCGGGTGTTTAAACCCTAATGCAAGAGAAATGACAAGTAAACACCATAATTACATCTCTGCCATCATGCAAGAGGTTCTGAATAAGTGTCCGAGTGTTCGAACTCTAATGCATGAGTAATGGCAAGAAAAGACCATGATTACATATCTGCCATCATGCAAGAGGGCCCGAATAAGTGTCCGAGAATTTAAACCATAATGCCTGAGAAATGGTAAGTAAACACCAAAATTACATATCTGCCATCATGCAAGAGGGTAAGTGTCCGAGTGTTCGAATCCTAATTCACGAGAAATGGCTAGTTGTGGGGAAGTGGTTTTGGAAATACTCTTCAGATCTCGGGAGACGCTCTTGATCCTCAGCTAGTCACCTGCAAAGACACAAACACTCCGGTCGGGGGTGCCGGCGTTAGCACTCCGATGGGCAAGTCAATTCTTATACTCAAGAAAGCTTGTTACTAAGTTAAGTGAAGTGATTCTTACATACCATTCCAAGAACGCTGCTTCTTTATTTATATATGTTCCTTCTAAGGCCTCGGGGCCTGGGCCTACTTTTCAATCATTACCCGTTCTTCTATTCGGCGTCAAAGATCCTTTCTTAATCGGCTTACGTATTGTATTCGGCCCATCCTAGTCTTGCAGGATGCAGCCGGTTAATGTCAGTCTACTAAAATATGCCCCTTCCGATTTAGCCATTTATTCGGCTCCCACAATTGCCCCCCGAACTCCCTATTGACGGCAGTTAATCGGCGTGTTTGGTCTAGAATTCGAAAAGCTTAGCATAGATCAGGCGGCTTCGCATTCCCCAAGACGTCAGAGGATGTCAGAAGGCGCACACCTTTTCATTTATCATTACACTTTCCTGCGCCATTCATGTGTCTCTCGCATTTATTGCAATTTGAAACTTCATTCCTTTTGGGTGCACATTTCGTCGATCATCTGATACGTTTGGACCGCCAGCGCGCATCTCTCCTCTCACTCACATTTCTGCAACTTTCGTCCGTCTGCCTTTGCCTCATCTGCTCTTCGTAAGTCTTCTTCCCTTTTTCTTTGTAGTCCTATTCTCTGTTTATCGTCTTTACTTTCGGCGAATCCTTGGGTCCCCGTTGGAATGGCTAAACACTTGAAAGACCTCCTTTCTGAGAGTCGCATTTCCGGATTCCGGCGACATTTTTCCATTCCCGATGACGTCCATTTGTCTCTCGTAACAGACAACACTCTAGATATGGAGAGAGAGAGGATCAGAATACGATCGTATTCCCCCTCCTGTCCATTGCGGAGGGTGGAGTTTGTTTCCCCTTACATCCATTGCTTAGGGCCGTTCTTCGATATTGGAGTCTGATTCCTTCTCAACCCAATGTAAATTTCTTTCGAATCATTATGGGGGTTATAGAGTTGAATCGACGCCTTAGGATCAATCTCGGAATTCTGGCCATTCGGCACTGCTATGCTTTAGCCAAATCCTCTGGTCGGCTGGGGCGGTACTTCCTCAGGGCCAAGGATACTGACCATCGTTTGGTGACTATGCTTGCCAGTTCTGGTAAGACGGTTGACGATGTAATGGTCAATGTCCGAGGTAATTGGGAGTTCGCTGAAGGCGAAGATCGCCTAGACCGCATTCCCAGACATAAGGGTGATCCAGGTTGCCACGTAGTATCTTATGTTTGTCGATCTGTCTTTTAATCGACTCTCTCTCCTTAAGCTCTCCTTATCTTTTGCAGGTAACAAATTGAAGAAGATTCTGACTTCAGTTGACGACGCGGTCCTTAGGGACATTAAGACTGCACTCGACTACTTCGGTCGCCCAAACGTGCAAAAACAAGGGAGAGCCGCCCACATTTTACTTCGGTACGAACCCACTTATACCACATTCTCGGCTGCGGACAACATCCCAATTCCATCCGGCGATCAGCACCTCTCGGCTCTTATCTTCCCCAGCTACAAGAACCTTAGGCAAATTGGTCTCGAAGCTTCTGATTCGGGGCAAGACGCAAAGCCGGTGATAGAGGTAGTTACCGATCTGGCTAGAGAATTCACTGTGGAGGGCGAAGAGGTTGACGAGGCCGTGCGTTCGGCGTTCGAGGCTGCCGGACTCAACCAGCCTTCCTCACTATCCGCTTCGGGTCGGGCAGAGTTTTCTTTTGGGGATATTTTCGCGAACTTAGGAGATCTACCCGGCGATTTCTTCGAAGGTCTGGCAAAGGAGAGCCTTACGCAAATGGCGCGTAAGCGAAATGCCGAGCGGATGGCTGCTCGAAAAAAGGCCGAGGCCGCCGAATTCGATCCCAGCTTGACTAAGGCCTCTATACCCATTATTGAAGGAACGGCTCAGGTTACGCCGGTCGAAACGGAAAAAGAGGTTGAACAGCAGGCCGGTGAAGAACGGCTGATTCCGGAGGAACGCAGCCAAAAACGTAGCGCCGAGAAGGATGCTAGTTCAGAAATTAGTCCCACTGACAAACGGCCTCGCCTCAAAGAATCGGACGTGGTTGCTCCTTTTGTTATTCAGCCAAAGATTAGAGATACGCCGATTCCTTCCAATGCTTCGGCCATGGAGGATCCGGCCGTTGCATTGAGCCTAACGGCTTCAATTTCCTTGCCGGCTGACAATGCAACCTTTTGCGCTGTGCCGGACATTATGGCCATAGCTCTGTCTGCGCAGTCGGCACTTTTGGTAGGTGATCTCAAATTCACTTAAATCTATTTTTATAGAGGTATCTAACGATCGCTTGTTTTTTGCAGACCGTCGGCAGGATCGCCGACTTAGGCCGCCGCCTGCATGATGCTCTTAGTAGAATTGACCGTTTGCAAACAGAAGTGGACGGTCAGAATAGCAGGGCCGAGTTTGAGAAGATGAGAGCCACAATGGAGAGCGCATGAGCCGAAGCGGAGAAGGAGAGGGCTCGCACTGCTGAACAGCTTCGTTCTAACGCTGAGGCCAGAGCGAGTGCGAGTGAGGAATCGCTCAAGCTCTCCAGAGACGAACTTGCCGAGGCGAAGAGTCAGTTGGAGGAGCTCAAGGTGGCTGTAGACGCGCCCTTGGGCCTCAGTCTACAGTTCGGACTCCCTTTCTGTTTGTTGCGGTTCTTAATCTTGAACCAAAGAGTCCAAATCCGGCAAATCGTTTTGAGAAACAGTTTTTTTGAAAAGAAGTGCCAAACATGGACTGCTTTGCCAGATACAGAGTCGCCACCTAAATATTTTTTAATGGGGAAATTTAGGAAACCCTGACTCGGTGCCAAAGGCCACGTGTCCATCATCACCAAAGTTGCTTCGGCTCGGGAGCTTGGTTACGATTGGGGAAGGTCAGCTATGAGCACCCCCTTTCGCCCGGTCCGAAGACCGGCCTCTACTAACCATGATATCCAATTTTGAAAACATTATGTGTTCTTGTTCCGGTTATTAGCCTAGATTTACTATGTTATGCGCACAGCAAACAAGTATAGACTAGACCGCCTAATTTGGAAAGAAGCATTGCACATCCGTTTGTTTTAGGAAATGCTTTGAAATTTGCTACTCGCAAGTAGGCTAAAGTACGGATTTCATCGAGTTTTTTTCCAACTCAGGCAATCCAACCTTCACCCACAGGCAATCGAACAGTTTATCTCACATAAGCAAGTAGCCACATGGTAAGCATGCTGTCATGTTAACACTCACATGCATGCGAGATGCTAAAGCATAAATACTTACATTGTACTCCATGCCAAAACAATAAACTAGTTAGCAAATATGCATGTCCTAGTTCATGTTAAGTGGCTAATGCAACACATGCAAGGATGCAGTTAGAGTAGGCTCGGCTAACCCTAAAATGGCATGTGAAATGCTACAATTATCACGTATTCAATTTGGAATTGAAAATACAATGCAGTTTGTATGATGTACCGAGCCCGGTGCATGTAAGACAAATGCATGGATGCACGCATGCATGGCATAAGGTATGCAAATTTAGACGTGCCCTAATCTACCATCATAAGCAGGTAAATGAAAGGGGGAAAGAAGTGGGGGTTGGAAGACATGCACACACACGCACCCACACTTATTACAGATTCGCCCTTGCTCGGAGGGACCAAAAGAATATACAAATTAATTAACTACGCAAGCTAATTAAATATTACAAATTGCCTAATTAGTTAACAACTAATTAAACTAGGAAAAAAATAGTAAACCGCCTCGGGAGGAGAGCCTGATGCAACGCATGCTCGGGTCCTGCTCGGAATTGCACTGCCATGCATAGACTGCCTCTGTTTTCCCTGCTCTGCCCTTCTGAAGATTGTCAAAGTCTCAGAGATGCTTCTTCAGATACTGGGGATCACCATCGGCTGAGCAGAATGGCCACCGGCTGTAGCATGTGATCATCGGCTGGAAATGAGGCCATCGGCTACCAACACATTGCCGGTCGGCACTAAATATTGCCGGTTGGCAAGAAGTTCCTGCAGAACCTGCAACTCACAGCAGCAGAGGGCAAAATCTTGTGTGGCAATGCAATCCAAGCAATGTATGCACCAATCATGCCCCTTATCATGTTTGTGACTCAAAGGGGCATGTGCCTCGATTCTCGGACCATCAATCACGCATTTCCATGGGTGATGGCCCAAACAACCAAGTTGTGCACATTGATTTCAAATGCAATGCAAACAATCAAACCAAGACCCGATCCCTATCACTAAATCAAGGGACAAGGTATGCATGCAAAGTACAATGCATCCTAGGCATGTTAGCTAATATGCAACATGATCATGAGGGCAAGCATGCAAGCATGAACATGGACAATGTACAAACATGTAAGGTAAGCATGCAACCAAGCAAATGATGGTCTTAAACATGAATTAGGCAGCTCTAACTAGGCCCAAAATCAGTGGCCAAAACCATGGAAGTGAAGGCCAAAATGCAAACAAACATGCAAGCACTCATGATCCAACACTTAGGCATATAAAGGCAACTCTTAAGCACACTTAAAGAGACCGAACAATGGACAATTAGCATGCAATGAAAAGCTTTAAAATCATGTTATAGGAGGTGCTAAACCAACTCAAATGAAGCAAACATTAGCATGCAAATGGCCCAAGTACTTGAAACAAGTCAAGGAGGCAATGGACTACACTTAGTATAACCTCACATGGCAAGACTTAAGCGACCAAAAACAGAGTTTTTTAGCACACCAAACAAAGCCCAAAAGACCACCTAGATGGCATCTAAATGGTTTGAATTCAAAGGCATGCACAAATGCTAAAACATGGAGCGTGCAAGACAAGCTTTCAAAGCTTCAAAGAGGCATCCGAGGCAAGCATATGAGCATGTCAAAGGGACTGAAATGATGTGCTAAGTGGTTCCAAACCGCTAAATTAATGCAAGCAATACATGCTACACATTCACATACTTGAAGCATACAAGCTAAAATACAAAGGAGCCATACCAAGCATGCCAAGATCGACTCAAACAATTATGGACAGACCTAAAACATGGCAAAATAAGCACAAAACCTTCACAAGGCTAAACCTAAAATATGCTAGAACAAAGGCTAACAACCTAAGGCATATTAAGGCAATAACAAGGCATTACATGGTAGGTATGCTAAGCATGCATGGTGTACCAAAACCAACTTAATACAAGGTTAAATCATGACAATGTAAGCATAAAATACAGCCATGGTATGATCAACAAACTTTTAGACATAATGCTTCCTTAAGAGGCCAAAATTGGTCCTTTTCAAGGACCACAAGGAGAGGGGGTGGCCCTCCCCTTCTTGAGACTTCAAGGCACCATCTTCACCATTGAAATCCCTCAAGATTTCAGTGGTGAAGAGGCCCAAGCACCAAAGTCCCGAAACTTGCACAAAATAGCACAAAAAGGAGCCTTACAAGGCTTAAGAGGGGTCAAACTCCTCCAAACCACAAAACACCCCTAACAAACAATCAAGAGGGCTTAAAAATAGAACTTTTTTGTATTATACACTAAGCACAAAAACAGTTCTAAGATAGGTAGAAAAGCAATGCAAAAATGGGGTAAAAAGGACTAGTTTCTTACCCTTGAAGCCTTTCTTCAACAATGATGATCTTGTTGCTTCTTCAAGCTCAAATCCAGCCAAGAACACTAAGAACAAACCTCTGATCCTTCAAAAGCCAAGGAAAGGTGAAGGACTAGGTGTTTGTGTGCAATAGTATGGACAAAAGCACCTAGAACATAAACAAGGGAGATATAGAGATAGGTTATGTATGGAACTCAAACCCTAAAACCAGAGCTTCTCCTCTGTGTTTTTCTCACAAAAATTTCTAACCCTAAGGCCAAGAGAGGAGTCCTCCTCTTATAGGCCAACAAACTTGTAAAGCTTGTTCAATAAGCTTACAAGGGGGGCATCCCTCCATACACGTGTATGGAGGGGAACCAAATGCCACACAGCTGTCCTAAAATATCTGCAAAAGCAGATGAACAGTAGTCGGCTGCTCAAAATTGCCATTTTGACAAAATGGACTGCCGACCGGCAACAAAAAGTGCCGACCGGCAATATATATTGCCGATGGCAACAAAAAACTAGCCGGTGGCCTCTAGCCATGGCCGGTGATGTGTGGGGATGCCTCACAAGGCATTCCCTGCCCTTCCAAGGCAAAACACAAGTGTTTGGTGCAAAACCAGACACAAAACGGTCAAGTTCGGAGATCCTGAGACAAGGCGTGTAGCCGAGACCTCCGGCAACTCCAAACGAACACAAACATGGATAATCACCGAGTGTTCCAACGGTGACGTCCAAGTCTTGAGGACGGTCAAAAATGGGGTGTCTACAGCGGCCCAGGAGAAAGCCGAATCAGAGGCTTTTGAGGCGGGAAAAAGAGCCGCCTTCACGGAATACGTTGATGAAGTTCCCAAATTTAATAATCAGGGGTTCAAACATGGGTGGCTCAAAGCCCTTGCTGCCGCTGGGATTACATTGGATTTGCCAATTCCTTACGAGCAAGTGGATGTTGAGCCCCTTGAATCCGACACCGAGGAGTGATTTGGGAGGCGTTTCCTAATTTATTTAGTTTTTTGATTTTTGTTTGGTAGAGTTTTGTTGGTTCAGGGTAGTTTTCATGTATAAATTGGTTATTATCTTTTACGCAATTTATTAATGAAAATTTCCTTGTAATTTCATTACTACTCATACACAATTTGTGTGGTTATGTTAATGAAACATTTTGGCTTTCACTACAACTTGTACACAATTTGTGCGGTTTATGTTAGTGAAACAATATTGATTCGTCTTTAGAGATTGAATATCCTGTGGCAATGTTGATTCGTCTTTCTTATGCCGACTGGATTCGAATTATGAACTGTCTATTCATGAGCCAGCTGGGGTACTTGAGCCGAATAGATTGATGAATCTGCCCTTGCCCCAGGCTGTTCCTGCAGAGGTTTGAAGAATCGATTGGGGAGCTGGCTGGGGTACTTGAGCCGAATAAATTGATGAATCTGCCCTTGCCCCAGGCTATTCCTGCAGAGGTTTGAAGAATCGATTGGGGAGCCAGCTGGGGTACTTGAGCCGAATAGATTGATGAGTCTGCCCTTGCCCCAGGCGGTTCTTGCAGAGGTTTGAATCGATTCGGGAGCCGGCTGGGGTACTTGAGTCGAATAGATTGATGAGTCTGCCCTTGCCCCAGGCGGTTCCTGCAGAGGTTTGAAGAATCGATTGGGGAGCCGGCTGGGGTACTTGAGCCGAATAGATTGATAAGTCTGCCCTTGCCCCAGGCGGTTCCTGCAGAGGTTTGAATCGATTCGGGAGCCGGCTGGGGTACTTGAGCCGGATAGATTGATGTATCTGCCCTTGCCCCAGGCGGTTCCTGTAGAGGTTTGAAGAATCGATTTGGGAGTCGGCTGGGGTACTTGAGCCGAATAGATTGATGAATCTGCCCTTGCCCCAGGCTGTTCCTGCAGAGGTTTGAAGAATCGATTGGGGAGCCGGCTGGGGTACTTGAGCCGAATAGATTGATGAGTCTGCCCTTGCCCCAGGCGGTTCCTGTAGAGGTTTGAATCGATTCGGGAGCCGGCTGGGGTACTTGAGCCGAATAGATTGATGAGTCTGACCTTGCCCAGGCAGTTCCTGCAGAGGTTTGAATCGATACGGGAGCCAGCTGGGGTACTTGAGTCGGATAGATTGATGTATCTGCCCTTGCCCCAGGCGGTTCCTGTAGAGGTTTGAAGATTCGATTTGGGAGTCGACTGGGGTACTTAAGCCGAATAGATTGATGAGTCTGACCTTGCCCCAGGCGGTTCCTGCAGAGGTTTGAATCGATTCGGGAGCCGGCTGGGGTACTTGAGCCGGATAGATTGATGTATCTGCCCTTGCCCCAGGCGATTCGCGGTATTCGAATAGATGGTAAAATCGTACCCCTGCCGTCGACTCAGTCGGCATCGGGCGATTCAGGATCTCCAATTAATGAGATTGCCTCGATCGGGCTGCCTCTGTGAAGGATAAATCAACAAGGGTACATCCTTTATGAGCTTGGTAGACAACTGACTCGAGCTCCTGGAGGAAGACTGATCGCGCGAATGTCGAACCGACTCTTTTTTAACAGTAAAGGGGAAGCGAAGACCCTAGCTGAGCTGGACGGAGATATGAATTGAGTTGGTGAACCCTCGCGTACAGGAAGTAGGAGTTCCAGGGGTCGAGAGAGGCGTCAGTCTCCCCGACGTCGCAGCAGATCGTCCAGGCGAGACAAGCAGTCGTAGGGTAAATTTCCACAGTCCTGAGTCGAGAGGAGATCTGATGTGAATCCGTGCCCATTAAGCTTTGTGGTATTCGTGAAGAATAGACCCATAACGGAGGCGGACTCGATCGTTCGAGACCCAGATGTAGCGGTTGAGTTTGCCCGACAAATATTTCCTCCTAAGGTTCAGCAATCAATGCTGGGTCGACAGGACTACGAGGTGTTTCGCGAGGGCATTCACGGCGCGGTGAAGGGGCTTTACACTGCTTACGAAGTTGGCATGCGACTGCGCGCTGCCCGTCAAGAGATGGAGAAGAAGGAAGAACGTATTCGAAGCTTGGAGGCCCGCGTGGAGGCGGCCGAGCGGGAACTAAGGAATACCAAGGCGGCTCAGGCACAATCCACCGCGCACGCGAACCCAATTGTGGAAGAGAGGGTTACGAGTCGGCTTATCAGCTCCGCACTTGCCGATCGAGAGACGGCAAGTATGTTCGCAATAGAGAGCGCGAAGGGGAGGGCCTATGAAAAAGGTTTCCATGAAGGCCGAAAAGTGGGAATCGGGAAAACCAAAGAAAAATTGGCCGAAGAAGTGTGCCGATGTGAAAACCGTGGGTTTAGGCACGGTTGGATCAAGGCATCTCAAGCCGCAGAAGCTCTTCGAGCGTTGGGAATTGATTTGGCATCACCACGCTACAGGAGTAAAGACTTTCCGTTTTCTGCTTTTGAAGTTGAGAAGAGTGAGGATGAGGGTGACACCGTATGAGTTTAATCGTTGTAAGATTGGAACGTAGGGCGCGTTTGAAACTATGTAACTTATTGTTTTATTGAATAAAGAACGTTTAATTATAAATGCTTCATTGTCATTCGTATTCGGCATATGTGTATTTCGTGTTGCTTAAATGTTTGAGTGAATGTCTAAACATTGTTCGACCCAGGTAGCTGTTAACTGTCCAGCGATGCGCGGGTTTATTGGCAGGATCTGCACATGGGCATGACCGGCACATTCACAACGACCGTTTAGGTTTTATTGAGGCTATTTCAACGGCCATTTATCTTTGACTTGGGTCAGCGCATTGATGCTTAGCCAGTTGGATTAGTGGGCCGGGCGAGGGTGATCGGCGTGTGAAGACTTGGCCGACCAGTTTAATGAATCTATTTCACTTTGGCCCAGCCAGTGCGTGTTTCGGCCAGCCGTTGGGATGGCGGTCGTGGCGAATGTTAATCGACGCTCGTCTTATTCAGCCAATGCGTTTTTTGGTGTTAATAAAATTTTCTTGGGATTGGGACCTCGAGATTTCGGTCATTGCTGAGAATAAAAGGAGTAGGTGATTCGCGCCAATAAACGCACTTGACTCATCATTCCTTGTGTGGGATGGTGATTTTGGTTACAGAGGCTCAAACTTCGATCAAGTTTGGTGTTGAGACGGTTTGCAGCAGAAAACCTACCCGTAAGGGAGTTAGGTCATCCAAAGAGCTTGAGATCTATGAGTCTCCAAGTCGTCGAAACAGATCACCCCGAAAGGAGAGTCAACAACTGTCAAGTTCATTCTTTCTTGTCCTGGATCTTTGCCTTGACATTGTCAATGGTATCAAGGGAAGTTTGGCGCTATGCAAGTCGTGGGCTTAAGCATAGCTGGTTCAAGGTATTGCACGCCGTGGAGGGGTTTAGGGCGACGGTCGTCGATCCGGCGATGCTGCTTTACCGGCGCGTCTTGTTCCTTTTTTGCTTTCGATATTGTAATGCTTAAATGCGGGTTGTGTTTATGTAACAACTGTTTAATCAAATAAACAGTTTTATTTTAAATCTATTTGCGCGTTATTTTGAATTTTGCTTGTGTGCTAAAGCACATTACTTCGAATGTATGATCTGTTCTAGTGTGTTACATAGGATCAATTAACAATCTGTTTTGTTCGTGCCAACGTTTGCTCCGAATTCGGAGATGTGATTAGCACTTAGCACTGTAGACCGATTAATATGGCCGAACAGATTAATGCAATAATCCTCTAAAGCACTAAAGCGGGCTCCGTATTTGGAGGCTTGAACCCAGGGCCTAATCGGCCTTAAGGAGCTTAATCGGCTCGAATCCGAAGTCTTAATCGGCCCCAAGGCATCATGGCCAAAGGAGGCTCCGAATCCGGAGACTTAATTTGGCCGATCGTGATATCTACGAAGGGCGCTCCGAATCCGGAGACTTAATCGGCCCTAAGGCATCATGCGCCAAAGGGGGCTCCGAATCTGGAGACTTAATTTGGCCGATCGTGATATCCACGAAGGGCGCTCCGAATCCTGAGACTTAATTTAGCCGATCGTGATATCCACGAAGGGCGCTCCGAATCCGGAGACTTAATCAGCCCTAAGGCGTCATGCGCCGAAGGGGCTCCGAATCCAGAGACTTGATTTGGCCGATCGTGATATCCACGAAGGGCGCTCCGAATCCGGAGACTTAATCGGCCCTAAGGCGTCATGCACCGAAGGGGGCTCCGAATCCGGAGACTTGATTTGGCCGATCGTGATATCCATGAAGGGCGCTCCGAATCCGGAGACTTAATCGGCCCTAAGGCGTCTGCGCCAAAGGGGGCTCTGAATCCAGAGACTTAATTTGGCCGATCGTGATATCCACGAAGGGCGCTCCGAATCCGGAGACTTAATCGGCCCTAAGGCGTCATGCGCCAATGGGGGCTCCGAATTCAGAGACTTAATTTGGCCGATTGTGATATCCACGAAGGGCGCTCCGAATCCGGAGACTTAATCGGCCCTAAGGCGTCATGCGCCAAAGGGGGCTCCGAATCCGGAGACTTAATAAGGCCGATCGTGATATCCACGAAGGGCGCTCCGAATCCGGAGACTTAATCGGCCCTAAGGCGTCATGCGCCAAAGGGGGCTCCGAATCCGGAGACTTGATTTGGCCGATCGTGATATCCACGAAGGGCGCTCCGAATCCGGAGACTTAATCGGCCCTAAGGCGTCATGCGCCAATGGGGGCTCCAAATCCGGAGACTTAATTTGGCCGATCGTGATATCCACGAAGGGCACTCCGAATCCGGAGACTTAATCGGCCCAAAGGCGTCATGCGCCAAAGGGGGCTCTGAATCCGGAGACTTAAATCTGTTTCCTGGCGAGTGCCCCACTGGGAATTGACATATGATTTTGAGCGCCGAGGAAAAATAGTTCATATTGCGGAGGCGAAATATATTTACAGGTATCAGAGCCCACAGATCGGGTCAGTGATAGGGTTTTCATCAGAACTCTGCTTGTGTCGATTGGGGGGAACCACGTATTTCTTCAATGCCGTAGGCTGTTGGGAAACGCAGGATCTGATGGTAGGTGCTTGGGACGGCCTTCATGATATGTAGCCAGGCTCTTCCCATGATGGCACTATACAGCGAGGAGAGCTTCACGACCAGGAATTTCGCTTCTACCGTTCTGGAACCCGCTCGAACAGGTAATGTGACCTTGCCTAATGGTTATTCGGGATTCGTATTAAAATCGAACAGTGGGTGAGGCGCCGGAGACAGATCCGACTCGTTGAGGCCGAGCTTGATGAAAGTTTGGTAGTACATGACCTCTGAACTGCTCCCTGGGTCTATGAGAATTCGTTCAATGATGAACTAGTTTTTGCGTAATCCAATGACCAACGGATCAATGTGGGAGGCCGTTGCGTCATTGAGGTCGGAGTCGTTGAAGGCAATTGTCGGAGCTTCTTTGCACCTGTCAGTCGAAATACGGCGCCCCCGAAGAGTTGGATGCGATCGAATTGTGTGCACGGCTGGGGGTGCAGGCAGGCTGTAAATTACATGGATCAAGCTCAACAAGGAAAAGCGCAAGCCATAGATGGAAGATGATGCAATGGATGCATGCAACTAAAATACGATATTTACAAATATGCACTAGATGGATACAATGATGCATGACAATGCAACTGATGCGATCTGCTGGGGATAATGCAATGGAATGTAAATGCAATATTTACAGTGAAAATGCATGACAATGCACTATATTACGATGAAATGCATGACAATGCGGCATTTACAATGCAATGCATGTTGTTTTTGTTTTTTTTTTGAAATGTATGACATATTCACTACCTACGATGATGCATGATAACGCGGCATTTACAATGCAATGCATGACAATGCGGTATTTACAATGCAATGCACTGAAGGTCTTGCACCTTCCAAGGATTTAAGGTCTCCTAGACCGTGACAATGCAGGAAAGGTTTCGCACCCTCCAAGGATTTAAGGTCTCCTAGACCGTGCGTGTTTAAGGTCTCGCCAGACCCATTTGGGGCAATGCATGAATTGAGATGCGGTGCACAAGACAGTGCGATGCGCAAGATCGCGTGATGGAATTCATGCCAAATGCAATGAGGTGCGCAAAACAGCGCGGTGCGTTAAACAACGCGAGTGAAGGTCTTGTACCTCCCAAGGATTTTAGGTCTCCTGGACCGTGCGAAGTGATGCGCAAAGCAAGTGAGATACGCATGCCAATGCAAATGAGACACGCGTGCCTCAAGGAATGGAAAATGAAGTGCAAATGAGACACCTATGCCTCATAAGAAGGTAAAACAATGCAAATGAGACATGCATGCCTCAAAGGAATTGAGAATGATGCAAATGAGACACGCATGCCTCAAGGATGGTAAAATGATGCAAATGAGACACGCATGCCTCAAAGGAATGTAAAATGATATGAATGAGACACGCATGCCTCAAGGAATTGAGGCCCGCATACCTCAAAGGAATTGAGGCACGCATACCTCAAAGGAATTGAGGCACACATACCTCAAAGGAATTGAAAATGATGCAAATGATAATGTGAATGAATTCGAATGCGTGACAACGCATGTTTTCCTTTTGAAATGCATGACAATGCTAATGGACTTGAATGCGTAATAACGCACGTGCTTTGGAAAGCATGGTAATGCATGGTAAGGGGATGCACGACAACGCGAACGATGCGCGAGGCGGCGTATGTATTGAAATGCATGACAATGCTTGTAATAAAAATGCAATGACAATTCATGAGAAACGTGCATGACAATGCAAGGGGTGTGTGTTACAACGCGTGTAGTATGTGCATAACAATGCAACTGTGAGGCGCACGACGGCGCGATGCAATGCACCAAAATAGTGCGATGAACACGTGCAACGCACACGGGGCAACTTTGAATCTTGTGAAAGGCAAAAGGATACAGAAGGACACATCATTGCATGAATTTGAGTGCCACGCACAGAAGACGCGGTCCGAGGTCAAAACGGAGGCCGGTTGAGCGTCGGAGATGCTCTTTCTTGCACTTTCTTGAGCTATGAAGACCAAAAACAACTCATATGGCCTAAACAAGGCTTTGGGAACACCACCGGCCGGAAGGGGAAGCCACCGGCTACCCATCGGCTGCAAAATATTTTCATCGGCACAATATTCTGCCGGCCGGCACAAAATGTTGCCGACCGGCAAAAAGTCCCAGAGTCGGGGCAGATTCGACATTTCACCAAGGGTCTTTTAAAATAGGGTTTCTAAACCCTATTTCTCACTTCCTCCTTAGCCGAAAAACACTCCTCTCTCTCTAGAGCCCTTTTCCTTCCTCATTTCCTCGCTTTCTTTGCGTTCTACGCCTGTTTCGTCGTCGGGTTCGCGATTTCCTTCGCGTTTCGGACATTTTCAACCGAACAAATCTTTGTTTCGGTACCTTTTTCGCCATTTCCACCTTTTTGGGGTTTGCTCCCCTCACTTTCCTCTTGATTTCCGTACCCTTTTCACATCCCGGCTTTTCCGGCCATTTCCGACCCTCCCGGGGTTGACTTTTCGATTGACTTTCCATATTCTAGCCCGGTTTTCCTCCCTCCGGCTATTTTCTCATCATTCTTGACATGGCCGACGATATTCCACGCGGTGGGACTCCCTCGGATGACGAGATGGATCCCGGGGTTGAGCTCCTACCTTTGAGCGAGCGCCCGTTCGACCCGGCGACCTACTGGCCGGCGATTCACGTTCTGCCACCCGACGGACTGCGCCAGTTCAGGAGTTTCGACATGGCGTTGGATCCCGAGCTTCTGCTACGTGAGCCTGCCTCTCACCTATCCTTCGGCGCTTCCGAGGTAACTTTCTTTCTCTGTTTTATTTTCTGCAATGTAGAAGGTTAAACTGTCAACTGCCATAGCTGATTACAGTCTTTAACTGCTTAGTTCCGATACACTGATACACTGTATATTGTAGTTGATTACAAACACACTTGCAACTGATTATCTGCTCAAGACTCACACGTGCGCACACACTGCACTAGCCTTGAACCGCTCAACACACGGCACACACCGTATTTTACTACAAACACCGGCACCCGATACCTGTTTGAATCTGAAAATATGCACGCATGCCACATTTGCACTGAACCACTCAAACACGCTGACCCATCACACATTGTTGTTCACTGTAAGCACACTGGCACTCGGTATCTATCTGAACTTGAAAATACGCACGCATGCCAAATTTGCACTGATTTTGACGGTTTCTTCAAAACTGTACATTTTATATTGCTTCGCAACTACTTGTTTGAAAACAGGGAGATTCCCATACCATCCGCGGGTATGGGAACACTATCGCTCGTGAGTGGTACGTTGAGCTTCCCGATGCAGTTCGCTACATCGTGGACCAGGCCGGCTTTGGCGCATTCTGCAGAGGACTCTCCAGGCTCACTACATGCAGACCTCTCCTCGCCGCTCTGGTGGAGAGGTGGTGGGACACCACCGGTTCATTCCATTTCTCTGTGGCAGGGGACATGACGATGACCCCTTATGATTTCTCGATGCTTACAGGCATCGGGGTGGGGGGTGATCCGATCCCCTTCGATACAGATATGGATGAGTGGACCGCGGCTCAGATCTACTTGCTCGGCGAGCTGCCGCCTCTGGCGCGTCCCGGCTTCGTCCGATATTCTTGGTTCGAGGTGCAGTTCAGGGTCCAACCCACCCTTGTTGGTGCAGCCCCGATGACTCAGGAGGCTGTGGAGAGATACGCATGCGGCTTTCTCATGTTCCTGTTTGGGACGACCATTTTCGCCGACCGGGCGAACACCATGCATCTCTGCTTGCTCAGTGCACTGGTGGACGTCAGGGATATCTTACGTTATGACTGGGGTGGCGCCGCTCTAGCCACTCTCTACGGATATATGATCTCAGCTTCCCGCGGCAGCAGACAGTTGCTCGGGGGCTACTGGCGTGTTTGGGAGGTACATTTCTTTTTCCGCCTTTCATTTCTGTTCTATATTTTCTGTACTCTGCACACTGCACACACTGTAGTCTGCTTTATACTTGCTGTATACTATACACACGGCACACACATACTCTGCTTTACACTGACTGTACACTGCTCACACTGTACACCCTGCACAATACACTGCACAACACACGGCTCTGCTATTTCTACTTTTATTCTATATTCTGCTTTATCTGATAAAATGCACTGGTATTTATCTTGCAGTTGTGGGTTTATGCCTACTTTCCTAGGCTTGCTCCCGTACCCGACGCAGAGACCCCTCTCATCGTCCTATTCTTGCGTCGCTTCGATGGGAGGTGCGTGCGGAGGCCCCGAGAGTCATTCATCTTCTTCCGCCGCTACTTCGACACCATCACCCCCGCAGAGGTATGTTTTACTTGCAGTTCATTTAAGCTTCGTCTTTCCACTGCATGTTTCAATAACAGCAGATAACAAACTGTATTTCATTTTCAGATCACCTGGCAGCCGTGGGCTCCACTGCCAGCCGTGATGTGGGATCGGTTTGCCGGTGCCGATGAGACCTCGCATTTCCGGATTCTGCTGGAGGGCCCGGTCTGTCGGGCTTGGTACCTGGGTGAGCGTTTCTTGCGCCAGACCCTGGGTTTACCGGAGCAGATAGTTCCGATGCACCCTCCTGAGCATATGAGGGATACCGAGAGATTCACCGCCGAGCAGATGGCGGACTACACCCTTGGCTGGGAGGCAGACGGCTTCAGAGGCGAGGGCGATTACTCGGAGTACATCCAGACCTTCATCATGCGACCTCTGAGCAGCGGCCGCCGAGCGGAGAGAGAGAGGCCTGCGGTGCCAGCGGCTGGAGCGGGAGTAGGGGCTGGAGGGGGAGTGTCGAGGAGAGCTCGTGTCCGTGGCAGGGGCGGAGTTCAGAGAGGGCGGGGGACCGGCTGGCCTGCTCTGCCCACTTCACTGACTTTCAGAGGGCAGGGTGGGGCGACCTACCAGATTCCCTTTGCTCCTCCGCCAGCTGATCACGAGTTTGTCGGTGTCCCCGACTTGCCTCCGGTATGTATTACTTCATTTCGTATCTTGTACTGTTATTTCATTTCAGTTTATTTAATATTCCGTAGAATACTGATGTATCTGATACTTTTGCAGGCGTCTTCCGAGTACACCCGGCAGTCATTGGAGATGAATGCCTCCATGATGGGGATGTTACAGCGGACCTTCGACCTCCTAGCTCTTTACAGCATTCCGGTATGTTCTTTCTGACCACAGCCTCAAACCATACGCAAACTGCTTTGCATAATCTGATGCACAACACAACATCTGATAAACTGCTCACGGCATCTGATACACGGTACTCACACACTACATCCTGCACTGATTTACTACTCACAGCATCCATACACTGTGCTCACATACTGTATTCTGTACTGATAAACTGCTCACGGCATCCACATACTGTACTCATACACTGTATTCTATACTGATAAACTGCTCACGGCATCCACACATTGTACTCATACACTGTATCCTGTACTGATTCACTGCTCACAGTATTCTGATGTATTCGCCTTTCATGCTTTTTCAGCCTCCCTTCCAGATTCCTCCAGTGGGTGGTGCTCTGGCTGGACCTCCCATTTCTACCTGGGATGGCAGAGTATATCCCCGCACCAGAGGGGGGCGCACTCATGTCGGGAGCAGTTCGCGGGCTCCGGTTCCAGATGACGAGTTTGAGGCAGAGACAGAGGCGGAGGCGGAGTCGTCGTCGGAGGAGATCGGTGATGGCTTGGACTCAGGCTCAGACGACGATGCTCCTGGTGATGCTCCTGGGCTTCTGCCTAGGAAGACAGCGAGGACGGACTGACAGCCCCGGAGTCATTTTGACATTTGATACAGATTTTTGCTATTTTTCTTCTTTTTGTACTTTTTCTCTTTTTGTTAGTAGTAAGGGTACTTTGTACTGCCGCGAGCAGATTTTTGTTCCCAAAACTTTGTACTTGAAAAAGATTATATGAAATGAAACAAACTTTTTGTTTTTGTCTAAAAGTTGTTACATTTGTATATCCCATGCCTTGCATCACATTATATCATATTACATCTCAATGTAAATGAAATTGGTCTTGTTGTCTGAAAATTGAGCACTTGTAAATTGAGCACCTGTACTGTAATAATCGGACGACCAACCAGCAAATAGCCAAAACAACCCAAGCAAACGACTGCTTAACCTGAACACACAGCCCATACTCCACTGGGGACTAATTTGTATACAGCTCATAACACAGTATTCGATTCATTCTGCACACAGCAAACCTTGAACAAATAGCCCCGATCTGACAAGACGGACTACGAAAGCCGAAACGGTTGCAGTTGATACACACTCGGATGCCCCAAATTTTCCCTTTTCTTCTTTTGCTTCGCACACAATGTAGAGAATGGCACAGCACTCTGAGCATAAACGATTTCAACTTTTGAAGAGGGATTCTGCAACCGGCGTATCGAGCCTAAAACCGAACACAGCGGGAAAGACTCAAGCAAAAGGTGAGCAACCTGGACACAACGAGACATGCTCGGAAAAGACTCAAGACAAAAATTAAGACCGACAAATCAAAAGACATGACATACGGATGTGTTTACAAACAAAAGACCTCAGATCTCGAGGAGCCAGTTCCTCTGGGTATTATTCCCACCCTTTCTGATTTGTGATTCTCACATCGCTCGGCCCTCAGGCTCGGTTTTTCTCTCAAAACCCTCTTGCTCACTTTTCTCTCAACTTACACCTCTCTATTCTTCAATCTCTCATTTTTTTTTATCCCTCCCCAGGGTGATTGATGGATGAATAGGAAGTTGCGGGTTCATGCCCAACACTGTTAGCTCACGGCTATTTCTTTCGGTGGATAGAGTGCTCTTCTGGCGAGTATGTTGTCGGTGGGGAACAGACAGAAGACCTGACTCAATTGCGCCCCTAATTTGTCACTTTGACCATTTTTTGTTTTCTTCCTAAAACAATTTTGACCAAAATGAGAGTTGAGTTAACATACCTGTTCGATTTTCTGATTCAAAATCATGCAAATCAGGCTGTGAGCACTGAAAATTTTCCTTTTGAGGTCCAA
Organism: Camellia granthamiana; assembly: GCA_036172215.1. Lineage (NCBI taxonomy): Eukaryota > Viridiplantae > Streptophyta > Magnoliopsida > Ericales > Theaceae > Camellia > Camellia granthamiana. The sequence goes on along the minus strand of CM069917.1, from coordinate 691,310 downwards.
GAAGATGGTCCGGTTTTGGAAAATGAAATAGTTTTCGAGAAAATAGTCAACCTTAGTAAAAATTTTCAAAAACTAATTTTGCAAACAGACAATGCTCGACGAGCACGGCACTTACCCTCGAGATGCGCAACCTCGGATCAGAGGCAATGGGAAATTGCCCCTTGCTCAAAGGGAGGAACACGGCAACGGAAAGTTGCCCCTGGTTTGGACGGTAACTCAGGGCAACTTATGGCAATGCATGGCAACGGAAAGTTGCCCCTTGTTTGGATGATGCCGCGGCATTTTTTTTGTAAACGGTCTTTATCGATGACGACTGAACTCCGAAAGGGACGGTCTGAACCAATATATGGACACAGTCACCTGGAAGGTGTTGGTGTTTAGGCTTCAGGAGGAAGTTGATTACGTAGTTCCAGCCGCTGTGACCGAGACATCGGATTCGGAGGAGACACAGGTGGTCAAAACCATGACATGGACTGAGACGCTATGAAAGCGTTGGGGGCTGGACTTCAAGATGAAGTTGCCTACGTATCCCAAACATGGGAATCAAGCCTTACGTAGTTCCGGTTAAGGTACACTCGGGTATTTTAACCTTCACTTTTTCAGGCTCTAACTTTTGCCAAGGTGCCCGATGCGGGTTTTCGACCTTGCGAGCTATGTTTTTCTTCTTTTTTTTCAATTCTTTTTCATTTCTTCCTTCTTTTTCTTTTTCTTCAAATTTTTTCGCATTTTTTCTTTCTTCTTCCTTTTTGCATTTTTTTTCTTTTTCTTCTTTTTCTTGCTCTAACTTTTGCCTGGGTCGCCCTTCCGGGTTTTCGGCCCAGCGAGCCTCTCAAAGGGTAAAAGTGTAACAAGTCCATGCCAAATGGTTTTTGAAATTGAAGCCCTCTGTATCCAGGAGAGCGACTGTTGGGCTGATTTGCAGAAGAATCCATCACAGCTGCTTCCCGAGCTTCTTCCGGTGAGATCTGATCTTCTTAATCTGGTTTTGGCGCCTCTTGCTCGAGGGCAGCTTCAAATTGGGCCACACAGTCCTTACACGGCAGTTAACTGTTGAACGTTTTGAACGGATTCCAGGTTCGAAACAGATAAATTAAATCTCGAGGCTGAGAGCGATCCTAGGCTGCACAATCTCAAGAGCAACTCCACACAAGTCTTCGCAGGACTGCGCAAAACATTTTGTTTTTGAAAGTTTTTAAGAAAGCGACAAATCGCTCGCGCAGAAGATAGTGTGGAACCAGTCTGGATCGAGCCAGGGTCCTTCTCAGTACTCACGCTAGCAAGCATGATTTCATTCATTAAAAGCTTAGTACGCCTCTCTTTCCCTCAAGAATGATCAAAGTTTTGCCAAAACCCGAGGAATTGCTTCCTCTTCGTTTTCATCACCGCAGTGTTCGAAAAGGGTTTTTATGAAAAGTTTAGGTCATTACAACGATGTTTAAGGCACAAGAGAGTAGGTGGTATGTACTATCGTTCTATTCACATCCTCTGGCACGGCTGACTCAAATAGCAACAAGTACGGAACGTGATAGCCACAGCTGTTTCATTCAGATTCCCTGATTGTGACTGGCTCCTCAACCGAGACAGACTCAAAAGGAAAAACAAAAGGATAATTACAAAACGGCGTTCGAGGCAACAACCCCGGAATCACCTGACGTTCTATACAAAGGGGACTGACTTGCTACAACAAGACAGACCCGTGAGCAAAAAGGACTGACTCAAGACAATGAGACAGACTCAAAACAAATAAAAAAAAGACTGACTCGACACAGAAGCCAGGTTTTACAAAACTAGCATTTGCAGATGCTCAAAAATGCGTGCCAGACGTTACATCCAAAATACGTCAAGTATCGCCCGCAGGCGGTTCACTTCCTGATTACATACTCGCAGTATCGGTATCCTCAAAATCCAAGAACTCTGTAGTGACTGACTTGGCCGAGGTAGGCGGGAGGATGACCTTATCATCAATCAGATCTTGCACTTCATGACGAAAGCGGAAACAACTGTCGGTGCTGTGACTGGTCTGCTGGTGGTACGCGCAGTACTGAGCAGGGTCATGTGTAGCAGGGAGATTCTTTGGTAAGGGTCGGGGCTCAAGAGGTGTAAGATGCCCTTTTTTGGCCAAAACCAAAAGTGCCCTAGACAAAGGCATGTAGAGAGGATGGAAGACTCGGCGCCCTCGAGGCAGGTACTTTGGAGTCTGAGCACTCTTGCTAGATGCACTAGCGAACGGATCGGCGGGTGCGGCCTTGGATTTCTGATCCTTCCCGGGTGCAGGATTGGGAGTGGGAAGAACTGTTTTGGCATGACGGGGCCTATCCCGGTTCTCTGATTGACTGGAACTGCCCTCAGGCGGAGTGGGGAAAGCATCCTCCACAGCTTTTGTCACAACTGCAGATATCTGCTGCTTGCTCATCCCCCGGGCTTTCAAAGCCTCTACTACCCACAGCAGTTGTTCGATAGGATCGGCATCTGCCTTCATCTTGTCTTTACCTCTGGCCTCAACCTGATTGAGGGTTTGGGTTGATGTTAACATGTCATTATTATAACTGGAGGCCATCTCCGGTTGACTAAGTTCAATAACAATTCAGCCCAACAGCGGGGGCTCCTGGGGTACAAAGCTCCCGGCGTACGGTGCAGCTGGCGGTGAAGCTGACATTCCATAGGCGAGATCCGCCACAGACCTCTGGAGATCACCTATCATCCCCATTAGTTCAAAAGTAGTAGGCTCGCGAGCCTGATATAGCTGGGGGGCCCAGACCGGGTGCGCAACCGGCGATTTGGGTGGATGCGGCATATCAACAGTAGTCTCACTGTGTAGGGTGATTCCTTGATCCAACGCGGCCGTCATGACCACGATTTCTTCTGAATTCTGCGACATACTAAGTCCTGCCGCGGCAAGGAGAAGACACTAGCTGTTCTGGATCAACTCTCTGAATCTCTGAACTGAAACGGAAAACAAGCAGTATTTCAGCCCCAAACAGATCAAACATGGGTGTAGCCGATCAACTGCACTCTACTACTGATCACTGTTCCCCAGAATCACTGTTCAAAACTGAACTGATACCCGCAGACATAACTGATTCTCAACAACACTGATACTGGTGCCCTCGGGCTTGACACTCAATCTCGCAAACTGATATGTGTGTTCCTGTAGAGATACACTCTAAAAGCACATAGCAGGTAAATGAGAGCCAATACACCCCTATGTTGGGGTAGGGTTTCCCTGTCCTATTTTGTCAGGAGCTAGGGTTTCACTACGCACACAGCGGTTTCAAACAACCTATCATCGGGTAAGCAACCTGCCCTAGTTTGGAATGGTCACTATGGATTCCGAATATGCACTAGGTCGAATGATCAAAAAGGGTGCCCCGGTAAAACCGGGGTTTGTGTTCCCATGCTGTCAGAACCCATAACCAGTCAGCCTTATGGTCATGCCTTGACAAGACAAGCCTCCGGCAAACCGTTCAGGAATGGCAGATGGCAAACACGGTGTCCTAGGCGCACCAATGCACATGCAATGCAAAGAGACACATAAATGAAATCAAAACAGGATATCACGAGTTCGAGTCAAGCTCTCTAAATTCCCCAGCAGAGTCGCCAGAAACTGTAGACGCGCCCTTGGGCCTCACTCTACAGTTCGGACTCCCTTTCTGTTTGTTGCGGTTCTTAATCTTGAACCAAAGAGTCCAAATCTGGCAAATCGTTTTGAGAAACAGATTTTTTGAAAAGAAGTGCCAAACATGGACTGCTTTGCCAGATACAGAGTCGCCACTGTAGACACCCCATTTTTGACCGTCCTCAAGACTTGGACGTCACCGTTGGAACACTCGGTGATTATCTATGTTTGTGTTCGTTTGGAGTTTCCGGAGTTCTCGGCTGCGCGCGCCCTGCCTCAGGACCTCCGAACTCGACCAGTTGTGTTTGGTTTTGCACCAAACACTTGTGTTTTGCCATGAAAGGGCAGGGAATGCCTTATGAGGCATCCCTACACACCACCGGCAGGGGCTAGAGGCCACCGGCTGGCTGAAGCTTCTATCGGCACTTTATTGTGCCGACCGGCACTGTTTTTTTTCAAAATGGTACTCTTTGCCGGCCGAGCACTGTACACTTGCTTTATCAGATATTTTCCTACAGCTGTAAAGTTTTTTGCTCCCCTCCATACACGTGTATGGAGGGATGAGCCCTTGGCTTGCTTAGTTGCTAAGTATTCCTTGCCTATAAGAGGAGAGCTCTTCCTCTTGGCTCAAGGTGAGCATTTTGGAAGGGAAAACCAGAGCATATATTTATATATCTGTGATATATCTTCTCTCTCTAGATTCTCCCTCTCTCTCTCCTCTTGTGTGTGTGATTTTAGGCCAAAAAGTGTGATTTTACCTTACTTTTGCACCATTACACACACTTTTACACCTTAGCTCGAGATTGAGAGACTTGGGAGGTTGATTGCTGTGGTTTTGAGCTCGTTTTGATCACTAGAGAGTGGCTGGACCTCTTGTTCTTCAAAGGATCTTCAAGGGTAAGAACTTCACTTTATATTCCCCAATCTTGCAACAAGTTTCTACCCCTTTTGCTTTATGATTTGAGCTTTGTGCATAACATAAAAAAATCTTGTTTTTACTTGCTCAAGAACATTCATTAAGGTCACTTTTTGATTTGAGTGAAAACTCACCTTCTTAGGCTTTGCTTTGGCCATTTTAGCCCTCTTTTCTTAAGGCTTTGTTTACTTGTGATTTGGTCTTCTCACCACTGAAAACCAGTGGGTTTTCAGTGGTGAGGAAGGTGGTTTCAAGTCTCATATAGGGGAGAGACACCCCTCTCCCCTTTGTCCCTTGTTTGCCTTCTTTTTTTGACCTAAAAAGTAGCATGTGTACATGGTCGGTTTTGGCTTCATTTCAGAGTTGTTTTGAGTGTTTTGGAACATGTTTGATCTCTGTTTTAGGTTGGATTTGTAGCCTTTAACATGCCTTTCATGTTAGCTTAGTAATGCTTTACTTTGCTTACAAATGTGCCATGTGTTTAGCCTCATATGCCTCCATGTTTTAGCCTAATATCTTGAGGATGTTGGTCTTGTTTTGTCACGTATAAGGGCTGTGAGCCACTGATTTTGCCATGAATAGTGTGCTTGACATGGTTGTTTTGTACTTTAGGCTTGTAAGCCTTGTATGTTTTGGCTCCTAGCATGCTTCACTTGTATTGATCCTATGATTTGGCATCATCTAGGGTCATTTTTCAGTCCATAAATCATGCTTGTATATATGCATGTGTAGCCTATTTCATGCCATAAAGGTGTGCTCTTGTATGTCTAGGAATGAGCATTGTGCATGCTTCCATGTTTGATGCATTTTTGGGGCTGCCCTATATGGGGCTTGGGTGTCATTTCACATGCTAAAAGTCTATTTTTGGTTGTTAGATGCATGCCATGAGTGGTTGTGTAAGTGGTGTCAAGTTACTCTTTTTGTTGCCTTAGTTTAGGCCCATCAAATTGCATGCTTGCATGACATTTTGTTCTTGTTTTGGAGCACATCTTGCTACTGTTTTTGGGGAGGTTTGAGGTCTCCCCCATGGTAATTAAGACCATCATTATATGCTTATCACATGCTAGTTGCATACTTGGTTGATCCCATTGCATACTTAGCTCATTTTTTGTATCACTCTACCCTCTTTTTACATTCTAGCATTTTGCATGACCAATGTGTTAGTTGTGTGGTACTTAATTTGCTAACATCCTAGTTTACATGTTTGCATGTTTGCATGTTTGCATTTCATCACTTGGTTTGGGGTGTCAAACCAAGTATGGGAATTGAGGGGTGTTTGTACTCCAAGTGACAAAACACACCTCAATCCCCATGTCACTAAGGCCCTTGATTATGGCATGATAAGGACTTAGTTCTCATGTTTGTGTTGCATGCATTGTTACATCAAAATAGCAATCTTGGTTTCTTAGGCTATCATGCATCAAACGTATAATTGATGGCCCTAGAACCAAGAGTCATACCTCCTTGAGTCCCCAAGCATGATAGGAGGTCATGACCATGCTTACATATGCCCAAAAACCATGCCTTGCACTGCTGTTTTTGCTGCTGCTGTCAAACTGTCCTCTGCAGGAACTTTCTGCCGACCGGCAGTATTATGTGCCGACCGGCACTGTATTGGTGCCGATAAACACCATAAGCAGCCGGTGGTAAACTGGAGCATCCGGTGAGCTTTTCCCCCAGCCGGTGGTGTCCAGAAGTATGCAAGGGAGGTGTTATAGGACTCTGGAAAATTTTGGAGAGGCAGGGCAGTAAAAACAGAAGCAGCAATGCCATGGCACGGGTTTTCCGGGCAAGTCGGATCAAGCATGCATCATTCGCGCGCCCCAAGGTAGGGCTGAGGCCCCTTTTCTTTCATTTATTCGATTTAATTTTAGTAGTTAGAATTTGTAATATTTATTTATTTATTTTGGGACTGTATTTTTATTTTGGTCCCTCCGAGTGAGGGCAAATCTGTAATAAGTGTGTGTGGGTGTGTGTATGTCTTCCAACCCCCACTTCTTTCTTCCCTTTTATTTACCTGCTTATGATGGTAGATTAGGGCATATTTATTTTAGCATACCTTATGCTATGCATGCGTGCATCCATGCATTTGTCGACATGCATCAGGCTTGGCACATCATACAAACTGCATTGTCCTTCAATTCCAAATTGAATACATGCTATTTGTAGCATTCCACATGCCATGTTTAGGATAGCCGAGCCTACCTAGATTGCATCTTTGTATGTGTTGCATTAGACATTACAGTATGCTTAGGTCCATGCATGGATTTCTAATGAGCTTCTGTTTTGGCTTGGAGTACTAGGTGAGCTTTTATGCTTTAGCATATCGCATGCGTGTGAATGTTGCCATAATAGCATGATTACCATGAGGCTAAGTGCTTATGTGACATAACTGCTTGAATGCCTGTGGATGGAGTTCGAATTACCTAAATTGGGACAATGCATTAAAAACTGTGAGTTTTAAGCCCACTAGATAGTGGCAAAATCATCTTTTCTAAAAGCCTACTCGAGGGTGGCAAAACCTGCATTTTAGCCTACTTGCGAGTAGCAAACTGTTTTCAAAACAAACATGTAGTGTTTTGTTCCAATTTAGGCGATTTGGTCTATACTTGTTTGCTGTGCGCATAACGTAGTAATTCTAGGCTAATAACCAGAACAAGAACATGTAATGTTTTCAAAATCGGATATCACGGTTAGTAGAGGCCGGTCTTCGGACCGGGCGAAAGGGGGTGCTCATAGCTGACCTTCCCCGATCGTACCCAAGCTCCCGAGCCAAGACCACTTTGGTGATGACGGACATGTGGCCTTCGGCACCGAGTCAGGGTTTCCTAAATTTCCCATTTAAAAAAAAAATATTTAGGTGGCGACTCTGTATCTGGCAAAGCAGTCCATGTTTGGCACTTCTTTTCAAAAATCAGTTTTTCTTCAAAACGATTTGCCAGAGTTGGACTCTTTTGGTTCAGATTTAGAACCGCGACACATAATTGAGTCCGAACTGTAGAGTGAGGCCCAAGGGCGCGTCTACAGTTTCTGGCGACTCCGCTGGGCAGTTTAGAGAGCTTGACTCGAACTCGTGATATCCTGTTTTGACTACAAATATGTGTTTCTTTGCATTGCATGTGCATTGGTGCGCCTAGGACACCGTGTTGGCCATCTGCTATTCCTGAGCGGTTTGCCGGAGGCTTGTCTTGTCAAGGCATGACCATAAGGCTGACCGGTTGCGGGCTCTGCCAGTATGGGAACACAAACCCTGGTTTTTACCGGGGCACCCTTTTTGACCATTCGACCTGGTGCATATTCGGAATCCATAGTGACCATTCCAAACTAGGACAGGTTGCTTACCCGATTTTAGGTTGTTTGAAACCGCTGCGTGCATAGTGGAACCCTAGCTCCTGACAAAATAGGACAGGGAAACCCAACCCCAACATAGGGGTGTATTGGCTCTCTTTTACATGCTATGTGCTTTTGGAGTGTGTCTCTACAGGGAAATACGTGTATCAGTTTGCAAGATTAGGCATCGGGCCTGAGGGTACCGGTAACAGTATTTTGGGGAATCAGTTATCTGTGGGTACAAGATTCAGACTTAGGGGCAACAATTCAGAAACAGTGATCAGTATTTGAAGAACAGTGTATTGAGTTCAACGTGTTACCCAACCGTGTGTTGTTTATTTTATGCTGTTATGCTGTCCGATTTTCTGTCTATTTATACGCTTTATTTATCATTTTATTAGGTAGTTGAGCACGATTGCTACCAACCCGATAGATATCCCCCAAGCACCCTGGGTCAGAGGCCGTCGACTCCTTCGATCTGAGGATCTGATAGACGGACAACCAGTGTACTACTCGCTACCCCCAGTTACTAAACGGAGGTCAGTAAGGCAGAGGACATCAGTACAGCAGTCAGTTCAGAGAGCTTTGTCTACCCCACCTGTGTTCAGTAGGGATCAGGATTCTGCGTCACCAACAGAGAGAGAGTATATACCAGTAACCCAACCGGAGCAGGATAGTATGGCTAGTTTGGAGGAAATGGTGCGCCACCTTCAAGAGAGCATGAAAACAATGCAGCAGGATGCCGCCCATCAAGCCGCAGTTGTAAAGGAACAAGCAGAGACAATTGCCAGACTAAAGCAGCAAGCCGGAGCATCTGCTTCACATCAGGCTCCTCCCCTACCAGGAGTTCCAAACCCCGGGGAGGCAACCAATGCTCAGACTGATACAGAACTTCCCATAGGCCCACCCCCACCTCCAATCCTACCTCAAATCCAACCCCAGTTATCAAAAACACCCACCAACCTACTGGACTCTCCCTCTGAGTTCGAGACTGATTCCACCGCACTGAAGCTGAGCAAGTTTGAAAAACTGTTCAAGAGATCTCAGGGAGCTAAGACTATCCCCGATATTGAAGATGGTTATACCGACACAGCTGTGACGCTGCCCGACAGATTCAAAATGCCTCATATTGATCGGTTTGATGGGTCCGGGGACCCCATGGTGCACCTAAGACTGTTCTCAGACGTTCTAAGGCCAATGGGCCTCACCAGACTTCAGAAGCTGTCTCTGTTCGGCCGGACCCTGTCCGGTGTGGCAGCTATATGGTACGCCAAGTTAGAAGATGACATTAAGAGAAATTGGGACGAAATGGCTGAGGCCTTCATCTTGCAATACTCCTACAACACACAGATCGAGGTTACGACCCGTGACCTCGAGACAACTAGGCAAGAGCCTAAGGAGAGTTTCTCAGAGTTTGTAACCAGATGGAGGGCCAAGGCCTCGATGATGACCTTGAGGCCCACAGACAAGGACCAGATTCGGATGATTGTGCGCAATCTTCAGCCGAAGTTAATGCAAAAGATGATAGTACTTCCCTTTCCTACTTTTTCTGACCTGCACGAAATGGGGGTGCAGATTGAGGACGCGATGAAACAGGGTCTGATCGACCAGGATAGGGAACAGCCTAGACGAACTTTCAACCGCAACACTAATGCGGGCCCGAGTGGCGTTACGACTGCAAGAGCTCAGGAAGTGAGCATGGTCACCACTAACCCTCCTCCAAGAAATTCAGCAGCTTCACCATTCTCCGGTGCGTCCGGAAGCAACCCGCAAACAGCCAGATACCCACCCAAAAATACCAGAACCTTCGCCCCACTTTATATGCCCCTATCCAAAGCTCTGGGGGTGTTGATCAAAAAAGGGCATCTGAAGCCCCTGGAGCCGCGCCCCCTACCAGAAAAACTCCCTCCTACCCATAACCCAGCCAAATATTGTTCATTCCACCAACAGCACGGCCATGATACCGACCTATGCTTCCGGTTACGCCATGAGATTCAAGATCTCATTGACAACGGGGTAATTCTGCCTCCAAAAAAACCCAACGTTACTACAAACCCTCTCCCCGCCCACAACCAAGCTCCACCGCCCAAAAGACTCAATTTCATCCATACCGGGGCCGTGTCCTACGACCCTAGTATCTATATCACACCTACCCACCTGCCTAAACCAGAGATATTCCTCCCTGATTGCACCGATTTGTGCATGATGGACATCACCATAACCCAGCCCAAGCCAGTAGTGGTAATCGTCGAGAATGGGAGAGAGGAGATCCCAAAGGAAAAACAGGTTGTTGAGCCCGAGCGACTACATTTTGCCAATAGGCCAAGATAGGCCAGGAGTAAAACTGCCGACAGAGGGGGAATTGTGTGTAATTCAAGGAGATAGTTTGGGACAGGGTGCAGATGATGTAACAGCTATGAGGGAGGACCTTACCGATCTCCAGTTTTACAGTTACCAAGATCCGGAAGATGCGGCAGCCGCATGGTTCGACTATGAGGATTCAGCGGAAGTTATTGGGTGGTTGGACGATCAACCCGATGTGATAGGAGAGTTTCAGTCAGAACAAGGCCCAGCAGGGGTGAGAATATCAGCAACGGCCGAAAGGGTCGAAGAACGGAGTACATCGCCGGAGAGCGCCGGTGTTAAGAATTTCGCTCGAGATTGGAGTATTTTGAGTACAAGGATCCTTGAACAGTCAGCCATGTCGGAACAAGTAAGTTTTGAGGATTCTGAGAGAATCAGGAAGGCAAAGGCCCCTGTGGGAGCTGAAACTGCTGTGTACACGGGAACCGAGAATACTGCAGGTATGTGGATGGAAGGCGCTGTGAGCACAAGAACAGTCGTACCAGGACCAGACAGGTGTCTTTTGGCTACTAATGGAATGTGGTGGGAGGATGAAGATTTATGCCTCGCCCACGCGGACGAAGATTGGGGAAACAACCAACCCGATGACACTTGGTACCTTGGGGAGGTGGATCACATGACACGGAGTGGGCGATATTTCAAACCTCCACACTTAGATCAGCCAGAGGCTTCTGGGAAGGATAGAGAGGCCGAAAAGCAAAAAGAAAAGCAATTTGAAGAGGAGGCTGTGCTCAAACAGCTTAAAAAGATACAAGCAGACATCTCTATATGGGGACTGCTCATGGCATCACGCGTGCACAGGGAGGCTGTCTTATCAGCTATGGATAAAGCAAAGCTTTCAATAGAAATCACGCCAGAGCAGCTGGTGGGATTGGTCTTTCCGGGGGGAGCCACCCCGATGCTGACCTTTTCTGACAAGGAATTGCCACCCGAGGGGGCAGACCATAATAAGCCCCTCTACATCTCTGTGGAGTGTAGGGATAAATGGATACCGGTGGTACTTGTTGATACCGGATCCGCCATCAACGTCTGTCCATCGAGAACGGCATACGCAATTGGTTTGAAAACCGCAGATTTTGTACCAACAGCCCAGGTCATCCGGGCGTATGACAACACAAGTCAGGAAGTGATGGGAACAGTTAAGATTCAGACGAAGGTCGGGCCAGGGCAGCATGAGATAGATTTCCATGTCTTAGAGGTGCCCACCAGTTTTAACTTGCTTTTGGGGCGGCCGTGGCTGCATCAGGTGAAAGCGGTGTCATCTACTTTGCATCAAGTGGTGAAGTACCCCTATGGAAAGGGAGTAGCCATTGTCTTTGGAAACTCATCAATCCACCCACCACCGGAGGTATCCACGCCTGTTCTAGAAATCGAGCATGGCATGGAAGATGTATTCATATCAGGATTTACCCTAGCCGAGGCTCAGGTTGTACAAAACATCATGGCTGCTAACGAAGGGATCTATGTCAGTGCCCAAGCAGTGTATCTTATGAATAAGCTCCAACATATCCCCGGGATGGGATTAGGAAAGAGCGGCCGTAAGGGCGTTGCAGCATTCGCCGAAGTGCCGCACAATCCCCACACCTTTGGCTTGGGTTATCTACCCACCAGGGAAGATTGGGTGAGAAGAGGAAGAGAGATGGCTGGGAGAGCCAAAGCAAAACAGATGGGAAGACCTTTTGAGTTGATGCATCGGCCCATCCGGGGTACCCTAAACGGACGCTTCGTCCGGGAAGGGGAAGATTTTCCGTTCTGTGGATTTCCAGAACCGTGGCTAAACGCGGAGAAGAAGCGCATGCCGGGGTTCGAGATTTTCTTCGACTTACAGATATCTGGGGATGATGTTGCTAAAGAGCAGACAGACCCAACAGTTGAGGCTGAGCATAGCAAAGAAGTGGAGTCTGTGGACACAGAGTTTGAAATGGGGGTAGCACTGGCGTGTCTACTTTCAGATCCTTCGATCGACCAGTTGTGCTTGGGGGATAACTCCTCGGTGTCCATGATCGGAGATGAAACGGCTGCGGGCCAACCAGCAACTATTTTGGATGCATCCATCGCACCCTCTCTTGTTTGGCAATATCAGGAAGGATTTTTGAGCAGCACCGGGTCAGGTAGTGAGCCGGAGTCTGATTCCACCGAGTCTTGTGAGTCGGAATCAGGTTCCAGCTCGTCTGAGTCTGAGTCCGGTATTCCTGGGGGTGATAACCCGGATGCCACAGTCCTGTCCAGGTCGTCTTTTTCTTTCTCTTTCGAGTCTGTTGTAACAGAAGAACTGGATGGCTTGGAAGAACATAATGAGAATGAGGTGACTGTGGTTTCCGAGTACTTTTCTGTGCCTTTGGTTTATTGCTTAAATCAGGACTTTCAAAATTTTGATGAAAACGACGAGGACGAAATTCCTCCGGTTTTGCAACGACTAATTGAACAAGAGCAAGAGAGGTTTGTTCAACCCTTAATGGATGAAATCACTACCGTGAGCATTGGTACTGAGAAGGACCCGCGGCTGGTCCAGATCGGGTCCACGTTGTCTTCGGAGGAACGCGAGCGCTTAGTCGCTTTATTAAAAGATTTCAAAGATGTTTTCGCGTGGTCCTACGAAGACATGCCTGGAATCGATCCTGAGATTGTACAGCACCGGATCCCTCTTGACCCCGAGGCCCGACCCATCAAACAGAAACTAAGAAGGATTCGCCCTGACTGGGCCCTTAAGATCAAGGAAGAGGTCACCAAACAGATTGATGCAGGCTTCCTGCTGGTATCCGAATACCCGACTTGGTTGGCCAACATTGTTCCAGTGCCGAAGAAGGATGGCAGAATCCGGGTATGTGTGGACTTCAGGGATTTGAACAGAGCTAGTCCGAAGGACGATTTTCCTTTGCCACATATCGATGAGCTGGTAGATTTCACAGCTGGGCATGCGTTGCTCTCATTCATGGATGGCTTTTCAGGCTATAATCAGATAATAATGGCACCCGAAGACCGGGAGAAGACTGCTTTTACCACCCCGTGGGGGACATATTGCTACAAAGTGATGCCGTTTGGGTTGAAGAACGCCGGGGCGACATACCAACGGGCTGCAACAACAATATTACATGACATGATCCGTAAAGAGGTCGAGGTGTACGTGGACGACATGATTGTCAAGTCCAAAGAAAGAGAGGGCCACTACACCGCCTTGCAAAAGTTTTTCCAAAGGATCAAAGAATTTAGGCTGCGGTTGAATCCTCAGAAATGTACATTTGGTGTTACAGCGGGAAAAATGCTGGGGTTTCTGATTACACAAAGGGGCATCGAAGTCGACCCTTCCAAAATCAAGGCCATCCTAGAAATGCCCCCACCAATGACTGAAAAGGAGGTGCGAGGCTTTCTGGGTAAAGTACAATTCATAAGACGGTTTATCTCTAAACTAACCTTAACTTGTGAACCACTTTTTGGTCTTCTGAAGAAAGGAACGAAGTTCCAATGGGACGGCCGATGCCAAGCTGCGTTTGAACAGATTAAAAAGTATCTACAGAATCCACCCGTGTTGTCACCACCAAAGCCAGGAAAACCGTTGATATTGTATCTGTCAGTAACTGAGACTACAATGGGCTGTATGCTCGCGCAAGAGTCGGAAGATAAAGTGGAAAGGGCCATCTACTATCTGAGCAAGAAGATGCTGGATTACGAGACCCGCTACACTCCGCTAGAGAAGGCTTGTTTGGCCTTGGTATGGGCTACTAGGAAGTTGCGGCACTACCTGTTAGCTCACTCTGTAATGTTGGTTTCACGACTTGATCCCATCAAATATCTTTTCGAGAAACCAGCACTTACGGGTAGGCTAGCTCGTTGGTTGCTGTTGCTCTCCGAATTTGATCTCAAGTATGTAACGCGCAAGTCCGTAAAAGGGAGAGCAGTGGCAGAGTTCCTTGCCGACCACCCGGTTGAAGGGGATGAAGCGGTTGAGTACCTATTCCCAGATGAAGATATTCTGCACATCGAAGATGAAACTTGGATGATGTACTTTGACGGGGCGTCAAATCAATATGGGTACGGGATAGGGGTGTTGCTGATAACGCCTGACGACTCCCGTATCCCTTTAGCATTCAAGCTTCGGTTCAAAGTCTCGAACAATGAGGCAGAGTACGAGGCATGTATTGCCGGGTTAGAAGCCGCCCTAGAACTAGGGGCGAGACGTTTGGACGTCATTGGGGATTCGAACCTAGTTGTGTCTCAAGCTAAAGGAGATTGGAAAGTAAAAGAGGAAAAGATGATAATTTACCACCAGACCCTGGATTTGTTAATTCCTCGGTTTGAAAAGCTAAATTTCACTCACCTAGTGAGAGAGAACAACAGGTTCGCAGATTCACTAGCAACTCTATCTTCCATGATAGACATCCCGTCCGGAGTCCGGATGCGTCCAGTAATCATTGATCAAAAGTTTGCGCCAGCATATGAGTCAATCTCTGCCATAGATGAAGTGCAGGACAATAACCCCTGGTATTACGACATATGGAACTTCTTGGAGAAGGAGACATATCCACTAGGGGCAAATGCCAAGGATAAAAGGGCAATCAGAAGAATGGCTGTTCAGTTTATCATCTGCGGGGGTAAGTTGTACAAAAGAGGTCATCTGGGAATGCACAAGCTGTGTGTGGAAGCCGAAGAGTCGAAGCGCCTGATGGAGGCCATCCATGGAGGAGAATGTGGTGCACATGTGAATGGGATAATGTTGGCGCGGAAAATTCTCAGACAAGGCTACTACTGGTCTACCATGGAGGAAGATTGTATCAGCTTTGTTCGGCGATGCCACAAATGCCAGATCTATGCGAATCGCATGAATATCCCGCCGTCAAAGTTATACAACATGACATCACCATGGCCGTTCTCAGTTTGGGGGATTGATGTGATTGGAGCCGTTACTCCGAAGGGGTCGAATAGGCATGAGTTTATCTTGGTAGCAATAGATTACTTTACAAAGTGGGTCGAGGCCCAGTCCTATGCAGTCTTGAAAGCTTCGCATGTCGCGAAGTTTATCAGAAACAACATTATCTGCCGCTATGGAGTCCCGAATGAGATCATTTCGGACAATGGTTCTCACTTCAAGAAGGAGGTGATTGATTTGTTGGAAAAGTATAAAATAGCCTTTCATAAGTCATCCACGTATCGGCCGCAGACCAACGGAGCAGTTGAGGCCGCCAACAAAAACATCAAACACATACTGCAGAAGATGGTAGAAACCCATCGGGATTGGCCAGATAAGTTGCCGTTCGCTCTGTGGGGCTACCGAACTTCAATTAGAACTTCTACCGGGGCGACTCCGTATTCCTTGGTATATGGGATGGAGGCCGTTCTACCAATCGAGATTGAGGTTCCGTCATTGCGAGTACTGGCTGAGTGTCATATAACTGAGGCAGATTGGCAACAGAGCAGATTCGAGGAACTCATGCTCTTTGATGAAAGAAGGCTGAAAGCACTGTACCACGTCCAAGGTTATCAACGCAGAATCGCCCGGGCTTTTAACAAGAAGGTTAAGTCTAGGAATTTGAAGGAAGGGGATTTGGTGCTCAAAGACAACCGAGCTCCCATTCATAACCCAAGGGGGAAGTTCAGACCCAATTGGACTGGTCCCTATATCATCAAGTCTATCTGGTCAGGTGGAGCTGTGGTTCTGATGGACCTAGATGGCCTAGAGTTCTCCCAACCGATCAACATGGACAAGTTGAAGAAATATCACCCCTGAGAGGCTCGCTAGGCCGAAAACCCGAAAGGGCGACCTAGGCAAAATTCAGAGCATAAAAGATTAGAAAATATAAAAACTGAGCTCGCAAGGTTGAAAACCCGCAAAGGGCAGCCTTGGCAAAAGTTAGAGCACAAAAGGAGAGTGAAAATACTCGAGTGAACCCAAGCTTGAACTACGTAAGGCTTGATTCCCATCCTTGGGATACGTAGGCAGCTTCATCTTGAAGTTCAGCCATAAACATTTTCCCCGATCAGCTTTGTCCATTTGATCATCTTGGTCATCTTTGCCCATCAGCATTTATCGCAATCTCCGGTACAGTGCTGTTCAGACTAGGGGCAACTTTCCGTTGCTGTACAAGTGCCGCGGTACCATTCAGACTAGGGGCAACTTTCCAGTTGCTGGGATCCGGGGTTGTGTATCTCAGTGACAGATCTCAGGCGTGTCCAGTTCTGATCCATATCGAAAATAGTTTTGAAAAGTTTTAATAAAGTTGACTTTGCTCAAATAAATCTTTTTACAACTAAGACCATTTCTGGACCAAAACGGAAAATTTTCAGTACCACAACCTTCAATTTCATTGATTTCAAACAGAGTTCTCTTGCTCTTGCATACAACTGAAGTTGCTTTTTATTACATCAATAAGGAAAACTTGAAAGTACTAATAAAGCAATAAATCCGGGGCATGGTCAAGTCAAATGTCCCTGCGTCCCCTCCCAGAGCTGGTTGAAGCCTCTGACGCCAAAGTGGGCCCCTACTGTGCCTCTTCATTAAGCCAATCCAAACACTCATCAGACAAAGTGCAACTGAAAGTAGGAGCGGGGGCCAGGAGTTCTCTTGTCCTCCATGCTGTGGCATATCGGGCCAGCTGTGCGCCCCGAACCAGAAATGTAGCTGGGTACTCTATCCCTTCCGGTGGACAGGTCTGATCATGACCGAACTGGCGCAGGATACGGAATGGGAAGTAGAAGACACAGAGAGTCAAGCCAATCAATTGGATCACTGGTTGACGGGTCATGCTGTAACTCATCATTGGAAGATTGAGCCAAGGGCACCACCAAGCAATGCGGTCTGCGGATAAATTGCACATCCATTCAAACCACCAACCCTCATCAAGGGCGTCAACTAGACGTTGTCTGAAGAAGTAGCCGCGAGCTGAATATGCCGGGCAAGAGTCCATAACCTTCAGTTTATCCATTAACCACACCTGGGGAGGGATGAAACATGAGAGAATAAAGAATAGAGAGATGTACGACGAGAGAAAAAGTGAGAAAAGGTTTTTGTGAGAAAAACCGAGCCTGAGGGCCGAGTGATGTGAGTAAACATAAATGTGAGATTGGGTGGGAAACATTACCTGCAGTAATAGTGGACTCCCTGCTAATCTGATCGTCTCTCGACGATAAAAGGCGTCTAAGCCCAACAGTGTCTCAGCCAGGACCATGGCAATACAGCTTTTGCCCTCCTTCAAGCCTTGGGCAACTTCAATCAACCGGACACTAGGCCCTCCGGATCCGGAGACGAACAGAAAATGAGAAAGTAGGCATAGACAAAGGGCGTGTCGCCGAAAACCTTGCCAGCGATGGTCGCCGCGATCACCGGTCTCAGAAAAACGACAAACCAAGCTCGGAACATCTAGTGTCCCGTCACAAATCAGAGAACGAGCATCGGGCATTGGGAGCCCACACATCTGTCCTAAGGATTGAGCATGGCCAAAATGAAGTTGGGGCAGGATCTCCTCGTTGCGTTCAGATTCCATTAGGGCTTGGAAATCTTCAAAAGTGGGACATACCTCTTGCCCGCTAAAGCTAAAGACATGTGTTACCGGGTTCCAAAACCTTGCCGCGGCATGGAGGAATGGAAGATGCAGCGGGGTACGGCGCAAAGTGAATAGTGCGTTTATGCTGAAAGCCCGGAAATTCAGCTTTTCCGAGCCATCCAAGTTGTTAATCCAAGTTGCGAGATTTTGGGCAAGAAATGCTTCCATTTGGAGCAAATCAGTGTTGAAATGAAGAAAACCACGAAGCTGAGACCCTTTTGAAGAAGATAAGGCTGAGTGGAGGACACATGTCAATTTTCTGCTGGTGCAGACAGTCTACAGCCGACCGGTAGTAAATAGTGCCGACCGGCCACAACTTTGTGCCGACCGACCAAATTATGTGCCAATGATCATTCTCCTCGGCCGACGACCTTTGTGTACAGCCGATGGTCTTCCTCCTATGTTTTCTAAGCTTTCCATGCTGAATATTGGGGAATTCCACCACTTCCAACACTCTCCGGTGATTGATTTCCGCCGAGTCACGCGCATTTGTTTATCGAGTTGTTGTATATTTGCTTATCGAGTTGTATGTCACTCTCTTTAAGTCTTTGCTTTGTCTGTCAAGTTGTACTTGCGTTCGGCTATGTTCACCGAGCCTTTGTTTTGCTTATCGAGTTGTAGTCGGTTCACTACCTGATTATTACGATGCGATGTCTTGTTTTCAAAACAACAGTTTCAATTTCATTCACATTGTTATGTGATGCCTTGCGATGCGATGCACACAAGCGCAACATCCTTTCAAGCGAATAGCTGTTTCATTTCCGTCATGTGTTTTTTGTAAAAACCCGCAACTTCAAAAGAATTTAAACCTGCTTGAGGCAGTGCAATGTGCTTAAACTCCTAATTAAAAAGGAAAGTAAAGCAGGAAATAACGGGGTAGCAGAGTATCGGCATTGGTACCAGTAGCCTCCCCTTTCGGTCGTTGTACCTTCCGCGCCCTTGTTCGGGTCAATTGTGTAATTTGGCGTCTTTATTACTTAAGGCAGTACAAGAAACTGCACTTTCAGAATACAACTGGACCTTCGAGTTGACCTCAGGCCATGACTTTTGCGAGCAATGCCCGGTACATGTGAAGGACGTTCCTGCCCGTATCCTTTTCATATCCTGTGAATTTCAAAAGAAATCATTTCAATTATGCTGTGTTGCAATACGTTGCCTCTCAACACCATGTTTTATCATGATTCAAGTTCTCCTATACACATTGCCATGTATGCGTGCATGACTTTACTGATATGTGTTCAAGTTTCTATTACACATTGCATTGTATGCGTGCTTTGCTTTACTGATATGTGTTCAAGTTCTCCTTTATATACACATTGCCATGTATGCGTGCATGACTTTACTGATATGTGTTCAAGTTTCTATTACACATTGCATTGTATGCGTGCTTTGCTTTACTTATATGTGTTCAATTATCTTTTATACACATTGCATTGTATGCGTGCTTTGCTTTACTGATATGTGTTCAATTACCTTTTATACACATTGCATTGTATGCGTGCTTTGCTTTACTCACATGTGTTCAATTCCCTTTTATACACATTGCATTGTATGCGTGCTTTGCTTTACTGATATGTGTTCAATTACCTTCTATACACATTGCATTGTATGCATGCTTTGCTTTACTTATATGTGTTCAATTATCTTTTATACACATTGCATTGTATGCGTGCTTTGCTTTACTGATATGTGTTCAATTACCTTTTATACACATTGCATTGTATGCGTGCTTTGCTTTACTCACATGTGTTCAATTCCCTTTTATACACATTGCATTGTATGCGTGCTTTGCTTTACTGATATGTGTTCAATTACCTTCTATACACATTGCATTGTATGCGTGCTTTGCTTTACTGACATGTGTTCAATTCCCTTTTATACACATTGCATTGTATGCGTGCTTTGCTTTACTCACATGTGTTCAATTCCCTTTTATACACATTGCATTCTATGCGTGCTTTGCTTTACTGATATGTGTTCAATTACCTTCTATACACATTGCATTGTATGCGTGCTTTGCTTTACTGATATGTGTTCAATTACCTTCTATACACATTGCATTGTATGCGTGCTTTGCTTTACTGACATGTGTTCAATTCCCTTTTATACACATTGCATTGTATGCGTGCTTTGCTTTACTCACATGTGTTCAATTCCCTTTTATACACATTGCATTCTATGCGTGCTTTGCTTTACTGATATGTGTTCAATTACCTTCTATACACATTGCATTGTATGCGTGCTTTGCTTTACTGATATGTGTTCAATTACCTTCTATACACATTGCATTGTATGCGTGCTTTGCTTTACTGACATGTGTTCAATTCCCTTTTATACACATTGCATTGTATGCGTGCTTTGCTTTATTGACATGTGTTCAATTCCCTTTTATACACATTGCATTGTATGCGTGCTCTACTTTACTATATGTGTTCAATTGCAATTTTCTATACACATTACATGCGTTGTCACGCACTTTCAGTTGGACTGTTATGAACGTTGCTAACAATATTGTACCTGTTAAGTTTACTTTCTTTGTAGGCACGATATTGTATGTACGGCTCATTTGAGGCCGGCGCAACCGGGCGAGCCGCACAGGTATTGTATCCTCCGCGTGAGACGTTTTGAGAATTGCATAATTCTCTTACATCCGTTCTACATTGTGGTGCAGTTTGGCATATGCTAGCTTATAACTGTTGCATGTGTGTTTTGTTACAGCTTTCTTCGCATGATCATAAGTTATGCCCGGCTTCGTGCATTATCTCGCATTTTGCCCCTGCCTTCGGGCGCATATCTTACTTGTTTTGCATGATTGTCTAAGTCTTTGGCCTTGTCAAAAATGGGTCGTCTCTGGGCTTTGACATTCACTCCCGTCATTCTTATGACTTCCGAGTTCTGTCAAGGAGGGGCAACTGTAGACACCCCATTTTTGACCGTCCTCAAGACTTGGACGTCACCGTTGGAACACTCGGTGATTATCTATGTTTGTGTTCGTTTGGAGTTTCCGGAGTTCTCGGCTGCGCGCGCCCTGCCTCAAGACCTCCGAACTCGACCAGTTGTGTTTGGTTTTGCACCAAAAACTTGTGTTTTGCCATGAAAGGGCAGGGAATGCCTTATGAGGCATCCCTACACACCACCGGCTGGGGCTAGAGGCCACCGGCTGGCTGAAGCTTCTATTGGCACTTTATTGTGCCGACCGGCACTCTTTTGTGCCGACCGGCACTGTTTTTTTTTCAAAATGGTACTCTTTGCCGGCCGAGCACTGTACACTTGCTTTATCAGATATTTTCCTACAGTTGTAAAGTTTTTTGCTCCCCTCCATACACGTGTATGGAGGGATGAGCCCTTGGCTTGCTTAGTTGCTAAGTATTCCTTGCCTATAAGAGGAGAGCTCTTCCTCTTGGCTCAAGGTGAGCATTTTGGAAGGGAAAACCAGAGCATATATTTATATATCTGTGATATATCTTCTCTCTCTAGATTCTCCCTCTCTCTCTCCTCTTGTGTGTGTGATTTTAGGCCAAAAAGTGTGATTTTACCTTACTTTTGCACCATTACACACACTTTTACACCTTAGCTCGAGATTGAGAGACTTGGGAGGTTGATTGCTGTGGTTTTGAGCTGGTTTTGATCACTAGAGAGTGGCTGGACCTCTTGTTCTTCAAAGGATCTTCAAGGGTAAGAACTTCACTTTATATTCCCCAATCTTGCAACAAGTTTCTACCCCTTTTGCTTTATGATTTGAGCTTTGTGCATAACATAAAAAAATCTTGTTTTTACTTGCTCAAGAACATTCATTAAGGTCACTTTTTGATTTGAGTGAAAACTCACCTTCTTAGGCTTTGCTTTGGCCATTTTAGCCCTCTTTTCTTAAGGCTTTGTTTACTTGGTGATTTGGTCTTCTCACCACTGAAACCAGTGGGTTTTCAGTGGTGAGGAAGGTGGTTTCAAGTCTCATATAGGGGAGAGACACCCCTCTCCCCTTTGTCCCTTGTTTGCCTTCTTTTTTTGACCTAAAAAGTAGCATGTGTACATGGTCGGTTTTGGCTTCATTTCAGAGTTGTTTTGAGTGTTTTGGAACATGTTTGATCTCTGTTTTAGGTTGGATTTGTAGCCTTTAACATGCCTTTCATGTTAGCTTAGTAATGCTTTACTTTGCTTACAAATGTGCCATGTGTTTAGCCTCATATGCCTCCATGTTTTAGCCTAATATCTTGAGGATGTTGGTCTTGTTTTGTCACGTATAAGGGCTGTGAGCCACTGATTTTGCCATGAATAGTGTGCTTGACATGGTTGTTTTGTACTTTAGGCTTGTAAGCCTTGTATGTTTTGGCTCCTAGCATGCTTCACTTGTCTTGATCCTATGATTTGGCATCATCTAGGGTCATTTTTCAGTCCATAAATCATGCTTGTATATATGCATGTGTAGCCTATTTCATGCCATAAAGGTGTGCTCTTGTATGTCTAGGAATGAGCATTGTGCATGCTTCCATGTTTGATGCATTTTTGGGGCTGCCCTATATGGGGCTTGGGTGTCATTTCACATGCTAAAAGTCTATTTTTGGTTGTTAGATGCATGCCATGAGTGGTTGTGTAAGTGGTGTCAAGTTACTCTTTTTGTTGCCTTAGTTTAGGCCCATCAAATTGCATGCTTGCATGACATTTTGTTCTTGTTTTGGAGCACATCTTGCTACTGTTTTTGGGGAGGTTTGAGGTCTCCCCCATGGTAATTAAGACCATCATTATATGCTTATCACATGCTAGTTGCATACTTGGTTGATCCCATTGCATACTTAGCTCATTTTTTGTATCACTCTACCCTCTTTTTACATTCTAGCATTTTGCATGACCAATGTGTTAGTTGTGTGGTACTTAATTTGCTAACATCCTAGTTTACATGTTTGCATGTTTGCATAGTTGCATTTCATCACTTGGTTTGGGGTGTCAAACCAAGTATGGGAATTGAGGGGTGTTTGTACTCCAAGTGACAAAACACACCTCAATCCCCATGTCACTAAGGCCCTTGATTATGGCATGATAAGGACTTAGTTCTCATGTTTGTGTTGCATGCATTGTTACATCAAAATAGCAATCTTGGTTTCTTAGGCTGTCATGCATCAAACGTATAATTGATGGCCCTAGAACCAAGAGTCATACCTCCTTGAGTCCCCAAGCATGATAGGAGGTCATGACCATGCTTACATATGCCCAAAAACCATGCCTTGCACTGCTGTTTTTGCTGCTGCTGTCAAACTGTCCTCTGCAGGAACTTTCTGCCGACCGGCAGTATTATGTGCCGACCGGCACTGTATTGGTGCCGATAAACACCATAAGCAGCCGGTGGTAAACTGGAGCATCCGGTGAGCTTTTCCCCCAGCCGGTGGTGTCCAGAAGTATGCAAGGGAGGTGTTACAAGACTCTGGAAAATTTTGGAGAGGCAGGGCAGTAAAAACAGAAGCAGCAATGCCATGGCACGGGTTTTCCGGGCAAGTCGGATCAAGCATGCATCATTCGCGCGCCCCAAGGTAGGGCTGAGGCCCCTTTTCTTTCATTTATTCGATTTAATTTTAGTAGTTAGAATTTGTAATATTTATTTATTTATTTTGGGACTGTATTTTTATTTTGGTCCCTCCGAGTGAGGGCAAATCTGTAATAAGTGTGTGTGGGTGTGTGTATGTCTTCCAACCCCCACTTCTTTCTTCCCTTTTATTTACCTGCTTATGATGGTAGATTAGGGCATATTTATTTTAGCATACCTTATGCTATGCATGCGTGCATCCATGCATTTGTCGACATGCATCAGGCTTGGCACATCATACAAACTGCATTGTCCTTCAATTCCAAATTGAATACATGCTATTTGTAGCATTCCACATGCCATGTTTAGGATAGCCGAGCCTACCTAGATTGCATCTTTGTATGTGTTGCATTAGACATTACAGTATGC
The DNA here is from genome assembly GCA_036172215.1 of Camellia granthamiana. NCBI lineage: Eukaryota > Viridiplantae > Streptophyta > Magnoliopsida > Ericales > Theaceae > Camellia > Camellia granthamiana. Next base: position 667,605 of record CM069917.1, on the reverse strand, counting down.
TTAGGTCCATGCATGGATTTCTAATGAGCTTCTGTTTTGGCTTGGAGTACTAGGTGAGCTTTTATGCTTTAGCATATCGCATGCGTGTGAATGTTGCCATAATAGCATGATTACCATGAGGCTAAGTGCTTATGTGACATAACTGCTTGGATGCCTGTGGATGGAGTTCGAATTACCTAAATTGGGACAATGCATTAAAAACTGTGAGTTTTAAGCCCACTAGATAGTGGCAAAATCATCTTTTCTAAAAGCCTACTCGAGGGTGGCAAAACCTGCATTTTAGCCTACTTGCGAGTAGCAAACTGTTTTCAAAACAAACATGTAGTGTTTTGTTCCAATTTAGGCGATTTGGTCTATACTTGTTTGCTGTGCGCATAACGTAGTAATTCTAGGCTAATAACCAGAACAAGAACATGTAATGTTTTCAAAATCGGATATCACGGTTAGTAGAGGCCGGTCTTCGGACCGGGCGAAAGGGGGTGCTCATAGCTGACCTTCCCCGATCGTACCCAAGCTCCCGAGCCAAGACCACTTTGGTGATGACGGACATGTGGCCTTCGGCACCGAGTCAGGGTTTCCTAAATTTCCCATTTAAAAAAAAAATATTTAGGTGGCGACTCTGTATCTGGCAAAGCAGTCCATGTTTGGCACTTCTTTTCAAAAATCAGTTTTTCTTCAAAACGATTTGCCAGAGTTGGACTCTTTTGGTTCAGATTTAGAACCGCGACACATAATTGAGTCCGAACTGTAGAGTGAGGCCCAAGGGCGCGTCTACAGCCACCTAAATATTTTTTAATGGGGAAATTTAGGAAACCCTGACTCGGTGCCAAAGGCCACGTGTCCGTCATCACCAAAGTTGCTTCGGCTCGGGAGCTTGGGTACGATTGGGGAAGGTCAGCTATGAGCACCCCCTTTCGCCCGGTCCGAAGACTGGCCTCTACTAACCATGATATCCGATTTTGAAAACATTATGTGTTCTTGTTCCGGTTATTAGCCTAAATTTACTATGTTATGTGCACAGCAAACAAGTATAGACTAGACCGCCTAATTTGGAAAGAAGCATTGGACATCCGTTTGTTTTAGAAAATGCTTTGAAATTTGCTACTCGCAAGTAGGCTAAAGTACGGATTTCAACGAGTTTTTTTCCAACTCAGGCAATCCAACCTTCACCCACAGGCAATCGAACAGTTTATCTCACATAAGCAATTAGCCACATGGTAAGCTTGCTGTCATGTTAACACTCACATGCATGCGAGATGCTAAAGCATAAATACTTACATTGTACTCCATGCCAAAACAATAAACTAGTTAGCAAATATGCATGTCCTAGTTCATGTTAAGTGGCTAATGCAACACATGCAAGGATGCAGTTAGAGTAGGCTCGGCTAACCCTAAAATGGCATGTGAAATGCTACAATTATCACGTATTCAATTTGGAATTGAAAATACAATGCAGTTTGTATGATGTACCGAGCCCGGTGCATGTAAGACAAATGCATGGATGCACGCATGCATGGCATAAGGTATGCAAATTTAGACGTGCCCTAATCTACCATCATAAGCAGGTAAATGAAAGGGGGAAAGAAGTGGGGGTTGGAAGACATGCACACACACGCACCCACACTTATTACAGATTCGCCCTTGCTCGGAGGGACCAAAAGAATATACAAATTAATTAACTACGCAAGCTAATTAAATATTACAAATTGCCTAATTAGTTAACAACTAATTAAACTAGGAAAAAAATAGTAAACCGCCTCGGGAGGAGAGCCTGATGCAACGCATGCTCGGGTCCTGCTCGGAATTGCACTGCCATGCATAGACTGCCTCTGTTTTCCCTGCTCTGCCCTTCTGAAGATTGTCAAAGTCTCAGAGATGCTTCTTCAGATACTGGGGATCACCATCGGCTGAGCAGAATGGCCACCGGCTGTAGCATGTGATCATCGGCTGGAAATGAGGCCATCGGCCACCAACACATTGCCGGTCGGCACTAAATATTGCCGGTCGGCAAGAAGTTCCTGCAGAACCTGCAACTCACAGCAGCAGAGGGCAAAATCTTGTGTGGCAATGCAATCCAAGCAATGTATGCACCAATCATGCCCCTTATCATGTTTGTGACTCAAAGGGGCATGTGCCTCGATTCTCGGACCATCAATCACGCATTTCCATGTGTGATGGCCCAAAGAACCAAGTTGTGCACATTGATTTCAAATGCAATGCAAACAATCAAACCAAGACCCGATCCCTATCACTAAATCAAGGGACAAGGTATGCATGCAAAGTACAATTTATTCTAGGCATGTTAGCTAATATGCAACATGATCATGAGGGCAAGCATGCAAGCATGAACATGGACAATGTACAAACATGTAAGGTAAGCATGCAACCAAGCAAATGATGGTCTTAAACATGAATTAGGCAGCTCTAACTAGGCCCAAAATCAATGGCCAAAACCATGGAAGTGAAGGCCAAAATGCAAACAAACATGCAAGCACTCATGATCCAACACTTAGGCTTATAAAGGCAACTCTTAAGCACACTTAAAGAGACCGAACAATGGACAATTAGCATGCAATGAAAAGCTTTAAAATCATGTTATAGGAGGTGCTAAACCAACTCAAATGAAGCAAACATTAGCATGCAAACGGCCCAAGTACTTGAAACAAGTCAAGGAGGCAATGGACTACACTTAGTATAACCTCACATGGCAAGACTTAAGCGACCAAAAACAGAGTTTTTTAGCACACCAAACAAAGCCCAAAAGACCACCTAGATGGCATCTAAATGGTTTGAATTCAAAGGCATGCACAAATGCTAAAACATGGAGCGTGCAAGACAAGCTTTCAAAGCTGCAAAGAGGCATCCGAGGCAAGCATATGAGTATGTCAAAGGGACTAAAATGATGTGCTAAGTGGTTCCAAACCGCTAAATTAATGCAAGCAATACATGCTACACATTCACATACTTGAAGCATACAAGCTAAAATACAAAGGAGCCATACCAAGCATGCCAAGATCGACTCAAACAATTATGGACAGACCTAAAACATGGCAAAATAAGCACAAAACCTTCACAAGGCTAAACCTAAAATATGCTAGAACAAAGGCTAACAACCTAAGGCATATTAAGGCAATAACAAGGCATTACATGGTAGGTATGCTAAGCATGCATGGTGTACCAAAACCAACTTAATACAAGGTTAAATCATGACAATGTAAGCATAAAATACAGCCATGGTATGATCAACAAACTTTTAGACATAATGCTTCCTTAAGAGGCCAAAATTGGTCCTTTTCAAGGACCACAAGGAGAGGGGGTGGCCTCCCCTTCTTGAGACTTCAAGGCACCATCTTCACCACTGAAATCCCTCAAGATTTCAGTGGTGAAGAGGCCCAAGCACCAAAGTCCCGAAACTTGCACAAAATAGCACAAAAAGGAGCCTTACAAGGCTTAAGAGGGGTCAAACTCCTCCAAACCACAAAACACCCCTAACAAACAATCAAGAGGGCTTAAAAACAGAACTTTTTTGTATTATACACTAAGCACAAAAATAGTTCTAAGATAGGTAGAAAAGCAATGCAAAAATGGGGTAAAAAGGACTAGTTTCTTACCCTTGAAGCCTTTCTTCAACAATGATGATCTTGTTGCTTCTTCAAGCTCAAATCCAGCCAAGAACACTAAGAACAAACCTCTGATCCTTCAAAAGCCAAGGAAAGGTGAAGGACTAGGTGTTTGTGTGCACTAGTATGGACAAAAGCACCTAGAACATAAACAAGGGAGATATAGAGATAGGTTATGTATGGAACTCAAACCCTAAAACCAGAGCTTCTCCTCTGTGTTTTTCTCACAAAAATTTCTAACCCTAAGGCCAAGAGAGGAGTCCTCCTCTTATAGGCCAACAAACTTGTAAAGCTTGTTCAATAAGCTTACAAGGGGGGCATCCCTCCATACACGTGTATGGAGGGGAACCAAATGCCACACAGCTGTCCTAAAATATCTGCAAAAGCAGATGAACAGTAGTCGGCTGCTCAAAATTGCCATTTTGACAAAATGGACTGCCGACCGGCAACAAAAAGTGCCGACCGGCAATATATATTGCCGATGGCAACAAAAAACCAGCCGGTGGCCTCTAGCCATGGCCGGTGATGTGTGGGGATGCCTCACAAGGCATTCCCTGCCCTTCCAAGGCAAAACACAAGTGTTTGGTGCAAAACCAGACACAAAACGGTCAAGTTCGGAGATCCTGAGACAAGGCGCGTAGCCGAGACCTCCGGCAACTCCAAACGAACACAAACATGGATAATCACCGAGTGTTCCAACGGTGACGTCCAAGTCTTGAGGACGGTCAAAAATGGGGTGTCTACAGCGGCCCAGGAGAAAGCCGAATCAGAGGCTTTTGAGGCGGGAAAAAGAGCCGCCTTCACGGAATACGTTGATGAAGTTCCCAAATTTAAGAATCGGGGGTTCAAACATGGGTGGCTCAAAGCCCTTGCTGCCGCTGGGATTACATTGGATTTGCCAATTCCTTACGAGCAAGTGGATGTTGAGCCCCTTGAATCCGACACCGAGGAGTGATTTGGGAGGCGTTTCCTAATTTATTTAGTTTTTTTATTTTTGTTTGGTAGAGTTTTGTTGGTTCAGGGTAGTTTTCATGTATAAATTGGTTACTATCTTTTACGCAATTTATTAATGAAAATTTCCTTGTAATTTCATTACTACTCATACACAATTTGTGTGGTTATGTTAATGAAACATTTTGGCTTTCACTACTACTTGTACACAATTTGTGCGGTTTATGTTAGTGAAACAATATTGATTCGTCTTTAGAGATTGAATATCCTGTGGCAATGTTGATTCGTCTTTCTTATGCTGACTGGATTCGAATTATGAACTGTCTATTCATGAGCCGGCTGGGGTACTTGAGCCGAATAGATTAATGAATCTGCCCTTGCCCCAGGCTGTTCCTGCAGAGGTTTGAAGAATCGATTGGGGAGCCGGCTGGGGTACTTGAGCCAAATAAATTGATGAATCTGCCCTTGCCCCAGGCTGTTCTTGTAGAGGTTTGAAGAATCGATTGGGGAGCCGGCTGGGGTACTTGAGCCGAATAGATTGATGAGTCTGCCCTTGCCCCAGGCGGTTCCTGCAGAGGTTTGAATTGATTCGGGAGCCGGCTGGGGTACTTGAGTCGAATAGATTGATGAGTCTGCCCTTACCCTAGGCGGTTCCTGCAGAGGTTTGAAGAATCGATTGGGGAGCCGGCTGGGGTACTTGAGCCGAATAGATTGATAAGTCTGCCCTTGCCCCAGGCGGTTCCTGCAGAGGTTTGAAGAATCGATTGGGGAGCCGGCTGGGGTACTTGAGCCGAATAGATTGATAAGTCTGCCCTTGCCCCAAGCGGTTCCTGTAGAGGTTTGAATCGATTCGGGAGCCGGCTGGGGTACTTGAGCCGGATAGATTGATGTATCTGTCCTTGCCCTAGGCGGTTCCTGTAGAGGTTTGAAGAATCGATTTTGGAGTCGGCTGGGGTACTTGAGCCGAACAGATTGATGAATCTGCCCTTGCCCCAGGTTGTTCCTGCAGAGGTTTGCAGAATCGATTGGGGAGCCGGCTGGGGCACTTGAGCCGAATAGATTGATAAGTCTGCCCTTGCCCCAGGCGGTTCCTGCAGAGGTTTGAATCGATTCGGGAGCCGGCTGGGGTACTTGAGCCGAATAGATTGATGAGTCTGACCTTGCCCAGGCGGTTCCTGCAGAGGTTTGAATCGATTCGGGAGCCGGCTGGGGTACTTGAGTCGGATAGATTGATGTATCTGCCCTTGCCCCAGGCGGTTCCTGTAGAGGTTTGAAGATTCGATTTGGGAGTCGGCTGGGGTACTTAAGCCGAATAGATTGATGAGTCTGACCTTGCCCCAGGCGGTTCCTGCAGAGGTTTGAATCGATTCGGGAGCCGGCTGGGGTACTTGAGCCGGATAGATTGATGTATCTGCCCTTGCCCCAGGCGATTCGCGGTATTCGAATAGATAGTAAAATCGTGCCCCTGCTGTCGACCCAGTCGGCATCGGGCGATTCAGGATCTCCAATTAATGAGATTGCCTCGATCGGGCTGCCTCTGTGAAGGATAAATGAACAAGGGTACATCCTTTATGAGCTTGGTAGACAACTGACTCGAGCTCCTGGAGGAAGACTGATTGCGCGAATGTCGAACCGACTCTTTTTTAACAGTAAAGGGGAAGCGAAGACCCTAGCTAAGCTGGGCGGAGATATGAATCGAGGTGGTGAACCCTCGCATACAGGAAGTAGGAGTTCCAGGGGTCGAGAGAGGCGTCAGTCTCCCCGACGTCGCAGCAGATCGCCCAGGCGAGACAAGCAGTCGTAGGGTAAATTTCCACAGTCCCGAGTCGAGAGGAGGTCTGACGCGAATCCGTGCCCATTAAGCTTTGCGGTATTCGTGAAGAATAGACCCATAACGGAGGCGGACTCGATCGTTCGAGACCCAGATGTAGCGGTCGAGTTTGCCCGACAAATATTTCCTCCTAAGGTTCAGCAATCAATGCTGGGTCGACAGGACTACGAGGTGTTTCGCGAGGGCATTCACGGCGCGGTGAAGGGGCTTTACACTGCTTACGAAGTCGGCATGCGACTGCGCGCTGCCCGTCAAGAGATGGAGAAGAAGGAAGAACGTATTCGAAGCTTGGAGGCCCACGTGGAGGCGGCCGAGCGGGAACTAAGGAACACCAAGGCGGCTCAGGCACAATCCACCGCGCACGCGAACCCAATTGTGGAAGAGAGGGTTACGAGTCGGCTTATCAGCTCCGCACTTGCCGATCGAGAGACGGCAAGTATGTTCGCAATAGAGAGCGCGAAGGGGAGGGCCTATGAGAAAGGTTTCCATGAAGGCCGAAAAGTGGGAATCGGGAAAACCAAGGAAAAATTGGCCGAAGAAGTGTGCTGATGTGAAAACCGTGGGTTTAGGCACGATTGGATCAAGGCATCTCAAGCCGCAGAAGCTCTTTGAGCGTCGGGAATTGATTTGGCATCACCACGCTACAGGAGTAAAGACTTTCCATTTTCTGCTTTTGAAGTTGAGAAGAGTGAGGATGAGGGTGAAGCCGTATGAGTTTAATCGTTGTAAGATTGGAACGTAGGGCGCGTTTGAAACTATGTAACTTATTGTTTTATTGAATAAAGAACGTTTAATTATAAATGCTTCGTTGTCATTCGTATTCGGCATATGTGTATTTCGTGTTGCTTAAATGTTTGAGTGAATGTCTAAACATTGTTCGACCCAGGTAGCTGTTAACTGTCCAGCGATGCGCGAGTTTATTGGCAGGATCTGCACATGGGCATGATCGGCACATTCGCAACGACCGTTTAGGTTTTATTGAGGCTATTTCAACGGCCATTTATCTTTGACTTGGGTCAGCGCATTGATGCTTAGCCAGTTGGATTAGTGGGCCGGGCGAGGGTGATCGGCGTGTGAAGACTTGGCCGACCGGTTTAATGAATCTATTTCGCTTTGGCCCAGCCAGTGCGTGTTTCGGCCAGCCGTTGGGATGGCAGTCGTGGCGAATGTTAATCGACGCTCGTCTTATTCAGCCAATGCATTTTTTGGCGTTAATAAAATTTTCTTGGGATTGGGACCTCGAGATTGCGGTCATTGCTGAGAATAAAATGAGTAGGTGATTCACGCCAATAAACGCACTTGACTCATCATTCCTTGTGTGGGATGGTGATTTTGGTTACAGAGGCTCAAACTTCGGTCAAGTTTGGTGTTGAGATGGTTTGCAGCAGAAAACCTACCCGTGAGGGAGTTAGGTCATCCAAAGAGCTTGAGATCTATGAGTCTCCAAGTCGTCGAAGCAGATCATCCCGAAAGGAGAGTCAACAACTGTCAAGTTCATTCTTTCTTGTCCTGGATCTTTGCCTTGACATTGTCAATGGTATCAAGGGAAGTTTGGCGCTATGCAAGTCGTGGGCTTAAGCATAGCTGGTTCAAGGTATTGCACGCCGTGGAGGGGTTTAGGGCGACGGCCGTCGATCCGGCGATGCTGCTTTACCGGCGCGTCTTGTTCCTTTTTTGCTTTCGATATTGTAATGCTTAAATGCGGGTTGTGTTTATGTAACAACTGTTTAATCAAATAAACGGTTTTATTTTAAATCTATTTGCGCGTTATTTTGAATTTTGCTTGTGTGCTAAAGCACATTACTTCGAATGTATGATCTGTTCTAGTGTGTTACATAGGATCAATTAACAATCTGTTTTGTTCGTGCCAACGTTTGCTCCGAATTCGGAGATGTGATTAGCACTTAGCACTGTAGACCGATTAGTATGGCCGAACAGATTAATGCAATAATCCTCTGAAGCACTAAAGCGGGCTCCGTATTTGGAGGCTTGAACCCAGGGCCTAATCGGCCTTAAGGAGCTTAATCGGCTCGAATCCAAAGTCTTAATCGGCCCTAAGGCATCATGCACCAAAGGAGGCTCCGAATCCGCAGACTTAATTTGGCCGATCGTGATATTTACGAAGGGCGCTCCAAATCCGGAGACTTAATCGGCCCTAAGGTATCATGCGCCAAAGGGGGCTCCGAATCTGGGGACTTAATTTGGCCGATCGTGATATCCACGAAGGGCGCTCTGAATCCGGAGACTTAATTTGGCCGATCGTGATATCCACGAAGGGCGCTCCGAATCCGGAGACTTAATCGGCCCTAAGGCGTCATGTGCCGAAGGGGCTCCGAATCCAGAGACTTGATTTGAACGATCGTGATATCCACGAAGGGCGCTCCGAATCCGGAGACTTAATCGGCCCTAAGCCATCATGCGCCGAAAGGGGCTCCGAATCCGGAGCCTTGATTTGGCCGATCGTGATATCCACGAAGGGCGCTCCGAATCCGGAGACTTAATCGGCCCTAAGGCGTCATGCGACAAAGGGGGCTCCGAATATGGAGACTTAATTTGGCCGATCGTGATATCCACGAAGGGCACTCCGAATCCGGAGACTTAATCGGCCCTAAGGCATCATGCGCCAATGGGGGCTCCGAATTCGGAGACCTAATTTGGCCGATCGTGATATCCACGAAGGGCGCTCCGAATCCGGAGACTTAATCGGCCCTAAGGCGTCATGCGCCAAAGGGGGCTCCGAATCCGGAGACTTAATAAGGCCGATCGTGATATCCACGAAGGGCACTCCGAATCCGGAGACTTAATCGGCCCTAAGGCATCATGCGCCAAAGGGGGCTCCGAATCCGGAGACTTGATTTGGCCGATCGTGATATCCACGAAGGGCGCTCCGAATCCAGAGAGTTAATCGGCCCTAAGGCGTCATACGCCAATGGGGGCTCCGAATCCGGAGACTTAATTTGGCCGATCGTGATATCCACGAAGGGCGCTCCGAATCCGGAGACTTCATCGGCCCTAAGGCGTCATGTGCCAAAGGGGGCTCCGAATCCGGAGACTTAAATCTGTTTCCTGGCGAGTGCCCCACTAGGAATTGACATATGATTTTGAGCGCCGAGGAAAAATAGTTCGTATTGCGGAGGGGAAATATATTTACAGGTATCAGAGCCCACAGATCGGGTCAGTGATAGGGTTTTCATCAGAACTCTGCTTGTGCCAATTGGGGGGAACCACGTATTTCTTCAATGCCGTAGGCTGTTGGGAAAGGCATTTACTTACAATTTCTCACACATTACGGTTCGAACACTCGAACAATGATACGGATTATCCTTCACAGTGGCAGATATGTAAATACGGCGTTTACTTACCATTTCTCGTGCATTACGGTTCGAACACTCGAACACCTATACGGATTCTCCTGCACAGTGGCAGACATGTAAATATGGTGTTTACTTACCATGTCTCATGGATTAGGGTTCGAACATTCGAACACCTATACGGATTCTCCTGCACAGTGGTAGATATGTAAATACGGCGTTTACTTATCAATTCTCATGCATTAGGGTTCGAACAGTCGAACACCTATACGGATTCTCCTGCACAGTGGCAGATATGTAAATACAGTGTTTACTTACCATTTCTCATGCATTAGGATTCGAACACTCGAACACCTATACGGATTCTCCTACATAGTGGAAGATATGTAAATACGGCGTTTACTTATAATTTCTCATGCATTACGGTTCGAACACTCGAACACCTATACGGATTCTCCTGCACTGTGGCGGATATGTAAATACAGCGTTTACTTACCATGTCTCATGCATTAGGGTTCGACCACTCAAACACCTTTACGGATTCTCCTGCACAGTGGCAGATTTGTAAATACGGCGTTTACTTACCATTTCTGACGCATTACGGTTCGAACACTCGAACACCTATACGGATTCTTCTGCACAGTGGCGGATATGTAAATACGGCGTTTACTTACCATTTCTCATGCATTACGGTTCGAACACTCGGACACCTATACGGAATCTCCAGCACAGTGGCAGATATGTAAATACGGCGTTTACTTACCATTTCAGACGCATTACGGTTCGAACTCTCAAACACCTATACGGATTCTTCTGTACAGTGCCAGATATGTAAATACGGCGTTTACTTAACATTACTCATGCATTACGGTTCGAACACTCGAACACCTATACGGATTCTCCTGCACAGTGGCAGATATGTAAATACGGCATTTCCTTACAATTTCTCACGCATTACGTTTCGAACACTCGAACACATATACGAATTCTCCTGCATAGTGGCAAATATGTAAATACGGTGTTTACTTACCATTTCTAATGCATTAGGGTTCGAATACTGGAACACCTATACGGATTCTCCAGCACAGTGGAAGATATGTAAATACGGCATTTAATTACCGTTTCTCATGCATTACGGTTCGAACACTTGAACACCTATACAGATTCTCCTGCACAGTGTCAGATATGTAAATACGGCGTTTTCTTACAATTTCTCACGCATTACGGTTCGAACACTCAAACACCTATACGGATTCTCCTGCATAGTGGCAGATATGTAAATACGACGTTTACTTACCGTGTCTCATGCATTAGGGTTCGAACACACGAACACCTTTACGGATTCTCCTGCACAGTGCCAGATATGTAAATACGGCGTTTACTTACCATTTCTCAGGCATTACGGTTCGAGCACTCGAACACTTATACGGATTCTCCTGCATAGTGGCAGATATGTAAATACGGCATTTACTTACCATTTCTCATGCATAATGGTTCCAACACTCGAACACCTATATGGATTCTCCTGCACAGTGGCAGATATGTAAATACGGCGTTTACTTACCATTTCTGACGCATTACGGTTCAAAGACTCGAACACCTATACGGATTCTACTACACAGTGGCAGATATGTAAATACGGCGTTTACTTACCATTTCTCATGCATTACGGTTTGAACACTCGAACACCTACACGGATTCTCCAGCACAGTGGCAGATATGTAAATAGGCGTTTACTTACCATTTCTCAGGCATTACGGTTCGAGCACTCGAACACTTATACGGATTCTCCTGCATAGTGGCTGATATGTAAATACGGCGTTTACTTACCATTTCTCATGCATAATGGTTCCAACACTCGAACACCTATATGGATTCTCCTGCACAGTGGCAGATATGTAAATACGGCGTTTACTTACCATTTCTGACGCATTACGGTTCAAACACTCGAACACCTATACGGATTCTACTGCACAGTGGCAGATATGTAAATACGGCGTTTACTTACCATTTCTCATGCATTACGGTTTGAACACTCGAACACCTACACGGATTCTCCTGCACAGTGGCAGATATGTAAATACGGCGTTTACTTACCATTTCTCGTGCATTACGGTTCGAACACTCGAAAACCTATTCGGATTCTCCTGCACAGTGGCAGATATGTAAATACGATTTTACTTACCATGTCTCATGCATTACGGTTCGAACATTCGAACACCTATACGGATTCTCCTGCACAGTGGCAGATATGTAAATACGGCGTTTACTTAGCATTTCTCATGCATTAGGGTTCGAACATTCGAACACCTAAACGGATTCTCCTGCACAGTGGCAGATATGTAAATACAGCGTTTACTTACCATTTCTAATGCATTAGGGTTCGAACACTCGAACACCTATACGGATTCTCCTGCACAGTGGCAGATATGTAAATACGGCGTTTACTTACCATTTCTCATGCAATAGGGTTTGAACACTCGAACACCTAAACGGATTCTCCTGCACAGTAGCAGATATGTAAATACGGCGTTTACTTACCATTTCTCTGGCATTACGGTCCGAACACTCGAACACCTATACGGATTCTCCTGCACAGTGGTAGAGATGCAAATACGGCGTTCACTTACAATTTCTCACGCATTACGGTTCGAACACACGAACACCTATACGGATTCTCTTGCACAGTGGCAGATATATAAATACGGCGTTTACTTACCATGTCTCATGCATTAGGGTTCGAACACTCGAACACCTTTACAGATTCTCCTGCACGGTGGCAGATATGTAAATACGGCGTTTACTTACCATTTCTGACGCATTACGGTTCGAACACTCGAACACCTAGACGGATTCTCCTGCACAGTGGCAGATATGTAAATACGCCGTTTACTTACCATTTCTGACGCATTACGGTTCGAATACTCGAACACCTATACGGATTCTTCTGCACAGTGGCAGATATGCAAATACGGCGTTTACTAACCATTTCTCATGCATTACGGTTCGAACACTCGAACACCTATACGGATTGTCCGGCACAGTGGCAGATATGTAAATACGACATTTCTTTACAATTTCTCACGCATTACGTTTCGACCACTCGACCACCTATACGGATTCTCCTACACAGTGGCAAATATGTAAATACGGCGTCTACTTACCATTTCTCATGCATTAGGGTTCGAACACTTGAACACCTATATGGATTCTCCTGCACAGTGGAAGATATGTAAGTACGGCGTTTAATTACCGTTTCTCATGCATTACGGTTCGAACACTCGAACACCAATACGGATTCTCCTGCACAGTGGCAGATATCTAAATAAGGCATTTACTTACAATTTCTCACACATTACGGTTCGAACACTCGAATACCTGTACGGATTCTCCTTCACAGTGACAGATATGTAAATACGGCGTTTACTTACCATTTCTCGTGCATTACGGTTCGAACACTCGACCACCTATATGGATTCTTCTGCACAGTGGCAGACATGTAAATATGGTGTTTACTTACCATGTCTCATGCATTAGGGTTCGAACATTCGAACACCTATACGGATTCTCCTGCACAGTGGCAGATATGTAAATACAGCGTTTACTTACCATTTCTCATGCATTAGGATTCGAACACTCGAACACCTATACGGATTCTCCTACACAGTGGAAGATATGTAAATACGGCGTTTACTTAAAATTTCTCATGCATTACGGTTCGAACACTCGAACACATATACGGATTCTCCTGCACAGTGGCAGATATGTAAATACGGCGTTTACTTACCATGTCTCATGCATTAGGGTTCGAACACTCAAACACCTTTACGGATTCTCCTACACAGTGGCAGATATGTAAATACGGCGTTTACTTACCATTTCTGACGCATTACGGTTCGAACACTCGAACACCTATATGGATTCTTTTGCACGGTGGCAGATATGTAAATACGGCGTTTACTAACCATTTCTCATGCATTACGGTTCGAACACCTATACGGATTCTCCAGCACAGTGGCAGATATGTAAACACGGCGTTTACCTACCATTTCTGACGCATTACGGTTCGAACTCTTGAACACCTATACGGATTCTTCTGCACAGTGCCAGATATGTAAATACGGCGTTTACTTACCATTTCTCATGCATTACGGTTCGAACACTCGAACACCTATACGGATTCTCCTGCACAGTGGCAGATATGTAGATACGGCGTTTCCTTACAATTTCTCACGCATTACGGTTCGAACACTCGAACACCTATACGGATTCTCCTGCACAGTGGCAGATATGTAAATACGATGTTTACTTACCGTGTCTCATGCATTAGGGTTCGAACACTCGAACACCTATACGGATTCTCCTGCACAGCGGCAGATATGTAAATACAGCGTTTACTTACCATGTCTCATGCATTAGGGTTCGAACACTCAAACACCTTTACGGATTCTCTTGCACGGTGGCAGATATGTAAATACGGCGTTTACTTACCATTTCTGACGCATTACGGTTCGAACACTCGAACACCTATACGGATTCTTCTGCACAGTGGCAGATATGTAAATACGGCGTTTACTTACCATTTCTCAGGCATTACGGTTCGAACACCCGAACACCTACACGGATTCTCCTGCACAGTGGTAGATATTTAAATACAGCGTTTACTTACCATGTCTCATGCATTAGGGTTTGAACACTCGAACACCTATACGGATTCTGCTGCACAGTGGCAGATATGTAAATACAGCGTTTACTTATAATTTCTCACGCATTACGGTTCGAACACTCGAACACCTATACGGATTCTCCTGCACAGTGGCAGAGATGTAAATACTGCGTTTACTTACCATTTCTCATGCATTAGGGTTCGAACACTCGAACGCCAATACGGATTCTCCTGCACAGTAGCAGATATGTAAATACGGCGTTTACTTACCATGGCCCATGCGTTAGGGTTCGAACATTCGAACTCCTATACGGATTCTCCTGCACAGTGGCAGATATGTAAATACGGTGTTTACTTACTTTTTTTCATGCATTAGGGTTCGAATATTCGAACACCTATACGGATTCTCCAGCACAGTGGCAGATATGTAAATACAGCGTTTACTTAACATTTCTCATGCATTAGGGTTCGAACACTCGAACACCTATACGGATTCTGCTGCACAGTGGAAAATATGTAAATACGGCGTTTACTTATAATTTCTCAGGCATTACGGTTCGAACACTCGAACACCTATACGGATTCTCTTGCACTGTGGCAGATATGTAAATACGGCGTTTACTTACCATTTCTCATGCAATAGGGTTCGAACACTCGAACACCGAAACGGATTCTCCTGCATAGTAGCAGATATGTAAATACGCCGTTTACTTACCACTTCTCAGGCATTACGTTTCGAACACTCGAACACCTATACGGATTCTCCGGCACAGTGGTAGAGATGTAAATACAGCGCTTACTTAACATTTCTCACGCATTACGGTTCGAACACTCGAACACCTATACGGATTCTCCTACACGGTGGCAGATATTTAAATACGGCGTTTACTAACCATGTCTCATGCATTAGGGTTCGAACACTCGAACACCTTTACGGATTCTCCTGCACAGTGGCAGATATGTAAATACGGCGTTTACTTACCATTTCTGACGCATTACGGTTCGAACACTCGAACACCTATACGGATTCTTCTGCACAGTGCCAGATATGTAAATACGGCGTTTACTTACCATTTCTCAGGCATTACGGTTCGAACACTCGAACACCTATACGGATTCTCCTGCACAGTGGCAGATATGTAAATACGGCGTTACTTATCAAGTCTCATGCATTAGGGTTCGGACACTCGAACACCTATACAGATTCTCCTGCACAGTGGCAGATATGTAAATACGGCGTTTACTTATAATTTCTCACGCATTACGGTTTGAACACTCGAACACCTATACGGATTCTCCTACACAGTGGCCGAGATGTAAATACTGCGTTTACTTACCATTTCTCATGCATTACGGTTCGAACACTCGAACACTTATACGGATACTCCTGCACAGTAGGGTTGGAACATTCGACCACCTATACGGATTCTCCTGCACAGTAGGATTGGAACATTCGAACACTCGAACACCATGGCTCATGCATTAGGGTTGGAAAATTCGAACACCTATACGGATTCTCCTGCACAGTGGCAGACATGTAAATACGGTGTTTACTTACCATTTCTCATGCATTAGGGTTCGAACATTCGAACACCTATACGGATTCTCCTGCACAGTGGCAGATATGTAAATACAGCGTTTACTTACCATTAGTCAGGCATCACGGTTCGAACACTCGAACACCTATACGGATTCTCCTGCACAGTGGCAGATATGTAAATACGGCGTTTACTTATAATTTCTCACGCATTACGGTTCGAACACTCAAACACCTATACAGATTCTCCTGCACAATGGCAGATATGTAAATACGGCGTTTACTTATAATTTCTCACGCATTACGGTTCGAACACTCGAACACCTATACGGATTCTCCTGCACCGTGGCAGATATGTAAATACGGCGTTTACTTATCATTTCTCACGCATTAGGGTTTGAACACTCGAACACCTATACGGATTCTCCTGCACAGTGGCAGATATGTAAATACGGCGTTTACTTACTATTTCTCAGGCATTACGGTTCGAACGCTCGAACACCTATACAGATTCTCCTGCAAAGTGGCAGCTATGTATATACGGCGTTTACTTACAATTTCTCACGCATTACGGTTCGAACACTCGAACACCAATACGGATTCTACGGCACTGTGGCAGATATGTAAATACGGCGTTTAATTACCATGTCTCATGCATTAGGGTTCGAACACTCGAACACTTATACGGATTC
Source organism: Camellia granthamiana (assembly GCA_036172215.1). NCBI lineage: Eukaryota > Viridiplantae > Streptophyta > Magnoliopsida > Ericales > Theaceae > Camellia > Camellia granthamiana. The sequence continues at coordinate 650,997 of CM069917.1, read as the reverse complement.
TCCTGCACAGTAGCAGATATGTAAATACGGCGTTTACTTACCATTTCTCATGCATTATGGTTCGAACACTCGAACACGTATACGGATTCTCCTGCACAGTGGCAAATATGTAAATACGGCGTTTACTTACCATTTCTCATGGATTAGGGTTCGAACACTCGAACACCAATACGGATTCTCCTGCACAGTGGAAGATATGTAAGTAAGGCGTTTAAATACCGTTTCTCAGGCATTACGGTACGAACACTCGAACACCTATACGGATTCTCCTGCACAGTGGCAGATATGTAAATACGGCGTTTACTTACAATTTCTCACGCATTACGGTTCGAACACTCGATCACCTATACGGATTCTCTTGCACAGTGGCAGATATGTCAATACGTCGTTTACTTATCATTTCTCATGCATTCGGGTTTGAACACTCGAACACCTATACGGATTCTCCTCCACAGTGGCAGATATGTAAATACGGCGTTTACTTACAAATTTTCACCCATTACGGTTCGAACACTCGAACACCTATACGGATTCTCCTGCAGAGTGGCAAATATGTAAATACGGCGTTTACTTACCATTTCTCATGCATTCCGGTTCGAACACTCGAACACCTATACGGATTCTCCTGCACAGTGGCAGATATGTAAATACGGCGTTTACTTATAATTTCTCACGCATTACGGTTCAAACGCTCGAACACCTATACGGATTCTCCTGCACAGTGGCAGATATGTAAATACGGCGTTTACTTACCATTTCTCATGCATTAGGGTTTGAACACTCGAACACCTATACGGATTCTCCTGCACAGTGGCAGATATGTAAATACGGCGTTTACTTACTATTTCTCAGGCATTACGGTTCGAACACCCGAACACCTATACAGATTCTCCTGCACAATGGCAGATATGTAAATACGGCGTTTACTTATAATTTCTCACGCATTACGGTTCGAACACTCGAACACCAATACGGATTCTCCGGCACTGTGGCAGATATGTAAATACGGCGTTTAATTACCATGTCTCATGCATTAGGGATCGAACACTCGAACACCTATACGGATTCTCCTGCACAGTGGCAGATATGTAAATACGGCGTTTACTTACAATTTCTCACGCATTACGGTTCGAACACTCGAACACATATACGGATTCTCCTGCACAGTGGCAGATATGTAAATACGGCGTTACTTATCATTTTTTCATGCATTAGGGTTTGAACACTCGAACACCTATACGGATTCTCCTGCACAGTGGCAGATACGTAAATACGGCGTTTACTTACAATTTCTCACGCATTACGGTTCGAACACTCGAACACCTATACGGATTCTCCTACACAGTGGCAAATATGTAAATACGGCGTTTACTTACCATTTCTCGTGCATTACGGTTCGAACACTCGAACACCTATACGGATTCTCCTGCACAGTGGCAGATATGTAAGTACGGCGTTTACTTACCATGTCTCATGCATTAGGGTTCGAACACTGGAACACCTATACGGATTCTCCTGCACAGTGGTAGATATGTAAATACGGCGTTTACTTACCATTTCTCATTCCTCATTCATTAGGGTTTGAACTCTCGAACACATATACGGATTCTCCTGCACAGTGGCAGATATGTAAATACGGCGTTTACTTACTATTTCTCACGCATTACGGTTCGAACACTCGAACACCAATACGGATTCTCCGGCACTGTGGCAGATATGTACATATGGCGTTTAATTACCATGTCTCATGCATTAGGGATCGAACACTCGAACACTTATACGGATTCTCCTGCACAGTGACAGATATGCAAATACGGCGTTTACTTCCCATTTCTCATGCATTACGGTTCGAACACTCGAACACCTATACGGATTCTCCTGCACAGTGGCAGATATGTAAATACGGCATTTACTTATAATTTCTCACGCATTACGGTTCGAACACCCGAACACCGATACGGATTCTCCTGCACAGTGGCAGATATATAAATACGGCGTTTACTTACCATTTCTCATGCATTAGGGTTCAAACATTCGAACACCTATACGGATTCTCTAGCACAGTGGCAGATATGTAAATACAGCGTTTACTTATCATTTCTCATGCATTAGGGTTCGAATATTCGAACACCTATATGGATTCTCCTGCACAGTGGAAGATGTGTAAATACGGCGTTTACTTATAATTTCTCACGCATTACGGTTCGAACACTCGAACAACTATACGGATTCTCCTGCACAGTGGCAGATATTTAAATACGACATTTACTTACCATTTCTCAAGCATGACGGTTCGACCACTCGAACACTTATACGGATTCTCCTACATAGTGGTAGATATGTAAATAGGGCGTTTACTTATAATTTCTCACGCATTACGGTTCGAACACTCGAACACCTATACGGATTCTCCCGCACAGTGGCGGATATGTAAATACGGCATTTACTTACCATTTCTCATGCATTAGGGATCGAACACTCGAACACCTATACGGATTCTCCTACACAGTGGAAGATATGAAAATACGGCGTTTACTTATAATTTCTCAGGCATTATGGTTCGAACACTCGAACACCTATACGGATTCACCTGCACAGTGGCAGATATGTAAATACGGCGTTTACATACCATTTCTCCGGCAATAGGGTTCGAACACTCGAACACCTAAACGGATTCTCCTGCACAGTAGCAGATATGTAAATACGCCGTTTACTTACCACTTCTCAAGCATTACGGTTCGAACACTCGAACACCTATACGGATTCTCCTGCACAGTGGTAGAGATGTAAATACAGCGTTCACTTACAATTTCTCACGCATTACGGTTCTAACACTCGAACACCTATACGGATTCTCTTGCACAGTGGCAGATATGTAAATACGGCGTTTACTTACCATGCCTCATGCATTGGGGTTCGAACACTCGAACACCTTTACGGATTCTCCTGCACAGTGGCAGACATGTAAATACGGCGTTTAGTTACCATTTCTGACGCATTACGGTTCGAACACTCGAACACCTATACGGATTCTTCTGCACAGTGGCGGATATGTAAATACGGCGTTTACTTACCAAGTCTCATGCATTTGGGTTCGAACACTCGAACACCTATACGGATTCTCCTGCACAGTGGCAGATATGTAAATGTGGCGTTTACTTATAATTTCCCACGCATTACGGTTTGAAAACTCGAACACCTATACGGATTCTCCTGCACAGTGGCAGAGATGTAAATACTACGTTTACTAACCATTTCTCATGCATTAGGGTTCGAGCACTCGAACACTTATACGGATTCTCCTGCACAGTAGCAGATATGTAAATACGGCGTTTACTTACCATGGCTCATGCATTAGGGTTGGAACATTCGAACACCTATACGGATTCTCCTGCACAGTGGCAGACATGTAAATACGGCGTTTACTTACCATTTCTCATGCATTAGGGTTCGAACATTCGATCACCTATACGGATTCTCCTGTACAGTGGCAGATATGTAAATACAGCGATTACTTACCATTTGTCAGGCATCACGGTTCGAACACTCGAACACCTATACGGATTCTCCTCCACAGTGGCAGATATGTAAATACGCGTTTACTTATAATTTCTCATGCATTACGGTTCGAACACTCAAACACCTATACGGATTCTCCTGTACAGTGGCAGATATGTAAATACGGCATTTACTTACCATTTCTCATGCATTAGGGTTCGCACACTCGAACACCTATAAGGATTCTTCTGCACAGTGGCAGATATGTAAATACGGCGTTTACTTACCATTTCTCATGCATTACGGTTCGAACACTCGAACACCTATACGGATTCTCCTGCACAGTGGCAGATATGTAAAGACGGCGTTTACTTATAATTTCTCACGCATTACGGTTCAAACGCTCGAACACCTATACGAATTCTCCTGCAGAGTGGCAGATATGTAAATACGGCGTTTACTTACCATTTCTCATGCATTAGGGTTTGAACACTCGAATACCTATACGGATTCTCCTGCACAGTGGCAGATATGTAAATACGGCGTTTACTTACTATTTCTCAGGCATTACGGTTCGAACACTCGAACACCTATACAGATTCTCCTGCACAGTGGCAGATATGTACATACGGCGTTTACTTACAATTTCCCACGCATTACGGTTCGAACACTCGACCACCAATACGGATTCTCCGACACTGTGGCAGATATGTAAATACGGCGTTTAATTACCATGTCTCATGCATTAGGAATCGAACACTCGAACACCTATACGGATTCTCCTGCACAGTGGCAGATATGTAAATGCGGCGTTTACTTACAATTTCTCACGCATTACGTTTCGAACACTCAAACACCTATACGGATTCTCCTGCACAGTGGCAGATATGTAAATACGGCGTTACTTATCATTTTTTCATGCATTACGGTTTGAACACTCGAACACCTATACGGATTCTCCTGCACAGTGGCAGATACGTAAATACGGCGTTTACTTACAATTTCTCACGCATTATGGTTCGAACACTCGAACACCTATATAGATTCTCCTGCACAGTGGCAAATATGTAAATACGGCGTTTACTTACCATTTCTCGTGCATTACGGTTCGAACACTCGAACACCTATACGGATTCTCCTCCACAGTAGCAGATATGTAAATACGGCGTTTACTTACCATTTCTCATGCATTAGGGTTTGAACTCTAGAACACATATACGGATTCTCCTGCACAGTGGCAGATATGTAAATACGGCGTTTACTTACTATTTCTCAGGCATTACGGTTCGAACACTCGAACACCTATACAGATTCTCCTGCACAGTGGCAGATATGTAAATACGGCGTTTACTTACCATTTCTCATGCATTAGGGTTTGAACTCTCGAACACCAATACGGATTCTCCTGCAGTGTGGAAGATATGTACATACGGCCTTTAATTACCATGTCTCATGCATTAGGGATCGAACACTCGAACACTTATACGGATTCTCCTGCACAGTGACAGATATGTAAATACGGCATTTACTTACAATTTCTCACGCATTGCGGTTCGAACACCCGAACACCGATACGGATTCTCCTGCACAGTGGCAGATATATAAATACGGCGTGTACTTACCATTTCTCATTCATTAGGGTTCAAATATTCGAACACCTATACGGATTCTCCAGTGCAGTGGCAGATATGTAAATACAGCGTTTACTTACCATTTCTCATGCATTAGGGTTCGAATATTCGAACACCTATACGGATTCTCCGGCACAGTGGAAGATATGTAAATACGGCGTTTACTTATAATTTCTCACGCATTACGGTTCAAACACTCGAACACCTATACGGATTCTCCTGCACAGTGGCAGATATGTAAATACGGCGTTTACTTAGAATTTCCCACGCATTACGGTTCGAACACTCGACCACCAATACGGATTCTCCGGCACTGTGGCAGATATGTAAATACGGCGTTTAATTACCATGTCTCATGCATTACGGATCGAACACTCGAACACCTATACGGATTCTCCTGCACAGTGGCAGATATGTAAATGCGGCGTTTACTTACAATTTCTCACGCATTACGTTTCGAACACTCGAACACCTATACGGATTCTCCTGCACAGTGGCAGATATGTAAATACGGCGTTACTTATCATTTTTTCATGCATTAGGGTTTGAACACTCGAACACCTATACGGATTCTCCTGCACAGTGGCAGATACGTAAATACGGCGTTTACTTACAATTTCTCACGCATTACGGTTCGAACACTCGAACACCTATATAGATTCTCCTGCACAGTGGCAAATATGTAAATACGGCGTTTACTTACCATTTCTCGTGCATTACGGTTCGAACACTCGAACACCTATACAGATTCTCCTGCACAGTGGCAGATATGTAAATACGGCGTTTACTTACCATTTCTCATGCATTAGGGTTTGAACTCTCGAACACATATACGGATTCTCCTGCACAGTAGCAAATATGTAAATACGGCGTATAGTTACTATTTCTCAGGCATTACGGTTCGAACACTCGAACACCTATACAGATTCTCCTGCACAGTGGCAGATATGTAAATACGCCGTTTACTTACAATTTCTCACGCATTACTGTTCGAACACTCGAACACCAATACGGATTCTCCGGCAGTGTGGAAGATATGTACATACGGCCTTTAATTACCATGTCTCATGCATTAGGGATCGAACACTCGAACACTTATACGGATTCTCCTGCACAGTGACAGATATGTAAATACGGCGTTTACTTACCATTTCTCATGCATTACGGTTCGAACACTCGAACACCTATACGGATTCTCCTGCACTGTGGCAGATATGTAAATACGGCATTTACTTACAATTTCTCACGCATTGCGGTTCGAACACCCGAACACCGATACGGATTCTCCTGCACAGTGGCAGATATATAAATACGGCGTTTACTTACCATTTCTCATGCATTAGGGTTCAAATATTCGAACACCTATACGGATTCTCCAGTGCAGTGGCAGATATGTAAATACAGCGTTTACTTACCATTTCTCATGCATTAGGGTTCGAATATTCGAACACCTATACGGATTCTCCTGCACAGTGGAAGATATGAAAATACGGCGTTTACTTATAATTACTCACGCATTACGGTTCGAACACTCGAACACCTATACGGATTCTCCTGCACAGTGGCAGATATTTAAATACGGCATTTACTTACCATTTCTCAAGCATGACGGTTCGACCACTCGAACACCTATATGGATTCTCCTACATAGTGGTAGATATGTAAATATGGCGTTTACTTATAATTTCTAACGCATTACGGTTCGAACACTCGAACACCTATACGGATTCTCCCGCACAGTGGCGGATATGTAAATACGGCATTTACTTACCATTTCTCATGCATTAGGGTTCGAACACTCGAACACCTATACGGATTCTCCTGCACAGTGGAAGATATGCAAATACGGCGTTTACTTATAATTTCTCAGGCATTACGGTTGAACACTCGAACACCTATACGGATTCACCTGCACAGTGGCAGATATGTAAATACGGCGTTTACTTACCATTTCTCAGGCAATAGGGTTCGAACACTCGAACACCTAAACGGATTCTCCTGCACAGTAGCAGATATGTAAATACGCCGTTTACTTACCACTTCTCAGGCATTACGGTTCGAACACTCGAACACCTATACGGATTCTCCTGCACAGTGGTAGAGATGTAAATACAGCGTTTACTTACAATTTCTCACGCATTACGGTTCGAACACTCGAACACCTATACGGATTCTCCTGCACAGTGGCAGATATGTAAATACAGCGTTTAGTTACCATTTCTGACACATTACGGTTCGAACACTCGAACACCTATACGGATTCTTCTGCACAGTGGGAGATATGTAAATACGGCGTTTACTTACCATTTCTCAGGCATTACGGTTCAAACACTCGAACACCAATACGGATTCTCCTGCACAGTGGCAGATATGTAAATACGGCGTTTACTTACCAAGTCTCATGCATTTGGGTTCGAACACTCGAACACCTATACGGATTCTCCTGCACAGTGGCAGATATGTAAATACGGCGTTTACTTATAATTTCTCACGCATTACGGTTTCAACACTCGAACACCTATACGGATTCTCCTGCACAGTGGCAGAGATGTAAATACTACGTTTACTTACTATTTCTCATGCATTAGGGTTCGAGCACTCGAACACTTATACGGATTCTCCTGCACAGTAGCAGATATGTAAATACGACGTTTACTTACCATGGCTCATGCATAAGGGTTGGAACATTCGAACACCTATACGGATTCTCCTGCACAGTGGCAGACATGTAAATACGGCGTTTACTTACCATTTCTCATGCATTAGGGTTCGAACATTCGAACACCTATACGGATTCTCCTATACAGTGGCAGATATGTAAATACAGCGTTTACTTACCATTTGTCAGGCATCACGGTTCGAACACTCGAACACCTATACGGGTTCTCCTTCACAGTGGCAGATATGTAAATACGCGTTTACTTATAATTTCTCATGCAATACGGTTCGAACACTCAAACACCTATACGGATTCTCCTGTACAGTGGCAGATATGTAAATACGGCATTTACTTACCATTTCTCATGCATTAGGGTTCGCACACTCGAACACCTATAAGGATTCTTCTGCATAGTGGCAAATATGTAAATACGGCGTTTACTTACCATTTCTCATGCATTAGGCTTCGAACAGTGGAATACCTATACGGATTCTCCTGCACAGTGGAAGATATGTAAATACGGCGTTTACTTACTATTTCTCAGGCATTACGGTTCGAACACTCGAACACCTACACAGATTCTCCTGCCCAGTGGCAGATATGTAAATACGGCGTTTACTTACAATTTCTCACGCATTACGGTTCGAACACTCGAACACCAATACGGATTCTACGGCACTGTGGCAGATATGTAAATACGGCGTTTAATTACCATGTCTCATGCATTAGGGTTCGAACACTCGAACACTTATACGGATTCTCCTGCACAGTGGCAGATATGTAAATACGGCGTTTACTTACCATTTCTCATGCATTACGGTTCGAACACTCGAACACCTATACAGATTCTGCTGCACAGTGGCAAATATGTAAATACGGCGTTTACTTACCATTTCTCATAGATTAGGGTTCGAACACTCGAACACCTATACAGATTCCCCTGCACAGTGGCTGATATGTAAATACGGCGTTTACTTACCATTTCACAGGCATTACGGATCGAACACTCGAACACCTATACGGATTCTCCTGCACAGTGGCAGATACGTAAATACGGCGTTTACTTACCATTTCTCATGCATTACGGTTCGAACACTCGAACACCTAGACGGATTCTCCTGCATAGTCGCAGATATGTAAATACGGCGTTTACTTACCATTTCTGACGCATTACGGTTCGAACACTCGAAAACCTATGCGGATTCTTCTGCACAGTGGCAGATATGTAATTACAGCGTTTACTAACCATTTCTCATGCATTACGGTTCGAACACTCAAACACCTACACGGATTATCCTGCACAGTGGCAGATATGTAAATACGGCGTTTCTTTACAATTTCTCACGCATTACGTTTCGAACACTCGAACACCTATACGGATTCTCCCCGCACAGTGGCAAATATGTAAATACGGCGTTTACTTACCATTTCTCATGCATTATGGTTCGAACAATCGAACACCAATACGGATTCTCCTGCACAGTGGAAGATATGTAAGTACGGCGTTTAGTTACCGTTTCTCAAGCATTACAGTTCGAACACAACGAACACCTATACGGATTCTCCTGCACAGTGGCAGATATGTAAATACGGCGTTTACTTACAATTTCTCACGCATTACGGTTCGAACACTCGAGCAGCTATACGGATTCTCCAGCACAGTGGCAGATATGTAAATACGGCGTTTACTTACCATTTCTCGTGCATTATGGTTCGAGCACTCGAACACCTATACGGATTCTCCTGCACAGTGGCAGATATGTAAATACGGCGTTTACTTATAATTTCTCACGCATTACGGTTCGAACACTCGAACACCTATACGGATTCTCCTGCACCGTGGCAGATATGTAAATACGGCGTTTACTTATCATTTTTCATGCATTAGGGTTTGAACACTCGAACACCTATACGGATTCTCCTGCACAGTGGCAGATATGTAAATACGGCGTTTACTTACTATTTCTTAGGCATTACGGTTCGAACACTCGAACACCTACACAGATTCTCCTGCCCAGTGGCAGATATGTAAATACGGCGTTTACTTACAATTTCTCACGCATTACGGTTCGAACACTCGAACACCAATACGGATTCTACGGCACTGTGGCAGATATGTAAATACAGCGTTTAATTACCATGTCTCATGCATTAGGTTTCGAACACTCGAACACTTATACGGATTCTCCTGCACAGTGGCAGATATGTAAATACGGCGTTTACTTACCATTTCTCATGCATTACGGTTCGAACACTCGAACACCTATACAGATTCTGCTGCACAGTGGCAAATATGTAAATACGGCGTTTACTTACCATTTCTCATAGATTAGGGTTCGAACACTCGAACACCAATACGGATTCTCCTGCACAGTGGAAGATATGTAAGTAAGGCGTTTAATTACCGTTTCTCATGCATTACGGTTCGAACACTCGAACACCTATACGGATTCTCCTGCACAGTGGCAGATATGTAAATACGGCGTTTACTTAGAATTTCTCACGCATTACGGTTCGAACACACGAACACCTATACGGATTCTCTTGCACAGTGGCCAGATATGTAAATACGGCGTTTACTTATCATTTCTCATGCATTAGGGTTTGAACACTCGAACACCTATACGGATTCTCCTGCACAGTAGCAGATATGTAAATACGGCGTTTTACTTACAATTTCTCACGCATTACGGTTCGAACACTCGAACACCTATACGGATTCTCCTGCACAGTGGCAAATATGTAAATACGGCGTTTACTTACCATTTCTCGTGCATTACGGTTCGAACACTCGAACACCTATACGGATTCTCCTGCATAGTGGCAGAAATGTAAATACGGCGTTTTCTTATAATTTCTCACGCATTACGGTTCAACGCTCGAACACCTATACGAATTCTCCTGGACAGTGGCAGATATGTAAATACGGCGTTTACTTACTATTTCTCAGGCATTACGGTTCGAACACTCGAACACCTATACGGATTCTCCTGCACAGTGGCAGATATGTAAATACGGCGTTTACTTAGAATTTCTAACGCATTACGGTTCGAACACCTATACGGATTCTCTTGCACAGTGGCAGATATGTAAATACGGCGTTTACTTATCATTTCTCATGCATTAGGGTTTGAACACTCGAACACCTATACGGATTCTCCTGCACAGTGGCAAATATGTAAATACGGCGTTTACTTACCATTTCTCGTGCATTACGGGTTCGAACACTCGAACACCTATACAGATTCTCCTGCACAGTGGCAGATATGTAAATACGACGTTTACTTACAATTTCTCACGCATTACAGTTCGAACACTTGAACACCAATACGGATTCTCCGGCACTGTGGCAGTTATGTAAATACGGCGTTTAATTACCATGTCTCATGCATTAGGGATCGAACACTCGAACACCTATACGGATTCTCCTGCACAGTGGCAGATATGTAAATACGGCGTTTACTTACAATTTCTCACGCATTACGGTTCGAACACTCGAACACCTATACGGATTCTCCTGCACAGTGGCAGATATGTAAATACGGCGTTTACTTATCATTTCTCAGGCGTTAGGGTTTGAAAACTCGAACACCTTTACGGATTCTCCTGCACAGTGGCAGATATGTAGATACGGCGTTTACTTACAATTTCTCACGCATTACGGTTCGAACAGTCGAACACCTATACGGATTCTCCTGCACAGCGGCAAATATGTAAATACGGCGTTTACTTACCATTTCTCGTGCATTACGGTTCGAACACTCGAACACCTATACAGATTCTCCTGCACAGTGGCAGATGTGTAAATACGGCGTTTACTTACCATGTCTCCTGCATTAGGGTTCGAACACTCGAACACCTGTACGGATTCTCCTGCACAGTGGCAGATATGTAAATACGGCGTTTACTTACCATTTCTCACGCATTAGCGTTTGAACACTCGAACATATATACGGATTCGCCTGCACAGTGGCAGATATATAACTACGGCGTTTACTTACTATTTCTCAGGCATTACGGTTCGAACACTCGAACACCTATACAGATTCTCCTGCACAGTGACAGATATGTAAATACGGCGTTTACTTACAATTTCTCACGCATTACGGTTCCAACACTCGAACACCAAAACGGATTCTCCGGCACTGTGTCAGATATGTACGTACGGCGTTTAATTACCATGTCTCATGCATTAGGGATCGAACACTCGAACACTTATACGGATTCTCCTGTACAGTGACAGATATGTAAATACGGCGTTTACTTACCATTTCTCATGCATTACGGTTCGAACACTCGAACACCTATACGGATTCTCCTGCACAGTGGCAGATATGTAAATACGCCGTTTACTTACAATTTCTCACGCATTACGGTTCGAACACCCGAACACCAATACGGATTCTCCTGCACAGTGGCAGATATATAAATATGGCGTTTACTTACCATTTCTCATGCATTACGGTTCAAACATTCGAACACCTATACGGATTCTCCAGCACAGTGGCAGATATGTAAATACAGCGTTTACTTACCATTTCTCATGCATTAGGGTTCGAATATTCGAACGCCTATCCGGATTCTCCTGCACAGTGGAAGATATGTAAATACGGCGTTTACTTATAATTTCTCACGCATTACGGTTCGAACACTCGAACACCTATACGGATTCTCCTGCACAGTGGCAGATATTTAAAAACGGCATTTACTTACCATTTCTCAGGCATTACGGTTCGACCACTCGAACACCTATACGGATTCTCCTACATGGTGGTAGATATGTAAATACGGCGTTTACATATAATTTCTCACGCATTACGGTTCGAACACTCGAACACCTATACGGATTCTGCCGCACAGTGGCGGATATGTAAATACGGCATTTACTTACCATTTCTCATGCATTAGGGTTCGAACACTCGAACACCTATACGGATTCTCCTGCACAGTGGCAGATATGTAAATTCCGCGTTTGCTTACCATTTCTCAGGCATTACGGTTCGAACACTCGAACAACTATACAGATTCTCCTGCATAGTGGCAGATATGTAAATACGGCGTTTACTTACCATTTCTGACGCATTACGGTTCGAACACTCGAACACCTATACAGATTCTTCTGCACAGTGGCAAATATGTAAATACGGCGTTTACTTACCACTTCTCATGCATTACGGTTCGAACATTCGAACACCTATACGGATTCTCCTGCACAGTGGCAGATATGTAAATACGGCGTTTAGTTACCATTTCTGACGCATGACGGGTCGAACACTCAAACACCTATACGGATTCTTCTGCACAGTGGCAGATATGTAAATACGGCATTTACTTACTATTTCTCATGCGTTACGGTTCGAACACTCGAACACCTATACGGATTCTCCTGCACAGTGGCAGATATGTAAATACGACGTTTCCTTACAATTTCTCACGCGTTACGGTTCGAAAACTGGAACACCTATACGGATTCTCCTGCACAGTGGCAGATATGTAAATACGACGTTTACTTACCATGTCTCATGCATTCGGGTTCGAACACTCGAACACCTTTACGGATTCTCCTGCACAGTCGCAGATATGTAAATACGGCGTTTATTTACCATTTCTCATGCATTATGGTTCCAACACTCGAACACCTATATGGATTCTCCTACACAGTGGCAGATATGTAAATATGGCGTTTACTTACCATTTCTGACGCATTACGGATCAAACACTCGAACACCTATACGGATTCTGCTGCACAGTGGCAGATATGTAAATACGGCGTTTACTTACCATTTCTCATGCATTACGGTTCGAACACTCGAACACCTATACGGATTCTCCCCCACAGTGGCAGATATGTAAATGCAGCGTTTACTTACCATGTGTCATGCATTAGGGTTCGAACCCTCGAACACCTTTACGGATTCCCCTGCACAGTGGCAGATATGTAAATACGGCGTTTACTTACCATTTTTGACGCATTACGGTTTGAACACTCGAACACCTATACGGATTCTTCTGCACAGTGGCAGATATGTAAATACGGCGTTTACTTACCATTTCTCATGCATTACGGTTCGAACACTCGAACACCTATACGGATTCTCCTGCACAGTGGCAGATATATAAATACGGCGTTTACTTAGCATTTCTGACGCATTACGGTACGAACACTCGAACACCTAGACGGATTTTCCTGCACAGTGGCAGATATGTAAATACGGCGTTTACTTACCATTTCTCATGCATTTGGGTTCGAACACTCGAACACCAATACGGATTCTACTGCACAGTGGAAGATATGTAAGTACGGCGTTTAATTACCGTTTCTCATGCATTACGGTTCGAACACTCGAACACCTATACCGATTCTCCTGCACAGTGGCAGATATGTAAATACGGCGTTTACTTACCATTTCTCATGCATTAGGGTTCGAACACTCGAACACCTATATGGATTCTCCTGCACAGTGGCAGATATGTAAATACGGCGTTTACTTACTATTTCTCAGGCATTCGGGTTCGAACACTCGAACACCAATACAGATTCTCCTGTACAGTGGCAGATATGTAAATACGGCGTTTACTTACAATTTCTCATGCATTACGGTTCGAACACTCGAACACCTATACCGATTCTCCTGCACAGTGGCAAATATGAAAATACGGCGTTTACTTACCATTTCTCATGCATTACGGTTCGAACATTCAAACACCTATACGGATTCTTCTGCACAGTGGCAGATATGTAAATACGGCATTTACTTGTCATTTCTCACGCGTTACGGTTCAAACACTCGAACGCCTATACGGATTCTCCTGCACAGTGGCAGATATGTAAATACGGCGTTTCCTTACAATTTCTCACGCATTACGTTTCGAACACTCGAAGACCTTTACAGATTCTCCTGCATAGTGGCAAATATGAAAATACGGCGTTTACTTACCATTTCTCATGCATTAGGGTTCGAACACTGGAACACCTATACGGATTCTCCTGCACAGTGGAAGATATGTAAATACAGCGTTTAATTACCGTTTCTCATGCATTACGGTTCGAACACTCGAACACCTATACAGATTCTCCTGTACAGTGGCAGAAATGTAAATATAGCGTTTACTTACAATTTCTCACGCGTTACGGTTCGAAAACTCGAACACCTATACGGATTCTCCTGTACAGTCGCAGATATGTAAATACGACGTTTACTTACCATGTCTCATGCATTAGGGTTCGACCACTCGAACACCTTTACGGATTCTCCTGCACAGTGGCAGATATGTAAATACGGCGTTTACTTACCATTTCTCATGCATTATGGTTCCAACACTCGAACACCCATATGGATTCTCCTACACAGTGGCAGATATGTAAATATGGCGTATACTTACCATTTCTGACGCATTACGGTTCAAACACTTGAACACCTATTCGTATTCTGCTGCACAGTGGCAGATATGTAAATACGGCGTTTACTTACCATTTCTCATGCATTACGGTTCGAACACTCGAACACCTATACGGATTCTCCTCCACAGTGGCAGATATGTAAATACAGCGTTTACTTACCATGTGTCATGCATTAGGGTTCGAACACTCGAACACCTTTACGGATTACCCTGCACAGTGGCAGATATGTAAATACGGCGTTTACTTACCATTTCTGACGCATTACGGTTTGAACACTCGAACACCAATACGGATTCTTCTGCACAGTGGCAGATATGCAAATACGGCGTTTACTTACCATTTCTCATGCATTACGGTTCGAACACTCGAACACCTATACGGATTCTCCTGCACAGTGGCAGATATATAAATACGGCGTTTACTTAGCATTTCTGATGCATTACGGTACGAACACTCGAACACCTAGACGGGTTTTCCTGCACAGTGGCAGATATGTAAATACGGCGTTTACTTTCCATTTCTCAGGCATTACGGTTCGAACACTTGAACACCTATACGGATTCTCCTGCACAGTGGCAGATATGTAAATACGGCGTTTACTTACCATTTCTCATGCATTTGGGTTCGAACACTCGAACACCAATACGGATTCTCCTGCACAGTGGAAGATATGTAAGTACGGCGTTTAATTACCGTTTCTCTTGCATTACGGTTCGAACACTCGAACACCTATACCGATTCTCCTGCACAGTGGCAGATATGTAAATACGGCGTTTACTTACCATTTCTAATGCATTAGGGTTCGAACACTTGAACACCTATATGGATTCTCCTGCACAGTGGCAGATATGTAAATACGGCATTTACTTACTATTTCTCAGGCATTCGGGTTCGAACACTCGAACACCAATACAGATTCTCCTGTACAGTGGCAGATATGTAAATACGGCGTTTACTTACAATTTCTCACGCATTACGGTTCGAACACTCGAACACCTATACAGATTCTTCTGCACAGTGGCAAATATGTAAATACGGTGTTTACTTACCATTTCTCATGCATTACGGTTCGAACATTCGAACACCTATACGGATTCTCCTGCACAGTGGCAGATATGTAAATACGGCGTTTAGTTACCAGTTCTGACGCATGACGGTTCGAACACTCAAACACCTATACGGATTCTTCTGCACAGTGGCAGATATGTAAATACGGCATTTACTTGCCATTTCTCACGCGTTACGGTTCAAACACTCGAACGCCTATACGGATTCTCCTGCACAGTGGCAGATATGTAAATACGGCGTTTCCTTACAATTTCTCACGCATTACGTTTCGAACACTCGAACACCTTTACAGATTCTCCTGCATACTGGCAAATATGAAAATACGGCGTTTACTTACCATTTCTCATGCATTAGGGTTCGAACACTGGAACACCAATACGGATTCTCCTGCACAGTGGAAGATATGTAAATACAGCGTTTAATTACCGTTTCTCATGCATTACGGTTCGAACACTCGAACACCTATACAGATTCTCCTGTACAGTGGCAGATATGTAAATATAGCGTTTACTTACAATTTCTCACGCGTTACGGTTCGAAAACTCAAACACCTATACGGATTCTCCAGCAGAGTGGCAGATATGTAAATACGACGTTTACTTACCATGTCTCATGCATTAGGGTTCGAACACTCGAACACCTTTACGGATTCTCCTGCACAGTGGCAGATATGTAAATACGGCGTTTACTTACCATTTCTCATGTATTATGGTTCCAACACTCGAACACCCATATGGATTCTCCTACACAGTGGCAGATATGTAAATATGGCGTTTACTTACCATTTCTGACGCATTACGGTTCAAACACTCGAACACCTATACGGATTCTGCTGCAAAGTGGCAGATATGTAAATACGGCGTTTACTTACCATTTCTCATGCATTACGGTTCGAACACTCGAACACCTATACGGATTCTCCTCCACAGTGGCAGATATGTAAATACAGCGTTTACTTACCATGTGTCATGCATTAGGGTTCGAACACTCGAACACCTTTACGGATTCCCCTGCACAGTGGCAGATATGTAAATACGGCGTTTACTTACCATTTCTGACGCATTACGGTTTGAACACTCGAACACCAATACGGATTCTTCTGCACAGTGGCAGATATGTAAATACGGCGTTTACTTACCATTTCTCATGCATTACGGTTCGAACACTCGAACACCTATACGGATTCTCCTGCATAGTGGCAGATATATAAATACGGCGTTTACTTAGCATTTCTGACGCATTACGGTTCGAACACTCGAACACCTAGACGGATTTTCCTGCACAGTGGCAGATATGTAAATACGGCATTTACTTACCATTTCTCAGGCATTACGGTTCGAACACTTGAACACCTATACGGATTCTCTTGCACAGTGGAAGATATGTAAATACGGCGTTTACTTACCATTTCTCATGCGTTTGGGTTCGAACACTCGAACACCAATACGGATTCTCCTGCACAGTGGAAGATATGTAAGTACGGCGTTTAATTACCGTTTCTCATGCATTACGGTTCGAACACTCGAACACCTATACCGATTCTCCTGCACAGTGGCAGATATGTAAATATGGCGTCTACTTACCATTTCTCATGCATTAGGGTTCGAACACTCAAACACCTATATGGATTCTCCTGCACAGTGGCAGATATGTAAATACGGCGTTTACTTACTATTTCTCAGGCATTACGGTTCGAACACTCGAACACCAATACAGATTTTCCTGCACAGTGGCAGATATGTAAATACGGCGTTTCCTTACAATTTCTCACGCATTACGTTTCGAACACTCGAACACCTTTACAGATTCTCCTGCATAGTGGCAAATATGAAAATACGGCGTTTACTTACCATTTCTCATGCATTAGGGTTCGAACACTGGAACACCTATACGGATTCTCCTGCACAGTGGAAGATATGTAAATACAGCGTTTAATTACCGTTTCTCATGCATTACGGTTCGAACACTTGAACACCTATACAGATTCTCCTGTACAGTGGCAGATATGTAAATATAGCGTTTACTTACAATTTCTCACACGTTACAGTTCGAAAACTCGAACACCTATACGGATTCTCCTGCACAGTGGCAGATATGTAAATACGACGTTTACTTACCATGTCTCATGCATTAGGGTTCGAACACTCGAACACCTTTACGGATTCTCCTGCACAGTGGCAGATATGTAAATACGGCGTTTACTTACCATTTCTCATGCATTATGGTTCCAACACTCGAACACCTATATGGATTCTCCTACACAGTGGCAGATATGTAAATATGGCGTTTACTTACCATTTCTGACGCATTACGGTTCAAACACTCGAACACCTATACGGATTCTGCTGCACAGTGGCAGATATGTAAATACGGCGTTTACTTACCATTTCTCCTGCATTACGGTTCGAACACTCGAACACCTTTACGGATTCTCCTGCATAGTGGCAGATATGTAAATACGGCGTTTACTTACCATTTCTCATGCATTATGGTTCCAACACTCGAACACCCATATGGATTCTCCTACACAGTGGCAGATATGTAAATATGGCGTTTACCTACCATTTCTGACGCATTACGGCTCAAACACTCGAACACCTATACGGATTCTGCTGCATAGTGGCAGATATGTAAATACGGCGTTTACTTACCATTCCTCATGCATTACGGTTCAAACACTCGAACACCTATACAGATTCTCCTGCACAGTGGCAGATATGTAAATACGGCGATTCCTTACAATTTCTCTCGCATTACGTTTCGAACACTCGAACACCTTTACAGATTCTCCTGCATAGTGGCAAATATGAAAATACGACGTTTACTTGCCATGTCTCGTGCATTAGGGTTCGAACACTCGAACACCTTTACGGATTCTCCTGCACAGTGGCAGATATGTAAATACGGCGTTTACTTACCATTTCTCATGCATTATGGTTCCAACACTCGAACACCTATATGGATTCTCCTACACAGTGGCAGATATGTAAATATGGCGTTTACTTACCATTTCTGACGCATTACGGTTCAAACACTCGAACACCTATACGGATTCTGCTGCACAGTGGCAGATATGTAAATACGGCGTTTACTTACCATTTCTCATGCATTACGGTTCGAACACTCGAACACCTTTACGGATTCTCCTGCACAGTGGCAGATTTGTAAATACGGCGTTTACTTACCATTTCTCATGCATTATGCTTCCAACACTCGAACACCCATATGGATTCTCCTACACAGTGGCAGATATGTAAATATGGCGTTTACTTACCATTTCTGACGCATTACGGTTCAAACACTCGAACACCTATACGGATTCTGCTGCATAGTGGCAGATATGTAAATACGGCGTTTACTTACCATTTCTCATGCATTACGGTTCAAACACTCGAACACCTATACGGATTCTCCTCCACAGTGGCAGATATGTAAATACAGCGTTTACTTACCGTGTGTCATGCATTAGGGTTCGAACACTCGAACACCTTTACGGATTCCCCTGCACAGTGGCAGATATGTAAATACGGCGTTTACTTACCATTTCTGACGCATTACGGTTTGAACACTCGAACACCAATACGGATTCTTCTGCACAGTGGCAGATATGTAAATACGGCGTTGACTTACCATTTCTCATGCATTACGGTTCGAACACTCGAACACCTATACGGATTCTCCTGCACAGTGGCAGATATATAAATACGGCGTTTACTTAGCATTTCTGACGCATTACGGTTCGAACACTCGAACACCTAGACGGATTTTCCTGCACAGTGGCAGATATGTAAATACGGCATTTACTTACCATTACTCAGGCATTACGGTTCGAACACTTGAACACCTATACGGATTCTCCTGCACAGTGGCAGATATGTAAATACGGCGTTTACTTACCATTTCTCATGCATTTGGGTTCGAACACTCGAACACCAATACGGATTCTCCTGCTCAGTGGAAGATATGTAAGTACGGCGTTTAATTACCGTTTCTCATGCATTACGATTCGAACACTCGAACACCTATACCGATTCTCCTGCACAGTGGCAGATATGTAAATACGGCGTTTACTTACCATTTCTCATGCATTAGGGTTCGAACACTCGAACACCTATATGGATTTTCCTGCACAGTGGCAGATATGTAAATACGGCGTTTACTTACTATTTCTCAGGCATTCGGGTTCGAACACTCGAACACCAATACAGATTCTCCTGCACAGTGGCAGATATGTAAATACGGCGTTTCCTTACAATTTCTCACGCATTACGTTTCGAACACTCGAACAACTTTACAGATTCTCCTGCATAGTGGCAAATATGAAAATACGGCGTTTACTTACCATTTCTCATGCATTAGGGTTCGAACACTGGAACACCTATACGGATTCTCCTGCACAGTGGAAGATATGTAAATACAGCGTTTAATTACCGTTTCTCATGCATTACGGTTCGAACACTTGAACACCTATACAGATTCTCCTGTACAGTGGCAGATACGTAAATATAGCGTTTACTTACAATTTCTCACGCGTTACGGTTCGAAAACTCGAACACCTATACGGATTCTCCTGCACAGTGGCAGATATGTAAATACGACGTTTACTTACCATGTCTCATGCATTAGGGTTCGAACACTCGAACACCTTTACGGATTCTCCTGCACAGTGGCAGATATGTAAATACGGCGTTTACTTACCATTTCTCATGCATTATGGTTCCAACACTCGAACACCTATATGGATTCTCCTACACAGTGGCAGATATGTAAATATGGCGTTTACTTACCATTTCTGACGCATTACGGTTCAAACACTCGAACACCTATACGGATTCTGCTGCACAGTGGCAGATATGTAAATACGGCGTTTACTTACCATTTCTCATGCATTACGGTTCGAACACTCGAACACCTTTACGGATTCTCCTGCATAGTGGCAGATATGTAAATACGGCGTTTACTTACCATTTCTCATGCATTATGGTTCCAACACTCGAACACCCATATGGATTCTCCTACACAGTGGCAGATATGTAAATATGGCGTTTACCTACCATTTCTGACGCATTACGGCTCAAACACTCGAACACCTATACGGATTCTGCTGCACAGTGGCAGATATGTAAATACGGCGTTTACTTACCATTTCTCATGCATTACGGTTCAAACACTCGAACACCTATACGGATTCTCCTCCACAGTGGCAGATATGTAAATACAGCGTTTACTTACCGTGTGTCATGCATTAGGGTTCGAACACTCGAACACCTTTACGGATTCCCCTGCACAGTGGCAGATATGTAAATACGGCGTTTACTTACCATTTCTGACGCATTACGGTTTGAACACTCGAACACCAATACGGATTCTTCTGCACAGTGGCAGATATGTAAATACGGCGTTTACTTACCATTTCTCATGCATTACGGTTCGAACACTTGAACACCTATACGGATTCTCTTGCACAGTGGCAGATATGTAAATACGGCGTTTACTTACCATTTCTCATGCATTTGGGTTCGAACACACGAACACCAATACGGATTCTCCTGCCCAGTGGAAGATATGTAAGTACGGCGTTTAATTACCGTTTCTCATGCATTACGGTTCGAACACTCGAACACCTATACCGATTCTCCTGCACAGTGGCAGATATGTAAATACGGCGTTTACTTACCATTTCTCACGCATTAGGGTTCGAACACTCGAACACCTATACGGATTCTCCTGCACAGTGGCAGATATGTAAATACGGCGTTTACTTACTATTTCTCAGGCATTCGGGTTCGAACACTCGAACACCAATACAGATTCTCCTGTACAGTGGCAGATATGTAAATACGGCGTTTACTTACAATTTCTCACGCATTACGGTTCGAACACTCGAACACCTATACAGATTCTTGTCCACAGTGGCAAATATGTAAATACGGCGTTTACTTACCATTTCTCATGCATTACGGTTCGAACATTCGAACACCTATACGGATTCTCCTGCACAGTGGCAGATATGTAAATACGGCGTTTAGTTACCAGTTCTGACGCATGACGGTTCGAACACTCAAACACCTATACGGATTCTTCTGCACTGTGGCAGATATGTAAATACGGCATTTACTTACCATTTCTCACGCGTTACGGTTCAAACACTCGAACACCTATACAGATTCTCCTGCACAGTGGCAGATATGTAAATACGGCGTTTCCTTACAATTTCTCACGCATTACGTTTCGAACACTCGAACACCTTTACAGATTCTCCTGCATAGTGGCAAATATGAAAATACGGCGTTTACTTACCATTTCTCATGCATTAGGGTTCGAACACTGGAACACCTATACGGATTCTCCTGCACAGTGGAAGATATGTAAATACAGCGTTTAATTACCGTTTCTCATGCATTACGGTTCTAACACTCGAACACCTATACAGATTCTCCTGTACAGTGGCAGATATGTAAATATAGCGTTTACTTACAATTTCTCACGCGTTACGGTTCGAAAACTCGAACACCTATACGGATTCTCCTGCACAGTGGCAGATATGTAAGTACGACGTTTACTTACCATGTCTCATGCATTAGGGTTCGAACACTCGAACACCTTTACGGATTCTCCTGCACAGTGGCAGATATGTAAATACGGCGTTTACTTACCATTTCTCATGCATTATGGTTCCAACACTCGAACACCTATATGGATTCTCCTACACAGTGGCAGATATGTAAATATGGCGTTTACTTACCATTTCTGACGCATTACGGTTCAAACACTCGAACACCTATACGGATTCTGCTGCACAGTGGCAGATATGTAAATACGGCGTTTACTTACCATTTATCATGCATTACGGTTCCAACACTCGAACACCTATACGGATTCTCCTCCACAGTGGCAGATATGTAAATACAGCGTTTACTTACCATGTGTCATGCATTAGGGTTCGAACACTCGAACACCTTTACGGATTCCCCTGCACAGTGGCAGATATGTAAATACGGCGTTTACTTACCATTTCTCATGCATTACGGTTCGAACACTCGAACGCCTATACGGATTCTCCTGCACAGTGGCAGATATATAAATACGGCGTTTACTTAGCATTTCTGACGCATTACGGTTCGAACACTCGAACACCTAGACGGATTTTCCTGCACAGTGGCAGATATGTAAATACGGCATTTACTTACCATTTCTCAGGCATTACGGTTCGAACACTTGAACAACTATACGGATTCTCTTGCACAGTGGCAGATATGTAAATACGGCGTTTACTTACCATTTCTCATGCATTTGGGTTCGAACACTCGAACACCAATACGGATTCTCCTGCACAGTGGAAGATATGTAAGTACGGCGTTTAATTACCGTTTCTCATGCATTACGGTTCGAACACTCGAACACCTATACCGATTCTCCTGCACAGTGGCAGATATGTAAATACGTCGTTTACTTACCATTTCTCATGCATTAGGGTTCGAACACTTGAACACCTATATGGATTCTCCTGCATAGTGGCAGATATGTAAATACGGCGTTTACTTACTATTTCTCAGGCATTCGGGTTCGAACACTCGAACACCAATACAGATTCTCCTGTACAATGGCAGATATGTAAATACGGCGTTTACTTACAATTTCTCACGCATTACGGTTCGAACACTCGAACACCTATACAGATTCTTCTGCACGGTGGCAAATATGTAAATACGGTGTTTACTTACCATTTCTCATGCATTACGGTTCGAACATTCGAACACCTATACGGATTCTCCTGCACAGTGGCAGATATGTAAATACGGCGTTTAGTTACCAGTTCTAACGCATGACGGTTCGAACACTCAAACACCTATACGGATTCTTCTGCACAGTGGCAGATATGTAAATACGGCATTTACTAACTATTTCTCACGCGTTACGGTTCAAACACTCGAACACCTATACAGATTCTCCTGCACAGTGGCAGATATGCAAATACGGCGTTTCCTTACAATTTCTCACGCATTACGTTTCGAACACTCGAACACCTTTACAGATTCTGCTGCATAGTGGCAAATATGAAAATACGGCGTTTACTTACCATTTCTCATGCATTAGGGTTCGAACACTGGAACACCTATACGGATTCTCCTGCACAGTGGAAGATATGTAAATACAGCGTTTAATTACCGTTTCTCATGCATTACGGTTCGAACACTCGAACACCTATACAGATTCTCCTGTACAGTGGCTGATATGTAAATATATCGTTTACTTACAATTTCTCACGCGTTACGGTTCGAAAACTCGAACACCAATACGGATTCTCCTGCACAGTGGCAGATATGTAAATACGACGTTTACTTACCATGTCTCATGCATTAGGGTTCGAACACTCGAACACCTTTACGGATTCCCCTGCACAATGGCAGATATGTAAATACGGCGTTTACTTACCATTTCTGACGCATTACGGTTTGAACACTCGAACACCGATACGGATTATTCTGCACAGTGGCATATATGTAAATACGGCGTTTACTTACCATTTCTCATGCATTACGGTTCGAACACTCGAACACCTATACGGATTCTCCTGCACAGTGGCAGATATATAAATACGGCGTTTACTTAGCATTTCTGACGCATTACGGTTCGAACACTCGAACACCTAGACGGATTTTCCTGCACAGTGGCAGATATGTAAATACGGCATTTACTTACCATTTCTCAGGCATTACGGTTCGAACACTTGAACACCTCTACGGATTCTCTTGCACAGTGGCAGATATGTAAATACGGCGTTTACTTACCATTTCTCATGCATTTGGGTTCGAACACTCGAACACCAATACGGATTCTCCGGCACAGTGGAAGATATGTAAGTACGGCGTTTAATTACCGTTTCTCATGCATTACGGTTCTAACACTCGAACACCTATACCGATTCCCCTGCACAGTGGCAGATATGTAAATACGGCGTTTACTTACCATTTCTCATGCATTAGGGTTCGAACACTCGAACACCTATATGGATTCTCCTGCACAGTGGCAGATATGAAAATACGGCGTTTACTTACTATTTCTCAGGCATTCGGGTTCGAACACTCGAACACCAATACAGATTCTCCTGTATAGTGGCAGATATGTAAATACGGCATTTACTTACAATTTCTCACGCATTACGGTTCGAACACTCGAACACCTATACAGATTCTTCTGCACAGTGGCAAATATGTAAATACGGCGTTTCCTTACCATTTCTCATGCATTACGGTTCGAACATTCGAACACCTATACGGATTCTCCTGCACAGTGGCAGATATGTAAATACGGCGTTTAGTTACCATTTCTGACGCATGACGGTTCGAACAATCAAACACCTATACGGATTCTTCTACACAGTGGCAGATATGTAAATACGGCATTTACTTACCATTTCTCACGCGTTACGGTTCAAACACTCGAACACCTATACGGATTCTCCTGCACAGTGGCAGATATGTAAATACGGCGTTTCCTTACAATTTCTCACGCATTACGTTTCGAACACTCGAACACCTTTACAGATTCTCCTGCATAGTGGCAAATATGAAAATACGGCGTTTACTTACCATTTCTCATGCATTAGGGTTCGAACACTGGAACACCTATACGGATTCTCCTGCACAGTGGAAGATATGTAAATACAGCGTTTAATTACCGTTTCTCATGCATTACGGTTTGAATACTCGAACACCTATACAGATTCTCCTGTACAGTGGCAGATATGTAAATACGGCGTTTACTTACAATTTCTCACGCGTTACGGTTCGAAAACTCGAACACCTATACGGATTCTCCTGCACAGTGGCAGATATGTAAATACGGCGTTACTTACCATTTCTGACGCATTACGGTCCGAACACTCAAACACCTATACGGATTCTTCTGCACAGTGGCAGATATGTAAATACGGCGTTTACTTACCATTTCTCATGCATTATGGTTCCAACACTCGAACACCCATATGGATTCTCCTACACAGTGGCAGATATGTAAATATGGCGTTTACTTACCATTTCTGACGCATTACGGTTCAAACACTCGAACACCTATACGGATTCTGCTGCACAGTGGCAGATATGTAAATACGGCGTTTACTTACCATTTCTCATGCATTACGGTTCAAACACTCGAACACCTATACGGATTCTCCTCCACAGTGGCAGATATGTAAATACAGCGTTTACTTACCATGTGTCATGCATTAGGGTTCGAACACTCGAACACCTTTACGGATTCCCCTGCACAGTGGCAGATATGTAAATACGGCGTTTACTTACCATTTCTGACGCATTACGGTTTGAACACTCGAACACCAATACGGATTCTTCTGCACAGTGGCAGATATGTAAATACGGCGTTTGCTTACCATTTCTCATGCATTACGGTTCGAACAC
The DNA here is from genome assembly GCA_036172215.1 of Camellia granthamiana. Classification (NCBI taxonomy): domain Eukaryota; kingdom Viridiplantae; phylum Streptophyta; class Magnoliopsida; order Ericales; family Theaceae; genus Camellia; species Camellia granthamiana. The sequence continues at coordinate 624,318 of CM069917.1, read as the reverse complement.
TCGAACACCTATACGGATTCTCCTGCACAGTGGCAGATATATAAATACGGCGTTTACTTAGCATTTCTGACGCATTACGGTTCGAACACTCGAACACCTAGACGGATTTTCCTGCACAGTGGCAGATATGTAAATACGGCATTTACTTACCATTTCTCAGGCATTACGGTTCGAACACTTGAACACCTATACGGATTCTCTTGCACAGTGGCAGATATGTAAATACGGCGTTTACTTACCATTTCTCATGCATTTGGGTTCGAACACTCGAACACCAATACGGATTCTCCTGCACAGTGGAAGATATGTAAGTACGGCGTTTAATTACCGTTTCTCATGCATTACGGTTCGAACACTCGAACACCTATACCGATTCTCCTGCACAGTGGCAGATATGTAAATACGGCGTTTACTTACCATTTCTCAAGCATTAGGGTTCGAACACTCGAACACCTATATGGATTCTCCTGCACAGTGGCAGATATGTAAATACGGCGTTTACTTACTATTTCTCAGGCATTCGGGTTCGAACACTCGAACACCAATACAGATTCTCCTGTACAGTGGCAGATATGTAAATACGGCATTTACTTAAAATTTCTCACGCATTACGGTTCGAACACTCGAACACCTATACAGATTCTTCTGCACAGTGGCAAATATGTAAATACGGCGTTTAGTCACCATTTCTCATGCATTACGGTTCGAACATTCGAACACCTATACGGATTCTCCTGCACAGTGGCAGATATGTAAATACGGCGTTTAGTTACCATTTCTGACGCATGACGGTTCGAACACTCAAACACCTATACGGATTCTTCTGCACAGTGGCAGATATGTAAATACGGCATTTACTTACCATTTCTCACGCGTTACGGTTCAAACACTCGAACACCTATACGGATTCTCCTGCACAGTGGCAGATATGTAAATACGGCGTTTCCTTACAATTTCTCACGCATTACGTTTCGAACACTCGAACACCTTTACAGATTCTCCTGCATAGTGGCAAATATGAAAATACGGCGTTTACTTACCATTTCTCATATATTAGGGTTTGAACACTGGAACACCTATACGGATTCTCCTGCACAGTGGAAGATATGTAAATACAGCGTTTAATTACCGTTTCTCATGCATTACGGTTCGAACACTCGAACACCTATACAGATTCTCCTGTACAGTGGCAGATATGTAAATACGGCGTTTACTTACAATTTCTCACGCGCTACGGTTCGAAAACTCGAACACCTATACGGATTCTCCTGCACAGTGGCAGATATGTAAATACGACGTTTACTTACCATGTCTCATGCATTAGGGTTCGAACACTCGAACACCTTTACGGATTCTCCTGCACAGTGGCAGATATGTAAATACGGCGTTTACTTACCATTTCTCATGCATTATGGTTCCAACACTCGAACACCTATATGGATTCTCCTACACAGTGGCAGATATGTAAATATGGCGTTTACTTACCATTTCTGACGCATTACGGTTCAAACACTCGAACACCTATACGGATTCTGCTGCACAGTGGCAGATATGTAAATACGGCGTTTACTTACCATTTCTCATGCATTACGGTTCGAACATTCGAACACCAATACGGATTCTCCTCCACAGTGGCAGATATGTAAATACAGCGTTTAGTTACCATGTGTCATGCATTAGGGTTCAAACACTCGAACACCTTTACGGATTCCCCTGCACAGTGGCAGATATGTAAATACGGCGTTTACTTACCATTTCTGACGCATTACGGTTTGAACACTCAAACACCTATACGGATTCTTCTGCACAGTGGCAGATATGTAAATACGGCGTTTACTTACCATTTCTCATGCATTACGGTTCGAACACTCGAACAGCTATACGGATTCTCCTGCACAGTGGCAGATATATAAATACGGCGTTTACCTAGCATTTCTGACGCATTACGGTTCGAACACTCGAACACCTAGACGGATTTTCCTACACTGTGGCAGATATGTAAATACGGCGTTTACTTACCACTTCTCAGGCATTACGGTTCGAACACTCGAACACCTATACGGATTCTCCTGCACAGTGGCAGATATGTAAATACGGCGTTTACTTACCATTTCTCATGCATTTGGGTTCGAACACTCGAACACCAATACGGATTCTCTTGCACAGTGGCAGATATGTAAATACGGCGTTTACTTACCATTTCTCATGCATTACGGTTCGAACATTCGAACACCGGTACGGATTGTCCTGCACAGTGGCAGATATGTAAATACGGCGTTTAGTTACCATTTCTGACGCATGACGGTTCGAACACTCAAACACCTATACGGATTCTTCTGCACAGTGGCAGATATGTAAATACGGCATTTACTTACTATTTCTCATGCGTTACGGTTCGAACACTCGAACACCTATACGGATTCTCCTGCACAGTGGCAGATATGTAAATACGACGTTTCCTTACAATTTCTCACGCATTACGTTTCGAACACTCGAACACCTATACAGATTCTCCTGCATAGTGGCAAATATGTAAATACGACGTTTACTTACCATTTCTCATGCATTAGGGTTCGAACACTGGAACACCTATACGGATTCTCCTGCAAAATGGAAGATATGTAAATACGGCGTTTAATTACCGTTTCTCATGCATTACGGTTCGAACACTCGAACACCTATACCGATTCTCCTGCACAGTGGCAGATATGTAAATACGGCGTTTACTTACCATTTCTCAAGCATTAGGGTTCGAACACTCGAACACCTATATGGATTCTCCTGCACAGTGGCAGATATGTAAATACGGCGTTTACTTACTATTTCTCAGGCATTCGGGTTCGAACACTCGAACACCAATACAGATTCTCCTGTACAGTGGCAGATATGTAAATACGGCATTTACTTAAAATTTCTCACGCATTACGGTTCGAACACTCGAACACCTATACAGATTCTTCTGCACAGTGGCAAATATGTAAATACGGCGTTTAGTCACCATTTCTCATGCATTACGGTTCGAACATTCGAACACCTATACGGATTCTCCTGCACAGTGGCAGATATGTAAATACGGCGTTTAGTTACCATTTCTGACGCATGACGGTTCGAACACTCAAACACCTATACGGATTCTTCTGCACAGTGGCAGATATGTAAATACGGCATTTACTTACCATTTCTCACGCGTTACGGTTCAAACACTCGAACACCTATACGGATTCTCCTGCACAGTGGCAGATATGTAAATACGGCGTTTCCTTACAATTTCTCACGCATTACGTTTCGAACACTCGAACACCTTTACAGATTCTCCTGCATAGTGGCAAATATGAAAATACGGCGTTTACTTACCATTTCTCATATATTAGGGTTTGAACACTGGAACACCTATACGGATTCTCCTGCACAGTGGAAGATATGTAAATACAGCGTTTAATTACCGTTTCTCATGCATTACGGTTCGAACACTCGAACACCTATACAGATTCTCCTGTACAGTGGCAGATATGTAAATACGGCGTTTACTTACAATTTCTCACGCGCTACGGTTCGAAAACTCGAACACCTATACGGATTCTCCTGCACAGTGGCAGATATGTAAATACGACGTTTACTTACCATGTCTCATGCATTAGGGTTCGAACACTCGAACACCTTTACGGATTCTCCTGCACAGTGGCAGATATGTAAATACGGCGTTTACTTACCATTTCTCATGCATTATGGTTCCAACACTCGAACACCTATATGGATTCTCCTACACAGTGGCAGATATGTAAATATGGCGTTTACTTACCATTTCTGACGCATTACGGTTCAAACACTCGAACACCTATACGGATTCTGCTGCACAGTGGCAGATATGTAAATACGGCGTTTACTTACCATTTCTCATGCATTACGGTTCGAACATTCGAACACCAATACGGATTCTCCTCCACAGTGGCAGATATGTAAATACAGCGTTTAGTTACCATGTGTCATGCATTAGGGTTCAAACACTCGAACACCTTTACGGATTCCCCTGCACAGTGGCAGATATGTAAATACGGCGTTTACTTACCATTTCTGACGCATTACGGTTTGAACACTCAAACACCTATACGGATTCTTCTGCACAGTGGCAGATATGTAAATACGGCGTTTACTTACCATTTCTCATGCATTACGGTTCGAACACTCGAACAGCTATACGGATTCTCCTGCACAGTGGCAGATATATAAATACGGCGTTTACCTAGCATTTCTGACGCATTACGGTTCGAACACTCGAACACCTAGACGGATTTTCCTACACTGTGGCAGATATGTAAATACGGCGTTTACTTACCACTTCTCAGGCATTACGGTTCGAACACTCGAACACCTATACGGATTCTCCTGCACAGTGGCAGATATGTAAATACGGCGTTTACTTACCATTTCTCATGCATTTGGGTTCGAACACTCGAACACCAATACGGATTCTCTTGCACAGTGGCAGATATGTAAATACGGCGTTTACTTACCATTTCTCATGCATTACGGTTCGAACATTCGAACACCGGTACGGATTGTCCTGCACAGTGGCAGATATGTAAATACGGCGTTTAGTTACCATTTCTGACGCATGACGGTTCGAACACTCAAACACCTATACGGATTCTTCTGCACAGTGGCAGATATGTAAATACGGCATTTACTTACTATTTCTCATGCGTTACGGTTCGAACACTCGAACACCTATACGGATTCTCCTGCACAGTGGCAGATATGTAAATACGACGTTTCCTTACAATTTCTCACGCATTACGTTTCGAACACTCGAACACCTATACAGATTCTCCTGCATAGTGGCAAATATGTAAATACGACGTTTACTTACCATTTCTCATGCATTAGGGTTCGAACACTGGAACACCTATACGGATTCTCCTGCAAAATGGAAGATATGTAAATACAGCGTTTAATTACCGTTTCCCATGCATTTCGGTTGGAACACTCGAACACCTATACAGATTCTCCTGTACAGTGGCAGATATGAAAATACGACGTTTACTTACAATTTCTCACGCGTTACGGTTCGAAAACTCGAACACCTATACGGATTCTCCTGCACAGTGGCAGATATGTAAATACGACGTTTACTTACCATGTCTCATGCATTAGGGTTCGAACACTCGAACACCTATATGGATTCTCCTACACAGTGGCAGATATGTAAATATGGCCTTTACTTACCATTTCTGACGCATTACGGTTCAAACACTCGAACACCTATACGGATTCTGCTGCATAGTGGCAGATATGTAAATACGGCATTTACTTACCATTTCTCATGCATTACGGTCCGAACACTCGAACACCTATACGGATTCTCCTCCACAGTGGCAGATACGTAAATACAGCGTTTACTTACCATGTGTCATGCATTAGGGTTCGAACACTCGAACACCTTTACGGATTCCCCTGCACAGTGGCAGATATGTAAATACGGCGTTTACTTACCATTTCTGACGCATTACGGTTTGAACACTCGAACACCCATACGGATTCTTCTGCACAGTGGCAGATATGTAAATACGGCGTTTACTTACCATTTCTCATGCATTACTATTCGAACACTCGAACACCTATACGGATTCTCCTGCACAGTGGCAGATATATAAATACAAGTTTACTTAGCATTTCTGACGCATTACGGTTCGAACACTCGAACACCTAGACGGATTTTCCTACACAGTGGCAGATATGTAAATACGGCGTTTACTTACCATTTCTCAGGCATTACGGTTCGAACACTCGAACACCTATACGGATTCTGCTGCACAGTGGCAGATATGTAAATACGACGTTTACTTACCATTTCTCATGCATTTGGGTTCGAACACTCGAACACCAATACGGATTCTCCTGCACAGTGGAAGATATGTAAGTACGGCGTTTAATTACCGTTTCTCATGCATTACGGTTCGAACACTCGAACACCTATACCGATTCTCCTGCACAGTGGCAGATATGTAAATACTGCGTTTACTTACCATTTCTCATGCATTAGGGTTCGAACACTCGAACACCTATATGGATTCTCCTGCACAGTGGCAGATATGTAAATACGGCGTTTACTTACTATTTCTCAGGCATTCGGGTTCGAACACTCGAACACCTATACAAATTCTCTTGCACAGTGGCAGATATGTAAATACGGCGTTTACTTACAATTTCTCACGCGTTACGGTTCGAACACTCGAACACCTATATAGATTCTTCTGCACAGTGGCAAATATGTAAATACGGCGTTTACTTACCATTTCTCATGCATTACGGTTCGAACATTCGAACACCTATACGGATTATCCTGCACAGTGGCAGATATGTAAATACGGCGTTTAGTTACCATTTCTGACGCATGACGGTTCGAACACTCAAACACCTATACGGATTCTTCTGCACAGTGGCAGATATGTAAATACGGCATTTACTTACCATTTCTCATGCGTTACGGTTCAAACACTCGAACACCTATACGGATTCTCCTGCACAGTGGAAGATATGTAAATACGGCGTTTCCTTACAATTTCTCACGGATTACGTTTCGAACACTCGAACACCTTTACAGATTCTCCTGCATAGTGGCAAATATGAAAATACGGCGTTTACTTACCATTTCTCATGCATTAGGGTTCGAACACTGGAACACCTATACGGATTCTCCTGCACAGGGGAAGATATGTAAGTACAACGTTTAATTCCCGTTTCTCATGCATTACGGTTCGAACACTCGAACACCTATACAGATTCTCCTGTACAGTGGCAGATATGTAAATACGGCGTTTACTTACAATTTCTCACGCGTTACGGTTCGAAAACTCGAACACCTATACGGATTCTCCTGCACAGTGGCAGATATGTAAATACGACGTTTACTTACCATGGCTCATGCATTAGGGTTCGAACACTCGAACACCTTTACGAAATCTCCTGCACAGTCGCAGATATGTAAATACGACGTTTACTTATCATTTCTCATGCATTATGGTTCCAACACTCGAACACCTATATGGATTCTCCTACACAGTGGCAGATATGTAAATATGGCGTTTACTTATCATTCCTGACGCATTACGGTTCAAACACTCGAACACCTATACGGATTCTGCTGCACAGTGGCAGATATGTAAATACGGCGTTTACTTACCATTTCTCATGCATTACGGTTCGAACACTCGAACACCTATACGGATTCTCCTCCACAGTGGCAGATATGTAAATACAGCGTTTACTTACCATGTGTCATGCATTAGGGTTCGAACACTCGAACACATTTACGGATTCCCCTGCACAGTGGCAGATATGTAAATACGGCGTTTACTTACCATTTCTGACGCATTACGGTTTGAACACTCGAACACCTATACGGATTCTTCTGCACAGTGGCAGATATGTAAATACGGCGTTTACTTACCATTTCTCATGCATTTGGGTTCGAACACTCGAACACCAATACGGATTCTCATGCACAGTGGAAGATATGTAAGTACGGCGTTTAATTACCGTTTCTCATGCATTACGGTTCGAACACTCGAACACCTATACCAATTCTCCTACACAGTGGCAGATATGTAAATACGGTGTTCACTTACCATTTCTCATGCATTAGGGTTCGAACACTCGAACACCTATATGATTCTCCTGCACAATGGCAGATATGTAAATACGGCGTTTAATTACTATTTCTCAGGCATTCGGGTTCGAACACTCGAACGCCTATACAGATTCTCTTGCACAGTGTCAGATATGTAAATACGGCGTTTACTTACAATTTCTCACGCATTACGGTTCGAACACTCGAACACCTATACAGATTCTTCTGCACAGTGGCAAATATGTAAATACGGCGTTTACTTACCATTTCTCATGCGTTACGGTTCGAACACTCGAACACCTATACGGATTCTCCTGCACAGTGGCAGATATGTAAATACGCCGTTTCCTTACAATTTCTCACGCATTACGTTTCGAACACTCGAACACCTATACAGATTCTCCTGCATAGTGGCAAATATGTAAATACGGCGTTTACTTACCATTTCTCATGCATCAGGGTTCGACCGCTGGAACACCTATACGGATTCTCCTGCACAGTGGAAGATATGTAAATACAGCGTTTAATTACCGTTTCTCATGCATTACGGTTCGAACACTCGAACACCTATACAGATTCTCCTGTACAGTGGCAGATATGTAAATACGGCGTTTACTTACAATTTCTCACCCGTTACGGTTAGAAAACTCGAACACCTATACGGTTCTCCTGCACAGTGGCAAATATGTAAATACGACGTTCACTTACCATGTCTCATGCATTAGGGTTCGAACACTCGAACACCTTTACGGATTCTCCTGCATAGTGGCAGATATGTAAATACGGCGTTTACTTACCATTTCTCATGCATTATGGTTCCAACACTCGAACACCTATATGGGATCTCCTACACAGTGGCAGATATGTAAATATGGCGTTTACTTACGATTTCTGACGCATTACGGTTCAAACACTCGAAGACCTATACGGATTCTGCTGCATAGTGGCAGATATGTAAATACGGCGTTTACTTACCATTTCTCATGCATTACGGTTCGAACACTCGAACACCTATACGGATTCTCCTCCACAGTGGCAGATATGTAAATACAGCGTTTACTTACCAAGTGTCATGCATTAGGGTTCAAACACTCGAACACCTTTACGGATTCCCCTGCACTGTGGCAGATATGTAAATACGGCGTTTACTTACCATTTCTGACGCATTACGGTTTGAACACTCGAACACCTATACGGATTCTTCTGCACAGTGGCAGATATGTAAATATGGCGTTTACTTACCATTTCTCATGCATTACGGTTCGAACACTCGAACACCTATACGGATTCTCCTGCACAGTGGCAGATATATAAATATGGCGTTTACTTAGCATTTCTGACGCATTACGGTTCGAACACTCGAACACCTTGACGGATTTTCCTGCATAGTGGCAGATATGTAAATACGGCGTTTACTTACCATTTCTCAGGCATTACGGTTCGAACACTCGAACACCTATACGGATTCTCCTGCACAGTGGCAGATATGTAAATACGGCGTTTACTAACCATTTCTCATGCATTTGGGTTCGAACACTCGAACACCAATACGGATTCTCCTGCACAGTGGAAGATATGTAAGTACGGCGTTTAATTACCGTTTCTCATGCATTACGGTTCGAACACTCGAACACCTATACCGATTCTCCTGCACAGTGGCAGATATGTAAATACGGCGTTTACTTACCATTTCTCAAGCATTAGGGTTCGAACACTCGAACACCTATATGGATTCTCCTGCACAGTGGCAGATATGTAAATACGGCGTTTACTTACTATTTCTCAGGCATTCGTTTTCGAACACTCGAACACCTATACAGATTCTCTTGCACAGTGGCAGATATGTAAATACGGCGCTTACTTACAATTTGTCACGCATTACGGTTCGAACACTCGAACACCAATACGGATTCTCCGGCACTGTGGCAGATATGTAAATACGGCGTTTAATTACCATGTCTCAGGCATTAGGGTTCGAACACTCGAACACTTATACGGATTCTCCTGCATAGTGGCAGATATGTAAATACGGCGTGTACTTACAATTTCTCATGCATTACGGTTCGAACACTCGAACACCTATACGGATTCTCCTGCACAGTGGCAGATATGTAAATACGGCGTTTACTTACAATTTCTCACGCATTACGGGTCGAACACCCGAACACCTATACGGATTCTCCTGTACAGTGGCAGATATATAAATACGGCGTTTACTTACCATTTCTCATGCATTAGGGTTCAAACATTCGAACACCTATACGGATTCTCCAGCACAGTGGCAGATATGTAAATACAGCATTTACTTACCATTTCTCATGCATTAGGGTTCGAATATTCGAACACCTATACGGATTCTCCTGCACAGTGGAAGATATGTAAATACGGCATTTACTTATAATTTCTCACGCATTACGGTTCGAACACTCGAGCACCTATACGGATTCTCCTGCACAGTGGCAGATATGTAAATACGGCGTTTACTTACCGTTTCTCATCCAATAGGGTTCGAACATTCAAACACCTATATGGATTCTCCTGCAAAGTGGCAGATATGTAAATACGGCATTCACTCGCCATTTGTCACGCATTACTGTTCGAACACTCAAACACCTATACGGATTCTCCTGCACAGTGGCAGATATGTAAATACGACGTTTAGTTACCATTTCTCAGGCATTGCGGGTCGACCACTCGAACACCTATACAGATTCTCCTACATAGTCGTATATATGTAAGTACGGCGTTTACTTATAATATCTCACGCATTACGGTTCGAACACTCGAACACCTATACGGATTCTCCCGCACAGTGGCGGATATGTAAATACGGCATTTACTTACCATTTCTCATGCATTAGGGTTCGAACACTCGAACACCTCTACGGATTCTCCTGCACAGTGGCAGATATGTAAATACCGCGTTTACTTACCATTTCTCAGGCATTACGGTTCGAACACTCGAACACCTATACAGATTCTCCTGCACAGTGGCAGATATGTAAATACGGCGTTTACTTACAATTTCTGACGCATTATGGTTCGAACACTCGAACACCTATACAGATTCTTCTCCACAGTGGCAAATATGTAAATACGGCGTTTACTTACCATTTCTCATGCATTACGGTTCGAACACTCGAACACCTATACGGATTCTCCTGCACAGTGGCAGATATGTAAATACGGCGTTTACTTACCATTTCTGACGCATTACGGTCCGAACACTCAAACACCTATACGGATTCTTCTGCACAGTGGCAGATATGTAAATACGGCGTTTACTTACCATTTCTCATGCATTACGGTTCGAACACTTGAACACCTATACGGATTCTCCTGCACAGTGGCAGATATGTAAATACGGCGTTTCCTTACAATTTCTCACGCATTACGTTTCAAACACTCGAACACCTATACGGATTCTCCTGTATAGTGGCAAATATGTAAATACGGCGTTTACTTACCATTTCTCATGCATTAGGGTTCGAACACTGGAACACCTATACGCATTCTCCTGCACAGTGGAAGATATGTAAATACGACGTTTAATTACCGTTTCTCATGCATTACGGTTCGAACACTCGAACACCTATACAGATTCTCCTGTACAGTGGCAGATATGTAAATACGGCGTATGCTTAAAATTTCTCACGCATACGGTTCGAACGCTCGAACACCTGTACGGATTCTCGTGCACGGTGGCAGATATGTAAATACAACATTTACTTACCATGTCTCATGCATTAGGGTTCGAACACTCGAACACCTTTACGGATTCTCCTGCACAGTGGCAGATATGTAAATACGGCGTTTTACTTACCATTTCTCAGGCATTACGGTTCGAGCACTCGAACACCTATACAGATTCTCCTGCACAGTGGCAAATATGTAAATACAGCGTTTACTTACAATTTCTCACGCATTACGGTTCGAACACCCGAACACCTATACGGATTCTCCTACACAGTGGCAGATATGTAAATACGGCTTTTACTGACCATTTCTCATGCATTAGGGTTCGAACATTCGAACACCTATACGGATTCTCCTGCACAGTGGCAGATATGTAAATACAGCGTTTACTTACTGTAGACACCCCATTTTTGACCGTCCTCAAGACTTGGACGTCACCGCTTGAACAATCGTGGTCATTGCATCATCTGCATTATCATTTGCATTCCATCCATTCCATTGTAGGTAGTGCATTATAGGTTGCATGCATTTCATTGCATTGCCTCCATCTATGGCTTGCGCCTTTCCTTGTTGAGCTTGGTCTGGTATGTGCCCATATTTTTCGTGTCGAAACACAGTTGTCGATTGCTTTTGTGTACGCACTTTGAGGGTGGCGGCACCGCTTCTGTGTTAGATATGGCTTGTATGTGTACATGCCTTTCCTAGGCGAGACACGGTTTGGCCCGCGCGCCATAATCACATTACATTGTAGCATAATTGTTGCATCCGGCATTAGGATCATCATTCTTTCCCCAGCGGATCGTTACCCCACTTATGTCAATCCACTCAATACTTGTTCTTGTGTTCGTGCGTATTACTCATAGATCAGACATCGTTCTATGGGACACGGACTTGTTACCTCCATCAATCTATTTGACATTTGTGTGGTTTCGAACTGCTCATGATTGGATCATGATTCAATTGCCTTGCATTTAATTTGCATATAGTTTCAATTGCATATCATTTTGCATTCATTTTGCATGACATGCATGTTGCTAACAATATTGTACCTGTTAAGTTTGTTTTCTTTGCAGGCACGATATTGTATGTACGGTTCATTCGAGGCTGGTGCAACCAGACGAACCGGACAGGTATTGTATTCTCCGAGTGAGATGTATCGAGAATTCTATAACTCTCTTACATCCTTTCTGCATTTTAGTGTAGTTTGGTGTATGCTAGCTTATAACTGTTGCATGTGTGCTTCGTTACAGCTTTCCTTGCATGATCATAAGTTATGCCCGGCTCCTTGCATTTTCAGTTGCATTTTGCCCCTGCCTTCGGGCGCATATCTTACTTGTCTTGCATGTTTGTCTAAGTCTTCGGCCTTATCAAAAATGGGTCGTCTTTGGGCTTTGACATTCACTCCCGTCATTTGTTATGACTTCCAAGTTCTGTCAAAGAGGGGCAACTGTAGACACCCCATTTTTGACCGTCCTCAAGACTTGGACGTCACCGCTTGAACACTCGGTGATTATCCATGTTTGTGTTCGTTTGGAGTTCCCGGAGTGCTCGGCCCGCGCGCCTTGCCTCAGGACCTCCGAACTCGATCGTTTTGTGTTTGGTTTTGCACCAAACACTTGTGCTTTGCCTTGGAGGGGCAGGGAATGCTTTGTGAGGCATCCCCACATACCACCGGCACTGGCTGGCTGGTGTTGCCACCGGCACTATGTTGTGCCGGTCGGCACTCTTTTGTGCCGGTCGGCACTTGTTTTGGGCAAAATGACCATTTTGCCCTGCCGACTCCTGTGCACTTGCTTTCTGAGATATTTTCAGACAGCTTTCTTGCACTTGTTTCCCCTCCATACACGTGTATGGAGGGATGAGCCCTTGAATGACTTAGTTTGTAAGTCTTGGTTGCCTATAAGAGAGAAGGCTCTTCTCTTGGCTCAAGGGTTAGAGAAAGGTTAGCAAATTTGGAGAGTTAGAGAGAAAAGGAGAGAGAGAAGCTCTGGTTTTTCTAGGGTTTGAGTTGCATACACCTTCTATCTCTATCTTTCTTTTGTGTGTCTAGGTGTTTTGTGCCTTACTATTGCACACAAACACCTAGTGTTTCACCTTCTCCTTGCAACTGAGGTTCTAGGAGCGGTTTTTTGAAGTTCTTGACTGATTTGGAGCTCAAGGAACCAAGCACAACAACTCTTGTGAAGGTAGTCATCAAGGGTAAGCAACTTGCTTTATTTTCCCCATTTTTGCACCTTGTTTTTACCTAGTTTAAAACAGTTTTTTTTGCTTAGCCTATAACACATAAAAGTTCTATTTTTTAAGCCTCTTTATTGTTCATTAAGAGTGTTTTGTGGTTTGAGCAAGTTTGACCCCCTTTAGGCCTTGAAAAGGTCACTTTTTGTGCTATTTTGTGAGAGATCCGAGACTTTGGTGTTAGGATCTCTTCACCACTGAAATCTTGAGGGATTTCAGTGGTGAAGAGCATGCCTTAGAATCTCAAGAAGGAGGGGGCCACCCCCTCTCCTTGATGTCCTTGAAAAGGACAAGTCTTGGCTTCCTTATGGAGCACCATGCTTAAGTGTGTGTTGAGCATGTTTGACTTGTTTTCCATGCTTATATTGCCATGTTATAACATGATTTCAAGTTGGTTTTGGTCACCTATGCATGTTTAGCATAGTTATCATGTAATGCCTATTTGATGCCTTAATATGTCTAGGAAGTGTGCCTTTATTTCTAGCATGTTTTAGGCCTAGAACCATGAAGCTTGTATGCTCATTTTGCCATGATTTAGCTCTGTCCATACTTGTTTTGGTCAATCTCATCATGCATTACATAGCTCCTTTGTATTTGGCTTGTTGGCCTTGAGAGTATGTGAATGTAGCATGCCTTACTTGCTTCATTTTTGATGGTTTGGAACCACCTAATATGTCATTTCAGACCTTATGATGTGCTTGTTTGATTGCCTTGCACGCCTCTTTAATGCTTTAAGAGTATGTGTTAAGTGATCCATGTTTTGGTCATGTTGCATGCTTTTGTACTTGAGCCTCTTAGATGCCATCTAGGTGCTCCTTAGGCCTTGTTTAGGTCTGCATGTGACCTGTTTTGAGCCCCCTTGGCCTTGTGAGGCTTGGTGGACTTGGCCTTAGTTTAAGCCTCCATGGCTTGTTCCAAGTACTTGGACCTATCGTTACACATTCGGTTTGCTTTGTAACATGATTTGGCCTCATAGTTTGCATTATTTTCAGAGCCTTATATGTATGCTAATGGTCCATGTTTAACTCATTTCAAGTGTGCTTGAATGTTGTTTATTTTGCTTAAGTGTTGGTGCCTTAACATGTGTATGTGTGCATGTGTGTTTGGCCCTCTTGACTTAGCATTTGGCTACTGATTTTGGGCCTTTTAGAGTTGTCCAATTCATGTGTAAGTCCATCCCTCATTGGTTTGTATGCTTGCTTGAATGTCTTGCATATGTATCATGCCATGATCATTTTGCATGCTAGTCACCATGCTTAGGATTGCATCACATTGGCATGCATGTTAGGCCTCTTGACCAAGTCATGATAGAGGTTTAGCACCCTTATGTGCTTGTTTGCATTGCATGCATTTGAAATCAAAATCGCATTCTTGGTTCTTTGGACCATCATGCATGGAAATGCGCGATTGGTGGCCCGAGAACCGAGGCACAACCTCCTTTGAGTCCAAAACATGATAAGGATTGTGTTTGGTGCATACATGCTGTGAATCACATTGCCATGCATCTTGTTGTCCTCTGCTGTTGTGGTCTGCAGGTTCTGTAGGAATTTTGTGCCGACCGGCACTGTTTAGTGCCGACCGGCAGTCAATTGGCAGCCGATAGCTTCATTCAATGCCGGTGGCCATATCCTCCAGCCGGTGGTGCTCTGACCCAGCCGGTGGTACTCCCCAATGCCCTGAGAGGCACTCCTGGGACTTTGGAAATTTTCTGAGGAGGATAGCAGGGAAAACAGAGGCACACTTGCATGACAGTGCGATTCCGAGCGAATCCCGGGCGCGCGACGCATTTGGACCCTCCTCCCGAGGCATTTACTGATTTAATTAGATTAATTATTTGTTTAATTAATTTGTTGGATTGTAATATTTAATTAGCTTGCGTAGTTAATTATCTGTATTATTATTTTGGTCCCTCCGAGCGAGGGCAAATTTGTAATAAGTGTGTGTGAGTGGGTGCATGTCTTCCAACCCCCATTTCTTTCTACCCTTTTATTTACCTGCTTATGATGGTAGATTAGGGCACATCTAAATTAGCATACCTTATGCAATGCATGCGTGCATTCATGCATTTGTTTACATACATCGGGCTCGGTACATCATACAAACTGCATCGTACTTTCAATTCCAAATTGAATACGTGATAGTTGTTGCATTTCATGTGCCATGCTTAGGATAGCCGAGCCTGTCTAGATTACATTCCGTATGCGATGCATTAGTCACTTAACATAAACTAGGTCATGCATGTTTTGCTAACTGGTTTCTTGTTTTGGCACGGAGTACGATGTAAGTTTTATGCTTTAGCATGTCGCATGCGTGTGAATGTTAACATGACAGTATGCCTGCCATGCGGCTAAGTGCTTATGTGATAAACTGCTTGAATGCCTGTGGGTGGAGGTTGGATTACTTGAGTCGGGAATACTCATCGAAATCCGTGTTTTAGCCTACTCGCGAGTAGCAATTTCAAACTGTTTTCCAAACAAAACGGATATGCAATGTTTATTTCCAAGTTAGGCAATCTAGTCTATACTTTTGTGTTGTGCGCATCACATAGTAATTCTAGGTTAATAACTGGGATAAGAACGCATAAAGTCTTCAAAAACGGATATCATGGTTAGTAGAGGCCGGTCTTCGGACCGGGCGAAAGGGGGTGCTCATAGCTGACCTTCCCCGATCGTACCCAAGCTCCCGAGCCAAGTCACTTTGGTGATGACGGACACGTGGCCTTCGGCACCGAGTCAGGGTTTCCTAAATTTCCCATTTTCAAAAAATATTTAGGTGGCGACTCTGTAATCTGGCAAAGCAGTCCATGTTTGGCACTACTTTTCAAAAAATCTGTTTTCTCAAACGATTTGCCGGATTTGGACTCTTTGGTTCAGATTTAGAACCGCAACAAACAAAAGAAGTCCGAACTGTAGAGAGAGAGCCCAAGGGCGCGTCTACAGTTTCTGGCGACTCTGCTGGGGACTTTAGAGAGCTTGACTCGAACTCGTGATATCCTGTTTTGACTACACTTATGTGTTTCTTTGCATTGCATGTGCATTGGTGCGCCTAGGACACCGTGTTGGCCATCTGCTATTCCTGAACGATTTGCTGGAGGCTTGTCTTGTCAAGGCATGACCATAAGGCTGACCGGTTGCGGGCTCTGCCAGTATGGGAACACAAACCCCGGTTTCACCGGGGCACCCTTTTTGACCATTCGACCTAGTGCATATCGAAATCCATAGTGACCATTCCAAACTAGGACAGGTTGCTTACTCGATGTTAGGTTGTTTGAAACCGCCGCGTGCGTAGTGAAACCCTAGTTCCTGACAAAATAGGACAGGGAAACCCTACCCCAACATAGGGGTGTATTGGCTCTCTTTTATCTGCTAGGTGCTTTCAGAATGTATCTTTGCAGGAGAACGCACATATCAGTTCGCAAGCTTTGATATTTTGCCCGGGGGCACCAGTATCAGTGATTGTGGGGAATCAGATATATCCGCGGGTATCAGTTCAGTTTTGAACAGTGAATCTGGGGAACAGTGATCAGCAGTATAGTACCGTTGTTCGGCTATACCCGTATTTGATCTGTCTGGGGCTGAAATACCGTCTGTTTTCCGTTTCAGTTCAGAAATTCAGAGAGTTGAATCAGAATAGCTAGTATCTTCTTGCTGAGGCAGAATTTAGCATGGCACAGAATTCAGAAGAGCTTGTGGTCATGACGGCCGCATTGGGTCAGGGAATCACCCTACAAGATGAGACTATTGTTGACATGCCCCATCCACCCAGATCGCCGGTTGCACACCCGGTCTGGGCCCCTCAGCTATATCAGGCTCGTGAGCCCACTACCTTTGAATTAATGGGGATGATCGGTGATCTCCAAAGGTCTATGGCAGATCTTGCTTATGGAATATCAGCTCCGCCGCCAGTCGCACCGTACGCCGGGAGCTTTGCACCTCAGGAGCCCCCGCTGTTGGGACGAATTGTGATTGAATTAAGTCAACCAGAGATGGCCTCCAACTATGGCAACGATGCACCGCCATCAACCCAAACTCTCCATCAGGCTGAGGCCAGAGGAAAAGACAAAGCAAAGGCAGATGTCGATCCTATGGAACAACTGCTGTGGGCAGTAGAGGCTTTGAAAGCCGGGGGAATGAATAAGCAACAGGTATCCGCAGTTATGTCAAGAGCTGTGGAGGATGCCTTCCCCACTCCGCCTGAGGGCAGTACCAGTCAACCAGAGAATCGGGACAGGCCCCGTCATGCCAAAACAGTCCTTCCCGCCCCCAGCCTTGCATCCGGGAAGAATCAGAAATCCAAAGCCGCACCTGCCGACCCATTCGCCAGTGCATCTAGCAGGAGTGTTCAGGCTCCAAAATACCTGCCCCGAGGGCGCAGGACCTTCCATCCTCTTCACATGCCTTTGTCTAGGGCACTTCTGATCTTGGCCAAAAAGGGGCATCTTACACCCCTCGATCCTAGGCCGCTCCCCAAGCCCCTTCCGGCAGGCCATGATGCCACTCAGTATTGTGCATACCATCAGCAGACTGGTCATGCTACTGATGACTGCTTCCGCCTCCGTCATGAGGTACAGGATTTGATTGACAATAAGGTTATCCTCCCGCCCACTTCGGCCAAATCCGTCACTACAGAGTTCTTGGACTTTAAGGACACGGATACCGAAGGCACAGATACCGCGAGTATGTAATCAGAAGGTGAATCGCCTGCGGGCAGTGTCTGGTACATTTTTGGGTGTGGCGTGTGGCACGCATTTTTGAGCACCTGCCAACGCTAGTTTTGTAAATCCTGACTTGGGTGTCGAGTCAGTCTTTTTGTTATGTTTTGAGCCTGTCTCTCTGTATTGAGTCAGTCCTTTTGCTTACAGGGTCTGTCTTGTTGTAACGAGTCAGTCCCTCTTGTATAGTATACCAGGTGATTTCGGGGTTGTTGCCTCAAACACCGTTTTGTCTTTCAATTAGTTACTTTTGAGTTTGTTTCTGCTGAGGAGCCAGTTATGCCAACAAATCTGAATGAAACAGCTGCGGCTATCATGGGTCGAATTTGTTGCTATTTGAGCCAGCCGTACCAGAGAATGTGAATGGAACGACAGTGCATTTCACCTGCTCTCTTGTGCCTTCAACATCGTCATAATGACCTAAGCTTTTCATAAAAACCCTTTTCGAACACTGCGGTGATAAAAACGAAGAGGAAGGAATTCCTCGGGTTTTTGCAAAATTTTGATCATTTTGAGAAAAAGAGAGGCATGCTAAGCTTTTAATGAATGAAATCATGCTTGTCGGCGTGAGTACTGAGAAGGACCCTGGCCTGATCCAGACTGGTTCCACACTATCTTCAACACGAGCGATTTGTCGCTTTCTTAAAAACTTTCAAAAACAAAACATTTTGTGCAGTCTTGCGAAGACTGGTGTGGAACCGCTCTTGAGATTGTGTAGCCCAGGATCGCTCTCGGTCTCAAATTTCAATTCATCTGTTACAAACTGGATCCGTTCGAAACAATCAGTACCATGAAACGCCTGTGTGGTCCAATTTGAAGCAGCCCTCGAGCAAGAGGCATCAACGTTGGATCAAGAAGATCAGATCCCACCAGGCAAGGCTCGTGAAGCAACCGTGATGGACCTTTCTGCAAGTCAACACAACAGTCATTCCCTTGGATACAGAGGGCTTCGACTTCAAACCATTTGGCATGGACTTGTTACACTTTTACCCTTTGAGAGGCTCGCTGGGCCGAAAACCCGGAAGGGCGACCCAGGCAAAAGTTAGAGCAAGCAAAAATACATACAAAGGAAAAGAAAGAAAAAAAAGAAGAAAAATGAAAAGAATTGAAAAGAAAAGAAAAAGAGGCTCGCAAGGTCGAAAACCCGCATCGGGCGCCTTGGCAAAAGTTAGAGCAAGCAAAAATACATACAAAGGAAAAGAAAGAAAAAAAAAAAGAAAAAATGAAAAGAATTGAAAAGAAAAGAAAAAGAAGCTCGCAAGGTCGAAAACCCGCATTGGGCACCTTGGCAAAAGTTAGAGCCTAAACAGTGAAGGTTAAAATACCCGAGTGTACCTTAACCGGAACTACGTAAGGCCTGATTCCCATGTTTGGGATACGTAGGCAACTTCATCTTGAAGTCCAGCCCCCAACGCTTTCATAGCGTCTTAGTCCATGTCATGGTTTTGGTCACTTGCCTCCTCCTAATCCGACGTCTCGGTTACAACGGCTGGAATTGCGTGATCAACTTTCTCTTGAAGCCCAACCACCAACACCTCCCAGGTGATTGTGTCCATATATTGATTCAGAACGTCTTCGTCTCCTCCGCATCTGAGGGTCCGATCGTCATCAATAAGGAGTGACGCACAGCATGCCGCGGCACCATCCAAACAAGGGGCAACTTTCCGTTGCCCTACGTTGCCAAAAGTTGCCCTAAGTTACCAGTTAAACTAGGGGCAACTTTCCGTTGCCTTATTCCCCCTTCAAGCAAGGGGCAATTTTCCATCACCTTCAATCCGAGGTCGCGCGTCTCGAGGGTAAGTTCCGCGCTCGTCGAGCATCGTCTGTTTGCAAAAATAGTTTTTGAAAATTTCCACTGAGGTTGACTTATTTGCTCGAAAACTGTTTCATTTTCAAAATTGGACCATGTTTGGACCCCAAAAGGAGAATTTTCAGTGCTCGCAGCCTGATTCACATGATTTTCAAATCAAAAATCGAACAAGTGTGTGTATCCAACTCTCATTTTGATCAAAACTGTTTTACGAAGAAAACAAAAAATGGTCAAAATAACGAACTAGGGGCACAGTTGAGGCAGGTCTTCTGTCTTTCCCCCGTCAACGCACTCGCCAGAAAGGCACCCTATTTGCCAGAAGAAGTGGTCGTGAGCTAACAGTGACGAGTGTGAACCCGCAACTTCCTATTCATCTGTCATTTATCACCCTGGGGAGGGATTGGAAAATGAGAGAATAAAGAATAGAGAGGGGTAAGTTGAGAGAAAAGTGAGAAAAGGGTTTTGAGAGAAAAACCGAGCCCGAGGGCCGAGTGATGTGAGTGTCACAAATTAGAAAGGGTGGGAAATATACCCGGTGAACTGGCTTCTCGAGATTTGAGGTCTTCTTATAAACACCCCTGTATATCGTGCCTTTTGTTTTGTCAGTCTCAACTTTTTGTCTTGAGTCTTTTCTGAGTGTGTTTTGTTATGTTTAGGTCGTGTGCCTTATATTTCCTTCTTCGAGTCTTTCTCGCTGTATTCAGTCATAGGCTCGACACCCCGGTTGAAAACCCATCCTTTCCCGAAAAGTAATCACTTGTGCTCAGAATGCTGTGCCATTCTCTACATCCGCGCGAGGCAAGGGAAGAAAAAAGAAATTTGGGGCATCTGAGTCTGTTTCAATTTCAGTCGACTTCAGTTGTGTTGGCCCGTCTTGTCAGATTGGGACTGTTTGTTCAGGGTTTGCTGTGTGCAGGGTGAACCGAGTATCATGTTACAGGCCATACGTAGCCCAATCCCCAGCAGAGTATGGGCTGTGTATTCAGTTTGAGCAGTAAGTTGTTTGCTGTTTAGTTGGTTGGTTATCCGATTATCACAATGCAAATGCTCAATTTTCAGACAACAGATCCATATCATTTACATTTGAGGTGTAATATGATGTAATGCAGTGCAAAGTATGAAATACGCAGATATATGCAAATGCTACACTTTTTCAGATAAAAAGTTCGTTCCATTTCATAAATCTTTTCAAGTACATAAGTTCTGAAAACAAAAACCTGCCTGTGGCAGTACAAAGTACTCTATCTACCAACAAAAGAGAAAAGTACAAGAAAAAGAAATGAAAGAAAAACAGCAGAAGTCTGTAATCGTCATCAATGGCCTCGCGCCGGAGGATCTGTCCTCGCCCTCTTCCTGGGCAGGAGCCCAGGAGCGCCGCCGGAAGTATCACTGTCTGAGCCCGAGCCCAAGCTCGAGCTGTCTCCGGCCTCCTCCTCAGACAAGTCCGCCTCCGCCTCTGACTCACCGTCGCCCGGAACCAGAGCCCGCGAACTGCTCCCCACGTGAGCACGCCCCCCTCTGGTGCGAGGGAATCTCTTGCCATCTCGGGTAGAAACGGGAGGCCCAGCTGGAGCGCCACCCACCGAAGGAGGTGGGAAAGGAGGCTGAAAAGTACAAAAGGCAAAGGCATCAGTACACATGAATCAGTGCAGAATGCAGTGTATGAATACAGAGTATGAATGCCGTGAGCAGTCTATCAGTGCAGAATGCAGTGTATGAATACAGAGTATGAATGCCGTGAGCAGTCTATCAGTGCAGAATGCAGTGTATGAATACAGTGTATCAAGTGCCGTGAGGGCTGGGGTATCCAGTGTTGTATCATGCATCAGGTTATATGAAGCAGTTTGTATATAGTTTGGAACTATGACGGAGAAAGCGTACCGGAAGGCCGTAGAAGGCCAAGAACTCAAAGGTCCGCTGCAACATCCCCGCCATGGAGGCATTCAGCTCCAATGACTGCCGGGTGTACTCAGAGGAAGCCTGCAAATAAAACACCAGATGCATCAAATATTCTGTGGAATATCAAATGAAATGACTGTACAGAAACGCAGTAATACATACCGGAGGCAAGTCGGGGATACCAACAAGCTCATGACCAGCTGGGGGAGGAGCAAAAGGGATCTGGTAGGTCTCCCCACTCTGCCCTCTGTATGTCAGCATGGTAGGCAGAGCGGGCCAGCCCATCCCTCGTCCCCTCTGCACTCCCCTCCTGCCACGAGCTCGAGCTCTCTGTGACGATCCTGCTCCTGCTCCCACCTCTGCCCTGGCCGCCGATGCCGCAGGTCTCTCTGGCTCAGCTCGCCGGCCACCACTCAGAGGCCGCATAATAAAGGTCCGGACGTACTCAAAATAGTCGCCCTCGCCTCTGAAACCATCCGCCTCCCAGCCGAGGGTGTAGTCCACCATCTGATCAGTAGTAAATCTCTCCGTGTCCCGCATGTGCTCGGGAGGGTGCTCCGGAACTATCTACTCAGGTACGGCTAATGTCTGACGCAAGAAGCGCTCGCCCAAGTACCAAGCCCGACAGACCGGGCCCTCCAGCAAAATCCGGTAACGTGAGGTCTCGATGGCGCCGGCAAAACGATCCCTCGTCACCGCCGGCAGTGCAGCCCACGGCTGCCAGGTGATCTGAAATTGAAATTCAGTCTGTTATCTACTGGTGTTGAAAGTATACAGTGGAAAAAGCGAAGCTTAAATGAACTACAAGTAAAACATACCTCTGCAGGAGTGATGGTGTCGAAGTAACGCCGGAAGAAGCTGAATGTGTCTCGGGGCCTCCGAGTGCACCTCCCATCGTAGCGGCGGGAAAAGGGAACGACCAGAGGGGTCTCCGTCTCCGGCACTGGCTCCAACCGGGGAAAGTAGGCATAGACCCACAACTGCAAGACAGATGTCAGTATGATCATCAGATAAAGCAGAATACAGAGTAAAGCAGAAATAGCAGAGCCGTGTGTTGTGCAGTGTATTGAGCGGAGTGTGCCGTGTGTACAGTATACAGTAAGTGTAAAGCAGACTACAGTGTGCGCAGTGTGCAGAGTACAGAAAGTACAAAACAGAAATGAAAAGCAGAGAAGAAGACGTACCTCCCAAGCTCGCCAGTAGCCCCCGAGCAACTGTCCGCTGGCGCGGGAAACTGAGCTCATGTAGCCATAGAGAGTGGCCAAAGCGGCGCCACCCCAGTCATAACGCAAAAGATCTCGGACATCCACCAGTGCACTGAGAAGGCAGAGAGGCACTGTGTTCGCCCGGTCGGCGAAGAGAGTCGTCCCAAATAGAAACATCAAAAAGCCGCATGCGTACTGATCCACGGCCTCCTGAGTCATCGGGGCTGCGTCAACGAGAAGGGGCTCCACCCGAAACTGCACCTCAAACCAAGAATAGCGGACGAAGCCGGGGCGAGCAAGAGGTGGCACCGCGCCAAGTAAGTAGACCTGAGCTGCGGTCCACTCATCCATATCGGTGTCGAAAGGGATCGGATCACCCCCGACCCCGATGCCAGTGAGCACCGAGAAATCAAAAGGGGTCATCGTCATGTCCCCAGTCGCAGATAGGTGGAACGAATCGGTGGTGTCCCACCATCTCTCTGCCAAAGCGGCAAGAAGAGGCCTGCAAGCAGTGAGCCTAGAGAGTCCCCGGCAGAAGGAGCCAAAACCCGCCTCATCGACAATGTGGCGAACCGCGTCTGGAAGCTCGCCATACCACTCGCGAGCAACGATGTTCCCATACCCGCGGATGGCATGGGAATCCCCCTGTTTTCAAGAGTACAGTTGCAAAACAATGATAAATACACTGATTCTTTTTAAAGGTATGAAAAGCTTTAGATAAATATGGCGTGCGTGCAAATTCTCAGATTCAAACAAAAACCGGATGCCGGTGAGCTTACGGTAAACTACGACGTGGGATGCGTCAGCATGTTCTGAGTATATCAGTGTGAATATGGTGCATGTGTGCACATATTTTTCAGATTCAAGCAAACGTCAGGTTTCAGTGCACTACGGTAGACTACGTCCTGTGATGTGTTAGTGTGCCTGTGAGGCTCAGCATACAAGATATGGTGCATGTGTGCACATTTTTCAGATTCAAGAAGACATCGAGTTGTAGTGTGCTAGTAGGCGAACTACAATGTATGATGTGTTAACGTGTTTCGTATGGTTCAGGGTAAATATAGCATACAACATGTTTTTAGATTCAAGTAGTTACCGGGTGTAGGTGAGTTTGCAGTGAAGTACGGTGTGTGCCGGGCGTTTGAGTGCTTGAGGCTAGTGCAGTGTGTGTGCATGTGTTCGTCTCAAACAGATATCAGTTGTAAGTTTGCCTACGATCAACTACAGTACAGTGTATCAGAGCTAAGCAATTAAGGGTTGTAATCAGCTATGGCAGTTGACATGCAGAAAAGTAAAACGGAGCAGAAGAGTTACCTCGGAAGCGCCGAAGGATAGGTGCGAGGTCGGCTCGTGCAGGAGGAGCTCCGGGTCCAGAGCCCTGTCAAAACTGCGGAAGTAGCGAAGTCCGTCTGGTGGTAGCACATGTATAGCCGGGCGATAGGTCGCCGGATCGAATGGGCGCTCACTCAGAGGAAGGAGCTCGACCCCGGGGTCCATCTCATGGTCCGGGGGAGTCCCAACATGTGGAATGTCGTCAGCCATGGCGATAGCAGTAAGAAAATGGCCAGAAAAGCCGGAATATGAAAAGTCAACCGAGGAGGTCAACCCCGAGAGGGCCGGAAATGTCCGAAAAGGCCGGGAGATGAAAATACACGGAAGTGTAGAGAAAACCGAGGGGAACAAGTCCCGAAAAGGCGAAAATAGCAAAAGAGCACCGAAATGAGATTTCAATCGGTTCAAAATGTCCGAAACGCGAAGAATATCGCGAATCCGACGACGA
Source organism: Camellia granthamiana (assembly GCA_036172215.1). Classification (NCBI taxonomy): domain Eukaryota; kingdom Viridiplantae; phylum Streptophyta; class Magnoliopsida; order Ericales; family Theaceae; genus Camellia; species Camellia granthamiana. The sequence continues at coordinate 599,355 of CM069917.1, read as the reverse complement.
AAACGGCGCGAAAACTCAAAGAAATGAGCAAAAGAGGAGGAAAAGAGACTCTAGAGAGAGAGAGTGAAGGATTTCGGTAGTGGGGGAGTGAAGAAATAGGGTTTCAAGCCCTATTTTAAAAGACCCAAGGCAAATTGTCAAAACTGCCCCCGATCAGCGACTTTTGGCCGGTCGGCACTATTTTGTGCCGGTCGGCACATTATTGTGCCGGTGGAGAAGTTTAGGCAGCCGGTGGCAGCCGGTGGCCTTCCCACCCAGCCGGTGGTGTTCCCAAGGCCTTGTTTAGGCAAATTGAGGAGTTTTGGTCTTCATAGCTCAAAGAAAGTGCAAGAAAATGCATCCCCGATGCTCAACCGGCCCCCGTTTTGACTTCGGACCGTGTTTACTGTGCGTAACACTCAAATTCAAGCAAAGATTGTATCCTTTTGTATCCTTTTGTCTTTCGTAAGGTTTAGAAGTTGCCCCGTGTGTGTTGCACGCATTCATCACGCTTTCCGGTGCGCCGCCTCGCGCCGTTTCGCACGTCCCTTGCGGCTTGCATTATTTTCCATCCGATGAGGTATGCGTGCCTCATCTTGCATTTCATGGCATTTCGAGGTACGCGTGCCTCGTTTTGCATTTCATTTTCCATCCGATGAGGTATGCGTGCCTCATCTTGCATTTCATTGCATTTCGAGGTACGCGTGCCTCGTTTTGCACTTTATTTTCCATCAAATGAGGTATGCGTGCCTCATTTCGCATTTCATTCCATCATCGAGGCACGTATGCCTCGTTTTGCACTCCATTTTCACACCAATGAGGTACGCGTGCCTCATGATTCACTTCATCCTCACTTGCATTGTTTTGCATCCCTTGTGGCACGCGTGTCACATTCGCACAGTTGCCCCACGCAGGGTCCGGCGGGACCAAAAACACGCAGGGTCCGGCGGGACCAAAAACACGCAGGGTCCGGCGGGACCAAAAACACGCGCGGTCCGGCGAGACCTTAAACCCGCTTGATTGCATTGTCATGCATTTTTTTTTACGAGCATTGTCATGCATTTTTTTTTTACGAGCATTGTCATGCATTTATGCTTTGCATCGTTCTCCACGCACGGTCCGGCGGGACCTTAAACCCGCGCGGTCTAGGAGACCTTAAATCCTCGGGAGGTGCAAGACCTTCGGTGTGTTAAGTTGCCCCTCATTGCATTTGGCATGCATTTCATCGCGCTAGTTTGCGCACCACACTTGCGTTGCCCCGAAACGAGGGTCCGGCGGGACCAAAAACACGCACGGTCTAGGAGACCTTAAATCCTTGGAGGGTGCAAAACCTTCGATACATCGGCATGCGTGCCTCATCCGCATTATCATGCATCGCATTGTAAATATCGCATTGTCATGCATCATTGTAGGTAGCGCATATGTCATGCATTTCCAAAAAAAAAAAACATCATGCATCATTCGCATTTCAAAAACAAAAATATCATGCATCATTTGCATTTTCCGACAAAAACAACAAAACAACATGCATTGTCATGCATACATTTTGCATTCCGGTCTAGGAGACCTTAAATCCTCTGGAGGTGCAATTCCTTCGGTGTTTGTCGTGCCCGAACGACTTCCGTGTTTGCGATGAGTTCCTAGGAGACCAACGGGGACGGTGAAAACTAGAGTTTGAATGGCTTATGCCTAGAACACAAAGGTTCGGGATTTCCGAGACTAAAGTCTGGTTTAAATACCCAGGGGGTGTACCCTCGGCTTGAAATCTGTATGGAAGCCCCATAGGTTGAGGCGGCATGTCTACGCCTCAATTCTGGATACTGAACCAACCTAGTATACCACCCCGTTGGAAGAATAGGGAAAACTGCAATCGTGGTCATTGCATCATCTGCATTATCATTTGCATTCCATCCATTCCATTGTAGGTAGTGCATTATAGGTTGCATGCATTTCATTGCATTGCCTCCATCTATGGCTTGCGCCTTTCCTTGTTGAGCTTGGTCTGGTATGTGCCCATATTTTTCGTGTCGAAACACAGTTGTCGATTGCTTTTGTGTACGCGCTTTGAGGGTGGCGGCACCGCTTCTGTGTTAGATATGGCTTGTATGTGTACATGCCTTTCCTAGGCGAGACACGGTTTGGCCCGCGCGCCATAATCACATTACATTGTAGCATAATTGTTGCATCCGGCATTAGGATCATCATTCTTTCCCCAGCGGATCGTTACCCCACTTATGTCAATCCACTCAATACTTGTTCTTGTGTTCGTGCGTATTACTCATAGATCAGACATCGTTCTATGGGACACGGACTTGTTACCTCCATCAATCTATTTGACATTTGTGTGGTTTCGAACTGCTCATGATTGGATCATGATTCAATTGCATTGCATTTAATTTGCATATAGTTTCAATTGCATATCATTTTGCATTCATTTTGCATGACATGCATGTTGCTAACAATATTGTACCTGTTAAGTTTGTTTTCTTTGCAGGCACGATATTGTATGTACGGTTCATTCGAGGCTGGTGCAACCAGACGAACCGGACAGGTATTGTATTCTCCGAGTGAGACGTATCGAGAATTCTATAATTCTCTTACATCCTTTCTGCATTTTAGTGTAGTTTGGTGTATGCTAGCTTATAACTGTTGCATGTGTGCTTCGTTACAGCTTTCCTTGCATGATCATAAGTTATGCCCGGCTCCTTGCATTTTCAGTTGCATTTTGCCCCTGCCTTCGGGCGCATATCTTACTTGTCTTGCATGTTTGTCTAAGTCTTCGGCCTTATCAAAAATGGGTCGTCTTTGGGGCTTTGACATTCACTCCCGTCATTTGTTATGACTTCCGAGTTCTGTCAAAGAGGGGCAACTGTAGACACCCCATTTTTGACCGTCCTCAAGACTTGGACGTCACCGCTTGAACACTCGGTGATTATCCATGTTTGTGTTCGTTTGGAGTTCCCGGAGTGCTCGGCCCGCGCGCCTTGCCTCAGGACCTCCGAACTCAATCGTTTTGTGTTTGGTTTTGCACCAAACACTTGTGCTTTGCCTTGGAGGGGCAGGGAATGCTTTGTGAGGCATCCCCACATACCACCGGCACTGGCTAGAGGCCACCGGCTGGCTGGTGTTGCCACCGGCACTATGTTGTGCCGGTCGGCACTCTTTTGTGCCAGTCGGCACTTGTTTTGGGCAAAATGACCATTTTGCCCTGCCGACTCCTGTGCACTTGCTTTCTGAGATATTTTCAGACAGCTTTCTTGCACTTGTTTCCCCTCCATACACGTGTATGGAGGGATGAGCCCTTGAATGACTTAGTTTGTAAGTCTTGGTTGCCTATAAGAGAGAAGGCTCTTCTCTTGGCTCAAGGGTTAGAGAAAGGTTAGCAAATTTGGAGAGTTAGAGAGAAAAGGAGAGAGAGAAGCTCTGGTTTTTCTAGGGTTTGAGTTGCATACACCTTCTATCTCTATCTTTCTTTTGTGTGTCTAGGTGTTTTGTGCCTTACTATTGCACACAAACACCTAGTGTTTCACCTTCTCCTTGTAACTGAGGTTCTAGGAGCTATTTTTTGAAGTTCTTGACTGATTTGGAGCTCAAGGAACCAAGCACAACAACTCTTGTGAAGGTAGTCATCAAGGGTAAGCAACTTGCTTTATTTTCCCCATTTTTGCACCTTGTTTTTACCTAGTTTAAAACAGTTTTTTGTGCTTAGCCTATAACACATAAAAGTTCTATTTTTTTAAGCCTCTTTATTGTTCATTAAGAGTGTTTTGTGGTTTGAGCAAGTTTGACCCCCTTTAGGCCTTGAAAAGGTCACTTTTTGTGCTATTTTGTGAGAGATCCGAGACTTTGGTGTTAGGATCTCTTCACCACTGAAATCTTGAGGGATTTCAGTGGTGAAGAGCATGCCTTAGAGTCTCAAGAAGGAGGGGGCCACCCCCTTTCCTTGATGTCCTTGAAAAGGACAAGTCTTGGCTTCCTTATGGAGCACCATGCTTGAGTGTGTGTTGAGCATGTTTGACTTGTTTTCCATGCTTATATTGCCATGTTATAACATGATTTCAAGTTGGTTTTGGTCACCTATGCATGTTTAGCATAGTTATCATGTAATGCCTATTTGATGCCTTAATATGTCTAGGAAGTGTGCCTTTATTTCTAGCATGTTTTAGGCCTAGAACCATGAAGCTTGTATGCTCATTTTGCCATGATTTAGCTCTGTCCATACTTGTTTTGGTCAATCTCATCATGCATTACATAGCTCCTTTGTATTTGGCTTGTTGGCCTTGAGAGTATGTGAATGTAGCATGCCTTACTTGCTTCATTTTTGATGGTTTGGAACCACCTAATATGTCATTTCAGACCTTATGATGTGCTTGTTTGATTGCCTTGCACGCCTCTTTAATGCTTTAAGAGTATGTGTTAAGTGATCCATGTTTTGGTCATGTTGCATGCTTTTGTACTTGAGCCTCTTAGATGCCATCTAGGTGCTCCTTAGGCCTTGTTTAGGTCTGCATGTGACCTGTTTTGAGCCCCCTTGGCCTTGTGAGGCTTGGTGGACTTGGCCTTAGTTTAAGCCTCCATGGCTTGTTCCAAGTACTTGGACCTATCGTTACACATTCGGTTTGCTTTGTAACATGATTTGGCCTCATAGTTTGCATCATTTTCAGAGCCTTATATGTATGCTAATGGTCCATGTTTAACTCATTTCAAGTGTGCTTGAATGTTGTTTATTTTGCTTAAGTGTTGGTGCCTTAACATGTGTATGTGTGCATGTGTGTTTGGCCCTCTTGACTTAGCATTTGGCTACTGATTTTGGGCCTTTTAGAGTTGTCCAATTCATGTGTAAGTCCATCCCTCATTGGTTTGTATGCTTGCTTGAATGTCTTGCATATGTATCATGCCATGATCATTTTGCATGCTAGTCACCATGCTTAGGATTGCATCACATTGACATGCATGTTAGGCCTCTTGACCAAGTCATGATAGAGGTTTAGCACCCTTATGTGCTTGTTTGCATTGCATGCATTTGAAATCAAAATCGCATTCTTGGTTCTTTGGACCATCATGCATGGAAATGCGCGATTGGTGGCCCGAGAACCGAGGCACAACCTCCTTTGAGTCCAAAACATGATAAGGATTGTGTTTGGTGCATACATGCTGTGAATCACATTACCATGCATCTTGTTGTCCTCTGCTGCTGTGGTCTGCAGGTTCTGCAGGAATTTTGTGCCGACCGGCACTGTTTAGTGCCGACCGGCAGTCAATTGGCAGCCGATAGCTTCATTCAATGCCGGTGGCCATATCCTCCAGCCGGTGGTGCTCTGACCCAGCCGGTGGTACTCTGACCCAGCCGGTGGTACTCTGACCCAGCCGGTGGTACTCCCCAATGCCCTGAGAGGCACTCCTGGGACTTTGGAAATTTTCTGCGGAGGATAGCAGGGAAAACAGAGGCACACTTGCATGACAGTGCGATTCCGAGCGAATCTCGGGCGCGCGACGCATTTGGACCCTCCTCCCGAGGCATTTACTGATTTAATTAGATTAATTATTTGTTTAATTAATTTGTTGGATTGTAATATTTAATTAGCTTGCGTAGTTAATTATCTGTATTATTATTTTGGTCCCTCCGAGCGAGGGCAAATTTGTAATAAGTGTGTGTGAGTGGGTGCATGTCTTCCAACCCCCATTTCTTTCTACCCTTTTATTTACCTGCTTATGATGGTAGATTAGGGCACATCTAAATTAGCATACCTTATGCAATGCATGCGTGCATTCATGCATTTGTTTACATACATCGGGCTCGGTACATCATACAAACTGCATCGTACTTTCAATTCCAAATTGAATACGTGATAGTTGTTGCATTTCATGTGCCATGCTTAGGATAGCCGAGCCTGTCTAGATTACATTCCGTATGCGATGCATTAGTCACTTAACATAAACTAGGTCATGCATGTTTTGCTAACTGGTTTCTTGTTTTGGCACGGAGTACGATGTAAGTTTTATGCTTTAGCATGTCGCATGCGTGTGAATGTTAACATGACAGTATGCCTGCCATGCGGCTAAGTGCTTATGTGATAAACTGCTTGAATGCCTGTGGGTGGAGGTTGGATTACTTGAGTCGGGAATACTCATCGAAATCCGTGTTTTAGCCTACTCGCGAGTAGCAATTTCAAACTGTTTTCCAAACAAAACGGATATGCAATGTTTATTTCCAAGTTAGGCAATCTAGTCTATACTTTTGTGTTGTGCGCATCACATAGTAATTCTAGGTTAATAACCGGGATAAGAATGCATAAAGTCTTCAAAAACGGATATCATGGTTAGTAGAGGCCGGTCTTCGGACCGGGCGAAAGGGGGTGCTCATAGCTGACCTTCCCCGATCGTACCCAAGCTCCCGAGCCAAGTCACTTTGGTGATGACGGACACGTGGCCTTCGGCACCGAGTCAGGGTTTCCTAAATTTCCCATTTTCAAAAAATATTTAGGTGGCGACTCTGTAATCTGGCAAAGCAGTCCATGTTTGGCACTACTTTTCAAAAAATCTGTTTTCTCAAACGATTTGCCGGATTTGGACTCTTTGGTTCAGATTTAGAACCGCAACAAACAAAAGAAGTCCGAACTGTAGAGAGAGAGCCCGCGGCGTTTAATTACCGTTTCTCATGCATTACGGTTCGAACACTCGAACACCTATACGGATTCTCTTGCACAGTGGCAGATATGTAAATACGGCGTGTACTTACAATTTCTCACGCATTACGGTTCGAACACTCGAACACCTATACGGATTCTCCTGCACAGTGGCTGATATGTAAATACGGCGTTTACTTACCATTTCTCGTGCATTACGGTTCGAACACTCGAACACCTATACGGATTCTCCTGCACAGTGCCAGATATGTAAATACGGCGTTTCCTTACAATTTCTCACGCATTACGTTTCGAACACTCGAACACCTATACGGATTCTCCTGCATTGTGGCAAATATGTAAATACGGCGTTTACTTACCATTTCTCATGCATTAGGGTTCGAACACTGGAACACCTATACGCATTCTCCTGCACAGTGGAAGATATGTAAATACGACGTTTACTTACCATGTCTCATGCATTAGGGTTCGAACACTCGAACACCTTTACGGATTCTCCTGCACAGTGGCAGATATGTAAATACGGCGTTTACTTACCATTTCTCAGGCATTACGGTTCGAGCACTCGAACACCTATACAGATTTTCCCGCACAGTGGCAAATATGTAAATACAGCGTTTACTTACAATTTCTCACGCATTACGGTTCGAACACCCGAACACCTATACGGATTCTCCTACACAGTGGTAGATATGTAAATACGGCGTTTACTGACCATTTCTCATGCATTAGGGCTCGAACATTCGAACACCTATACGGATTTTCCTGCAGAGTGGCAGATATGTAAATACAGCGTTTACTTACCATTTTTCATGCATTAGGGTTCGAACATTCGAACACCAATACAGATTCTCCTGCACAGTGGAAGATATGTAAGTACGGCGTTTAATTACCGTTTCTCATGCATTACGGTTCGAACACTCGAACACCTATACGGATTCTCCTGCACAGTGGCAGATATGTAAATACGGCGTTTACTTGCAATTTCTCACGCATTACGGTTCGAACACTCGAACACCTATACGGATTCTCCTGCACTGTGGCAGATATGTAAATCCGGCGTTTACGTACCATTTCTCGTGCATTACGGTTCGAACACTCGGACACCTATACGGATTCTCCTGCACAGTGGCAGATATGTAAATACGGCTATTACTTATAATTTCTCACGCATTACGGTTCGAACACTCGAGCACCTATACGGATTCTCCTGCACAGTGGCAGACATGTAAATACGGCGTTTACTTACTATTTCTCATGCATTACGGTTCGAACACTCGAACACCTATACGGATTCTCCTCCACAGTGGCAGATATGTAAATACGGCGTTTCCTTACAATTTCTCACGCATTACATTTCGAACACTCGAACACCTAGACGGATTCTCCTGCATAGTGGCAAATATGTAAATACGGCGTTTACTTAGCATTTCTCATGCATTCGGGTTCGAACACAGGAACACCTATACGCATTCTCCTGCACAGTGGAAGATATGTAAATACGACGTTTAATTACCGTTTCTCATGCATTACGGTTCGAAGACTCAAACACCTATACAGATTCCCCTGTACAGTGGCAGATATGTAAATACGGCGTTTACTTACAATTTCTCACGCATTACGGTTCGAACACTCGAACACCTATACGGATTCTCGTGCACGGTGGCAGATATGTAAATACGACGTTTACTTACCATGTCTCATGCATTAGGGTTCGAACACTCGAACACCTTTACGATTCTCCTGCACAGTGGCAGATATTACCATTTCTCAGGCATTATGGTTCGAGCACTCGAACACCTATACAGATTCTCCTGCACAGTGGCAAATGTGTAAATACAGCGTTTACTTCCAATTTCTCACGCATTACGGTTCGAACACCCGAACACCAATACGGATTCTCCTACACAGTGGCAGATATGTAAATACGGCGTTTACTGACCATTTCTAATGCATTAGGGTTCGAACATTCGAACACCTATACGGATTCTCCTGCACAGTGGCAGATATATAAATACGGCGTTTACTTACCATTTCCCATGCATTAGGTTTCGAACACTAGAACACCAATACGGATTCTCCTGCACAGTGGAAGATATGTAAGTAAGGCGTTTAACCGCCGTTTCTGATGCATTACGGTTCGAACACTCGAACACCTATACGGATTCTCCTGCACAGTGGCAGATATATAAATACGACGTTTACTTACAATTTCTCACGCATTACGGTTCGAACACTCGAACATCTATACGGATTCTCCTGCACTGTGGCAGATATGTAAATACGGCGTTTACTTACCATTTCTTGTGCATTACGGTTCGAACACTCGAACGCCTATACGGATTCTCCTGCACAGTGGCAGATATGTAAATACGGCGTTTACTTATAATTTCTCACGCATTACGGTTCGAACACTCGAACACCTATACGGATTCTCCTGCATAGTGGCAGATATGTAAATACGGCGTTTACTTACAATTTCTCACGCACTACGGTTCGAACACTCGAACACCTACACGGATTCTCGTGCACAGTGGCAGATATGTAAATACGACGTTTACTTACCATGTCTCATGCATTAGGGTTCGAACACTCGAACACCTATACGGATTCTCCTGCACAGTGGCAGATATGTAAATACGGCGTTTACTTACCATTTTTGACGCATTACGGTTCGAACACTCGAACACCTATACAGATTCTTCTGCACAGTGGCAAATATGTAAATACGGCGTTTACTTACCATTTCTCATGCATTACGGTTCGAACACTCGAACACCTATACGGATTCTCCTGCACAGCGGCAGATATGTAAATACGGCGTTTACTTACCATTTCTGACGCATTACGGTTCGAACACTCAAAGACCTATACGGATTCTCCTGCACAGTGGCAGACATGTAAATACGACGTTTACTTACCATTTCTCATGCATTACGGTTCGAACACTCGAACACCTATACGGATTCTCCTCCACAGTGGCAGATATGTAAATACGGCGTTTCCTTACAATTTCTCACGCATTACATTTCGAACACTCGAACACCTATACGGATTCTCCTGCGTAGTGGCAAATATGTAAATACGGCATTTACTTACCATTTCTCATGCATTAGGGTTCGAACCCAGGAACACCTATACGCATTCTCCTGCACAGTGGAAGATATGTAAATACGACGTTTAATTACCGTTTCTCATGCATTACGGTTCGAACACTCAAACACCTATACAGATTCTCCTGTACAGTGGCAGATATGTAAATACGGTGTTTACTTACAATTTCTCACGCATTACGGTTCGAACACTCGAACACCTATACGGATTCTCGTGCACGGTGGCAGATATGTAAATACAACGTTTACTTACCATGTCTCATGTATTAGGGTTCGAACACTCGAACACCTTTACGGATTCTCCTGCACAGTGGCAGATATGTAAATACGGCGTTTACTAACCATTTCTCAGGCATTACGGTTCGAGCACTCGAACACCTATACAGATTCTCCTGCACAGTGGCAAATGTGTAAATACAGGGTTTACTTCCAATTTCTCACGCATTACGGTTCGAACACCCGAACACCTATACGGATTCTCCTACACAGTGGCAGATATGTAAATACGGCGTTTACTGACCATTTCTCATGCATTAGGGTTCGAACATTCGAACACCTATACGGATTTTCCTGCACAGTGGCAGATATGTAAATACAGCGTTTACTTACCATTTCCCATGCATTAGGTTTCGAACACTCGAACACCAATACGGATTCTCCTGCACAGTGGAAGATATCTAAGTAAGGCGTTTAATCGCCGTTTCTGATGCATTACGGTTCGAACACTCGAACACCTATACCGATTCTCCTGCACAGTGGCAGATATGTAAATACGGCGTTTACTTACCATTTCTCACGCATTACGGTTCGAACACTCGAACACCTATACGGATTCTCCTACACTGTGGCAGATATGTAAATACGGCGTTTACTTACCATTTCTCGTGCATTACGGTTCGAACACTCGAACACCTATACGGATTCTCCTGCACAGTGGCAGATATGTAAATACGGCGTTTACTTATAATTTCTCACGCATTACGGTTCGAACACTCGAACACCTATACGGATTCTCCTGCATAGTGGCAGATATGTAAATACGGCGTTTACTTACAATTTCTCACGCACTACGGTTCGAACACTCGAACACCTTCACGGATTCTCGTGCACAGTGGCAGATATGTAAATACGACGTTTACTTACCATGTCTCATGCATTAGGGTCGAACACTCGAACACCTATACGGATTCTCCTGCACAGTGGCAGATATGTAAATACGGCGTTTACTTACCATTTTTGAAGCATAACGGTTCAAACACTCGAACACCTATACAGATTCTTCTACACAGTGGCAAATATGTAAATACGGCGTTTACTTACCATTTCTCATGCATTACGGTTCGAACACTCGAACACCTATACGGATTCTCCTACACAGTGGCAGATATGTAAATACGGCGTTTACTTACCATTTCTGACGCATTACGGTTCGAACACTCAAACACCTATACGGAATCTTCTGCACAGTGGCGGATATGTAAATACGGCGTTTACTTACCATTTCTCAGGCATTACGGTTCGAACACTCGAACACCTATACGGATTCTCCTGCACAGTGGCAGATATGTAAATACGGCGTTTCCTTACAATTTCTCACGCATTACGTTTCGAACACTCGAACACCTACACGGATTCTCCTGCATAGTGGCAAATATGTAAATACGGCGTTTACTTACCATTTCTCATGCATTAGGGTTCAAACATTCGAACACCTATACGGATTCTCCTGCACAGTGGCAGACATGTAAATACAGCGTTCACTTGCCATTTCTCACGCATTACGGTTAGAACACTCGAACACCAATATGGATTCTCCTACACAGTGGCAGATATGTAAATACGGCGTTTACTTTCCATTTCTCAGGCATTACGGTTCGACCACTCGAACACTTATACGGATTCTCCTCCACAGTGGCAGATATGTAAATACGGTGTTTACTTATAATTTCTCACGTATTACGGTTCGAACACTCGAACACCTATACGGATTCTCCCGCACAATGGCGAATATGTAAATACGGCATTTACTTACCAATTCTGAGGCATTAGGGTTCGAACACTCGAACACCTATACGGATTCTCCTGCACAGTGACAGATATGTAAATACAGCGTTTACTTACCATTTCTCAGGCATTACGGGTCGAACACTCGAACACCAATACGGATTCTCCTGCACAGTGGCAGATATGTAAATACGGCGTTTACTTACCATTTCTGACGAATTACGGTTCGAACACTCGAACACCTATACAGATTCTTCTGCACAGTGGTAAATATGTAAATACGGCGTTTACTTACCATTTCTCCTGCATTACGGTTCGAACACTCGAACACCTATACGGATTCTCCTGCACAGTGGCAGATATGTAAATACGGCGTTTCCTTACAATTTCTCACGCATTACGTTTCGAACACTCGACCACCTATACGGATTATCCTGCACAGTGGCAAATATGTAAATACGGCGTTTACTTACCATTTCTCATGCATTAGGGTTCGAACACTGGAACACCTATACGGATTCTCCTGCACAGTGGAAGATATGTAAATACGGCGTTTAATTACCGTTTCTCATGCATTACGGTTCGAACACTCGAACACCTATACGGATTCCCTGCACAATGGCGGATATGTAAATACGGCGTTTACTTACCATTTCTCGTGCATTACGGTTCGAACACTCGAACACCTATACGGATTCTCCTGCACAGTGGCAGATATGTAAATACGGCGTTTACTTATAATTTCTCACGCATTACGGTTCGAACACTCGAACACCTATACGGATTCTCCTGCATAGTGGCAGATATGTAAATACGGCGTTTACTTACAATTTCTCACGCACTACGGTTCGAACACTCGAACACCTTCACGGATTCTCGTGCACAGTGGCAGATATGTAAATACGACGTTTACTTACCATGTCTCATGCATTAGGGTTCGAACACTCGAACACCTATACGGATTCTCCTGCACAGTGGCAGATATGTAAATACGGCGTTTACTTACCATATTTGACGCATAACGGTTCAAACACTCGAACACCTATACAGATTCTTCTACACAGTGGCAAATATGTAAATACGGCGTTTACTTACCATTTCTCATGCATTACGGTTCGAACACTCGAACACCTATACGGATTCTCCGACACAGTGGCAGATATGTAAATACGGCGTTTACTTACCATTTCTGACGCATTACGGTTCGAACACTCAAACACCTATACGGAATCTTCTGCACAGTGGCGGATATGTAAATACGGCGTTTACTTACCATTTCTCAGGCATTACGGTTCGAACACTCGAACACCTATACGGATTCTCCTGCACAGTGGCAGATATGTAAATACGGCGTTTCCTTACAATTTCTCACGCATTACGTTTCGAACACTCGAACACCTACACGGATTCTCCTGCATAGTGGCAAATATGTAAATACGGCATTTACTTACCATTTCTCATGCATTAGGGTTCAAACATTCGAACACCTATACGGATTCTCCTGCACAGTGGCAGACATGTAAATACAGCGTTCACTTGCCATTTCTCACGCATTACGGTTAGAACACTCGAACACCAATATGGATTCTCCTACACAGTGGCAGATATGTAAATACGGCGTTTACTTTCCATTTCTCAGGCATTACGGTTCGACCACTCGAACACTTATACGGATTCTCCTCCACAGTGGCAGATATGTAAATACGGTGTTTACTTATAATTTCTCACGTATTACGGTTCGAACACTCGAACACCTATACGGATTCTCCCGCACAATGGCGAATATGTAAATACGGCATTTACTTACCAATTCTGAGGCATTAGGGTTCGAACACTCGAACACCTATACGGATTCTCCTGCACAGTGGCAGATATGTAAATACAGCGTTTACTTACCATTTCTCAGGCATTACGGGTCGAACACTCGAACACCAATACGGATTCTCCTGCACAGTGGCAGATATGTAAATACGGCGTTTACTTACCATTTCTGACGAATTACGGTTCGAACACTCGAACACCTATACAGATTCTTCTGCACAGTGGTAAATATGTAAATACGGCGTTTACTTACCATTTCTCCTGCATTACGGTTCGAACACTCGAACACCTATACGGATTCTCCTGCACAGTGGCAGATATGTAAATACGGCGTTTCCTTACAATTTCTCACGCATTACGTTTCGAACACTCGACCACCTATACGGATTATCCTGCACAGTGGCAAATATGTAAATACGGCGTTTACTTACCATTTCTCATGCATTAGGGTTCGAACACTGGAACACCTATACGGATTCTCCTGCACAGTGGAAGATATGTAAATACGGCGTTTAATTACCGTTTCTCATGCATTACGGTTCGAACACTCGAACACCTAGACGGATTCTCCTGCACAATGGCGGATATGTAAATACGGCGTTTACTTACCATTTCTCGTGCATTACGGTTCGAACACTCGAACACCTATACGGATTCTCCTGCACAGTGGCAGATATGTAAATACGGCGTTTACTTACCATTTCTCACGCATTACGGTTCGAACACTCGAACACCTATACGGATTCTCCTGCACAGTGGCAGATATGTAAATACGGCGTTTACTTACCATTTCTGATGCATTAGGGTTTGAACACTCAAACACCTATACGGATTCTCCTGCACAGTGGCAGATATGTAAATACGGCGTTTACTTACTATTTCTCAGGCATTACGGTTCGAACACTCGAACACCTATACAGATTCTCCTGCACCGTGGCAGATATGTAAATACGGCGTTTACTTACTATTTCTCAGGCATTACGGTTCGAACACTCGAACACCTATACAGATTCTCCTGCACAGTGGCAGATATGTAAATACGGCATTTACTTACAATTTCTCATGCATTACGGTTCGAACAATCGAACACCAATACGGATTCTCCAGCACTGTGGCAGATATTTAAATACGGCGTTTAATTACCATGTCTCATGCATTAGGGTTCGAACACTCGAACACTTATACGGATTCTCCTGCACAGTGGTAGATATGTAAATACGGCGTGTACTTACCATTTCTCAGGCATTACGGTTCGAACACTCGAACACCTATAAGGATTCTCCTGCACAGTGGCAGATATGTAAATACGGCGTTTACTTACAATTTCTCACGCATTACGGTTCGAACACCCGAACACCTATACGGATTATCCTGCACAGTGGCAGATATATAAATACGGCGTTTACTTACCATTTCTCATGCATTAGGGTTCAAACATTCGTACACCTATACGGATTCTCCAGCACAGTGGCAGATATGTAAATACAGCGTTTACTTACCATTTCTCATGCATTAGGGTTCGAATATTCGAACACCTATACGGATTCTCCTGCACAGTGGAAGATATGTAAATACGGCGTTTACTTATAATTTCTCGCGTATTACGGTTCGAACACTCGAACACCTGTACAGATTCTCCTGCACAGTGGCAGATATTTAAATACGGCGTTTACTTACCATTTCTCGTCCAATAGGGTTCGAACATTCAAACACCTATACGGATTCTTCTGCACAGTGGCAGATATGTAAATACGGCGTTCACTCGCCATTTCTCACGCATTACGGTTTGAAGGCTCGAACACCTATACGGATTCTCCTGCATAGTGGCAGATATGTAAATACGGCGTTTACTTACAATTTCTCACGCACTACGGTTCGAACACTCAAACACCTATACGGATTCTTCTGCACAGTGGCGGATATGTAAATACGGCGTTTACTTACCATTTCTCATGCATTACGGTTCGAACACTTGAACACCTATACTGATTCTCCTGCACAATTTCTCACGCATTACGTTTCGAACACTCGAACACCTACACGGCTTCTCCTGCATAGTGGCAAATATGTAAATACGGCGTTTACTTACCATTTCTCATGCATTAGGGTTCGAACACTGGAACACCTATACGCATTCTCCTGCACAGTGGAAGATATGTAAATACGGCGTTTAATTGCCGTTTCTCATGCAATACGGTTCGAACACTCGAACACCTATACAGATTCTCTTGTATAGTGGCAGATATGTAAATTCGGCGTTCACTTATAATTTCTCACGCATTACGGTTCGAACACTCGACCACCTATACGGATTCTCGTGCACAGTGGCAGATATGTAAATACGACGTTTACTTACCATGTCTCATGCATTAGGGTTCGAACACTCGAACAGCTTTACGGATTCTCCTGCACAGTGGCAGATATGTAAATACGGCGTTTACTTACCATTTCTCAGGCATTACGGTTCGAACACTCGAACACTTATAAGGATTCTCCTGCACAGTGGTAGATATGTAAATAAGGAATTTACTTACAATTTCTGACGCATTACGGTTCAAACACTCGAACACTTATACGGATTCTGCTGCACAGTGGCAGATATGTGAATACGGCGTTTACTTACCATTTCTCATACATTACGGTTCGAACACTCGTACACCTATACGGATTCTCCTGCACAGTGGCAGATATGTAAATACGGCGTTTACTTACAATTTCTCACGCATTACGGTTCGAACACCCGAACACCTATACGGATTCTCCTGCACTGTGGCAGATATATAAATACGGCGTTTACTTACCATTTCTCATGCAATAGGGTTCGAACACCCGAACACCTATACGGATTCTCCTGCACAGTCTCAAATATGCAAATACGGCGTTTACTTACCATTTCTCATGCATTAGGGTTCGAACACTGGAACACCTATACGGATTCTCCTGCACAGTGGAAGATATGTAAATACGGCGTTTACTTATAATTTCTCGCGCATTACGGTTCGAACAGTCGAACACCTATACGGATTCTCCTACACAGTGGCTGATATTTAAATACGGCGTTTACTTACCATTTCTCGTCCAATAGGGTTCGAACATTCAAACACCTATACGGATTCTCCTGCACAGTGGCAGATATGTAAATACGGCGTTCACTCGCCATTTCTCACGCATTACGGTTTGAACACTCGAACACCTATACGGATTCTCCTGCATAGTGGCAGATATGTAAATACGGCGTTTACTTACAATTTCTCACGTATTACGGTTCGAACACTCGAACACCTACACGGATTCTCGTGCACAGTGGCAGATATGTAAATACGACGTTTACATACCATGTCTCATGCATTAGGGTTCGAACACTCGAACACCTATACGGATTCTCCTGCACAGTGGCAGATATGTAAATACGGCGTTTACTTACCATTTCTGACGCATTATGGTTCGAACACTCGAACACCTATACAGATTCTTCTGCACAGTGGCAAATATGTAAATACGGCGTTTACTTACCATTTCTCATGCGTTACGGTTCGAACAGTCGAACACCTATACGGATTCTCCTGCACAGTGGCAGATAGGTAAATACGGCGTTTAATTACCATTTCTGACGCATTACGGTTCGAACACTCAAACACCTATACGGATTCTTCTGCACAGTGGCGGATATGTAAATACGGCGTTTACTTACCATTTCTCATGCATTATGGTTTGAACACTCGAACACCTATACGGATTCTCCTGCACAGTGGCAGATATGTAAATACCGCGTTTCCTTACAATTTCTCACGCATTACGTTTCGAACACTCGAACACCTATACAGATTCTCCTGCATAGTGGCAAATATGTAAATACGGCGTTTACTTACCATTTCTCATGCATTTGGGTTCGAACACTGGAACACCTATACGCATTCTCCTGCACAGCGGAAGATATGTAAATACGGCGTTTAATTACCGTTTCTCATGCACTACGGTTCGAACACTCGAACACCTATACAGATTCTCCTGTATAGTGGCAGATATGTAAATTCGGCGTTTACTTATAATTTCTCACGCATTACGGTTCGAACACTCGACCACCTATACGGATTCTCGTGCACAGTGGCAGATATGTAAATACGGCGTTTACTTACCATGTCTCATGCATTAGGGTTCGAACACTCGAACACCTTTACGGATTCTCCTGCACAGTGGTAGATATGTAAATACGGCGTTTACTTACCATTTCTCAGGCATTACGGTTCGAACACTCGAACACTTATACAGATTCTCCTGCACAGCGGCAGATATGTAAATACGGCGTTTACTTACCATTTCTCATGCATTATGGTTCCAACACTCAAACACCTATATGGATTCTCCTGCACAGTGGTAGATATGTAAATATGGAATTTACTTACCATTTCTGACGCATTACGGTTCGAACACTCGAACACCTATACGGATTCTGCTGCCCAGTGGCAGATATGTGAATACGGCGTTTACTTACCATTTCTCATGCATTACGGTTCGAACACTCGAACACCTATACGGATTCTCCTGCACAGTGGCAGATATGTAAATACGGCGTTTACTTACAATTTCTCACGCATTACGGTTCGAACACCAGAACACCAATACGGATTCTCCTGCACAGTGGCAGATATATAAATACGGCGTTTGCTTACCATTTCTCATGCATTAGGGTTCAAACATTCGTACACCTATACGGATTCTCCAGCAGAGTGGCAGATATGTAAATACAGCGTTCACTTACCATTTCTCATGCATTAGGGTTCGAATATTCGAACGCCTATACGGATTCTCCTGCACAGTGGAAGATATGTAAATACGGCGTTTACTTATAATTTCTCGCGCATTACGGTTCGAACACTCGAACACCTATACGGATTCTACTGCACAGTGGCAGATATTTAAATACGGCGTTTACTTACCATTTCTCGTCCAATAGGGTTCGAACATTCAAACACCTATACGGATTCTCCTGCACAGTGGCAGATATGTAAATACGGCGTTCACTTCGCCATTTCTCACGCATTACGGTTTGAACACTCGAACACCTATACGGATTCTCCTGCATAGTGGCAGATATGTAAATACGGCGTTTACTTACAATTTCTCACGCATTACGGTTCGAACACTCGAACACCTACACGGATTCTCGTGCACAGTGGCAGATATGTAAATACGACGTTTACTTACCATGTCTCATGCATTAGGGTTCGAACACTCGAACACCTATACGGATTCTGCTGCACAGTGGCAGATATGTAAATACGACGTTTACTTACCATTTCTGACGCATTACGGTTCGAACACTCGAACACCTATACACATTCTTCTGCACAGTGGCAAATATGTAAATACGGCGTTTACTTACCATTTCTCATGCATTACGGTTCGAACACTCGAACACCTATACGGATTCTCCTGCACAGTGGCAGATATGTAAATACGGCGTTTACTTACCATTTCTCACGCATTACGGTTCAAACACTCGAACACCTATACGGATTCTCCTGCACAGTGGCAGATATGTAAATACGGCGTTTACTTACCATTTCTGACGCATTACGGTTCGAACACTGGAACACCTATACAGATTCTTCTGCTCAGTGGCAAAAATGTAAATACGGCGTTTACTTACCATTTCTCATGCATTACGGTTCGAACACTCAAACACCTATACGGATTCTTCTGCACAGTGGCGGATATGTAAATACGGCGTTTACTTACCATTTCTCATGCATTACGGTTCGAACACTCGAACACCTATACGGATTCTCCTGCACAGTGGCAGATATGCAAATACGGTGTTTCCTTACAATTTCTCACGCATTACGTTTCGAACACTCGAACACCTATACGGATTCTCCTGCATAGTGGCAAATATGTAAATACGGCGTTTACTTACCATTTCTCATGCATTAGGGTTCGAACACTGGAACACCTATACGCATTCTCCTACACAGTGGAAGATATATAAATACGGCGTTTAATTACCGTTTCTCATGCAATATGGTTCGAACACTCGAACACCTATACAGATTCTCCTGTATAGTGGCAGATATGTAAATTCGGCGTTTACTTATAATTTCTCACGCATTACGGTTCGAACACTCGACCACCTATACGGATTCTCGTGCACAGTCGCAGATATGTAAATACGACGTTTACTTACCATGTCTCATGTATTAGGATTCGAACACTCGAACACCTTTACGGATTCTCCTGCACAGTGGCAGATATGTAAATACGACGTTTACTTACCATTTCTCAGGCATTACGGTTCGAACACTCGAACACTTATAAGGATTCTCCTGCACAGTGGCAGATATGTAAATACGGCGTTTACTTACCATTTCTCATGCATTGTGGTTCCAACACTCAAACACCTATATGGATTCTCCTGCACAGTGGTAGATATGTAAATATGGAATTTACTTACCATTTCTGACGCATTACGGTTCAAACACTCGAACACCTATACGGATTCTGCTGCACAGTGGCAGATATGTGAATACGGCGTTTACTTACCATTTCTCATGCATTACGGTTCGAACACTCGAACACCTATATGGATTCTCCTCCACAGTGGCAGGTATGTAAATACAGCGTTTACTTACCATGTCTCGTGCATTACGGTTCGAACACTCGAACACCTTTACGGATTCCCCTGCACAGTGGCAGATATGTAAATACGGCGTTTACTTACCATTTCTGATGCATTACGGTTTGAACAATCGAACACCTATACGGATTCTTCTGCACAGTGGCAGATATGTAAATACGGCGTTTACTTACCATTTCTCACGCATTACGGTTCAAACACTCGAACACCTATACGGATTCTCCTGCACAGTGGCAGATATGTAAATATGGCGTTTACTTACCATTTCTGACGCATTACGGTTTGAACACTCGAACACCTAGACGGATTCTCCTGCACAGTGGCAGATATGTAAATACGGCGTTTACTTACCATTTCTCAGGCATTACGGTTCGAACACTCGAACACCTATACGGATTCTCCTGCACAGTGGCATATATGTAAATACGGCGTTTACTTACCATTTCTCATGCATTAGGGTTCGAACACTGGAACACAAATACGCATTCTCCTGCACAGTGGAAGATATATAAATACGGCGTTTAATTACCGTTTCTCATGCAATATGGTTCGAACACTCGAACACCTATACAGATTCTCCTGTATAGTGGCAGATATGTAAATTCGGCGTTTACTTATAATTTCTCACGCATTACGGTTCGAACACTCGACCACCTATACGGATTCTCGTGCACAGTCGCAGATATGTAAATACGACGTTTACTTACCATGTCTCATGCATTAGGGTTCGAACACTCGAACACCTTTACGGATTCTCCTGCACAGTGGCAGATATGTAAATACGGCGTTTACTTACCATTTCTCAGGCATTACGGTTCGAACACACGAACACTTATAAGGATTCTCCTGCACAGTGGCAGATATGTAAATACGGCGTTTACTTACCATTTCTCATGCATTGTGGTTCCAACACTCAAACACCTATATGGATTCTCCTGCACAGTGGTAGATATGTAAATATGGAATTTACTTACCATTTCTGACGCATTACGGTTCAAACACTCGAACACCTATACGGATTCTGCTGCACAGTGGCAGATATGTGAATACGGCGTTTACTTACCATTTCTCATGCATTACGGTTCGAACACTCGAACACCTATATGGATTCTCCTCCACAGTGGCAGATATGTAAATACAGCGTTTACTTACCATGTCTCGTGCATTACCGTTCGAACACTCGAACACCTTTACGGATTCCCCTGCATAGTGGCAGATATGTAAATACGGCGTTTACTTACCCTTTCGGATGCATTACGGTTTGAACAATCGAACACCTATACGGATTCTTCCGCACAGTGGCAGATATGTAAATACGGCGTTTACTTACCATTTCTCACGCATTACGGTTCAAACACTCGAACACCTACACGGATTCTCCTGCACAGTGGCAGATATGTAAATACGGCGTTTACTTACCATTTCTGACGCATTACGGTTTGAACACTCGAACACCTAGACGGATTCTCCTGCACAGTGGCAGATATGTAAATACGGCGTTTACTTACCATTTCTCAGGCATTACGGTTCGAACACTCGAACACCTGTACAGATTCTCCTGCACAGTGGCATATATGTAAATACGGCGTTTACTTACCATTTCTCATGCATTACGGTTCGAACACTCGAACACCTAGACGGATTCTCCTGCACAGTGGCAGATATGTAAATACGGCGTTTACTTACCATTTCTGACGCATTATGGTTCGAACACTCGAACACCTATACGGATTCTTCTGCACAATGGCAGATATGTAAATACGGCGTTTACTAACCATTTCTCATGCATTACGGTTCGAACACTCAAACACCTATACGGATTCTCCTGCACAGTGGCAGATATGTAAATACGGCGTTTCTTTACAATTTCTCACGCATTACGTTTCGAACACTCGAACACCTATACGGATTCTCCTGCACAGTGGCAAATATGTAAATACGGCGTTTACTTACCATTTCTCAAGCATTTGGGTTCGAACACCCGAACACCAATACGGATTCTCCTGCACAGTGGAAGATATGTAAGTACGGCGTTTAATTGCCGTTTCTCATGCATAACGGTTCGAACACTCGAACACCTATACGGATTCTCGTGCACAGTGGCAGATATGTAAATACGGCGTTTACTTACCATTTCTCGTGCATTACGGTTCGAACACTAGAACACTTATACGGATTCTCCTGCACAGTGGCAGATATGTAAATACGGCGTTTACTCATAATTTCTCACACATTACGGTTCGAACACTGGAACACCTATACGCATTCTCCTGCACAGTGGCAGATATGTAAATACGGCGTTTACTTACCATTTCTCATGCATTAGGGTTTGAACACTCGAACACCTATACGGATTCTCCTGCACAGTGGCAGATATGTAAATACGGCGTTTACTTACTATTTCTCAGGCATTACGGTTCGAACACTCGAACACCTATACAGATTCTCCTGCACAGTGGCAGATATGTAAATACGGCGTTTACTTACAATTTCTCACGCATTACGGTTCGAACACTCGAACACCAATACGGATTCTCCGGCACTGTGGCAGATATGTAAATACGGCGTTTAATTACCATGTCTCATGCATTACGGTACGAACACTCGAACACTTATACGGATTCTCCTGCACAGTGGCAGATATGTAAATACGGCGTTTACTTACCATTTCACATGCATTAGGGTTCAGTCATTCGAACACCTATACGGATTCTCCTGCACAGTGGCAGATATGTAAATACGGCGTTCACTTGCCATTTCTCACGCATTACGGTTAGAACTCTCGAACACCTATACGGATTCTCCTGCACACTGGCAGATATGTAAATACGGCGTTTAGTTACCATTTCTCAGGCATTACGGTTCGACCACTCGAACACCTATACGGATTCTCCTACACAGTGGCAGATATGTAAATACGGCATTTACTTATAATTTCTCACGTATTACGGTTCGAACACTCGAACACCTATACGGATTCTCCCGCACATTGGCGGATATGTAAATACGGCATTTACTTACCAATTCTCATGCATTAGGGTTCGAACACTCGAACACCTATACGAATTCTCCTGCACAGTGGCAGATATGTAAATACAGCGTTTACTTACCATTTCTCAGGCATTACGGTTTGAACACTCGAACACCTATACGGATTCTCCTGCACAGTGGCAGATATGTAAATACGGTGTTTCCTTACAATTTCTCACGCATTACGTTTCGAACACTCGAACACCTATACGGATTCTCCTGCATAGTGGCAAATATGTAAATACGGCGTTTACTTACCATTTCTCATGCATTAGGGTTCGAACACTGGAACACCTATACGCATTCTCCTGCACAGTGGAAGATATGTAAATACGGCGTTTAATTACCGTTTCTCATGCATTACGGTTCGAACACCCGAACACCTATACAGATTCTCCTGTATAGTGGCAGATATGTAAATTCGGCGTTTACTTATAATTTCTCACGCATTACGGTTCGAACACTCGACCACCTCTACGGATTCTCGTGCACAGTGGCAGATATGTAAATACGACGTTTACTTACCATGTCTCATGCATTAGGATTCGGACACTCGAACACCTTTACGGATTCTCCTGCACAGTGGCAGATATGTAAATATGGCGTTTACTTACCATTTCTCAGGCATTACGGTTCGAACACTCGAACACTTATACGGATTCTCCTGCACAGTGGCAGATATGTAAATATGGCGTTTACTTACCATTTCTCATGCATTAAGGTTCCAACACTCGAACACCTATATGGATTCTCCTGCACAGTGGTAGACATGTAAATATGGAATTTACTTACCATTTCTGACGCATTACGGTTCAAACACTCGAACACCTATACGGATTCTGCTGCACAGTGGCAGATATGTGAATACGGCGTTTACTTACCATTTCTCGTGCATTACGGTTCGAACACTCGAACACCTATACGGATTCTCCTGCACAGTGGCAGATATGTAAATACGGCGTTTACTTATAATTTCTCACGCATTACGCTTCAAACACTCGAACACCTATACAGATTCTCCTGCACAGTGGCAAATATGTATATACGGCGTTTACTTACCATTTCTCATGCATTAGGGTTTGAACACTCGAACACCTATACGGATTCTCCTGCACAGTGGCAGATATGTAAAGGTGGCGTTTACTTACCATTTCTCATGCATTACGGTTCGAACACTCGAACACCTATACGGATTCTCCTGCACAGTGGCAGATATGTGAATACGGCGTTTACTTATAATTTCTCGCACATTACGGTTCGAACAGTCGAACACCTATACGGATTCTCCTGCATAGTGGCAGATATGTAAATACGGCGTTTACTTACCATTTCTCGTGCATTATGGTTCGAACACTCGAACACCTATACGGATTCTACTGCACAGTGGCAGATATGTAAATACGGCGTTTACTTATAATTTCTCACGCATTACGCTTCAAACACTCGAACACCTATACAGATTCTCCTGCACAGTGGCAGATATGTAAATACGGCGTTTACTTACCATTTCTCATGCATTAGGGTTTGAACAATCGAACACCTATACGGATTCTCCTGCACAGTGGCAGATATGCAAATACAGCGTTTACTTACCATTTCTCATGCATTAGGGTTCGAACACTCGAACACCTATACGGATGCTCCTGCACAGTCGAAGATATGTAAATACGGCGTTTACATATAATTTCTCACGCTTTACGGTTCGAACATTGAACACCTATACGGATTCTCTTGCACAGTGGCCGATATGCAAATACGGCGTTTACTTACCATTTCTCATGCAATAGGGTTCGAACACTCGAACAGCTATAAGGATTCTCCTGCACAGTAGCAGATTTGTAAATACGACGTTTACTTACAATTTCTCACGCATTACGGTTCGAACACTCGAACACCTATACAGATTCTCCTGCACAGTGGCAGATAGGTAAATACGGGGTTTACTTACCATTTCTCGTGCATTACGGTTTGAACACTCGAACACCTATACGGATTCTCCTGCACAGTGGAAGATATGTAAATACGGCGTTTACTTATAATTTCTCACGCATTACGGTTCGAACACCCGACCACCTATACGGATTCTCCTGCACAGTGGCAGATATGTAAATACGGCGTTTACTTACCATTTCTCATGCATTACGGTTCGAACACCCGAACACCTATACGGATTCTCCTGCACAGTGGCAGATATGTAAATACGGCGTTTACTTGCCATTTCTCATGCATTACGGTTCGAACACTCGAACACCTATACAGATTCTCCTGCACAGTGGCAGATATGTGAATACGGCGTTTACTTACAATTTCTCTCGCATTACAGTTCGAACACTCGAACACCAATACGGATTCTCCGGCACTGTGGTAGATATGTAAATGCGGCGTTTACTAACCATGTCTCATGCATTAGGGTTCGAACACTCGAACACCTATACGGATTCTCCTGCACAGTGGAGGATATGTAAATACGGCCGTTACTTACCATTTCTCATGCATTACGGTTCGAACACTCGAACACCTATATGGATTCTCCTGCACAGTGGCAGATATGTAAATACGGCGTTTACTTACAATTTCTCACGCATTACGGTTCGAACACCCGAACACCAATACGGATTCTCGTGCACAGTGGCAGATATGTAAATATGGCGTTTACTTACCATTTCTCATGCAATAGGGTTTGAACACTCAAACACCTATACGGATTCTCCTGCACCGTGGCATATATGTAAATACGGCGTTTACTTATCATTTCTCGTGCATTAGGGTTCGAACACACGAACACCTATACGGATTCTCCTACACGGTGGCAGATATGTAAATACGGCGTTTACTTACCATTTCTCATGCATTACGGTTCGAAGACTCGGACACCTATACAGATTCTCCTGCACAGTGGCAGATATGCAAATACGGCGTTTACTTAAAATTTTGCACGCATTACAGTTCGAACACTCGAACACCAAAACGGATTCTCCGGCACGGTGGCAGATATGTAAATACGGCGTTTACTTACCATTTCTCATGCATTAGGGAACGTACACTCGAACACCTATACGAATTCTCCTGCACAGAGGCAGATATGTAAATACGACGTTTACTTACCATTTCTCAGGCATTACTGTTCGAACACTCGAACACCTATACGGATTCTCCTGCACAGTGGCAGATATGTAAATACGGCGTTTACTTACAATTTCTCACGCGTTACGGTTCGAACACCCGAACACCTATACGGATTCTCCTGCACAGTGGCAGATATGTAAATACCCATTTGTCATGCATTACGGTTCGAACACTCGAATACCTATACGGATTCTCCTGCACAGTGGCAGATATGTAAATACGGCGTTTACTTATAATTTCTCACGCATTACGGTTCGAACACTCGAACACCTATACGGATTCTCCTGCGCAGTGGCATATATGTAAATACGGCATTTACTTACCATTTCTCATGCAATAGGGTTCGGACACTCGAACACCTATACGGATTCTCCTGCACAGTGGAACATATGTAAATACGGCGTTTAATTACCGTTTCTCATGCATTACGGTTCGAACACTTGAACACCTATACGGATTCTCCTGCGCAATGGAAGATATGTAAATACGACGTTTACTTATAATTTCTCACGCATTACGGTTCGAACAGTCGTACACCGATACGGATTCTCCTGCGCAGTGGCAGATATGCAAATACGGCGTTTACTTACCATTTCTCGTGCATTACGGTTCGAACACTCGAATACCTATACGGATTCTCCTGCACAGAGGCAGATATGTAAATACGGCGTTTACTTATAATTTCTCCCGTATTACGGTACGAACACTCGAACACCTATACGGATTCTCCCGCACAGTGGCGGATATGTAAATACGGCATTTACTTACCATTTCTCATGCATTAGGGTTCGAACACTCGAACACCTATACGGATTCTACTGCACAGTGGCAGATATGTAAATACAGTGTTTACTTACCATTTCTCATGCATTACGGTTCGAATAGTCGAACACCTATACGGATTCTCCTGCACAGTGGCAGATATGTAAATACGGCGTTTACTTACCATTTCTGACGCATTACGGTTCGAACACTCGAACACCTATACAGATTCTTCTGCATAGTGGCAAATATGTAAATACGGCGTTTACTTACCATTTCTCATGCATTACGGTTCGAACACTCGAACACCTATACGGATTCTCCTGTACGGTGGCAGATATGTAAATACGGCGTTTCCTTACAATTTCTCACGCATTACGTTTCGAACACCCGAACACCTATACGGATTCTCCTGCACAGTGGCAAATATGTAAATACGCCGTTTACTTACCATTTCTCATGCATTAGGGTTCGAACACTGGAACACCTATACGGATTCTCCTGCACAGTGGAAGATATGTAAATACGGCGTTTAATTACCGTTTCTCATGCATTACGGTTCGAACACTCGAACACCTATACGGATTCTCCTAGACAGTGGAAGATATGTAAATACGATGTTTACTTATAATTTCTCCCGTATTACGGTTCGAACACTCAAACACCTATACGGATTCTCCCGCACATTGGCGGATATGTAAATACGGCATTTACTTACCATTTCTCATGCATTAGGGTTAGAACAGTCGAACACCTATACGGATTCTCCTGCACAGTGGCCGATATGTAAATACAGTGTTTACTTACCATTTCTCATGCATTACGGTTCGAACACTCGAACACCTATACAGATTCTCCTGCACAGTGGCAGATATGTAAATACGGCGTTTACTTACCATTTTTGACGCATTACGGTTCGAACACTCGAACACCTAAACAGATTCTTCTGCACAGTGGCAAATATGTGAATACGGCGTTTACTTACCATTTCTCATGCATTACGGTTCGAACACTCGAACACCTATACGGATTCTCCTGCACAGTGGCAGATATGTAAATACGGCGTTTACTTACAATTTCTCTCGCATTACGGTTAGAACACTCGAACACCAATACGGATTCTCCGGCACTGTGGCAGATATGTAAATGCGGCGTTTACTTACCATGTCTCATGCATTAGGGTTCGAACACTCGAACACCTGTACGGATTCTCCTGCACAGTGAAAGATATGTCAATATGGCGGTTACTTACCATTTCTCATGCATTACGGTTCGAACACTCGAACACCTATATGGATTCTCCTGCACAGTGGTAGATATGTAGATACGGCGTTTACTAACAATTTCTCACGCGTTACGGTTCGAACACCCGAACACCTATACGGATTCTCCTGCACGGTGGCAGCTATGTAAATACGGCGTTTACTTACAATTTCTGACGCATTATGGTTCGAACACTCGAACACCTATACGGATTCTCCTGCGCAGTGGAAGATATGTAAATACGGCGTTTACTTATAATTTCTCACGCATTAGGGTTCGAACACTCGAACATCTATACGGATTCTCCTGCGCAGTGGCAGATATGTAAATACGGCGTTTACTTACCATTTCTCGTGCATTACGGTTCGAACACTCGAATACCTATACGGATTCTCCTGCACAGTGGCAGATATGTAAATACGGCATTTACTTATAATTTCTCACGCATTACAGTTCGAACACTCGAACACCTATACGGATTCTCCTGCGCAGTGGCAGATATGTAAATACGGCGTTTACCTACCATTTCTCAGGCATTACAGTTCGACCACTCGAACACCTATACGGATTCTCCTCCACAGTGGCAGATATGTAAATACGGCGTTTACTTATAATTTCTCACGTATTACGGTTCGAACACTCGAACACCTATACGGATTCTCCTGCACAGTGGCAGATATGTAAATGTGGCGTTTACTTACCATTTCTCATGCATTACGGTTCGAACACTCGAACACCTATACGGATTCTCCTGCACAGTGGCAGATATGTAAATACGGCGTTTACTTATAATTTCTCGCACATTACGGTTCGAACAGTCGAACACCTATACGGATTCTCCTGCATAGTGGCAGATATGTAAATACGGCGTTTACTTACCATTTCTCGTGCATTATGGTTCGAACACTCGAACACCTATACGGATTCTACTGCACAGTGGCAGATATGTAAATACGGCGTTTACTTATAATTTCTCACGCATTACGCTTCAAACACTCGAACACCTATACAGATTCTCCTGCACAGTGGCAGATATGTAAATACGGCGTTTACTTACCATTTCTCATGCATTAGGGTTTGAACAATCGAACACCTATACGGATTCTCCTGCACAGTGGCAGATATGCAAATACAGCGTTTACTTACCATTTCTCATGCATTAGGGTTCGAACACTCGAACACCTATACGGATGCTCCTGCACAGTCGAAGATATGTAAATACGGCGTTTACATATAATTTCTCACGCTTTACGGTTCGAACATCGAACACCTATACGGATTCTCTTGCACAGTGGCCGATATGCAAATACGGCGTTTACTTACCATTTCTCATGCAATAGGGTTCGAACACTCGAACAGCTATAAGGATTCTCCTGCACAGTAGCAGATTTGTAAATACGACGTTTACTTACAATTTCTCACGCATTACGGTTCGAACACTCGAACACCTATACAGATTCTCCTGCACAGTGGCAGATAGGTAAATACGGGGTTTACTTACCATTTCTCGTGCATTACGGTTTGAACACTCGAACACCTATACGGATTCTCCTGCACAGTGGAAGATATGTAAATACGGCGTTTACTTATAATTTCTCACGCATTACGGTTCGAACACCCGACCACCTATACGGATTCTCCTGCACAGTGGCAGATATGTAAATACGGCGTTTACTTACCATTTCTCATGCATTACGGTTCGAACACCCGAACACCTATACGGATTCTCCTGCACAGTGGCAGATATGCAAATACAGCGTTTACTTACCATTTCTCATGCATTAGGGTTCGAACACTCGAACACCTATACGGATGCTCCTGCACAGTCGAAGATATGTAAATACGGCGTTTACATATAATTTCTCACGCTTTACGGTTCGAACATCGAACACCTATACGGATTCTCTTGCACAGTGGCCGATATGCAAATACGGCGTTTACTTACCATTTCTCATGCAATAGGGTTCGAACACTCGAACAGCTATAAGGATTCTCCTGCACAGTAGCAGATTTGTAAATACGACGTTTACTTACAATTTCTCACGCATTACGGTTCGAACACTCGAACACCTATACAGATTCTCCTGCACAGTGGCAGATAGGTAAATACGGGGTTTACTTACCATTTCTCGTGCATTACGGTTTGAACACTCGAACACCTATACGGATTCTACTGCACAGTGGCAGATATGTAAATACGGCGTTTACTTATAATTTCTCACGCATTACGCTTCAAACACTCGAACACCTATACAGATTCTCCTGCACAGTGGCAGATATGTAAATACGGCGTTTACTTACCATTTCTCATGCATTAGGGTTTGAACAATCGAACACCTATACGGATTCTCCTGCACAGTGGCAGATATGCAAATACAGCGTTTACTTACCATTTCTCATGCATTAGGGTTCGAACACTCGAACACCTATACGGATGCTCCTGCACAGTCGAAGATATGTAAATACGGCGTTTACATATAATTTCTCACGCTTTACGGTTCGAACATCGAACACCTATACGGATTCTCTTGCACAGTGGCCGATATGCAAATACGGCGTTTACTTACCATTTCTCATGCAATAGGGTTCGAACACTCGAACAGCTATAAGGATTCTCCTGCACAGTAGCAGATTTGTAAATACGACGTTTACTTACAATTTCTCACGCATTACGGTTCGAACACTCGAACACCTATACAGATTCTCCTGCACAGTGGCAGATAGGTAAATACGGGGTTTACTTACCATTTCTCGTGCATTACGGTTTGAACACTCGAACACCTATACGGATTCTCCTGCACAGTGGAAGATATGTAAATACGGCGTTTACTTATAATTTCTCACGCATTACGGTTCGAACACCCGACCACCTATACGGATTCTCCTGCACAGTGGCAGATATGTAAATACGGCGTTTACTTACCATTTCTCATGCATTACGGTTCGAACACCCGAACACCTATACGGATTCTCCTGCACAGTGGCAGATATGTAAATACGGCGTTTACTTGCCATTTCTCATGCATTACGGTTCGAACACTCGAACACCTATACAGATTCTCCTGCACAGTGGCAGATATGTGAATGCGGCGTTTACTTACAATTTCTCTCGCATTACAGTTCGAACACTCGAACACCAATACGGATTCTCCGGCACTGTGGTAGATATGTAAATGCGGCGTTTACTAACCATGTCTCATGCATTAGGGTTCGAACACTCGAACACCTATACGGATTCTCCTGCACAGTGGAAGATATGTAAATACGGCCGTTACTTACCATTTCTCATGCATTACGGTTCGAACACTCGAACACCTATATGGATTCTCCTGCACAGTGGCAGATATGTAAATACGGCGTTTACTTACAATTTCTCACGCATTACGGTTCGAACACCCGAACACCTATACGGATTCTCGTGCACAGTAGCAGATATGTAAATATGGCGTTTACTTACCATTTCTCATGCAATAGGGTTTGAACACTCAAACACCTATACGGATTCTCCTGCACCGTGGCATATATGTAAATACGGCGTTTACTTATCATTTCTCGTGCATTAGGGTTCGAACACACGAACACCTATACGGATTCTCCTACACGGTGGCAGATATGTAAATACGGCGTTTACTTACCATTTCTCATGCATTACGGTTCGAAGACTCGGACACCTATACAGATTCTCCTGCACAGTGGCAGATATGCAAATACGGCGTTTACTTAAAATTTTGCACGCATTACAGTTCGAACACTCGAACACCAAAACGGATTCTCCGGCACTGTGGCAGATATGTAAATACGGCGTTTACTTACCATTTCTCATGCATTAGGGAACGTACACTCGAACACCTATACGAATTCTCCTGCACAGAGGCAGATATGTAAATACGACGTTTACTTACCATTTCTCAGGCATTACTGTTCGAACACTCGAACACCTATACGGATTCTCCTGCACAGTGGCAGATATGTAAATACGGCGTTTACTTACAATTTCTCACGCGTTACGGTTCGAACACCCGAACACCTATACGGATTCTCCTGCACAGTGGGAGATATGTAAATACCCATTTGTCATGCATTACGGTTCGAACACTCGAATACCTATACGGATTCTCCTGCACAGTGGCAGATATGTAAATACGGCGTTTACTTATAATTTCTCACGCATTACGGTTCGAACACTCGAACACCTATACGGATTCTCCTGCGCAGTGGAAGATATGTAAATACGGCGTTTACTTATAATTTCTCACGCATTAGGGTTCGAACACTCGAACATCTATACGGATTCTCCTGCGCAGTGGCAGATATGTAAATACGGCGTTTACTTACCATTTCTCGTGCATTACGGTTCGAACACTCGAATACCTATACGGATTCTCCTGCACAGTGGCAGATATGTAAATACGGCATTTACTTATAATTTCTCACGCATTACAGTTCGAACACTCGAACACCTATACGGATTCTCCTGCGCAGTGGCAGATATGTAAATACGGCGTTTACCTACCATTTCTCAGGCATTACAGTTCGACCACTCGAACACCTATACGGATTCTCCTCCACAGTGGCAGATATGTAAATACGGCGTTTACTTATAATTTCTCACGTATTACGGTTCGAACACTCGAACACCTATACGGATTTTCCTGCACAGTGGCAGATATGTAAATGTGGCGTTTACTTACCATTTCTCATGCATTACGGTTCGAACACTCGAACACCTATACGGATTCTCCTGCACAGTGGCAGATATGTAAATACGGCGTTTACTTATAATTTCTCGCACATTACGGTTCGAACAGTCGAACACCTATACGGATTCTCCTGCATAGTGGCAGATATGTAAATACGGCGTTTACTTACCATTTCTCGTGCATTATGGTTCGAACACTCGAACACCTATACGGATTCTACTGCACAGTGGCAGATATGTAAATACGGCGTTTACTTATAATTTCTCACGCATTACGCTTCAAACACTCGAACACCTATACAGATTCTCCTGCACAGTGGCAGATATGTAAATACGGCGTTTACTTACCATTTCTCATGCATTAGGGTTTGAACAATCGAACACCTATACGGATTCTCCTGCACAGTGGCAGATATGCAAATACAGCGTTTACTTACCATTTCTCATGCATTAGGGTTCGAACACTAGAACACCTATACGGATGCTCCTGCACAGTCGAAGATATGTAAATACGGCGTTTACATATAATTTCTCACGCTTTACGGTTCGAACATCGAACACCTATACGGATTCTCTTGCACAGTGGCCGATATGCAAATACGGCGTTTACTTACCATTTCTCATGCAATAGGGTTCGAACACTCGAACAGCTATAAGGATTCTCCTGCACAGTAGCAGATTTGTAAATACGACGTTTACTTACAATTTCTCACGCATTACGGTTCGAACACTCGAACACCTATACAGATTCTCCTGCACAGTGGCAGATAGGTAAATACGGGGTTTACTTACCATTTCTCGTGCATTACGGTTTGAACACTCGAACACCTATACGGATTCTCCTGCACAGTGGAAGATATGTAAATACGGCGTTTACTTATAATTTCTCACGCATTACGGTTCGAACACCCGACCACCTATACGGATTCTCCTGCACAGTGGCAGATATGTAAATACGGCGTTTACTTACCATTTCTCATGCATTACGGTTCGAACACCCGAACACCTATACGGATTCTCCTGCACAGTGGCAGATATGTAAATACGGCGTTTACTTGCCATTTCTCATGCATTACGGTTCGAACACTCGAACACCTATACAGATTCTCCTGCACAGTGGCAGATATGTGAATACGGCGTTTACTTACAATTTCTCTCGCATTACAGTTCGAACACTCGAACACCAATACGGATTCTCCGGCACTGTGGTAGATATGTAAATGCGGCGTTTACTAACCATGTCTCATGCATTAGGGTTCGAACACTCGAACACCTATACGGATTCTCCTGCACAGTGGAAGATATGTAAATACGGCCGTTACTTACCATTTCTCATGCATTACGGTTCGAACACTCGAACACCTATATGGATTCTCCTGCACAGTGGCAGATATGTAAATACGGCGTTTACTTACAATTTCTCACGCATTACGGTTCGAACACCCGAACACCTATACGGATTCTCGTGCACAGTGGCAGATATGTAAATATGGCGTTTACTTACCATTTCTCATGCAATAGGGTTTGAACACTCAAACACCTATACGGATTCTCCTGCACCGTGGCATATATGTAAATACGGCGTTTACTTATCATTTCTCGTGCATTAGGGTTCGAACACACGAACACCTATACGGATTCTCCTACACGGTGGCAGATATGTAAATACGGCGTTTACTTACCATTTCTCATGCATTACGGTTCGAAGACTCGGACACCTATACAGATTCTCCTGCACAGTGGCAGATATGCAAATACGGCGTTTACTTAAAATTTTGCACGCATTAGAGTTCGAACACTCGAACACCAAAACGGATTCTCCGGCACTGTGGCAGATATGTAAATACGGCGTTTACTTACCATTTCTCATGCATTAGGGAACGTACACTCGAACACCTATACGAATTCTCCTACACAGAGGCAGATATGTAAATACGACGTTTACTTACCATTTCTCAGGCATTACTGTTCGAACACTCGAACACCTATACGGATTCTCCTGCACAGTGGCAGATATGTAAATACGGCGTTTACTTACAATTTCTCACGCGTTACGGTTCGAACACCCGAACACCTATACGGATTCTCCTGCACAGTGGCAGATATGTAAATACCCATTTGTCATGCATTACGGTTCGAACACTCGAATACCTATACGGATTCTCCTGCACAGTGGCAGATATGTAAATACGGCGTTTACTTATAATTTCTCACGCATTACGGTTCGAACACTCGAACACCTATACGGATTCTCCTGCGCAGTGGAAGATATGTAAATACGGCGTTTACTTATAATTTCTCACGCATTAGGGTTCGAACACTCGAACATCTATACGGATTCTCCTGCGCAGTGGCAGATATGTAAATACGGCGTTTACTTACCATTTCTCGTGCATTACGGTTCGAACACTCGAATACCTATACGGATTCTCCTGCACAGTGGCAGATATGTAAATACGGCATTTACTTATAATTTCTCACGCATTACAGTTCGAACACTCGAACACCTATACGGATTCTCCTGCGCAGTGGCAGATATGTAAATACGGCGTTTACCTACCATTTCTCAGGCATTACAGTTCGACCACTCGAACACCTATACGGATTCTCCTCCACAGTGGCAGATATGTAAATACGGCGTTTACTTATAATTTCTCACGTATTACGGTTCGAACACTCGAACACCTATACGGATTCTCCTGCACAGTGGCAGATATGTAAATGTGGCGTTTACTTACCATTTCTCATGCATTACGGTTCGAACACTCGAACACCTATACGGATTCTCCTGCACAGTGGCAGATATGTAAATACGGCGTTTACTTATAATTTCTCGCACATTACGGTTCGAACAGTCGAACACCTATACGGATTCTCCTGCATAGTGGCAGATATGTAAATACGGCGTTTACTTACCATTTCTCGTGCATTATGGTTCGAACACTCGAACACCTATACGGATTCTACTGCACAGTGGCAGATATGTAAATACGGCGTTTACTTATAATTTCTCACGCATTACGCTTCAAACACTCGAACACCTATACAGATTCTCCTGCACAGTGGCAGATATGTAAATACGGCGTTTACTTACCATTTCTCATGCATTAGGGTTTGAACAATCGAACACCTATACGGATTCTCCTGCACAGTGGCAGATATGCAAATACAGCGTTTACTTACCATTTCTCATGCATTAGGGTTCGAACACTCTAACACCTATACGGATGCTCCTGCACAGTCGAAGATATGTAAATACGGCGTTTACATATAATTTCTCACGCTTTACGGTTCGAACATCGAACACCTATACGGATTCTCTTGCACAGTGGCCGACATGCAAATACGGCGTTTACTTACCATTTCTCATGCAATAGGGTTCGAACACTCGAACAGCTATAAGGATTCTCCTGCACAGTAGCAGATTTGTAAATACGACGTTTACTTACAATTTCTCACGCATTACGGTTCGAACACTCGAACACCTATACAGATTCTCCTGCACAGTGGCAGATAGGTAAATACGGGGTTTACTTACCATTTCTCGTGCATTACGGTTTGAACACTCGAACACCTATACGGATTCTCCTGCACAGTGGAAGATATGTAAATACGGCGTTTACTTATAATTTCTCACGCATTACGGTTCGAACACCCGACCACCTATACGGATTCTCCTGCACAGTGGCAGATATGTAAATACGGCGTTTACTTACCATTTCTCATGCATTACGGTTCGAACACCCGAACACCTATACGGATTCTCCTGCACAGTGGCAGATATGTAAATACGGCGTTTACTTGCCATTTCTCATGCATTACGGTTCGAACACTCGAACACCTATACAGATTCTCCTGCACAGTGGCAGATATGTGAATACGGCGTTTACTTACAATTTCTCTCGCATTACAGTTCGAACACTCGAACACCAATACGGATTCTCCGGCACTGTGGTAGATATGTAAATGCGGCGTTTACTAACCATGTCTCATGCATTAGGGTTCGAACACTCGAACACCTATACGGATTCTCCTGCACAGTGGAAGATATGTAAATACGGCCGTTACTTACCATTTCTCATGCATTACGGTTCGAACACTCGAACACCTATATGGATTCTCCTGCACAGTGGCAGATATGTAAATACGGCGTTTACTTACAATTTCTCACGCATTACGGTTCGAACACCCGAACACCTATACGGATTCTCGTGCACAGTGGCCGATATGTAAATATGGCGTTTACTTACCATTTCTCATGCAATAGGGTTTGAACACTCAAACACCTATACGGATTCTCCTGCACCGTGGCATATATGTAAATACGGCGTTTACTTATCATTTCTCGTGCATTAGGGTTCGAACACACGAACACCTATACGGATTCTCCTACACGGTGGCAGATATGTAAATACGGCGTTTACTTACCATTTCTCATGCATTACGGTTCGAAGACTCGGACACCTATACAGATTCTCCTGCACAGTGGCAGATATGCAAATACGGCGTTTACTTAAAATTTTGCACGCATTACAGTTCGAACACTCGAACACCAAAACGGATTCTCCGGCACTGTGGCAGATATGTAAATACGGCGTTTACTTACCATTTCTCATGCATTAGGGAACGTACACTCGAACACCTATACGAATTCTCCTGCACAGAGGCAGATATGTAAATAGGACGTTTACTTACCATTTCTCAGGCATTACTGTTCGAACACTCGAACACCTATACGGATTCTCCTGCACAGTGGCAGATATGTAAATACGGCGTTTACTTACAATTTCTCACGCGTTACGGTTCGAACACCCGAACACCTATACGGATTCTCCTGCACAGTGGCAGATATGTAAATACCCATTTGTCATGCATTACGGTTCGAACACTCGAATACCTATACGGATTCTCCTGCACAGTGGCAGATATGTAAATACGGCGTTTACTTATAATTTCTCACGCATTACGGTTCGAACACTCGAACACCTATACGGATTCTCCTGCGCAGTGGCATATATGTAAATACGGCATTTACTTACCATTTCTCATGCAATAGGGTTCGGACACTCGAACACCTATACGGATTCTCCTGCACAGTGGAACATATGTAAATACGGCGTTTAATTACCGTTTCTCATGCATTACGGTTCGAACACTTGAACACCTATACGGATTCTCCTGCGCAATGGAAGATATGTAAATACGACGTTTACTTATAATTTCTCACGCATTACGGTTCGAACAGTCGTACACCGATACGGATTCTCCTGCGCAGTGGCAGATATGCAAATACGGCGTTTACTTACCATTTCTCGTGCATTACGGTTCGAACACTCGAATACCTATACGGATTCTCCTGCACAGTGGCAGATATGTAAATACGGCGTTTACTTATAATTTCTCCCGTATTACGGTACGAACACTCGAACACCTATACGGATTCTCCCGCACAGTGGCGGATATGTAAATACGGCATTTACTTACCATTTCTCATGCATTAGGGTTCGAACACTCGAACACCTATACGGATTCTCCTGCACAGTGGCAGATATGTAAATACAGTGTTTACTTACCATTTCTCATGCATTACGGTTCGAATAGTCGAACACCTATACGGATTCTCCTGCACAGTGGCAGATATGTAAA
This sequence comes from Camellia granthamiana, assembly GCA_036172215.1. NCBI lineage: Eukaryota > Viridiplantae > Streptophyta > Magnoliopsida > Ericales > Theaceae > Camellia > Camellia granthamiana. The sequence continues at coordinate 560,631 of CM069917.1, read as the reverse complement.
TACGGCGTTTACTTACCATTTCTGACGCATTACGGTTCGAACACTCGAACACCTATACAGATTCTTCTGCACAGTGGCAAATATGTAAATACGGCGTTTACTTACCATTTCTCATGCATTACGGTTCGAACACTCGAACACCTATACGGATTCTCCTGTACGGTGGCAGATATGTAAATACGGCGTTTCCTTACAATTTCTCACGCATTACGTTTCGAACACCCGAACACGTATACGGATTCTCCTGCACAGTGGCAAATATGTAAATACGCCGTTTACTTACCATTTCTCATGCATTAGGGTTCGAACACTGGAACACCTATACGGATTCTCCTGCACAGTGGAAGATATGTAAATACGGCGTTTAATTACCGTTTCTCATGCATTACGGTTCGAACACTCGAACACCTATACGGATTCTCCTAGACAGTGGAAGATATGTAAATACGATGTTTACTTATAATTTCTCCCGTATTACGGTTCGAACACTCAAACACCTATACGGATTCTCCCGCACATTGGCGGATATGTAAATACGGCATTTACTTACCATTTCTCATGCATTAGGGTTCGAACACTCGAACACCTATACGGATTCTCCTGCACAGTGGCAGATATGTAAATACGGCGTTTACTTACCATTTTTGACGCATTACGGTTCGAACACTCGAACACCTAAACAGATTCTTCTGCACAGTGGCAAATATGTGAATACGGCGTTTACTTACCATTTCTCATGCATTACGGTTCGAACACTCGAACACCTATACGGATTCTCCTGCACAGTGGCAGATATGTAAATACGGCGTTTACTTACAATTTCTCTCGCATTACGGTTAGAACACTCGAACACCAATACGGATTCTCCGGCACTGTGGCAGATATGTAAATGCGGCGTTTACTTACCATGTCTCATGCATTAGGGTTCGAACACTCGAACACCTGTACGGATTCTCCTGCACAGTGAAAGATATGTCAATATGGCGTTTACTTACCATTTCTCATGCATTACGGTTCGAACACTCGAACACCTATATGGATTCTCCTGCACAGTGGTAGATATGTAGATACGGCATTTACTAACAATTTCTCACGCGTTACGGTTCGAACACCCGAACACCTATACGGATTCTCCTGCACGGTGGCAGCTATGTAAATACGGCGTTTACTTACAATTTCTGACGCATTATGGTTCGAACACTCGAACACCTATACGGATTCTCCTGCGCAGTGGAAGATATGTAAATACGGCGTTTACTTATAATTTCTCACGCATTAGGGTTCGAACACTCGAACATCTATACGGATTCTCCTGCGCAGTGGCAGATATGTAAATACGGCGTTTACTTACCATTTCTCGTGCATTACGGTTCGAACACTCGAATACCTATACGGATTCTCCTGCACAGTGGCAGATATGTAAATACGGCATTTACTTATAATTTCTCACGCATTACAGTTCGAACACTCGAACACCTATACGGATTCTCCTGCGCAGTGGCAGATATGTAAATACGGCGTTTACCTACCATTTCTCAGGCATTACAGTTCGACCACTCGAACACCTATACGGATTCTCCTCCACAGTGGCAGATATGTAAATACGGCGTTTACTTATAATTTCTCACGTATTACGGTTCGAACACTCGAACACCTATACGGATTCTCCTGCACAGTGGCAGATATGTAAATACGGCGTTTACTTACCATTTCTCATGCATTAGGGTTCGAACACTCGAACACCAATACGGATTCTCCTGCATAGTGGCTGATATGTAAATACGGCGTTTACTTACCATTTCTCATGCATTACGGTTCGAAGAGTCGAACACCTATACAGATTCCCCGGCACAGTGGCAGACATGTAAATACGGCATTTACTTACAATTTCTCACGCATTACAGTTCGAACACTCGAACACCAATACGGATTCTCCGGCATTGTGGCAGATATGTAAATACGGCGTTTACTTACCATGTCTCATGCATTAGGGTTCGTACACCCGAACACCTATACGGATTCTCCTGCATAGTGGCAGATATGTAAATACGACGTTTACTTACTATTTCTCAGGCATTACAGTTCGAACCCTCGAACACCTATACGGATTCTCCACCACAGTGGCAGATACGTAAATACGGCGTTTACTTACAATTTCTGATGCATTACGGTTCGAACACCTGAGCACCTATACGGATTCTCCTGCACAGTGGCAGATATATAAATACGGCGTTTACTTACTATTTCTCATGCATTAGGGTTCGAACATTCGAACACCTATACGAATTCTCCAGCACAGTGGCAGATATGTAAATACAGCGTTTACTTACCATTTCTCATGCATTAGGGTTCGAACACTTGAACACCTATACGGATTCTCCTGCACAGTGGGAGATATGTAAATACGGCGTTGACTTACCATTTCTCATTCAATAGGGTTCGAACATTCGAACACCTATACGGATTCTCCTGCACAGTGGCAGATAAGTAAATACGGTGTTCACTTACCATTTCTCACGCATTACGGTTCGAACACTCGAACACCTATACGGATTCTCCTGCACGGTGGCAGATATGTAAATACGGCGTTTAGTTACCATTTCTCAGGCATTACGGTTCGACCACTCGAACACCTATACGGATTCTCCTACACATTGGCAGATATGTAAATACGGCGTTTACTTATAATTTCTCACGCATTACGGTTCGAACACTCGAACACCTATACGGATTCTCCTGCACAGTGGAACATATGTAAATACGGCGTTTAATTACCGTTTCTCATGCATTACGGTTCGAACACTAGAACACCTATACGGATTCTCCTAAACAATGGAAGATATGTAAATACGACGTTTACTTATAACTTCTCATGCATTACGGTTCGAACAGTCGTACACCGATACGGATTCTCCTGTGCAGTGGCAGATATGCAAATACGGCGTTTACTTACCATTTCTCGTGCATTACGGTTCGAACACTCGAATACCTATACGGATTCTCCTGCACAGTGGCAGATATGTAAATACGGCGTTTACTTATAATTTCTCCCGTATTACGGTTCGAACACTCGAACACCTATAAGGATTCTCCCGCACAGTGGCGGATATGTAAATACGGCATTTACTTACCATTTCTGATGCATTAGGGTTCGAACACTCGAACACCTATACGGATTCTCCTGCACAGTGGCAGATATGTAAATACAGTGTTTACTTACCATTTCTCATGCATTACGGTTCGAACAGTCGAACCCCTATACGGATTCTCCTGCACAGTGGCAGATATGTAAATACGGCGTTTACTTACCATTTCTGACGCATTACGGTTCGAACACTCGAACACCTATACAGATTCTTCTGCACAGTGCCAAATATGTAAATACGGCGTTTACTTACCATTTCTCATGCATTACGGTTCGAACACTCGAACACCTATACGGATTCTCCTGTACAGTGGCAGATATGTAAATACGGCGTTTCCTTACAATTTCTCACGCGTTACGTTTCGAACACCCGAACACCTATACGGATTCTCCTGCACAGTGGCAAATATGTAAATACGCCGTTTAATTACCATTTCTCACGCATTACGGTTCGAACAGTCGTACACCGATGCGGATTCTCCTGCGCAGTGGCAGATATGCAAATACGGCGTTTACTTACCACTTCTCGTGCATTACGGTTCGAACACTCGAATACCTATATGGATTCTCCTACACAGTGGCAGATATGTAAATACGGCGTTTACTTATAATTTCTCCCGTATTACGGTTCGAACACTCGAACACCTATACGGATTCTCCCGCACAGTGGCGGATATGTAAATACGGCATTTACTTACCATTTCTCATGCATTAGGGTTCGAACACTCGAACACCTATACGAATTCTCCAGCACAGTGGCAGATATGTAAATACAGTGTTTACTTACCACTTCTCATGCATTACGGTTCGAACACTCGAACACCTATACGGATTCTCCTGCACAGTGGCAGATATGTAAATACGGCGTTTACTTACCATTTCTGACGCATTACGGTTCGAACACTCGAACACCTAAACAGATTCTTCTGCACAGTGGCAAATATGTAAATACGGCGTTTACTTACCATTTCTCATGCATTACGGTTCGAACACTCGAACACCTATACGGATTCTCCTGCACAGTGGCAGATATGTAAATACGGCGTTTACTTACAATTTATCTCGCATTACGGTTAGAACACTCGAACACCAATACGGATTCTCCGGCGCTGTTGCAGATATGTAAATGCGGCGTTTACTTACCATGTCTCATGCATTAGGGTTCGAACACTCGAACACCTGTACGGATTCTCCTGCACAGTGAAAGATATGTCAATATGGCGTTTACTTACCATTTCTCATGCATTACGGTTCGAACACTCGAACACCTATATGGATTCTCCTGCACAGTGGCAGATATGTAGATACGGCGTTTACTAACAATTTCTCACGCATTACGGTTCGAACACCCGAACACCTATACGGATTCTCCTGCACAGTGGCAGCTATGTAAATACGGCGTTTACTTACAATTTCTGACGCATTATGGTTCGAACACTCGAACACCTATACGGATTCTCCTGCGCAGTGGAAGATATGTAAATACGGCGTTTACTTATAATTTCTCACGCATTAGGGTTCGAACACTCGAACATCTATACGGATTCTCCTGCGCAGTGCCAGATATGTAAATACGGCGTTTACTTACCATTTCTCGGGCATTACGGGTCGAACACTCGAATACCTATACGGATTCTCCTGCACAGTGGCAGATATGCAAATACGGCGTTTACTTATAATTTCTCACGCATTACGGTTCGAACACTCGAACACCTATACGGATTCTCCTGCGCAGTGGCAGATATGTAAATACGGCGTTTACCTACCATTTCTCAGGCATTACAGTTCGACCACTCGAACACCTATACGGATTCTCCTCCACAGTGGCAGATATGTAAATACGGCGTTTACTTATAATTTCTCACGTATTACGGTTCGAACACTCGAACACCTATACGGATTCTCCTGCACAGTGGCAGATATGTAAATACGGCGTTTACTTACCATTTCTCATGCATTAGGGTTCGAACACTCGAACACCAATACGGATTCTCCTGCATAGTGGCTGATATGTAAATACGGCGTTTACTTACCATTTCTCATGCATTACGGTTCGAAGAGTCGAACACCTATACAGATTCCCCGGCACAGTGGCAGACATGTAAATACGGCATTTACTTACAATTTCTCACGCATTACAGTTCGAACACTCGAACACCAATACGGATTCTCCGGCATTGTGGCAGATATGTAAATACGGCGTTTACTTACCATGTCTCATGCATTAGGGTTCGTACACCCGAACACCTATACGGATTCTCCTGCATAGTGGCAGATATGTAAATACGACGTTTACTTAATATTTCTCAGGCATTACAGTTCGAACCCTCGAACACCTATACGGATTCTCCACCACAGTGGCAGATACGTAAATACGGCGTTTACTTACAATTTCTGATGCATTACGGTTCGAACACCTGAGCACCTATACGGATTCTCCTGCACAGTGGCAGATATATAAATACGGCGTTTACTTACTATTTCTCATGCATTAGGGTTCGAACATTCGAACACCTATACGAATTATCCAGCACAGTGGCAGATATGTAAATACAGCGTTTACTTACCATTTCTCATGCATTAGGGTTCGAACACTTGAACACCTATACGGATTCTCCTGCACAGTGGGAGATATGTAAATACGGCGTTGACTTACCATTTCTCATTCAATAGGGTTCGAACATTCGAACACCTATACGGATTCTCCTGCACAGTGGCAGATAAGTAAATACGGTGTTCACTTACCATTTCTCACGCATTACGGTTCGAACACTCGAACACCTATACGGATTCTCCTGCACGGTGGCAGATATGTAAATACGGCGTTTAGTTACCATTTCTCAGGCATTACGGTTCGACCACTCGAACACCTATACGGATTCTCCTACACATTGGCAGATATGTAAATACGGCGTTTACTTATAATTTCTCACGCATTACGGTTCGAACACTCGAACACCTATACGGATTCTCCTGCACAGTGGAACATATGTAAATACGGCGTTTAATTACCGTTTCTCATGCATTACGGTTCGAACACTAGAACACCTATACGGATTCTCCTAAACAATGGAAGATATGTAAATACGACGTTTACTTATAACTTCTCATGCATTACGGTTCGAACAGTCGTACACCGATACGGATTCTCCTGTGCAGTGGCAGATATGCAAATACGGCGTTTACTTACCATTTCCCGTGCATTACGGTTCGAACACTCGAATACCTATACGGATTCTCCTGCACAGTGGCAGATATGTAAATACGGCGTTTACTTATAATTTCTCCCGTATTACGATTCGAACACTCGAACACCTATAAGGATTCTCCCGCACAGTGGCGGATATGTAAATACGGCATTTACTTACCATTTCTCATGCATTAGGGTTCGAACACTCGAACACCTATACGGATTCTCCTGCACAGTGGCAGATATGTAAATACAGTGTTTACTTACCATTTCTCATGCATTACGGTTCGAACAGTCGAACACCTATACGGATTCTCCTGCACAGTGGCAGATATGTAAATACGGCGTTTACTTACCATTTCTGACGCATTACGGTTCGAACACTCGAACACCTATACAGATTCTTCTGCACAGTGCCAAATATGTAAATACGGCGTTTACTTACCATTTCTCATGCATTACGGTTCGAACACTCGAACACCTATACGGATTCTCCTGTACAGTGGCAGATATGTAAATACGGCGTTTCCTTACAATTTCTCACGCGTTACGTTTCGAACACCCGAACACCTATACGGATTCTCCTGCACAGTGGCAAATATGTAAATACGCCGTTTAATTACCATTTCTCACGCATTACGGTTCGAACAGTCGTACACCGATGCGGATTCTCCTGCGCAGTGGCAGATATGCAAATACGGCGTTTACTTACCATTTCTCGTGCATTACGGTTCGAACACTCGAATACCTATATGGATTCTCCTACACAGTGGCAGATATGTAAATACGGCGTTTACTTATAATTTCTCCCGTATTACGGTTCGAACACTCGAACACCTATACGGATTCTCCCGCACAGTGGCGGATATGTAAATACGGCATTTACTTACCATTTCTCATGCATTAGGGTTCGAACACTCGAACACCTATACGGATTCTCCAGCACAGTGGCCGATATGTAAATACAGTGTTTACTTACCACTTCTCATGCATTACGGTTCGAACACTCGAACACCTATACGGATTCTCCTGCACAGTGGCAGATATGTAAATACGGCGTTTACTTACCATTTCTGACGCATTACGGTTCGAACACTCGAACACCTAAACAGATTCTTCTGCACAGTGGCAAATATGTAAATACGGCGTTTACTTACCATTTCTCATGCATTACGGTTCGAACACTCGAACACCTATACGGATTCTCCTGCACAGTGGCAGATATGTAAATACGGTGTTTACTTACAATTTCTCTCGCATTACGGTTAGAACACTCGAACACCAATACGGATTCTCCGGCGCTGTTGCAGATATGTAAATGCGGCGTTTACTTACCATGTCTCATGCATTAGGGTTCGAACACTCGAACACCTGTACGGATTCTCCTGCACAGTGAAAGATATGTCAATATGGCGTTTACTTACCATTTCTCATGCATTACGGTTCGAACACTCGAACACCTATATGGATTCTCCTGCACAGTGGCAGATATGTAGATACGGCGTTTACTAACAATTTCTCACGCATTACGGTTCGAACACCCGAACACCTATACAGATTCTCCTGCACAGTGGCAGCTATGTAAATACGGCGTTTACTTACAATTTCTGACGCATTATGGTTCGAACACTCGAACACCTATACGGATTCTCCTGCGCAGTGGAAGATATGTAAATACGGCGTTTACTTATAATTTCTCACGCATTAGGGTTCGAACACTCGAACATCTATACGGATTCTCCTGCGCAGTGCCAGATATGTAAATACGGCGTTTACTTACCATTTCTCGCGCATTACGGTTCGAACACTCGAATACCTATACGGATTCTCCTGCACAGTGGCAGATATGCAAATACGGCGTTTACTTATAATTTCTCACGCATTACGGTTCGAACACTCGAACACCTATACGGATTCTCCTGCGCAGTGGCAGATATGTAAATACGGCGTTTACCTACCATTTCTCAGGCATTACAGTTCGACCACTCGAACACCTATACGGATTCTCCTCCACAGTGGCAGATATGTAAATACGGCGTTTACTTATAATTTCTCACGTATTACGGTTCGAACACTCGAACACCTATACGGATTCTCCTGCACAGTGGCAGATATGTAAATATGGCGTTTACTTACCATTTCTCATGCATTAGGGTTCGAACACTCGAACACCAATACGGATTCTCCTGCATAGTGGCTGATATGTAAATACGGCGTTTACTTACCATTTCTCATGCATTACGGTTCGAAGACTCGAACACCTATACAGATTCCCCGGCACAGTGGCAGATATGTAAATACGGCATTTACTTACAATTTCTCACGCATTACAGTTCGAACACTCGAACACCAATACGGATTCTCCAGCACTGTGGCAGATATGTAAATACAGCGTTTACTTACCATGTCTCATGCATTAGGGTTCGTACACCCGAACACCTATACGGATTCTCCTGCATAGTGGCAGATATGTAAATACGACGTTTACTTACTATTTCTCAGGCATTACAGAGTGAACCCTCGAACACCTATACGGATTCTCCAGCACAGTGGCAGATATGTAAATACGGCGTTTACTTACAATTTCTGATGCATTACGGTTCGAACACCTGAGCACCTATACGGATTCTCCTGCACAGTGGCAGATATATAAATACGGCGTTTACTTACTATTTCTCATGCATTAGGGTTCGAACATTCGAACACCTATACGGATTCTCCTGCACAGTGGCAGATAAGTAAATACGGCGTTCACTTACCATTTCTCACGCATTACGGTTCGAACACTCGAACACCTATACGGATTCTCCTGCACGGTGGCAGATATGTAAATACGGCGTTTAGTTACCATTTCTCAGGCATTACTGTTCGACCACTCGAACACCTATACGGATTCTCCTACACATTGGCAGATATGTAAATACGGCGTTTACTTATAATTTCTCTCGCATTACGGTTCGAACACTCGAACACCTATACGGATTCTCCCGCACAGTGGCGGATATGTAAATACGGCATTTACTTACCATTTCTCATGCATTAGGGTTCGAACACTCGAACACCTATACGGATTCTCCTACAAAGTGGCAGATATGTAAATACAGCGTTTACTTACCATTTCTCATGCATTACGGTTCGAACACTCGAACACCTATACGGATTCTCCTGCACAGTGGCAGATATGTAAATACGGCGTTTACTTACCATTTCTCATGCATTACAGTTCGAGCACTCGAACTCCTATACGGATTCTCCTGCACAGTGGCAGATATGTAAATACGGCGTTTACTTACAATTTCTCTCGCATTACGGTTAGAACACTCGAACACCAATACGGATTCTCCGGCACTGTGGCAGATATGTAAATGCGGCGTTTACTTACCATGTCTCATGCATTAGGGTTCGAACACTCGAACACCTGTACGGATTCTCCTGCACAGTGAAAGATATGTCAATATGGCGTTTACTTACCATTTCTCATGCATTACGGTTCGAACAGTCGAACACCTATATGGATTCTCCTGCACAGTGGCAGATATGTAGATACGGCGTTTACTAACAATTTGTCACGCATTACGGTTCGAACACCCGAACACCTATACGGATTCTCCTGCACAGTGGCAGCTATGTAAATACGGCGTTTACTTACAATTTCTGACGCATTATGGTTCGAACACTCGAACACCTATACGGATTCTCCTGCGCGGTGGAAGATATGTAAATACGGCGTTTACTTATAATTTCTCACGCATTAGGGTTCGAACACTCGAACATCTATACGGATTCTCCTGCGCAGTGGCAGATATGTAAATACGGCGTTTACTTACCATTTCTCGTGCATTACGGTTCGAACACTCGAATACCTATACGGATTCTCCTGCACAGTGACAGATATGTAAATACGGCGTTTACTTATAATTTCTCACGCATTACGGTTCGAACACTCGAACACCTATACGGATTCTCCTGCACAGTGGCAGATATGTAAATACGGCGTTTACTTACAATTTCTCACGTATTACGGTTCGAACACTCAAACACCTATACGGATTCTCCTGCACAGTGGCAGATATGTAAATACGGCGTTTACTTACCATTTCTCATGCATTAGGGTTCGAACACTCGAACACCAATACGGATTCTCCTGCATAGGGGCTGATATGTAAATACGGCGTTTACTTACCATTTCTCATGCATTACGGTTCGAAGACTCGAACACCTATACAGATTCCCCGGCACAGTGGCAGATATGTAAATACGGCATTTACTTACAATTTCTCACGCATTACAGTTCGAACACTCGAACACCAATACGGATTCTCCGGCACTGTGGCAGATATGTAAATACGGCGTTTACTTACCATGTCTCATGCATTAGGGTTCGTACACTCGAACACCTATACGGATTCTCCTGCAGAGTGGCAGATATGTAAATACGACGTTTACTTACTACTTCTCAGGCATTACAGTTCGAACCCTCGAACACCTATACGGATTCTCCAGCACAGTGGCAGATATGTAAATGCGGCGTTTACTTACAATTTCTGATGCATTACGGTTCGAACAGCCGAGCACCTATACGGATTCTCCTGCACAGTGGCAGATATATAAATACGGCGTTTACTTACTATTTCTCATGCATTAGTGTTCGAACATTCGAACACCTATACAAATTCTCCAGCACAGTGGCAGATATGCAAATACGGCGTTTACTTACCATTTCTGACGCATTACGGTTCGAACACTCGAACACCTAAACAGATTCTTCTGCAGAGTGGCAAATATGTAAATTCGGCGTTTACTTACCATTTCTCATGCATTACGGTTCGAACACTCGAACACCTGTATGGATTCTCCTACACAGTGGCAGATATGTAAATACGGCGTTTCCTTACAATTTCTCACGCATTACGTTTCGAACACTCGAACACCTATACGGATTCTCCTACACAGTGGCAAATATGTAAATACGGCGTTTACTTACCATTTCTCATGCATTAGGGTTCGAACACGGGAACACTTATACGGATTCTCCTGCACAGTGGAAGATATGTAAATACGGCGTTTAATTACCATTTCTCATGCATTACGGTTCGAACACTCGAAGACCTATACGGATGCTCCTGCACAGTGGAAGATATGTAAATACGGCGTTTACTGATAATTTCTCACGCCTTACGGTTCGAACATCGAACACCTATACCGATTCTCTTGCACAGTGGCCGATATGTAAATACGGCGTTTACTTACCATTTCTCATGCAATAGGTTTCGAATACTGGAACAGCTATACGGATTCTCCTACACAGTAGCAGATTTGTAAATACGACGTTTAGTTACAATTTCTCACGCATTACGGTTCGAACACTCGAACACCTATACGGATTCTCCTGCACAGTGGCAGATAGGTAAATACGGCGTTTACTTACCATTTCTCGTGCATTACGGTTCGAACACTCGAACACCGATACGGATTCTCCTGCACAGTGGAAGATATGTAAATACGGCGTTTAATTACCATTTCTCATGCATTACGGTTCGAACACTCGAAGACCTATACGGATGCTCCTGCACAGTGGAAGATATGTAAATACGGCGTTTACTGATAATTTCTCACGGTTTACGGTTCGAACATCGAACACCTATACCGATTCTCTTGCACAGTCGCCGATATGTAAATACGGCGTTTACTTACCATTTCTGATGCAATAGGTTTCGAATACTGGAACAGCTATACGGATTCTCCTACACAGTAGCAGATTTGTAAATACGACGTTTAGTTACAATTTCTCACGCATTACGGTTCGAACACTCGAACACCTATACGGATTCTCCTGCACAGTGGCAGATATGTAAATACCACGTTTACTTACCATTTCTCATGCATTACGGTTCGAACACCCGAACACCTATACGGATTCCACTGCGCAGTGGCAGATATGTAAATACGGCGTTTACTTGCCATCTCTCATGCATTACGGTTCGAACACTCGAACACCTATACAGATTCTCCTGCACAGTGGCAGATATGTAAATACGGCGTTTACTTACAATTTCTCTCGCATTACCGTTCGAACACTCGAACACCAATACGGATTCTCCGGCACTGTGGCAGATATGTAAATGCGGCGTTTACTTACCATGTCTCATGCATTCGGGTTCGAACAGTCGAACACCTATACGGATTCTCCTACACAGTGAAAGATATGTCAATACGGCGTTTACTTACCATTTGTCATGCATTACGGTTCGAACACTCGAACACCTATATGGATTCTCCTGCACAGTGGCAGATATGTAGATACGTCGTTTACTAACAATTTCTCACGCATTACGGTTCGAACACCCGAACACCTATACGGATTCTCCTGCACAGTGGCAGCTATGTAAATACGGCATTTACTTACCATTTCTCATGCAATAGGGTTCGAGCACTCGAACACCTATACGGATTCTCCTGCACAGTGGCAGATATGTAAATACGGCGTTTACTTACCATTTCTCATGCATTAGGATTCGAACACTCGAACACCTATACGGATTCTCCTGCATTGTGGCAGATATGTAAATACGGCGTTTACTTACCATTTCTCATGCATTACGGTTCGAACACGCGAACACCTATACAGATTCTCCTGCACAGTGGCAGATATGTAAATACGGCGTTTACTTACAATTTCTCTCGCATTACAGTTCGAACACCCGAACACCTAAACGGATTCTCCTACACAGTGGCAGATATGTAAATACGGCGTTTACTTGCCATTTCTCATGCATTACGGTTCGAACACTCGAACACCTATACAGATTCTCCTGCACAGTGGCAGATATGTAAATACGGCGTTTACTTACAATTTCTCTCGCATTACAGTTCGAACACTCGAACACCAATACGGATTCTCCGGCACTGTGGCAGATATGTAAATGCCGCATTCACTTACCATGTCTCATGCATTAGGCTTCGAACACTCGAACACCTATACGGATTCTCCTGCACAGTGGAAGATTTGTAAATACGGCGGTTACTTACCATTTCTCATGCATTACGGTTCGAACACTCGAACACCTATATGGATTCTCCTGCATAGTAGCAGATATGTAAATACGGCGTTTAGTTACAATTTCTCACGCATTACGGTTCCAACACCCGAACACCTATACGGATTCTCCTGCACAGTGGCAGATATGTAAATATGGCGTTTACTTACCATTTCTCATGCATTACGGTTCGAACCCTCGAACACCTATATGGATTCTCCTGCACAGTGGCAGATATGCAAATACGGCATTTACTTACAATTTCTCATGCATTACGGTTCGAACACCCGAACACCTATACGGGTTCTCCTGCACAGTGGCAGATACGTAAATACGGCGTTTACTTGCCATTTCTCATGCATTACGGTTCGAACACTCGAACACCTATATGGATTCTCCTGCACAGTGGCAGATATGTAAATACGGCGTTTACTTACAATTTCTCACGCATTACGGTTCGAACACCCGAACACCTATACGGATTCTCCTGCACAGTGGCAGATATGTAAATACGGCGTTTACTTACCATTTCTCATGCAATAGGGTTCGAGCACTCGAACACCTATACGGATTCTCCTGCACAGTGGCAGATATGTAAATACGGCGTTTACTTACCATTTCTCATGCATTAGGGTTCGAAGACTCGAACACCTATACGGATTCTCTTGCACAGTGGCAGATATGTAAATACGGCGTTTACTTACCATTTCTCATGCAATAGGGTTCGAACACCCGAACACCTATACGGATTCTCCTGCACAGTCTCAAATATGCAAATACGGCGTTTACTTACCATTTCTCATGCATTAGGGTTCGAACACTGGAACACCTATACGGATTCTCCTGCACAGTGGAAGATATGTAAATACGGCGTTTAATTACCGTTTCTCAGGCATTACGGTTCGAACACACGAACACCTATACGGATTCTCCTACACAGTGGAAGATATGTAAATACGATGTTTACTTATAATTTCTCACGCATTACGGTTCGAACACTCGAACACCGATACGGATTCTCCTGCGCAGTGGCAGATATGCAAATACGGCGTTTACTTACCATTTCTCGTGCATTACGGTTCAAACACTCGAATACCTATACGGATTCTCCTGCACAGTGGCAGATATGTAAATACGGCGTTTACTTATAATTTCTTACGTATTACGGTTCGAACACTCGAACACCTATACGGATTCTCCCGCACGGTGGCAGATATGTAAATACGGCATTTACTTGCCATTTCTCTTGCATTAGGGTTCGAACACTCGAACACCTATACGGATTCTCCTGCGTAGTGGCAGATATGTAAATACAGCGTTTACTTACCATTTCTCATGCATTACGGTTCGAACACTCGAACACGTATACGGATTCTCCTGCACAGTGCCAGATATGTAAATACGGCGTTTACTTACCATTTCTGACGCATTACGGTTCGAACACTCGAACACCTAAACAGATTCTTCTGCACAGTGGCAAATATGTAAATACGGCGTTTACTTACCATTTCTCATGCATTACGGTTCGAACACTCGAACACCTATACGGATTCTCCTACACAGTGGCAGATATGTAAATACGGCGTTTCCTTACAATTTCTCACGCATTACGTTTCGAACACTCGAACACCTATACGGATTCTCCTGCGCAGTGGCAAATATGTAAATACGGCGTTTACTTACCATTTCTCATACATTAGGCTTCGAACGCTGGAACGCCTATACGGATTCCCCTGCACAGTGGAAGATATGTAAATACGGCGTTTAATTACCGTTTCTCATGCATTACGGTTCGAACACTCGAAGACCTATACGGATGCTCCTGCACAGTGGAAGATATGTAAATACGGCGTTTACTGACAATTTCTCATGCTTTACGGTTCGAACATCGAGCACCTATACGGATTCTCTTGCGCAGTGGCCGATATGCAAATACGGCGTTTACTTACCATTTCTCATGCAATAGGGTTCGAATACTCGAACAGCTATACGGATTCTCCTGCACAGTAGCAGATTTGTAAATACGACGTTTACTTACAATTTCTCACGCATTACGGTTCGAACACTCGAACACCTATATGGATTCTGCTGCACAGTGGCAGATAGGTAAATACGGCGTTTACTTACCATTTCTCGTGCATTACGGTTAGAACACTCGAACACCTATACGGATTCTCCTGCACAGTGGAAGATATGTAAATACGACGTTTACTAATAATTTCTCACGCATTACGGTTCGAACACCCGAACACCTATACGGATTCTCCTGCACAGTGGCAGATATGTAAATACGGCATTTACTTACCGTTTCTCATGCATTACGGTTCGAACACCCGAACACCTATACGGATTCTCCTGCACAGTGGCAGATATGTAAATACGACATTTACTTGCCATTTCTCATGCATTGCGGTTCGAACACTCGAACACCTATACAGATTCTCCGGCACAGTGGCAGATATGTAAATACGGCGTTTACTTACAATTTCTCTCGCATTACCGTTCGAACACTCGAACACCAATACGGATTCTCCGGCACTGTGGCAGATATGTAAATGCGGCGTTTACTTACCATGTCTCATGCATTAGGGTTCGAACACTCGAACACCTATACGGATTCTCCTGCACAGTGAAAGATATGTCAATACGGCGTTTACTTACCATTTCTCATGCATTACGGTTCGAACACTCGAACACCTATATGGATTCTCCTGGACAGTGGCAGATATGTAGATACGGCGTTTACTAACAATTTCTCACGCATTACGGTTCGAACACCTGAACACCTATACGGATTCTCCTGCACAGTGGCAGCTATGTAAATACGGCGTTTACTTACCATTTCTCATGCAATAGGGTTCGAGCACTCGAACACCTATACGGATTCTCCTGCACAGTGGCAGATATGTAAATACGGCGTTTACTTACCATTTCTCAGGCATTAGGGTTCGAACACTCGAACACCTATACGGATTCTCTTGCACAGTGGCAGAGATGTAAATACGGCGTTTACTTACAATTTCTCACGCATTACGGTTCGAACACCCGAACACCTATACGGATTCTCCTGCAAAGTGGCAGATATGTAAATACGGCGTTTCCTTACAATTTCTCACGCATTACGTTTCGAACACTCGAACACATATACGGATTCTCCTGCACAGTGGCAGATATGTAAATACGGCGTTTACTTACAATTTCTCATGCATTAGGGTTCGAACACTCGAACACCTATACGGATTCTCCTGCGTTGTGGCAGATATGTAAATACGGCGTTTACTTACCATTTCTCATGCATTACGGTTCGAACACGCGAACACCTATACAGATTCTCCTGCACAGTGGCAGATATGTAAATACGGCGTTTACTTACAATTTCTCTCGCATTACAGTTCGAACACCCGAACACCTAAACGGATTCTCCTACACAGTGGCAGATATGTAAATACGGCGTTTACTTGCCATTTCTCATGCATTACGGTTCGAACACTCGAATACCTATACAGATTCTCCTGCATAGTGGCAGATATGTAAATACGGCGTTTACTTTCAATTTCTCTCGCATTACAGTTCGAACACCATTACGGATTCTCCGGCACTGTGGCAGATATGTAAATGCGGCGTTTACTTACCATGTCTCATGCATTAGGGTTCAAACACTCGAACACCTATACGGATTCTCCTGCACAGTGAAAGATACGTCAATACGGCGTTTACTTACCATTTCTCATGCATTACGGTTCGAATACTCGAACACCTATATGGATTCTCCTGCACAGTGGCAGATATGTAGATATGGTGTTTACTAACAATTTCTCACGCATTACGGATCGAAGACCCGAACACCAATACGGATTCTCCTGCACAGTGGCAGATATGTAAATACGGCGTTTACTTACCATTTCTCATGCAATAGGGTTCGAGCACTCGAACACCTATACGGATTCTCCTGCACAGTGGCAGATATGTAAATACGGCGTTTACTTACCATTTCTCAGGCATTAGGGTTCGAACACTCGAACACCTATACGGATTCTCTTGCACAGTGGCAGAGATGTAAATACGGCGTTTACTTACAATTTCTCACGCATTACGGTTCGAACACCCGAACACCTATACGGATTCCCCTGCAAAGTGGCAGATATGTAAATACGGCGTTTCCTTACAATTTCTCACGCATTACGTTTCGAACACTCGAACACCTATACGGATTCTCCTGCACAGTGGCAAATATGTAAATACGGCGATTACTTACCATTTCTCATGCATTAGGGTTCGACCACTGGAACACCTACACGGATTCTCCTGCACAGTAGAAGATATGTAAATACGGCGTTTAATTCCCGTTTCTCATGCATTACGGTTCGAACACTCGAACACCTATACGGATTCTCCTGCACAGTGGAAGATATGTAAATACGGCGTTTACTTATAAATTCTCATGCGTTAGGGTTCGAACACTCGAACACCTATACGGATTCTCCTGCATTGTGGCAGATATGTAAATACGGCGTTTACTTACCATTTCTTATGCATTACGGTTCGAACACGCGAACACCTATACAGATTCTCCTGCACAGTGGCAGATATGTAAATACGGCGTTTACTTACAATTTCTCTCGCATTACAGTTCGAACACCCGAACACCTAAACGGATTCTCCTACACAGTGGCAGATATGTAAATACGGCGTTTACTTGCCATTTCTCATGCATTACGGTTCGAACACTCGAATACCTATACAGATTCTCCTGCATAGTGGCACATATGTAAATACGGCGTTTACTTTCAATTTCTCTCGCATTACAGTTCGAACACTCGAACACCAATACGGATTCTCCGGCACTGTGGCAGATATGTAAATGCGGCGTTTACTTACCATGTCTCATGCATTAGGGTTCGAACACTCGAACACCTATACGGATTCTCCTGCACAGTGAAAGATATGTCAATACGGCGTTTACTTACCATTTCTCATGCATTACGGTTCGAACACTCGAACACCTATATGGATTCTCCTGCACAGTGGCAGATATGTAGATATGCCGTTTACTTACAATTTCTCTTGCATTACGGTTCGAAGACCCGAACACCAATACGGATTCTCCTGCACAGTGGCAGATATGTAAATACGGCGTTTACTTACCATTTCTCATGCAATAGGGTTCGAGCACTCGAACACCTATACGGATTCTCCTGTACAGTGGCAGATATGTAAATACGGCGTTTACTTACCATTTCTCAGGCATTAGGGTTCGAACAATCGAACACCTATACGGATTCTCTTGCACAGTGGCAGAGATGTAAATACGGCGTTTACTTACAATTTCTCACGCATTACGGTTCAAACACCCGAACACCTATACGGATTCTCCTGCAAAGTGGCAGATATGTAAATACGGCGTTTCCTTACAATTTCTCACGCATTACGTTTCGAACACTCGAACACCTATACGGATTCTCCTGCACAGTGGCAAATATGTAAATACGGCGTTTACTTACCATTTCTCATGCATTAGGGTTCGAACACTGGAACACCTATACGGATTCTCCTGCACAGTGGAAGATATGTAAATACGGCGTTTAATTCCCGTTTCTCATGCATTACGGTTCGAACACTCGAACACCTATACGGATTCTTCTGCACAGTGGAAGATATGTAAATACGGCGTTTACTTATAATTTCTCACGCATTAGGGTTCGAACACTCGAACACCTATACGGATTCTCCTGCGCAGTGGCAGATATGTAAATACGGCGTTTACTTACCATTTCTCATGCATTAGGGTTCGAACACTCGAACACCTGTACGAATTCTCCTGCACAGTGGCTGATATGTAAATAAGGCGTTTACTTACCATTTCTCGTGCATTACGGTTCGAACACTCGAACACCTATACGGATTCTCCGGCACTGTGGCAGATATGTAAATACGGCGTTTACTTATAATTTCTCACGCATTACGGTTCGAACACTCGCACACCTATACGGATTCTCCTGAGCAGTCGCAGATATGTAAATACGTCGTTTACTTACCATTTCTCATGCAATAGGGTTCGAACACTCGAACACTTATACGGATTCTCTGCACAGTGGCAGATATGTAAATACGGCGTTTACTTACCATTTCTCATGCATTAGGGTTCGAACACTCGAACACCTATACGGATTGTCCTGCACAGTGGAAGATATGTAAATACGGCGTTTAATTACCATTTCTCATGCATTACGGTTCGAACACTCGAACACCTATACGGATGCTCCTGCACAGTGGAAGATATGTAAATACGGCGTTTACTTATAATTTCTCACGCTTTACGGTTCGAACATCGAACACCTATACAGATTCTCTTGCACAGTGGCCGATATGTAAATACGGCGTTTACTTACCATTTCTCATGGAATAGGGTTCGAATACTCGAACAGCTATACGGATTCTCCTGCAGAGTAGCAGATTTGTAAATACGACGTTTACTTACAATTTCTCACGCATTACGGTTCGAACACTCGAACACCTATACGGATTCTCCTGCACCGTGGCAGATAGGTAAATACGGCGCTTACTTACCATTTCTCGTGCATTACAGTTCGAACACTCGAACACCTATACGGATTCTCCTGCACAGTGGAAGATATCTAAATACGGCGTTTACTAATAATTTCTCACGCATTACGGTTCGAACACCCGAACACCTATACGGAGTCTCCTGCATAGTGGCAGATATGTAAATATGGCGTTTACTTACCATTTTTCTCATGCATTACGGTTCGAACACCCGAACACCTATACGGATTCTCCTGCATAGTGGCAGATATGTAAATACGGCGTTTACTTGCCATTTCTCATGCATTACGGTTCGAACACTCGAGCACCTATACGGATTCTCTTGCACAGGGAAAGATATGTCAATACGGCGTTTACTTACCATTTCTCATGTATTACGGCTCGAACACTCGAACACCTATATGGATTCTCCTGCACAGTGGCAGATATGTAGATACGGCGTTTACTAACAATTTCTCACGCATTATGGTTCGAACACCCGAACACCTATACGGATTCTCCTGCACAGTGGCAGCTATGTAAATACGGCGTTTACTTACCATTTCTCATGCAATAGGGTTCGAGCACTCGAACACCTATACGGATTCTCCTGCACAGAGGCCGATATGTAAATACGGCGTTTACTTACCATTTCTCATGCATTAGGGTTCGAACACTCGAACACCTATACGGATTCTCCTGCATTGTGGCAGATATGTAAATACGGCGTTTACTAACTATTTCTCATGCATTACGGTTCGAACACGCGAACACCTATACAGATTCTCCTGCACAGTGGCAGATATGTATATACGGCGTTTACTTACAATTTCTCTCGCATTACAGTTCGAACACCCGAACACCTAAACGGATTCTCCTACACAGTGGCAGATATGTAAATACGGCGTCTACTTGCCATTTCTCATGCATTACGGTTCGAACACTCGAACACCTATGCAGATTCTCCTGCATAGTGGCAGATATGTAAATACGGCGTTTACTTACAATTTCTCTCGCATTACAGTTCGAACACTCGAACACCAATACGGATTATCCGGCACTGTGGCAGATATGTAAATGCGGCGTTTACTTACCATGTCTCATGCATCAGGGTTCGAACACTCGAACACCTATACGGATTCTCCTGCACAGTGGAAGATATGTAAATACGGCGGTTACTTACCATTTCTCATGCATTACAGTTCGAACACTCGAACACCTATATGGATTCTCCTGCACAGTGGCAGATATGTAAATACGACGTTTAGTTACAATTTCTCACGCATTACGGTTCGAACACCCGAACACCTATACGGATTCTCCTGCACAGTGGCAGATATGTAAATACGGCGTTTGCTCACCATTTCTCATGCATTACGGTTCGAACACTCGAACACCTATATGGATTCTCCTGCACAGTGGCAGATATGTAAATACGGCGTTTACTTACAATTTCTCACGCATTACGGTTCGAACACCCGAACACCTATACGGATTCTCCTGCACAGTGGCACATATGTAAATACGGCGTTTACTTACCATTTCTCATGCAATAGGGTTCCAGCATTCGAACACCTATACGGATTCTCCCGCACAGTGGCGGATATCTAAATACGGCATTTACTTACCATTTCTCATGCATTAGGGTTCGAACACTCGAACACCTATACAGATTCTCCTGCACAGTGGCAGATATGTAAATACAGCGTTTACTTACCATTTCTCATGCATTACGGTTCGAACAGTCGAACACCTATACGGATTCTCCTGCACAGTGTCAGATATGTAAATACGGCGTTTACTTACCATTTCTGACGCATTACGGTTCGAACACTCGAACACCTATACGGATTCTCCTGCACAGTGGCAGATATGTAAATACGGCGTTTCCTTACAATTTCTCACGCATTACGTTTCGAACACTCGAACACCTATACGGATTGTCCTGCACAGTGGCAAATATGTAAATACGGCGTTCACTTACCATTTCTCATGCATTAGGGTTCGAACACTGGAACACCTATACGGATTCTCCTGCACAGTGGAAGATATGTAAATACGGCGTTTAATTACCGTTTCTCATGCATTACGGTTCGAACACTCGAACACCTATACGGATGCTCCTGCACAGTGGAAGATATGTAACTACGGTGTTTACTTATAATTTCTCACGCTTTACGGTTCGAACATCGAACACGTATACGGATTCTCTTGCACAGTGGCCGATATGTAAATACGGCGTTTACTTACCATTTCTCATGCAATAGGGTTCGAATACTCGAACAGCTATACGGATTCTCCTGCACAGTAGCAGATTTGTAAATACGACGTTTACTTACAATTTCTGACGCATTACGGTTTGAACACTCGAACACCTATACGGATTCTCCTGCACAGTGGCAGATAGGTAAATACGGCGTTTACTTACCATTTCTCGTGCATTACGGTTCGAACACTCGAACACCTATACGGATTCTCCTGCACAGTGGAAGATATCTAAATACGGCGTTTACTAATAATTTCTCACGCATTACGGTTCGAACACCCGAACACCTATATGGAGTCTCCTGCATAGTGGCAGATATGTAAATACGGCGTTTACTTACCATTTCTCATGCATTACGGTTCGAACACCTGAACACCTATACGGATTCTCCTGCACTGTGGCAGATATGTAAATACGGCGTTTACTTGCCATTTCTCATGCATTACGGTTCAAACACTCGAACACCTATACAGATTCTCCTGCACAGTGGTAGATATGTAAATACGGCGTTTACTTACAATTTCTCTCGCATTACAGTTCGAACACTCGAACACCAATACGGATTCTCCGGCACTGTGGGAGATTTGTAAATGCAGCGTTTACTTACCATGTATCATGCATTAGGGTTCGAACACTCGAACACCTGTACAGATTATCCTACACAGTGGAAGATATGTAAATATGCCGTTTACTTACCATTTCTCATGCATTACGGTTCGAACACTCGAACACCTATATGGATTCTCCTGCACAGTGGTAGATATGTAAATACGACGTTTACTTACAATTTCTCACGCATTACGGTTCGAACACCTGAACCCCTATACGGATTCTCCTGCACAGTGGCAGATATGTAAATACGGCGTTTACTTACCATTTCACATGCATTACGGTTCGAACACTCGAACACCTATATGGATTCTCCTGCACAGTGGCAGATATGTAAATACGGCGTTTACTTACAATTTCTCACGCATTACGGTTCGAACACCCGAACACCTATACGGATTCTCCTGCACAGTGGCAGATATGTAAATACGGCGTTTACTTACCATTTCTCATGCAATAGGGTTCGAGCACTCGAACACCTATACGGATTCTCCTGCACAGTGGCAGATATGTAAATACGGCGTTTACTTACCATTTCTCAGGCATTAGGGTTCGAACACTCGAACACCTATACGGATTCTCTTGCACAGTGGCAGAGATGTAAATACGGCGTTTACATACAATTTCTCACGCATTACGGTTCGAACACCCGAACACCTATACGGATTCTCCTGCAAAGTGGCAGATATGTAAATACAGCGTTTCCTTACAATTTCTCACGCATTACGTTTCGAACACTCGAACACCTATACGGATTCTCCTGCACAGTGGCAAATATGTAAATACGGCGTTTACTTACCATTTCTCATGCATTAGGGTTCGAACACTGGAACACCTATACGGATTCTCCTGCACAGTGGAAGATATGTAAATACGGCGTTTAATTCCCGTTTCTCATGCATTACGGTTCGAACACTCGAACACCTATACGGATTCTGCTGCACAGTGGAAGATATGTAAATACGGCGTTTACTTATAATTTTTCACGCATTAGGGTTCGAACACTCGAACACCTATACGGATTCTCCTACGCAGTGGCATATATGTAAATACGGCGTTTACTTACCATTTCTCATGCATTAGGGTTCGAACACTCGAACACCTATACGGATTCTCCTGCACAGTGGCAGATATGTAAATACGGCGTTTACTTATAATTTCTCACGTATTACGGTTCGACCACTCGAACACCTATACGGATTCTCCCGCACAGTG
Organism: Camellia granthamiana; assembly: GCA_036172215.1. NCBI lineage: Eukaryota > Viridiplantae > Streptophyta > Magnoliopsida > Ericales > Theaceae > Camellia > Camellia granthamiana. The sequence continues at coordinate 536,626 of CM069917.1, read as the reverse complement.
CCGGATATGTAAATACGGTATTACTTACCATTTCTCATGCATTAGGCTTCGAACACTCGAACACCTATACGGATTCTCCTGCACAGTGGCAGATATGTAAATACAACGTTTACTTACCATTTCTCATGCATTACGGTTCGAACACTCGAACACCTATACGGATTCTCCTGCACAGTGTCAGATTTGTAAATACGGCGTTTACTTACCGTTTCTGACGCATTACGGTTCGAACAGTCGAACACCTAAACAGATTCTTCTGCACAATGGCAAATATGTAAATACGGCGTTTACTTACCATTTCTCATGCATTACGGTTCGAACACTCGAACACCTATACGGATTCTCCTGCACAGTGGCAGATATGTAAATACGGCGTTTCCTTACAATTTCTCACGCATTACGTTTCGAACACTCGAACACCTTATACGGATTCTCCTGCACAGTGGCAAACATGTAAATACGGCGTTTATTTACCATTTCTCATGCATTAGGGTTCGAACACTGGAACACCTATACGGACTCTCCTGCACAGTGGAAGATATGTAAATACGGCGTTTAATTACCGTTTCTCATGCGTTACGGTTCGAACACTCGAACACCTATACGGATGCTCCTGCACAGTGGAAGATATGTAAATATAGCGTTTACTTATAATTTCTCATGCTTTACGGTTCGAACATCGAACACCTATACGGATTCTCTTGCACAGTGGCCGATATGTAAATACGGCGTTTACTTACCATTTCTCATGGAATAGGGTTCGAATGCTCGAACAGCTATACGGATTCTCCTGCACAGTAGCAGATTTGTAAATACGACGTTTACTTACAATTTCTCACGCATTACGGTTCGAACACTCGAACACCTATACGGATTCTCCTGCACAGTGGCAGATAGGTAAATACGGCGTTTACTTACCATTTCTCGTGCATTACGGTTCGAACACTCGAACACCTATACGGATTCTCCTGCACAGTGGAAGATATGTAAATACGGCGTTTACTAATAATTTCTCACGCATTACAGTTCGAACACCCGAACACCTATACAGATTCTCCTGCATAGTGGCAGATATGTAAATACGGCGTTTTCTTACCATTACTCATGCATTACGGTTCGAACACCCGAACACTTATACGGATTCTCCTGCACAGTGGCAGATATGTAAATACGGCGTTTACTTGCCATTTCTCATGCATTACGGAAGAAACACTCGAACACCTATACAGATTCTCCTGCACAGTGGAAGATATGTAAATACGGCGTTTACTTACAATTTCTCTCGCATTACAGTTCGAACACTCGAACACCAATACGGATTCTCCGGCACTGTGGCGGATATGTAAATGCGGCGTTTACTTACCATGTCTCATGCATTAGGGTTCGAACACTCGAACACCTATACGGATTCTCCTGCACAGTGAAAGATATGTCAATACGGCGTTTACTTACCATTTCTCAGGCATTACGGTTCGAACACTCGAACACCTATATGGATTCTCCTGCACAGTGGCAGATATGTAGATACGGCGTTTACTTACAATTTCTCACGCATTACGGTTCGAAGACCCGAACACCACTACGGATTCTCCTGCACAGTGGCAGATATGTAAATACGGCGTTTACTTACCATTTCTCATGCGATAGGGTTCGAGCACTCGAACACCTATACGGATTCTCCTGCACAGTGGCAGATATGTAAATACGACGTTTACTTACCATTTCTCATGCATTAGGGTTCGAACACTCGAACACCTATACGGATTCTCTTGCACAGTGGCAGAGATGTAAATACGGCGTTTACTTACAATTTCTCACGCATTACGGTTCGAACACCCGAACACCTATACGGATTCTCCTACAAAGTGGCAGATATGTAAATACGGCGTTTCCTTACAATTTCTCACGCATTACGTTTCGAACACTCGAACACCTATACGGATTCTCCTGCACAGTGGCAGATATGTGAATACGGCGTTTACTTACCATTTCTCATGCATTAGGGTTCGAACACTCGAACACCTATACGGATTCTCCTGCATAGTGGCTGATATGTAAATACGGCGTTTACTTACCATTTCTCATGCATTACGGTTCGAAGACTCGAACACCTATACAGATTCTCCGGCACAGTGGCATATATGTAAATACGGCGTTTAGTTACCATTTCTCGTGCATTACGGTTCGAACACTCCAACATCTATACGGATTCTCCGGCACTGTGGCAAATACGGCGTTTACTTATAATTACTCACGCATTACGGTTCGAACACTCGCACACCTATACGGATTCTCCTGCGCAGTCGCAGATATGTAAATACGTCGTTTACTTACCATTTTCTCATGCAATAGGGTTCGAACACTCGAACACCTATACGGATTCTCTGCACAGTTGGCAGATTATGTAAATACGGCGTTTACTTACCATTTCTCATGCATTAGGGTTCGAACACTCGAACACCTATACGGATTCTCCTGCACAGTGGCAGATTTGTAAATACGGCGTTTACTTACCATTTCTCATGCACTACGGTTCGAAGACTCGAACACCTATACAGATTCTCCTGCACAGTGGCAGATATGTAAATACGGCGTTTACTTACAATTTCTCATGCATTAGGGTTCGAACACTCGAACAACAATACGGATTCTCCGGCACTGTGGCAGATATGTAATACGGCGTTTACTTACCATGTCTCATGCATTAGGGGTTCGTACACTCGAACACATATACGGATTCTCCTGCACAGTGGCAGACAAGTAAATACGACGTTTACTTTCCATTTCTCAGGCATTACAGTTCGAACACCCGAACAGCTATACGGATTCTCCTACACAAGGGCTGATATATAAATACAGCGTTTACTTACCATTTGTCATGCATTAGGGTTCGAACATTCGAACACCTATACGGATTCTCCAGCACAGTGCAGATATGTAAATACAGCGTTTACTTACCATTTCTCTTGCATTAGGGTTCGAACACTCGAACCACTATACGGATTCTCCTGCACAGTGGAAGATATGTAAATATGGCGTTTACTTATAATTTCTCACGGCGTTACGGTTCGAACACTCGACCACCTATATGGATTCTCCTGCACAGTGACAGATACGTAAATACGGCGTTGACTTACCATTTCTCATCCAATAGGGTTCGAACATTCGAACACCTATACGGATTCTCCTCCACAGTGGCAGATATGTATATACGGCGTTCACTTACCATTTCACACGCATTACGTTTCGAACACTCGAACACCTATACGGATTCTCCTCCACAGTGGTAGATATGTAAATACTGCGTTCACTTACCATTTCTCACGCATTACGTTCGAACACTCGAACACCTATACCGATCTCCTGCACAGTGGCAGATATGTAAATACGGCGTTTACTTACCATTTCTCATCCAATAGGGTTCGAACTTTCGAACACCTATACGGATTCTCCTCCACAGTGGCAGATATGTAAATACGGCGTTCACTTACCATTTCTCACGCATTACGTTTCGAACACTCCGAACACCTATACGGATTCTCCTGCACAGTGGCAGATTTTGCAAATACGGCGTTTACCTACCATTTCTCATGCATTAGGGTTCGAACACTGGAACACCTATACGGATTCTCTGCACAGTGGCAGATATGTAAATACGGCGTTTACTTACCATTTCTCATGCCATTAGGGTTCGAACACTCGAACACCTATTACGGATTGTCCTGCACAGTGGAAGATATGTAAATACGGCGTTTAATTACCGTTTCTCATGCATTACGGGTTCGAACACTCGAACACCTATACGGATGCTCCTGCACAGTGGAAGACATGTAAATACGGCGTTTACTTATAATTTCTCACGCTTTACGGTTCGAACATCGAACACGTATACGGATTCTCTTGCACAGTGGCCGATATGTAAATACGGCGTTTACTTACCATTTCTCATGCAATAGGGTTCGAATACTCGAACAGCTATACGGATTCTCCAGCACAGTAGCAGATTTGTAAATACGACGTTTACTTACAATTTCTGACGCATTACGGTTCGAACACTCGAACACCTATACGGATTCTCCTGCACAGTGGCAGATAGGTAAATACGGCGTTTACTTACCATTTCTCGTGCATTACGGTTCGAACACTCGAACACCTATACGGATTCTCCTGCACAGTGGAAGATATCTAAATACGGCGTTTACTAATAATTTCTCACGCATTACGGTTCGAACACCCGAACACCTATATGGAGTCTCCTGCATAGTGGCAGATATGTAAATACGGCGTTTACTTACCCATTTCTCATGCATTACGGTTCGAACACCTGAACACCTATACGGATTCTCCTGCACAGCGGGCAGATATGTAAATACGGCGTTTACTTGCCATTTCTCATGCATTACGGTTCAAACACTCGAACACCTCTACAGATTCTCCTGCACAGTGGCAGATATGTAAATACGGCGTTTACTTACAATTTCTCTCGCATTACAGTTCGAACACTCGAACACCAATACAGATTCTCCGGCACTGTGGGAGATATGTAAATGCAGCGTTTACTTACCATGTCTCATGCATTAGGGTTCGAACACTCGAATACCTATACGGATTATCCTGCACAGTGGAAGATATGTAAATATGCCGTTTACTTACCATTTCTCATGCATTACGGTTCGAACAATCGAACACCTATATGGATTCTCCTGCACAGTGGCAGATATGTAAATACGACGTTTACTTACAATTTCTCACGCATTACGGTTCGAACACCTGAACACCTATACGGATTCTCCTGCACAGTGGCAGATATGTAAATACGGCGTTTACATACCATTTCACATGCATTACGGTTCGAACACTCGAACACCTATATGGATTCTCCTGCACAGTGGCAGATATGTAAATACGGCGTTTACTTACAATTTCTCACGCATTACGGTTCGAACACCCGAACACCTATACGGATTCTCCTGCACAGTGGCAGATATGTAAATACGGCGTTTACTTACCATTTCTCATGCAATAGGGTTCGAGCACTCGAACACCTATACGGATTCTACTGCACAGTGGCAGATATGTAAATACGGCGTTTACTTACCATTTCTCATGCATTAGGGTTCGACCACTCGAACACTTATACGGATTCTCTTGCACAGTGGCAGATATGTAAATACGGCGTTTACTTACAATTTCTCACGCATTACGGTTTGAACAACCGAACAACTATACGGATTCTCCTGCAAAGTGGTAGATATGTAAATACGGCGTTTCCTTACAATTTCTCACGCATTACGTTTCGAACACTCGAACACCTATACGGATTCTCCTGCACAGTGGCAAATATGTAAATACGGCGTTTACTTACCATTTCTCGGGCATTCGGGTTCGAACACTCGAACACCTATACGGATTCTCCTGCACAGTGGAAGATATGTAAATACGGCGTTTAATTACCGTTTCTCATGCATTACGGTTCGAACACTCGAACACCTATATGGATTCTCCTGCACAGTGGCAGATATGTAAATACGGCGTTTACTTACAATTTCTCACGCATTACGGTTCGAACACCCGAACACCTATACGGATTCTCCTGCACAGTGGCACATATGTAAATACGGCGTTTACTTACCATTTCTCATGCAATAGGGTTCCAGCATTCGAACACCTATACGGATTCTCCCGCACAGTGGCGGATATCTAAATACGGCATTTACTTACCATTTCTCATGCATTAGGGTTCGAACACTCGAACACCTATACAGATTCTCCTGCACAGTGGCAGATATGTAAATACAGCGTTTACTTACCATTTCTCATGCATTACGGTTCGAACAGTCGAACACCTATACGGATTCTCCTGCACAGTGTCAGATATGTAAATACGGCGTTTATTTACCATTTCTGACGCATTACGGTTCGAACACTCGAACACCTATACGGATTCTCCTGCACAGTGGCAGATATGTAAATACGGCGTTTCCTTACAATTTCTCACGCATTACGTTTCGAACACTCGAACACCTATACGGATTGTCCTGCACAGTGGCAAATATGTAAATACGGCGTTCACTTACCATTTCTCATGCATTAGGGTTCGAACACTGGAACACCTATACGGATTCTCCTGCACAGTGGAAGATATGTAAATACGGCGTTTAATTACCGTTTCTCATGCATTACGGTTCGAACACTCGAACACCTATACGGATGCTCCTGCACAGTGGAAGATATGTAACTACGGTGTTTACTTATAATTTCTCACGCTTTACGGTTCGAACATCGAACACGTATACGGATTCTCTTGCACAGTGGCCGATATGTAAATACGGCGTTTACTTACCATTTCTCATGCAATAGGGTTCGAATACTCGAACAGCTATACGGATTCTCCTGCACAGTAGCAGATTTGTAAATACGACGTTTACTTACAATTTCTGACGCATTACGGTTTGAACACTCGAACACCTATACGGATTCTCCTGCACAGTGGCAGATAGGTAAATACGGCGTTTACTTACCATTTCTCGTGCATTACGGTTCGAACACTCGAACACCTATACGGATTCTCCTGCACAGTGGAAGATATCTAAATACGGCGTTTACTAATAATTTCTCACGCATTACGGTTCGAACACCCGAACACCTATATGGAGTCTCCTGCATAGTGGCAGATATGTAAATACGGCGTTTACTTACCATTTCTCATGCATTACGGTTCGAACACCTGAACACCTATACGGATTCTCCTGCACTGTGGCAGATATGTAAATTACGGCGTTTACTTGCCATTTCTCATGCATTACGGTTCAAACACTCGAACACCTATACAGATTCTCCTGCACAGTGGTAGATATGTAAATACGGCGTTTACTTACAATTTCTCTCGCATTACAGTTCGAACACTCGAACACCAATACGGATTCTCCGGCACTGTGGGAGATTTGTAAATGCAGCGTTTACTTACCATGTATCATGCATTAGGGTTCGAACACTCGAACACCTGTACAGATTATCCTACACAGTGGAAGATATGTAAATATGCCGTTTACTTACCATTTCTCATGCATTACGGTTCGAACACTCGAACACCTATATGGATTCTCCTGCACAGTGGTAGATATGTAAATACGACGTTTACTTACAATTTCTCACGCATTACGGTTCGAACACCTGAACCCCTATACGGATTCTCCTGCACAGTGGCAGATATGTAAATACGGCGTTTACTTACCATTTCACATGCATTACGGTTCGAACACTCGAACACCTATATGGATTCTCCTGCACAGTGGCAGATATGTAAATACGGCGTTTACTTACAATTTCTCACGCATTACGGTTCGAACACCCGAACACCTATACGGATTCTCCTGCACAGTGGCAGATATGTAAATACGGCGTTTACTTACCATTTCTCATGCAATAGGGTTCGAGCACTCGAACACCTATACGGATTCTCCTGCACAGTGGCAGATATGTAAATACGGCGTTTACTTACCATTTCTCAGGCATTAGGGTTCGAACACTCGAACACCTATACGGATTCTCTTGCACAGTGGCAGAGATGTAAATACGGCGTTTACATACAATTTCTCACGCATTACGGTTCGAACACCCGAACACCTATACGGATTCTCCTGCAAAGTGGCAGATATGTAAATACAGCGTTTCCTTACAATTTCTCACGCATTACGTTTCGAACACTCGAACACCTATACGGATTCTCCTGCACAGTGGCAAATATGTAAATACGGCGTTTACTTACCATTTCTCATGCATTAGGGTTCGAACACTGGAACACCTATACGGATTCTCCTGCACAGTGGAAGATATGTAAATACGGCGTTTAATTCCCGTTTCTCATGCATTACGGTTCGAACACTCGAACACCTATACGGATTCTGCTGCACAGTGGAAGATATGTAAATACGGCGTTTACTTATAATTTTTCACGCATTAGGGTTCGAACACTCGAACACCTATACGGATTCTCCTGCGCAGTGGCATATATGTAAATACGGCGTTTACTTACCATTTCTCATGCATTAGGGTTCGAACACTTGAACACCTATACGGATTCTCCTGCACAGTGGCAGATATGTAAATACGGCGTTTACTTATAATTTCTCACGTATTACGGTTCGACCACTCGAACACCTATACGGATTCTCCCGCACAGTGGCGGATATGTAAATACGGTATTACTTACCATTTCTCATGCATTAGGCTTCGAACACTCGAACACCTATACGGATTCTCCTGCACAGTGGCAGATAGGTAAATACGGCGTTTACTTACCATTTCTCGTGCATTACGGTTCGAACACTCGAACACCTATACGGATTCTCCTGCACAGTGGAAGATATCTAAATACGGCGTTTACTAATAATTTCTCACGCATTACGGTTCGAACACCCGAACACCTATATGGAGTCTCCTGCATAGTGGCAGATATGTAAATACGGCGTTTACTTACCATTTCTCATGCATTACGGTTCGAACACCTGAACACCTATACGGATTCTCCTGCACTGTGGCAGATATGTAAATACGGCGTTTACTTGCCATTTCTCATGCATTACGGTTCAAACACTCGAACACCTATACAGATTCTCCTGCACAGTGGTAGATATGTAAATACGGCGTTTACTTACAATTTCTCTCGCATTACAGTTCGAACACTCGAACACCAATACGGATTCTCCGGCACTGTGGGAGATTTGTAAATGCAGCGTTTACTTACCATGTATCATGCATTAGGGTTCGAACACTCGAACACCTGTACAGATTATCCTACACAGTGGAAGATATGTAAATATGCCGTTTACTTACCATTTCTCATGCATTACGGTTCGAACACTCGAACACCTATATGGATTCTCCTGCACAGTGGTAGATATGTAAATACGACGTTTACTTACAATTTCTCACGCATTACGGTTCGAACACCTGAACCCCTATACGGATTCTCCTGCACAGTGGCAGATATGTAAATACGGCGTTTACTTACCATTTCACATGCATTACGGTTCGAACACTCGAACACCTATATGGATTCTCCTGCACAGTGGCAGATATGTAAATACGGCGTTTACTTACAATTTCTCACGCATTACGGTTCGAACACCCGAACACCTATACGGATTCTCCTGCACAGTGGCAGATATGTAAATACGGCGTTTACTTACCATTTCTCATGCAATAGGGTTCGAGCACTCGAACACCTATACGGATTCTCCTGCACAGTGGCAGATATGTAAATACGGCGTTTACTTACCATTTCTCAGGCATTAGGGTTCGAACACTCGAACACCTATACGGATTCTCTTGCACAGTGGCAGAGATGTAAATACGGCGTTTACATACAATTTCTCACGCATTACGGTTCGAACACCCGAACACCTATACGGATTCTCCTACAAAGTGGCAGATATGTAAATACAGCGTTTCCTTACAATTTCTCACGCATTACGTTTCGAACACTCGAACACCTATACGGATTCTCCTGCACAGTGGCAAATATGTAAATACGGCGTTTACTTACCATTTCTCATGCATTAGGGTTCGAACACTGGAACACCTATACGGATTCTCCTGCACAGTGGAAGATATGTAAATACGGCGTTTAATTCCCGTTTCTCATGCATTACGGTTCGAACACTCGAACACCTATACGGATTCTGCTGCACAGTGGAAGATATGTAAATACGGCGTTTACTTATAATTTTTCACGCATTAGGGTTCGAACACTCGAACACCTATACGGATTCTCCTGCGCAGTGGCATATATGTAAATACGGCGTTTACTTACCATTTCTCATGCATTAGGGTTCGAACACTTGAACACCTATACGGATTCTCCTGCACAGTGGCAGATATGTAAATACGGCGTTTACTTATAATTTCTCACGTATTACGGTTCGACCACTCGAACACCTATACGGATTCTCCCGCACAGTGGCGGATATGTAAATACGGTATTACTTACCATTTCTCATGCATTAGGCTTCGAACACTCGAACACCTATACGGATTCTCCTGCACAGTGGCAGATAGGTAAATACGGCGTTTACTTACCATTTCTCGTGCATTACGGTTCGAACACTCGAACACCTATACGGATTCTCCTGCACAGTGGAAGATATCTAAATACGGCGTTTACTAATAATTTCTCACGCATTACGGTTCGAACACCCGAACACCTATATGGAGTCTCCTGCATAGTGGCAGATATGTAAATACGGCGTTTACTTACCATTTCTCATGCATTACGGTTCGAACACCTGAACACCTATACGGATTCTCCTGCACTGTGGCAGATATGTAAATACGGCGTTTACTTGCCATTTCTCATGCATTACGGTTCAAACACTCGAACACCTATACAGATTCTCCTGCACAGTGGTAGATATGTAAATACGGCGTTTACTTACAATTTCTCTCGCATTACAGTTCGAACACTCGAACACCAATACGGATTCTCCGGCACTGTGGGAGATTTGTAAATGCAGCGTTTACTTACCATGTATCATGCATTAGGGTTCGAACACTCGAACACCTGTACAGATTATCCTACACAGTGGAAGATATGTAAATATGCCGTTTACTTACCATTTCTCATGCATTACGGTTCGAACACTCGAACACCTATATGGATTCTCCTGCACAGTGGTAGATATGTAAATACGACGTTTACTTACAATTTCTCACGCATTACGGTTCGAACACCTGAACCCCTATACGGATTCTCCTGCACAGTGGCAGATATGTAAATACGGCGTTTACTTACCATTTCACATGCATTACGGTTCGAACACTCGAACACCTATATGGATTCTCCTGCACAGTGGCAGATATGTAAATACGGCGTTTACTTACAATTTCTCACGCATTACGGTTCGAACACCCGAACACCTATACGGATTCTCCTGCACAGTGGCAGATATGTAAATACGGCGTTTACTTACCATTTCTCATGCAATAGGGTTCGAGCACTCGAACACCTATACGGATTCTCCTGCACAGTGGCAGATATGTAAATACGGCGTTTACTTACCATTTCTCAGGCATTAGGGTTCGAACACTCGAACACCTATACGGATTCTCTTGCACAGTGGCAGAGATGTAAATACGGCGTTTACATACAATTTCTCACGCATTACGGTTCGAACACCCGAACACCTATACGGATTCTCCTGCAAAGTGGCAGATATGTAAATACAGCGTTTCCTTACAATTTCTCACGCATTACGTTTCGAACACTCGAACACCTATACGGATTCTCCTGCACAGTGGCAAATATGTAAATACGGCGTTTACTTACCATTTCTCATGCATTAGGGTTCGAACACTGGAACACCTATACGGATTCTCCTGCACAGTGGAAGATATGTAAATACGGCGTTTAATTCCCGTTTCTCATGCATTACGGTTCGAACACTCGAACACCTATACGGATTCTGCTGCACAGTGGAAGATATGTAAATACGGCGTTTACTTATAATTTTTCACGCATTAGGGTTCGAACACTCGAACACCTATACGGATTCTCCTGCGCAGTGGCATATATGTAAATACGGCGTTTACTTACCATTTCTCATGCATTAGGGTTCGAACACTCGAACACCTATACGGATTCTCCTGCACAGTGGCAGATATGTAAATACGGCGTTTACTTATAATTTCTCACGTATTACGGTTCGACCACTCGAACACCTATACGGATTCTCCCGCACAGTGGCGGATATGTAAATACGGTATTACTTACCATTTCTCATGCATTAGGCTTCGAACACTCGAACACCTATACGGATTCTCCTGCACAGTGGCAGATATGTAAATACAACGTTTACTTACCATTTCTCATGCATTACGGTTCGAACACTCGAACACCTATACGGATTCTCCTGCACAGTGTCAGATTTGTAAATACGGCGTTTACTTACCGTTTCTGACGCATTACGGTTCGAACAGTCGAACACCTAAACAGATTCTTCTGCACAATGGCAAATATGTAAATACGGCGTTTACTTACCATTTCTCATGCATTACGGTTCGAACACTCGAACACCTATACGGATTCTCCTGCACAGTGGCAGATATGTAAATACGGCGTTTCCTTACAATTTCTCACGCATTACGTTTCGAACACTCGAACACCTTATACGGATTCTCCTGCACAGTGGCAAACATGTAAATACGGCGTTTATTTACCATTTCTCATGCATTAGGGTTCGAACACTGGAACACCTATACGGACTCTCCTGCACAGTGGAAGATATGTAAATACGGCGTTTAATTACCGTTTCTCATGCGTTACGGTTCGAACACTCGAACACCTATACGGATGCTCCTGCACAGTGGAAGATATGTAAATATAGCGTTTACTTATAATTTCTCATGCTTTACGGTTCGAACATCGAACACCTATACGGATTCTCTTGCACAGTGGCCGATATGTAAATACGGCGTTTACTTACCATTTCTCATGGAATAGGGTTCGAATGCTCGAACAGCTATACGGATTCTCCTGCACAGTAGCAGATTTGTAAATACGACGTTTACTTACAATTTCTCACGCATTACGGTTCGAACACTCGAACACCTATACGGATTCTCCTGCACAGTGGCAGATAGGTAAATACGGCGTTTACTTACCATTTCTCGTGCATTACGGTTCGAACACTCGAACACCTATACGGATTCTCCTGCACAGTGGAAGATATGTAAATACGGCGTTTACTAATAATTTCTCACGCATTACAGTTCGAACACCCGAACACCTATACAGATTCTCCTGCATAGTGGCAGATATGTAAATACGGCGTTTTCTTACCATTACTCATGCATTACGGTTCGAACACCCGAACACTTATACGGATTCTCCTGCACAGTGGCAGATATGTAAATACGGCGTTTACTTGCCATTTCTCATGCATTACGGAAGAAACACTCGAACACCTATACAGATTCTCCTGCACAGTGGAAGATATGTAAATACGGCGTTTACTTACAATTTCTCTCGCATTACAGTTCGAACACTCGAACACCAATACGGATTCTCCGGCACTGTGGCGGATATGTAAATGCGGCGTTTACTTACCATGTCTCATGCATTAGGGTTCGAACACTCGAACACCTATACGGATTCTCCTGCACAGTGAAAGATATGTCAATACGGCGTTTACTTACCATTTCTCAGGCATTACGGTTCGAACACTCGAACACCTATATGGATTCTCCTGCACAGTGGCAGATATGTAGATACGGCGTTTACTTACAATTTCTCACGCATTACGGTTCGAAGACCCGAACACCACTACGGATTCTCCTGCACAGTGGCAGATATGTAAATACGGCGTTTACTTACCATTTCTCATGCGATAGGGTTCGAGCACTCGAACACCTATACGGATTCTCCTGCACAGTGGCAGATATGTAAATACGGCGTTTACTTACCATTTCTCATGCATTAGGGTTCGAACACTCGAACACCTATACGGATTCTCTTGCACAGTGGCAGAGATGTAAATACGGCGTTTACTTACAATTTCTCACGCATTACGGTTCGAACACCCGAACACCTATACGGATTCTCCTACAAAGTGGCAGATATGTAAATACGGCGTTTCCTTACAATTTCTCACGCATTACGTTTCGAACACTCGAACACCTATACGGATTCTCCTGCACAGTGGCAGATATGTGAATACGGCGTTTACTTACCATTTCTCATGCATTAGGGTTCGAACACTCGAACACCTATACGGATTCTCCTGCATAGTGGCTGATATGTAAATACGGCGTTTACTTACCATTTCTCATGCATTACGGTTCGAAGACTCGAACACCTATACAGATTCTCCGGCACAGTGGCATATATGTAAATACGGCGTTTAGTTACCATTTCTCGTGCATTACGGTTCGAACACTCCAACACCTATACGGATTCTCCGGCACTGTGGCAGATATGTAAATACGGCGTTTACTTATAATTTCTCACGCATTATGGTTCGAACACTCGCACACCTATACGGATTCTCCTGCGCAGTCGCAGATATGTAAATACGTCGTTTACTTACCATTTCTCATGCAATAGGGTTCGAACACTCGAACACCTATACGGATTCTCTGCACAGTGGCAGATATGTAAATACGGCGTTTACTTACCATTTCTCATGCATTAGGGTTCGAACACTCGAACACCTATACGGATTCTCCTGCACAGTGGCAGATTTGTAAATACGGCGTTTACTTACCATTTCTCATGCACTACGGTTCGAAGACTCGAACACCTATACAGATTCTCCTGCACAGTGGCAGATATGTAAATACGGCGTTTACTTACAATTTCTCATGCATTAGGGTTCGAACACTCGAACAACAATACGGATTCTCCGGCACTGTGGCAGATATGTAAATACGGCGTTTACTTACCATGTCTCATGCATTAGGGTTCGTACACTCGAACACATATACGGATTCTCCTGCACAGTGGCAGACAAGTAAATACGACGTTTACTTTCCATTTCTCAGGCATTACAGTTCGAACACCCGAACAGCTATACGGATTCTCCTACACAGTGGCTGATATATAAATACAGCGTTTACTTACCATTTGTCATGCATTAGGGTTCGAACATTCGAACACCTATACGGATTCTCCAGCACAGTGGCAGATATGTAAATACAGCGTTTACTTACCATTTCTCTTGCATTAGGGTTCGAACACTCGAACACCTATACGGATTCTCCTGCACAGTGGAAGATATGTAAATATGGCGTTTACTTATAATTTCTCACGCGTTACGGTTCGAACACTCGACCACCTATATGGATTCTCCTGCACAGTGACAGATACGTAAATACGGCGTTGACTTACCATTTCTCATCCAATAGGGTTCGAACATTCGAACACCTATACGGATTCTCCTCCACAGTGGCAGATATGTATATACGGCGTTCACTTACCATTTCACACGCATTACGTTTCGAACACTCGAACACCTATACGGATTCTCCTCCACAGTGGTAGATATGTAAATACGGCGTTCACTTACCATTTCTCACGCATTACGTTTCGAACACTCGAACACCTATACCGATTCTCCTGCACAGTGGCAGATATGTAAATACGGCGTTTACTTACCATTTCTCATCCAATAGGGTTCGAACTTTCGAACACCTATACGGATTCTCCTCCACAGTGGCAGATATGTAAATACGGCGTTCACTTACCATTTCTCACGCATTACGTTTCGAACACTCGAACACCTATACGGATTCTCCTGCACAGTGGCAGATTTGCAAATACGGCGTTTACCTACCATTTCTCATGCATTAGGGTTCGAACACTGGAACACCTATACGGATTCTCTGCACAGTGGCAGATATGTAAATACGGCGTTTACTTACCATTTCTCATGCATTAGGGTTCGAACACTCGAACACCTATACGGATTGTCCTGCACAGTGGAAGATATGTAAATACGGCGTTTAATTACCGTTTCTCATGCATTACGGTTCGAACACTCGAACACCTATACGGATGCTCCTGCACAGTGGAAGATATGTAAATACGACGTTTACTTATAATTTCTCACGCTTTACGGTTCGAACATCGAACACGTATACGGATTCTCTTGCACAGTGGCCGATATGTAAATACGGCGTTTACTTACCATTTCTCATGCAATAGGGTTCGAATACTCGAACAGCTATACGGATTCTCCTGCACAGTAGCAGATTTGTAAATACGACGTTTACTTACAATTTCTGACGCATTACGGTTCGAACACTCGAACACCTATACGGATTCTCCTGCACAGTGGCAGATAGGTAAATACGGCGTTTACTTACCATTTCTCGTGCATTACGGTTCGAACACTCGAACACCTATACGGATTCTCCTGCACAGTGGAAGATATCTAAATACGGTGTTTACTAATAATTTCTCACGCATTACGGTTCGAACACCCGAAAACCTATATGGAGTCTCCTGCATAGTGGCAGATATGTAAATACGGCGTTTACTTACCATTTCTCATGCATTACGGTTCGAACACCTGAACACCTATACGGATTCTCCTGCACAGCGGCAGATATGTAAATACGGCGTTTACTTGCCATTTCTCATGCATTACGGTTCAAACACTCGAACACCTCTACAGATTCTCCTGCACAGTGGCAGATATGTAAATACGGCGTTTACTTACAATTTCTCTCGCATTACAGTTCGAACACTCGAACACCAATACAGATTCTCCGGCACTGTGGGAGATATGTAAATGCAGCGTTTACTTACCATGTCTCATGCATTAGGGTTCGAACACTCGAACACCTATACGGATTATCCTGCACAGTGGAAGATATGTAAATATGCCGTTTACTTACCATTTCTCATGCATTACGGTTCGAACAATCGAACACCTATATGGATTCTCCTGCACAGTGGCAGATATGTAAATACGACGTTTACTTACAATTTCTCACGCATTACGGTTCGAACACCTGAACACCTATACGGATTCTCCTGCACAGTGGCAGATATGTAAATACGGCGTTTACATACCATTTCACATGCATTACGGTTCGAACACTCGAACACCTATATGGATTCTCCTGCACAGTGGCAGATATGTAAATACGGCGTTTACTTACAATTTCTCACGCATTACGGTTCGAACACCCGAACACCTATACGGATTCTCCTGCACAGTGGCAGATATGTAAATACGGCGTTTACTTACCATTTCTCATGCAATAGGGTTCGAGCACTCGAACACCTATACGGATTCTACTGCACAGTGGCAGATATGTAAATACGGCGTTTACTTACCATTTCTCATGCATTAGGGTTCGACCACTCGAACACTTATACGGATTCTCTTGCACAGTGGCAGATATGTAAATACGGCGTTTACTTACAATTTCTCACGCATTACGGTTTGAACAACCGAACAACTATACGGATTCTCCTGCAAAGTGGTAGATATGTAAATACGGCGTTTCCTTACAATTTCTCACGCATTACGTTTCGAACACTCGAACACCTATACGGATTCTCCTGCACAGTGGCAAATATGTAAATACGGCGTTTACTTACCATTTCTCGTGCATTCGGGTTCGAACACTCGAACACCTATACGGATTCTCCTGCACAGTGGAAGATATGTAAATACGGCGTTTAATTACCGTTTCTCATGCATTACGGTTCGAACACTCGAACACCTATACGGATTCTCCTGCACAGTGGAAGATATGTAAATACGACGTTTACTTATAATTTCTCACGCATTACGGTTCGAACAGTCGAACACCGATACGGATTCTCCTGCGGAGTGGCAGATATGCAAATACGGCGTTTACTTACCATTTCTCGTGCATTACAGTTCGAACACTCGAATACCTATACAGATTCTCCTGCACAGTGGCAGATATGTAAATACGGCGTTTACTTATACTTTCTCACGTATTACGGTTCGACCACTCGAACACCTATACGGATTCTCCCGCACAGTGGCGGATATGTAAATACGGTATTACTTACCATTTCTCACGCATTAGGGTTCGAACACTCGAACACCTATACGGATTCTCCTGCACAGTGGCAGACATGTAAATACAACGTTTACTTACCATTTCTCATGCATTACGGTTCGAACAGTCGAACACCTACACGGATTCTCCTGCACAGTGTCAGATTTGTAAATACGGCGTTTACTTACCATTTCTGACGCATTACGGTTCGAACACTCGAACACCTAAACAGATTCTTCTGCACAATGGCAAATATGTAAATACGGCGTTTACTTACCATTTCTCATGCATTACGGTTCGAACACTCGAACACCTATACGGATTCTCCTGCACAGTGGCAGATATGTAAATACGGCGTTTCCTTACAATTTCTCACGCATTACGTTTCGAACACTCGAACACCTATACGGATTCTCCTGCGCAGTGGCAAACATGTAAATACGGCGTTTACTTACCATTTCTCATGCATTAGGGTTCGAACACTGGAACACCTATACGGATTCTCCTGCACAGTGGAAGATATGTAAATACGGCGTTTAATTACCGTTTCTCATGCGTTACGGTTCGAACACTCGAACACCTATACGGATGCTCCTGCACAGTGGAAGATATGTAAATATAGCGTTTACTTATAATTTCTCACGCTTTACGGTTCGAACATCGAACACCTATACGGATTATCTTGCACAGTGGCCGATATGTAAATACGGCGTTTACTTACCATTTCTCATGCAATAGGGTTCGAATACTCGAACAGCTATACGGATTCTCCTGCACAGTAGCAGATTTGTAAATACGACGTTTACTTACAATTTCTCACGCATTACGGTTCGAACACTCGAACACCTATACGGATTCTCCTGCACAGTGGCCGATAGGTAAATACGGCATTTACTTACCATTTCTCGTGCATTACGGTTCGAACACTCGAACACCTATACGGATTCTCCTGCACAGTGGAAGATATGTAAATACGGCGTTTACTAATAATTTCTCACGCATTACAGTTCGAACACCCGAACACCTATACAGATTCTCCTGCATAGTGGCAGATATGTAAATACGGCGTTTTCTTACCATTTCTCATGCATTACGGTTCGAACACCCGAACACTTATACGGATTCTCCTGCACAGTGGCAGATATGTAAATACGGCGTTTACTTGCCATTTCTCATGCATTACGGAAGAAACACTCGAACACCTATACCGATTCTCCTGCACAGTGGCAGATATGTAAATACGGCGTTTACTTACAATTTCTCTCGCATTACAGTTCGAACACTTGAACACCAATACGGATTCTCCGGCACTGTGGCAGATATGTAAATGCGGCATTTACTTACCATGTCTCATGCATTAGGGTTCGAACACTCGAACACCTATACGGATTCTCCTGCACAGTGAAAGATATGTCAATACGGCGTTTACTTACCATTTCTCATGCATTACGGTTCGAACACTCGAACACCTATATGGATTCTCCTGCACAGTGGCAGATATGTAGATACGGCGTTTACTTACAATTTCTCACGCATTACGGTTCGAAGACCCGAACACCACTACGGATTCTCCTGCACAGTGGCAGATATGTAAATACGGCGTTTACTTACCATTTCTCATGCAATAGGGTTCGAGCACTCGAACACCTATACGGATTCTCCTGCACAGTGGCAGATATGTAAATACGGCGTTTACTTACCATTTCTCATGCATTAGGGTTCGAACACTCGAACACCTATACGGATTCTCTTACACAGTGGCAGAGATGTAAATACGGCGTTTACTTACAATTTCTCACGCATTACGGTTCGAACACCCGAACACCTATACGGATTCTCCTGCAAAGTGGCAGATATGTAAATAGGGCGTTTCCTTACAATTTCTCACGCATTACATTTCGAACACTCGAACACCTATACGGATTCTCCTGCACAGTGGCAGATATGTGAATACGGCGTTTACTTACCATTTCTCATGCATTAGGGTTCGAACACTCGAACACGTATACGGATTCTCCTGCATAGTGGCTGATATGTAAATACGGCGTTTACTTACCATTTCTCATGCATTACGGTTCGAAGACTCGAACACCTATACAGATTCTCCGGCACAGTGGCAGATATGTAAATACGGCGTTTAGTTACCATTTCTCGTGCATTACGGTTCGAACACTCCAACACCTATACGGATTCTCCGGCACTGTGGCAGATATGTAAATACGGCGTTTACTTATAATTTCTCACGCATTACGGTTCGAACACTCGCACACCTATACGGATTCTCCTGCGCAGTCGCAGATATGTAAATACGTCGTTTACTTACCATTTGTCATGCAATAGGGTTCGAACACTCGAACACCTATACGGATTCTCTGCACAGTGGCAGATATGTAAATACGGCGTTTACTTACCATTTCTCATGCATTAGGGTTCGAACACTCGAACACCTATACGGATTCTCCTGCACAGTGGCAGATTTGTAAATACGGCGTTTACTTACCATTTCTCATGCACTACGGTTCGAAGCCTGGAACACCTATACAGATTCTCCTGCACAGTGGCAGATATGTAAATACGGCGTTTACTTAAAATTTCTCATGCATTAGGGTTCGAACACTCGAACAACAATACGGATTCTCTGGCACTGTGGCAGATATGTAAATACGGCGTTTACTTACCTTGTCTCATGCATTAGGGTTCGTACACTCGAACACATATACGGATTCTCCTGCACAGTGGCAGACATGTAAATACGACGTTTACTTACCATTTCTCAGGCATTACAGTTCGACCACCCGAACAGCTATACGGATTCTCCTACACAGTGGCTGATATATAAATACAGCGTTTACTTACCATTTGTCATGCATTAGGGTTCGAACATTCGAACACCTATGCGGATTCTCCAGCACAGTGGCAGATATGTAAATACAGCGTTTACTTACCATTTCTCATGCATTAGGGTTCGAACACTCGAACACCTATACGGATTCTCCTGCACAGTGGAAGATATGTAAATATGGCGTTTACTTATAATTTCTCACGCGTTACGGTTCGAACACTCGACCACCTATATGGATTCTCCTGCACAGTGACAGATACGTAAATACGGCGTTGACTTACCATTTCTCATCCAATAGGGTTCGAACATTCGAACACCTATACGGATTCTCCTCCACAGTGGCAGATATGTATATACGGCGTTCACTTACCATTTCTCACGCATTACGTTTCGAACACTCGAACACCTATACGGATTCTCCTCCACTGTGGCAGATATGTAAATACGGCGTTCACTTACCATTTCTCACGCATTACGTTTCGAACACTCGAACACCTATACGGATTCTCCTGCATAGTGGCAGATATGTAAATACGGCGTTTACTTACCATTTCTCATCCAATAGGGTTCGAACTTTCGAACACCTATACGGATTCTCCTCCACAGTGGCAGATATGTAAATACGGCGTTCACTTACCATTTCTCACGCATTACGTTTCGAACACTCGAACACCTATACGGATTCTCCTGCACAGTGGGAAATATGTAAATACGGCGTTTACCTACCATTTCTCATGCATTAGGGTTCGAACACTGGAACACCTATACGGATTCTGCTGCACAGTGGAAGATATGTAAATACGGCATTTCATTAACGTTTCTCAGGCATTACGGTTCGAACACTCGAACACCTATACAGATTCTCCAGCACAGTGGAAGATATGTAAATACGGCGTTCACTTATAATTTCTCACGCATTACGGTTGGAACACTGGAACACTTGAACTCCTATACGGATTCTCCTGCGCAGTGGCAGATATGTAAATACGGCGTTTACCATTTCTCATGCATTACGGTTCGAACACTCGAACACCTATACGGATTCTCCTGCACAGTGGCCGATATGTAAAGACGGCGTTTACTTATAATTTCTCACGCATTACGGTTCGACCACTCGAACACCTATACGGATTCTCCCACGCAGTGGCAGATATTTAAATACGGTGTTTACTTACCATTTCTCGTGCAATAGGGTTCGAACACTCGAACACCTATACGGATTCTCCTCCACAGTGGCAGATATGTAAATACGGCGTTTACTTACCATTTCTCATGCATTAGGGTTCGAACACTCGAACACCTATACGGATTCTCCTGCATAGTGGCTGATATGTAAATACGGCGTTTACTTACCATTTCTCTTGCATTACGGTTCGAAGACTCGAACTCCTATACAGATTCTCCTGCACAGTGACAGATATGTAAATACGACGTTTACTTACAATTTCTCTCGCATTACAGTTAGAACACTCGAACACCAATACGGATACTCCGGCACTGTGGCAGATATTTAAATACGGAGTTTACTTACAATGTCTCATGCATTAGGGTTCGTACACTCGAACACCTATACGGATTCTCCTGCACAGTGGAAGATATGTAAATACGACCTGTACTTACCATTTCTCAGGCATTACTGTTCGAACACCCGAACACCTATACGGATTCTCCTGCATAGTGGCAGATATATAAATACGGCGTTTACTTACCATTTCTCAGGCATTACAGTTCGAACATTTGAACACGTATACGGATTCTCCAGCACAGTGGCAGATCTGTAAATACAGTGTTTACTTAACATTTCTCATGCATTAGGGTTCGAACACTCGAACTCCTATACGGATTCTCCTGCACAGTGGAAGATATGTAAATACGGCGTTTACTTATAGTTTCTCACGCATTATGGTTCGAACACTCGAACACCTATACGGATTCTCCTGCACAGTGGCAGATATGTAAATACAGCGTTTACTTACCATTTCTCATGCATTACGGTTCGAACACTAGAACACCTATACGGATTGTCCTGCACAGTGGCAGATATGTAAATATGTCGTTTACTTACCATTTCTGACGCATTACGGTTCGAACAGTCGAACACCTATACAGATTCTTCTGCACAGTGGCAAATATGTAAATACGGCGTTTACTTACCATTTCTCATGCATTACGATTCGAACACTCGAACACCTATACGGATTCTCCTGCACAGTGGCAGATATGTAAATACGGCGTTTCCTTACAATTTCTCACGCATTACGTTTCGAACACTCGAACACCTATACGGATTCTTCTGCAGCGTGGCAAATATGTAAATACGGCGTTTACTTACCATTTCTCATGCATTAGGGTTCGAACACTGGAACATCTATACGGATTCTCCTGCACAGTGGAAGATATGTAAATACGGCGTTTAATTACCGTGTCCCATGCATTACGGGTCGAACACTCGAACACTTATACGGATTCTCCTGCATAGTGGAAGATATGTAAATACGGCGTTTGCTTATAATTTCTCACGCATTACGGTTCGAACACTCGAACACCTATACGGATTCTCCTGCACAGTGGCAGATATGTAAATACGGCGTTTACTTATAATTTCTCACGCATTACGGTTCGAACACTCGAACACCTATACGGATTCTCCTGCGCAGTCGCAGATATGTAAATACGTCGTTTACTTACCATTTTCTCATGCAATAGGGTTCGAACACTCGAACACCTATATGGATTCTCTGCACAGTGGCAGATATGTAAATACGGCGTTTACTTACCATTTCTCGTGCATTAGGGTTCGAACACTCGAACACCTATACGGATTCTCCTGCACAGTGGCAGATTTGCAAATACGGCGTTTACTAACCATTTCTCATGCACTACGGTTCGAAGACTCGAACACCTATACAGATTCTCCTGCACAGTGCCAGATATGTAAATACGGCGTTTACTTACAATTTCTCACGCATTACAGTTCGAACACTCGAACACCAATACGGATTCTCTGGCACTGTGGCAGATATGTAAATATGGCGTTTACTTACCATGTCTCATGCATTAGGGTTCGTACACTCGAACACCTATACGGATTCTCCTGCACAGTGGCAGACATGTAAATACGACGTTTACTTACCATTTCCCAGGCATTACAGTTCGAACACCAGAACACCTATACGGATTCTCCTACACAGTGGCTGATATATAAATACGGCGTTTACTTACCATTTGTCATGCATTAGGGTTCGAACATTCGAACACCTATACAGATTCTCCAGCAGAGTGGCAGATATGTAAATACAGCGTTTACTTACCATTTCTCATGCATTAGGGTTCGAACACTCGAACACCTATACGGATTCTCCTGCACAGTGGAAGATATGTAAATATGGCGTTTACTTATAATTTCTCACGCATTACGGTTCGAACACTCGACCACCTATACGGATTCTCCTGCACAGTGACAGATACGTAAATACGGCGTTGACTTACCATTTCTCATCCAATAGGGTTCCACCATTCGAACAGCTATACGGATTCTCCTCCACAGTGGCAGATATGTAAATACGGCGTTCACTTACCATTTCTCACGCATTACGTTTCGAACACTCGAACACCTGTACGGATTCTCCTGCACAGTGGCAGATATGTAAATACGGCGTTTACTTACCATTTCTCAGGCATTACGGTTCGACCACTCGAACACCTATACGGATTCTCCTACACAGTGGCATATATGTAAATACGGCGTTTACTTATAATTTCTCACGCATTACGGTTCGAACACTCAAACAGCTATACGGATTCTCCTGCACAGTGGCAAATATGTAAATACGGCGTTTACTTACTATTTCTCATGCATTACGGTTCGAACACTCGAACACCTATACGGATTCTCCTGCACAGTGGCAGATATGTAAATACGGCGTTTCCTTACAATTTCTCACGCATTACGTTTCGAACACTCGAACACATATACAGATTCTCCTGCCAGTGGCAAATATGTAAATACGGCGTTCACTTCCCATTTCTCATGCATTAGGGTTCGAACACTGGAACACCTATACGGATTCTCCTGCAAAGTGGAAGATATGTAAATACGGCGTTTACTTATAATTTCTCACGCATTACGGTTCGAACACCCGAACACCTATACGGATTCTACTGCGCAGTGGCAGATATGTAAATACGGCGTTTACTCACTATTTCTCGTGCATTACGGTTCGAACACTCGAACACCTATACGGATTCTCTGCATAGTGGCAGATATGCAAATACGGCGTTTACTTATAATTTCTCACGCATTACGGTTCGAACACTCGAACACCTATACGGATTCTCCTGCACAGTGGCAGATATGTAAATACGGCGTTTACTTACCATTTCTCATGCATTAGGGTTCAAACACCCGAACACCTATACGGATTCTCCTGCATAGTGGCAGATATGTAAATACGGCGTTTACTTACCATTTCTCATGCATTACGGTTCGAAGACTCGAACACATATACAGATTCTCCTGCCAGTGGCAGATATGTAAATACGGCGTTTACTTACAATTTCTCACGCATTACAGTTCGAACACTCGAACACCAACACGGATTCTCCGGCACTGTGGCAGCTATGTAAATACGGCGTTCACTTACCATGTCTCATGCATTAGGGTTCGTACACTCGAACAGCTATACGTATTCTCCTGCACAGTGGCAGATATGTAAATACGACGTTTACTTACCATTTCTCAAGCATTACAGTTCGAATACTAGAACACCTATACGGATTCTCCTGCACAGTGGCAGATATGTAAATACGGCGTTTACTTACAATTTCTGACGAATTACGGTTCGAACACCCGAACACCTATACGGATTCTCCTGCACAGTGGCAGATACATAAATACGGCGTTTACTTACCATTTCTCATGCATTAGGGTTCGGAGATTCGAACACCTATACGGATTCTCCAGCACAGTGGCAGATATGTAAATACAGCGTTTACTTACCATTTCTCACGCATTAGGGTTCGAACACTCGAACACCTATACAGATTCTTCTACACAGTGGCAAATATGTAAATACGGCGTTTACTTACCATTTCTCATGCATTACGGT
The DNA here is from genome assembly GCA_036172215.1 of Camellia granthamiana. Classification (NCBI taxonomy): domain Eukaryota; kingdom Viridiplantae; phylum Streptophyta; class Magnoliopsida; order Ericales; family Theaceae; genus Camellia; species Camellia granthamiana. The sequence continues at coordinate 511,135 of CM069917.1, read as the reverse complement.
TCGAATACTCGAACACCTATACGGATTCTCCTGCACAGTGGCAGATATGTAAATACGGCGTTTCCTTACAATGTCTCACGCATTACGTTTCGAACACTCGAACACCTATACGGATTCTCCTGCACAGTGGCAAATATGCAAATACGGCATTTACTTACCATTTCTCATGCACTAGGGTTCGAACACTGGAACACCTATACGGATTCTCCTGCACAGTGGAAGATATGTAAATACGGCGTTTAATTACCGTGTCTCATGCATTACGGTTCGAACACTCGAACACCTATACGGATTCTCCTGCAAAGTGGAAGACATGTAAATACGGCATTTACTTATAATTTCTCACGCATTACGGTTCGAACACTCGAACACCTATACGGATTCTGCTGCGCAGTGGCAGATATGTAAATACGGCGTTTTGTTACCATTTCTCGTGCATTACGGTTCGAACACTCGAACACCTATACGGATTCTCCAGCACAGTGGCAGATATGTAAATACGGCGTTTACTTATAATTTCTCACGCATTACGGTTCGAACACTCGAACACCTATACGGATTCTCCTGCGCAGTGGCAGATATGTAAATACGTCGTTTACTTACCATTTCTAAAGCAATAGGGTTCGAACACTCGAACACCTATACGGATTCTCTGCACAGTGGCAGATATGTAAATACGGCGTTTACTTACCATTTCTCATGCATTAGCGTTCGAACACTCGAACACCTATACGGATTCTCCTGCATAGTGGCAGATATGTAAATACGGCGTTTACTTACCATTTCTCATGCATTACAGTTCGAACACTCGAACACCAATACGGATTCTCCGGCACTGTGGCAGATATGTAAATACGGCGTTTACTTACCATGTCTCATGCATTAGGGTTCGTACACTCGAACACCTATATGGATTCTCCTACATAGTGGCAGATATGTAAATACGACGTTTACTTACCATTTCTCAGGCATTACAGTTCGAACACCCGAACAGCTATACGGATTCTCCTGCACAGTGGCAGATATATAAATACGGCGTTTACTTACCATTTCTCATGCATTAGGGTTTGAACATTCGAACACCTATACGGATTCTCCAGCACAGTGGCAGATATGTAAATACAGCGTTTACTTACCATTTCTCATGCATTAGGGTTCGAACACTCGAACACCTATACGGATTCTCCTGCACAGTGGCAGATATGTAAATACGGCGTTTACTTATAATTTCTCACGCATTACGGTTCGAACACTCGACCACCTATACGGATTCTCCTGCACAGTGACAGATATGTAAATACGTCGTTTACTTACCATTTCTCATGCATTAGGGGTTTGAACATTCGAACACCTATACGGATTCTCCAGCACAGTGGCAGATATGTAAATACAGCGTTTACTTACCATTTCTCATGCATTAGGGTTCGAACACTCGAACACCTATACGGATTCTCCTGCACAGTGGAAGATATGTAAATACGGCGTTAATTTTAATTTCTCACGCATTACGGTTCGAACACTCGACCACCTATACGGATTCTCCTGCACAGTGACAGATATGTAAATACGGCGTTGACTTACCATTTCTCATCCAATAGGGTTCGAACATTCGAACACCTATGGCAGATATGTAAATACGGCATTTACTTACCATTTCTCAGGCATTACGGTTCGACCACTTGAACACCTATACGGATTCTCCTACACAGTGGCAGATATGTAAATACGACGTTTACTTGCCATTTCTCAGGCATTACAGTTCGAACACCCGAACACCTATACGGATTCTCCTGCACAGTGGCAGATATATAAATACGGCGTTTACTTACCATTTCTCATGCATTAGGGTTTGAACATTCGAACACCTATACGGATTCTCCAGCACAGTGGCAGATATGTAAATACAGCGTTTACTTACCATTTCTCATGCATTAGGGTTCGAACACTCGAACACCTATACGGATTCTCCTGCACAGTGGTAGATATGTAAATACGGCGTTTACTTATAATTTCTCACGCATTACGGTTCGAACACTCGACCACCTATACGGATTCTCCTGCACAGTGACAGATATGTAAATACGGCGTTGACTTACCATTTCTCATGCATTAGGGTTTGAACATTCGAACACCTATACGGATTCTCCAGCACAGTGGCAGATATGTAAATACAGCGTTTACTTACCATTTCTCAGGCATTAGGGTTCGAACACTCGAACACCTATACGGATTCTCCTGCACAGTGGAACATATGTAAATACGGCGTTTACTTATAATTTTTCACGCATTACGGTTCGAACACTCGACCACCTATACGGATTCTCCTGCACAGTGACAGATATGTAAATACGGCGTTGACTTACCATTTCTCATCCAATAGGGTTCGAACATTCGAACACCTATACGGATTCTCCTGTACAGTGGCAGATATGTAAATACGGCGTTCACTTACCATTTCTCACGCATTACGTTTCGAACACTCGAACACCTATACGGATTTTCCTGCACAGTGGCAGATATGTAAATACGGCATTTACTTACCATTTCTCAGGCATTACGGTTCGACCACTTGAACACCTATACGGATTCTCCTACACAGTGGAAGATATGTAAATACGGCGTTTACTTATAATTTCTCAAGCATTACGGTTCGAACAGTCGAACACCTATACGGATTCTCCCGTACAGTGGCGGATATGTAAATACGGTATTTACTTACCATTTCTCATGCGTTAGGGTTCGAACACTCGAACACCTATACGGATTCTCCTGCACAGTGGCAGATATGTAAATATATCGTTTACTTACCATTTCTCATGCATTACGGTTCGAACACTCGAACACCTATACGGATTCTCCTGCACAGTGGCAGATATGTAAATACGGCGTTCTCTTACCATTTCTGACGCATTACGGTTCGAACCCTCGAACACCTATACCGATTCTTCTGCACAGTAGCAAATATGAAAATACGGCGTTTACTTCCCATTTCTCATGCATTAGGGTTCGAACACTGGAACACCAGTTCGGATTCTCCTGCACAGTGGAAGATATGCAAATACGGCGTTTAATTACCGTTTCTCATGCATTACGGTTCGAACATTCGAACACCTTTACGGATTCTCCTGCACAGTGGAAGATATGTAAATCCGACGTTTACTTATAATTTCTCACGCATTACGGTTCGAACACCCGAACACCTATACGGATTCTCCTGCACAGTGGCAGATATGTAAATACGGCATTTACTTACCATTTCTCGTGCAATAGGGTTCCAACCCTCGAACACCTACACGGATTCTCCTGCATAGTGGCAGATATGTAAATACGGTTTTTACTTACCATTTCTCATGCATTAGGGTTCGAACATTCGAACACCTATACGGATTCTCCTACATAGTGGCAGATATGTAAATACGGCGTTTGCTTACCATTTCTCATGCATTACGGTTCGAAGACTCGAACACATATACAAATTCTCCTGCACAGTGGCATATATGTAAATACGGCGTTTACTTACAATTTCTCACGCATTACAGTTCGAACACTCGAACACCAATACGGATCCTCCAGCACTGTGGCAGATATGTAAATACGGCGTTTACTTACCATGTCTCACGCATTAGGGTTCGTAGACTCGAACACCTATACGGATTCTCCTGCACAGTGGCAGATATGTAATTATGGCGTTTACTTACCATTTCTCAGGCATTACAGTTCGAACACTTGAACACCTATACGGATTCTCCTGCACCGTGGTAGATATGTAAATACAGCGTTGACTTACAATTTCTGACGCATTACGGGTCGGACACCCGAACACCTATACGGATTCTCCTGCACAGTGGCAGATATATAAATACGGCGTTTACTTACCATTTCTCATGCATTAGGGTTCGAACACTCGAACACCTATACGGATTCTCCTGCACAGTGGCAGATATGTAAATACAGCGTTTACTTACCATTTCTCATGCATTACGGTTCGAACACTCGAACACCTATGCGGATTCTCCTCCACAATAGCAGATATGTAAATACTGCGTTTACTTACCATTTCTGACGCATTACGGTTCGAACACTCGAACACCTACACAGATTCTTCTGCACAGTGGCAAATATGTAACTACGGCGTTTACTTTCCATTTCTCATGCATTACGGTTCGAACACTCGAACACCTATACGGATTCTCCTGCACAGTGGCAGATATGTAAATATGGCGTTTCCTTACAATGTCTCACGCATTACGTTTCGAACACTCGGACACCTATACGGATTCTCCTGCACAGTGGCAAATATGTAAATACGGTGTTTACTTGCCATTTCTCATGCATTAGGCTTCGAACACTGGGACACCTATACCGATTCTCCTGCATAGTGGAAGATATGTAAATACGGCGTTTAATTACCGTTTCTCATGCATTACGGTTCGAACAATCGAACACCTATCCGGATTCTCCTGCACAGTGGAAGATATGTAAATACGACGTTTACTTATAATTTCTCACGCATTACGAATCGAACACTCGAACACCTATACGGATTCTCCTGCGCAGTGGCAGATATGTAAATACGGCGTTTACTTACCATTTCTCGTGCATTAAGGTTCGAACACTCGAACACCTATACGGATTCTCCTACACAGTGGCAGATATGTAAATACGGCGTTTACTTATAATTTCTCACGCATTACGGTTCGAACACTCGAACACCTATACGGATTCTCTTGCGCAGTGGCAGATATGAAAGTACGGAGTTTACTTACCATTTCTCGTGCATTACGGTTCGAAACTCGAATACCTATACGGATTCTCCTGCACAGTGGCAGATATGTAAATACGGCGTTTACTTATAATTTCTGAAGCATTACGGCTCGAACACTCGAACACCTATACGGATTCTCCTGCACAGTGGCAGATATGTAAATACGGCGTTTCCTTACCATTTGTCATGCAATAGGGTTCGAACACTCGAACACCTATACGGATTCTCCTGCACAGTGGCAGATATGTAAATACGGCGTTTACTTACCATTTCTCATGCATTTGGGTTCGAACACTCGAACACCAATACGGATTCTCCTGCATAGTGGCAGATATGTAAATACGGTGTTTACTTACCATTTCTCATGCATTACGGTTCGAAGACTCGAACACCTATACAGATTCTCCTCCACAGTGGCAGATATGTAAATACGTCGTTTACTTACAATTTCTCACGCATTACAGTTCGAACACTCGAACACCAATACGGATTCTCCGGCACTGTGGCAGATATGTAAATACGGCGTTTATTTAGCATGTCTCATGCATTAGGGTTCGTACACTCGAACAACTATACGAATTCTCCTGCAGAGTGCCAGATATGTGAATACGACGTTTACTTACCATTTCTCAGGCATTATAGTTCGAACACTCGAACACCTATACGGATTCCCCTACACAGTGGCAGATATGTAAATACGGCGTTTACTTACAATTTCTGACGCATTACGGTTCGAACACCCGAACACCTATACGGATTCTACTGCACAGTGGCAGATATATAAATACGCCGTTTACTTACCATTTCTCATGCATTACGGTTCGGACACACGAACACCTATACGGATTCTCCTGCACCGTGGAAGATATTTAAATACGGCCTTTACTTATAATTTCTCACGCATTATGGTTCGAACACTCGAACACCTATACGGATTCTCCTGCACTGTGGTAGATATGTAAATACGGCGTTTACTTACCATGTCTCATGCAATAGGGATCGTACACTCGAACACCTATACGGATTCTCCTGCACAGTGGCAGATATGTAAATACGACGTTTACTTACCATTTCTCAGGCATTACAGTTCGAACACCCGAACACCTATACGGATTCTCCTGCACAGTGGCAGATATATAAATACGGCGTTTACTTACCATTTCTCATGCATTAGGGTTCGAACATTCGAGCACCTATACGGATTCTCCAGCACAGTGGCAGATATGTAAATACAGCGTTTACTTACCATTTCTCATGCATTAGGGTTCGAACACTCGAACACCTATACGGACTCTCCTGCACAGTGGAAGATATGTAAATACGGCGTTTACTTAGAATTTCTCACGCATTACGGTTCGAACACTCGAACACCTATACGGATTCTCCTGCACAGTGGCAGATATGTAAATACGGCGTTTCCTTACAATGTCTCACGCATTACGTTTCGAACACTCGGACCCCTATACGGATTCTCCTGCACAGTGGCAAATATGTAAATACGGTGTTTACTTACCATTTCTCATGCATTAGGCTTCGAACACTGGGACACCTATACCGATTCTCCTGCATAGTGGAAGATATGTAAATACGGCATTTAATTACCGTTTCTCATGCATTACGGTTCGAACAATCGAACACCTATCCGGATTCTCCTGCACAGTGGAAGATATGTAAATACGACGTTTACTGATAATTTCTCACGCATTACGGTTCGAACACTCGAACACCTATACGGAATCTCCTGCGTAGTGGCAGATATGTAAATACGGCGTTTACTTACCATTTCTCGTGCATTACGGTTCGAACACTCGAACACCTATACGGATTCTCCTACACAGTGGCAGATATGTAAATACGGCGTTTACTTATAATTTCTCACGCATTACGGTTCGAACACTCGAACACCTATACGGATTCTCCTGCGCAGTGGCAGATATGAAAGTACAGAGTTTACTTACCATTTCTCGTGCATTACGGTTCGAAACTCGAATACCTATACGGATTCTCCTGCACAGTGGCAGATATGTAAATACGGCGTTTACTTATAATTTCTCAAGCATTACGGTTCGAACACTCGAACACCTATACGGATTCTCCTGCACAGTGGCAGATATGTAAATACGGCGTTTACTTACCATTTCTCATGCCATAGGGTTCGAACACTCGAACACCTATACGGATTCTCCTGCACAGTGGCAGATATGTAAATACGGCGTTTTCTTACCATTTCTCATGCATTAGGCTTCGAACAATCGAACACCTATACGGATTCTCCTGCATAGTGGCAGATATGTAAATACGGTGTTTACTTACCATTTCTCATGCATTACGGTTCGAAGACTCGAACACCAATACAGATTCTCCTGCACAGTGGCAGATATGTAAATACGTCGTTTACTTACAATTTCTCACGCATTACAGTTCGAACACTCGAACACCAATACGGATTCTCCGGCACTGTGGCAGATATGTAAATACGGCGTTTATTTACCATGTCTCATGCATTAGGGTTCGTACACTCGAACAGCTATACGAATTCTCTTGCAGAGTGGCAAATATGTAAATACGACGTTTACTTACCATTTCTCAGGCATTATAGTTCGAACACTCGAACACCTATACGGATTCCCCTGCACAGTGGCAGATATGTAAATACGGCGTTTACTTACAATTTCTGACGCATTACGGTTCGAACACCCGAACACCTATATGGATTCTCCTGCACAGTGGCAGATATATAAATACGGCGTTTACTTACCATTTCTCATGCATTACGGTTCGAAGACACGAACACCTATACGGATTCTCCAGCACCGTGGAAGATATTTAAATACGGCGTTTACTTATAATTTCTCACGCATTATGGTTCGAACACTCGAACACCTATACGGATTCTCCTAGACAGTGGCAGATATGTAAATACGGCGTTGACTTACCATTTCTCATCGAATAGGGTTCGAACATTCGAAAACCTATACGGATTCTCCTGCACAGTGGCAGATATGTAAATACGGCGTTCACTTGCCATTTCTCTCGCATTACGGTTCGAACACTCGAACACCTATACGGATTCTCCTGCACGGTGGCAGATATGTAAATACGGCGTTTACTTACCATTTCTCAGGCATTACGGTTCGACCACTTGAACACCTATACGGATTCTCCTACACAGTGGCAGATATGTAAATACGGCGTTTACTTATAATTTCTCACGCATTACGGTTCGAACACTCGAAAACCTGTACGGATTCTTCCGCACAGTGGCGGATATGTAAATACGGCATTTACTTACCAATTCTCATGCATTAGGGTTCGAACACTCGAACACCTATACGGATTCTCCTACACAGTGGCAGATATGTAAATACAGCGTTTACTTACCATTTATCATGCATTACGGTTCGAACACTCGAACACCTGTACGGATTCTCCTGCACAGTGCCAGATATGTAAATGCGGCGTTTACTTAACATTTCTGACGCATTACGGTTCGAACACTCGAACACCTATACAGATTCTTCTGCATAGTGGCAAATGTGTAAATATGGCGTTTACTTACCATTTCTCATGCATTACGGTTCGAACACTCGAACACCTATACGGATTCTCCTGCACAGTGGCAGATATGTAAATACGGCGTTTCCTTACAATTTCTCACGCATTACGTTTCGAACACTCGAACACCTATATGTATTTGCCTGCACAGTGGCAAATATGTAAATATGGCGTTTACTTACCATTTCTCATGCATTAGGGTACGAACACTAGAACACCTATACGGATTCTCCTGCACAGTGGAAGATATGTAAATACGGCGTTTAATTACCGTTTCTCATGCATTACGGTTCGAGCACTCGAACACCTACACGGATTCTCCTGCACAGTGGAAGATATGTAAATACGGCGTTTACTTATAATTTCTCACGCATTACGGTTCGAGCACTCGAACACCTATACGGATTCTCCTGCGCAGTGGAAGATATGTAAATACGGCATTTACTTACCATTTCTCGTGCATTACGGTTCGAACACTCGAACACCTATACGGATTCTCCTGCACAGTGGCAGATATGTAAATACGGCGTTTACTTATAATTTCTGACGCATTACGGTTCGAACACTCGAACACCTATACGGATTCTCCTGTGCAGTGGCAGATATGTAAATACGGCTTTTACTTACCATTTCCCATGCAATAGGGTTTGAACACTCGAACACCTATACGGATTCTCCGGCACTGTGGCAGATATGTAAATACGGCGTTTACTTACCATGTCTCATGCAATAGGGTTCGTACACTCGAACACCTATACGGATTCTCCTGCACAGTGGCAGATATGTAAATACGACGTTTACTTAACATTTCTCAGGCATTACAGTTCGAACAGCCGAACACCTATACGGATTCTCCTGCACAGTGGCAGATATATAAGTACGGCGTTTACTTACCATTTCTCATGCATTAGGGTTCGAACATTCGAGCACTTATACGGATTCTCCAGCACAGTGGCAGATATGTAAATACAGCGTTTACATACCATTTCTCATGCATTAGGGTTCGAACACTCGAACACCTATACGGATTCTCCTGCACAGTGGAAGATATGTAAATACGGCGTTTACTTAGAATTTCTCACGCATTACGGTTCGAACACTCGAACACCTATACGGATTCTCCTGCACGGTGGCAGATATGTAAATACGGCGTTTACTTACCATTTCTCAGGCATTACGGTTCGACCACTCGAACACCTATACGGATTCTCCTACACAATGGCAGATATGTAAATACGGCGTTTACTTATAATTTCTCATGCATTACGGTTCGAACACTCGAACACCTATACGGATTCTCCTGCACAGTGGCGGATATGTAAATACGACATTTACTTACCATTTCTCATGCATTAGGGTTCGAACACTCGAACACCTATATGGATTCTCCCGCATAGTGGCAGATATGTAAATACAGCGTTTATTTACCATTTCTCATGCATTACGGTTCGAACACTCGAACACCTATACGGATTCTCCTGCACAGTGGCAGATATGTAAATACGGCGTTACTTACCATTTCTGACGCATTACGGTTCGAACACTCGAACACCTATACAGATTCTGCTACATAGTGGCAAATATGTAAATACGGCGTTTACTTACCATTTCTCATGCATTACGGTTCGAACACTCGAACACCTATACGGATTCTCCGGCACAGTGGCAGATATGTAAATACGGCGTTTCCTGACAATTTCTCACGCATTACGTTTCGAACACTCGATCACCTATACGGATTCTCCTGCACAGTGGCAATTATGTAAATACGGCGTTCACTTACCATTTCTCACGCATTACGGTTTAGACACTCGAACACCTTTACGGATTCTCCTGCACGGTGGCAGATACGTAAATACGGCGTTTACTTACCATTTCTCAGGCATTACAGTTCGACCACTTGAACACCTATACGGTTTCTCCTACACAGTGGCAGATATGTAAATACGGCGTTTACTTATAATTTCTCACGCATTACTGTTCGAACACTCGAACACCTATACGGATTCTCCCGCACAGTGGCGGATATGTAAATACGGCATTTACTTACCATTTCTCATGCATTAGGGTTCGAACACTCGAACACCTATACGGATTCTCCTGCACAGTGGCAGATATGCAAATACAGTGCTTACTTACCATTACTCATGCATTACGGTTCGAACACTCGAACACCTGTACGGATTCTCCTGCACAGTGGCAGATATGTAAATGCGGCGTTTACTTAACATTTCTGACGCATTACGGTTCGAACACTCGAACACCTATACAGATTCTTCTGCATAGTGGCAAATGTGTAAATACGGTGTTTACTTACCATTTCTCATGCATTACGGTTCGAACACTCGAACACCAATACGGATTCTCCTGCACAATGGCAGATATGTAAATACGGCGTTTCCTTACAATTTCTCACGCATTACGTTTCGAACACTCGAACACCTATACGGATTTGCCTGCACAGTGGCAAATATGTAAATATGGCATTTACTTACCATTTCTCATGCATTAGGGTACGAACACTAGAACACCTATACGGATTCTCCTGCACAGTGGAAGATATGTAAATACGGCGTTTAATTATTGTTTCTCATGCATTACGGTTCGAACACTCGAACACCTACGCGGATTCTCCTGCGCAGTGGAAGATATGTAAATACGGCGTTTACTTATAATTTCTCACGCATTACGGTTCGAACACTCGAACACCTATATGGATTCTCCTGCGCAGTGGAAGATATGCAAATACGGCATTTACTTACCATTTCTCGTGCATTACGGTTCGAACACTCGAACACCTATACGGATTCTCCTGCACAGTGGCAGATATGTAAATACGGCGTTTACTTATAATTTCTCACGCATTACGGTTCGAACACTCGAACACCTATACGGATTCTCCTGCGCAGTGGCAGATATGTAAATACGGCTTTTACTTACCATTTCTCATGCAATAGGGTTTGAACACTCGAACACCTATACGGATTCTCCTGCACTGTGGCAGATATGTAAATACGGCGTTTACTTACCATGTCTCATGCAATAGGGTTCGTACACTCGAACACCTATACGGATTCTCCTGCACAGTGGCAGATATGTAAATACGACGTTTACTTACCATTTCTCAGGCATTACAGTTCGAACACCCGAACACCTATACGGATTCTCCTACACAGTGGCAGATATATAAGTACGGCGTTTACTTACCATTTCTCATGCATTAGGGTTCGAACATTCGAGCACTTATACGGATTCTCCAGCACAGTGGCAGATATGTAAATACAGCGTTTCCATACCATTTCTCATGCATTAGGGTTCGAACACTCGAACACCTATACGGATTCTCCTGCACAGTGGAAGATATGTAAATACGGCGTTTACTTAGAATTTCTCACGCATTACGGTTCGAACACTCGAACACCTATACGGATTCTCCTGCACGGTGGCAGATATGTAAATACGGCGTTTACTTACCATTTCTCAGGCATTACGGTTCGACCACTCGAACACCTATACGGATTCTCCTACACAGTGGCAGATATGTAAATACGGCATTTACTTATAATTTCTCAGGCATTACGGTTCGAACACTCGAACACCTATACGGATTCTCCCGCACAGTGGTGGATATGTAAATACGACATTTACTTACCATTTCTCATGCATTAGGGTTCGAACACTCGAACACCTATACGGATTCTCCCGCATAGTGGCAGATATGTAAATACAGCGTTTATTTACCATTTCTCATGCATTACGGTTCGAACACTCGAACACCTATACGGATTCTCCTGCACAGTGGCAGATATGTAAATACGGCGTAACTTACCATTTCTGACGCATTACGGTTCGAACACTCGAACACCTATACAGATTCTACTGCACAGTGGCAAATATGTAAATACGGCGTTTACTTACCATTTCTCATGCATTACGGTTCGAACACTCGAACACCTATACGGATTCTCCTGCACAGTGGCAGATATGTAAATACGGCGTTTCCTGACAATTTCTCACGCATTACGTTTCGAACACTCGATCACCTATACGGATTCTCCTGCACAGTGGCAATTATGTAAATACGGCGTTCACTTACCATTTCTCACGCATTACGGTTCAGACACTCGAACACCTATACGGATTCTCCCGCACAGTGGCGGATATGTAAATACGGCATTTACTTACCATTTCTCATGCATTAGGGTTCGAACACTCGAACACCTATACGGATTCTCCTGCACAGTGGCAGATATGCAAATACAGTGTTTACTTACCATTACTCATGCATTACGGTTCGAACACTCGAACACCTGTACGGATTCTCCTGCACAGTGGCAGATATGTAAATGCGGTGTTTACTTAACATTTCTGACGCATTACGGTTCGAACACTCGAACACCTATACAGATTCTTCTACATAGTGGCAAATGTGTAAATACGGCGTTTACTTACCATTTCTCATGCATTACGGTTCGAACACTCGAAGACCTATACGGATTCTCCTGCACAATGGCAGATATGTAAATACGGCGTTTCCTTACAATTTCTCACGCATTACGTTTCGAACACTCGAACATCTATACGGATTTGCCTGCACAGTGGCAAATATGTAAATACGGCGTTTACTTACCATTTCTCATGCATTAGGGTTCGAACACTGGAACACCTATACCGATTCTCCTACATAGTGGAAGATATGTAAATACGACGTTTAATTGCCGTTTCTCATGCATTACGGTTCGAACACTCGAACACCTATACGGATTCTCCCGCACAGTGGAAGATATGTAAATACGGTGTTTACTTATAATTTCTCACGCATTACGGTTCGAACACTCGAACACCTATACGGATTCTCCTGTGCAGTGGCAGATATGTAAATACGGCGTTTACTTACCATTTCTCGTGCATTACGGTTCGAACACTCGAACACCTATACAGATTCTCCTGCACAGTGGCAGATATGTAAATACGACGTTTACTTATAATTTCTCACGCATTATGGTTCGAACACTCGAACACCTATACGGATTCTCCTGCGCAGTGGCAGATATGCAAATACGGCGTTTACTTACCATTTCTCGTGCATTACGGTTCGAACACTCGAACACCTATACAGATTCTCCTGCACAGTGGCAGATATGTAAATACGACGTTTACTTATAATTTCTCACGCATTATGGTTCGAACACTCCAACACCTATACGGATTCTCCGGCGCAGTGGCAGATATGTAAATACGGCGTTTACTTACCATTTCTCATGCAATAGGGTTCGAACACTCGAACACCTATACGGATTCTCCTGCACAGTGGCATATATGTAAATACGGCGTTTACTTACCATTTCTCATGCATTAGGGTTCGAACACTCGAACACCTATACGGATTCTCCTGCATTGTGGCAGATATGTAAATACGGCGTTTACTTACCATTTCTCAAGCATTACGGTTCGAAGACTCGAACACCTATACAGATTCTACTGCACAGTGGCAGATATGTAAATACGGCGTTTACTTACAATTTCTGATGCATTACAGTTCGAACTCTCGAACACCAATACGGATTCTCCGGCACTGTGGCAGATATGTAAATACGGCGTTTACTTACCATGTCTCATGCATTAGGGTTCGAACACTCGAACACCTATACGGATTCTCCTGCACAGTGGCAGATATGTAAATACGACGTTTACTTACCATTTCTCAGGCATTACAGTTCGAACACTCGAACACCTATATGGATTCTCCTGCATAGTGGCAGGTATGTAAATACGGCGTTTACTTACAATTTCTCACGCATTACGGTTCTAACACCCGAACACCTATACGAATTCTCCTGCACAGTGGCAGATATATAAATACGGCGTTTACTTACCAATTCTCATGCATTAGGGTTCGAACATTCGAACACCTATACGGATTCTCCAGCACAGTGGCAGATATGTAAATACAGCGTTTACTTACCATTTCTGATGCATTAGGGTTCGAACACTCGAACACCTATACGGATTCTCCTACACAGTGGCAGATATGTAAATACGGCGTTTACTTATAATTTCTCACGCATTACGGTTCGAACACTCAAACACCTATACGGATTCTCCCGCACAGTGGCGGATATGTAAATACGGCATTTACTTACCAATTCTCATGCATTAGGGTTCGAACACTCGAACACCTGTACGGATTCTCCTACACAGTGGCAGATATGTAAATACAGCGTTTACTTACCATTTATCATGCATTACGGTTCGAACACTCGAACACCTGTACGGATTCTCCTGCACAGTGGCAGATATGTAAATGCGGCGTTTACTTAACATTTCTGACGCATTACGGTTCGAACACTCGAACACCTATACAGATTCTTCTGCATAGTGGCAAATATGTAAATACGTCGTTTACTTACCATTTCTCATGCATTACGGTACGAACATTCGAACACCTATATGGATTCTCCTGCGCAGTGGCAGATATGTAAATACGGCGTTTACTTACCATTTCTCATGCAATAGGGTTCGAACACTCGAACACCTATAGGGATTCTCCTGCGCAGTGGCAGATATGTAAATACGGCGTTTACTTACCATTTCTCATGCAATAGGGTTCAAACACTCGAACACCTATACGGATTCTCCTGCACTGTGGCAGATATGTAAATACGGCGTTTACTTACCATTTCTCATGCATTAGGGTTCGAACACTCGAACACCTATACGGATTCTCCTGCATAGTGGCAGATATGTAAATACGGCGTTTACTTACCATTTCTCATGCATTACGGTTCGAAGACTCGAACACTTATACAGATTCTCCGGCACAGTGGCAGATATGTAAATACGGCGTTTACTTACAATTTCTCACGGATTACAGTTCGAACTCTCGAACACCAATACGGATTCTCCGGCACTGTGGCAGATATGTAAATACGGCGTTTACTTACCATGTCTCATGCATTTGGGTTCGTACAGTCGAACACCTATACGGATTCTCCTGCACAGTGGCAGATATGTAAATACGACGTTTAGTTACCAGTTCTCAGGCATTACAGTTCGAACCCTCGAACACCTATATGGATTCTCCTGCACGGTTGCAGATATGTAAATACGGCGTTTACATACAATTTCTCACGCATTACGGTTCAAACACCCGAACACCTATACGGATTCTCTTGCACAGTGGCAGATATATAAATACGGCGTTTACTTACCAATTCTCATGCATTAGGGTTCGAACATTCGAACACCTATACGGATTCTCCAGCACAGTGTCAGATATGTAAATACAGCGTTTACTTACCATTTCTCATGCATTAGGGTTCGAACACTCGACCACCTATACGAATTCTCCTGCACAGTGGAAGATATGTAAATACGGAGTTTACTTATAACTTCTCACGCATTACGGTTCGAACACTGGAACACCTATACGGATTCTCCTGCACAGTGGCAGATATGTAAATACGGCGTTTACTTACCATTTCTCATGCAATAGGGTTCGAACATTCGAACACCTATACGGATTCTCCTGCACAGTGGCAGATATGTAAATACGGCGTTCGCTTTCCATTTCTCACGCATTCGAACACTCGAACACCTATACGGATTCTCCTCCACGGTGGCAGATATGTAAATACGGCGTTTACTTACCATTTCTCAGGCATTACGGTTCGACCACTCGAACACCTATACGGAGTCTCCTACACAGTGGCAGATATGTAAATACGGCGTTTACTTATAATTTCTCACGCATTACTGTTCGAACACTCGAATACCTATACGGATTCTCCCGCACAGTGGCGGATATGTAAATACGGCATTTACTTACCATTTCTCATGCATTAGGGTTCGAACACTCGAACACCTATACGGATTCTCCTGCACAGCGGCAGATATGTAAATACAGCGTTTACTTACCATTTCTTATGCATTACGGTTCGAACACTCGAACACCTATACGGATTCTCCTACACAGTGGCAGATATGTAAATACTGCGTTTACTTACCATTTCTCATGCATTACGGTTCGAACACTCGAACACCTATACGGATTCTCCTGCGCAGTGGCAAATATGTAAAGACGGCGTTTACGTATCATTTCTCACGCATTACGGTTCGAACACTCAAACACCTATACGGATTCTCCTGCGCAGTGGCAGATATGTAAATACGGCGTTTACTTACCATTTCTCATGCAATAGGGTTCGAACACTCGAACACCTATACGGATTCTCCTGCACTGTGGCAGATATGTAAATACGGCGTTTACTAACCATTTCTCATGCATTAGGGTTCGAACACGCGAGCACCTATACGGATTCTCCTACATAGTGGCAGATATGTAAATACAACGTTTACTTACCATTTCTCATGCATTACGGTTCGAAGACTCGAACACCTATACAGATTCTCCTGCACAGTGGCAGATATGTAAATACGGCGTTTACTTACAATTTCTCACGGATTACAGTTCGAACTCTCGAACACCAATACGGATTCTCTGGCACAGTGGCAGATATGTAAATACGGCGTTTACTTACCATGTCTCATGCATTTGGGTTCGTACACTCGAACACCTATACGGATTCTCCTGCACAGTGGCAGATATGTAAATACGACGTTTACTTACCAGTTCTCAGGCATTACAGTTAGAACCCGCGAACACCTATATGGATTCTCCTGCACAGTTGCAGATATGTAAATACGGCGTTTACATACAATTTCTCACGCATTACGGTTCTAACACCCGAACACCTATACGGATTCTCCTGCACAGTGGCAGATATATAAATACGGTGTTTACTTACCAATTCTCATGCATTAGGCTTCGAACATTCGAACACCTATACGGATTCTCCAGCACAGTGGCAGATATGTAAATATAGCGTTTACTTACCATTTCTCATGCATTAGGGTTCGAACATTTGAACACCTATACGGATTCTCCAGTACAGTGGCAGATATGTAAATACAACGTTTACTTACCATTTCTCATGCATTAGGGTTCGAACACTCGACCACCTATACGAATTCTCCTCCACAGTGGAAGATATGTAAATACGGAGTTTACTTATAACTTCTCACGCATTACGGTTCGAACACTCGAACACCTATACGGATTCTCCTGCACAGTGGCAGATATGTAAATACGGCGTTTACTTACCATTTCTCATCCAATAGGGTTCGAACATTCGAACACCTATACGGATTCTCCAGCACAGTGGCAGATATGTAAATACGGCGTTCGCTTTCCATTTCTCACGCATTCGAACACTCGAACACCTATACGGATTCTCCTCCACGGTGGCAGATATGTAAATACGGCGTTTACTTACCATTTCTCAGGCATTACGGCTCGACCACTCGAACACCTATACGGATTCTCCTACACAGTGGCAGATATGTAAATACGGCGTTTACTTATAATTTCTCACGCATTACTGTTCGAACACTCGAATACCTATACGGATTCTCCCGCACAGTGGCGGATATGTAAATACGGCATTTACTTACCATTTCTCATGCATTAGGGTTCGAACACTCGAACACCTATATGGATTCTCCTGCACAGTGGCAGATATGTAAATACAACGTTTACTTACCATTTCTTATGCATTACGGTTCGAACACTCGAACACCTATACGGATTCTCCTACACAGTGGCAGATATGTAAATACTGCGTTTACTTACCATTTCTCATGCATTACGGTTCGAACACTCGAACACCTATACGGATTCTCCTGCGCAGTGGCAAATATGTAAATACGGCGTTCACCTACCATTTCTCGTGCATTACGGTTCGAACACTCGAACACCTATACGGATTCACCTACACAGTGGCAGATATGTAAATATGGCGTTTCCTTACAATTTCTCACGCATTACGTTTCGAACACTCCAACACCTATACGGATTCTCCTGCACAGTGGAAGATATGTAAATACGGCGTTTACTTATAAGTTCTCACGCATTACGGTTCGAACACTCGAACACCTATACGGATTCTCCTGCGCAGTGGTAGATATGTAAATACGGCGTTTACCTACCATTTCTCGTGCATTACGGTTCGAACACTCGAACACCTATACGGATTCTCCTACACAGTGACAGATATGTAAATACGGCGTTTACTTATAATTTCTCACGCATTACGGTTCGAACACTCAAACACCTATATGGATTCTCCTGCGCAGTGGCAGATATGTAAATACGGCGTTTACTTACCATTTCTCATGCAATAGGGTTCGAACACTCGAACACCTATACGGATTCTCCTGCACAGTGGCAGATATGTAAATACGGCGTTTACTTACCATTTCTCATGCATTAGGGTTCGAACACTCGAACACCTAAACGGATTCTCCTGCATAGTGGCAGATATGTATATACGGCGTTTACTTACCATTTCTCATGCATTACGGTTCGAAGACTCGAACACCTATACAGATTCTCCTGCACAGTGGCAGATATGTAAATACGGCGTTTACTTACAATTTCTCACGCATTACAGTTCGAACTCTCGAACACCAATACGGATTCTCCGGCACTGTGGCAGATATGTAATTACGGCGTTTACTTACCATGTCTCATGCATTTGGGTTCGTACACTCGAACACCTATACGGATTCTACTGCACAGTGGCAGATATGTAAATACGACGTTTACTTACCATTTCTCAGGCATTACAATTCGAACACTCGAACACCTATATGGATTCTCCTGCACAGTTGCGTATATGTAAATACGGCGTTTACTTACAATTTCTTACGCATTACGGTTCTAACACCCGAACACCTATACGGATTCTCCTGCACAATACGGCGTTTACTTACAAATTCTCATGCATTAGGGTTCGAACATTCGAACACCTATACGGATTCTCCAGCACAGTGGCAGATATGTAAATACAGCGTTTACTTACCATTTCTCATGCATTACGGTTCGAACACTCGAACACCTATACGGATTCTCCTGCATAGTGGAAGATATGTAAATACGGAGTTTACTTATAACTTCTCACGCATTATGGTTAGAACACTCGAACGCCTATACGGATTCTCCTGCACAGTGGCAGATATGTAAATACGGCGTTTACTTACCATTTCTCATCCAATAGGGTTCGAACATTCGAACACCTATACGGATCCTCCTGCACCGTTGCAGATATGTAAATACGGCGTTCACTTACCATTTCTCACGCATTACGGATCGAACACTCGAACACCTATACGGATTCTCCTGCACGGTGGCAGATATGTAAATACGGCGTTTACTTACCATTTGTCAGGCATTACGGTTCGACCACTCGAACACCTATGCGGATTCCCCTACACAGTGGCAGATATGTAAATATGGCGTTTACTTATAATTTCTCACGCATTACGGTTCGAACACTCGAACACCTATACGGATTCTCCTGCATAGTGGCAGATATGTAAATACGGCGTTCACTTACCATTTCTCACGCATTACGGTTCGAACACTCGAACACCTATACGGATTCTCCTGCACAGTGGCAGATATGTAAATACGGCGTTTACTTAGCATTTCTCAAGCATTACGGTTCGACCACTCGAACACCTATACGGAATCTCCTACACAGTGGCAGATATGTAAATACGGCGTTTACTTATAATTTCTCACGCATTACGGTTCGAACACTCGAACACCTATACGGATTCTCCGGTAGAGTGGCGGATATGTAAGTACGACATTTACTTCTCATTTCTCATGTATTAGGGTTCGAACACTCGAACACCTATACGGATTCTGCTGCACAGTGGCAGATATGTAAATACAGTGTTTACTTACCAAATCTCATGCATTACGGTTCGAACACTCGAACACCTATACGGATTCTCCTGCACAGTGGCAGATATGTAAATACGGCGTTTACTTACCATATCCGACGCATGACGGTTCGAACACTCGAACACCTATGCAGATTCTTCTACACAGTGGCAAATATGTAAATACGGCGTTTACTTACCATTTGCGACGCATTACGGTTCGAACACTCGAACACCTATACGGATTCTCCTGCACAGTGGCAGATATGTAAATACGGCGTTCACTTACAATTTCTCACGCATTACGGTTCGAACACTCGAACACCTATACGGATTCTCCTGCACAGTGGCAGATATGTAAATACGGCGTTTAGTTACCATTTTTCAGGCATTACGGTTCGACCACTCGAACACCTATACGGAATCTCCTACACAGTGGCAGATATGTAAATACGGCGTTTACTTATAATTTCTCACGCATTACGGTTCGAACACTCGAACACCTATACGTTTTCTCCTGCACAGTGGCAGATTTGTAAGTACAGCGTTCACTTACCATTTCTCACGCATGACGGTTCGAACACTCGAACACCTATACGGATTCTCCTGCACGGTGGCAGATATGTAAATACGGCGTTTACTTACCATTTCTCAGGCGTTACGGTTCGACCACTCGAACACCTATACGGATTCTCCTACACAGTGGCAGATATGTAAATACGGCGTTTACTTATAATTTCTCACGCATTACGGTTCGAACACTCGAACACCTATACGGATTCTCCCGCAGAGTGGCGGATATGTAAGTACGGCATTTACTTACCATTTCTCATGTATTAGGGTTCGAACACTCGAACGCTTATACGGATTCTCCTGCACAGTGGCAGATATGTAAATACAGCGTTTACTAACCATTTCTCATGCATTACGGTTCGAACACTCGAACAGCTATACAGATTCTCCTGCACAGTGGCAGATATGTAAATACGGCGTTTACTTACCATTTCCGACGCATTACGGTTCGGACACTCGAACACCTATACAGATTCTTCTGCATGGTGGCACATATGTAAATACGGCGTTTACTTACCATTTCTCATACATTACGGTTCGAACACTCGAACACCTATACCGATTCTCCTGCATAGTGGCAGATATGTAAATACGGCGTTCACTTACCATTTCTCTCGCATTACGGTTCGAACACTCGAACACCTATACGGATTCTCCTGCACGGTGGCAGAGATGTAAATACGGCGTTTACTTACCATTTCCCAGGCATTACGGTTCGACCACTCGAACACCTATACGGATTCTCCTACACAGTTGCAGATATGTAAATACGGCGTTTACTTATAATTTCTCATGCATTACAGTTCGAACACTCGAACACCTATACGGATTCTCCCGCACAGTGGCGGATATGTAAATACGGCATTTACTTACCATTTGTCATGCATTAGGGTTCGAACAATCGAACACCTATACGGATTATCCTGCACAGTGGCAGATATGTAAATACAGCGTTTACTTACCATTTCTCATGCATTACGGTTCGAACACTCAAACACCTATACGGATTCTCCTGTACAGTGGCAGATATGTAAGTACTGCGTTTACTTACCATTTCTGACGCATTACGGTTCGAACACTCGAGCACCTATACAGATTCTTCTGCACAGTGGCAAATATGTAACTACGGCGTTTACTTATAATTTCTCACGCATTACGGTTCGAACACTCGAACACCTATACGGATTCTCCTGCGCAGTGGCAGATATGTAAATACGGCGTTACTTGCCATTTCTCGTGCATTACGGTTCGAACACTCAAACACCTATACGGATTCTCCTGCACAGTGGCAGATATGTAAATACGGCGTTCACTTACCATTTCTCACGCATTACGGTTCGAACACTCGAACACCTGTACGGATTCTCATGCGCAGTGGCAGATATGTAAATACGGCGTTTACTTACCATTTCTCGTGCATTACGGTTCGAACACTCGAACACCTATACGGATTCTCCTGCACAGTGGCAGATATGTAAATACGGCGTTTACTTATAATTTCTCACGCATTACGGTTCGAACACTCAAACACCTATACGGATTCTCCTGCGCAGTGACAGATATGTAAATACGGCATTTACTTACCATTTCTCATGCAATAGGGTTCGAACACTCGAGCACCTATACGGATTCTCCTGCACAGTGGCAGATATGTAAATACGGCGTTTACTTACCATTTCTCATGCATTGGGGTTCGAACACTCAAACACCTATACGGATTCTCCTACATAGTGGCAGATATGTAAATACGGCGTTTACTTACCATTTCTCGTGCATTACGGTTCGAAGACTCGAACACCTATACAGATTTTCCTACACAGTGGCAGATATTTAAATACAGCGTTTACTTACAATTTCTCACGCATTACAATTCGAACTCTCGAACACCAATACGGATTCTCCGGCACTGTGGCAGATATGTAAATACGGCGTTTACTTACCATGTCTAATGCATTAGGGTTTGTACACTCGAACACCTATACGGATTCTCCTGCACAGTTGCAGATATGTAAATACGACGTTTACTTACCATTTCCCAGGCATTACAGTTCGTACACTCGAACACCTATATGGATTCTCCCGCACAGTGCCAGATATGTAAATACGGCGTTTACTTACAATTTCTCACGCATTACGGTTCGAACACCCGAACACCTATACGGATTCTCCTGCACAGTGGCAGATATATAAATACAGCGTTTACTTACCAACTCTCATGCATTAGGGTTCGAACATTCGAACACCTATACGGATTCTCCAGCACAGTGGCAGATATGTAAATACAGCGTTTACTTACCATTTCTCATGCATTAGGGTCCGAACACTCGAACACCTATACGGATTCTCCTGCATAGTGGAAGATATGTAAATACGGAGTTTACTTATAATTTCTCACGCATTACGATTCGAACACTCGAACACCTATACGGATTCTCCTGCACAGTGGGAGATATGTAAATACGGCGTTTACTTACCATTTCTCATCCAAAAGGGTTCGAACATGCGAACACCTATACGGATTCTCCTGCACAGTGGCAGATATGTAAATACGGCATTCACTTACCATTTCTCACGCATTACGGTTCGAACACTCGAACACCTATACGGATTCTCCTGTACGGTGGCAGATATGTAAATACGGCGTTTACTTACCATTTCTCAGGCATTACGGTTCGACCACTCGAACACCTATACGGATTCTCCTACACAGTGGCAGATATGTAAATACGGCGTTTACTTATAATTTCTCACGCATTACGGTTCGAACACTCGAACACCTATACGGATTCTCCCGCACAGTGGCGGATATGTAAGTGCGGCATTTACTTACCATTTCTCATGCATTAGGGTTCGAACACTCGAACACCTATACAGATTCTCCTGCACAGTGGCAGATATGTAAATACAGCGTTTACTTGCCATTTCTCATGCGTTACGGTTCGAACACTCGAACACCTATACGGATTCTCCTGCACAGTGGCAGATATGTAAATACGGCGTTTACTTACCATTTCCGACGCATTACGGTTCGAACACCCGAACACCTATACAGATTCTTCTGCATAGTGGCAAATAAGTAAATACGGCGTTTACTTACCATTTCTCAGGCATTACGGTTCGAACACTCGAACACCTATACGGATTCTCCTGCACAGTGGCAGATATGTAAATACGGCGTTCACTTACCATTTCTCACGCATTACGGTTCGAACACTCGAACACCTATACGGATTCTCCTGCACGGTGGCAGATATGTAAATACGGCGTTTACTTACCATTTCTCAGGCATTACGGTTCGACCACTCGAACACCTGTACGGATTCTCCTACACAGTGGCAGATATGTAAATACGGCGTTTACTTATAATTTCTCACGCATTACGGTTGGAACACTCGAACACCTATACGGATTCTCCCGCACAGTGGCGGATATGTAAGTACGGCATTTACTTACCATTTCTCATGCATTAGGGTTTGAACACTCGAACACCTATACGGATTCTCCTGCACAGTGGCAGATATGTAAATACAGCGTTTACTTACCAATTCTCATGCATTACGGTTCGAACACTCGAACACCTATACGGATTCTCCTGCACAGTGGCAGATATGTAAATAAGGCGTTTACTTACCATTTCTCGTGCATTACGGTTCGAACACTCGAACACCTATACAGATTCTTCTGCACAGTGGCAACTATGTAAATACGGCGTTTACTTACCATTTCTCAGGCGTTACAGTTCGAACACTCGAACACCTATACGGATTCTCCTGCACAGTGGCAGATATGTAAATACGGCGTTCACTTACCATTTCTCACGCATTACGGTTCGAACACTCGAACATCTATACGGATTCTCCTGCACGGTGGCAGATATGTAAATACGGCGTTTACTTACCATTTCTCAGGCATTACGGTTCGACCACTCGAACACCTATACGGATTCTCCTACACAGTGACAGATATGTAAATACGGCATTTACTTATAATTTCTCACGCATTACGGTTCGAACACTCGAACACCTATACGGATTCTCCATGCAAAGGGATACGTAGGCAGCCTGCGGGCACAATCATTTATCTATACTTTGTTTGTCCAAGTCTTCGGCCTTATCAAAAATGGGTCGTCTCCGGGCTTTGACATTCACTCCCGTCATTGTTATGACTTTCGAGTTCTGTCAAAGAGGGGCAACTGTAGACACCCCATTTTTGACCACCCTCAAGACTTGGGCATTACTGATGGTTTGCTCGGTGTCGAGAGATGTGCAGGGCACAGGTTCAATTTCTTCGACAAAGAGAGAGGCAAATCCTTCAAAACACTTTGTTTAGGGGTTTGGAGTTGAAGAAAAGAGGAAAGGAGAGGAGAAAATTGGTCTGGGAGAAGTTCGGCATGAATCCGGGTAGAAGAGAATTGAGCAGCCCTCGCTAAATCGGGCTTATTCAATTTCATACTTGGAGTTGAGCTATGAGGCCACCACCATCGGAAAGAAGACTTCCGGGGCTTCACTTTTCACTCAAGAATCTCCTAGAGCCAAGTCCGGGTGGAGGAGATATGATTGGTTGAAGCTGGGCATCATCCCGGTTGGATCGAGTCTGCGCGGCTTCACGGAAAAGGGCATAACGTTTTTCATAGGAGGAATTTTAATGCAAGGTTCACGCCATTGGAAAGCTAACTTCCGGGGCTTCGATTTGCATACCCACTGGCCATTTTTTGACCAAGGAATCATCCATCGGCACTATATTTAGCCGACCGGCACTTTATAGTGCCGACCGGCACTTTATAGTGCCGACCGGCACTTTATAGTGCCGACCGGCACTTAATTTTGGCCGATGACCTATTTTTCTGGCCGGTTTGCACCCTTTGCACCCTCCAAGCTTGGTGCATGCCAGCTATGCCAGCTGGGATGCACAGAACCAGCCCCACGTGCATATGTGTGCCTATTTTGAACCTTTTCACCCCTTTTTGGTCCAACCTTTTGAACCCTTTGGCCAAGCTTCTTGGAGAAGCTTGGCCAGCTGTTTTGGCTTCTCCAAGAAGCCTTGCACCTCCCTTTGAACCCCTTGGCCCCCTTGACCCTTTTTCCTTTGCTTAGCCATTAAGTTATCTTAGCATTACTTGGCCTATATATGCACTTCTCTTCTCCTTTGTCTAAGGTTGGATGTTTGGATCAAAAAAACCAGAGGATATACATATATTCTGATATAGATACATATATCCCACCTCCCTCTCTTTATCTATCCTATCCAAGCTTCCAAACACCTTGGTTCTTGCATCATTTGCTCTACAACACCTAGCACAACACCTCCATCTTCCATTACAGCATTTGGGAGGTCATTTGCAGAGGTTAGCAGCTCATAAACTTGGACCAAGGGGTGCTGGTTTGCTGCTCTTCAAGGGTAAGCATCCATTTCCCTTAAACTTGCTTTTTTTAGTTTCATTGGTTAGCCTTATTTACAAGTATTTTTGGGCTTCGATGTAAACTGTAAAGAGGCTTGTTTTGAGCCCTTCTTCAACATTGAAGAAGGGCTCAACACTGTTGGGGGCCTCTATGTATGACTTGCTTCATTACCCCCTCTTTGGTCCCCATTTTTGCATGCTTTGTTAGCCTACCATGCTTCTGTTTTTGGGCCTTCGACAGGCCTGAAAAGTGGCTTATTTTGACCCCCTCTACATGTCTCATGAAGGGTCTTTGGCTGTTTGGTGCACCCTTTTGGTACTTCATGTTATAGCCCTTTGTTATCCTAGTTCTTGCATGGCATTTTTAGCATGTTTGCATATTGATTTGGGGGCTGTCATCTACTGTGAGTAGTCATGTTTTTGGTCCCTCATCAGTGTTGTAGAAGGGCTCAACCCTGTTTGGGACCCCCATCTTGCACTTGTTTCATAATCTCTTCTATTTACCGTAATTTTGCATGCTTCGTTAGCCTATCTTGCTTCTGTTTTTGTGGCTGGTCATAAACTGGAAATGTGCTTGTTTTGCCATGTATAAGGTCTTTCCTAGGTTGTTTGGGTCAATCTTGGCATGCTTTGTATACCCCCTTTGCATTATAGCTTGTATGCTTCAAGTAGGTGCATGTGTAGGATGCATTGCCTCCATGATTTCAAGGGTTTGGAACCCGCTTACATGCTATTTCAGACCCTAATCCATGCTCACATGTTCATTTTTGTCATCTCTTTCATGCTTTAAGGGTGTGTCCTTTTATGCATTCAAGGGTGCCTTGTGCATGCTTGTGTGTTTAGAGCTTTTAGGATGCCGTGAGTGTGAGTTTTGGGTGCATTTTCACATGCTGAAAACCTGTTTTTGGTTGCTTGAGTCTTGCCATGATTGGTCTTATCAAGTGTGGTTCAAAGCCTCATTACCTTGTTTCAAGCACTTGGGCTATTTGCATGCTTTGTTTGGTCTTGTTTAGCTTGGTTTGGCACCATGTTTTGCATGATTTCAGAGCTTTATAATGCATGCTAGTTGTTCATGTTTAGCTTCCTTTAAATGTGTTTAAAGCTTGCTTCATTATGCCTAAGTGTTGGTACCTTTGCATGTGTATGTGTGCATATGTGTTTGGCCTTCACTTCCTTGGTTGTGGCCACTGTTTTAGGCCTAATTGGAGCTGTCTAATTCATGTGTAAGACCATCTTTTGCTTAGTTGTATGCTTACCTTACACGTTGGTACATTGTCCACGCCCATGCTTGCATGCTTGCCCTCATGATCATGTTGCATATTAGCTAACATGCCTAGGATGCATTGTACTTTGCATGCATACCTTGTCCCTTGATTTGGTGATGGGGATTAGGCTCCTTGATTTGCTTGGTTTGCATTGCATTTGATATCAAAGTGCACAAATTGGTTCTTTGGGCCATCATGCATGGAAATGCGTGATTGGTGGCCCGGGAATCGAAGTACATGCCCCTTTGAGTCACCAACATGATAAGGGACTTGTTTGGTGCATACATGTGCTTGAATTCCACGCCATACACTGCTTGCCCTTTTGCTGCTGTCAACTGCAGGTTTTGCAGGAATATACTGCCGACCGGCAGTATAGAGTGCCGACCGGCCATTGGTGAATGGCCGATATCTTGTTCAGTGGCCGGTGACCATCTCTTTCGGCCGGTGGATATTCTATTCAGCCGATGATGATCTTCAGTGTGTAGGGAGCATATTCTGAGACTTTGGCAGTTTTCTAGGGAAGCAGGGCAGTAAAAGCAGAGGCAACAGTGGCATGGTGCGGGTTTCCGAGCAAGGCAGATTCGAGCATGCATTATTCGCGCGCCCCGAGGCAGGGCCGAGGCCCCTTTTTCTTTATTCATTTGGTTTATGTTGGGTAGCTAGAATTCTGTAATAATTTATTTATTCATTTATTCTTCGGACTGTATTATTATTTTGGTCCCTCCGTGTGAGGGCATATCTGTAATAAGTGTGTGTGGGTGTGTGTATGTCTTCCAACCCCCACTTCTTTCTTCCCTTTTATTTACCTGCTTATGACGGTAGATTAGGGCATATTTAATTTAGCATACCTTATGCAATGCATGCGTGCATCCATGCATTTGTTGACATGCATCAGGCTTGGCACATCATACAAACTGCATCGTACTTTCAATTCCAAATTGAATACGTGTTATTTGTAGCATTTCATATGCCATGTTTAAAATAGCCGAGCCTGCCTAGATTGCATCTTTGTATGTGTTGCATTAGACATTTCAGTATGCTTAGGTCTATGCATGGATTTCTAATGAGCTTCTATTTTGGCTTGGAGTACTAGGTGAGCTTTTACGCTTTAGCATATCACATGTGTGTGAATGTTGCCATGATAGCATGATTACCATGAGGCTAGCTGCTTATGTGATATAACTGCTTGAATGCCTGTGGATAGAGGTTGAATTACCAAAATTGGGACAACACATTAAAACTGTGAGTTTTAAAGCCCACTAGATAGTGGCAAAACCATCTTTTTCTAAAAGCCCACTTGAGGGTGGCAAAACCTGCATTTTAGCCTACTTGCGAGTAGCGAATCATTTTCAAAACAAACTTACAATGTTTTGTTCCAATTTAGGCGATTTGGTCTATACTTGTTTGTTGTGCGCATAACGTAGTAATTCTAGGCTAATAACCGGTATAAGAACACATAAAGTTTTCAAAATCGGATATCACGGTTAGTAGAGGCCGGTCTTCGGACCGGGCGAAAGGGGGTGCTCATAGCTGACCTTCCCCGATCGTACCCAAGCTCCCGAGCCAAGACCACTTTGGTTATGACGGACACGTGGCCTTCGGCACCGAGTCAGGGTTTCCTAAATTTCCCATTTTAAAATATTTAGGTGACGACTCTGTATCTGGCAAAGCAGTCCATGTTTGGTACTTCTTTTCAAAAATCTGTTTTTCTCAAAACGATTTGCCAGAGTTGGACTCTTTGGTTCAAGATTAAGAACCGTGACATTTTGAGTCCTTTGAACTGTAGTAGACCCAATATCGAACCAGAACCGGGGGGGGACTCGCACTCCTCACCTCGGGATGCGTTCGGGGACGTCTACAGTTTCTGGCGACTCTGCTGGGGAATTTAGAGAGCTTGATTCGAACTCGTGATATCCTGTTTTGATTTCATTTGTGTGTTTCTTTGCATTGCATGTGCATTGGTGCGCCTAGGAACACAGTGTTTGCCATCTGCCATTCCTGAACGGTTTGCCAGAGGCTTGTCTTGTCAAGGCATGACCATAAGGCTGACCGGTTATGGGCTCTGACAGCATGGGAATACAAACCCCGGTTTTACCGGGGCACCCTTTTTGACCATTCGACTTAGTGCATATTCGGATCCATAGTGACCATTCCAAACTAGGACAGGTTGCTTACCCGATATAGGTTGTTTGAAACCGCTGCGTGCGTAGTGAAACCCTAGCTCCTGACAAAATAGGACAGGGAGACCCTACCCCAACATAGGGGTGCTTTGGCTCTCTTTTACATGCTATGTGCTTTTAGAGTGTATCTCTACAGGGAATGCATATACCAGCTTGCGAGTCTGGGTATCCGGCCTGTGGGCACCAGTATTAGTATTTTGAGGATCAGTCATATCTGCGGGTATCAGATTCAGATTTGGGGCAGTGATTTCGGGGAACAGTGATCAGTAATAGAATACAGTCGTTCAGCTTTGCTCGTATCCATTCCAGTGAAGTTGGGCTGAGATGCTGTCTGTTTTCTCTTTTGCTAGGTAGTCCCAGAATCATAGCTTCAGAAGGCTCCGATATCCCCCGGGTACATTGGACTAGTGCTGATAGACTTTGTTAGGTCAGAGATTCAGCTCAAGGGCAATCAGTGTTCCTTTGCTAGAGGCAGAGTAAAAAGGGCCAGTCAGGCACGGATCACCGGTTCAGCAGTTACCAGATCAGTGACCCTTATCTACCCTATCAGTGGGCAATCAGGCCGAGGTCTCAGTTTTTATCACAAGGATAGATATACCAGTCATTCAGCCGGGTTAGCAGAATATGGCAGGGATGGAGGAGATGATGCGTCAACTCCAAGAAAGTATGAAACTCATGCAGCAAGACGCTGTCCGCCAAGCGGAATTTTCCAAGCAGCAGGCTGCAATCATGGCTCAGCAGGCTGAGCTCATCACCAGGCTGCAACAGCAAAGCGGCGCGTCTGCTTCACAACAAGTTCCTCCCCCAGCAGGAGCTCCAGCACCTGGGGAGACGCCAAATGTCCAGGAAGGTACAGACATTCCGGTAGGGCCGGCTCCGCCCCCAATTTTACCCCAGTTATCAAAAACACCCACCAACTTACCGGACTCTCCCTTTGAGTTCGAGACGGATCCCACAGCACTGAAGTTGAGCAAGCTTGAAAAGCTGTTCAAGAAATCCCAGGGAGTCAAGACCATCCCTGACATTGAAGATGGATACACGGACACAACTGTGACATTGCCAGACAGGTTCAAGATGCCTCACATCGACCGTTTTGACGGGTCGGGAGATCCCATGGTCCACCTGAGTTTGTTTTCAGATGTTCTGCGCCCGATGGGCTTGACAAGATTACAGAAGCTCTCCCTCTTTAGCAGGACCCTATCGGGTATCGCGGCCATCTGGTACGCCAAATTAGAGGACTCAGTGAAACGAAGCTGGGAGGAGATGTCCGAGGCCTTCGTCGCACAATATTCATACAATACCCAGATCGAGATCACAACCCATGATCTTGAGACAACCAGGCAAGAGCCAAAATAGGGCTTCTCTGACTTTGTAACCCGTTGGAGGGCCAAAGCTTCTTCGATGACCACCAGGCCGGTCGACAAGGACCAGATACGGATGATTGTGCACAATCTCCAACCCAGGCTGATGCAGAAGATGATTGTCCTCCCCCTACCCACCTTTGCAGACCTCCATGAGATTGGGGTACAAATCGAGGACGCTATAAAGCAGGGCCTTATCGACCAAGAAAAGGAGCAGCCCAAGAGGGCATTTACCCGCAGTTCGAATGCGACCACCAGTGGTGATGCAGCTGCAAGATCTTCTGAAGTGGGCATGGTCACCACCACCACATCAAAAACAGCTACCCCATTTACCGGTGCGTCCGGAAGTAGCTCACAGAAAACCAAATATCCACCTCGAGTCAAGAGGGTTTTCACCCCACTTCATATGCCTTTGTCAAAGGCCCTAGAGGTCCTAATCCGGAAAGGACATCTGAAACCATTGGAACAACGGCCTTTACCTGATCCTCTCCCTCCAAAGCATGACCAGACTAAGTACTGTGCGTACCATCAACAAACCGGTCATGAGACCGATAGCTGCTTTCGCTTGCGCCATGATGTACAAGATCTGTTTGACAACAAGGTCATTACCGCACCAGCTTAGTAAAGTCTATCACCACTGGATCAGTGAACTTGGGGGATAGTACGAATATGCGAACAGGGGATGAACCACCTGCGGGCGGCACTCAGTTTACTCCAGATGTGGCGTTTGGCACGCACTATTTTGAGCATTTGCGAATGCTAGTTTTGTACTTTCTGACTTGGGTATTGGGTCAGTCTTGTCATTTTGCATTGAGTCGGTCTTTTCATACTGAGTCAGTCGGGTCTGTCTTGTTGTATCGAGTCAGTCCTGTTTTGTTAGAGTCAGGTGATTTCGGGGGTGTTACCTCGGACATCACTTGCTTTGTTTTGTGTTTGTCTTTTCTCTTTCTTTTGAGTCTGTTTCTGCCGTGGAGCCAGTTATGCCAACAGATCTGAATGAACAGCAGTGATTTTCACACTCTTGTGTTTGCTTATGCCGTGTGCTAGTTGTGCCGGAAGTTTGAATGAAATGACAGTGTTCTTGGCCTGCTCTTCTGTGCCTTGAATCCATTGCATTAACCTGAGTTTTTCAAAACCTTTTGAACATTGTGATAAAAACGAAGAGGAAGGAATTCCTCGGGATTTGCAAAAATTTGATCATTTGAGAGAAAGAGAGGCATGCTAAGCCCTTAATGATTGAAATTATGCTTGTTAGTGTGAGTACTGGGAAGGATCCTAGCTTTGATCCAGATTGGTTCTACACTGTCTTCAGCGCGAGCGATTCGTCGCTTTCTTAAAAACTTTCAAAAAATGTTTTGCGCGGTCCTGCGAAGACATGTGTGGAATCGCTCTTGAGATTGTGCAGCTTAGGATCGCTCTCAGCCTCGAGACTTCAGTCCTTGCCTTCAAACCTTGAACTTGCATTCAGAATGTTCAACGGTCAACCACAATGTGAGGCCTGTGTGGCCAGATTCAAAGCAGCCCATGAATTAGAGGCGAGAAAGTCGGATCAAGAAGATCAGAAGATCAGAAGAAGCTTGCAAAGCTAGAACAGAAGTACCCTTTGAACTAGGGGCAAAAAGTATCCGATGTGCTCGAAGAGCCAAAGGTGGATCTTTCTGCAAATCAATACAACAGCCACTCTCCTGGATACAGAGGGCTTCAATCTCAAAACCATTTGGCATGGACTTGTTACACTTTTACCCTTTGAGAGGCTCGCTGGGCCGAAAACCCGGAAGGGCGACCCAGGCAAAAGTTAGAGCAAAGAAAAGAATGAAAAAAGAAAAAAAGAAAAAATGCAAAGATACAAAATGCAAAAAGAAAAGAAAAGAAAAATGCAAAAAGAAAAGAAAAGAAAAATGCAAAAAAGAAGAAGAAAAAGGAATGAAAAGAATGGAAAAGAAAAAAAAGAAAAGAAAGAAGAACAAAGCTCGCAAGGTCGAAAACCTGCAATAGGCGCCTTGGCAAAAGTTAGAGCATAAGAAGGAGAGGTTAAATACCCGAGTGTACCTTTACCCCGAACTACATAAGGCTTGATTCCCATGTTTGGGATACGTAGGCAACTTCATCCTGAAGTCCAGCCCCCAACGCTTTCATAGCGACTAAGTCCATATAATGGTTTTGATCATCTTTGCCTTCTCTGTATCCGAGGGTTTGGTTGTGTTCATCACTTTGAGGACTGTCTACAATGCGCTGCAGTGCCATTCAAACAAGGGGCAACTTTCCGTTGCCATTCAATGCACTGCGGTGCCGTTCAAATAGGGGACAACTTTCCGTTGCCATGCAGTGTCCTTCAGACAAGGGGCAATTTTCCATTGCTTATGGATCCGAGGTTGTGCATCTCAAGAGTTGGTTCCCTGCTTGTTGAGCATTGGCCGTTTGCAAAAATAGTTTTTGAGAATTTTTACTGAGGTTGATTGATCTCTCGAAAATTATTTCATCTTTTCCAAAACTGGACCTTTTCTTGGATCCAAAAAAGGAAAATTTTCAGTGCTCATAGCCTGACTTGCATGATTTTAAATCAAAAAGTTGAATAAGCATGCTAATCTAACTCTCATGCCGATCAAAATTGTTTTAATAGAAAACCAAAACAAAAAAATGGTCAAAATAATGAACTAAGGGCACAGTTGAGTCAGGCTTCCTGTCTTTCCCCCATTTTCAAAATACTCGCCAAGAAGGGCAATCCACCTGCCAGAAGAGGGCACAACTGAAGCTAACAACGAAGGGCTGAAAGCTCTCTCATCCTCCAAGCAACGAGGTATCAAGTCAAGTGCGAAGCACAAACCGGAATGGATCAAGCTCTTCCACTTCCTCATCTGGACAGATCTAACCACGTCCAAACTCCCCAGTAGGGCATCATCAACCGATGTTCGCTGCAGATTTGCTACACATCCAGTCGTAGCACAATCCCTCTGTGGGAGAAACTCACTGCTGTGAACAAGAGTCTGGTAGGACACCAGGGGCAAGAGCCCACAACTTCCTATTCATCCATCAATCACCCTGGGGAGGGATGAAAAATGAGAGATTAAAGAATAGAGAGGTGTACGTTGAGAGAAAAAGTGAGCAAAAGGGTTTTGAGAGAAAAACCGAGCTTGAGGGCCGAGTGATGTGAGAATCACAAATGAGAAAGGGTGGGAAACAATACCCGGTGAAACAAGCTCCCTATGCATGTATGTGTGTCGTGTCTTTTGTTTTGTTTACCTCAACTTTTGCTTTGAGTCTGTTCCGAGCGTGTCTCGATGTGTTTAGGTTGTGTGCCTTTTATTCTTTGTTGAGTCTTTTTTCGCTGTGTTCAGTCGTAGGCTCAATGCCCGGTCGGGAACTCAATCTCAATTTCAAAATAAAATCGCTTTGTGCTCAGAGTGCTGTGCCATTCTCCACATTTGTGCCAAAACAGATTCGTTCTTTCATAAAACTGCAGGGTTCACCCCCGATAAGTGTGAACAGTGAAACCGGGACCTATCTGAAGCTATTATGGTTCCGGACTGCAAAGCAAAAGCAAAAGAAGAAAATGTCAGGCATCTGAGTTTATTCCAACTTCAGTAAGCTCCAAGATTGCATTCCGTATGCACCTCGTCAGGCCTTGTCAATGCTCTGAAGTATGAGTGTACCTCTACCTCAGGCTCAAGCTCAAGCCTGTTGCAGTGTATCAATCACACTTCATTCACTTTGTGTATCTATCACACATATTTCTTTTTGTGTATCTATCACACTACTCTTCTCTGCATGTTTGCTTTGTGTATCAATCACACTCTGTTTGCCTCATGTATCTATCACATGTTTACTTTAGTGTATCCATCACACCTCACTTACTTCCGTTTGCTTCATGTATCTCTCACATGTTTATTTAGTGTATCAATCACACTCTCTTCACTTAGTGTATCAATCACACTTCTTTCATTTTCTGTATCTATCACACACATCCTCCTTTTGTGTATCTATCACACACATTCATTTGCTTCACTCAGTGTATCTAACACACTTTATTTGCTTTAGTGTATCAATCACACTTCATTCCCTTAGTGTATCAATCACACTTCATTCACTCAGTGTATCTAACACACCTTATTTGCCTTAGTGTATCAATCACACTTCATTCCCTTAGTGTATCAATCACACTTCATTCACTCAGTGTATCTAACACACCTTATTTGCCTTAGTGTATCAACTACACTTCATTCACTTAGTGTATCAATCACACTTCATTCACTCAGTGTATCTGACACACTTTATTTGCCTTAGTGTATCAATCACACTTCCCTCATTTTGTGTATCTATCACACCATTCTTCTCTTCATATAACATGTTTACTTTAGTGTATCCATCACACCTCATTCACTCTATTTGCTTCATGTATCTATCGCATGTTTATTTAGTATATCAAATCACACTTCTCTCATTTTGTGTATCAATCACACACATTCTCATTTTATGTATCTATCACACCCATTCTCACTTTAGTGTATCAATCACACACTTTATTGCATTCAGTGTATCAATCACACACTTCATTTCATTTAGTGTATCAATCACACACTTCATTACATTCCGTGTATCAATCACACTTCTTTCATTTTATGTATCTATCACACACATGTTCACTTCGATTACTTTAGTGTATCCATCACACTTCATTACCTTTTGTGTATCCATCGCACACCCTTCAATATATCAATCATACTTGTTCACTAAGTGCATCTATCACACTTCGTGTTCACCCTCAGTATATCCATCATACTTTGTTCACTAAGTGCATCTATCTCACTTCGTGTTCACATTTAGTATATCAATCATACTTGTTCACTAAGTGCATCTATCTCACTTCGTGTTCACATTTAGTATATCGATCATACTCTGTTCACTAAGTGCATCTATCACACTTTGTGTTCACATTTAGTATATCAATCATACTTGTTCACTAAGTGCATCTATCTCACTTCGTGTTCACATTTAGTATATCAATCATACTTGTTCACTAAGTGCATCTATCTCACTTCGTGTTCACATTTAGTATATCGATCATACTCTGTTCACTAAGTGCATCTATCACACTTTGTGTTCACATTTAGTATATCAATCATACTCCTGTTCACTAAGTGCATCTATCACACTTCGTGTTCACATTTAGTATATCGATCATACTTGTTCACTAAGTGCATCTATCACACTTCGTGTTCACTTTTAGTATATCCATCATACTTTGTTCACTAAGTGCATCTATCACACTTCGTGTTCACATTCAGTGTATCAATCACACTTCATACATTCAGTATATCCATCATACTTGTTCACTAAGTGCATCTATCACACTTCGTGTTCACATTCAGGATATCAATCATACTTGTTCACTAAGTGCATCTATTACACTTCGTGTTCACCTTTAGTATATCCATCATACTCTGTTCACTAAGTGCATCTATCACACTTCGTGTTCACCTTTAGTATATCCATCATACTCTGCTCACTAAGTGCATCTATCACACTTTGTGTTCACCTTTAGTATATCAATCATACTCTGTTCACTAAGTGCATCTATCACACTTTGTGTTCGCCTTTAGTATATCCATCATACTTGTTCACTAAGTGCATCTATCACACTTCGTGTTCGCTTTTAGTATATCCATCATATTTGTTCACTAAGTGCATCTATCACACTTCGTGTTCACACTCTGTATATCTATCATACTTGCTCACTAAGTGCATCTATCACACTTTGTGTGTGCCTTTTGTGTATCCATCACACTTTGCTCACTTCATTCATTTAGTGTATCAATCACACTTTGTTCATATAGTGTATCTATCACACACTCGCTTTGTATCTATCACACTATGCCTACTTTGTGTATCAATCACACGCTCGCTTTGTGTATCAATCACACACTTTCTCTCTGTGTATCCATCACACTTTGCTTCATACAATGTATCCATCACATTTTGCTTCATATAGTGTATCAATCACACGCTCGCTTTGTGTATCAATCACACACTTTCTCTCTGTGCATCTATCACACTATGCTCATCTTGTGTATCCATCACACTTTGCTTCATACAATGTATCCATCACATTTTGCTTCATATAGTGTGTCAATCACACACGCTCGCTTCATGTATCAATCACACATGTTCACTTTATGTATCAATCACACACTCGCTTTGTATCTATCACATGCCCCCTTTGTGTATCCACCACACACATTTGCTTAGTATATCTATCACATATTTGCTTAGTGTATCCATCACACTCATTTTGCTTTGTGTACCTGTCACACTTTGCTTCACTTAGTGTATCAACCACACTTTATTCTTATAGTGTATCCATCACACTCTCTTCACTTTGGTGTATCCATCACACATGTTTGTTCACTTAGTGTATCTATCACACTTCGTTCACTTTTGTGTATCTAACGCACATGTTCGTGAGAATTGCATAATTCTCTTACATCCTTTCTACATGAGATGTAGTTTGGTTCATGTCTACTTGCTTGCATAGCATTCGCTTAAAATGTTGCATTTATAATTGCTTCATTACAGCATCCTTTGCATGATCATAAGTTATGCACTTGCATTGTGCATCACTTTGCATCCTGCCCCTGAACTACGCTGGTTTGATTCCTTACAAAGGGATACGTAGGCAGCCTGCGGGCACAACCATTTATCTATACTTTGTTTGTCCAAGTCTTCGGCCTTATCAAAAATGGGTCGTCTCCGGGCTTTGACATTCACTCCCGTCATTGTTATGACTTTCGAGTTCTGTCAAAGAGGGGCAACTGTAGACACCCCATTTTTGACCACCCTCAAGACTTGGGCATTACTGATGGTTTGCTCGGTGTCGAGAGATGTGCAGGGCACAGGTTCAATTTCTTCGACAAAGAGAGAGGCAAATCCCTCAAAACACTTTGCTTAGGGGTTTGGAGTTGAAGAAAAGAGGAAAGGAGAGGAGAAAATTGGTCTGGGAGAAGTTCGGCATGAATCCGGGTAGAAGAGAATCGAGCAGCCCTCGCTAAATCGGGCTTATTCAATTGCATACTTGGAGTTGAGCTATGAGGCCACCACCATCGGAAAGAAGACTTCCGGGGCTTCACTTTGCACTCAAGAATCTCCTAGAGCCAAGTCCGGGTGGAGGAGATATGATTGGTTGAAGCTGGGCATCATCCCGGTGGGATCGAGTCTGCGCGGCTTCACGGAAAAGAGCATGACTTTTTGCATAGGAGGAATTTTAATGCAAGGTTTGCGCCATTGGAAAGCTAACTTCCGGGGCTTCGATTTGCATACCCACCGGCCATTTTTGACCAAGGAATCATCCATCGGCACTATATTTAGCCGACCGGCACTTTATAGTGCCGACCGGCACTTAATTTTGGCCGATGACCTCTTTTTCTGGCCGGTTTGCACCCTTTGCACCCTCCAAGCCTGGTGCATGCTAGCTATGGCAGCTGGGATGCACAGAACCAGCCCCACGTGCATATGTGTGCCTATTTTGAACCTTTTCGCCCCTTTTTGGTCCAACCTTTTGAACCCTTTGGCCAAGCTTCTTGGAGAAGCTTGGCCAGCTGTTTTGGCTTCTCCAAGAAGCCTTGCACCTCCCTTTGAACCCCTTGGCCCCCTTGACCCTTTTTCCTTTGCTTAGCCATTAAGTTATCTTAGCATTACTTGGCCTATATATGCACTTCTCTTCTCCTTTGTCTAAGGTTGGATGTTTGGATCAAAAAAACCAGAGGATATACATATATTCTGATATAGATACATATATCCCACCTCCCTCTCTTTATCTATCCTATCCAAGCTTCCAAACACCTTGGTTCTTGCATCATTTGCTCTACAACACCTAGCACAACACCTCCATCTTCCATTACAGCATTTGGGAGGTCATTTGCAGAGGTTAGCAGCTCATAAACTTGGACCAAGGGGTGCTGGTTTGCTGCTCTTCAAGGGTAAGCATCCATTTCCCTTAAACTTGCTTTTTTTAGTTTCATTGGTTAGCCTTATTTACAAGTATTTTTGGGCTTCGATGTAAACTGTAAAGAGGCTTGTTTTGAGCCCTTCTTCAACATTGAAGAAGGGCTCAACACTGTTGGGGGCCTCTATGTATGACTTGCTTCATTACCCCCTCTTTGGTCCCCATTTTTGCATGCTTTGTTAGCCTACCATGCTTCTGTTTTTGGGCCTTCGACAGGCCTGAAAAGTGGCTTATTTTGACCCCCTCTACATGTCTCATGAAGGGTCTTTGGCTGTTTGGTGCACCCTTTTGGTACTTCATGTTATAGCCCTTTGTTATCCTAGTTCTTGCATGGCATTTTTAGCATGTTTGCATATTGATTTGGGGGCTGTCATCTACTGTGAGTAGTCATGTTTTTGGTCCCTCATCAGTGTTGTAGAAGGGCTCAACCCTGTTTGGGACCCCCATCTTGCACTTGTTTCATAATCTCTTCTATTTACCGTAATTTTGCATGCTTCGTTAGCCTATCTTGCTTCTGTTTTTGTGGCTGGTCATAAACTGGAAATGTGCTTGTTTTGCCATGTATAAGGTCTTTCCTAGGTTGTTTGGGTCAATCTTGGCATGCTTTGTATACCCCCTTTGCATTATAGCTTGTATGCTTCAAGTAGGTGCATGTGTAGGATGCATTGCCTCCATGATTTCAAGGGTTTGGAACCCGCTTACATGCTATTTCAGACCCTAATCCATGCTCACATGTTCATTTTTGTCATCTCTTTCATGCTTTAAGGGTGTGTCCTTTTATGCATTCAAGGGTGCCTTGTGCATGCTTGTGTGTTTAGAGCTTTTAGGATGCCGTGAGTGTGAGTTTTGGGTGCATTTTCACATGCTGAAAACCTGTTTTTGGTTGCTTGAGTCTTGCCATGATTGGTCTTATCAAGTGTGGTTCAAAGCCTCATTACCTTGTTTCAAGCACTTGGGCTATTTGCATGCTTTGTTTGGTCTTGTTTAGCTTGGTTTGGCACCATGTTTTGCATGATTTCAGAGCTTTATAATGCATGCTAGTTGTTCATGTTTAGCTTCCTTTAAATGTGTTTAAAGCTTGCTTCATTATGCCTAAGTGTTGGTACCTTTGCATGTGTATGTGTGCATATGTGTTTGGCCTTCACTTCCTTGGTTGTGGCCACTGTTTTAGGCCTAATTGGAGCTGTCTAATTCATGTGTAAGACCATCTTTTGCTTAGTTGTATGCTTACCTTACACGTTGGTACATTGTCCACGCCCATGCTTGCATGCTTGCCCTCATGATCATGTTGCATATTAGCTAACATGCCTAGGATGCATTGTACTTTGCATGCATACCTTGTCCCTTGATTTGGTGATGGGGATTAGGCTCCTTGATTTGCTTGGTTTGCATTGCATTTGATATCAAAGTGCACAAATTGGTTCTTTGGGCCATCATGCATGGAAATGCGTGATTGGTGGCCCGGGAATCGAAGTACATGCCCCTTTGAGTCACCAACATGATAAGGGACTTGTTTGGTGCATACATGTGCTTGAATTCCACGCCATACACTGCTTGCCCTTTTGCTGCTGTCAACTGCAGGTTTTGCAGGAATATACTGCCGACCGGTAGTATAGAGTGCCGACCGGCCATTGGTGAATGGCCGATATCTTGTTCAGTGGCCGGTGACCATCTCTTTCGGCCGGTGGACATTCTATTCAGCCGATGATGATCTTCAGTGTGTAGGGAGCATATTCTGAGACTTTGGCAGTTTTCTAGGGAAGCAGGGCAGTAAAAGCAGAGGCAACAGTGGCATGGTGCGGGTTTCCGAGCAAGGCGGATTCGAGCATGCATTATTCGCGCGCCCCGAGGCAGGGCCGAGGCCCCTTTTTCTTTATTCATTTGGTTTATGTTGGGTAGCTAGAATTCTGTAATAATTTATTTATTCATTTATTCTTCGGACTGTATTATTATTTTGGTCCCTCCGTGTGAGGGCATATCTGTAATAAGTGTGTGTGGGTGTGTGTATGTCTTCCAACCCCCACTTCTTTCTTCCCTTTTATTTACCTGCTTATGACGGTAGATTAGGGCATATTTAATTTAGCATACCTTATGCAATGCATGCGTGCATCCATGCATTTGTTGACATGCATCAGGCTTGGCACATCATACAAACTGCATCGTACTTTCAATTCCAAATTGAATACGTGTTATTTATAGCATTTCATATGCCATGTTTAAAATAGCCGAGCCTGCCTAGATTGCATCTTTGTATGTGTTGCATTAGACATTTCAGTATGCTTAGGTCCATGCATGGATTTCTAATGAGCTTCTGTTTTGGCTTGGAGTACTAGGTGAGCTTTTACGCTTTAGCATATCACATGTGTGTGAATGTTGCCATGATAGCATGATTACTATGAGGCTAGCTGCTTATGTGATATAACTGCTTCAATGCCTGTGGATGGAGGTTGAATTACCAAAATTGGGACAACACATTAAAACTGTGAGTTTTAAAGCCTACTAGATAGTGGCAAAACCATCTTTTT
Source organism: Camellia granthamiana (assembly GCA_036172215.1). Classification (NCBI taxonomy): domain Eukaryota; kingdom Viridiplantae; phylum Streptophyta; class Magnoliopsida; order Ericales; family Theaceae; genus Camellia; species Camellia granthamiana. Next base: position 469,727 of record CM069917.1, on the reverse strand, counting down.
CTAAAAGCCCACTTGAGGGTGGCAAAACCTGCATTTTAGCCTACTTGCGAGTAGCGAATCATTTTCAAAACAAACTTACAATGTTTTGTTCCAATTTAGGCGATTTGGTCTATACTTGTTTGCTGTGCGCATAACGTAGTAATTCTAGGCTAATAACCGGTATAAGAACGCATAAAGTTTTCAAAATCGGATATCACGGTTAGTAGAGGCCGGTCTTCGGACCGGGCGAAAGGGGGTGCTCATAGCTGAGCTTCCCCGATCATACCCAAGCTCCCGAGCCAAGACCACTTTGGTTATGACGGACACGTGGCCTTCGGCATCGAGTCAGGGTTTCCTAAATTTCCCATTTTAAAATATTTAGGTGGCGACTCTGTATCTGGCAAAGCAGTCCATGTTTGGCACTTCTTTTCAAAAATCTGTTTTTCTCAAAACGATTTGCCAGAGTTGGACTCTTTGGTTCAAGATTAAGAACTGTGACATTTTGAGTCCTTTGAACTGTAGTAGACCCAATATCGAACCAGAACCGGGGGGGGGGACTCGCACTCCTCGCCCCGGGATGCGTTCGGGGACGTCTACACTTACCATTTCTGACGCATTACGGTTCGAACACTCGAACACATATACGAATTCTTCTGCACAGTGGCAGATATGTAAATACGGCGTTTACTTACCATTTCTCAGGCATTACGGTTCGAACCCTCGAACACGTATATGGATTCTCTTGCACAGTGGCAGATATGCAAATACCGCGTTTATTTGCCATTTTTAATGCATTAGGGTTCGAACACTCGAACCCCTATACGGATTCTCATTTACAGTGACAGATATGTAAATACGGCGTTTACTTACCATTTCTCATGCATTACGGTTCGAACACTCGAATACCTATACGGATTCTCTTGTAAAGTGGCAGATATGTAAATACGGCGTGTACTTGCCATTTCTGACGCATTACGGTTTGAGCACACGAACACCTATACGGATTCTTCTGCACAGTGGCAGATATGTAAATACGGCGTTTACTTACAATTTCTCACGCATTACGGTTCGAACACCCGAACACCTATACGGATTCTACTGCACAGTGGCAGATATGTAAATACGGCGTTTATTGACCATCTCTCATGCATTAGGGTTCGAACATTCGAACACCTATACGGATTCTCCTGCACAGTGGCAGATATGTAAATACAGCGTTTACTTACCATTTCTCATGCATTAGGGTTCGAACACTCGAACACCTATACGGAATCTCCTGCACAGTGGAAGATATGTAAATACGGCGTTTACTTATAATTTCTCACGCATTACGGTTCGAACACTCGAACACCTATACGGATTCTCCTGCGCAGTGGCAGATATGTAACTACGGCGTTTACTTACCATTTCTCATGCAATAGGGTTCGAACACTCGAACACCTATACGGATTCTCCTGCACACTGGCAGATATGTAAATACGGCGTTTACTTACCATTTCTCGCGCATTAGGGTTCGAACACTCGAACACCTATACGGATTCTCCTGCATAGTGGGAGATATGTAAATGCGGCGTTTACTAACCATTTCTCATGCATTACGGTTCGAAGACTCTAACACCTATACAGATTCTCCTGCACAGTGGCAGATATGTAAATACGGCGTTTACTTACAATTTCTCACGCATTACAGTTCGAACACTCGAACACCAGTACGGATTCTCCGGCACTGTTGCAGATATGCAAATATGGCGTTTACTTACCATGTCTCATGCATTACGGTTCGTACACTCGAACACCTATACGGATTCTCCTGCACAGTGGCAGATATGTAAATATGACGTTACTTACCATTTCTCGGGCATTACAGTTCGAACACTCGAACACCTATACGGATTCTCCTGCACAGTGGCAGATATGTAAATACCGCGTTTACTTACAATTTCTCACGCATTACGGTTCGAACACCCGAGCACCTATACGGATTCTCCTGCACAGTGGCAGATATATAAATACGGCGTTTACTTACCATTTCTCATCCAATAGGGTTCGAACATTCGAACACCTATGCGGATTCTCCTGCACAGTGGCAGATATGTAAATACGGCGTTTACTTATAATTTCTCACGCATTACGGTTCGAACACTCGAACACCTATACGGATTCTCCTGCACAGTGGCAGATATGTAAATACGGCGTTCACTTACCTTTTCTCACGCATTACGGTTCGAACACTCGAACACCTATGCGGATTCTCCTGCACAGTGGCTGATTTGTAAATACGGCGTTTACTTACAATTTCTCACGCATTACGGTTCGAACACTCGAACACCTATACAGATTCTCCTGCACAGTGGCAGATATGTAAATACGGCGTTTACTTACCTTGTCTCATTCATTAGGGTTCGAACACTCGAACACCTATACGGTTCTCCTGCACAGTGGCAGATATGTAAATACGCCGTTTACCTACCATTTCTGACGCATTACGGTTCGAACACTCGAACACCTATACGGATTCTTCTGCACAGTGCCAGATATGTAAATACGGCGTTTACTTACCATTTCTCAGGGATTAGAGTTCGAACCCTCGAACACCTATACGGATTCTCCTGCACAGTGGCAGATATGTAAATATCGCGTTTATTTGCCATTTCTCATGCATTAGGGTTCGAACACTCGAACCCCTATACGGATTCTCCTGCACAGTGACAAATATGTAAATACGGCGTTTACTTACCATTTCTCATGCATTACAGTTCGAACACTCGAACACCTGTACGGATTCTCCTGTACAGTGGTAGATATGTAAATACGGCGTCTACTTACCATTTTTGACGCATTACGGTTCGAACACTCGAACACCTATACGGATTCTTCTGCACAGCGGCAGATATGCAAATACGGTGTTTACTTGCCATTTCTCATGCATTACGGTTCCAACACTCAAACACCTGTACGGATTCTCCTGCACAGTGGCAGATATGTAAATACGGCGTTTACTTACAATTTCTCACGCATTACGGTTCGAACACCCGAACACCTATACGGATTATCCGGCACAGTGGCAGACATGTATATACGGCGTTTACTGACCATTTCTCTTGCATTAGGGTCCGAACATTCGAACACCTATGCGGATTCTCCTGCACAGTGGCAGATATGTAAATACAGCGTGTACTGACCATTTCTCATGCATTAGGGTTCGAACACTCGAACACCTATACGGATTCTCCTGCACAGTGGAAGATATGTAAATACGGCGTTTACTTATAATTTGTCACGCATTACGGTTCGAACACTCGAACACCTGTACGGATTCTCCTGCGCAGTGGTAGATATGTAAATACGGCGTTTACTTACCATTTCTCATGCAATAGGGTTCGAACACTCGAACACCTATACGGATTCTCCTGCACACTGGAAGATATGTAAATACGGCATTTACTTAGGTGCCGTTTGGTAACACTTACGTTTTCAGTTTTCTGTTTATATTTACAAAAATTTAAAAAACTCAAATAAAAACTTGTTTGGTAAAATTTTTGATTTATAAATCAGTGGTCTCAGTTTATAAATTTGGCCCAAAAATGAAAACACAAAAAATGTGTTTCCATTTTGAGTTTTCAGTTTTTTTTTTTTTTTACCACCCAACACTAGCCACCATTTTTCACCACCGTCTTTTGCCACCACCACCCACCCCCCACCACCACCTGCCACCACCCGTCACCACCACCCACCTGCCACCCACTCGCCACCACCACCCACCCCTCGTTGCCACCACCACCACCCACCACCACCCACCACCCACCTGCCATCCACCCGCCACCACCCGCTACTACCATCCACCGCCCGCTACCACCACCCGCCACCTACTTGCCACCACCACTCACCACCTACCTGCCACCACCTGCCACCCACCACCGCCTGCCACCCACCCGCCACCACCACCTACCACCATCACCCACCACCCACCCGCTACCCACCTGCCACCACCACCCACCACCCACCGCCATCCACTCGCTACCACCTACCACCCACCATTGTCACCCACCCACCCACCACCACCACCACCCGTCACCTACCCACCACCCACTTGCCACCACCACCTGCCACCACCTGCCACCACCACCACTGCCACCCGCCATCGTCACCCACCCACCCACCCACCCACCCACCATCACCACCACCCGTCACCTACCCACCATCTACTTGCCACCACCACCCACCACCTGCCACCACCACCACTACCACCCACCACCTGCCACCGTCACCCACCCACCCACCATCACCACCCACCACCCACCCACCCGCCATCCGCCACCCACCTACCACCACCGCCCACCATCCGCCACCACCACCCACTCGCTACCACCCACCACCCGCCACCGTCACCCACCCACCCGCCACCCACTACCGTCACCCACCCACCCACCACCTACCCGCCACCACCACTACCCATCATCCGCCACCCACTTGCCACCACCATCCGCCGCCGTCACCACCACCACCACCACCGCCACCACCACCCACTCGCTACCACCCACCACTCGCCACCGTCACCCACCCACCCACCACCACCACCCACCCGTTACCACCCACCACCCGCCACCGTCACCCACCCACCCACCCATCACCGTCACCCACCCACCCATCACCACCACTCACCCGCTACCACCCACCACCACCAGCTACCCACCACCCACCGTCACCACTTTCCACCACCGTCTTTCGCTGCCACTTGCCATTTCTCACTCTTTTTTATATTTTTAAAATTTTTTAAACATTTTGTCAGTTACCAAACGCGTTTGTAGTTTATGTTTTTTTAAAAATAAACAAAAAATAAACAAAAACCAGTTTATAAAATTTTTGTAAATATAAACTGAAAACGTAAACGTTACCAAACACACCCTTACCATTTCTCATGCATTAGGGTTCGAACACTCGAACACCTATACGGATTCTCCTGCATAGTGGCAGATATGTAAATACGGCGTTTACTTACCATTTCTCATGCATTACGGTTCGAAGACTCGAACACCTATACAGATTCTCCTGCACAGTGGTAGATATGTAAAGACGGCGTTTATTTGTAATTTCTCACGCATTACAGTTTGAACACTCGAGCACCAGTACGGATTCTCCGGCACTATGGCAGATATGTAAATATGGCGTTTACTTACCATGTCTCATGCATTAGGGTTCGTACACTCGAACACCTATACGGATTCTCTTACACAGTGGAAGATATGTAAATACGGCGTTTACTTATAATTTCTCACGCATTACGGTTCGAACACTCGAACACCAATACGGATTCTCCTGCACAGTGGCAGATATGTAAATACGGCGTTTACTTACCATTTCTCGTGCAATAGGGTTTGAACACTCGAACACCTATACAGATTCTCCTGCACAGTGGATGATTTGTAAATACGGCGTTTACTTATAATTTCTCACGCATTACGGTTCGAACACTCGAACACCTATACGGATTCTCCTGCACAGTGGCAGATATGTAAATACGGCGTTTACTTACCATGTCTCATGCATTAGGGTTCGAACACTCGAACACCTATACGGTTCTTCTGCACAGTGGCAGATATGTAAATACGGCGTTTACTTACCATTTCAGACACATTACGGTTCGAACACTCGAACACATATACGAATTCTTCTGCACAGAGGCAGATATGTAAATACGACGTTTACTTACCATTTCTCAGGCATTACGGTTCGAACCATGGAACAAGTATATGGATTCTCCCGCACAGTGGCAGATATTTAAATACCGCGTTTATTTGCCATTTCTAATGCATTAGGGTTCGAACACTCGAACCCCTATACGGATTCTGCTGCACAGTGACAGATATGTAAATACGGCGTTTACTTACCATTTCTCATGCATTACGGTTCGAACACTCGAATACCTATACGGATTCTCTTGTAAAGTGGCAGATATGTAAATACGGCGTGTACTTACCATTTCTGACGCATTACGGTTCGAACACACGAACAGCTATACGGATTCTCCTGCACAGTGGCAGATATGTAAATACGGCGTTTACTTACAATTTCTCACGCATTACGGTTCGAACACCCGAACACCTATAGGGATTCTCCGGCACAGTGGCAGAGATGTAAATACGGCGTTTACTGACCATCTCTCATGCATTAGGGTTCGAACATTCGAACACCTATACGGATTCACCTGCACAGTGGCAGATATGTAAATACGGCGTTCACTAACCATTTCTCACGCATTACGGTTCAAACACTCGAACACCAATACGGATTCTCCTGCACAGTGGAAGATATGTAAATACGGCGTTTACTTATAATTTCTCACGCATTACGGTTCGAACACTCGAACACCTATACGGATTCTCCTGCGCAGTGGCAGATATTTAAATACGGCGTTTACTTACAATTTCTCATGCAATAGGGTTCGAACACTCGAACACCTATACGGATAGTCCTGCCCACTGGCAGATATGTAAATACGGCATTAACTTACCATTTCTCACGCATTAGGGTTCGAACACTTGAACACCTATACGGATTCTCCTGCATAGTGGGAGATATGTAAATGCGGCGTTTACTGACCATTTCTCATGCATTACGGTTCGAAGACTCTAACACCTATACAGATTCTCCTGCACAGTGGCAGATATGTAAATACGGCGTTTACTTACAATTTCTCACGCATTACAGTTCGAACACTCGAACACCAGTACGGATTCTCCGGCACTGTTGCAGATATGCAAATATGGCGTTTACTTACCATGTCTCATGCATTAGGGTTCGTACACTCGAACACCTATACGGATTCTCCTGCACAATGGCAGATATGTAAATATGACGTTACTTACCATTTCTCGGGCATTACAGCCCGAACACTCGAACACCTATACGGATTCTCCTGCACAGTGGCAGATATGTAAATACCGCGTTTACTTACAATTTCTCACGCATTACGGTTCGAACACCCGAACACCTATACGGATTCTCCTGCACAGTGGCAGATATATAAATACGGCGTTTACTTACCATTTCTCATCCAATAGGGCTCGAACATTCGAACACCTATGCGGATTCTCCTGCACAGTGGCAGATATGTAAATACGGCGTTTACTTATAATTTCTCACGCATTACGGTTCGAACACTCGAACACCTATACGGATTCTCCTGCACAGTGGCAGATATGTAAATACGGCGCTTAATTCCCATTTCTCATCCAATAGGGTTCGAACATTCGAACACCTGTACGGATTCTCCTGCACAGTGGCAGATATGTAAATACGGCGCTTACTTCCCATTTCTCATCCAATAGGGTTCGAACATTCGAACACCTGTACGGATTCTCCTGCACAGTGGCAGATATGTAAATACGGCGTTCACTTACCTTTTCTCACGCATTACGGTTCGAACACTCGAACACCTATACGGATTCTCCTGCACAGTGGCTGATTTGTAAATACGGCGTTACTTACAATTTCTCACGCATTACGGTTCGAACACTCGAACACCTATACGGATTCTCCTGCGCAGTGGCAGATATGAAAATACGGCGTTTACTTACCATGTCTCATGCATTAGGGTTCGAACACTCGAACACCTATACGGATTCTCTTGCACAGTGGAAGATATGTAAATACGGCGTTTACTTATAATTTCTCACGCATTACGGTTCGAACACTCGAACACCTATACGGATTCTCCTGCACAGTGGCAGATATGTAAATACGGCGTTTACTTACCATTTCTCATGCAATAGGGTTCGAACACTCGAACACCTATACGGATTCTCCTGCACAGTGGCTGATTTGTAAATACGGCGTTTACTTACAATTTCTCACGCATTACGGTTCGAACACTCGAACACCTATACAGATTCTCCTGCACAGTGGCAGATATGTAAATACGGCGTTTACTTACCATGTCTCATTCATTAGGGTTCGAACACTCGAACACCTATACGGTTCTCCTGCACAGTGGCAAATATGTAAATACGCCGTTTACCTACCATTTCTGACGCATTACGGTTCGAACACTCGAACACCTATACGGATTCTCCTGCACAGTGGCAGATATGTAAATACGGCGCTTACTTCCCATTTCTCATCCAATAGGGTTCGAACATTCGAACACCTGTACGGATTCTCCTGCACAGTGGCAGATATGTAAATACGGCGTTCACTTACCTTTTCTCACGCATTACGGTTCGAACACTCGAACACCTATACGGATTCTCCTGCACAGTGGCTGATTTGTAAATACGGCGTTACTTACAATTTCTCACGCATTACGGTTCGAACACTCGAACACCTATACGGATTCTCCTGCGCAGTGGCAGATATGAAAATACGGCGTTTACTTACCATGTCTCATGCATTAGGGTTCGAACACTCGAACACCTATACGGATTCTCTTGCACAGTGGAAGATATGTAAATACGGCGTTTACTTATAATTTCTCACGCATTACGGTTCGAACACTCGAACACCTATACGGATTCTCCTGCACAGTGGCAGATATGTAAATACGGCGTTTACTTACCATTTCTCATGCAATAGGGTTCGAACACTCGAACACCTATACGGATTCTCCTGCACAGTGGCTGATTTGTAAATACGGCGTTTACTTACAATTTCTCACGCATTACGGTTCGAACACTCGAACACCTATACAGATTCTCCTGCACAGTGGCAGATATGTAAATACGGCGTTTACTTACCATGTCTCATTCATTAGGGTTCGAACACTCGAACACCTATACGGTTCTCCTGCACAGTGGCAGATATGTAAATACGCCGTTTACCTACCATTTCTGACGCATTACGGTTCGAACACTCGAACACCTATACGGATTCTTCTGCACAGTGCCAGATATGTAAATACGGCGTTTACTTACCATTTCTCAGGGATTACAGTTCGAACCCTCGAACACCTATACGGATTCTCCTGCACAGTGGCAGATATGTAAATATCGCGTTTATTTGCCATTTCTCATGCATTAGGGTTCGAACACTCGAACCCCTATACGGATTCTCCTGCACAGTGACAAATATGTAAATACGGCGTTTACTTACCATTTCTCATGCATTACAGTTCGAACACTCGAACACCTGTACGGATTCTCCTGTACAGTGGTAGATATGTAAATACGGCGTCTACTTACCATTTCTGACGCATTACGCTTCGAACACTCGAACACCTATACGGATTCTTCTGCACAGCGGCAGATATGCAAATACGGTGTTTACTTGCCATTTCTCATGCATTACGGTTCCAACACTCAAACACCTGTACGGATTCTCCTGCACAGTGGCAGATATGTAAATACGGCGTTTACTTACAATTTCTCACGCATTACGGTTCGAACACCCGAACACCTATACGGATTATCCGGCACAGTGGCAGACATGTATATACGGCGTTTACTGACCATTTCTCTTGCATTAGGGTCCGAACATTCGAACACCTATGCGGATTCTCCTGCACAGTGGCAGATATGTAAATACAGCGTGTACTGACCATTTCACATGCATTAGGGTTTGAACACTCGAACACCTATACGGATTCTCCTGCACAGTGGAAGATATGTAAATATGGCGTTGACTTATAATTTGTCACGCATTACGGTTCGAACACTCGAACACCTGTACGGATTCTCCTGCGCAGTGGTAGATATGTAAATACGGTGTTTACTTACCATTTCTCATGCAATAGGGTTCGAACACTCGAACACCTATACGGATTCTCCTGCACACTGGCAGATATGTAAATACGGCATTTACTTACCATTTCTCATGCATTAGGGTTCGAACACTCGAACACCTATACGGATTCTCCTGCATAGTGGCAGATATGTAAATACGGCGTTTACTTACCATTTCTCATGCGTTACGGTTCGAAGACTCGAACACCTATACAGATTCTCCTGCACAGTGGTAGATATGTAAAGACGGCGTTTACTTGCAATTTCTCACGCATTACAGTTTGAACACTCGAGCACCAGTACGGATTCTCCGGCACTATGGCAGATATGTAAATATGGCGTTTACTTACCATGTCTCATGCATTAGGGTTCGTACACTCGAACACCTATACGGATTCTCCTGCACAGTGGCAGATATGTAAATATGACGTTTACTTACCATTTTTCAGGCATTACAGTTCGAACACTCGAACACCTATATGGATTCTCCTGCACAGTGGCAGATATGTAAATACGGCGTTTACTTACAATTTCTCACGCATTACGGTTCGAACGCCCGAACACCTATACGGATTCTCCTGCACAGTGACAGATATATAAATACGGCGTTTACTTACCATTTCTCATCCAATAGGGTTCGAACATTCGAACACCTATACGGATTCTCCTGCACAGTGGCAGATCTGTAAATACGGCGTTTACTCATAATTTCTCACGCATTACGGTTCGAACACTCGAACACCAATACGGATTCTCCTGCACAGTGGCAGATATGTAAATACGGCGTTTACTTACCATTTCTCATCCAATAGGGTTTGAACATTCGAACACCTATACGAATTCTCCTGCACAGTGGCAGATACGTAAATACGGCGTTTACTTACAATTTCTCACGCATTACGGTTCGAACACTCGAGCACCTATATGGATTCTCCTGCACAGTGGCAGATATGTAAATACGGCGTTTACTTACCATTTCTCATGCAATAGGGTTCGAACACTCGAACACGTATACAGATTCTCCGGCACAGTGGCAGATATGTAAATACGGCGTTTACTTACAATTTCTCACGCATTACAGTTCGAACACTCGAACACCAGTACGGATTCTCCGGCACTGTGGCAGATATGTAAATATGGCGTTTACTTACCATGTCTGATGCATTAGGGTTTGTACACTCGAAGACCTATACGGATTCTCCTGCACAGTGGCAGATATGTAAATATGACGGTTACTTACCATTTCGCAGGCATTACAGTTCGAACACTCGAACACCTATACGGATTCTCCTGCATAGTGGCAGATATGTAAATACGGCGTTTACTTACAATTTCTCACGCATTACGGTTCGAACACCCGAACACCTATACGGATTCTCTTGCACAGTGGCAGATATATAAATACGGCGTTTACTTACCATTTCTCATCCAATAGGGTTCGAACATTCGAACACCTATACGGATTCACCTGCACAGTGGCAGATATGTAAATACGGCGTTCACTAACCATTTGTCACGCATTACGGTTCGAACACTCGAACGCCAATACGGATTCTCCTGCACAGCGGCAGATATGTAAATATGGCGTTTACTTACCATTTCTCATGCAATAGGGTTCGAACACTCGAACACCTATACGGATTCTCCTGCACTGTGGCTGATTTGTAAATACGGCGTTTACGTACAATTTCTCACGCATTACGGTTCGAACACTCGAACACCTATACGTATTCTCCTGCACAGTGGCAGATATGAAAATACGGCGTTTACTTACCATGTCTCATGCATTAGGGTTCGAACACTCGAACACCTATACGGATTCTCTTACACAGTGGAAGATATGTAAATACGGCGTTTACTTATAATTTCTCACGCATTACGGTTCGAACACTCGAACACCAATACGGATTCTCCTGCACAGTGGCAGATATGTAAATACGGCGTTTACTTACCATTTCTCGTGCAATAGGGTTTGAACACTCGAACACCTATACAGATTCTCCTGCACAGTGGATGATTTGTAAATACGGCGTTTACTTATAATTTCTCACGCATTACGGTTCGAACACTCGAACACCTATACGGATTCTCCTGCACAGTGGCAGATATGTAAATACGGCGTTTACTTACCATGTCTCATGCATTAGGGTTCGAACACTCGAACACCTATACGGTTCTTCTGCACAGTGGCAGATATGTAAATACGGCGTTTACTTACCATTTCAGACGCATTACGGTTCGAACACTCGAACACATATACGAATTCTTCTGCATAGTGGCAGATATGTAAATACGGCGTTTACTTACCATTTCTCAGGCATTACGGTTCGAACCCTGGAACACGTATATGGATTCTCCTGCACAGTGGCCGATATTTAAATACCGCGTTTATTTGCCATTTCTAATGCATTAGGGTTCGAACACTCGAACCCCTATACGGATTCTGCTGCACAGTGACAGATATGTAAATACGGCGTTTACTTACCATTTCTCATGCATTACGGTTCGAACACTCGAATACCTATACGGATTCTCTTGTAAAGTGGCAGATATGTAAATACGGCGTGTACTTACCATTTCTGACGCATTACGGTTCGAACACACGAACACCTATACGGATTCTCCTGCACAGTGGCAGATATGTAAATACGGCGTTTACTTACAATTTCTCACGCATTACGGTTCGAACACCCGAACACCTATAGGGATTCTCCGGCACAGTGGCAGAGATGTAAATACGGCGTTTACTGACCATCTCTCATGCATTAGGGTTCGAACATTCGAACACCTATACGGATTCACCTGCACAGTGGAAGATATGTAAATACGGCGTTTACTTATAATTTCTCACGCATTACGGTTCGAACACTCGAACACCAATACGGATTCTCCTGCACAGTGGCAGATATGTAAATACGGCGTTTACTTACCATTTCTCGTGCAATAGGGTTTGAACACTCGAACACCTATACAGATTCTCCTGCACAGTGGATGATTTGTAAATACGGCGTTTACTTATAATTTCTCACGCATTACGGTTCGAACACTCGAACACCTATACGGATTCTCCTGCACAGTGGCAGATATGTAAATACGGCGTTTACTTACCATGTCTCATGCATTAGGGTTCGAACACTCGAACACCTATACGGTTCTTCTGCACAGTGGCAGATATGTAAATACGGCGTTTACTTACCATTTCAGACGCATTACGGTTCGAACACTCGAACACATATACGAATTCTTCTGCATAGTGGCAGATATGTAAATACGGCGTTTACTTACCATTTCTCAGGCATTACGGTTCGAACCCTGGAACACGTATATGGATTCTCCTGCACAGTGGCCGATATTTAAATACCGCGTTTATTTGCCATTTCTAATGCATTAGGGTTCGAACACTCGAACCCCTATACGGATTCTGCTGCACAGTGACAGATATGTAAATACGGCGTTTACTTACCATTTCTCATGCATTACGGTTCGAACACTCGAATACCTATACGGATTCTCTTGTAAAGTGGCAGATATGTAAATACGGCGTGTACTTACCATTTCTGACGCATTACGGTTCGAACACACGAACACCTATACGGATTCTCCTGCACAGTGGCAGATATGTAAATACGGCGTTTACTTACAATTTCTCACGCATTACGGTTCGAACACCCGAACACCTATAGGGATTCTCCGGCACAGTGGCAGAGATGTAAATACGGCGTTTACTGACCATCTCTCATGCATTAGGGTTCGAACATTCGAACACCTATACGGATTCACCTGCACAGTGGCAGATATGTAAATACGGCGTTCACTAACCATTTCTCACGCATTACGGTTCGAACACTCGAACACCAATACGGATTCTCCTGCACAGTGGAAGATATGTAAATACGGCGTTTACTTATAATTTCTCACGCATTACGGTTCGAACACTCGAACACCTATACGGATTCTCCTGCGCAGTGGCAGATATTTAAATACGGCGTTTACTTACAATTTCTCATGCAATAGGGTTCGAACACTCGAACACCTATATGGATAGTCCTGCCCACTGGCAGATATGTAAATACGGCATTTACTTACCATTTCTCACGCATTAGGGTTCGAACACTCGAACACCTATACGGATTCTCCTGCATAGTGGGAGATATGTAAATGCGGCGTTTACTGACCATTTCTCATGCATTACGGTTCGAAGACTCTAACACCTATACAGATTCTCCTGTGCAGTGGCAGATATGTAAATACGGCGTTTACTTACAATTTCTCACGCATTACAGTTCGAACACTCGAACACCAGTACGGATTCTCCGGCACTGTTGCAGATATGCAAATATGGCGTTTACTTACCATGTCTCATGCATTAGGGTTCGTACACTCGAACACCTATACGGATTCTCCTGCACAGTGGCAGATATGTAAATATGACGTTACTTACCATTTCTCGGGCATTACAGTTCGAACACTCGAACACCTATACGAATTCTCCTGCACAGTGGCAGATATGTAAATACCGCGTTTACTTACAATTTCTCACGCATTACGGTTCGAACACCCGAATACCTATACGGATTCTCCTGCACGGTGGCAGATATATAAATACGGCGTTTACTTACCATTTCTCATCCAATAGGGTTCAAACATTCGAACACCTATGCGGATTCTCCTGCACAGTGGCAGATATGTAAATTCGGCGTTTACTTATAATTTCTCACGCATTACGGTTCGAACACTCGAACACCTATACGGATTCTCCTGCACAGTGGCAGATATGTAAATACGGAGTTTACTTCCCATTTCTCATCCAATAGGGTTCGAACATTCGAACACCTGTACGGATTCTCCTGCACAGTGGCAGATATGTAAATACGGCGTTCACTTACCATTTCCAACGCATTACGGTTCGAACACTCGAACACCTATATAGATTCTCCTGCACAGTGGCAGATATGTAAATACGGCGTTTACTTACCATTTCTCATGCAATAGGGCTCGAACACTCGAACACCTATACGGATTCTCCTGCACAGTGGCTGATTTGTAAATACGGCGTTTACTTACAATTCCTCACGCATTACGGTTCGAACACTCGAACACCTATACGGATTCTCCTGCACAGTGGCAGATATGTAAATACGGCGTTTACTTACCATTTCTCATGCAATAGGGTTCGAACACTCGAACACCTATACAGATTCTCCGGCACAGTGGCAGATATGTAAATACGGCGTTTACTTACAATTTCTCACGCATTACAGTTCGAACACTCGAACACCAGTACGGATTCTCCGGCACTGTGGCAGATATGTAAATATGGCGTTTACTTACCATGTCTCATGCATTAGGGTTCGTACACTCGAAGACCTATACGGATTCTCCTGCACAGTGGCAGATATGTAAATATGACGGTTACTTACCATTTCGCAGGCATTACAGTTCGAACACTCGAACACCTATACGGATTCTCCTGCAGAGTGGCAGATATGTAAATACGGCGTTTACTTACAATTTCTCACGCATTACGGTTCGAACAGCCGAACACCTATACGGATTCTCTTGCACAGTGGCAGATATATAAATACGGCGTTTACTTACCATTTCTCATCCAATAGGGTTCGAACATTCGAACACCTATACGGATTCACCTGCACAGTGGCAGATATGTAAATACGGCGTTCACTAACCATTTCTCACGCATTACGGTTCGAACACTCGAACACCAATACGGATTCTCCTGCACAGTGGCAGATATGTAAATATGGCGTTTACTTACCATTTCTCATGCAATAGGGTTCGAACACTCGAACACCTATACGGATTCTCCTGCACTGTGGCTGATTTGTAAATACGGCGTTTACTTACAATTTCTTACGCATTACGGTTCGAACACTCGAACACCTATACGTATTCTCCTGCACAGTGGCAGATATGAAAATACGGCGTTTACTTACCATGTCTCATGCATTAGGGTTCGAACACTCGAACACCTATACGGATTCTCTTACACAGTGGAAGATATGTAAATACGGCGTTTACTTATAATTTCTCACGCATTACGGTTCGAACACTCGAACACCAATACGGATTCTCCTGCACAGTGGCAGATATGTAAATACGGCGTTTACTTACCATTTCTCGTGCAATAGGGTTTGAACACTCGAACACCTATACAGATTCTCCTGCACAGTGGATGATTTGTAAATACGGCGTTTACTTATAATTTCTCACGCATTACGGTTCGAACACTCGAACACCTATACGGATTCTCCTGCACAGTGGCAGATATGTAAATACGGCGTTTACTTACGATGTCTCATGCATTAGGGTTCGAACACTCGAACACCTATACGGTTCTTCTGCACAGTGGCAGATTTGTAAATACGGCGTTTACTTACCATTTCAGACGCATTACGGTTCGAACACTCGAACACATATACGAATTCTTCTGCACAGTGGCAGATATGTAAATACGGCGTTTCCTTACCATTTCTCAGGCATTACGGTTCGAACCCTGGAACACGTATATGGGTTCTCCTGCACAGTGGCAGATATGTAAATACCGCGTTTATTTGCCATTTCTAATGCATTAGGGTTCGGACACTCGAACCCCTATACGGATTCTGCTGCACAGTGACAGATATGTAAATACGGCGTTTACTTACCATTTCTCATGCATTACGGTTCGAACACTCGGATACCTATACGGATTCTCTTGTAAAGTGGCAGATATGTAAATACGGCGTGTACTTACCATTTCTGACGCATTACGGTTCGAACACACGAACACCTATACGGATTCTCCTGCACAGTGGCAGATATGTAAATACGGCGTTTACTTACAATTTCTCACGCATTACGGTTCGAACAGCCGAACACCTATACGGATTCTCCGGCACAGTGGCAGAGATGTAAATACGGCGTTTACTGACCATCTCTCATGCATTAGGGTTCGAACATTCGAACACCTATACGGATTCACCTGCACAGTGGCAGATATGTAAATACGGCGTTCACTAACCATTTCTCACGCATTACGGTTCGAACACTCGAACACCAATACGGATTCTCCTGCACAGTGGAAGATATGTAAATACGGCGTTTACTTATAATTTCTCACGCATTACGGTTCGAACACTCGAACACCTATACGGATTCTCCTGCGCAGTGGCAGATATGTAAATACGGCGTTTACTTACCATTTCTCATGCAATAGGGTTCGAACACTCGAACACCTATACGGATAGTCCTGCCCACTGGCAGATATGTAAATACGGCGTTTACTTACCATTTCTCACGCATTAGGGTTCGAACACTCGAACACCTATACGGATTCTCCTGCAAAGTGGGAGATATGTAAATGCGGCGTTTACTTACAATTTCTCACGCATTACAGTTCGACCACTCGAACACCAGTACGGATTCTCCGGCACTGTTGCAGATATGCAAATATGGCATTTACTTACCATGTCTCATGCATTAGGGTTCGTACACTCGAACACCTATACGGATTCTCCTGCACAGTGGCAGTTATGTAAATATGACGTTACTTACCATTTCTCGGGCATTACAGTTCGAACAGTCGAACACCTATACGAATTCTCCTGCACAGTGGCAGATATGTAAATACCGCGTTTACTTACAATTTCTCACGCATTACGGTTCGAACACCCGAATACCTATACGGATTCTCCTCCACGGTGGCAGATATATAAATACGGCGTTTACTTATAATTTCTCACGCATTACGGTTCGAACACTCGAACACCTATACGGATTCTCCTGCACAGTGGCAGATATGTAAATACGGAGTTTACTTCCCATTTCTCATCCAATAGGGTTCGAACATTCGAACACCTGTACGGATTCTCCTGCACAGTGGCAGATATGTAAATACGGCGTTCACTTACCATTTCCCACGCATTACGGTTTGAACACTCGAACACCTATACGGATTCTCCTGCACAGTGGCTGATTTGTAAATACGGCGTTTACTTACAATTTCTCACGCATTACGGTTCGAACACTCGAACAACTATACGGATTCTCCTGCGCAGTGGCAGATAAGAAAATACGGCGTTTACTTACCATGTCTCATGCATTAGGGTTCGAACACTCGAACACCTATACGGATTCTCTTGCACAGTGGAAGATATGTAAATACGGCGTTTACTTATAATTTCTCATGCATTACGGTTCGAACACTCGAACACCTATACGGATTCTCCTGCACAGTGGCAGATATGTAAATACGGCGTTTACTTACCATTTCTTATGCAATTGGGTTCGAACACTCGAACACTTATACGGATTCTCCTGCACAGTGGCTGATTTGTAAATACGGCGTTTACTTACAATTTCTCACGCATTACTGTTCGAACACTCGAACACCTATACGGATTCTCCTGCACAGTGGCAGATATGTAAATACGGCGTTTACTTACCATGTCTCATTCATTAGGGTTTGAACACTCGAACACCTATACGGTTCTCCTGCACAGTGGCAGATATGTAAATACGGCGTTTACCTACGATTTCTGACGCATTGCGGTTCGAACACTCGAACACCTATACGGATTCTTCTGCACAGTGCCAGATATGTAAATACAGCGTTTACTTACCATTTCTCAGGGATTACGGCTCGAACCCTCGAACACCTATACGGATTCTCCTGGACAGTGGCAGATATGTAAATACCGCGTTTATTTGCCATTTCGGACGCATTACGGTTCGAACACTCGAACACCTATACGGATTCTTCTGCACAGCGGCAGATATGTAAATACGGTGTTTACTTGCCATTTCTCATGCATTACGGTTCCAACACTCGAACACCTATACGGATTCTCCTGCACAGTGGCAGATATGTAAATACGGCGTTTACTTACAATTTCTCACGCATTATGGTTCGAACACCCGAACACCTATACAGATTATCCTGCACAGTGGCAGATATGTATATACGGCGTTTACTGACCATTTCTCTTGCATTAGGGTCCGAACATTCGAACACCTATACGGATTCTCCTGCACAGTGCCAGATATGTAAATACAGCGTGTACTTACCATTTCTCATGCATTAGGGTTCGAACACTCGAACACCTATACGGATTTTCCCGCACAGTTGAAGATATGCAAATACGGCGTTTACTTATATTTTCTCACGCATTACGGTTCGAACACTCGAACACCTATACGGATTCTCCTGCGCAGTGGTAGATATGTAAATACGGCGTTTACTTACCATTTCTCATGCAATAGGGTTCGACCACTCGAACACCTATACGGATTCTCCTGCACACTGGCAGATATGTAAATACGGCGTTTACTTACCATTTCTCGTGCATTAGGGTTCGAACACTCGAACACCTATACGGATTCTCCTGCATAGCGGCAGATATGTAAATACGGCGTTACTTACCATTTCTCATGCATTACGGTTCGAAGACTCGAACACCTATACAGATTCTCCTGCACAGTGGCAGATATGTAAAGACGGCGTTTACTTGCAATTTCTCACGCATTACAGTTTGAACACTCGAACACCAGTACGGATTCTCCGGCACTATGGCAGATATGTAAATATGGCGTTTACTTACCATGTCTCATGCATTAGGGTTCGTACACTCGAACACCAATACGGATTCTCCTGCACAGTGGCAGATATGTAAATATGACGTTTACTTACCATTTCTCAGGCATTACAGTTCGAACGCTCGAACATCTACACGGATTCTCCTGCACAGTGACAGATATATAAATACGGCGTTTACTTACCATTTCACATCCAATAGGGTTCGAACATTCGAACACCTATACGGATTCCCCTGCACAGTGGCAGATATGTAAATACGGCGTTTACTTATAATTTCTCACGCATTACGGTTCGAACACTCGAACACCTATACGGATTCTCCTGCACAGTGGCAGATATGTAAATACGGCGTTTACTTACCATTTCTCATCCAATAGGGTTTGAACATTCGAACACCTATACGGATTCTCCTGCACAGTGGCAGATATGTAAATACGGCGTTTACTTACAATTTCTCACGCATTACGGTTCGAACACTCGAACACCTATACGGATTCTCCTGCGCAGTGGCAGATATGTAAATACGGCGTTTACTTACCATTTCTCATGCAATAGAGTTCGAACACTCGAACACCTATACAGATTCTCCTGCACAGTGGCAGCTATGTAAATACGGCGTTTACTTACAATTTCTCACGCATTACAGCTCGCACACTCGAACACCAGTACGGATTCTCCGGCACTGTGGCAGATATGTAAATATGGCGTTTACTTACCATGTCTCATGCATTACGGTTCGTACACTCGAACACCTATACGGATTCTCCTGCACAGTGGCAGATATGTAAATATGACGGTTACTTACCATTTCGCAGGCATTACTGTTCGAACACTCGAACACCTATACGGATTCTCCTGCATAGTGGCAGATATGTAAATACGGCGTTTACTTACAATTTCTAACGCATTACGGTTCGAACACCCGAACACCTATACGGATTCTCTTGCACAGTGGCAGATATGTAAATACGGCGTTTACTTACCATTTCTCATCCAATAGGGTTCGAACATTCGAACACCTATACGGATTCTCCTGCACAGTGGCAGATATGTAAATACGGCGTTTACTTATAATTTCTCACGCATTGCGGGTCGAACACTCGAACACCTATACGGATTCTCCGGCACAGTGGCAGACATGTAAATACGGCGTTTACTTACCATTTCTAATCCAATAGGGTTTGAACATTCGAACACCTATACGGATTCTCCTGCACTGTGGTAGATATGTAAATACGGCGTTCACTTACCATTTCTCATGCAATAGGGTTCGAACACTCGAACACCTATACGGATTCTCCTGCACAGTTGTTGATTTATAAATACGGCGTTTACTTACAATTTCTCACGCATTACGGTTCGAACACTCGAACACCTATACGGATTCTCCTGCACTGTGGCAGATATGTAAATGCGGCGTTTACTTACCGTGTCTCATGCATTATGGTTCGAACACTAGAACACCTATTTGGATTCTCCTGCACAGTTGCAGATATGTAAATACGGCGTTTACTTACCATTTCTGGCGCATTACGGTTCGAACACTCGAACACCTATGCGGATTGTTCTGCACAGTGGCAGATATGTAAATACGGTTTTTACTTACCATTTCTCAGGCATTACGGTTCGAACCCTCGAACACGTATACGGATTCTCCTGCACAGTGGCAGATATGTAAATACCGCGTTTATTTGCCATTTCTCATGCATTAGGGTTCGAACACTCGAACCTCTATACAGAGTCTCCTGCACGGTGACAGATATGTAAATACGGCGTTTATTTACCATTTCTCATGCATTACGGTTCGAACACTCGAACACCTATACGGATTCTCCTGTACAGTGGCAGATATGTAAATACGGCGTGTACTTACCATTTCTGACGCATTACGGGTCGAACACTCGAACACCTATACGGATTCTTCTGCACAGTGGCAGATATGTAAATACGGCGTTTACTTATCATTTCTCATGCATTACGGTTCGAACACTCGAACACCTATACGGATTCTCCTGCACAGTGACAGATATGTAAATACGGCGTTTACTTACAAGTTCTCACGCATTACGGTTCGAACAGCCGAACACCTATACGGATTCTCCTGCACAGTGGCAGATATATAAATACGGCATTTACTGACCATTTCTCCTGCATTAGGGTTCGAACATTCGAACACCTATACGGATTCTCCTGCACAGTGGCAGATATGTAAATACAGCGTTTACTTACCATTTCTCATGCATTAGGGTTCGAACACTCGAACACCTATACAGATTCTCCTGCACAGGGAAAGATATGTAAATACGGCGTTTACTTATAATTTCTCACTCATTACGGGTCGAAGACTCGAACACCTATATGGATTCTCCTGCGCAGTGGCAGATATGTTAATACGGCGTTTACTTACCATTTCTCATGCAATAGGGTTCGAACACTCGAACACCTATACGGATTCTCCTGCACACTGGCAGATATGTAAATACGGCGTTTACTTACCATTTCTCATGCATTAGGGTTCGAACACTCGAACACCTATACGGATTCTCCTGCACAGTGGCAGATATGTAAATACGGCGTTTACTTACCATTTCTCACGCAATAGGGTTCGAACACTCGGGTATTGGAACCCTTGGTGGGGGAGGAGCCTGATGCGAAGCAGATGCCCCGGCTTGCTGCTCTAACCTGGCAATTGTCTCTGCCTGTTGGGTTATGACCACAGCCTGTTGCTTGGCGGATTCAGATTGACGGACAGCATCTTGCTGCATGGCTTTCATACTATCCTGGAGTTGGCGCACCATCTCTTCCAAACTCGACATATTGTCCTGATCTAACTGAGCAACCGGTATATCTGTGCCTGCTGTAATTTCGGAAATCTCTACCCAACTGTTCAAAGATCACTGATCTGGTAGCTGTGGTACTGGCGGTCTATGCCTGACTAGCCTTTTCTGGCCCTGATTACCCTTGAACTGAGTCTCTGACCTAACAGAGTTTATCAGCACAAATCTGATGAACCTCGGGGAATATTGGAGCCTTCTGAAGCTATAGTTCCAGGACTACCTAGCAAAAGAGAAAATAGACAGCATCTCAGCCCAATTTCACTGGAACGGATATGAGCATAGCGGAACGAATGTACTCAACACTGATCACTGTTCCATAAAATCACTGCCCCAAAACATTGAGTCTAATACCCGCAGATATGACAGATTCTCAAAATACTGGTGCCCGCAGGCCTGATGCCCAAACTTGCAAACTGGTATATGCATTCCCTGTAGAGATACACTCTAAAAGCACATAGCATGTAAAAGAGAGCCAAAACACCCCTATGTTGGGGTAGGGTTTCCCTGTCCTATTTTGTCAGGAGCTAGGGTTTCACTACGCACGCAGCGGTTTCAAACAACCTAACATCGGGTAAGCAACCTGTCCTAGTTTGGAATGGTCACTATGAATTTCGATATGCACTAGGTCGAATGGTCGAAAAGGGTGCCCCGGTAAAACCGGGGTTTGTGTTCCCATACTGTCAGAGCCCATAACCGGTCAGCCTTACGGTCATGCCTTGACAAGACAAGCCTCCGGCAAACCGTTCAGGAATGGCAGATGGCAAACACTGTGTTCTTAGGCGCACCAATGCACATGCAATGCAAAGAAACACATAAATGAAATCAAAACAGGATATCACGAGTTCGAGTCAAGCTCTCTAAAATCCCCAGCAGAGTCGCCAGAAACTGTAGACGTCCCCGAACGCATCCCGGGGAGAGTGCGACTCCCCCCGTTCTGTTCATATTGGGGTCACTACAGTTCGAAGGACTCAAAATGTCACTGTTCTTAATCTTGAACCAAAGAGTCCAACTCTGGCAAATCGTTTTGAAGCAAAACAGACTTTTGAAAAGAAGTGCCAAACATGGACTGCTTTGCCAGATACAGAGTCGCCACCTAAATATTTTATTTTGGGAAATTTAGGAAACCCTGACTCGGTGCCAAAGGCCACGTGTCCGTCATCACCAAAGTTGCCTCGGCTCGGGAACTTGGGTACGATCGGGGAAGGTCAGCTATGAGCACCCCCTTTCGCCCGGTCCGAAGACCGGCCTCTACTAACCGTGATATCTGAGTTTGAAAACTTTATGTGTTCTTATACCGGTTATTAGCCTAGATTTACTACGTTGTGCGCACAGCAAACAAGTATAGACCAAATCACCTAAATTGGAACAAAGCATTGCATGTTTATTTTGAAAATGGTTTGCTACTCGCAAGTAGGCTAAAATGCAGGTTTTGCCACCCTCAAGTGGGCTTTGGAAAAGATGGTTTTGCCACTATCTAGTGGGCTTAAAACTCACAGTTTTTAATGCATTGTCCCAATTTAGGTAATTCAACCTCCATCCACAGGCATTCAAGCAGTTATGTCACATAAGCACTTAGCCTCATGGTAATCATGCTGTCATGGCAACACTCACACACATGCAAGGATGCTAAAGCATAAAAGCTCACCTAGTACTCCAAGCCAAAACAGAAGCTCATTAGAAATCCATGCATGGACCTAAGCATACTGAAATGTCTAATGCAACGCATACAAAGATGCAATCTAGGTAGGCTCGGCTATCCTAAACATGGCATATGAAATGCTACAAATAACACGTATTCAATTTGGAATTGAAATACAATGCAGTTTGTATGATGTACCGAGCCCGGTGCATGTAAACAAATGCATGGATGCACGCATGCATAGCATAAGGTATGCTAAAATAAATATGCCCTAATCTACCATCATAAGCAGGTAAATAAAAGGGAGAAAGAAGTAGTGGTTGGAAGACATACACACCACTCACCCACACTTATTACAGATTCGCCCTCACTCGGAGGGACCAAAAGAATAATACAAATAACTAACTACGCAAGCTAATTAAATATTACAAGCCAATTAAATTAATTAAACAAATTAATCTAATTAAAGCAGTAAAGCCCTCGGGAAGCGGGTCAGATGCAGCACATGCTCGGGACTTGCTCGGAATTGTACTGCCATACATAATCTGCCTCTGTTTTCACTGCCCTGTCTCTCCAAAAATTGCCAAAGCCTCAGGGATGCTTCTCTAGACACTAGAGATCACCACCGGCTGCACAGAATGACCATCGGCATCTAGATGTGGCCATCGGCACAAGATTCATCCATCGGCCACCAAAGGATGGCCGGCCGGCACTAAACAATGCCGACTGGCAGAAAGTTCCTGCAGAACCTGCAACTCACAGCAGCAGAGGGCAAAACTTGCATGGCAATACAATTCAAGCAATATATGCACCAACCATGCCCCCTATCATGTTTCTGACTCAAAGGGGCACGTGCCTCGATTCTCGGACCACCAATCACGCATTTCCATGCATGGTGGCCCGAAGAATCAAGTGTGCACTTCAATTTCAAATGAAATGCAATGCAAACAAACAAACCAAGGGAGCCTAACCTCTATCACACTCACTTCAAGAGGCCAAGCATGAACGATGCAATGCAATCCTAGACATGTCATCTAGCATGCAACATGGATAATGCAAGGTACTTATGCAAGCATACAAGCAAACATGAGGCAATGCAAACCAATGAAAAGATGGACTTAAACATGAATTAGGCAGCTCTAAGTAGGCCTAAAACAGTGGCTAAAATCATGGAAATGAAGGCACAAAATGCACACACACATGCATGCAATCATGGTCTAACATCTTGAGCATAAACAAGGCAACTCTTAAGCACACTTAAAGAGGCTAAGTATGGACATATAGCATGCCACATAAGCTCTGAAATCATATTATAGGAGGTTCCAAACCAACTAAATAAATCAACAAAGCATGCAACAATGCTCACATATTCACATACTTGAAGCATACAAGCCACAAAATACAAAGAGGCCATATAATGCATGCTAGGGTCGACTCAAACAACTTAAGACAGACCTAAAGCACGGCATTATAAGCACAAAAGCTTCACAAATCTAAGCCTAAAACATGCTCGAACAAAGGCTAACAACCTAAGGCATATTAAGGCAATTACAAGGCATCACATGGTAGGTATGCTAAGCATGCACCAAACTGAAAAATACCCTTCTACAACACTGATGAGGGACCAAAAATATGACTATTCATAGTAGATGACAAGCCCCAAATCAATATACAAACATGCTCAAAATGCAATGCAAGATTAAGGCCCACAAATGGGTATAACATGAAGTACCAAAAGGGTGCACCAAACAGCCAAAGACCCTTCATGAGACATGTAGAGGGGGTCAAAATAAGACACTTTTCAGGCCTGTTGAAGGCCCAAAAACAGTAGCATGGTAGGCTAAAGAAACATGCAAAAAAATAAGGACCAAAGAGGGTATTGAAGTAAGTCATGCATGGAGGTCCCAAACAAGGTTGAGCCCTTCTTCAATGTTGAAGAAGGGCTCAAAATAAGCCTCTTTGTAGTTTACATCGAAGCTCAAAAATACATGCAACTATGGCTTAGATATGAACCAAGAAAATGCTAGTTTTGGGGAAAAGTGTGCTTACCCTTGTAGACCAACAAACCAGCACCTCTTGGGCCAAGTTTTGGTGCTCCTAAGCTCTGCAAATGACCTCCCAAATGCTGGAAATCAAAGTGGTGGTGTTGTGCTATGGGTTGGTGAAGGAATGGCCCAAGAACCAGGGTGTTTGGAGGTTGAATGAGAGAGATATAGTGAGAGATGGAGGGATATATGTATCTATATCAGATATGTATCTATATCTCTGGTTTTTTGCTTAAGAATCTCCAACCTAGACCAAGGGAGAAGAGAGGTGCTTATATAGGCCAAGTAAAGCACTTATCTTAAGGGCTAAGCAAAGAGAAAGGTTCAAGGGGGGAGGGGTGCAAAAGAGTCTAGGCTTCTTGGAGAAGCTAAGACAACTGGCCAAGCTTCTCCAAGAAGCTTTGGCCAAAGGGTCACCTTCTAGAAGCTCTAGGGGGGTTCAAAGGCTCAAAATGGTCACATATATGCACGTGGATCTGGTTCTGTGTGTCCCAGCTGGCACAGCTGGTATGCACCAGGCTTGGAGGGTGCAAAGGGTGCAAACCGGCCAGAAAATTTGATCATCGGCCAAAATAAAGTGCCGGTCGGCACTATATATTTCCGGTCGGCAAAATATAGTGCCGATAGATGATTCCAAGGTCAAAACAGTGCAGGTGGGTATGAAAATTGAAGCCCCGGAAGTTAGCTTTCCAATGGCGCAAACCTTGCATCAAAATTCCTTCTATGCAAAAAGTTATACCCTTTTCCGTGAAGCCGCGCAGACTCGATCCAACCGGACTGATCCCCTGCTTCAACCAATCATATCTCCTCCACCCGGACTTGGCTCTAGGAGATTCTTGAGTGCAAAGTGAAGCCCCGGAAGTCTTCTTTCCAATGGTGGTGGCCTCATAGCTTAACTCCAAGTATGCAATTGAATAAGCCCGATTTAGCGAGGGCTGCTCGACTCCCTTCTACCCGGATCTCTGCCGATCTTTTTCTTCAACTTGTTTTCTTCTCTCTCTCCTCTTTTCTTCAACTTCAAACCTCTAAGCGAGGTGCTTTTGAAAGATTTGCCTCTCTTCTTGCCGAAGAAACTGAACCTGTGCCCTGCACATCTCTCAACACCGAGCAAACCATCAGTAATGCCCAAGTCTTGAGGGCGGTCAAAAATGGGGTGTCTACAGTTGCCCCTCTTTGACAGAATTCGGAAGTCATAACAATGACGGGAGTGAATGTCAAAGCCCAGAGACGACCCATTTTTGACAAGGCCGAAGACTTGGACAAACAAACAAAATACTGATAAATAAATGGTTGTGCCTGCAGGCTGCCTACGTATCCCTTTGCAAGGAATCAAACCAGCGTAGTTCAGGGACAGGATGCAAATGATATGCAGGAAGACTTTGATAATTGGACTTACACGCTACGCGAAGCCGGTTTGAAAATTGGACTTATACGCTACGCGAAGCCGGTTTGAAAATTCAGGATTTATGCAAAAACACAGTGTGCACGAGACAACGTGATGCAGAGTGAGTGCACAAAACAATGCTAAGGAGATGCACAAAGCAGTGCGAAACAG
Source organism: Camellia granthamiana (assembly GCA_036172215.1). Classification (NCBI taxonomy): domain Eukaryota; kingdom Viridiplantae; phylum Streptophyta; class Magnoliopsida; order Ericales; family Theaceae; genus Camellia; species Camellia granthamiana. The sequence goes on along the minus strand of CM069917.1, from coordinate 442,361 downwards.
GTTAGAATGCACAAGACAATGCTAGCAAGATGCACAAAACAGTGCAATGCAAGAGTGAATGCACCAAACAGTGCTATACAGGTGCATAAGAGAGTACAATGTGGCATAGATGCACAAAACAGTGCGATGCGCAAAATAGCACGAATGAAATGTAATGCACTAACAAGTGCAGGTAGGGTGCGCAAGATAGCGCGATAAAATGCACGTACAATGCAAGTAAAGTGCACAAAATAGTGCGATGCGCAAAATAGCGCGAATGAAACAATGTAATGCACAAAACAGTGCGATGCGCAAGAAAGCGCGAAAGTAAATTGTACAAAATAGTACGATACGCTAAACAGCGCGAGTGTAATGGAATGCACAAGATAGTGCGAGTGAGATATAGCATATAAGTGCACAAGATAGTGCGATGCGCTAAATAGCGCATTGCGTTAGACAACGCGAGTGCACAAGACAGTGCGATGCGCTAAACAGCGCGATGCGTTAGACAACGCGAGTGCACAAGATAGTGCGAATGCACAAGATAGTGCGATGTGGCCTAGATGCACAAAACAGTGCGATGCGCAAAATAGCACGAATGAAATGAAATGCACAAGATAGTGCGATACGCTAAACAGCGCGAGTGATTTGAAATGCACAAGACAGTGCGATACGCTAAACAGCGCGAGTGATTTGAAATGCACAAGACAGTGCGATACGCTAAACAGCGCGAGTGATTTGAAATGCACAAGACAGTGCGATACGCTAAACAGCGCGAGTGATTTGAAATGCACAAGACAGTGCGATACGCTAAACAGCGCGAGTGATTTGAAATGCACAAGACAGTGCGAGTGAGATACAAAGTGCAAGTGCACAAGACAGTGCGAGCGAGACAAAATGCACAAGAAAGTGCGATAAAATGCATCTTCTATGCAAGTATGGGGGCATTTTCCATGCAATATTGAAAGCAAGCATATTTTATGCATGAATCATAACGATGTGCGGCACGCATGCAACAGAAGTGTATATGAAAGTGCACATTCTATGCAATAGAGGGGCATCAAATACATACTTTGGGGCCTCCGATTTACCTTTTAGAGGACTTTGCAACACACTCAGCTCGAAAAGGGTACACCCTATTCATATTGGTAAGAGATAACATCTGCTGCTGCTTTAATTGCCGTTCTGACTTGAAGCAGGCTTACACTTGAGGTAGAGGCGCATTCATACTTCGATAGCATTGACAAGGCCTGAAGAGGTACATCCGGAGTACAATCACGGAATTTGCTGAAGGTGAAACACACTCAGATGCTTCAATTTTCCCTCTTTTCTTTTGCTTGGCAGCCCAGAACTTTCATAGTTTCAGGTGGGTCCTGGTTTTACTGTTCTCACATGACCTGGGTTGAACCCTGCGGTTTTTGAAAGGACAAAATCTTGTTTTGCACAAATGTGGAGAATGGCACAGCACTCTGAGCACAAAATGATTTTATTTTTGAAATTAAGAAATGAGTTCTTAACCGGGTATTGAGCCTACGACTGAACACAGCGAAAAAGACTCAGCGAAAAACAAAAGGCAAACAACCTAAACACATCCGTTGACACTCAAAACGACTCAAAACAAGAATTGAGACAAACAAAGACACAAACACAACAACTCGGATGTGTTACAAAGGCAAGAGACCTTTCGGTGCACGAGGAGCCAGTTTCTCTGGGTATTGTTTCCCACCCTTCCTCATTTGTGATTCTCACATCACTCTGGCACTCAATCTCTATTTTTCTGAAAAAAGCCCTTTTCTCACTTTTTCTCTCAGCGCACATCTCTCTATTCTTCAATTTCTCATTTTTTCAATCCCTCCCCTAGGTAGTTGATGGATGAATGGGAAGTTGCGGGCTCGTGCCCCTAGCATTCTGCTAGATTCTTTTTCTTGTTTGCAACAGTGAGTTTCTTCCACAGAGGGGCTGTGCTACCATTGGGTGTGTAGCAAATCTGCAGCTAACATCGGTTGATGATGCCCTGCTGGGGAGTCTGGACGTGGTTAGATCTGTCCAGATGAGGAAGTGGAAGAGCTTGATCCATTCCGGTTTGTGCTTCGCACTTGACTTGATACCTTGCTGCTTGGAGGTTGAGAGAGCTTTCAGCCCTTTTGTGGTCAGCTTCAGTGGTGCCCTCTTCTGGTAGGTAGAGTGCCCTTCTTGGCAAGTATGCTGATAGTGGGGAAAAGACAGGAAGCCTAACTCAACTGTGCCCCTAGTTCATCATTTTGACCATTTTTTTTTGTTTTGGTTTCTGCTAAAACAATTTTGATCAGCATAAGAGTTTGATTAACATGCTTGTTCGATTTTTGGTTTAAAATCATGCAAGTCAGGCTATGAGCACTGAAAATTTTCCCTTTTGGGTCCAAGAAAGTGGTCCAGTTTTAGAAAAATGGAATAATTTTCGAGAGAATTAGTCAACCTCAGTAAAAATTCTCAAAAACTGTTTTTGCAAACGGCCACTGCTCAGCGAGCATGAAACCTACTCTTGAGATGCACAACCTCGGATCTGGAGGGAAATTGCCCCTTGCTTGAAGACAGCTGCATGGCAACGGAACGTTGCCCCTTGTTTGAAGTGACACCGCGGCATTTTGAATGGCAACGGAAAGTTGCCCCTTGTTTGGATAGCATCGCAGCGTGTTTGTAGTCAGTCCTCATGGTGATGATTGTAACTAAACCCTTGGATACAGAGAAGGCGAGGACCATCAAAACCAATACATGGACACAATCGAATTGAAGTGTTTTACGGCTGGACTTCAGGATGAAGTTGCCTACGTATCCCAAACATGGGAATCAAGCCTTACGTAGTTCGGGGTTAAGGTACACTCGGGTATTTAACCTCTCCTTTTTATGCTCTAACTTTTGCCAAGGCGCCTATTGCAGGTTTTCGACCTTGTGAGCTTTGTTCTTCTTTCTTTTCTTTTTTTTCTATTCTTTTCATTCCTTTTTCTTCTTCTTTTTTTTTTGCATTTTTCTTTTCTTTTCTTTTTTGCATTTTTTGTATCTTTGCGTTTTTTCTCTTTTTCTTTTTTTTTTCATTCTTTTTCTTCGCTCTAACTTTTGCCTGGGTCGCCCTTCCGGGTTTTCGGCCCAGCGAGCCTCTCAAAGGGTAAAAGTGTAACAAGTCCATGCCAAATGGTTTTGAGATTGAAGCCCTCTGTATCCAGGAGAGTGGCTGTTGTATTGATTTGCAGAAAGATCCACCTTTGGCCCTTCGAGCACATCGGATATTTTTTGCCTCTGGTTCGAGGGGTGCTTCTGTTTTAGCCTTGCAAGCTTCTTCTGATGAGGTCTGACCTTCTTGATCTGACTTTGGTGCCTCTTGTTCGAGGGCTGCTTCAAATCTGGCCACACAGGCCTCATATTGTAGTTGACCGCCGAACGTTCTGAACTCAGGTTCAAGGTTTGAAAGTGAGGGGTCGAATCTCGAGGCTGAGAGCGATCCTAAGCTGTACAATCTCAAGAGCGATCCCACACAAGTCTTTGCGGGACTGCGCAAAATATTTTTTTGAATTTTTGAAAGTTTTTAAGAAGGCGACGAATCGCTCGCGCTGAAGATGGTATGGAACCAATCTGGATCAAGCCAGGATCCTTCTCAGTACTCATATTAACAAGCATGATCTCGATCATTAAGGGCTTAGCACGCCTCTCTTTCCCTCAACTGATCAAATTTTGCAAAACCCGAGGAATTCCTTCCTCTTCGTTTTCACCGCAGTGTTAGAAAAAGTTTTGAAAAACTTAGGTCATTACAATGACTTCAAGGCACAGAAAAGACAGAGCTTCTTAGTCAAATACTGCCATCTCATTTAGAATTTCTGGCACAACTGGCACACGGCAGAAGCAAACACAAGAGCGTGAAAATTACTGCTGTTCCATTCAGATCTGTTGGCATAACTGGCTCCAAGGCAGAAACAGACTCAAAAGAAAGCAAAAAGACAAACACAAAATGAGAAAGGGGTGTCCGAGGTAACATCCCCGGAATCACCCGAATCTTACACAATAGGACTGACTCAATATGACAAGACAGACCTGAAACAAAAAGACTGACTCAAAACAAAGAGACAGACTCAAAATTAACACAACGAGACTGACACAATACCCAAGTCAGAATATACAAAAACCAGCATTCACAAATGCTCAAAACAATGCGTGCCATACACCACATCTGAAATAAACTGAACGTCGCCCGCAGGTGGTTCATCCCCCGATCACAGTCACATTATCCCCCACAGGTTCACTGATCAAGTGCCGATAGACTTTGCAAGACTGGTACGGTGATGATCTTGTTGTCAATCAGATCTTGTATTTCATGGCGAAGACGGTAACAACTATCAGTGACGTGGCCAACTTGTTGATGGAAGGCACAATACTTGGCCGGATCATGGGAGGGGGGAAGTTTATCTGGCAGTGGCCGCAGCTCTAGGGGTTTCAGATCCCCCTTTCTACTCAGGACCCTCAAGGCCGTTGATAGAGACATGCATAGTGGGGTGAACACCCTCTGGCCCCGAGGTGGGTATTTTGAGGTTTGTGGCTTTTTGCTGGATGCACCAGCAAAGGGATTGGCAGGCGCTGGCTGGGTTTGCTGATCTCTTCCGAGCACGGGATTAGAGTCGAAAGGAACATTACTGGTACAACGGCCCTTCTCCCGGCTTGCCCCTCGATTCAGACTGCCCCTAACTTGAGTGGCGAAAGTATCATCCACAGTTTTTGCCATAACTGCGAGGACTTGCTCTTCGTTCAATCCCTCGGCTTTCAAAGCCTCAACAGCCAACTGAAGATGTTCATGGGGACTAATGCTTGCCCCTGCCTTGTTCTTATCACTGGCCTCCACTTTGCTAAGAGGTTGGCCTTCTTCCAATGCAGCCCGTCCCAAGGTTGGGGAGCCTCTTGACATGAACTCCCTAGTATGTGATGCGGTTGATGACAGAGCCAAAACTCCAAAGGCCAGATCTGCCACAGTTCTCTAAAGATCTTCGATCATCCTCATCAGCTCAGAAGTAGTGGGTTCATGGGTTTGAGATGATTGGGGTTTAGATGCACCCATCATGCATAAGTCCAGGCTCTCTGGGATAAACACCTTCGGTTTGGGCAAATGGGCTGGGGTGATATATACGCTGGGGTCGTAAGGGACGGCCAGTGTGTGGATTAGATTGAGATGTGGATGAGGTATTTGGTCATTGGGGTCTGAAGGTGGAGCTATCGTTTGGTTGTCGATGAGATTTTGGATCTCATGACGAAGGCGGTAGCAACGGTCAGTGCCATGACCGCGCTGCTGATGGTACACACAGTACTTGGAAGGGTTATGTCTGGCTGGGAGTGGGTTCGAAAGGGGTTGGGGTTCTAGGAGTTCTAGGTGACCTTCTTCCCGCAGCTTTTTCAAAGCTTGAGTGAGACTCATGTAAAGAGGATGGAATTTTCGAGCTTGGGGCTGAGTTAAAGTGGTTGGTTTTTGGCCATTGAGGGAAGTGGTGATAGTGCCTACTTCTGAGCATTTCGCAGCCGTGCTACCATCAGTAGTAGCATTGGGACTGCGAGCAACATTCCTCTTCAAAGGCTCATTATCTTCTGCAAAGATCCCTTGTTTGATGGCATCCTCGATTTGAACCCCCATTTCATGAAGGGCTGGAAAGGTAAACAGAGGTAGAACGACCATCTTTTGCAGCAACTTGCCATGCAGATTCCGAACAATCATCCTGATCTGATCTTTGTCAAAAGGTTTTGTAGTCATCATTGAGGCCTTTGCTCTCCATCTCGTCACGAACTCCGAGAAACCCTCCTTTGGCCCTTGGCGGGTGACTTCAAGATCACGAGTGGTGACTTCAATCTGTGTGTTGTAGGAGTATTGATCACTGAAGGCCTCAGCCATCTCTTCCCAGTTCTGTTTCACAGAGTTCTCCAATTTCGCATACCAGATTGCGGCTATCCCAGACAGGGTTCGGCCGAATAGTGACAATTTCTGGGCTGTGGTCAAACCCATTGGTCTCAAGATATCAGAAAACAGTTGGAGGTGCACCCTTGGGTCTCCAGAGCCATCGAATCGATCGATATGTGGCATCTTGAACCGATCTGGCAACGTCACAGCTGCGTCGGTATATCCATCTTCGATGTCCGGGATGGACTTGACTCCTTGGGATTTCTTAAACATTTTTTCCAACTTACTCAGCTTCAGCGCTGTGGGGTCCGCTTCGAACTCAAAGGGAGAGTCTGGTACATTGATAGGCGTGGGCGCCTTGGATAGTTGCGGTAGAACTGGGGGCGGAGCTGGCCCCGTTGGAAGGCCTGTATCCTCTTGGACATTTTGGACATTTGGCGTCTCCTCGGGTATCGGAACCCTTGGTGGGAGAGGAGCCTGATGCGAAGCAGATGCCCCGGCTTGCTGCTCTAACCTGGCAATTGTCTCTGCCTGTTGGGTTATGACCACAGCCTGTTGCTTGGCGGATTCAGATTGACGGACAGCATCTTGCTGCATGGCTTTCATACTATCCTGGAGTTGGCGCACCATCTCTTCCAAACTCGACATATTGTCCTGATCTAACTGAGCAACCGGTATATCTGTGCCTGCTGTAAGTTCGGAAATCTCTACCTAACTGTTCAAAGATCATTGATCTGGTAGCTGTGGTACTGGCGGTCTATGCCTGACTGGCCTTTTCTGGCCCTGATTACCCTTGAACTGAGTCTCTGACCTGACAGAGTTTATCAGCACAAATCTGATGAACCTCGGGGAATATTGGAGCCTTCTGAAGCTATAGTTCCAGGACTACCTAGCAAAAGAGAAAATAGACAGCATCTCAGCCCAATTTCACTGGAACGGATATGAGCATAGCGGAACGAATGTACTCAACACTGATCACTGTTCCATAAAATCACTGCCCCAAAACATTGAGTCTAATACCCGCAGATATGACAGATTCTCAAAATATTGGTGCCCGCAGGCCTGATGCCCAAACTTGCAAACTGGTATATGCATTCCCTGTAGAGATACACTCTAAAAGCACATAGCATGTAAAAGAGAGCCAAAACACCCCTATGTTGGGGTAGGGTTTCCCTGTCCTATTTTGTCAGGAGCTAGGGTTTCACTACGCACGCAGCGGTTTCAAACAACCTAACATTGGGTAAGCAACCTGTCCTAGTTTGGAATGGTCACTATGGATTTCGATATGCACTAGGTCGAATGGTCGAAAAGGGTGCCCCGGTAAAACCGGGGTTTGTGTTCCCATACTGTCAGAGCCCATAACCGGTCAGCCTTACGGTCATGCCTTGACAAGACAAGCCTCCGGCAAACCGTTCAGGAATGGCAGATGGCAAACACTGTGTTCTTAGGCGCACCAATGCACATGCAATGCAAAGAAACACATAAATGAAATCAAAACAGGATATCACGAGTTCGAGTCAAGCTCTCTAAAATCCCCAGCAGAGTCGCCAGAAACTGTAGACGTCCCCGAACGCATCCCGGGGAGAGTGCGACTCCCCCCGTTCTGTTCATATTGGGGTCACTACAGTTCGAAGGACTCAAAATGTCACGGTTCTTAATCTTGAACCAAAGAGTCCAACTCTGGCAAATCGTTTTGAAGCAAAACAGACTTTTGAAAAGAAGTGCCAAACATGGACTGCTTTGCCAGATACAGAGTCGCCACCTAAATATTTTATTTTGGGAAATTTAGGAAACCCTGACTCGGTGCCAAAGGCCACGTGTCCGTCATCACCAAAGTTGCCTCGGCTCGGGAACTTGGGTACGATCGGGGAAGGTCAGCTATGAGCACCCCCTTTCGCCCGGTCCGAAGACCGGCCTCTACCAACCGTGATATCTGAGTTTGAAAACTTTATGTGTTCTTATACCGGTTATTAGCCTAGATTTACTACGTTGTGCGCACAGCAAACAAGTATAGACCAAATCACCTAAATTGGAACAAAGCATTGCATGTTTATTTTGAAAATGGTTTGCTACTCGCAAGTAGGCTAAAATGCAGGTTTTGCCACCCTCAAGTGGGCTTTGGAAAAGATGGTTTTGCCACTATCTAGTGGGCTTAAAACTCACAGTTTTTAATGCATTGTCCCAATTTAGGTAATTCAACCTCCATCCACAGGCATTCAAGCAGTTATGTCACATAAGCACTTAGCCTCATGGTAATCATGCTGTCATGGCAACACTCACACACATGCAAGGATGCTAAAGCATAAAAGCTCACCTAGTACTCCAAGCCAAAACATAAGCTCATTAGAAATCCATGCATGGACCTAAGCATACTGAAATGTCTAATGCAACGCATACAAAGATGCAATCTAGGTAGGCTCGGCTATCCTAAACATGGCATATGAAATGCTACAAATAACACGTATTCAATTTGGAATTGAAATACAATGCAGTTTGTATGATGTACCGAGCCCGGTGCATGTAAACAAATGCATGGATGCACGCATGCATAGCATAAGGTATGCTAAAATAAATATGCCCTAATCTACCATCATAAGCAGATAAATAAAAGGAAGAAAGAAGTAGGGGTTGGAAGACATACACACCACTCACCCACACTTATTACAGATTCGCCCTCACTCGGAGGGACCAAAAGAATAATACAAATAACTAACTACGCAAGCTAATTAAATATTACAAGCCAATTAAATTAATTAAACAAATTAATCTAATTAAAGCAGTAAAGCCCTCGGGAAGCGGGTCAGATGCAGCACATGCTCGGGACTTGCTCGGAATTGTACTGCCATACATAATCTGCCTCTGTTTTCACTGCCCTGTCTCTCCAAAAATTGCCAAAGCCTCAGGGATGCTTCTCTGGACACTAGAGATCACCACCGGCTGCACAGAATGACCACCGGCATCTAGATGTGGCCATCGGCACAAGATTCATCCATCGGCCACCAAAGGATGGCCGGCCGGCACTAAACAATGCCGACCGGCAGAAAGTTCCTGCAGAACCTGCAACTCACAGCAGCAGAGGGCAAAACTTGCATGGCAATACAATTCAAGCAATATATGCACCAACCATGCCCCCTATCATGTTTCTGACTCAAAGGGGCACGTGCCTCGATTCTCGGACCACCAATCACTCATTTCCATGCATGGTGGCCCGAAGAATCAAGTGTGCACTTCAATTTCAAATGAAATGCAATGCAAACAAACAAACCAAGGGAGCCTAACCTCTATCACACTCACTTCAAGAGGCCAAGCATGAACGATGCAATGCAATCCTAGACATGTCATCTAGCATGCAACATGGATAATGCAAGGTACTTATGCAAGCATACAAGCAAACATGAGGCAATGCAAACCAATGAAAAGATGGACTTAAACATGAATTAGGCAGCTCTAAGTAGGCCTAAAACAGTGGCTAAAATCATGGAAATGAAGGCACAAAATGCACACACACATGCATGCAATCATGGTCTAACATCTTGAGCATAAACAAGGCAACTCTTAAGCACACTTAAAGAGGCTAAGTATGGACATATAGCATGCCACATAAGCTCTGAAATCATATTATAGGAGGTTCCAAACCAACTAAATAAATCAACAAAGCATGCAACAATGCTCACATATTCACATACTTGAAGCATACAAGCCACAAAATACAAAGAGGCCATATAATGCATGCTAGGGTCGACTCAAACAACTTAAGACAGACCTAAAGCACGGCATTATAAGCACAAAAGCTTCACAAATCTAAGCCTAAAACATGCTCGAACAAAGGCTAACAACCTAAGGCATATTAAGGCAATTACAAGGCATCACATGGTAGGTATGCTAAGCATGCACCAAACTGAAAAATACCCTTCTACAACACTGATGAGGGACCAAAAATATGACTACTCATAGTAGATGACAAGCCCCAAATCAATATACAAACATGCTCAAAATGCAATGCAAGATTAAGGCCCACAAAGGGGTATAACATGAAGTACCAAAAGGGTGCACCAAACAGCCAAAGACCCTTCATGAGACATGTAGAGGGGGTCAAAATAAGACACTTTTCAGGCCTGTTGAAGTCCCAAAAACAGAAGCATGGTAGGCTAAAGAAACATGCAAAAAAATAAGGACCAAAGAGGGTATTGAAGTAAGTCATGCATGGAGGTCCCAAACAAGGTTGAGCCCTTCTTCAATGTTGAAGAAGGGCTCAAAATAAGCCTCTTTGTAGTTTACATCGAAGCTCAAAAATACATGCAACTATGGCTTAGATATGAACCAAGAAAATGCTAGTTTTGGGGAAAAGTGTGCTTACCCTTGTAGACCAACAAAACAGCACCTCTTGGGCCAAGTTTTGGTGCTCCTAAGCTCTGCAAATGACCTCCCAAATGCTAGAAATCGAAGTGGTGGTGTTGTGCTATGGGTTGGTGAAGGAATGGCCCAAGAACCAGGGTGTTTGGAGGTTGAATGAGAGAGATATAGTGAGAGATGGAGGGATATATGTATCTATATCAGATATGTATCTATATCTCTGGTTTTTTGCTTAAGAATCTCCAACCTAGACCAAGGGAGAAGAGAGGTGCTTATATAGGCCAAGTAAAGCACTTATCTTAAGGGCTAAGCAAAGAGAAAGGTTCAAGGGGGGGGTGCAAAAGAGTCTAGGCTTCTTGGAGAAGCTAAGACAGCTGGCCAAGCTTCTCCAAGAAGCTTTGGCCAAAAGGTCACCTTCTAGAAGCTCTAGGGGGGTTCAAAGGCTCAAAATGGTCACATATATGCACGTGGATCTGGTTCTGTGTGTCCCAGCTGGCACAGCTGGTATGCACCAGGCTTGGAGGGTGCAAAGGGTGCAAACCGGCCAGAAAATTTGATCATCGGCCAAAATAAAGTGCCGGTCGGCACTATATATTGCTGGTCGGCAAAATATAGTGCCGATAGATGATTCCAAGGTCAAAACAGTGCCGGTGGGTATGAAAATTGAAGCCTCGGAAGTTAACTTTCCAATGGCGTGAACCTTGCATCAAAATTCCTTCTGTGCAAAAAGTTATGCTCTTTTCCGTGAAGCCGCGCAGACTCGATCCAACCGGACTGATCCCCTGCTTCAACCAATCATATCTCCTCCACCTGGACTTGGCTCTAGGAGATTCTTGAGTGCAAAGTGAAGCCCCGGAAGTCTTCTTTCCAATGGTGGTGGCCTCACAGCTCAACTCCAAGTATGCAATTGAATAAGCCCGATTTAGCGAGGGCTGCTCGACTCCCTTCTACCCGGATCTCTGCCGATCTTCTTCTTCAACCTGTTTTCTTCTGTCTCTCCTCTTTTCTTCAACTTCAAACCTCTAAGCGAGGTGCTTTTGAAAGATTTGCCTCTCTTCTTGCCGAAGAAACTGAACCTGTGCCCTGCACATCTCTCAACACCAAGCAAACCATCAGTAATGCCTAAGTCTTGAGGGTGGTCAAAAATGGGGTGTCTACAATATGTAAATACGGCGTTTACTTATAATTTCTCACGCATTACGGTTCGAACACTCGAACACCCATACGGATTCTCCTGCACAGTGGCAGATATGTAAATACGGCGTTTACTTACCATTTCTCATCCAATAGGGTTCGAGCATTCGAACACCTATACGGATTCTCCTGCACAGTGGCAGATACGTAAATACGGCATTCACTTACCGTTTCTCACGCATTACGGTTCGAACACTCGAACACCTATATGGATTCTCCTGCACAGTGGCAGATATGTAAATACGGCGTTTACTTACCATTTCTCATGCAATAGGGTTCGAACACTCGAACACCTATACGGATTCTCCTGCACAGTGGCTGATTTGTAAATACGGCGTTTACTTACAATTTCTCGCGCATTACGGTTCGAACACTCGAACACCTATACGGATTCTCCTGCACAGTGGCAGATATGTAAATACGGCGTTTACTTACCATGTCTCATGCATTAGGGTTCGAACACTCGAACACCTATACGGATTCTCTTGCACAGTGGAAGATATGTAAATACGGCGTTTACTTATAATTTCTCACGCATTACGGTTCGAACACTCGAACACCTATACGGATTCTCCTGCACAGTGGCAGATATGTAAATACGGCGTTTACTTACCATTTCTCATGCAATAGGGTACGAACAATCGAACACCTATACGAATTCTCCTGCACAGTGGCTGATTTTTAAATACGGCGTTTACTAATAATTTCTCACGCATTACGGTTCGAACGCACGAACACCTATACGGATTCTCCTGCACAGTGGCAGATATGTAAATACGGCTTTACTTACCGTGTCTCATGCATTAGGGTGCGAACACTCGAACGCCTATACGGATTCTCCTGCACAGTGGCAGATATGTAAATACGGCGTTTCCTTACCAATTCTGACGCATTACGGTTCGAACACTCGAACACATATACGGATTCTTCTACACAGTGGCAGATATGTAAATACGGCGTTTACTTACCATTTCTCAGGCATTACGGTTCGAACCGTCGAACACCTATACGGATTCTCCTGCACAGTGGCAGATATGTAAATACCGCGTTTATTTGAAATTTCTCATGCATTAGGGTTCGAACACTCGAACCCCAATACGGATTCTCCTGCACAGTGACAGATATGTAAATACGGCGTTTACTTATCATTTCTCATGCATTACGGTTCGAACACTCGAACACTTGTACGGATTCTCCTGCACAGTGGCAGATATGTAAATACGGCGTTTACTTACAATATCTCACGCATTACGGTTCGAACACCCGAACACCTATACGGATTCTCCTGGACAGTGGCAGATATGTAAATACGGCATTTACTTACCATTTCCCATGCATTAGGGTTCGAACATTCGAACACCTATACGGATTCTCCTGCACAGTGGCAGATATGTAAATACAGCGTTTACTTACCATTTCTCACGCATTCGGGATCGAACACTCGAACACCTATACGGATTCTCCTGCACAGTGGAAGATATGTAAATACGCCGTTTACTTATAATTTCTCACGCATTACGGTTCGAACACTCGAACACCTATATGGATTCTCCTGCGCAGTGGCAGATATGTAAATACGGCGTTTACTTACCATTTCTCATGCAATAGGGTTCGAACACTCGAACAATTATTCGGATTCTCCTGCACAGTGGCAGATATGTAAATACGGCGTTTACTTACCATTTCTCATGCATTAAGGTTCGAACAGTCGAACACCTATACGAATTCTCCTGCACAGTGGCAGATATGTAAATACGGCGTTTACTTACCATTTCTCATGCATTACGGTTCAAAGACTCGAACACCTATACAGATTCTCCTGCACAGTGGCAGATATGTAAATACGGCGTTTACTTACAATTTCTCACGCTTTACAGTTCGAACACTCGAACACCAATACGGATTCTCCGGCACTGTGGCAGATATGTAAATACGGCGTTTACTTACCATGTCTCATACATTTGGGTTCGAACACTCGAACACCTATACGGATTCTGCTGCACAGTGGCAGATATGTAAATACGACGTTTACTTACCATTTCCCATGGATTACGGTTCGAACACTCGAACACCTATACGGATTCTCCTGCACAGTGGCAGATATGTAAATACGGCGTTTAGTTGCCATTTCTCACGCATTATGGTTCGAACACACGAACACCTATACGGATTCTCCTGCACAGTGGCAGATATGTAAATACGGCATTTGCTTACAATTTCCCAAGCAATAGGGTTCGAACACTCGAACACTTATTCGGGTTCTCCTGCACAGTGGCAGATATGTAAATACGGCGTTTACTTACCATTTCTCATGCATTAGGGTTCGAACACTCGAACACCAATACGGATTCTCCTGCACAGTGGCAGATACGTAAATACGGCGTTTACTTACCATTTCTCATGCATTACGGTTCGAAGACTCGAACACCTATACAGATTCTCCTGCACAGTGGCAGATATGTAAATACGGCGTTTACTTACAATTTGTCACGCATCACAGTTCGAACACTCGAACACCAATACGGATCCTCCGGCACTGTGGCAGATATATAAATACGGCGTTGAGTTACCATGTCTCATGCATTAGGGTTCGAACACTCGAACACCTGTGCGGATTCTCCTGCACAGTGGCAGATATGTAAATACGACGTTTACTTACCATTTCTCATGCATTACGGTTCGAACGCTCGAACACCTATACGGATTCTCCTGCACAGTAGCAGATATGTAAATATGGCGTTTACTTACAATTTCTCACGCATTACGGTTCGAACACCTGAACACCTATACGGATTCTCCTGCACGGTGGAAGATATGTAAATACGGCATTTACTTATAATTTCTCACGCATTACGGTTCGAACACTCGAACACCTAGACGGATTCTCCTGCGCAGTGGCAGATATGTAAATACGGCGTTTACTTACCATTTCTCATGCATTACGGTTCGAAGAATCGAACACCTATACAAAATCTCCTGCAAAGTGGCAGATATGTAAATACGGCGTTTACTTACCATTTCTCATGCATTAGGGTTCGAACATTCGAACACCTATACGGATTCTCCTGGACAGTGGCAGATATGTAAATACGACGTTTACTTACCATTTCTCATGCATTACAGTTCGAACACTCGAACACCTATACGGATTCTTCTTCACAGTGGCAGATATGTAAATACGGCGTTTACTTACAATTTCTCACGCATTACGATTCAAACACCCGAACACCTATGCGGATTCTCCCACACAGTGGCAGATATGTAAATACAGCGTTTACTTACCATTTCTTATGCATTAGGGTTCGAACATTCGAACACCTACACGGATTCTCTTCCACAGTGGCAGATATGTAAAAACGATGTTTACTTACCATTTCTCATGCATTACAGTTCGAACACTCGAACACCTATACGGATTCTCCTGCACAGTGGCAGATATGTAAATACGGCGTTTACTTACAATTTCTCACGCATTACGGTTCGAACACTCGAACACCTATACGGATTATCCTGCACGGTGGTAGATATGTAAATACGGCGTTTACTTACCATGTCTCATGCTTTAGGTTTCGAACACTCGAACACCTATACGGATTCTCTTGCACAGTGGAAGATATGCAAATACGGCGTTTACTTATAATTTCTCACGCATTACGGTTCGAACACTCGAACACCTATACGGATTCTCCTGCACAGTGGCAGATATGTAAATACGGCGTTTACTTACCATTTCTCAGGCATTACGGTTCGAAACCTCGAACACCTATACGGATTCTCCTGCACAGTGGCAGATATGTAAATACCGCGTTTATTTGCCATTTCTCATGCATTAGGGTTCGAACACTTGAACCCCTATACGGATTCTCCTGCACAGTGACAGATATGTAAATACGGCGTTTACTTACCATTTCTCATGCATTACGGTTCGAACATTCGAACACCTATTCGGATTCTCCTGCACAGTGGCAGATATGTAAATACAGCGTTTACTTATCATTTCTGACGCATTAGGGTTCGAACACTCGAACACCTATACGGATTCTCCTGCACAGTGGCCGATATGTAAATACGGCGTTTAGTTGCCATTTCTCATGCATTAGGGTTCGAACACTCGAACACCTATACGGATTCTCCTGCACAGTGGCAGATATGTAAATACGGCGTTTACTTACCATTTCTCATGCATTAGGGTTCGAACACTCGAACACCTATACGGATTCTCCTGCACAGTGGCAGATATGTAAATACGGCGTTTACTTACAATTTCTCACGCATTACGGTTCGAACACTCGAACACCGATACAGATTCTCCGGCAAAGTGGCAGATATGTAAATACGGCGTTTACTTACCATGTCTCATGCATTGGGTTCGAACACTCGAACACCTATACGAATTCTCCTTCACAGTGGCAGATATGCAAATACGGCGTTTACTTACCATTTCTGACGCATTACGGTTCGAACACTCGAACACCTATACGGATTCTTCTACACAGTGGCAGATATGTAAATACGGCGTTTACTTACCATTTCTCAGGAATTACGGTTCGAACACTCGAACACCTATACGGATTCTCCTGCACAGTGGCAGATATGTAAATACGGCGTTTAGTTGCCATTTCTCATGCATTAGGGTTCGAACACTCGAACACCTATACGGATTCTCCTGCACAGTGGCAGATATGTAAATACGGCGGTTACTTACCATTTCTCATGTGTTAGGGTTCGAACACTCGAATACCTATACGGATTCTCCTGTACAATGGCAGATATGTAAATACGGTGTTTAGTTCCCATTTCACATGCGTTACGGTTCAACACTCGAACACCTATACGGATTCTCCTGCACAGTGGCAGATATGTAAACACGGCGTTTACT
The DNA here is from genome assembly GCA_036172215.1 of Camellia granthamiana. Classification (NCBI taxonomy): domain Eukaryota; kingdom Viridiplantae; phylum Streptophyta; class Magnoliopsida; order Ericales; family Theaceae; genus Camellia; species Camellia granthamiana. The sequence goes on along the minus strand of CM069917.1, from coordinate 426,051 downwards.
TACAATTTCTCACGCATTACGGTTCGAACACTCGAACACCTATACGGATTCTCCGGCAAAGTGGCAGATATGTAAATACGGCGTTTACTTACCATGTCTCATGCATTGGGTTCGAACACTTGAACACCTATACGGATTCTCCTGCACAGTGCCAGATATGTAAATACGGCGATTACTTACCATTTCTCATGCGTTAGGGTTCGAACACTCTAACACCTACACGGATTCTCCCGAACAGTGGCAGATATGTAAATACGGCATTTAGTTGCCATTTCTCATGCATTACGGTTCGAACACTCGAACACCTACACGGATTCTCCTGCACAGTGGCAGATATGTAAATACGGCGTTTACTTACAATTTCTCACGCATTACGGTTCGAACACTCGAACACCTATACGGATTCTCCGGCACAGTGGCAGATATGTAAATACGGCGTTTACTTACCATGTCTCATGCATTAGGGTTCGAACACTCGAACACCTATACGAATTCCCCTGCAAAGTGGCAGATATGTAAATACGACGTTTACTTACAATTTCTCATGCATTACAGTTCGAACACTCGAACACCTATACGGATTCTCCTGCACAGTGGCAGATATGTAAATACGGCGTTTACTTACAATTTCCCACGGATTACGGTTCGAACACTCGAACACCTATACAGATTCTCCGGCAAAGTGGCAGATATGTAAATACGGCGTTTACTTACCATGTCTCATGCATTGGGTTCGAGCACTCGAACACCTATACGAATTCTCCTGCACAGTGGCAGATATGTAAATACGGCGTTTACTTACCATTTCTGACGCATTGGGGTTTGAACACCCGAACACCTATACGGATTCTCCTGCACAGTGGCCGATATGTAAATACGGCGTTTAGTTGCCATTTCTCATGCATTAGGGTTCGAACACTCGAACACCTATACGGATTTTCCTGCACAGTGGCAGATATGTAAATACGGCGTTTACTTACCATTTCTCATTCATTAGGGGTCGAACACTCGAACGCCTATACGGATTCTCCTGCACAGTGGCAGATATGTAGATACGGCGTTTACTTACAATTTCTCATGCATTACAGTTCGAACGCTCGAACACCTATACGGATTCTCCTGCACAGTGGCAGATATGTAAATACGTCGTTTACTTTCAATTTCTCACGCATTACGGTTCGAACACTCGAACACCAATACAGATTCTCTGGCAAAGTGGCAGATATGTGAATACGGCGTTTACTTACCATGTCTCATGCATTGGGTTCGAACACTCGAACACCTATACGAATTCTCCTGCACAGTGGCAGATATGTAAATACGGCGTTACTTACCATTTCTGACGCATTACGGTTCGAACACTCGAACACCTATACGGATTCTTCTACACAGTGGCAGATATGTAAATACGGCGTTTACTTACCATTTCTCAGGCATTATGGTTCGAACACTCGAACACCTATACGGATTCTCCTGCACAGTGGCAGATATGTAAATACGGCGTTTACTTACCATTTCTCATGCGTTAGGGTTCGAACACTAGAACACCTATACGGATTCTCCCGAACAGTGGCAGATATTTAAATACGGCGTTTAGTTGCCATTTCTAATGCATTAGGGTTCGTACACTCGAACACCTATACGGATTCTCCTGCACAGCGGCAGATATGTAAATACGGCGTTTACTTACAATTTCTCACGCATTACGGTTCGAACACTTGAACACCGATACAGATTCTCCGGCAAAGTGGCAGATATGTAAATACAGCGTTTACTTGCCATGTCTCATGCATTGGGTTCGAACACACGAACACCTATACGAATTCTCCTGCACAGTGGCCGATATGTAAATACGGCGTTTACTTACCATTTCTGACACATTACGGTTCGAACACTCGAACACCTATACGGATTCTTCTACACAGTGGCAGATATGTAAATACGGCGTTTACTTACCATTAGTCAGGAATTATGGTTCGAACACTCGAACACATATACGGATTCTCCTACACAGTGGCAGATATGTAAATACGGCGGTTACTTACCATTTCCCATGCATTAGGGTTCGAACACTCGAACACCTATACGGATTCTCCTGCACAATGGCAGATATGTAAATACGGTGTTTAGTTCCCATTTCACATGCGTTACGGTTCGAACACTCGAACACCTATACGGATTCTCCTGCACAGTGGCAGATATGTAAATACGGCGTTTACTTACAATTTCTCACGCATTACGGTTCGAACACTCGAACACCTATACGGATTCTCCGGCAAAGTGGCAGATATGTAAATACGGCGTTTACTTACCATGTCTCATGCATTGGGTTCGAACACTTGAACACCTATACGGATTCTCCTGCATAGTGGCAGATATGTAAATACGGCGATTACTTACCATTTCTCATGCGTTAGGGTTCGAACACTCTAACACCTACACGGATTCTCCCGAACAGTGGCAGATATGTAAATACGGCATTTAGTTGCCATTTCTCATGCATTACGGTTCGAACACTCGAACACCTATACGGATTCTCCTGCACAGTGGCAGATATGTAAATACAGCGTTTACTTACAATTTCTCGCGCATTACGGTTCGAACACTCGAACACCTATACGGATTCTCCGGCACAATGGCAGATATGTAAATACGGCGTTTACTTACCATGTCACATGCATTAGGGTTCGAACACTCGAACACCTATACGAATTCCCCTGCACAGTGGCAGATATGTAAATACGGCGTTTACTTACAATTTCTCATGCATTACAGTTCGAACACTCGAACACCTATACGGATTCTCCTGCACAGTGGCAGATATGTAAATACGGCGTTTACTTACAATTTCTCACGGATTACGGTTCGAACACTCGAACACCTCTACAGATTCTCCGGCAAAGTGGCAGATATGTAAATACGGCGTTTACTTACCATGTCTCATGCATTGGGTTCGAACACTCGAACACCTATACGAATTCTCCTGCACAGTGGCAGATATGTAAATACGGCGTTTACTTACCATTTCTGACGCATTAGGGTTTGAACACTCGAACACCTATACGGATTCTCCTGTACAGTGGCCGATATGTAAATACGGCGTTTAGTTGCCATTTCTCATGCATTAGGGTTCGAACACTCGAACACCTATACGGATTCTCCTGCACAGTGGCAGATGTGTAAATACGGCGTTTACTTACCATTTCTCATGCATTAGGGGTCGAACACTCGAACACCTATACGGATTCTCCTGCACAGTGACAGATATGTAAATACGGCGTTTACTTACAATTTCTCATGCATTACAGTTCGAACACTCGAACACCTATACGGATTCTCCGGCAAAGTGGCAGATATGTAAATACGGCGTTTACTTACCATGTCTCATGCATGGGGTTCGAACACTCGAACACCTATACGAATTCTCCTGCACAGTGGCAAATATGTAAATACGGCGTTTACTTACAATTTCTCACGCATTACGGTTCGAACACTCGAACACCAATACAGATTCTCCGGCAAAGTGGCAGATATGTAAATACGGCGTTTACTTACCGTGTCTCATGCATTGGGTTCGAACACTCGAACACCTATACGAATTCTCCTGCACAGTGGCAGATATGTAAATACGGCGATTACTTACCATTTCTGACGCATTACGGTTCGAACACTCGAACACCTATACGGATTTTTCTACACAGTGGCAGATATGTAAATACGGCGTTTACTTACCATTTCTCAGGAATTATGGTTCGAACACTCGAAAACATATACGGATTCTCCTACACAGTGGCAGATATGTAAATACGGCGGTTACTTACCATTTCCCATGCATTAGGGTTCGAACACTCGAACACCTATACGGATTCTCCTGCACAATGGCAGATATGTAAATACGGTGTTTAGTTCCCATTTCACATGCGTTACGGTTCGAACACTCGAACACCTATACGGATTCTCCTGCACAGTGGCAGATATGTAAATACGGTGTTTAGTTGCCATTTCACGTGCGTTACGGTTAGAACACTCGAACACCTATACGGATTCTCCTGCACAGTGGCAGATATGTAAATACGGCGTTTACTTACAATTTCTCACGCATTACGGTTCGAACACTCGAACACCTATACGGATTCTCCGGTAAAGTGGCAGATATGTAAATACGGCGTTTACTTACCATGTCTCATGCATTGGGTTCGAACACTTGAACACCTATTCGGATTCTCCTGCACAGTGGCAGATATGTAAATACGGCGATTACTTACCATTTCTCATGCGTTAGGATTCGAACACTCGAACACCTACACAGATTCTCCCGAACAATGGCAGATATGTAAATACGGCATTTAGTTGCCATTTCTCATGCATTACGGTTCAAACACTCGAACACCTATACGGATTCTCTTGCACAGTGGCAGATATGTAAATACGGCGTTTACTTACAATTTCTCACGCATTACGGTTCGAACACTCGAACACCTATACGGATTCTCCGGCACAGTGGCAGATATGTAAATACGGCGTTTACTTACTATGTCACATGCATTAGGGTTCGAACAATCGAACACCTATACGAATTCCCCTGCAGTGTGGCAGATATGTAAATACGGCGTTTACTTACAATTTCTCATGCATTACAGTTCGAACACTCGAACACCTATACGGATTCTCCTGCACAGTGGCAGATATGTAAATACGGCGTTTACTCACAATTTCTCACGGATTACGGTTCGAACACTCGAACACCTATACAGAATCTCCGGCAAAGTGGCAGATATATGAATACGGCGTTTACTTACCATGTCTCATGCATTGGGTTCGAACACTCGAACACCTATACGAATTCTCCTGCACAGTGGCAGATATGTAAATTCGGCGTTTACTTACCATTTCTGACGCATTAGGGTTTGAACACTCGAACACCTATACGGATTCTCCTGCATAGTGGCCGATATGTAAATACGGCGTTTAGTTGCCATTTCTCATGCATTAGGGTTCGAACACTCGAACACCTATACGGATTCTCCTGCACAGTGGCAGATATGTAAATACGGCGTTTACTTACCATTTTTCATGCATTAGGGTTCGAACACTCGAACACCTATACGGATTCTCCTGCACAGTGGCAGATATGTAAATACGGCGTTTACTTACAATTTCTCATGCATTACAGTTCGAAGACTCGAACACCTATACGGATTCTCCTGCACAGTGGCAGATATGTAAATACGGCGTTTACTTACAATTTCTCACGCATTACGGTTAGAACACTCGAACACCAATACAGATTCTCCGGCAAAGTGGCAGATATGTAAATACGGCGTTTACTTACCATGTCTCATGCATTGGGTTCGAACACTCGAACACCTGTACGAATTCTCCTGCGCAGTGGCAAATATGTAAATACGGCGTTACTTACCATTTCTGACGCATTACGGTTCGAACACTCGAACACCTATACGGATTCTTCAACACAGTGGCAGATATGTAAATACGGCGTTTACTTACCATTTCTCAGGCATTATGGTTCGAACACTCGAACACCTATACGGATTCTCCTGCACAGTGGCAGATATGTAAATACGGCGTTTACTTACCATTTCTCATGCGTTAGGGTTCGACCACTCGAACACCTATACGGATTCTCCCGAACAGTGGCAGATATGTAAATACGGCATTTTGTTGCCATTTCTAATGCATTAGGGTTCGTACACTCGAACACCTATACGGATTCTCCTGCACAGTGGCAGATATGTAAATACGGTGTTTACTTACAATTTCTCACACATTACGGTTCGAACACTCGAACACCTATACAGATTCTCCTGCACAGTGGCAGATATGTAAATACAGCGTTTACTTACCATGTCTCATGCATTAGGGTTCGAACACTCGAACACCTATACGAATTCCCCTGCACAGTGGCAGATATGTAAATACGGCGTTTACTTACAATTTCTCAAGCATTACAGTTCGAACACTCGAACACCTATGCGGATTCTCCTGCACAGTGGCAGATATGTAAATACGGCGTTTGCTTACCATTTCTCATGCATTAGGGTTCGAACACTCAAACACCTATACGGATTCTCCTGCATAGTGGCAGATATGTAAATACGGCGTGTACTTACAATTTCCCATGCATTACAGTTCAAACACTCGAACACCTATATGGATTCTCCTGCATAGTGGCAGATATGTAAATACGGCGTTTACTTACAATTTCTCACGCATTACGGTTCGAACACTCGAACACCTATACAGATTCTCCGGCAAAGTGGCAGATATGTAAATACGGCGTTTACTTACCATGTCTCATGCATTGGGTTTGAATATACGAATTCCCCTGCACAGTGGCAGATATGTAAATACGGCGTTTACTTACCATTTCTGACGCATTACGGTTCGAACACTCGAACACCTATACGGATTCTCCAACAGAGTGGCAGATATGTAAATACGGCGTTTAGTTGCCATTTCTCATGCGTTACGGTTCGAACACTCGAACACCTATACGGATTCTCCTGCACAGTGGCAGATATGTAAATACGGCATTTACTTTCAATTTCTCACGCATTACGGTTCGAACACTCGAACACCTATACGGATTCTCCGGCAATGTGGCAGATATGTAAATACAGCGTTTACTTTCCATGTCTCATGCATTGGGTTCGAACACTCGAACACCTATACGAATTCTCCTGTACAGTGGCAGATATGTAAATACGGCGTTTACTTACCATTTCTGACGCATTAGGGTTCGAACACACGAACACCTATACGGATTCTCCTGCACAGTGGCCGATATGTAAATACGGCGTTCAGCTGCCATTTCTCATGCATTAGGGTTCGAACACTCGAACACCTATACGGATTCTCCTGCACAGTGGCAGATATGTAAATACGGCTTTTACTTACCATTTCTCAAGCATTAGGGTTCGAACACTCGAACACCTATACGGATTCTCCTGCACAGTGGCAGATATGTAAATACAGCATTTACTTACAATTTCTCATCCATTACAGTTCTAACACTCGAACACCTATACGAATTCTCCTGCACAGTGGCGGATATGTAAATACGGCGTTTACTTACAATTTCTCACGCATTACGGTTCGAACACTCGAACACCTATACAGATTCTCCGGCAAAGTGGCAGATATGTAAATACGGCGTTTACTTACCATGTCTCATGCATTGGGTTCGAACACTCGAACGCCTATACGAATTCTCCTGCACAGTGGCAGATATGTAAATACGGCGTTTACTTACCATTTCTGACGCATTACGGTTCGAACAATCGAACACCTATACGGATTCTTCTACACAGTGGCAGATATGTAAATACGGCGTTTACTTACCATTTCTCAGGCATTATGGTTCGAACACTCGAACACCTATACGGATTCTCCTGCACAGTGGTAGATATGTAAATACGGCGTTTACTTACCATTTCTCATGCGTTAGGGTTGGAACACTCGAACACCTATACGGATTCTCCCGAACAGTGGCAGATATGTAAATACGGCGTTTAGTTGCCATTTCTCATGCATTACGGTTCGTACACTCGAACACCTATACGGATTCTCCTGCACAGTGGCAGATATGTAAATACGGCGTTTACTTACAATTTTTCACGCATTACGGTTTGAACACTCGAACACCTATACGGATTCTCCGGCACAGTGGCAGATACGTAAATACGGCGTTTAGTTGCCATTTCTCATGCATTAGGGTTCGAACACTCGAACACCTATACGAATTCTCCTGCACAGTGGCAGATATGTAAATACGGCGTTTACTTACCATTTCTGACGCATTAGGGTTCGAAAACTCGAGCACCTATACGGATTCTCCTGCACAGTGGCCGATATGTAAATACGGCGTTTAGTTGCCATTTCCCATGCATTAGGGTTCGAACAATCGAACACCTATACGGATTCTCCTGCACAGTGGTAGATATGTAAATACGGCGTTTACTTACCATTTCTCATTCATTAGGGTTCGAACACTCGAACACCTATACGGATTCTCCTACACAGTGGCAGATATGTAAATACGGCGTTTACTTACAATTTCTCATGCATTACAGTTCGAACACTCGAACACCTATACTGATTCTCCTGCATAGTGGCAGATATGTAAATACGGCGTTTACTTACAATTTCTTACGCATTACGATTCGAACACTCGAACACCTATACAGATTCTCCAGCAAAGTTCCAGATATGTAAATACGGCGTTTACTTACCATGTCTCATGCATTGGGTTCGAATATACGAATTCTCCAGCACAGTGGCAGATATGTAAATACGGCGTTTACTTACCATTTCTGACGCATTACGGTTCGAACACTCGGACACCTATACGGATTCTTCTACACAGTGGCAGATATGTAAATACGGCGTTTACTTACCATTTCTCAGGCATTATGGTTCGAACACTCGAACACCTATACGGATTCTCCTGCACAGTGCCAGATATGTAAATACGGCGTTTAGTTGCCATTTCTCATGCATTAGGGTTCGAACACTCGAACACCTATACGGATTCTCCTGCACAGTGGTAGATATGTAAATACGGCGTTTACTTACAATTTCTCATGCATTAGGGTTCGAACCCTCGAACACCTATACGGATTCTCCTGCACAGTGGCAGATATGAAAATACGGCGTTTACTTATAATTTCTCACGCATTAGGGTTTGAACACTCGAACACCTATACGGATTCTCCTGCACAGTGGCAGATATGTAAATACGGCGTTTACTTACCATTTCTCATGCATTACGGTTCGAACACTCGAACACCTATACAGATTCTCCTGCACAGTGGCAGATATGTAAATACGGCGTTTACTTATAATTTCTCACGCAATAGGGTTCGAACACTCGAACATCAATACGGATTGTCCTGCACGGTGGCAGATATGCAAATACGGCGTTTACCTACCATTTCTCATGCATTTGGGTTGGAACACTCGAACACCTATACGGATTCTCCTGCACACTGGCCGTTATGTAAATACGGCGTTTAGTTGCCATTTCTCATGCATTAGGGTTCGAAGACTCGAACACCTATACGGATTCTCCTGCACAGTGGCAGATATGTAAATACGGCGTTTACTTACCATTTCTCATGCATTAGGGTTCGAACACTCGAACACCTATACGGATTCTCCTGCACAGTGGCAGATATGTAAATACGGCGTTTACTTACCATTTCTCATGCATTACAGTTCGAACACTCGAACACCGATACGGATTCTCCTGCACAGTGGCAGATTTGTAAATATGGCGTTTACTTATAATTTCTCACGCATTACGGTTCGAACACTCGAACACCTATACAGATTCTCCGGCAAAGTGGCAGATATGTAAATACGGCGTTTACTTACCATGTCTCATGCATTATGGTTCGAACACTCGAACACCTATACGGATTCTCCTGCACAGTGGTAGATATGTAAATACGGCGTTTACTTACCATTTCTCATGCGTTAGGGTTCGAACACTCGAACACCTATACGGATTCTCCCGAACAGTGGCAGATATGTAAATACGGCGTTTAGTTGCCATTTCTCATGCATTACGGTTTGTACACTCCAACACCTATACGGATTCTCTTGCACAGTGGCAGATATGTAAATACGGCGTTTACTTACAATTTTTCACGCATTACGGTTCGAACACTCGAACACCTATACGGATTCTCCGGCACAGAGGCAGATACGTAAATACGGCGTTTAGTTGCCATTCCTCATGCATTAGGGTTCGAGCACTCGAACACCTATACGAATTCTCCTGCACAGTGGCAGATATGTAAATGCGGCGTTTACTTACCATTTCTGACGCATTAGGGTTCGAACACTCGAACACCTATACGGATTCTCCGGCACAGTGGCCGATATGTAAATACGGCGTTTAGTTGCCATTTCCCATGCATTAGGGTTCGAACACTCGAACACCTATACGGATTCTCCTGCACAGTGGTAGATATGTAAATACGGCGTTTACTTACCATTTCTCATTCATTAGGGTTCGAACACTCGAACACCTATACGGATTCTCCTGCCCAGTGGCAGATATGTAAATACGGCCTTTACTTACAATTTCTCATGCATTACTGTTCGAACACTCGTACACCTATACTGATTCTCCTCAATAGTGGCAGATATGTAAATACGGCGTTTACTTACAATTTCTTACGCATTACGATTCGAACACTCGAACACCTATACAGATTCTCCGGCAAAGTGCCAGATATGTAAATACGGCGTTTACTTACCATGTCTCATGCATTGGGTTCGAATATACGAATTCTCCTGCACAGTGGCAGATATGTAAATACGGCGTTTACATACCATTTCTGACGCATTACGGTTCGAACACTCGAACACCTATACGGATTCTTCTACACAGTGGCAGATATGTAAATACGGCGTTTACTTACCATTTCTCAGGCATTATGGTTGGAACACTCGAACACCTATACGGATTCTCCTGCACAGTGCCAGATATGTAAATACAGCGTTTAGTTGCCATTTCCATGCATTAGGGTTCGAACACTCGAACACCTATACGGATTCTCCTGCACAGTGGTAGATATGTAAATACGGCGTTTACTTACCATTTCTCATGCATTAGGGTTCGAACACTCGAACACCTATACGGATTCTCCTGCACAGTGGCAGATATGAAAATACGGCGTTTACTTATAATTTCTCACGCGTTAGGGTTTGAACACTCGAACACCTATACGGATTCTCCTGCACAGTGGCAGATATGTAAATACGGCGTTTACTTACCATTTCTCATGCATTAGGGTTCGAACACTCGAACACCTATACGGATTCTCCTGCACAGTGGCAGATATGGAAATACGGCGTTTACTTACAATTTCTCATGCATTACAGTTCGAACACTCGAACACCTATACGGATTCTCCTGCACAGTGGCAGATTTGTAAATATGGCGTTTACTTACAATTTCTCACGCATTACGGTTCGAACACTCGAACACCTATACAGATTCTCCGGCAAAGTGGCAGATATGTAAATACGGCGTTTACTTACCATGTCTCATGCATTATGGTTCGAACACTCGAACACCTATACGGATTCTCCTGCACAGTGGTAGATATGTAAATACGGCGTTTACTTACCATTTCTCATGCGTTAGGGTTCGAACACTCGAACACCTATACGGATTCTCCCGAACAGTGGCAGATATGTAAATACGGCGTATAGTTGCCATTTCTCATGCATTACGGTTCGTACACTCGAACACCTATACGGATTCTCATGCACAGTGGCAGATATGTAAATACGGCGTTTACTTACAATTTTTCACGCATTACGGTTCGAACACTCGAACACCTATACGGATTCTCCGGCACAGTGGCAGATACGTAAATACGGCGTTTAGTTGCCATTTCTCATGCATTAGGGTTCGAACACTCGAACACCTATACGAATTCTCCTGCACAGTGGCAAATATGTAAATACGGCGTTTACTTACCATTTCTGACGCATTAGGGTTCGAACACTCGAACACCTATACGGATTCTCCTGCACAGTGGCCGATATGTAAATACGGCGTTTAGTTGCCATTTTCCATGCATTAGGGTTCGAACACTCGAACACCTATACGGATTCTCATGCACAGTGGTAGATATGTAAATACGGCGTTTACTTACCATTTCTCATTCATTAGGGTTCGAACACTCGAACACCTATACGGATTCTCCGGCACAGTGGCAGATATGTAAATACGGCGTTTACTTACCATTTCTCAGGCATTATGGTTCGAACACTCGAACACCTATACGGATTCTCCTGCACAGTGGCAGCTATGTAAATACGGCGTTTACTTACCATTTCTCATGCGTTAGGGTTCGAACACTCGAACACCTATACGGATTCTCCCGAACAGTGGCAGATATGTAAATACGGCGTTTAGTTGCCATTTCTCATGCATTACGGTTCGTACACTCCAACACCTATACGGATTCTCTTGCACAGTGGCAGATATGTAAATACGGCGTTTACTTACAATTTTTCACGCATTACGGTTCGAACACTCGAACACCTATACGGATTCTCCGGCACAGAGGCAGATACGTAAATACGGCGTTTAGTTGCCATTCCTCATGCATTAGGGTTCGAACACTCGAACACCTATACGAATTCTCCTGCACAGTGGCAGATATGTAAATGCGGCGTTTACTTACCATTTCTGACGCATTAGGGTTCGAACACTCGAACACCTATACGGATTCTCCGGCACAGTGGCCGATATGTAAATACGGCGTTTAGTTGCCATTTCCCATGCATTAGGGTTCGAACACTCGAACACCTATACGGATTCTCCTGCACAGTGGTAGATATGTAAATACGGCGTTTACTTACCATTTCTCATTCATTAGGGTTCGAACACTCGAACACCTATACGGATTCTCCTGCCCAGTGGCAGATATGTAAATACGGCCTTTACTTACAATTTCTCATGCATTACTGTTCGAACACTCGAACACCTATACTGATTCTCCTCAATAGTGGCAGATATGTAAATACGGCGTTTACTTACAATTTCTTACGCATTACGATTCGAACACTCGAACACCTATACAGATTCTCCGGCAAAGTGCCAGATATGTAAATACGGCGTTTACTTACCATGTCTCATGCATTGGGTTCGAATATACGAATTCTCCTGCACAGTGGCAGATATGTAAATACGGCGTTTACATACCATTTCTGACGCATTACGGTTCGAACACTCGAACACCTATACGGATTCTTCTACACAGTGGCAGATATGTAAATACAGCGTTTACTTACCATTTCTCAGGCATTATGGTTGGAACACTCGAACACCTATACGGATTCTCCTGCACAGTGCCAGATATGTAAATACAGCGTTTAGTTGCCATTTCCATGCATTAGGGTTCGAACACTCGAACACCTATACGGATTCTCCTGCACAGTGGTAGATATGTAAATACGGCGTTTACTTACCATTTCTCATGCATTAGGGTTCGAACACTCGAACACCTATACGGATTCTCCTGCACAGTGGCAGATATGAAAATACGGCGTTTACTTATAATTTCTCACGCGTTAGGGTTTGAACACTCGAACACCTATACGGATTCTCCTGCACAGTGGCAGATATGTAAATACGGCGTTTACTTACCATTTCTCATGCATTAGGGTTCGAACACTCGAACACCTATACGGATTCTCCTGCACAGTGGCAGATATGGAAATACGGCGTTTACTTACAATTTCTCATGCATTACAGTTCGAACACTCGAACACCTATACGGATTCTCCTGCACAGTGGCAGATTTGTAAATATGGCGTTTACTTACAATTTCTCACGCATTACGGTTCGAACACTCGAACACCTATACAGATTCTCCGGCAAAGTGGCAGATATGTAAATACGGCGTTTACTTACCATGTCTCATGCATTATGGTTCGAACACTCGAACACCTATACGGATTCTCCTGCACAGTGGTAGATATGTAAATACGGCGTTTACTTACCATTTCTCATGCGTTAGGGTTCGAACACTCGAACACCTATACGGATTCTCCCGAACAGTGGCAGATATGTAAATACGGCGTATAGTTGCCATTTCTCATGCATTACGGTTCGTACACTCGAACACCTATACGGATTCTCATGCACAGTGGCAGATATGTAAATACAGCGTTTACTTACAATTTTTCACGCATTACGGTTCGAACACTCGAACACCTATACGGATTCTCCGGCACAGTGGCAGATACGTAAATACGGCGTTTAGTTGCCATTTCTCATGCATTAGGGTTCGAACACTCGAACACCTATACGAAGTCTCCTGCACAGTGGCAAATATGTAAATACGGCGTTTACTTACCATTTCTGACGCATTAGGGTTCGAACACTCGAACACCTATACGGATTCTCCTGCACAGTGGCCGATATGTAAATACGGCGTTTAGTTGCCATTTCCCATGCATTAGGGTTCGAACACTCGAACACCTATACGGATTCTCCTGCACAGTGGTAGATATGTAAATACGGCGTTTACTTACCATTTCTCATTCATTAGGGTTCGAACACTCGAACACCTATACGGATTCTCCGGCACAGTGGCAGATATGTAAATACGGCGTTTACTTACCATTTCTCAGGCATTATGGTTCGAACACTCGAACACCTATACGGATTCTCCTGCACAGTGGCAGCTATGTAAATACGGCGTTTACTTACCATTTCTCATGCGTTAGGGTTCGAACACTCGAACACCTATACGGATTCTCCCGAACAGTGGCAGATATGTAAATACGGCGTTTAGTTGCCATTTCTCATGCATTACGGTTCGTACACTCGAAGACCTATACGGATTCTCCTGCACAGTGGCAGATATGTAAATACGGCGTTTACTTACAATTTTTCACGCATTACGGTTCGAACACTCGAACACCTATACGGATTCTCCGGCACAGTGGCAGATACGTAAATACGGCGTTTAGTTGCCATTTCTCATGCATTAGGGTTCGAACACTCGAACACCTATACGAATTCTCCTGCACAGTGGCAGATATGTAAATACGGCGTTTACTTACCATTTCTGACGCATTAGGGTTCGAACACTCGAACACCTATACGGATTCTCCTGCACAGTGGCCGATATGTAAATACGGCGTTTAGTTGCCATTTCCCATGCATTAGGGTTCGAAAACTCAAACACCTATACGGATTTCCTGCACAGTGGTAGATATGTAAATACGGCGTTTACTTACCATTTCTCATTCATTAGGGTTCGAACACTCGAACACCTATACGGATTCTCATGCACAGTGGCAGATATGTAAATACGGCGTTCACTTACAATTTCTCATGCATTACAGTTCGAACACTCGAACACCTATACTGATTCTCCTGCATAGTGGCAGATATGTAAATACGGCGTTTACTTACAATTTCTTACGCATTACGATTCGAACACTCGAACACCTATACAGATTCTCCAGCAAAGTGCCAGACATGTAAATACGGCGTTTACTTACCATGTCTCATGCATTGGGTTCGAATATACGAATTCTCCTGCACAGTGGCAGATATGTAAATACGGCATTTACTTACCATTTCTGACGCATTACGGTTCGAACACTCGAACACCTATACGGATTCTCCTACACAGTGGCAGATATGTAAATACGGCGTTTACTTACCATTTCTCAGGCATTATGGTTCGAACACTCGAACACCTATACGGATTCTCCTGCACAGTGGCAGATATGAAAATGCGGCGTTTACTTATAATTTCTCACGCGTTAGGGTTTGAACACTCGAACACCTATACGGATTCTCCTGCACAGTGGCAGATATGTAAATACGGAGTTTGCTTACCATTTCTCATGCATTAGGGTTCGAACACTCGAACACCTATACGGATTCTCCAGCACAGTGGCAGATATGTAAATACGGCGTTTACTTACAATTTCTCATGCATTACAGTTCGAACACTCGAACACCTATACGGATTCTCCTGCACAGTGGCAGATTTGTAAATATGGCGTTTACTTACAATTTCTCACGCATTACGGTTCGAACACTCGAACACCTATACAGATTCTCCGGCAAAGTGGCAGATATGTAAATACGGCGTTTACTTACCATGTCTCATGCATTATGGTTCGAACACTCGCACACCTATACGGATTCTCCTGCACAGTGGTAGATATGTAAATACGGCGTTTACTTACCATTTCTCATGCGTTAGGGTTCGAACACTCGAACACCTATACGGATTCTCCCGAACAGTGGCAGATATGTAAATACGGCGTTTAGTTGCCATTTCTCATGCATTACGGTTCGTACACTCGAACACCTATACGGATTCTCCTGCACAGTGGCAGATATGTAAATACGGCGTTTACTTACAATTTTTCACGCATTACGGTTCGAACACTCGAACACCTATACGGATTCTCCGGCACAGTGGCAGATACGTAAATACAGCGTTTAGTTGCCATTTCTCATGCATTAGGGTTCGAACACTCGAACACCTATACAAATTCTCCTGCACAGTGGCAGATATGTAAATACGGCGTTTACTTACCATTTCTGACGCATTAGGGTTCGAACACTCGAACACCTATACGGATTCTCCTGCACAGTGGCCGATATGTAAATACGGCGTTTAGTTGCCATTTCCCATGCATTAGGGTTCGAACACTCGAACACCTATACGGATTCTCCTGCACAGTGGTAGATATGTAAATACGGCGTTTACTTACCATTTCTCATTCATTAGGGTTCGAACACTCGAACACCTATACGGATTCTCCTGCACAGTGGCAGATATGTAAATACGGCGTTTACTTACCATTTCTCAGGCATTATGGTTCGAACACTCGAACACCTATACGGATTCTCCTGCACAGTGGCAGATATGTAAATACGGCGTTTACTTACCATTTCTCATGCGTTAGGGTTCGAACACTCGAACACCTATACGGATTCTCCCGAACAGTGGCAGATATGTAAATACGTCGTTTAGTTGCCATTTCTAATGCGTTAGGGTTCGTACACTCGAACACCCATACGGATTCTCCTGCACAGTGGCAGATATGTAAATACGGCGTTTACTTACAATTTCTCACGCGTTACGGTTCGAACACTCAGACACCTATACGGATTCTCCGGCACAGTGGCAGATATGTAAATACGGCGTTTACTTACCATGTCTCATGCATTAGGGTTCGAACACTCGAACACCTACACGAATTCCCCTGCACAGTGGCAGATATGTAAATACGGCGTTTACTTACAATGTCTCAAGCATTACAGTTCGAACACTCGAACACCTATGCGGATTCTCCTGCACAGTGGCAGATATGTAAATACGGCGTTCACTTACAATTTCTCACGCATTACGGTTCGAACACTCGAACACCTATACAGATTCTCCGGCAAATTGGCAGATATGTAAATACGACGTTTATTTACCATGTCTCATGCATTGGGTTCGAACACCCGAACACCTATACGAATTCTCCTGCACAGTGGCAGATTTGTAAATACGGCGTTTACTTACCATTTCTGACGCATTAGGGTTCGAACACTCGAACACCTATACGGATTCTCCTGCACAGTGGCCGATATGTAAATACGGCGTTTAGTTGCCTTTTCTCATGCATTAGGGTTCGAACACTCGAACACCTATACGGATTCTCCTGGACAGTGGCAGATATGTAAATACGGCGTTTGCTTACCATTTCTCATGCATTAGGGTTCGAACACTCAAACACCTATACGGATTCTCCTGCACAGTGGTAGATATGTAAATACGGCATTTACTTACCATTTCTCATTCATTAGGGTTCGAACACTCGAACACCTATACGGATTCTCCTGCACAGTGGCAGATATGTAAATACGGCGTTTACTTACCATTTCTCAGGCATTATGGTTCGAACACTCGAACACCTATACGGATTCTCCTGCACAGTGGCAGATATGTAAATACGGCGTTTACTTACCATTTCTCATGCGTTAGGGTTCGAACACTCGAACACCTATACGGATTCTCCCGAACAGTGGCAGATATGTAAATACGTCGTTTAGTTGCCATTTCTAATGCGTTAGGGTTCGTACACTCGAACACCCATACGGATTCTACTGCACAGTGGCAGATATGTAAATACGGCGTTTACTTACAATTTCTCACGCGTTACGGTTCGAACACTCAGACACCTATACGGATTCTCCGGCACAGTGGCAGATATGTAAATACGGCGTTTACTTACCATGTCTCATACATTAGGGTTCGAACACTCGAACACCTATACGAATTCCCCTGCACAGTGGCAGATATGTAAATACGGCGTTTACTTACAATGTCTCAAGCATTACAGTTCGAACACTCGAACACCTATGCGGATTCTCCTGCACAGTGGCAGATATGTAAATACGGCGTTTACTTACAATTTCTCAGGCATTACGGTTCGAACACTCGAACACCTATACAGATTCTCCGGCAAAGTGGCAGATATGTAAATACGACGTTTATTTACCATGTCTCATGCATTGGGTTCGAACTCCCGAACACCTATACGAATTCTCCTGCACAGTGGCAGATATGTAAATACGGCGTTTACTTACCATTTCTGACGCATTAGGGTTCGAACACTCGAACACCTATACGGATTCTCCTGCACAGTGGCCGATATGTAAATACGGCATTTAGTTGCCATTTCTCATGCATTAGGGTTCGAACACTCGAACACCTATACGGATTCTCCTGCACAGTGGCAGATATGTAAATACGGCGTTTGCTTACCATTTCTCATGCATTAGGGTTCGAACACTCAAACACCTATACGGATTCTCCTGCACAGTGGCAGATATCTAAATACGGCGTTACTTACCATTTCTGACGCATTACGGTTCGAACACTCGAACACCTATACGGATTCTTCTACACAGTGGCAGATATGTAAATTCAGTGTTTACTTACCATTTCTCAGGCATTATGGTTCGAACACTCGAACACCTATACGGATTCTCCTGCACAGTGGCAGATATGTAAATACGGCGTTTACTTACCATTTCTCATGCGTTAGGGTTCGAACACTCGAACACCTATACGGATTCTCCCGAACAGTGGCAGATATGTAAATACGTCGTTTAGTTGCCATTTCTAATGCGTTAGGGTTCGTACACTCGAACACCCATACGGATTCTCCTGCACAGTGGCAGATATGTAAATACGGCGTTTACTTACAATTTCTCACGCGTTACGGTTCGAACACTCAGACACCTATACGGATTCTCCGGCACAGTGGCAGATATGTAAATACGGCGTTTACTTACCATGTCTCATGCATTAGGGTTCGAACACTCGAACACCTATACGAATTCCCCTGCACAGTGGCAGATATGTAAATACGGCGTTTACTTACAATGTCTCAAGCATTACAGTTCGAACACTCGAACACCTATGCGGATTCTCCTGCACAGTGGCAGATATGTAAATACGGCGTTCACTTACAATTTCTCACGCATTACGGTTCGAACACTCGAACACCTATACAGATTCTCCGGCAAAGTGGCAGATATGTAAATACGACGTTTATTTACCATGTCTCATGCATTGGGTTCGAACACCCGAACACCTATACGAATTCTCCTGCACAGTGGCAGATTTGTAAATACGGCGTTTACTTACCATTTCTGACGCATTAGGGTTCGAACACTCGAACACCTATACGGATTCTCCTGCACAGTGGCCGATATGTAAATACGGCGTTTAGTTGCCTTTTCTCATGCATTTGGGTTCGAACACTCGAACACCTATACGGATTCTCCTGCACAGTGGCAGATATGTAAATACGGCGTTTGCTTACCATTTCTCATGCATTAGGGTTCGAACACTCAAACACCTATACGGATTCTCCTGCACAGTGGTAGATATGTAAATACGGCATTTACTTACCATTTCTCATTCATTAGGGTTCGAACACTCGAACACCTATACGGATTCTCCTGCACAGTGGCAGATATGTAAATACGGCGTTTACTTACCATTTCTCAGGCATTATGGTTCGAACACTCGAACACCTATACGGATTCTCCTGCACAGTGGCAGATATGTAAATACGGCGTTTACTTACCATTTCTCATGCGTTAGGGTTCGAACACTCGAACACCTATACGGATTCTCCCGAACAGTGGCAGATATGTAAATACGTCGTTTAGTTGCCATTTCTAATGCGTTAGGGTTCGTACACTCGAACACCCATACGGATTCTCCTGCACAGTGGCAGATATGTAAATACGGCGTTTACTTACAATTTCTCACGCGTTACGGTTCGAACACTCAGACACCTATACGGATTCTCCGGCACAGTGGCAGATATGTAAATACGGCGTTTACTTACCATGTCTCATGCATTAGGGTTCGAACACTCGAACACCTATACGAATTCCCCTGCACAGTGGCAGATATGTAAATACGGCGTTTACTTACAATGTCTCAAGCATTACAGTTCGAACACTCGAACACCTATGCGGATTCTCCTGCACAGTGGCAGATATGTAAATACGGCGTTTACTTACAATTTCTCAGGCATTACGGTTCGAACACTCGAACACCTATACAGATTCTCCGGCAAAGTGGCAGATATGTAAATACGACGTTTATTTACCATGTCTCATGCATTGGGTTCGAACACCCGAACACCTATACGAATTCTCCTGCACAGTGGCAGATATGTAAATACGGCGTTTACTTACCATTTCTGACGCATTAGGGTTCGAACACTCGAACACCTATACGGATTCTCCTGCACAGTGGCCGATATGTAAATACGGCATTTAGTTGCCATTTCTCATGCATTAGGGTTCGAACACTCGAACACCTATACGGATTCTCCTGCACAGTGGCAGATATGTAAATACGGCGTTTGCTTACCATTTCTCATGCATTAGGGTTCGAACACTCAAACACCTATACGGATTCTCCTGCACAGTGGCAGATATCTAAATACGGCGTTACTTACCATTTCTGACGCATTACGGTTCGAACACTCGAACACCTATACGGATTCTTCTACACAGTGGCAGATATGTAAATTCGGTGTTTACTTACCATTTCTCAGGCATTATGGTTCGAACACTCGAACACCTATACGGATTCTCCTGCACAGTGGCAGATATGTAAATACGGCGTTTACTTACCATTTCTCATGCGTTAGGGTTCGAACACTCGAACACCTATACGGATTCTCCCGAACAGTGGCAGATATGTAAATACGGCGTTTAGTTGCCATTTCTAATGCATTAGGGTTCGTACACTCGAACACCTATACGGATTCTCCTGCACAGTGGCAGAGATGTAAATACGGCGTTTACTTACAATTTCTCACGCATTACGGTTCGAACACTCGAACACCTACACGGATTCTCCGGCACAGTGGCAGATATGTAAATACGGCGTTTACTTACCATGTCTCATGCATTGGGTTCGAACACTCGAACACCTATACGAATTCCCCTGCACAGTGGCAGATATGTAAATACGGCGTTTACTTACAATTTCTCAAGCATTACAGTTCGAACACTCGAACACCAATGCGGATTCTCCTGCACAGTGGCAGATATGTAAATACGGCGTTTACTGACAATTTCTCACGCATTACGGTTCGAACACTCGAACACCTATACAGATTCTCCGGCAAAGTGGCAGATATGTAAATACGACGTTTATTTACCATGTCTCATGCATTGGGTTCGAACACTCGAACACCTATACGAATTCTCCTGCACAGTGGCAGATATGTAAATACGGCGTTTACTTACCATTTCTGACGCATTAGGGTTCGAACACTCGAACACCTATACGGATTCTCCTGCACAGTGGCCGATATGTAAATACGGCGTTTAGTTGCCATTTCTCATCCATTAGGGTTCGAACACTCGAACACCTATACGGATTCTCCTGCACAGTGGCAAATATGTAAATACGGCGTTTGCTTACCATTTCTCATGTATTAGGGTTCGAACACTCCAACACCTATACGGATTCTCCTGCACAGTGGCAGATATGTAAATACGGCGTTTACTTACAATTTTCCATGCATTACAGTTCAAACACTCGAACACCTATACGGATTCTCCTGCACAGTGGCAGATATGTAAATACGGCGTTTACTTACAATTTCTCACGCATTACGGTTCGAACACTCGAACACCTATACAGATTCTCCGGCAAAGTGGCAGATATGTAAACACGGCATTTACTTACCATGTCTCATGCATTGGGTTCGAATATACGAATTCTCCTGCACAGTGGCAGATATGTAAATACGGCGTGTACTTACCATTTCTGACGCATTACGGTTCGAACACTCGAACACCTATACGGATTCTTCTACACAGTGGCAGATATGTAAATACGGCGTTTACTTAGCATTTCTCTGGCATTATGGTTCGAACAATCGAACACCTACACGGATTCTCCTGCACAGTGGCAGATATGTAAATACGGCATTTAGTTGCCATTTCTCATGCATTAGGGATCGAACACACGAACACCTATACGGATTCTCCTGTACAGTGGCAGATATGAAAATACGGCGTTTACTTACCATTTCTCATGCATTAGGGTTCGAACACTCGAACACCTATACGGATTCTCCTGCAGAGTGGCAGATATGTAAATACGGCGTTTAGTTGCCATTTCTCATACGTTACGGTTCGAACACTCGAACACATATACGGATTCTCCTGCACAGTGGCAGATATGTAAATACGGCATTTACTTACAATTTCTCACGCATTACGGTTCGAACACTCGAACACCTATACGGATTCTCCGGCAATGTGGCAGATATGTAAATACAGCGTTTACTTTCCATGTCTCATGCATTGGGTTCGAACACTCGAACACCTATACGAATTCTCCTGTACAGTGGCAGATATGTAAATACGGCGTTTACTTACCATTTCTGACGCATTCGGGTTCGAACACTCGAACACCTATACGGATTCTCCTGCACAGTGGCCGATATGTAAATACGGCGTTTAGCTGCCATTTCTCATGCATTAGGGTTCGAACACTCGAACACCTATACGGATTCTCCTGCACAGTGGCAGATATGTAAATACGGCGTTTAGTTGCCATTTCTCATGCATTACGGTTCGTACACTCGAACACCTATACGGATTCTCCTGCGAAGTGGCAGATATGTAAATACGGCGTTTACTTACAATTTCTCATGCATTACAGTTCGAACACTCGAACAGCTATACAGATTCTCCTGCACAGTGGCAGATATGTAAATACGGCGTTTACTTACAATTTCTCACGCATTACGGTTCGAACACTCGAACACCTATACAGATTCTCCGGCAAAGTGGCAGATATGTAAATACGGCGTTTACTTACCATGTCTCATGCATTGGGTTCGAACACTCGAACACCTATACGAATTCTCCTGCACAGTGGCCGATATGTAAATACGGCGTTTACTTACCATTTCTGACGCATTACGGTTCGAACACTCGAACACCTATACGGATTCTTCTACACAGTTGCAGATATGTAAATACGGCGTTTACTTACCATTTCTCAAGCATTATGGTTCGAACACTCGAACACCTATACGGGTTCTCCTGCACAGTCGTAGATATGTAAATACGGCGTTTACTTACCATTTCTCATGCGTTAGGGTTCGAACACTCGAACACCTATACGGATTCTCCCGAACAGTGGCAGATATGTAAATACGGCGTTTAGTTGCCATTCCTCATGCATTACGGTTCGTACACTCGAACACCTATATGGATTCTCCTGCGCAGTGGCAGATATGTAAATACGGCGTTTACTTACAATTTTTCACGCATTACGGTTCGAACACTCGAACACCTATACGGATTCTCCGGCACAGTGGCAGATATGTAAATACGGCGTTTAGTTGCCATTTCTCATGCATTAGGGTTCGAACACTCGAACACCTATACGAATTCTCCCGCACAGTGGCAGATATGTAAATACGGCGTTTACTTACCATTTCTGACGCATTAGGGTTCGAACACACGAACACCTACACGGATTCTCCTGCACAGTGGCCGATATGTAAATACGGCGTTTAGTTGCCATTTCTCATGCATTAGGGTTCGAACACTCGAACACTTATACGGATTCTCCTGCACAGTGGCAGATATGTAAATACGGCGTTTACTTACCCTTTCACATGCATTAGGGTTCGAACACTCGAACACCTATACGGATTCTCCTGCACAGTGGCAGATATGTAAATACGGCGTTTACTTACAATTTCTCATGCATTACAGTTCGAACACTCGAACACCTATACGGATTCTCCAGTACAGTGGCAAATATGTAAATACGGCGTTTACTTACAATTTCTTACGCATTACGATTCGAACACTCGAACACCCATACAGATTCTCCAGCAAAGTGCCAGATATGTAAATACGGCGTATACTTACCATGTCTCATGCATTGGGTTCGAATATACGAATTCTCCTGCACAGTGGCAGATATGTAAATACGGCGTTTACTTACCATTTCTAACGCATTACGGTTCGGACACTCGAACACCTATACGGATTCTTCTACACAGTGGCAGATATGTAAATACGGCGTTTACTTACCATTTCTCAGGCATTGTGGTTCGAACACTCGAACACCTATACGGATTCTCCTGCACAGTGGCAGATATGTAAATACGGCGTTTAGTTGCCATTTCTCATACATTAGGGTTCGAACACCCGAACACCTATACGGATTCTCCTGCACAGTGGCAGATATGTAAATACGGCGTTTACTTACCATTTCTCATGCATTAGGGTTCGAACACTCGACCACCTATACGGATTCTCCTGCACAGTGGCAGATATGAAAATACGGCGTTTACTTATAATTTCTCACGCATTAGGGTTTGAACACTCGAACACCTATACGGATTCTCCTGCACAGTGGCAGATATGTAAATACGGCATTTACTTACAATTTCTCACGCATTACGGTTCGAACACTCGAACACCTATACGGATTCTCTGGCAATGTGGCAGATATGTCAATACAGCGTTTACTTTCCATGTCTCATGCATTGGGTTCGAACACTCGAACACCTATACGAATTCTCCTGTACAGTGGCAGATATGTAAATACGGCGTTTACTTACCATTTCTGACGCATTAGGGTTCGAGCACTCGAACACCTATACGGATTCTCCTGCACAGTGGCCGATATGTAAATACGGCGTTTAGCTGCCATTTCTCATGCATTAGGGTTCGAACACTCGAACACTTATACGGATTCTCCTGCACAGTGGCAGATATAGAAATACGGCTTTTACTTACCATTTCTCATGCATTAGGGTTCGAACACTCGAACACCTATACGGATTCTCCTGCACAGTGGCAGATATGTAAATACAGCATTTACTTAAAATTTCTCATGCATTACAGTTCGAACACTCGAATACCTATACGGATTCTCCTGCACAGTGGCAGATATGTAAATACGGCGTTTACTTGCAATTTCTCACGCATTACGGTTCGAACACTCGAACACCTATACAGATTCTAGGGCAAAGTGGCAGATATGTAAATACGGCCTTTACTTACCATGTCTCATGCATTGTGTTCAAACACTCGAACACCTATACGAATTCTACTGCACAGTGGCAGATATGTAAATACGGCATTTACTTACCATTTCTGACGCATTACGGTTCGAACACTCGAACACCTATACGGATTCTTCTACACAGTGGCAGATATGTAAATACGGCGTTTACTTACCATTTCTCAGGCATTATGGTTCGAACACTCGAACACCTATACGGATTCTCCTGCACGGTGGTAGATATGTAAATACGGCGTTTACTTACCATTTCTCATGCGTTAGGGTTCGAACACTCGAACACCTATACGGATTCTCCCGAACAGTGGTAGATATGTAAATACGGCGTTTAGTTGCCATTTCTTATGCATTACGGTTCGTACACTCGAACACCTATACGGATTCTCCTGCGCAGTGGCAGATATGTAAACACGGCGTTTACTTATAATTTTTCACGCATTACGGTTCGAACACTCGAACACTTATACGGATTCTCCGGCACAGTGGCAGATATGTAAATACGGCGTTTAGTTGACATTTCTCATGCATTAGGGTTCGAACACTCGAACACCTATACGAATTCTCCTGCACAGTGGCAGATATGTAAATACGGCGTTTACTTACCATTTCTGACGCATTAGGGTTCGAACACTCGACCACCTATACGGATTCTCCTGCACAGTGGCCGATATGTAAATACGGCGTTGAGTTGCCATTTCTCATGCATTAGGGTTCGAACACTCGAACAACTATACGGATTCTCCTGCACAGTGGCAGATATGTAAATACGGCGTTTACTTACCATTTCTCATGCATTAGGGTTCGAACACTCGAACACCTATACGGATTCTCCTGCATAGTGGCAGATATGTAAATACGCCGTTTACTTACAATTTCTCATGCATTACAGTTCGAACACTCGAACACCTATACTGATTCTCCTGCACAGTGGCAGATATGTAAATACGACATTTACTTACAATTTCTTACGCATTACGATTCGAACACTCGAACACGTATACAGATTCTCCAGCAAAGTGCCAGATATGTAAATACGGCGTTTACTTACCATGTCTCATGCATTGGGTTCGAATATACGAATTCTCCTGCACAGTGGCAGATAAGTAAATACGGCGTTTACTTACCATTTCTAACGCATTACGGTTCGAACACTGGAACACCTATACGGATTCTTCTACACAGTGGCAGATATGTAAATACGGCGTTTACTTACCATTTCTCAGGCATTATGGTTCGAACACTCGAACACCTATACGGATTCTCCTGCGCAGTGGCAGATATGTAAATACGGCGTTTAGTTGCCATTTCTCATGCATTGGGGTTCGAACACTCGAACCCCTATACGGATTCTCCTGCACAGTGGCAGATATGTAAATACGGCGTTTACTTACCATTTCTCATGCATTAGGGTTCGAACACTTGAACCCCTATACGGATTCTCCTGCAGACTGGCAGATTTGAAAATACGACGTTTACTTATAATTTCTCACGCATTAGGGTTTGAACACTCGAACACCTATACGGATTCTCCTGCACAATGGCAGATATGTAAATACGGCGTTTACTTACCATTTCTCTTGCATTACGGTTCGAACACTCGAACACCTATACAGATTCTCCTGCACAGTGGCAGATATGTAAATACGGCGTTTACTTATAATTTCTCACGCAATAGGGTTCGAACACTCGAACATCAATACGGATTGTCCTGCACAGTGGCAGATATGTAAATACGGCGTTTACCTACCATTTCTCATGCATTTGGGTTGGAACACTCGAACACCTATACGGATTCTCCTGCACACTGGCCGATATGTAAATACGGCGTTTAGAAGCCATTTCTCATGCATTAGGGTTCGAACACTCGAACACCTATACGGATTCTCCTGCACAGTGGCAGATATGTAAATACGGCGTTTGCTTACCATTTCTCATGCATTAGGGTTCGAACACTCGAACACCTATACGGATTCTCCTGCACAGTGGCAGATATGTTAATACGGCGTTTACTTACAATTTCTCATGCATTACAGTTCGAACACTCGAACACCTATACGGATTCTCCTGCACAGTGGCAGAGATGTAAATATGGCATTTACTTACAATTTCTCACGCATGACGGTTCAAACACTCAAACACCTATCCAGATTCTCCGGCAAAGTGGCAGATATGTAAATACGGCGTTTACTTACCATGTCTCATGCATTGGGTTCGAACACTCGAACACCTATACGAATTCTCCCGCACAGTGGCAGATATGTAAATATGGCGTTTACTTACCATTTCTGACACATTACGGTTCGATCACTCGAACACCTATACGGATTCTTCTACACAGTGGCAGATATGTAAATACGGCGTTTACTTACCATTTCTCAGGCATTATGGTTCGAACACTCGAACACCTATACGGATTCTCCTGCACAGTGGCAGATATGTAAATACGGCGTTTACTTACCATTTCTCATGCGTTAGGGTTCGAACACTCGAACACCTATACGGATTCTCCCGAACAGTGGCAGATATGTAAATACGGCGTTTAGTTGCCATTTCTGATGCATTACGGTTCGTACACTCGAACACCTATACGGATTCTCCGGAACAGTGGCAGATATGTAAATACGGCGTTTACTTACCATGTCTCATGCATTGGGGTTAGAACACTCGAACACCTATACGAATTCCCCTGCACAGTGGCAGATATGTAAATACGGCGTTTACTTAGAATTTCTCATGCATTACTGTTCGAACACTCGAACACCTATACGGATTCTCCTGCGCAGTGGCAGATATGTAAATACGGCGTTTACTTACAATTTCTCACGCATTACGGTTCGAACACTCGAACGCCTATACAGATTCTCCGGCAAAGTGGCAGATATTTAATTACGGCGTTTACTTACCATGTCTCATGCATTGGGTTCGAACACTCGAACACCTATACGAATTCTCCTCCACAGTGGCACATATGTAAATACGGCGTTTAGTTACCATTTCTGACGCATTAGGGTTCGAACACTCGAACACCTATACGGATTCTCCTGCACAGTGGC
Source organism: Camellia granthamiana (assembly GCA_036172215.1). Lineage (NCBI taxonomy): Eukaryota > Viridiplantae > Streptophyta > Magnoliopsida > Ericales > Theaceae > Camellia > Camellia granthamiana. The sequence continues at coordinate 397,820 of CM069917.1, read as the reverse complement.
CAATATGTAAATACGGCGTTTAGTTGCCATTTCTCATACATTAGGGTTCGAACACTTGAACACCTATACGGATTCTCCTGCACAGTGGCAGATATGTAAATACGGCGTTTACTTACAATTTCTCACGCATTACGGTTCGAACACTCGAACACCTATACAGATTCTCCGGCAAAGTGGCAGATATGCAAATACGGCGTTTACTTACCATGTCTCATGCATTGGGTTCGAATATACGAATTCTCCTGCACAGTGGCAGATATGTAAATACGGCGTTTACTTACCATTTCTGACGCATTACGGTTCGAACACTGGAACACCTATACGGATTCTTCTACACAGTGGCAGATATGTAAATACGGCGTTTACTTACCATTTCTCAGGCATTATGGTTCGAACACTCGAACACCTATACGGATTCTCCTGCACAGTGGCAGATATGTAAATACGGCGTTTAGTTGCCATTTCTCTTGTATTAGGGTTCGAACACTCGAACACCTATACGGATTCTCCTGCACAGTGGCAGATATGTAAACACGGCGTTTACTTACCATTTCTCATGCATTTGGGTTCGAACACTCGAACACCTATACGGATTCTCCTGCACAGTGGCAGATATGTAAATACGGCGTTTAGTTGCCATTTCTCATGCGTTACGGTTCGAACACTCGAACAACTATACGGATTCTCCTGCACAGTGGCAGATATGTAAATACGGCGTTTACTTACAATTTCTCACGCATTACGGTTCGAACACTCGAACACCGATACGGATTCTCCGGCAAAGTGGCAGATATGTAAATACGGCGTTTACTTTCCATGTCTCATGCATTGGGTTCAAACACTCGAACACCTATACGAATTCTCCTGCACAGTGGTAAATATGTAAATACGGCGTTTACTTACCATTTCTGACGCATTACGGTTCGAACACTTGAACACCTATACGGATTCTTCTGCATAGTGGCAGATATGTAAATACGGCGTTTACTTACCATTTCTGACGCATTATGGTTCGAACACTTGAACACCTATACGGATTCTTCTGCATAGTGGCAGATACGTAAATACGGCGTTTACTTACCATTTCTGACGCATTACGGTTCGAACACTTGAACACCTATACGGATTCTTTTGCATAATGGCAGATATGTAAATACGGCGTTTACTTACCATTTCTCATGCATTAGGGTTCGAACACTCGAACACCTATACGGATTCTCCTGCACAGTGGCAGATATGTTAATACGGCGTTTACTTACAATTTCTCATGCATTACAGTTCGAACACTCGAACACCTATACGGATTCTCCTGCACAGTGGCAGAGATGTAAATATGGCATTTACTTACAATTTCTCACGCATGACGGTTCAAACACTCGAACACCTATCCAGATTCTCCGGCAAAGTGGCAGATATGTAAATACGGCGTTTACTTACCATGTCTCATGCATTGGGTTCGAACACTCGAACACCTATACGAATTCTTCCGCACAGTGGCAGATATGTAAATATGGCGTTTACTTACCATTTCTGACGCATTACGGTTCGATCACTCGAACACCTATACGGATTCTTCTACACAGTGGCAGATATGTAAATACGGCGTTTACTTACCATTTCTCAGGCATTATGGTTCGAACACTCGAACACCTATACGGATTCTCCTGCACAGTGGCAGATATGTAAATACGGCGTTTACTTACCATTTCTCATGCGTTAGGGTTCGAACACTCGAACACCTATACGGATTCTCCCGAACAGTGGCAGATATGTAAATACGGCGTTTAGTTGCCATTTCTGATGCATTACGGTTCGTACACTCGAACACCTATACGGATTCTCCTGCACAGTGGCAGATATGTAAATTCGACATTTACTTACAATTTCTCACGCATTACGGTTCGAACACTCGAACACCTATACGGATTCTCCTGCGCAGTGGCAGATATGTAAATACGGCGTTTACTTACAATTTCTCACGCATTACGGTTCGAACACTCGAACGCCTATACAGATTCTCCGGCAAAGTGGCAGATATGTAATTACGGCGTTTACTTACCATGTCTCATGCATTGGGTTCGAACACTCGAACACCTATACGAATTCTCCTCCACAGTGGCACATATGTAAATACGGCGTTTAGTTACCATTTCTGACGCATTAGGGTTCGAACACTCGAACACCTATACGGATTCTCCTGCACAGTGGCCAATATGTAAATACGGCGTTTAGTTCCCATTTCTCATACATTAGGGTTCGAACACTTGAACACCTATACGGATTCTCCTGCACAGTGGCAGATATGTAAATACGGCGTTTACTTACAATTTCTCACGCATTACGGTTCGAACACTCGAACACCTATACAGATTCTCCGGCAAAGTGGCAGATATGCAAATACGGCGTTTACTTACCATGTCTCATGCATTGGGTTCGAATATACGAATTCTCCTGCACAGTGGCAGATATGTAAATACGGCGTTTACTTACCATTTCTGACGCATTACGGTTCGAACACTGGAACACCTATACGGATTCTTCTACACAGTGGCAGATATGTAAATACGGCGTTTACTTACCATTTCTCAGGCATTATGGTTCGAACACTCGAACACCTATACGGATTCTCCTGCACAGTGGCAGATATGTAAATACGGCGTTTAGTTCCCATTTCTCATACATTAGGGTTCGAACACTTGAACACCTATACGGATTCTCCTGCACAGTGGCAGATATGTAAATACGGCGTTTACTTACAATTTCTCACGCATTACGGTTCGAACACTCGAACACCTATACAGATTCTCCGGCAAAGTGGCAGATATGCAAATACGGCGTTTACTTACCATGTCTCATGCATTGGGTTCGAATATACGAATTCTCCTGCACAGTGGCAGATATGTAAATACGGCGTTTACTTACCATTTCTGACGCATTACGGTTCGAACACTGGAACACCTATACGGATTCTTCTACACAGTGGCAGATATGTAAATACGGCGTTTACTTACCATTTCTCAGGCATTATGGTTCGAACACTCGAACACCTATACGGATTCTCCTGCACAGTGGCAGATATGTAAATACGGCGTTTAGTTGCCATTTCTCTTGTATTAGGGTTCGAACACTCGAACACCTATACGGATTCTCCTGCACAGTGGCAGATATGTAAACACGGCGTTTACTTACCATTTCTCATGCATTTGGGTTCGAACACTCGAACACCTATACGGATTCTCCTGCACAGTGGCAGATATGTAAATACGGCGTTTAGTTGCCATTTCTCATGCGTTACGGTTCGAACACTCGAACAACTATACGGATTCTCCTGCACAGTGGCAGATATGTAAATACGGCGTTTACTTACAATTTCTCACGCATTACGGTTCGAACACTCGAACACCGATACGGATTCTCCGGCAAAGTGGCAGATATGTAAATACGGCGTTTACTTTCCATGTCCCATGCATTGGGTTCAAACACTCGAACACCTATACGAATTCTCCTGCACAGTGGTAGATATGTAAATACGGCGTTTACTTACCATTTCTGACGCATTACGGTTCGAACACTTGAACACCTATACGGATTCTTCTGCATAGTGGCAGATATGTAAATACGGCGTTTACTTACCATTTCTGACGCATTATGGTTCGAACACTTGAACACCTATACGGATTCTTCTGCATAGTGGCAGATACGTAAATACGGCGTTTACTTACCATTTCTGACGCATTACGGTTCGAACACTTGAACACCTATACGGATTCTTCTGCATAATGGCAGATATGTAAATACGGCGTTTACTTACCATTTCTCATGCATTAGGGTTCGAACACTCGAACACCTATACGGATTCTCCTGCACAGTGGCAGATATGTTAATACGGCGTTTACTTACAATTTCTCATGCATTACAGTTCGAACACTCGAACACCTATACGGATTCTCCTGCACAGTGGCAGAGATGTAAATATGGCATTTACTTACAATTTCTCACGCATGACGGTTCAAACACTCGAACACCTATCCAGATTCTCCGGCAAAGTGGCAGATATGTAAATACGGCGTTTACTTACCATGTCTCATGCATTGGGTTCGAACACTCGAACACCTATACGAATTCTTCCGCACAGTGGCAGATATGTAAATATGGCGTTTACTTAACATTTCTGACGCATTACGGTTCGATCACTCGAACACCTATACGGATTCTTCTACACAGTGGCAGATATGTAAATACGGCGTTTACTTACCATTTCTCAGGCATTATGGTTCGAACACTCGAACACCTATACGGATTCTCCTGCACAGTGGCAGATATGTAAATACGGCGTTTACTTACCATTTCTCATGCGTTAGGGTTCGAACACTCGAACACCTATACGGATTCTCCCGAACAGTGGCAGATATGTAAATACGGCGTTTAGTTGCCATTTCTGATGCATTACGGTTCGTACACTCGAACACCTATACGGATTCTCCTGCACAGTGGCAGATATGTAAATTCGACATTTACTTACAATTTCTCACGCATTACGGTTCGAACACTCGAACACCTATACGGATTCTCCGAAACAGTGGCAGATATGTAAATACGGCGTTTACTTACCATGTCTCATGCATTGGGGTTAGAACACTCGAACACCTATACGAATTCCCCTGCACAGTGGCAGATATGTAAATACGGCGTTTACTTAGAATTTCTCATGCATTACTGTTCGAACACTCGAACACCTATACGGATTCTCCTGCGCAGTGGCAGATATGTAAATACGGCGTTTACTTACAATTTCTCACGCATTACGGTTCGAACACTCGAACGCCTATACAGATTCTCCGGCAAAGTGGCAGATATGTAATTACGGCGTTTACTTACCATGTCTCATGCATTGGGTTCGAACACTCGAACACCTATACGAATTCTCCTCCACAGTGGCACATATGTAAATACGGGGTTTAGTTACCATTTCTGACGCATTAGGGTTCGAACACTCGAACACCTATACGGATTCTCCTGCACAGTGGCCAATATGTAAATACGGCGTTTAGTTGCCATTTCTCATACATTAGGGTTCGAACACTTGAACACCTATACGGATTCTCCTGCACAGTGGCAGATATGTAAATACGGCGTTTACTTACAATTTCTCACGCATTACGGTTCGAACACTCGAACCCCTATACAGATTCTCCGGCAAAGTGGCAGATATGCAAATACGGCGTTTACTTACCATGTCTCATGCATTGGGTTCGAATATACGAATTCTCCTGCACAGTGGCAGATATGTAAATACGGCGTTTACTTACCATTTCTGACGCATTACGGTTCGAACACTCGAACACCTATACGGATTCTTCTACACAGTGGCAGATATGTAAATACGGCGTTTACTTACCATTTCTCAGGCATTATGGTTCGAACACTCAAACACCTATACGGATTCTCCTGCACAGTGGCAGATATGTAAATACGGCGTTTAGTTGCCATTTCTCATGTATTAGGCTTCGAACACTCGAACACCTATACGGATTCTCCTGCACAGTGGCAGATATGTAAACACGGCGTTTACTTACCATTTCTCATGCATTTGGGTTCGAACACTCGAACACCTATACGGATTCTCCTGCACAGTGGCAGATATGTAAATACGGCGTTTAGTTGCCATTTCTCATGCGTTACGGTTCGAACACTCGAACAACTATACGGATTCTCCTGCACAGTGGCAGATATGTAAATACGGCGTTTACTTACAATTTCTCACGCATTACGGTTCGAACACTCGAACACCGATACGGATTCTCCGGCAAAGTGGCAGATATGTAAATACGGCGTTTACTTTCCATGTCTCATGCATTGGGTTCAAACACTCGAACACCTATACGAATTCTCCTGCACAGTGGTAGATATGTAAATACGGCGTTTACTTACCATTTCTGACGCATTACGGTTCGAACACTTGAACACCTATACGGATTCTTCTGCATAGTGGCAGTTATGTAAATACGGCGTTTACTTACCATGTCTCATGCATTGGGTTCGAACACTCGAACACCTATACGAATTCTTCCGCACAGTGGCAGATATGTAAATATGGCGTTTACTTAACATTTCTGACGCATTACGGTTCGATCACTCGAACACCTATACGGATTCTTCTACACAGTGGCAGATATGTAAATACGGCGTTTACTTACCATTTCTCAGGCATTATGGTTCGAACACTCGAACACCTATACGGATTCTCCTGCACAGTGGCAGATATGTAAATACGGCGTTTACTTACCATTTCTCATGCGTTAGGGTTCGAACACTCGAACACCTATACGGATTCTCCCGAACAGTGGCAGATATGTAAATACGGCGTTTAGTTGCCATTTCTGATGCATTACGGTTCGTACACTCGAACACCTATACGGATTCTCCTGCACAGTGGCAGATATGTAAATTCGACATTTACTTACAATTTCTCACGCATTACGGTTCGAACACTCGAACACCTATACGGATTCTCCGAAACAGTGGCAGATATGTAAATACGGCGTTTACTTACCATGTCTCATGCATTGGGGTTAGAACACTCGAACACCTATACGAATTCCCCTGCACAGTGGCAGATATGTAAATACGGCGTTTACTTAGAATTTCTCATGCATTACTGTTCGAACACTCGAACACCTATACGGATTCTCCTGCGCAGTGGCAGATATGTAAATACGGCGTTTACTTACAATTTCTCACGCATTACGGTTCGAACACTCGAACGCCTATACAGATTCTCCGGCAAAGTGGCAGATATGTAATTACGGCGTTTACTTACCATGTCTCATGCATTGGGTTCGAACACTCGAACACCTATACGAATTCTCCTCCACAGTGGCACATATGTAAATACGGGGTTTAGTTACCATTTCTGACGCATTAGGGTTCGAACACTCGAACACCTATACGGATTCTCCTGCACAGTGGCCAATATGTAAATACGGCGTTTAGTTGCCATTTCTCATACATTAGGGTTCGAACACTTGAACACCTATACGGATTCTCCTGCACAGTGGCAGATAAGTAAATACGGCGTTTACTTACAATTTCTCACGCATTACGGTTCGAACACTCGAACCCCTATACAGATTCTCCGGCAAAGTGGCAGATATGCAAATACGGCGTTTACTTACCATGTCTCATGCATTGGGTTCGAATATACGAATTCTCCTGCACAGTGGCAGATATGTAAATACGGCGTTTACTTACCATTTCTGACGCATTACGGTTCGAACACTCGAACACCTATACGGATTCTTCTACACAGTGGCAGATATGTAAATACGGCGTTTACTTACCATTTCTCAGGCATTATGGTTCGAACACTCAAACACCTATACGGATTCTCCTGCACAGTGGCAGATATGTAAATACGGCGTTTAGTTGCCATTTCTCATGTATTAGGCTTCGAACACTCGAACACCTATACGGATTCTCCTGCACAGTGGCAGATATGTAAACACGGCGTTTACTTACCATTTCTCATGCATTTGGGTTCGAACACTCGAACACCTATACGGATTCTCCTGCACAGTGGCAGATATGTAAATACGGCGTTTAGTTGCCATTTCTCATGCGTTACGGTTCGAACACTCGAACAACTATACGGATTCTCCTGCACAGTGGCAGATATGTAAATACGGCGTTTACTTACAATTTCTCACGCATTACGGTTCGAACACTCGAACACCGATACGGATTCTCCGGCAAAGTGGCAGATATGTAAATACGGCGTTTACTTTCCATGTCTCATGCATTGGGTTCAAACACTCGAACACCTATACGAATTCTCCTGCACAGTGGTAGATATGTAAATACGGCGTTTACTTACCATTTCTGACGCATTACGGTTCGAACACTTGAACACCTATACGGATTCTTCTGCATAGTGGCAGTTATGTAAATACGGCGTTTACTTACCATTTCTGACGCATTATGGTTCGAACACTTGAACACCTATACGGATTCTTCTGCATAGTGGCAGATACGTAAATACGGCGCTTACTTACCATTTCTGACGCATTACGGTTCGAACACTTGAACACCTATACGGATTCTTCTGCATAATGGCAGATATGTAAATACGGCGTTTACTTACCATTTCTCAGGCATTACGGTTCGAACACTCGAACACCTGTACGGATTCTCCTACACAGTGGCAGATATGTAAATACGGCGTTTACTTACAATTTCTCACGCATTACGGTTCAAACACTCGAACACCAATACGGATTCTCCGGCACAGTGGCAGATATGTAAATACGCCGTTTACTTACCATGCCTCATGCATTAGGGTTCGAACACTCGAACACCTATACGAATTCCCCTGCACAGTGGCAGATATGTAAATACGGCGTTTACTTACAATTTCTCATGCATTACAGTTCGAACACTCGAACACCTATACGGATTCTCCTGCACAGTGGCAGATATGGAAATACGACGTTTACTTACAATTTCTCACGCATTACGGTTCGAACACTCGAACACCAATACAGATTCTCTGGCAAAGTGGCAGATATGTAAATACGGCGTTTACTTACCATGTCTCATGCATTGGGATCAAACACTCGAACACCTATACGAATTCTACTGCACAGTGGCAGATATGTAAATACGGCGTTTACTTACCATTTCTGACGCATTAGGGTTCGAACACTCGAACACCCATACGGATTCTCCTGGACAGTGGCCGATATGTAAATACGGCGTTTAGTGGCCATTTCTCACGCATTAGGGTTCGAACACTCGAACACCTATACGGATTCTCCTGCACAGTGGCAGATATGTAAATACGGCTTTTACTTACCATTTCTCATGCATTAGGATTCGAACACTCGAACACCTATACGGATTCTCCTGCACAGTGGCAGATATGTAAATACGGCGTTTACTTACAATTTCTCATGCATTACAGTTCGAACACTCGAACACCTTTACGGATTCTCCTGCACAGTGGCAGATATGTAAATACGGCGTTTAGTTGCCATTTCTCATGCATTAGGGTTCGAACACTCGAACACCTATACGGATTCTCCTGCACAGTGGCAGATATGTAAATACGGCGTTTACTTACCATTTCTCATGCATTAGGGTTCGAACACTCGAACACCTATACGAATTCCCCTGCACAGTGGCAGATATGTAAATACGGCGTTTACTTACAATTTCTCATGCATTACAGTTCGAACACTGGAACACCTATACGGATTCTCCTGCACAGTGGCAGATATGTAAATACGGCGTTTACTTACAATTTCTCACGCATTACGGTTCGAACAATCGAACACCTACACAGATTCTCTGGCAAAGTGGCAGATATGTAAATTCGGCGTTTACTTACCATGTCTCATGCATTGGGTTCGAACACTCGAACACCTATACGAATTCTCCTGCACAGTGGCAGATATGTAAATACGGCGTTTACTTACCGTTTCTGACGCATTAGGGTTCGAACACTCGAACACCAATACAGATTCTCCTGCACAGTGGCCGATATGTAAATACGGCGTTTAGTTCCCATTTCTCATGCATTAGGGTTCGAATATACGGATTTTCCTGCACAGTGGCAGATATGTAAATACGGCGTTTACTTACAATTTCTCAGGCATTGCGGTTCGAACACACGAACACCTATACAGATTCTCCGGCAAAGTGGCAGATATGTAAATACGGCGTTTACTTAGCATGTCTCATGCATTGGGTTCGAATATACGAATTCTCCTGCACAGTGGCAGATATGTAAATACGGCGTTTACTTACCATTTCTGACGCATTACAGTTCGAACACTCGAACACCTATACGGATTCTCCTACACAGTGGCTGATATGCAAATACGCCGTTTACTTACCATTTCTCAGGCATTATGGTTCGAACACTCGAACACCTATACGGATTCTCCTGCACAGTGGCAGATATGTAAATACGGCGTTTAGTTGCCATTTCTCATGCATTAGGGTTCGAACACTCGAACACCTATACGGATAATCCTGCACAGTGGCAGATATGTAAATACGGCGTTTACTTACCATTTCTCATGCATTAGGGTTCGAACACTCGAACACCTATACGGATTCTCCTGCACAGTGGCAGTTATGTAAATACGGCGTTTACTTACAATTTCTCATGCATTACAGTTCGAACACTCGAACACCTATACGGATTCTCCTGCACAGTAGCAGATATGTAAATACGGCGTTTAGTTGCCATTTCTCATGCATTAGGGTTCGAACACTCGAACACCGATACGGATTCTCCTGCACAGTGGCAGATATGTAAATACGGCGTTTACTTACCATTTCTCATGCATTAGGGTTCGAACACTCGAACACCTATACGAATTCCCCTGCACAGTGGCAGATATGTAAATACGGCGTTTACTTACAATTTCTCATGCATTACTGTTCGAACACTCAAACACCTCTACGGATTCTCCTACACAGTGGCAGATATGTAAATACGGCGTTTACTTACAATTTCTCTCGCATTACGGTTCGAACAATCGAACACCTATACAGATTCTCTGGCAAAATGGCAGATATGTAAATTCGGCGTTTACTTACCATGTCTCGTGCATTGGGTTCGAACACTCGAACACCTATACGAATTCTCCTGCACAGTGGCAGATATGTAAATACGGCGTTTACTTACTGTTTCTGACGCATTAGGGTTCGAACACTCGAACACAAATACGGATTCTCCTGCACCGTGGCCGATATGTAAATACGGCGTTTAGTTGCCATTTCTCATGCATTAGGGTTCGAACACTCGAACACCTATACGGATTCTCCTGCACAGTGGCAGATATGTAAATACGGCGTTTCCTTACCATTTCTCATGCATTAGGGTTCGAACACTCGAACACCTATACGGATTCTCCTGCACAGTGGCAGATATGTAAATACGGCGTTTACTTACAATTTCTCATGCATTACAGTTCGAACACTCGAACACCTATACGGATTCTCCTGCACAGTGGAAGATATGTAAATACGGCGTTTACTTACAATTTCTCATGCATTACAGTTCGAACACTCGAACACCTATACGGATTCCCCTGCACAGTGGCAGATATGTAAATACGGCGTTTAGTTGCCATTTCTCATGCATTAGGGTTCGAACACTCGAACACCTACACGGATTCTCCTGCACAGTGGCAGATATGTAAATACGGCGTTTACTTACCATTTCTCACGCATTAGGGTTCGAACACTCGAACACCTATACGAATTCCCCTGCACAGTGGCATATATGTAAATACGGCGTTTACTTATAATTTCTCATGCATTACAGTTCGAACACTGGAACACCTATACGGATTCTCCTGCACAGTGGCAGATATGAAAATACGGCGTTTACTTACAATTTCTCACGCATTACGGTTCGAACAATCGAACACCTATACAGATTCTCTGGCAAAGTGGCAGATATGTAAATTCGGCGTTTACTTACCATGTCTCATGCATTGGGTTCGAACACTCGAACACCTATACGAATTCTCCTGCATAGTGGCAGATATGTAAATACGGCGTTTACTTACAGTTTCTGACGCATTAGGTTTCGAACACTCGAACACCAATACAGATTCTCCTGCACAGTGGCCGTTATGTAAATACGGCGTTTAGTTCCCATTTCTCATGCATTAGGGTTCGAATATACGGATTCTCCTGCACAGTGGCAGATATGTAAATACGGCGTTTACTTACAATTTCTCAGGCATTGCGGTTCGAACACACGAACACCTATACAGATTCTCCGGCAAAGTGGCAGATATGTAAATACGGCGTTTACTTAGCATGTCTCATGCATTGGGTTCGAATATACGAATTCTCCTGCACAGTGGCAGATATGCAAATACGGCGTTTACTTACCATTTCTGACGCATTACAGTTCGAACACTCGAACACCTATACGGATTCTCCTACACAGTGGCTGATATGCAAATACGTCGTTTACATACCATTTCTCAGGCATTATGGTTCGAACACTCGAACACCTATACGGATTCTCCTGCACAGTGGCAGATATGTAAATACGGCGTTTAGTTGCCATTTCTCATGCATTAGGGTTCGAACACTCGAACACCTATACGGATAATCCTGCACAGTGGCAGATATGTAAATACGGCGTTTACTTACCATTTCTCATGCATTAGGGTTCGAACACTCGAACACCTATACGGATTCTCCTGCACAGTGGCAGATATGTAAATACGGCGTTTAGTTGCCATTTCTCATGCATTAGGGTTCAAACACTCGAACACCGATACGGATTCTCCTGCACAGTCGCAGATATGTAAATACGGCGTTTACTTACCATTTCTCATGCATTAGGGTTCGAACACTCGAACACCTATACGAATTCCCCTGCACAGTGGCAGATATGTAAATACGGCGTTTACTTACAATTTCTCATGCATTACAGTTCGAACACTCGAACACCTCTACGGATTCTCCTACATAGTGGCAGATATGTAAATACGGCGTTTACTTACAATTTCTCTCGCATTACGGTTCGAACAATCGAACACCTATACAGATTCTCTGGCAAAGTGGCAGATATGTAAATTCGGCGTTTACTTACCATGTCTCGTGCATTGGGTTCGAACTCTCGAACACCTATACGAATTCTCCTGCACAGTGGTAGATATTTAAACACGGCGTTTACTTACCGTTTCTGACGCATTAGGGTTCGAACACTCGAACACCAATACGGATTCTCCTGCACCGTGGCCGATATGTAAATACGGCGTTTAGTTGCCATTTCTCATGCATTAGGGTTCGAACTCTCGAACACCTATACGGATTCTCCTGCACAGTGGCAGATATGTAAATACGGCGTTTACTTACCATTTCTCATGCATTAGGGTTCGAACACTCGAACACCTATACGGATTCTCCTGCACAGTGGCAGATATGTAAATACGGCGTTTACTTACAATTTCTCATGCATTACAGTTCGAACACTCGAACACCTATACGGATTCTCCTGCACGTGGCAGATATGTAAATACGGCGTTTACTTACAATTTCTCATGCATTACAGTTCGAACACTCGAACACCTATACGGATTCTTCTGCACAGTGGCAGATATGTAAATACGGCGTTTAGTTTCCATTTCTCATGCATTAGGGTTCGAACACTCGAACACCTATACGGATTCTCCTGCACAGTGGCAGATATGTAAATACGGCGTTTACTTACCATTTCTCACGCATTAGGGTTCGAACACTGGAACACCTATACGAATTCCCCTGCACAGTCGCAGATATGTAAATACGGCGTTTTCTTACAATTTCTCATGCATTACAGTTCGAACACTGGAACACCTATACGGATTCTCCTGCACAGTGGCAGATATGTAAATACGGCGTTTACTTACAATTTCTCTCGCATTACGGTTCGAACAATCGAACACCTATACAGATTCTCTGGCAAAGTGGCAGATATGTAAATTCGGCGTTTACTTACCATGTCTAATGCATTGGGTTCGAACACTCGAACACCTATACGAATTCTCCTGCATAGTGGCAGATATGTAAATACGGCGTTTACTTACCGTTTCTGACGCATTAGGTTTCGAACACTCGAACACCAATACAGATTCTCCTGCACAGTGGCCGATATGTAAATACGGCGTTTAGTTCCCATTTCTCATGCATTTGGGTTCGAATATACGGATTCTCCTGCACAGTGGCAGATATGTAAATACGGCGTTTACTTACAATTTCTCAGGCATTACGGTTCGAACACACGAACACCTATACAGATTCTCCGGCAAAGTGGCAGATATGTAAATACGGCGTTTACTTAGCATGTCTCATGCATTGGGTTCGAATATACGAATTCTCCTGCACAGTGGCAGATATGTAAATACGTCGTTTACTTACCATTTCTGACGCATTACAGTTCGAACACACGAACACCTATACGGATTCTCCTACACAGTGGCTGATATGCAAATACGTCGTTTACTTACCATTTCTCAGGCATTATGGTTCGAACACTCGAACACCTATACGGATTCTCCTGCACAGTGGCAGATATGTAAATACGGCGTTTAGTTGCCATTTCTCATGCATTAGGGTTCGAACACTCGAACACCTATACGGATAATCCTGCACAGTGGCAGATATGTAAATACGGCGTTTACTTACCATTTCTCATGCATTAGGGTTCGAACACTCGAACACCTATACGGATTCTCCTGCACAGTGGCAGATATGTAAATACGGCGTTTACTTACAATTTCTCATGCATTACAGTTCGAACACTCGAACACCTATACGGATTCTCCTGCACAGTGGCAGATATGTAAATATGGCGTTTAGTTGCCATTTCTCATGCATTAGGGTTCGAACACTCGAACACCGATACGGATTCTCCTGCACTGTGGCAGATATGTAAATACGGCGTTTACTTACCATTTCTCATGCATTAGGGTTCGAACACTCGAACACCTATACGAATTCCCCTGCACAGTGGCAGATATGTAAATACGGCGTTTACTTACAATTTCTCATGCATTACTGTTCGAACACTCGAACACCTCTACGGATTCTCCTACACAGTGGCAGATATGTAAATACGGCGTTTACTTACAATTTCTCTCGCATTACGGTTCGAACAATCGAACACCTATACAGATTCTCTGGCAAAGTGGCAGATATGTAAATTCGGCGTTTACTTACCATGTCTCGTGCATTGGGTTCGAACACTCGAACACCTATACGAATTCTCCTGCACAGTGGCAGATATGTAAATACGGCGTTTACTTACCGTTTCTGACGCATTAGGGTTCGAACACTCGAACACCAATACGGATTCTCCTGCACAGTGGCCGATATGTAAATACGGCGTTTAGTTGCCATTTCTCATGCATTAGGGTTCGAACACTCGAACACCTATACGGATTCTCCTGCACAGTGGCAGATATGTAAATACGGCGTTTACTTACCATTTCTCATGCATTAGGGTTCGAACACTCGAACACCTATACGGATTCTCCTGCACAGCGGCAGATATGTAAATACGGCGTTTACTTACAATTTCTCATGCATTACAGTTCGAACACTCGAACACCTATACGGATTCTCCTGCACAGTGGCAGATATGTAAATACGGCGTTGACTTACAATTTCTCAGGCATTACGGTTCGAAAACTCGAACACCTATACAGATTCTCCGGCAAAGTGGCAGATATGTAAATACGGCGTTTAGTTACCATGTCTCATGCATTGGGTTCGAATATACGAATTCTCCTGCACAGTGGCAGATATGTAAATACGGCGTTTACTTACCATTTCTGACGCATTACGGTTCGGACACTCGAACACCTATACGGATTCTTCTACACAGTGGCTGATATGTAAATACGGCGTTTACTTACCATTTCTCAGGCATTATGGTTCGAACACTCGAAAACCTATACGGATTCTCCTGCACAGTGGCAGATATGTAAATACGGCGTTTAGTTTCCATTTCTCACGCATTAGGGTTCGAACACTCGAACACCTATACGGATTCTCCAGCACAGGGGCAGATATGTAAATACAACTTTTACTTACCATTTCTCATGCATTAGGGTTCGAACACTCGAACACCTATACGGATTCTCCTGCACAGTGGCAGATATATAAATACGGCGTTTAGTTGCCCTTTCTCATGCGTTACGGTTCGAACACTCGAACACCTATACGGATTCTCCTGCAGAGTGGCAGATATGTAAATACAGCGTTTACTTATAATTTCTCACGCATTACGGTTCGAACACTCGAACACCTATACGGATTCTCTGGCAAAATGGCAGCTATGTAAATACGCCGTTTACTTACCATTTGTAACGCATTACGGTTCGAACACTTGAACACCTATACGGATTCTTCTGCATAGTGGCAGATATGTAAAAACGGCGTTTACTTACCATTTCTGACGCATTACGGTTCGAACACTTGAACACCTATACGGATTCTCCTGCATAATGGCAGATATGTAAATACAGCGTTTACTTACCATTTCTCAGGCATTATGGTTCGAACACTCGAACACCTATACGGATTCTCCTGCACAGTGGCAGATAAGTAAATACGGCGTTTACTTACCATTTCTCATGCGTTAGGGTTCGAACAATCGAACACCTATACGGATTCTCCCGAACAGTGACAGATATGTAAATACGGCGTTTAGTTGCCATTTCTCATGCATTACGGTTCGAACACTCGAACACCTGTACGGATTCTCCTGCACAGTGGCAGATATGTAAATACGGCGTTTACTTACAATTTCTCACGCATTACGGTTCAAACACTCGAACACCAATACGGATTCTCCGGCACAGTGGCAGATATGTAAATACGCCGTTTACTTACCATGTCTCATGCATTAGGGTTCGAACATTCGAACACCTATACGAATTCCCTTGCACAGTGGCAGATATGTAAATACGGCGTTTACTTACAATTTCTCATGCATTACAGTTCGAACACTCGAACACCTATACGGATTCTCCTGCACAGTGGCAGATATGTAAATACGGCGTTTACTTACAATTTCTCATGCATTACAGTTCAAACACTCGAACACCTATACGGATTCTCCTGCACAGTGGCAGATATGTAAATACGGCGTTTACTTACCATTTCTCATGCATTAGGGTTCGAACACTCGAACACCTATACGAATTCCCCTGCACAGTGGCAGATCTGTAAATACGGCGTTTACTTACAATTTCTCATGCATTACGGTTCGAACACTCGAACACCTATACGGATTCTCCTGCACAGTGGCAGATATGTAAATACGGCGTTTACTTACAATTTCTCACGCATTACGGTTCGAACGCTCGAACACCCATACAGATTCTCCGGCAAAGTGGCAGATATGTAAATACGGCGTTTACTTACCATGTCTCATGCATTGGGTTCGAACACTCGAACACCTATACGAATTCTCCTGCACAGTGGCAGATATGTAAATACGGCGTTTACTTACAATTTCTCATGCATTACAGTTCGAACACTCGAACACCTATACGGATTCTCCTGCACAGTGGCAGATATGTAAATACGGCGTTTACTTACAATTTCTCATGCATTACAGTTCAAACACTCGAACACCTATACGGATTCTCCTGCACAGTGGCAGATATGTAAATACGGCGTTTACTTACCATTTCTCATGCATTAGGGTTCGAACACTCGAACACCTATACGAATTCCCCTGCACAGTGGCAGATATGTAAATACGGCGTTTACTTACAATTTCTCATGCATTACGGTTCGAACACTCGAACACCTATACGGATTCTCCTGCACAGTGGCAGATATGTAAATACGGCGTTTACTTACAATTTCTCATGCATTACGGTTCGAACGCTCGAACACCCATACAGATTCTCCGGCAAAGTGGCAGATATGTAAATACGGCGTTTACTTACCATGTCTCATGCATTGGGTTCGAACACTCGAACACCTATACGAATTCTCCTGCACAGTGGCAGATATGTAAATACGGCGTTTACTTACCATTTCTGACGCATTAGGGTTCGAACACTCGAACACCTATACGGATTCTCCTGCACAGTGGCCGATATATAAATACGGCGTTTAGTTGCCATTTCTCATGCGTTAGGGTTCGAACACTCGAACACCTATACGGATTCTCCTGCACAGTGGCAGATATGTAAATTCGGCGTTTACTTACCATTTCTCATGCCTTAGGGTTCGAACACTCGAACACCTATACGGATTCTCTTGCACAGTGGCAGATATGTAAATACGGCGTTTACTTACTATTTCTCATGCATTACAGTTCGAACACCTATACGGATTCTCCTACACAGTGGAAGATATGTAAATACGGCGTTTACTTACAATTTCTCACGCATTACGGTTCGAACACTTGAACACCTATACAGATTCTCCGGCAAAGTGGCAGATATGTAAATACGGCGTTTACATACCATGTCTCTTGTATTGGGTTCGAATATACGAATTCTCCTGCACAGTGGCAGATATGTAAATACGGCGTTTACTTACCATTTCTGACGCATTACGGTTCGAACACTCGAACACCTATACGGATTCTTCTACACAGTGCCCGATATGTAAATACGGCCTTTGCTTACTATTTCTCAGGCATTATGGTTCGAACACTCGAATACCTATACGGATTCTCCTGCAAAGTGGCAGATATGTAAATACGGCATTTACTTACCATGTCTCATGCACTGGGTTCGAATATACAAATTCTCCTGCACAGTGGCAGATATGTAAATACGGCGTTTACTTACCATTTCTGACGCATTACGGTTCGAACACTCGAACACCTATACGGATTCTTCTACACAGTGGCAGATATGTAAATACGGCGTTTACTTACCATTTCTCAGGCATTATGGTTCGAACGCTCGAACAACTATACGGATTCTCCTGCACAGTGGCAGATATGTAAATACGGCGTTTAGTTGCCATTTCTCACGCATTAGGGTTCGAACACTCGAACACCTATACGGATTCTCCTGCACAGTGGCAGATACGTAAATACGGCGTTTACTTACCATTTCTCATGCGTTAGCGTTCGAACACTCGAACACCTATACGGATTCTCCCGAACAGTGGCATATATGTAAATACGGCGTTTAGTTACCATTTCTCATGCATTACGGTTCGAATACTCGAACACCTGTACGGATTCTCCTGCACAGTGCCAGATATTTAAAAACGGCGTTTACTTACAATTTCTCACGCATTACGGTTCGAACACTCGAACACCTTTACGGATTCTCCTGCACAGTGGCAGATATGTAAATACGGCGTTTACTTACAATTTCTCACGCATTACGGTTCAAACACTCGAACACCAATACGGATTCTCCGGCACAGTGGCAGATATGTAAATACGCCGTTTACTTACCATGTCTCATGCATTAGGGTTCGAACACTCGAACACCTATACGAATTCCCCTGCACAGTGGCAGATATGTAAATACGGCGTTTACTTACAATTTCTCATGCATTACAGTTCGAACACTCGAACACCTATACGGATTCTCCTGCACAGTGGCAGATATGGAAATACGACGTTTACTTACAATTTCTCACGCATTACGGTTCGAACACTCGAACACCAATACAGATTCTCTGGCAAAGTGGCAGATATGTAAATATGGCGTTTACTTACCATGTCTCATGCATTGGGTTCAAACACTCGAAGACCTATACGGATTCTCCTGCACAGTGGCATATATGTAAATACGGCGTTTACTTACAATTTCTCACGCATTACGGTTCGAACGCTCGAACACCCATACAGATTCTCTGGCAAAGTGGCAGATATGTAAATACGGCGTTTACTTACCATGTCTCATGCATTGGGTTCAAACACTCGAACACCTATACGAATTCTCCTGCACAGTGGCAGATATGTAAATACGGCGTTTACTTACCATTTCTGACGCATTAGGGTTCGAACACTCGAACACCTATACGGATTCTCCTGCACAGTGGCCGATATGTAAATACGGCGTCTAGTTGCCATTTCTCATGCATTAGGGTTCGAACACTCGAACACCTATACGGATTCTCCTGCACAGTGGCAGATATGTAAATTCGGCGTTCACTTACCATTTCTCATGCATTACAGTTCGAACACCTATACGAATTCTCCTGCACAGTGGAAGATATGTAAATACGGCGTTTACTTACAATTTCTCACGCATTACGGTTCGAACACTCGAACACCTATACAGATTCTCCGGCAAAGTGGCAGATATGTAAATACGGCGTTTACTTACCATGTCTCTTGCATTGGGTTCGAATATACGAATTCTCCTGCACAGTGGCAGATATGTTAATACGGCGTTTACTTACCATTTTTGACGCATTACGGTTCGAACACTCGAACACCTATACGGATTCTTCTACACAGTGCCCGATATGTAAATACGGCTTTTGCTTACCATTTCTCAGGCATTATGGTTCGAACACTCGAATACCTATACGGATTCTCCTGCACAGTGGCAGCTATGTAAATACGGCGTTTAGTTGCCATTTCTCATGCATCAGGGTTCGAACACTCGAACACCTAAACGGATTCTCCTGCACAGTGGCAGATATGTAAATACGGCGTTTACTTACCATTTCTCATGCATTAGGGTTCGAACACTCGAACACCTATACGGATTCTCCTGCACAGTGGCAGATACGTAAATACGGCGTTTACTTACCATTTCTCATGCGTTAGCGTTCGAACACTCGAACACCTATACGGATTCTCCCAAACAGTGGCAGATATGTAAATACGGCATTTAGTTACCATTTCTCATGCATTACGGTTCGAACACTCGAACACCTGTACGGATTCTCCTGCACAGTGCCAGATATTTAAAAACGGCGTTTACTTACAATTTCTCACGCATTACGGTTCGAACACTCGAACACCTATACGGATTCTCTGGCACAGTGGCAGATATGTAAATACGGCGTTTACTTACCAAGTCTCATGCATTAGGGTTCGAACCCTCGAACACCTATATGAATTCCCCAGCACAGTGGCAGATATGAAAATACGGCGTTTACTTACAATTTCCCATGCATTACGGTTCGAACTCTCGAACACCTGTACGGATTCTCCTGCACAGTGGCAGATATGTAAATACGGCGTTTACTTACAATTTCTCACGCATTACGGTTCGAACACCCGAACACCCATACAGATTCTCCGGCAAAGTGGCAGATATGTAAATACGGCGTTTACTTACCATGTCTCATGCATTGGGTTCGAACACTCGAACACCTATACGAATTCTCCTGCACAGTGGCAGATATGTAAATACGGCGTTTACTTACCATTTCTGACGCATTAGGGTTCGAACACTCGAACACCTATACGGATTCTCCTGCACAGTGGCCGATATGTAAATACGGCGTTTAGTTGCCATTTCTCATGCATTAGGGCTCGAACACTCGAACACCTATACGGATTCTCCTGCACAGTGGCAGATTTGTAAATACGGCGTTTACTTACAATTTCTCATGCATTACAGTTTGAACACCTATTCGGATTCTCCTGCACAGTGGAAGATATGTAAATACGGCGTTTACTTACAATTTCTCACGCATTACGGTTCGAACACTCGAACACCTATACAGATTCTCCGGCAAAGTGGCAGATATGTAAATACGGCGTTTACTTACCATGTCTCATGCATTGGGTTCGAATATACGAATTCTCCTGCACAGTGGCAGATATGTAAATACGGCGTTTACTTACCATTTCTGACGCATTACGGTTCGAACACTCGAACACCTATACGGATTCTTCTACACAGTGGCCGATATGTAAATACGGCGTTTACTTACCATTTCTCAGGCATTACGGTTCGAACACTCGAATACCTATACGGATTCTCCTGCACAGTGGCAGATATGTAAATACGGCGTTTAGTTGCCATTTCTCATGCATCAGGATTCGAACGCTCGAACACCTAAACGGATTCTCCTGCACAGTGGCAGATATGTAAATACGGCGTTTACTTACCATTTCTCATGCATTAGGGTTCGAACACTTGAACACCTATACGGATTCTCCTGCACAGTGGAAGATACGTAAATACGGCGTTTACTTACCATTTCTCATGCGTTAGGGATCGAACACTCGAACACCTATACGGATTCTCCCGAACAGTGGCAGATATGTTAATACGGTGTTTAGTTACCAGTTCTCATGCATTACGGTTCGAACACTCGAACACCTGTACGGATTCTCCTGCACAGTGGCAGATATGTAAATACGGCGTTTACTTACAATTTCTGATGCATTACGGTTCGAACACTCGAACACCTATACGAATTCCCCAGCACAGTGGCAGATATGTAAATACGGGGTTTACTTACAATTTCTCATGCATTACAGTTCGAACACTCGAACACCTATGCGGATTCTCCTGCACAGTGGCAGATACGTAAATACGGCGTTTACTTACAATTCCTCACGCATTACGGTTCGAACACTCGAACACCTAGACAGATTCTCCGGCAACGTGGCAGATATGTAAATACGCCGTTTATTTACCATGTCTCATGCATTTGTTTCGAACTCTCGAACACCTATACGAATTCTCCTGCACAGTGGCAGATATGTAAATACGGCGTTTACTTACCATTTCTGACGCATTAGGGTTCGAACACTCGAACACCTATACGGATTCTCCTGCACAGTGGCCGATATGTAAATACGGCGTTTAGTTGCCATTTCTCATGCATTAGGGTTCGAACACTCGAACACCTATACGGATTCTCCTGCACAGTGGCCGATATGTAAATACGGCGTTTGCTTACCATTTCTCATGCATTAGGGTTCGAACACTCAAACACCTATACGGATTCTCCTGCACAGTGGCAGATATGTAAATATGGCGTTTACTTACAATTTTTCACGCATTACGGTTCGAACACTAGAACACCTATACGGATTCTCTGGCACAGTGGCAGATATGTAAATACGGCGTTTACTTACCATGTCTCATGCATTAGGGTTCGAACACTCGAACACCTATACGAATTCCCCTGCACAGCGGCAGATATGTAAATACGACGTTTACTTACAATTTCTTGTGCATTACAGTTCGAACACTCGAACACCTATACGGATTCTCCGGCACAGTGGCAGATATGTAAATACGGCGTTTACTTAAAATTTCTCACGCATTACGGTTCCAACACTCGAACACCTATACAGCTTCTCCGGCAAAGTGGCAGATATGTAAATACGGACGTTTACTTACCATGTCTCATGCATTGGGTTCGAACACTCGAACACCTATACGAATTCTCCTGCACAGTAGCAGATATGTAAATACGGCGTTTATTTACCATTTCTGACGCATTAGGGTTCGAACACTCGAACACCTATACGGATTCTCCTGCACAGTGGCCGATTTGTAAATACGGCATTTGGTTGCCATTTCTCATGCATTAGGGTTCGAACACTCGAACACCTATACGGATTCTCCTGCACAGTGGCAGATATGTAAATACGGTGTTTACTTACCATTTCTCATGCATTAGGGTTCGAACACTCGAACACCTATACGGATTCTCCTGCATAGTGGCAGATATGTAAATACGGCGTTTACTTACCATTTCTGACGCATTAGGGTTCGAACACTCGAACACCTATACGGATTCTCCTGCACAGTGGCCGATATGTAAATACGGCGTTTAGTTGCCATTTCTCATGCATTAGGGTTCGAACACTCGAACACCTATACGGATTCTCCTGCACAGTGGCCGATATGTAAATACGGTGTTTGCTTACCATTTCTCATGCATCAGGGTTCGAACACTCAAACACCTATACGGATTCTCCTGCACAGTGGCAGATATGTAAATACGGCGTTTACATACAATTTCTCATGCATTACAGTTCGAACACTCGAACACCTATACGGATTCTCCTGCACAGTGGCAGATATGAAAATACGGCGTTTACTAATAATTTCTCACGCATTAGGGTTTGAACACTCGAAAACCTATACGGATTCTCCTGCACTGTGGCAGATATGTAAATACGGCGTTTACTTACCATTTCTCATGCATTACGGTTCGAACACTCGAACACCTATACAGATTCTCCTGCACAGTGGCAGATATGTAAATACGGCGTTTACTTATAATTTCTCACGCAATAGGGTTCGAACACTCGAACATCAATACGGATTGTCCTGCACGGTGGCAGATATGTAAATACGGCGTTTACCTACCATTTCTCATGCATTTGGGTTGGAACACTCGAACACCTATACGGATTCTCCTGCACACTGGCCGTTATGTAAATACGGCGTTTAGTTGCCATTTCTCATGCATTAGGGTTCGAAGACTCGAACACCTATACGGATTCTCCTGCACAGTGGCAGATATGTAAATACGGCGTTTACTTACCATTTCTCATGCATTAGGGTTCGAACACTCGAACACCCATACGGATTCTCCTGCACAGTGGCAGATATGTAAATACGGCGTTTACTTACAATTTCTCATGCATTACAGTTCGAACACTCGAACACCTATACGGATTCTCCTGCACGGTGGCAGATATGTAAATACGGCGTTTACTTACCATTTCTCATGCATTAGGGTTCGAACACTCGAACACCCATACGGATTCTCCTGCACAGTGGCAGATATGTAAATACGGCGTTTACTTACAATTTCTCATGCATTACAGTTCGAACACTCGAACACCTATACGGATTCTCCTGCACAGTGGCAGATATGTAAATACGGCGTTTACTTACCATTTCTCATGCATTAGGGTTCGAACACTCGAACACCCATACGGATTCTCCTGCACAGTGGCAGATATGTAAATACGGCGTTTACTTACAATTTCTCATGCATTACAGTTCGAACACTCGAACACCTATACGGATTCTCCTGCACAGTGGCAGATTTGTAAATATGGCGTTTACTTACAATTTCTCACGCATTACGGTTCGAACACTCAAACACCTATACAGATTCTCCGGCAAAGTGGCAGATATGTAAATACGGCGTTTACTTACCATGTCTCATGCATTATGGTTCGAACACTCGAACACCTATACGGATTCTCCTGCAGAGTGGTAGATATGTAAATACGGCGTTTACTTACCATTTCTCATGCGTTAGGGTTCGAACACTCGAACACCTATACGGATTCTCCCGAACAGTGGCAGATATGTAAATACGGCGTTTAGTTGCCATTTCTCATGCATTACGGTTCGTACACTCGAACACCTATACGGATTCTCATGCACAGTGGCAGATATGTAAATACGGCGTTTACTTACAATTTTTCACGCATTACGGTTCGAACACTCGAACACCTATACGGATTCTCCGGCACAGTGGCAGATACGTAAATACGGCGTTTAGTTGCCATTTCTCATGCATTAGGGTTCGAACACTCGAACACCTATACGAATTCTCCTGCACAGTGGCAAATATGTAAATACGGCGTTTACTTACCATTTCTGACGCATTAGGGTTCGAACACTCGAACACCTATACGGATTCTCCTGCACAGTGGCCGATATGTAAATACGGCGTTTAGTTGCCATTTCCCATGCATTAGGGTTCGAACACTCGAACACCTATACGGATTCTCCTGCACAGTGGTAGATATGTAAATACGGCGTTTATTTACCATTTCTCATTCATTAGGGTTCGAACACTCGAACGCCTATACGGATTCTCCTGCACAGTGGCAGATATGTAAATACGGCGTTTACTTACAATTTCTCATGCATTACTGTTCGAACACTCGAACACCTATACTGATTCTCCTCAATAGTGGCAGATAAGTAAATACGGCGTTTACTTACAATTTCTTACGCATTACGATTCGAACACTCGAACACCTATACAGATTCTCCGGCAAAGTGCCAGATATGTAAATACGGCGTTTACTTACCATGTCTCATGCATTGGGTTCGAATATACGAATTCTCCTGCACAGTGGTAGATATGTAAATACGGCGTTTACATACCATTTCTGACGCATTACGGTTCGAACACTCGAACACCTATACGGATTCTTCTACACAGTGGCAGATATGTAAATACGGCGTTTACTTACCATTTCTCAGGCATTATGGTTGGAACACTCGAACACCTATACGGATTCTCCTGCACAGTGCCAGATATGTAAATACAGCGTTTAGTTGCCATTTCTCATGCATTAGGGTTCGAACACTCGAACACCTATACGGATTCTCCTGCACAGTGGTAGATATGTAAATACGGCGTTTACTTACCATTTCTCATGCATTAGGGTTCGAACACTCGAACACCTATACGGATTCTCCTGCACAGTGGCAGATATGTAAATACGGCGTTTACATACAATTTCTCATGCATTACAGTTCGAACACTCGAACACCTATACGGATTCTCCTGCACAGTGGCAGATATGAAAATACGGCGTTTACTTATAATTTCTCACGCATTAGGGTTTGAACACTCGAACACCTATACGGATTCTCCTGCACAGTGGCAGATACGTAAATACAGCGTTTAGTTGCCATTTCTCATGCATTAGGGTTCGAACACTCGAACACCTATACAAATTCTCCTGCACAGTGGCAGATATGTAAATACGGCGTTTACTTACCATTTCTGACGCATTAGGGTTCGAACACTCGAACACCTATACGGATTCTCCTGCACAGTGGCCGATATGTAAATACGGCGTTTAGTTGCCATTTCCCATGCATTAGGGTTCGAACACTCGAACACCTATACGGATTCTCCTGCATAGTGGTAGATATGTAAATACGGCGTTTACTTACCATTTCTCATTCATTAGGGTTCGAACACATGAACACCTATACGGATTCTCCTGCACAGTGGCAGATATGTAAATACGGCGTTTACTTACCATTTCTCATGCATTAGGGTTCGAACACTCGAACACCTATACGGATTCTCCTGCACAGTGGCAGATATGTAAATACGGCGTTTACTTACAATTTCTCATGCATTACAGTTCGAACACTCGAACACCTATACGGATTCTCCTGCACAGTGGCAGATATGTAAATACGGCGTTTACTTACCATTTCTCATGCATTAGGGTTCGAACACTCGAACACCCATACGGATTCTCCTGCACAGTGGCAGATATGTAAATACGGCGTTTACTTACAATTTCTCATGCATTACAGTTCGAACACTCGAACACCTATACGGATTCTCCTGCACAGTGGCAGCTATGTAAATACGGCGTTTGCTTACCATTTCTCATGCATTAGGGTTCGAACACTCGAACACCCATACGGATTCTCCTGCACAGTGGCAGATATGTAAATACGGCGTTTACTTACAATTTCTCATGCATTACAGTTCGAACACTCGAACACCTATACGGATTCTCCTGCACAGTGGCAGATTTGTAAATATGGCGTTTACTTACAATTTCTCACGCATTACGGTTCGAACACTCAAACACCTATACAGATTCTCCGGCAAAGTGGCAGATATGTAAATACGGCGTTTACTTACCATGTCTCATGCATTATGGTTCGAACACTCGAACACCTATACGGATTCTCCTGCACAGTGGTAGATATGTAAATACGGCGTTTACTTACCATTTCTCATGCGTTAGGGTTCGAACACTCGAACACCTATACGGATTCTCCCGAACAGTGGCAGATATGTAAATACGGCGTTTAGTTGCCATTTCTCATGCATTACGGTTCGTACACTCGAACACCTATACGGATTCTCATGCACAGTGGCAGATATGTAAATACGGCGTTTACTTACAATTTTTCACGCATTACGGTTCGAACACTCGAACACCTATACGGATTCTCCGGCACAGTGGCAGATACGTAAATACGGCGTTTAGTTGCCATTTCTCATGCATTAGGGTTCGAACACTCGAACACCTATACGAATTCTCCTGCACAGTGGCAAATATGTAAATACGGCGTTTACTTACCATTTCTGACGCATTAGGGTTCGAACACTCGAACACCTATACGGATTCTCCTGCACAGTGGCCGATATGTAAATACGGCGTTTAGTTGCCATTTCCCATGCATTAGGGTTCGAACACTCGAACACCTATACGAATTCTCCTGCACAGTGGTAGATATGTAAATACGGCGTTTACTTACCATTTCTCATTCATTAGGGTTCGAACACTCGAACGCCTATACGGATTCTCCTGCACAGTGGCAGATATGTAAATACGGCGTTTACTTACAATTTCTCATCCATTACTGTTCGAACACTCGAACACCTATACTGATTCTCCTCAATAGTGGCAGATATGTAAATACGGCGTTTACTTACAATTTCTTACGCATTACGATTCGAACACTCGAACACCTATACAGATTCTCCGGCAAAGTGCCAGATATGTAAATACGGCGTTTACTTACCATGTCTCATGCATTGGGTTCGAATATACGAATTCTCCTGCACAGTGGCAGATATGTAAATACGGCGTTTACATACCATTTCTGACGCATTACGGTTCGAACACTCGAACACCTATACGGATTCTTCTACACAGTGGCAGATATGTAAATACGGCGTTTACTTACCATTTCTCAGGCATTATGGTTGGAACACTCGAACACCTATACGGATTCTCCTGCACAGTGCCAGATATGTAAATACAGCGTTTAGTTGCCATTTCTCATGCATTAGGGTTCGAACACTCGAACACCTATACGGATTCTCCTGCACAGTGGTAGATATGTAAATACGGCGTTTACTTACCATTTCTCATGCATTAGGGTTCGAACACTCGAACACCTATACGGATTCTCCTGCACAGTGGCAGATATGTAAATACGGCGTTTACTTACCATTTCTCATGCATTACGGTTCGAACACTCGAACACCTATACAGATTCTCCTGCACAGTGGCAGATATGTAAATACGGCGTTTACTTATAATTTCTCACGCAATAGGGTTCGAACACTCGAACATCAATACGGATTGTCCTGCACGGTGGCAGATATGTAAATACGGCGTTTACCTACCATTTCTCATGCATTTGGGTTGGAACACTCGAACACCTATACGGATTCTCCTGCACACTGGCCGTTATGTAAATACGGCGTTTAGTTGCCATTTCTCATGCATTAGGGTTCGAAGACTCGAACACCTATACGGATTCTCCTGCACAGTGGCAGATATGTAAATACGGCGTTTACTTACCATTTCTCATGCATTAGGGTTCGAACACTCGAACACCTATACGGATTCTCCTGCACAGTGGCAGATATGTAAATACGGCGTTTACTTACAATTTCTCATGCATTACAGTTCGAACACTCGAACACCTATACGGATTCTCCTGCACAGTGGCAGATTTGTAAATATGGCGTTTACTTACAATTTCTCACGCATTACGGTTCGAACACTCAAACACCTATACAGATTCTCCGGCAAAGTGGCAGATATGTAAATACGGCGTTTACTTACCATGTCTCATGCATTATGGTTCGAACACTCGAACACCTATACGGATTCTCCTGCACAGTGGTAGATATGTAAATACGGCGTTTACTTACCATTTCTCATGCGTTAGGGTTCGAACACTCGAACACCTATACGGATTCTCCCGAACAGTGGCAGATATGTAAATACGGCGTTTAGTTGCCATTTCTCAGGCATTACGGTTCGTACACTCCAACACCTATACGGATTCTCTTGCACAGTGGCAGATATGTAAATACGGCGTTTACTTACAATTTTTCACGCATTACGGTTCGAACACTCGAACACCTATACGGATTCTCCGGCACAGTGGCAGATACGTAAATACGGCGTTTAGTTGCCATTTCTCATGCATTAGGGTTCGAACACTCGAACACCTATACGAATTCTCCTACACAGTGGCAAATATGTAAATACGGCGTTTACTTACCATTTCTGACGCATTAGGGTTCGAACACTCGTACACCTATACGGATTCTCCTGCACAGTGGCCGATATGTAAATACGGCGTTTAGTTGCCATTTCCCATGCATTAGGGTTCGAACACTCGAACACCTATACGGATTCTCCTGCACAGTGGTAGATATGTAAATACGGCGTTTACTTACCATTTCTCATTCATTAGGGTTCGAACACTCGAACACCTATACGGATTCTCCTGCACAGTGGCGGATATGTAAATACGGCGTTTACTTACCATTTCTCAGGCATTATGGTTCGAACACTCGAACACCTATACGGATTCTCCTGCACAATGGCAGATATGTAAATACGGCGTTTACTTACCATTTCTCATGCGTTAGGGTTCGAACACTCGAACACCTATACGGATTCTCCCGAACAGTGGCAGATATGTAAATACGGCGTTTAGTTGCCATTTCTCATGCATTACGGTTCGTACACTCGAAGACCTATACGGATTCTCCTGCACAGTGGCAGATATGTAAATACGGCGTTTACTTACAATTTTTCACGCATTACGGTTCGAACACTCGAACACCTATACGGATTCTCCGGCACAGTGGCAGATACGTAAATACGGCGTTTAGTTGCCATTTCTCATGCATTAGGGTTCGAACACTCGAACACCTATACGAATTCTCCTGTACAGTGGCAGATATGTAAATACGGCGTTTACTTACCATTTCTGCCGCATTAGGGTTCGAACACTCGAACACCTATACGGATTCTCCTGCACAGTGGCCGATATGTAAATACGGCGTTTAGTTGCCATTTCCCATGCATTAGGGTTCGAAAACTCAAACACCTATACGGATTCTCCTGCACAATGGTAGATATGTAAATACGGCGTTTACTTACCATTTCTCATTCATTAGGGTTCGAACACTCGAACACCTATACGGATTCTCCTGCACAGTGGCAGATATGTAAATACGGCGTTCACTTACAATTTCTCATGCATTACAGTTCGAACACTCGAACACCTATACTGATTCTCCTGCATAGTGGCAGATATGTAAATACGGCGTTTACTTACAATTTCTTACGCATTACGATTCGAACACTCGAACACCTATACAGATTCTCCAGCAAAGTGCCAGATATGTAAATACGGCGTTTACTTACCATGTCTCATGCATTGGGTTCGAATATACGAATTCTCCTGCACAGTGGTAGATATGTAAATACGACATTTACTTACCATTTCTGACGCATTACGGTTAGAACACTCGAACACCTATACGGATTCTCCTACACAGTGGCAGATATGTAAATACGGCGTTTACTTACCATTTCTCAGGCATTATGGTTCGAACACTCGAACACCTATACGGATTCTCCTGCACAGTGCCAGATATGTAAATACGGCGTTTAGTTGCCATTTCTCATGCATTAGGGTTCGAACACTCGAACACTTATACGGATTCTCCTGCACAGTGGTAGATATGTAAATACGGCGTTTACTTACCATTTCTCATGCATTAGGGTTCGAACACTCGAACACCTATACGGATTCTCCTGCACAGTGGCAGATATGAAAATACGGCGTTTACTTATAATTTCTCACGCGTTAGGGTTTGAACACTCGAACACCTATACGGATTCTCCTGCACAGTGGCAGATATGTAAATACGGAGTTTGCTTACCATTTCTCATGCATTAGGGTTCGAACACTCGAACACCTATACGGATTCTCCTGCACAGTGGCAGATATGTAAATACGGCGTTTACTTACAATTTCTCATGCATTACAGTTCGAACACTCGAACACCTATACGGATTCTCCTGCACAGTGGCAGATTTGTAAATATGGCGTTTACTTACAATTTCTCACGCATTACGGTTCGAACACTCGAACACCTATACAGATTCTCCGGCAAAGTGGCAGATATGTAAATACGGCGTTTACTTACCATGTCTCATGCATTATGGTTCGAACACTCGCACACCTATACGGATTCTCCTGCACAGTGGTAGATATGTAAATACGGCGTTTACTTACCATTTCTCATGCGTTAAGGTTCGAACACTCGAACACCTATACGGATTCTCCCGAACAGTGGCAGATATGTAATTACGGCGTTTAGTTGCCATTTCTCATGCATTATGGTTCGTACACTCGAACACCTATACGGATTCTCCTGCACAGTGGCAGATATGTAAATACGGCGTTTACTTACAATTTTTGACGCATTACGGTTCGAACACTCGAACACCTATACGGATTCTCCGGCACAGTGGCAGATACGTAAATACAGCGTTTAGTTGCCATTTCTCATGCATTAGGGTTCGAACACTCGAACACCTATACAAATTCTCCTGCACAGTGGCAGATATGTAAATACGGCGTTTACTTACCATTTCTGACGCATTAGGGTTCGAACACTCGAACACCTATACGGATTCTCCTGCACAGTGGCCGATATGTAAATACGGCGTTTAGTTGCCATTTCCCATGCATTAGGGTTCGAACACTCGAACACCTATACGGATTCTCCTGCATAGTGGTAGATATGTAAATACGGCGTTTACTTACCATTTCTCATTCATTAGGGTTCGAACACATGAACACCTATACGGATTCTCCTGCACAGTGGCAGATATGTAAATACGGCGTTTACTTACCATTTCTCAGGCATTATGGTTCGAACACTCGAACACCTATACGGATTCTCCTGCACAGTGGCAGATATGTAAATACGGCGTTTACTTACCATTTCTCATGCGTTAGGGTTCGAACAGTCGAACACCTATACGGATTCTCCCGAACAGTGGCAGATATGTAAATACGTCGTTTAGTTGCCATTTCTAATGCGTTAGGGTTCGTACACTCGAACACCCATACGGATTCTCCTGCACAGTGGCAGATATGTAAATACGGCGTTTACTTACAATTTCTCACGCGTTACGTTTCGAACACTCAGACACCTATACGGATTCTCCGGCACAGTGGCAGATATGTAAATACGGCATTTACTTACCATGTCTCATTCATTAGGGTTCGAACACTCGAACACCTATACGAATTCCCCTGCACAGTGGCAGATATGTAAATACGGCGTTTACTTACACTGTCTCAAGCATTACAGTTCGAACACTCGAACACCTATGCGGATTCTCCTGCACAGTGGCAGATATGTAAATACGGCGTTTACTTACAATTTCTCACGCATTACGGTTCGAACACTCGAACACCTATACAGATTCTCCGGCAAAGTGGCAGATATGTAAATACGACGTTTATTTACCATGTCTCATGCATTGGGTTCGAACACCCGAACACCTATACGAATTCTCTTGCACAGTGGCAGATTTGTAAATACGGCGTTTACTTACCATTTCTGACGCATTAGGGTTCGAACACTCGAACACCTATACGGATTCTCCTGCACAGTGGCCGATATGTAAATACGGCGTTTAGTTGCCATTTCTCATGCATTAGGGTTCGAACACTCGAACACCTATACGGATTCTCCTGCACAGTGGCAGATATGTAAATACGGCGTTTGCTTACCATTTCTCATGCATTAGGGTTCGAACACTCAAACACCTATACGGATTCTCCTGCACAGTGGTAGATATGTAAATACGGCGTTTACTTACCATTTCTCATTCATTAGGGTTCGAACACTCGAACACCTATACGGATTCTCCTGCACAGTGGCAGATATGTAAATACGGCGTTTACTTACCATTTCTCAGGCATTATGGTTCGAACACTCGAACACCTATACGGATTCTCCTGCATAGTGGCAGATATGTAAATACGGCGTTTACTTACCATTTCTCATGCGTTAGGGTTCGAACAGTCGAACACCTATACGGATTCTCCCGAACAGTGGCAGATATGTAAATACGTCGTTTAGTTGCCATTTCTAATGCGTTAGGGTTCGTACACTCGAACACCCATACGGATTCTCCTGCACAGTGGCAGATATGTAAATACGGCGTTTACTTACAATTTCTCACGCGTTACGGTTCGAACACTCAGACACCTATACGGATTCTCCGGCACAGTGGCAGATATGTAAATACGGCATTTACTTACCATGTCTCATTCATTAGGGTTCGAACACTCGAACACCTATACGAATTCCCCTGCACAGTGGCAGATATGTAAATACGGCGTTTACTTACAATGTCTCAAGCATTACAGTTCGAACACTCGAACACCTATGCGGATTCTCCTGCACAGTGGCAGATATGTAAAGACGGCGTTTACTTACAATTTCTCACGCATTACGGTTCGAACACTCGAACACCTATACAGATTCTCCGGCAAAGTGGCAGATATGTAAATACGACGTTTATTTACCATGTCTCATGCATTGGGTTCGAACACCCGAACACCTATACGAATTCTCCTGCACAGTGGCAGATTTGTAAATACGGCGTTTACTTACCATTTCTGACGCATTAGGGTTCGAACACTCGAACACCTATACGGATTCTCCTGCACAGTGGCCGATATGTAAATACGGCGTTTAGTTGCCATTTCTCATGCATTAGGGTTCGAACACTCGAACACCTATACGATTCTCCTGCACAGTGGCAGATATGTAAATACGGCGTTTGCTTACCATTTCTCATGCATTAGGGTTCGAACACTCAAACACCTATACGGATTCTCCTGCACAGTGGTAGATATGTAAATACGGCGTTTACTTACCATTTCTCATTCATTAGGGTTCGAACCCTCGAACACCTATACGGATTCTCCTGCACAGTGGCAGATATGTAAATACGGCGTTTACTTACCATTTCTCAGGCATTATGGTTCGAACACTCGAACACCTATACGGATTCTCCTGCACAGTGGCAGATATGTAAATACGGCGTTTACTTACCATTTCTCATGCGTTAGGGTTCGAACACTCGAACACCTATACGGATTCTCCCGAACAGTGACAGATATGTAAATACGTCGTTTAGTTGCCATTTCTAATGCGTTAGGGTTCGTACACTCGAACACCCATACGGATTCTCCTGCACAGTGGCAGATATGTAAATACGGCGTTTACTTACAATTTCTCACGCGTTACGGTTCGAACACTCGGACACCTATACGGATTCTCCGGCACAGTGGCAGATATGTAAATACGGCGTTTACTTACCATGTCTCATGCATTAGGGTTCGAACACTCGAACACCTATACGAATTCCCCTGCACAGTGGCAGATATGTAAATACGGCGTTTACTTACAATGTCTCAAGCATTACAGTTCGAACACTCGAACACCTATGCGGATTCTCCTGCACAGTGGCAGATATGTAAATACGGCGTTTACTTACAATTTCTCACGCATTACGGTTCGAACACTCGAACACCTATACAGATTCTCCGGTAAAGTGGCAGATATGTAAATACGACGTTTATTTACCATGTCTCATGCATTGGGTTCGAACACCCGAACACCTATACGAATTCTCCTGCACAGTGGCAGATATGTAAATACGGCGTTTACTTACCATTTCTGACGCATTAGGGTTCGAACACTCGAACACCTATACGGATTCTCCTACACAGTGGCCGATATGTAAATACGGCGTTTAGTTGCCATTTCTCATGCATTAGGGTTCGAACACTCGAACACCTATACGGATTCTCCTGCACAGTGGCAGATATGTAAATACGGCGTTTGCTTACAATTTCTCATGCATTAGGGTTCGAACACTCAAACACCTATACGGATTCTCCTGCACAGTGGCAGATATCTAAATACGGCGTTACTTACCATTTCTGACGCATTACGGTTCGAACACTCGAACACCTATACGGATTCTTCTACACAGTGGCAGATATGTAAATTCGGCGTTTACTTACCATTTCTCAGGCATTATGGTTCGAACACTCGAACACCTATACGGATTCTCCTGCACAGTGGCAGATATGTAAATACGGCGTTTACTTACCATTTCTCATGCGTTAGGGTTCGAACACTCGAACACCTATACGGATTCTCCCGAACAGTGGCAGATATGTAAATACGGCGTTTAGTTGCCATTTCTAATGCATTTGGGTTCGTACACTCGAACACCTATACGGATTCTCCTGCACAGTGGCAGAGATGTAAATACGACGTTTACTTACAATTTCTCACGCATTACGGTTCGAACACTCGAACACCTATACGGATTCTCCGGCACAGTGGCAGATATGTAAATACGGCGTTTACTTACCATGTCTCATGCATTAGGGTTCGAACACTCGAACACCTATACGAATTCCCCTGCACAGTGGCAGATATGTAAATACGGCGTTTACTTACAATTTCTCAAGCATTACAGTTCGAACACTCGAACACCAATGCGGATTCTCCTGCACAGTGGCAGATATGTAAATACGGCGTTTACTGACAATTTCTCACGCATTACGGTTCGAACACTCGAACACCTATACAGATTCTCCGGCAAAGTGGCAGATATGTAAATACGACGTTTATTTACCATGTCTCATGCATTGGGTTCGAACACTCGAACACCTATACGAATTCTCCTGCACAGTGGCAGATATGTAAATACGGCGTTTACTTACCATTTCTGACGCATTAGGGTTCGAACACTCGAACACCTATACGGATTCTCCTGCACAGTGGCCGATATGTAAATACGGCGTTTAGTTGCCATTTCTCATCCATTAGGGTTCGAACACTCGAACACCTATACGGATTCTCCTGCACAGTGGCAGATATGTAAATACGGCGTTTGCTTACCATTTCTCATGTATTAGGGTTCGAACACTCCAACACCTATACGGATTCTCCTGCACAGTGGCAGATATGTAAATACGGCGTTTACTTACAATTTCCCATGCATTACAGTTCAAACACTCGAACACCTATACGGATTCTCCTGCACAGTGGCAGATATGTAAATACGGCGTTTACTTACTATTTCTCACGCATTACGGTTCGAACACTCGAACACCTATACAGATTCTCCGGCAAAGTGGCAGATATGTAAATACGGCGTTTACTTACCATGTCTCATGCATTGGGTTCGAATATACGAATTCTCCTGCACAGTGGCAGATATGTAAATACGGCGTGTACTTACCATTTCTGACGCATTACGGTTCGAACACTCGAACACCTATACGGATTCTTCTACACAGTGGCAGATATGTAAATACGGCGTTTACTTAGCATTTCTCTGGCATTATGGTTCGAACAATCGAACACCTATACGGATTCTCCTGCACAGTGGCAGATATGTAAATACGGCATTTAGTTGCCATTTCTCATGCATTAGGGTTCGAACACTCGAACACCTATACGGATTCTCCTGTACAGTGGCAGATATGAAAATACGGCGTTTACTTACCATTTCTCATGCATTAGGGTTCGAACACTCGAACACCTATACGGATTCTCCTGCAGAGTGGCAGATATGTAAATACGGCGTTTAGTTGCCATTTCTCATACGTTACGGTTCGAACACTCGAACAGATATACGGATTCTCCTGCACAGTGGCAGATATGTAAATACGGCATTTACTTACAATTTCTCACGCATTACGGTTCGAACACTCGAACACCTATACGGATTCTCCGGCAATGTGGCAAATATGTAAATACAGCGTTTACTTTCCATGTCTCATGCATTGGGTTCGAACACTCGAACACCTATACGAATTCTCCTGTACAGTGGAAGATATGTAAATACGGCGTTTACTTACCATTTCTGACGCATTCGGGTTCGAACACTCGAACACCTATACGGATTCTCCTGCACAGTGGCCGATATGTAAATACGGCGTTTAGCTGCCATTTCTCATGCATTAGGGTTCGAACACTCGAACACCTATACGGATTCTCCTGCACAGTGGCAGATATGTAAATACGGCGTTTAGTTGCCATTTCTCATGCATTACGGTTCGTACACTCGAACACCTATACGGATTCTCCTGCGCAGTGGCAGATATGTAAATACGGCGTTTACTTACAATTTCTCATGCATTACAGTTCGAACACTCGAACACCTATACAGATTCTCCTGCACAGTGGCAGATATGTAAATACGGCGTTTGCTTACAATTTCTCACGCATTACGGTTCGAGCACTCGAACACCTATACGGATTCTTCTACACAGTGGCAGATATGTAAATACGGCGTTTACTTACCATGTCTCATGCATTGGGTTCGAACACTCGAACACCTATACGAATTCTCCTGCACAGTGGCCGATATGTAAATACGGCGTTTACTTACCATTTCTGACGCATTACGGTTCGAACACTCGAACACCTATACGGATTCTTCTACACAGTTGCAGATATGTAAATACGGCGTTTACTTACCATTTCTCAAGCATTATGGTTCGAACACTCGAACACCTATACGGATTCTCCTGCACAGTCGTAGATATGTAAATACGGCGTTTACTTACCATTTCTCATGCGTTAGGGTTCGAACACTCGAACACCTATACGGATTCTCCCGAACAGTGGCAGATATGTAAATACGGCGTTTAGTTGCCATTTCTCATGCATTACGGTTCGTACACTCGAACACCTATATGGATTCTCCTGCGCAGTGGCAGATATGTAAATACGGCGTTTACTTACAATTTTTCACGCATTACGGTTCGAACACTCGAACACCTATACGGATTCTCCGGCACAGTGGCAGATATGTAAATACGGCGTTTAGTTGCCATTTCTCATGCATTAGGGTTCGAACACTCCAACACCTATACGAATTCTCCCGCACAGTGGCAGATATGTAAATACGGCGTTTACTTACCATTTCTGACGCATTAGGGTTCGAACACACGAACACCTACACGGATTCTCCTGCACAGTGGCCGATATGTAAATACGGCGTTTAGTTGCCATTTCTCATGCATTAGGGTTCGAACACTCGAACACCTATACGGATTCTCCTGCACAGTGGCAGATATGTAAATACGGCGTTTACTTACCCTTTCACATGCATTAGGGTTCGAACACTCGAACACCTATACGGATTCTCCTGCACAGTGGCAGATATGTAAATACGACGTTTACTTACAATTTCTCATGCATTACAGTTCGAACACTCGAACACCTATACGGATTCTCCAGTACAGTGGCAAATATGTAAATACGGCGTTTACTTACAATTTCTTACGCATTACGATTCGAACACTCGAACACCCATACAGATTCTCCAGCAAAGTGCCAGATATGTAAATACGGCGTATACTTACCATGTCTCATGCATTGGGTTCGAATATACGAATTCTCCTGCACAGTGGCAGATATGTAAATACGGCGTTTACTTACCATTTCTAACGCATTACGGTTCGGGCACTCGAACACCTATACGGATTCTTCTACACAGTGGCAGATATGTAAATACGGCGTTTACTTACCATTTCTCAGGCGTTGTGGTTCGAACACTCGAACACCTATACGGATTCTCCTGCACAGTGGCAGATATGTAAATACGGCGTTTAGTTGCCATTTCTCATGCATTAGGGTTCGAACACCCGAACACCTATACGGATTCTCCTGCACAGTGGCAGATATGTAAATACGGCGTTTACTTACCATTTCTCATGCATTAGGGTTCGAACACTCGACCACCTATACGGATTCTCCTGCACAGTGGCAGATATGAAAATACGGCGTTTACTTATAATTTCTCACGCATTAGGGTTTGAACACTCGAACACCTATACGGATTCTCCTGCACAGTGGCAGATATGTAAATACGGCATTTACTTACAATTTCTCACGCATTACGGTTCGAACACTCGAACACCTATACGGATTCTCTGGCAATGTGGCAGATATGTCAATACAGCGTTTACTTTCCATGTCTCATGCATTGGGTTCGAACACTCGAACACCTATACGAATTCTCCTGTACAGTGGCAGATATGTAAATACGGCGTTTACTTACCATTTCTGACGCATTAGGGTTCGAGCACTCGAACACCTATACGGATTCTCCTGCACAGTGGCCGATATGTAAATACGGCGTTTAGCTGCCATTTCTCATGCATTAGGGTTCGAACACTCGAACACCTATACGGATTCTCCTGCACAGTGGCAGATATAGAAATACGGCTTTTACTTACCATTTCTCATGCATTAGGGTTCGAATACTCGAACACCTATACGGATTCTCCTGCACAGTGGCAGATATGTAAATACAGCGTTTACTTACAATTTCTCATGCATTACAGTTCGAACACTCGAATACCTATACGGATTCTCCTGCACAGTGGCAGATATGTAAATACAGCGTTTACTTACAATTTCTCACGCATTACGGTTCGAACACTCGAACACCTATACAGATTCTAGGGCAAACTGGCAGATATGTAAATACGGCCTTTACTTACCATGTCTCATGCATTGTGTTCAAACACTCGAACACCTATACGAATTCTACTGCACAGTGGCAGATATGTAAATACGGCGTTTACTTACCATTTCTGACGCATTACGGTTCGAACACTCGAACACCTATACGGATTCTTCTACACAGTGGCAGATATGTAAATACGGCGTTTACTTACCATTTCTCAGGCATTATGGTTCGAACACTCGAACACCTATACGGATTCTCCTGCACGGTGGTAGATATGTAAATACGGCGTTTACTTACCATTTCTCATGCGTTAGGGTTCGAACACTCGAACACCTATACGGATTCTCCCGAACAGTGGTAGATATGTAAATACGGCGTTTAGTTGCCATTTCTCATGCATTACGGTTCGTACACTCGAACACCTATACGGATTCTCCTGCGCAGTGGCAGATATGTAAATACGGCGTTTACTTATAATTTTTCACGCATTACGGTTCGAACACTCGAACACTTATACGGATTCTCCGGCACAGTGGCAGATATGTAAATACGGCGTTTAGTTGACATTTCTCATGCATTAGGGTTCGAACACTCGAACACCTATACGAATTCTCCTGCACAGTGGCAGATATGTAAATACGGCGTTTACTTACCATTTCTGACGCATTAGGGTTCGAACACTCGACCACCTATACGGATTCTCCTGCACAGTGGCCGATATGTAAATACGGCGTTGAGTTGCCATTTCTCATGCATTAGGGTTCGAACACTCGAACAACTATACGGATTCTCCTGCACAGTGGCAGATATGTAAATACGGCGTTTACTTACCATTTCTCATGCATTAGGGTTCGAACACTCGAACACCTATACGGATTCTCCTACACAGTGGCAGATATGTAAATACGCCGTTTACTTACAATTTCTCATGCATTACAGTTCGAACACTCGAACACCTATACTGATTCTCCTGCACAGTGGCAGATATGTAAATACGACGTTTACTTACAATTTCTTACGCATTACGATTCGAACACTCGAACACCTATACAGATTCTCCAGCAAAGTGCCAGATATGTAAATACGGCGTTTACTTACCATGTCTCATGCATTGGGTTCGAATATACGAATTCTCCTACACAGTGGCAGATAAGTAAATACGGCGTTTACTTACCATTTCTAACGCATTACGGTTCGAACACTCGAACACCTATACGGATTCTTCTACGCTGTGGCAGATATGTAAATACGGCGTTTACTTACCATTTCTCAGGCATTATGGTTCGAACACTCGAACACCTATACGGATTCTCCTGCACAGTGGCAGATATGTAAATACGGCGTTTAGTTGCCATTTCTCATGCATTGGGGTTCGAACACTCGAACACCTATATGGATTCTCCTGCACAGTGGCAGATATGTAAATACGGCGTTTACTTACCATTTCTCATGCATTAGGGTTCGAACACTCGAACCCCTATACGGATTCTCCTGCAGAGTGGCAGATTTGAAAATACGACGTTTACTTATAATTTCTCACGCATTAGGGTTTGAACACTCGAACACCTATACGGATTCTCCTGCACAATGGCAGATATGTAAATACGGCGTTTACTTACCATTTCTCATGCATTACGGTTCGAACACTCGAACACCTATACAGATTCTCCTGCACAGTGGCAGATATGTAAATACGGCGTTTACTTATAATTTCTCACGCAATAGGGTTCGAACAATCGAACATCAATACGGATTGTCCTGCACAGTGGCAGATATGTAAATACGGCGTTTACCTACCATTTCTCATGCATTTGGGTTGGAACACTCGAACACCTATACGGATTCTCCTGCACAGTGGCCGATATGTAAATACGGCGTTTAGAAGCCATTTCTCATGCATTAGGGTTCGAACACTCGAACACCTATACGGATTCTCCTGCACAGTGGCAGATATGTAA
Organism: Camellia granthamiana; assembly: GCA_036172215.1. Lineage (NCBI taxonomy): Eukaryota > Viridiplantae > Streptophyta > Magnoliopsida > Ericales > Theaceae > Camellia > Camellia granthamiana. The sequence continues at coordinate 356,054 of CM069917.1, read as the reverse complement.
ATACGGCGTTTACTTACCATTTCTCATGCATTAGGGTTCGAACACTCGAACACCTATACGGATTCTCCTGCACCGTGGCAGATATGTTAATACGGCGTTTACTTACAATTTCTCATGCATTACAGTTCGAACACTCGAACACCTATACGGATTCTCCTGCACAGTGGCAGGATGTAAATATGGCATTTACTTACAATTTCTCACGCATGACGGTTCAAACACTCGAACACCTATCCAGATTCTCCGGCAAAGTGGCAGATATGTAAATACGGCGTTTACTTACCATGTCTCATGCATTGGGTTCGAACACTCGAACACCTATACGAATTCTCCCGCACAGTGGCAGATATGTAAATATGGCGTTTACTTACCATTTCTGACGCATTACGGTTCGATCACTCGAACACCTATACGGATTCTTCTACACAGTGGCAGATATGTAAATACGGCGTTTACTTACCATTTCTCAGGCATTATGGTTCGAACACTCGAACACCTATACGGATTCTCCTACACAGTGGCAGATATGTAAATACGGCGTTTACTTACCATTTCTCATGCGTTAGGGTTCGAACACTCGAACACCTATACGGATTCTCCCGAACAGTGGCAGATATGTAAATACGGCGTTTAGTTGCCATTTCTGATGCATTACGGTTCGTACACTCGAACACCTATACGGATTCTCCTGCACAGTGGCAGATATGTAAATTCGACATTTACTTACAATTTCTCACGCATTACGGTTCGAACACTCGAACACCTATACGGATTCTCCGGAACAGTGGCAGATATGTAAATACGGCGTTTACTTACCATGTCTCATGCATTGGGGTTAGAACACTCGAACACGTATACGAATTCCCCTGCACAGTGGCAGATATGTAAATACGGCGTTTACTTAGAATTTCTCATGCATTACTGTTCGAACACTCGAACACCTATACGGATTCTCCTGCGCAGTGCCTGATATGTAAATACGGCGTTTACTTACAATTTCTCACGCATTACGGTTCGAACACTCGAACGCCTATACAGATTCTCCGGCAAAGTGGCAGATATGTAATTACGGCGTTTACTTACCATGTCTCATGCATTGGGTTCGAACACTCGAACACCTATACGAATTCTCCTCCACAGTGGCACATATGTAAATACGGCGTTTAGTTACCATTTCTGACGCATTAGGGTTCGAACACTCGAACACCTATACGGATTCTCCTGCACAGTGGCCAATATGTAAATACGGCGTTTAGTTGCCATTTCTCATACATTAGGGTTCGAACACTTGAACACCTATACGGATTCTCCTGCACAGTGGCAGATATGTAAATACGGCGTTTACTTACAATTTCTCACGCATTACGGTTCGAACACTCGAACACCTATACAGATTCTCCGGCAAAGTGGCAGATATGCAAATACGGCGTTTACTTACCATGTCTCATGCATTGGGTTCGAATATACGAATTCTCCTGCACAGTGGCAGATATGTAAATACGGCGTTTACTTACCATTTCTGACGCATTACGGTTCGAACACTCGAACACCTATACGGATTCTTCTACACAGTGGCAGATATGTAAATACGGCGTTTACTTACCATTTCTCAGGCATTATGGTTCGAACACTCGAACACCTATACGGATTCTCCTGCACAGTGGCAGATATGTAAATACGGCGTTTAGTTGCCATTTCTCATGTATTAGGGTTCGAACACTCGAACACCTATACGGATTCTCCTGCACAGTGGCAGATATGTAAACACGGCGTTTACTTACCATTTCTCATGCATTTGGGTTCGAACACTCGAACACCTATACGGATTCTCCTGCACAGTGGCAGATATGTAAATACGGCGTTTAGTTGCCATTTCTCATGCGTTACGGTTCGAACACTCGAACAACTATACGGATTCTCCTGCACAGTGGCAGATATGTAAATACGGCGTTTACTTACAATTTCTCACGCATTACGGTTCGAACACTCGAACACCGATACGGATTCTCCGGCAAAGTGGCAGATATGTAAATATGGCGTTTACTTTCCATGTCTCATGCATTGGGTTCAAACACTCGAACACCTATACGAATTCTCCTGCACAGTGGTAGATATGTAAATACGGCGTTTACTTACCATTTCTGACGCATTACGGTTCGAACACTTGAACACCTATACGGATTCTTCTGCATAGTGGCAGATATGTAAATACGGCGTTTACTTACCATTTCTGACGTATTATGGTTCGAACACTTGAACACCTATACGGATTCTTCTGCATAGTGACAGATACGTAAATACGGTGTTTACTTACCATTTCTGACGCATTACGGTTCGAACACTTGAACACCTATACGGATTCTTCTGCATAATGGCAGATATGTAAATACGGTGTTTACTTACCATTTCTCAGGCATTATGGTTCGAACACTCGAACACCTATACGGATTCTCCTGCACAGTGGCAGATATGTAAATACGGCGTTTACTTACCATTTCTCATGCGTTAGGGTTCGAACACTCGAACACCTATACGGATTCTCCCGAACAGTGGCAGATATGTAAATACGGCGTTTAGTTGCCATTTCTCAGGCATTACGGTTCGAACACTCGAACACCTGTACGGATTCTCCTACACAGTGGCAGATATGTAACTACGGCGTTTACTTACAATTTCTCACGCATTACGGTTCAAACACTCGAACACCAATACGGATTCTCCGGCACAGTGGCAGATATGTAAATACGCCGTTTACTTACCATGTCTCATGCATTAGGGTTCGAACACTCGAACACCTATACGAATTCCCCTGCACAGTGGCAGATATGTAAATACGGCGTTTACTTACAATTTCTCATGCATTACAGTTCGAACACTCGAACACCTATACGGATTCTCCTGCACAGTGGCAGATATGGAAATACGACGTTTACTTACAATTTCTCACGCATTACGGTTCGAACACTCGAACACCAATACAGATTCTCTGGCAAAGTGGCAGATATGTAAATACGGCGTTTACTTACCATGTCTCATGCATTGGGTTCAAACACTCGAACACCTATACGAATTCTACTGCACAGTGGCAGATATGTAAATACGGCGTTTACTTACCATTTCTGACGCATTAGGGTTCGAACACTCGAACACCCATACGGATTCTCCTGCACAGTGGCCGATATGTAAATACGGCGTTCAGTTGCCATTTCTCATGCATTAGGGTTCGAACACTCGAACACCTATACGGATTCTCCTGCACAGTGGCAGATATGTAAATACGGCGTTTACTTACCATTTCTCATGCATTAGGGTTCGAACACTCGAACACCTATACGGATTCTCCTGCACAGTGGCAGATATGTAAATACGGCGTTTAGTTACAATTTCTCATGCATTACAGTTCGAACACTCGAACACCTATACGGATTCTCCTGCACAGTGGCAGATATGTAAATACGGCGTTTAGTTGCCATTTCTCATGAATTAGGGTTCGAACACTCGAACACCTATACGGATTCTCCTGCACAGTGGCAGATATGTAAATACGGCGTTTACTTACCATTTCTCATGCATTAGGGTTCGAACACTCGAACACCTATACGAATTCCCCTGCACAGTGGCAGATATGTAAATACGGCGTTTACTTACAATTTCTCATGCATTACAGTTCGAACACTGGAACACCTATACGGATTCTCCTGCACAGTGGCAGATATGTAAATACGGCGTTTACTTACAATTTCTCACGCATTACGGTTTCGAACAATCGAACACCTACACAGATTCTCTGGCAAAGTGGTAGATATGTAAATTCGGCATTTACTTACCATGTCTCATGCATTGGGTTCGAACACTCGAACACCTATACGAATTCTCCTGCACAGTGGCAGATATGTAAATACGGCGTTTACTTACCGTTTCTGACGCATTAGGGTTCGAACACTCGAACACCAATACAGATTCTCCTGCACAGTGGCCGATATGTAAATACGGCGTTTAGTTCCCATTTCTCGTGCATTAGGGTTCGAATATACGGATTTTCCTGCACAGTGGCAGATATGTAAATACGGCGTTTACTTACAATTTCTCAGGCATTGCGGTTCGAACACACGAACACCTATACAGATTCTCCGGCAAAGTGGCAGATATGTAAATACGGCGTTTACTTAGCATGTCTCATGCATTGGGTTCGAATATACGAATTCTCCTGCACAGTGGCAGATATGTAAATACGGCGTTTACTTACCATTTCTGACGCATTACAGTTCGAACACTCGAACACCTATACGGATTCTCCTACACAGTGGCTGATATGCAAATACGCCGTTTACTTACCATTTCTCAGGCATTATGGTTCGAACACTCGAACACCTATACGGATTCTCCTGCACAGTGGCAGATATGTAAATACGGCGTTTAGTTGCCATTTCTCATGCATTAGGGTTCGAACACTCGAACACCTATACGGATAATCTTGCACAGTGGCAGATATGTAAATACGGCGTTTACTTACCATTTCTCATGCATTAGGGTTCGAACACTCGAACACCTATACGGATTCTCCTGCACAGTGGCAGTTATGTAAATACGGCGTTTACTTACAATTTCTCATGCATTACAGTTCGAACACTCGAACACCTATACGGATTCTCCTGCACAGTGGCAGATATGTAAATACGGCGTTTAGTTGCCATTTCTCATGCATTAGGGTTCGAACACTCGAACACCGATATGGATTCTCCTGCACAGTGGCAGATATGTAAATACGGCGTTTACTTACCATTTCTCATGCATTAGGGTTCGAACACACGAACACCTATACGAATTCCCCTGCACAGTGGCAGATATGTAAATACGGCGTTTACTTACAATTTCTCATGCATTACTGTTCGAACACTCGAACACCTCTACGGATTCTCCTACACAGTGGCAGATATGTAAATACGGCGTTTACTTACAATTTCTCTCGCACTACGGTTCGAACAATCGAACACCTATACAGATTCTCTGGCAAAGTGGCAGACATGTAAATTCAGCGTTTACTTACCATGTCTCGTGCATTGGGTTCGAACACTCGAACACCTATACGAATTCTCCTGCACAGTGGCAGATATGTAAATACGGCGTTTACTTACTGTTTCTGACGCATTAGGGTTCGAACACTCGAACACCAATACGGATTCTCCTGCACCGTGGCCGATATGTAAATACGGCGTTTAGTTGCCATTTCTCATGCATTAGGGTTCGAACACTCGAACACCTATACGGATTCTCCTACACAGTGGCAGATATGTAAATACGGCGTTTACTTACCATTTCTCATGCATTAGGGTTCGAACACTCGAACACCTATACGGATTCTCCTGCACAGTGGCAGATATGTAAATACGGCGTTTACTTACAATTTCTCATGCATTACAGTTCGAACACTCGAACACCTATACGGATTCTTCTGCACAGTGGAAGATATGTAAATACGGCGTTTACTTACAATTTCTCATGCATTACAGTTCGAACACTCGAACACCTATACGGATTCTCCTGCACAGTGGCAGATATGTAAATACGGCGTTTACTTACCATTTCTCACGCATTAGGGTTCGAACACTCGAACACCTATACGAATTCCCCTGCACAGTGGCAGATATGTAAATACGGCGTTTACTTATAATTTCTCATGCATTACAGTTCGAACACTGGAACACCTATACGGATTCTCCTGCACAGTGGCAGATATGTAAATACGGCGTTTACTTACAATTTCTCACGCATTACGGTTCGAACAATCGAACACCTATACAGATTCTCTGGCAAAGTGGCAGATATGTAAATTCGGCGTTTACTTACCATGTCTCATGCATTGGGTTCGAACACTCGAACACCTATACGAATTCTCCTGCATAGTGGCAGATATGTAAATACGGCGTTTACTTACAGTTTCTGACGCATTAGGTTTCGAACACTCGAACACCAACACAGATTCTCCTGCACAGTGGCCGATATGTAAATACGGCGTTTAGTTCCCATTTCTCATGCATTAGGGTTCGAATATACGGATTCTCCTGCACAGTGGCAGATATGTAAATACGGCGTTTACTTACAATTTCTCAGGCATTGCGGTTCGAACACACGAACACCTATACAGATTCTCCGGCAAAGTGGCAGATATGTAAATACGGCGTTTACTTAGCATGTCTCATGCATTGGGTTCGAATATACGAATTCTCCTGCACAGTGGCAGATATGTAAATACGGCGTTTACTTACCATTTCTGACGCATTACAGTTCGAACACTCGAACACCTATACGGATTCTCCTACACAGTGGCTGATATGCAAATACGTCGTTTACATACCATTTCTCAGGCATTATGGTTCGAACACTCGAACACCTATACGGATTCTCCTGCACAGTGGCAGATATGTAAATACGGCGTTTAGTTGCCATTTCTCATGCATTAGGGTTCAAACACTCGAACACCGATACGGATTCTACTGCACAGTCGCAGATATGTAAATACGGCGTTTACTTACCATTTCTCATGCATTAGGGTTCGAACACTCGAACACCTATACGAATTCCCCTGCACAGTGGCAGATATGTAAATACGGCGTTTACTTACAATTTCTCATGCATTACAGTTCGAACACTCGAACACCTCTACGGATTCTCCTACATAGTGGCAGATATGTAAATACGGCGTTTACTTACAATTTCTCTCGCATTACGGTTCGAACAATCGAACACCTATACAGATTCTCTGGCAAAGTGGCAGATATGTAAATTCGGCGTTTACTTACCATGTCTCGTGCATTGGGTTCGAACACTCGAACACCTATACGAATTCTCCTGCACAGTGGCAGATATTTAAACACGGCGTTTACTTACCGTTTCTGACGCATTAGGGTTCGAACACTCGAACACCAATACGGATTCTCCTGCACCGTGGCCGATATGTAAATACGGCGTTTAGTTGCCATTTCTCATGCATTAGGGTTCGAACACTCGAACACCTATACGGATTCTCCTGCACAGTGGGAGATATGTAAATACGGCGTTTACTTACCATTTCTCATGCATTAGGGTTCGAACACTCGAACACCTATACGGATTCTCCTGCACAGTGGCAGATATGTAAATACGGCGTTTACTTACAATTTCTCATGCATTACAGTTCGAACACTCGAACACCTATACGGATTCTCCTGCACAGTGGCAGATATGTAAATACGGCGTTTACTTACAATTTCTCATGCATTACAGTTCGAACACTCGAACACCTATACGGATTCTTCTGCACAGTGGCAGATATGTAAATACGGCGTTTAGTTGCCATTTCTCATGCATTTGGGTTGGAACACTCGAACACCTATACGGATTCTCCTGCACAGTGGCAGATATGTAAATACGGCGTTTACTTACCATTTCTCACGCATTAGGGTTCGAACACTGGAACACCTATACGAATTCCCCTGCACAGTGGCAGATATGTAAATACGGCGTTTACTTACCATTTCTCACGCATTAGGGTTCGAACACTGGAACACCTATACGAATTCCCCTGCACAGTGGCAGATATGTAAATACGGCGTTTACTTACGATTTCTCACGCATTAGGGTTCGAACACTGGAACACCTATACGGATTCTCCTGCACAGTGGCAGATATGTAAATACGGCGTTTACTTACAATTTCTCTCGCATTACGGTTCGAACAATCGAACACCTATACAGATTCTCTGGCAAAGTGGCAGATATGTAAATTCGGCGTTTACTTACCATGTCTAATGCATTGGGTTCGAACACTCGAACACCTATACGAATTCTCCTGCACAGTGGCAGATATTTAAATACGGCGTTACTTACCGTTTCTGACGCATTAGGTTTCGAACACTCGAACACCAATACAGATTCTCCTGCACAGTGGCCGATATGTAAATACGGCGTTTAGTTCCCATTTCTCATGCATTAGGGTTCGAATATACGGATTCTCCTGCACAGTGGCAGATATGTAAATACGGCGTTTACTTACAATTTCTCAGGCATTACGGTTCGAACACACGAACACCTATACAGATTCTCCGGCAAAGTGACAGATATGTAAATACGGCGTTTACTTAGCATGTCTCATGCATTGGGTTCGAATATACGAATTCTCCTGCACAGTGGCAGATAGGTAAATACGGCGTTTACTTACCATTTCTGACGCATTACAGTTCGAACACACGAACACCTATGCGGATTCTCCTACACAGTGGCTGATATGCAAATACGTCGTTTACTTACCATTTCTCAGGCATTATGGTTCGCACATTCGAACACCTATACGGATTCTCCTGCACAGTGGCAGATATGTAAATACGGCGTTTAGTTGCCATTTCTCATGCATTAGGGTTCGAACACTCGAACACCTATACGGATAATCCTGTACAGTGGCAGATATGTAAATACGGCGTTTACTTACCATTTCTCATGCATTAGGGTTCGAACACTCGAACACCTATACGGATTCTCCCGAACAGTGGCAGATATGTAAATACGGCGTTTAGTTGCCATTTCTGATGCATTACGGTTCGTACACTCGAACACCTATACGGATTCTCCTACACAGTGGCAGATATGTAAATTCGACATTTACTTACAATTTCTCACGCATTACGGTTCGAACACTCGAACACCGATACGGATTCTCCTGCACTGTGGCAGATATGTAAATACGGCGTTTACTTACCATTTCTCATGCATTAGGGTTCGAACACTCGAACACCTATACGAATTCCCCTGCACAGTGGCAGATATGTAAATACGGCGTTTACTTACAATTTCTCATGCATTACTGTTCGAACACTCGAACACCTCTACGGATTCTCCTACACAGTGGCAGATATGTAAATACGGCGTTTACTTACAATTTCTCTCGCATTACGGTTCGAACAATCGAACACCTATACAGATTCTCTGGCAAAGTGGCAGATATGTAAATTCGGCGTTTACTTACCATGTCTCGTGCATTGGGTTCGAACACTCGAACACCTATACGAATTCCCCGGCACAGTGGCAGATATGTAAATACGGCGTTTACTTACCGTTTCTGACGTATTAGGGTTCGAACACTCGAACACCAATACGGATTCTCCTGCACAGTGGCCGATATGTAAATACGGCGTTTAGTTGCCACTTCTCATGCATTAGGGTTCGAACACTCGAACACCTATACGGATTCTCCTGCACAGTGGCAGATATGTAAATACGGCGTTTACTTACCATTTCTCATGCATTAGGGTTCGAACACTCGAACACCTATACGGATTCTCCTGCACAGCGGTAGATATGTAAATACGGCGTTTACTTACAATTTCTCATGCATTACAGTTCGAACACTCGAACACCTATACGGATTCTCCTGCACAGTGGCAGATATGTAAATACGGCGTTGACTTACAATTTCTCAGGCATTACGGTTCGAAAACTCGAACACCTATACAGATTCTCCGGCAAAGTGGCAGATATGTAAATACGGCGTTTAGTTACCATGTCTCATGCATTGGGTTCGAATATACGAATTCTCCTGCACAGTGGCAGATATGTAAATACGGCGTTTACTTACCATTTCTGACGCATTACGGTTCGGACACTCGAACACCTATACGGATTCTTCTACACAGTGGCTGATATGTAAATACGGCGTTTACTTACCATTTCTCAGGCATTATGGTTCGAACACTCGAAAACCTATACGGATTCTCCTGCACAGTGGCAGATATGTAAATACGGCGTTTAGTTTCCATTTCTCACGCATTAGGGTTCGAACACTCGAACACCTATACGGATTCTCCAGCACAGTGGCAGATATGTAAATACAACTTTTACTTACCATTTCTCATGCATTAGGGTTCGAACACTCGAACACCTATACGGATTCTCCTGCACAGTGGCAGATATATAAATACGGCGTTTAGTTGCCCTTTCTCATGCGTTACGGTTCGAACACTCGAACACCTATACGGATTCTCCTGCAGAGTGGCAGATATGTAAATACAGCGTTTACTTATAATTTCTCACGCATTAGGGTTCGAACACTCGAACACCTATACGGATTCTCCGGCAAAATGGCAGATATGTAAATACGCCGTTTACTTACCATTTGTAACGCATTACGGTTCGAACACTTGAACACCTATACGGATTCTTCTGCATAATGGCAGATATGTAAATACGGCGTTTACTTACCATTTCTCAGGCATTATGGTTCGAACACTCGAACACCTATACGGATTCTCCTGCACAGTGGCAGATAAGTAAATACGGCGTTTACTTACCATTTCTCATGCGTTAGGGTTCGAACAATCGAACACCTATACGGATTCTCCCGAACAGTGGCAGATATGTAAATACGGCGTTTAGTTGCCATTTCTCATGCATTACGGTTCGAACACTCGAACACCTGTACGGATTCTCCTGCACAGTGGCAGATATGTAAATACGGCGTTTACTTACAATTTCTCACGCATTACGGTTCAAACACTCGAACACCAATACGGATTCTCCGGCACAGTGGCAGATATGTAAATACGCCGTTTACTTACCATGTCTCATGCATTAGGGTTCGAACATTCGAACACCTATACGAATTCCCTTGCACAGTGGCAGATATGTAAATACGGCGTTTACTTACAATTTCTCATGCATTACAGTTCGAACACTCGAACACCTATACGGATTCTCCCGAACAGTGGCAGATATGTAAATACGGCGTTTAGTTGCCATTTCTCATGCATTACGGTTCGAACACTCGAACACCTGTACGGATTCTCCTGCACAGTGGCAGATATGTAAATACGGCGTTTACTTACAATTTCTCACGCATTACGGTTCAAACACTCGAACACCAATACGGATTCTCCGGCACAGTGGCAGATATGTAAATACGCCGTTTACTTACCATGTCTCATGCATTAGGGTTCGAACATTCGAACACCTATACGAATTCCCTTGCACAGTGGCAGATATGTAAATACGGCGTTTACTTACAATTTCTCATGCATTACAGTTCGAACACTCGAACACCTATACGGATTCTCCTGCACAGTGGCAGATATGTAAATACGGCGTTTACTTACAATTTCTCATGCATTACAGTTCAAACACTCGAACACCTATACGGATTCTCCTGCACAGTGGCAGATATGTAAATACGGCGTTTACTTTCCATTTCTCATGCATTAGGGTTCGAACACTCGAACACCTATACGAATTCCCCTGCACAGTGGCAGATATGTAAATACGACGTTTACTTACAATTTCTCACGCATTACGGTTCGAACACTCGAACACCTATACGGATTCTCCTGCACAGTGGCAGATATGTAAATACGGCGTTTACTTACAATTTCTCACGCATTACGGTTCGAACGCTCGAACACCCATACAGATTCTCCGGCAAAGTGGCAGATATATAAATACGGCGTTTACATACCATGTCTCATGCATTGGGTTCGAACACTCGAACACCTATACGAATTCTCCTGCACAGTGGCAGATATGTAAATACGGCGTTTACTTACCATTTCTGACGCATTAGGGTTCGAACACTCGAACACCTATACGGATTCTCCTGCACAGTGGCCGATATGTAAATACGGCGTTTAGTTGCCATTTCTCATGCGTTAGGGTTCGAACACTCGAACACCTATACGGATTCTCCTGCACAGAGGCAGATATGTAAATTCGGCGTTTACTTACCATTTCTGACGCATTAGGGTTCGAACACTCGAACACCTATACGGATTCTCCTGCACAGTGGCCAATATGTAAATACGGCGTTTAGTTGCCATTTCTCATGCATTAGGGTTCGAACACTCGAACACCTATACGGATTCTCTTGCACAGTGGCAGATATGTAAATACGGCGTTTACTTACTATTTCTCATGCATTACAGTTCGAACACCTATACGGATTCTCCTACACAGTGGAAGATATGTAAATACGGCGTTTACTTACAATTTCTCACGCATTACGGTTCGAACACTCGAACACCTATACAGATTCTCCGGCAAAGTGGCAGATATGTAAATACGGCGTTTACTTACCATGTCTCTTGCATTGGGTTCGAATATACGAATTCTCCTGCATAGTGGTAGATATGTAAATACGGCGTTTACTTACCATTTCTGACGCATTACGGTTCGAACACTCGAACACCTATACGGATTCTTCTACACAGTGCCCGATATGTAAATACGGCCTTTGCTTACCATTTCTCAGGCATTATGGTTCGAACACTCGAATACCTATACGGATTCTCCTGCAAAGTGGCAGATATGTAAATACGGCATTTACTTACGATGTCTCATGCACTGGGTTCGAATATACAAATTCTCCTGCACAGTGGCAGATATGTAAATACGGCGTTTACTTACCATTTCTGACGCATTACGGTTCGAACACTCGAACACCTATACGGATTCTTCTACACAGTGGCAGATATGTAAATACGGCGTTTACTTACCATTTATCAGGCATTATGGTTCGAACACTCGAACACCTATACGGATTCTCCTGCACAGTGGCAGATATGTAAATACGGCGTTTAGTTGCCATTTCTCACGCATTAGGGTTCGAACACTCGAACACCTATACGGATTCTCCTGCACAGTGGCAGATATGTAAATACGACTTTTACTTACCATTTCTCATGCATTAGGGTTCGAACACTCGAACACCTATACGGATTCTCCTGCACAGTGGCAGATAAGTAAATACGGCGTTTACTTACCATTTCTCATGCGTTAGGGTTCGAACACTCGAACACCTATACGGATTCTCCCGAACAGTGGCAGATATGTAAATACGGCGTTTAGTTGCCATTTCTCATGCATTACGGTTCGAACACTCGAACACCTGTACGGATTCTCCTGCACAGTGGCAGATATGTAAATACGGCGTTTAGTTGCCCTTTCTCATGCGTTACGGTTCGAACACTCGAACACCTATACGGATTCTCCTGCAGAGTGGCAGATATGTAAATACAGCGTTTACTTATAATTTCTCACGCATTACGGTTCGAACACTCGAACACCGATACGGATTCTCCGGCAAAATGGCAGATATGTAAATACGGCGTGTACTTACCATGTCTCATGCATTGGGTTCAAACACTCGAACACCTATACGGATTCTCCTGCACAGTGGCAGATATGGAAATACGACGTTTACTTACAATTTCTCACGCATTACGGTTCGAACACTCGAACACCAATACAGATTCTCTGGCAAAGTGGCAGATATGTAAATACGGCGTTTACTTACAATTTCTCACGCATTACGGTTCGAACGCTCGAACACCCATACAGATTCTCCGGCAAAGTGGCAGATATGTAAATACGGCGTTTACTTACCATGTCTCATGCATTGGGTTCGAACACTCGAACACCTATACGAATTCTCCTGCACAGTGGCAGATATGTAAATACGGCGTTTACTTACCATTTCTGACGCATTAGGGTTCGAACACTCGAACACCTATACGGATTCTCCTGCACAGTGGCCGATATGTAAATACGGCGTTTAGTTGCCATTTCTCATGCGTTAGGGTTCGAACACTCGAACACCTATACGGATTCTCCTGCACAGTGGCAGATATGTAAATTCGGCGTTTACTTACCATTTCTGACGCATTAGGGTTCGAACACTCGAACACCTATACGGATTTTCCTGCACAGTGGCCGATATGTAAATACGGCGTTTAGTTGCCATTTCTCATGCATTAGGGTTCGAACACTCGAACACCTATACGGATTCTCTTGCACAGTGGCAGATATGTAAATACGGCGTTTACTTACTATTTCTCATGCATTACAGTTCGAACACCTATACGGATTCTCCTACACAGTGGAAGATATGTAAATACGGCGTTTACTTACAATTTCTCACGCATTACGGTTCGAACACTCGAACACCTATACAGATTCTCCGGCAAAGTGGCAGATATGTAAATACGGCATTTACTTACCATGTCTCATGCACTGGGTTCGAATATACAAATTCTCCTGCACAGTGGCAGATATGTAAATACGGCGTTTACTTACCATTTCTGACGCATTACGGTTCGAACACTCGAACACCTATACGGATTCTTCTACACAGTGGCAGATATGTAAATACGGCGTTTACTTACCATTTATCAGGCATTATGGTTCGAACACTCGAACACCTATACGGATTCTCCTGCACAGTGGCCGATATGTAAATACGGCGTTTAGTTGCCATTTCTCATGCATTAGGGTTCGAACACTCGAACACCTGTACGGATTCTCCTGCACAGTGGCAGATATGTAAATACGGCGTTTACTTACCATTTCTCATGCATTAGGGTTCGAACACTCGAACACCTATACGGATTCTCCTGCACAGTGGCAGATATGTAAATACGGCGTTTACTTACAATTTCTCATACATTACAGTTCGAACACTCGAACACCTATACGGATTCTCCTGCACAGTGGCAGATATGTAAATACGGCGTTTAGTTGCCATTTCTCATGCATTTGGGTTCGAACACTCGAACACCTATACGGATTCTCCTGCACAGTGGCAGATATGTAAATACGGCGTTTACTTACCATTTCTCATGCATTAGGGTTCGAACACTCGAACACCTATACGAATTCCCCTGCACAGTGGCAGATATGTAAATACGGCGTTTACTTACAATTTCTCATGCATTACAGTTCGAACACTGGAACACCTATACGGATTCTCCTGCACAGTGGCAGATATGTAAATACGGCGTTTAGTTGCCATTTCTCATGCATTTGGGTTCGAACACTCGAACACCTATACGGATTCTCCTGCACAGTGGCAGATATGTAAATACGGCGTTTACTTACAATTTCTCATACATTACAGTTCGAACACTCGAACACCTATACGGATTCTCCTGCACAGTGGCAGATATGTAAATACGGCGTTTAGTTGCCATTTCTCATGCATTTGGGTTCGAACACTCGAACACCTATACGGATTCTCCTGCACAGTGGCAGATATGTAAATACGGCGTTTACTTACCATTTCTCATGCATTAGGGTTCGAACACTCGAACACCTATACGAATTCCCCTGCACAGTGGCAGATATGTAAATACGGCGTTTACTTACAATTTCTCATGCATTACAGTTCGAACACTGGAACACCTATACGGATTCTCCTGCACAGTGGCAGATATGTAAATACGGCGTTTACTTACAATTTCTCACGCATTACGGTTCGAACAATCGAACACCTACACAGATTCTCTGGCAAAGTGGCAGATATGTAAATTCGGCGTTTACTTACCATGTCTTATGCATTGGGTTCGAACACTCGAACACCTATACGAATTCTCCTGCACAGTGGCAGATATGTAAATACGGCGTTTACTTACCGTTTCTGACGCATTAGGGTTCGAACACTCGAACACCAATACAGATTCTCCTGCACAGTGGCCGATATGTAAATACGGCGTTTAGTTCCCATTTCTCATGCATTAGGGTTCGAATATACGGATTTTCCTGCACAGTGGCAGATATGTAAATACGGCGTTTACTTACAATTTCTCAGGCATTGCGGTTCGAACACACGAACACCTATACAGATTCTCCGGCAAAGTGGCAGATATGTAAATACGGCGTTTACTTAGCATGTCTCATGCATTGGGTTCGAATATACGAATTCTCCTGCACAGTGGCAGATATGTAAATACGGCGTTTACTTACCATTTCTCATGCATTAGGGTTCGAACACTCGAACACCTATACGGATTCTCCTGCACAGTGGCAGTTATGTAAATACGGCGTTTACTTACAATTTCTCATGCATTACAGTTCGAACACTCGAACACCTATACGGATTCTCCTGCACAGTGGCAGATATGTAAATACGGCGTTTAGTTGCCATTTCTCATGCATTAGGGTTCGAACACTCGAACACCGATACGGATTCTCCTGCACAGTGGCAGATATGTAAATACGGCGTTTACTTACCATTTCTCATGCATTAGGGTTCGAACACTCGAACACCTATACGAATTCCCCTACACAGTGGCAGATATGTAAATACGGCGTTTACTTACAATTTCTCATGCATTACTGTTCGAACACTCGAACACCTCTACGGATTCTCCTACACAGTGGCAGATATGTAAATACGGCGTTTACTTACAATTTCTCTCGCATTATGGTTCGAACAATCGAACACCTATACAGATTCTCTGGCAAAGTGGCAGATATGTAAATTCAGCGTTTACTTACCATGTCTCGTGCATTGGGTTCGAACACTCGAACACCTATACGAATTCTCCTGCACAGTGGCAGATATGTAAATACGGCGTTTACTTACTGTTTCTGACGCATTAGGGTTCGAACACTCGAACACCAATACGGATTCTCCTGCACCGTGGCCGATATGTAAATACGGCGTTTAGTTGCCATTTCTCATGCATTAGGGTTCGAACACTCGAACACCTATACGGATTCTCCTGCACAGTGGCAGATATGTAAATACGGCGTTTACTTACCATTTCTCATGCATTAGGGTTCGAACACTCGAACACCTATACGGATTCTCCTGCACAGTGGCAGATATGTAAATACGGCGTTTACTTACAATTTCTCATGCATTACAGTTCGAACACTCGAACACCTATACGGATTCTCTTGCACAGTGGAAGATATGTAAATACGGCGTTTACTTACAATTTCTCATGCATTACAGTTCGAACACTCGAACACCTATACGGATTCTCCTGCACAGTGGCAGATATGTAAATACGGCGTTTAGTTGCCATTTCTCATGCATTAGGGTTCGAACACTCGAACACCTATACGGATTCTCCTGCACAGTGGCAGATATGTAAATACGGCGTTTACTTACCATTTCTCACGCATTAGGGTTCGAACACTCGAACACCTATACGAATTCCCCTGCACAGTGGCAGATATGTAAATACGGCGTTTACTTATAATTTCTCATGCATTACAGTTCGAACACTGGAACACCTATACGGATTCTCCTGCACAGTGGCAGATATGTAAATACGGCGTTTACTTACAATTTCTCACGCATTACGGTTCGAACAATCGAACACCTGTACAGATTCTCTGGCAAAGTGGCAGATATGTAAATTCGGCGTTTACTTACCATGTCTCATGCATTGGGTTCGAACACTCGAACACCTATACGAATTCTCCTGCATAGTGGCAGATATGTAAATACGGCGTTTACTTACAGTTTCTGACGCATTAGGTTTCGAACACTCGAACACCAATACAGATTCTCCTGCACAGTGGCCGATATGTAAATACGGCGTTTAGTTCCCATTTCTCATGCATTAGGGTTCGAATATACGGATTCTCCTGCACAGTGGCAGATATGTAAATACGGCGTTTACTTACCATTTCTCAGGCATTGCGGTTCGAACACACGAACACCTATACAGATTCTCCGGCAAAGTGGCAGATATGTAAATACGGCGTTTACTTAGCATGTCTCATGCATTGGGTTCGAATATACGAATTCTCCTGCACAGTGGCAGATATGTAAATACGGCGTTTACTTACCATTTCTGACGCATTACAGTTCGAACACTCGAACACCTATACGGATTCTCCTACACAGTGGCTGATATGCAAATACGTCGTTTACATACCATTTCTCAGGCATTATGGTTCGAACACTCGAACACCTATACGGATTCTCCTGCACAGTGGCAGATATGTAAATACGGCGTTTAGTTGCCATTTCTAATGCATTAGGGTTCGAACACTCGAACACCTATACGGATAATCCTGCACAGTGGCAGATATGTAAATACGGCGTTTACTTACCATTTCTCATGCATTAGGGTTCGAACACTCGAACACCTATACGAATTCTCCTGCACAGTGGCAGATATGTAAATACGGCGTTTACTTACAATTTCTCAAGCATTACAGTTCGAACAGTCGAACACCTACACGGATTCTCCTGCACAGTGGCAGATATGTAAATACGGCGTTTAGTTGCCATTTCTCATGCATTAGGGTTCAAACACTCGAACACCGATACGGATTCTACTGCACAGTCGCAGATATGTAAATACGGCGTTTACTTACCATTTCTCATGCATTAGGGTTCGAACACTCGAACACCTATACGAATTCCCCTGCACACTGGCAGATATGTAAATACGGCGTTTACTTACAATTTCTCATGCATTACAGTTCGAACACTCGAACACCTCTACGGATTCTCCTACATAGTGGCAGATATGTAAATACGGCGTTTACTTACAATTTCTCTCGCATTACGGTTCAAACAATCGAACACCTATACAGATTCTCTGGCAAAGTGGCAGATATGTAAATTCGGCGTTTACTTACCATGTCTCGTGCATTGGGTTCGAACACTCGAACACCTATACGAATTCTCCTGCACAGTGGCAGATATTTAAACACGGCGTTTACTTACCGTTTCTGACGCATTAGGGTTCGAACACTCGAACACCAATACGGATTCTCCTGCACCGTGGCCGATATGTAAATACGGCGTTTAGTTGCCATTTCTCATGCATTAGGGTTCGAACACTCGAACACCTATACGGATTCTCCTGCACAGTGGCAGATATGTAAATACGGCGTTTACTTACCATTTCTCATGCATTAGGGTTCGAACACTCGAACACCTATACGGATTCTCCTGCACAGTGGCAGATATGTAAATACGGCGTTTACTTACAATTTCTCATGCATTACAGTTCGAACACTCGAACACCTATACTGATTCTCCTGCACAGTGGCAGATATGTAAATACGGCGTTTACTTACTATTTCTCATGCATTACAGTTCGAACACTCGAACACCTATACGGATTCTTCTGCACAGTGGCAGATATGTAAATACGGCGTTTAGTTGCCATTTCTCATGCATTAGGGTTCGAACACTCGAACACCTATACGGATTCTCCTGCATAGTGGCAGATATGTAAATACGGCGTTTACTTACCATTTCTCACGCATTAGGGTTCGAACACTGGAACACCTATACGAATTCCCCTGCACAGTGGCAGATATGTAAATACGGCGTTTTCTTACAATTTCTCATGCATTACTGTTCGAACACTGGAACACCTATACGGATTCTTCTGCACAGTGGCAGATATGTAAATACGGCGTTTACTTACAATTTCTCTCGCATTACGGTTCGAACAATCGAACACCTATACAGATTCTCTGGCAAAGTGGCAGATATGTAAATTCGGCGTTTACTTACCATGTCTAATGCATTGGGTTCGAACACTCGAACACCTATACGAATTCTCCTGCATAGTGGCAGATATGTAAATACGGCGTTTACTTACCGTTTCTGACGCATTAGGTTTCGAACACTCGAACACCAATACAGATTCTCCTGCACAGTGGCCGATATGTAAATACGGCGTTTAGTTCCCATTTCTCATGCATTAGGGTTCGAATATACGGATTCTCCTGCACAGTGGCAGATATGTAAATACGGCGTTTACTTACAATTTCTCAGGCATTACGGTTCGAACACACGAACACCTATACAGATTCTCCGGCAAAGTGGCAGATATGTAAATACGGCGTTTACTTAGCATGTCTCATGCATTGGGTTCGAATATACGAATTCTCCTGCACAGTGGCAGATAGGTAAATACGGCGTTTACTTACCATTTCTGACGCATTACAGTTCGAACACACGAACACCTATACGGATTCTCCTACACAGTGGCTGATATGCAAATACGTCGTTTACTTACCATTTCTCAGGCATTATGGTTCGAACACTCGAACACCTATACGGATTCTCCTGCACAGTGGCAGATATGTAAATACGGCGTTTAGTTGCCATTTCTCATGCATTAGGGTTCGAACACTCGAACACCTATACGGATAATCCTGCACAGTGGCAGATATGTAAATACGGCGTTTACTTACCATTTCTCATGCATTAGGGTTCGAACACTCGAACACCTATACGGATTCTCCCGAACAGTGGCAGATATGTAAATACGGCGTTTAGTTGCCATTTCTGATGCATTACGGTTCGTACACTCGAACACCTATACGGATTCTCCTGCACAGTGGCAGATATGTAAATTCGACATTTACTTACAATTTCTCACGCATTACGGTTCGAACACTCGAACACCGATACGGATTCTCCTGCACTGTGGCAGATATGTAAATACGGCGTTTACTTACCATTTCTCATGCATTAGGGTTCGAACACTCGAACACCTATACGAATTCCCCTGCACAGTGGCAGATATGTAAATACGGCGTTTACTTACAATTTCTCATGCATTACTGTTCGAACACTCGAACACCTCTACGGATTCTCCTACACAGTGGCAGATATGTAAATACGGCGTTTACTTACAATTTCTCTCGCATTACGGTTCGAACAATCGAACACCTATACAGATTCTCTGGCAAAGTGGCAGATATGTAAATTCGGCGTTTACTTACCATGTCTCGTGCATTGGGTTCGAACACTCGAACACCTATACGAATTCTCCTGCACAGTGGCAGATATGTAAATACGGCGTTTACTTACCGTTTCTGACGCATTAGGGTTCGAACACTCGAACACCAATACGGATTCTCCTGCACAGTGGCCGATATGTAAATACGGCGTTTAGTTGCCATTTCTCATGCATTAGGGTTCGAACACTCGAACACCTATACGGATTCTCCTGCACAGTGGCAGATATGTAAATACGGCGTTTACTTACCATTTCTCATGCATTAGGGTTCGAACACTCGAACACCTATACGGATTCTCCTGCACAGCGGCAGATATGTAAATACGGCGTTTACTTACAATTTCTCATGCATTACAGTTCGAACACTCGAACACCTATACGGATTCTCCTGCACAGTGGCAGATATGTAAATACGGCGTTGACTTACAATTTCTCAGGCATTACGGTTCGAAAACTCGAACACCTATACAGATTCTCCGGCAAAGTGGCAGATATGTAAATACGGCGTTTAGTTACCATGTCTCATGCATTGGGTTCGAATATACGAATTCTCCTGCACAGTGGCAGATATGTAAATACGGCGTTTACTTACCATTTCTGACGCATTACGGTTCGGACACTCGAACACCTATACGGATTCTTCTACACAGTGGCTGATATGTAAATACGGCGTTTACTTACCATTTCTCAGGCATTATGGTTCGAACACTCGAAAACCTATACGGATTCTCCTGCACAGTGGCAGATATGTAAATACGGCGTTTAGTTTCCATTTCTCACGCATTAGGGTTCGAACAGTCGAACACCTATTCGGATTCTCCAGCACAGTGGCAGATATGTAAATACAACTTTTACTTACCATTTCTCATGCATTAGGGTTCGAACACTCGAACACCTATACGGATTCTCCTGCACAGTGGCAGATATATAAATACGGCGTTTAGTTTCCCTTTCTCATGCGTTACGGTTCGAACACTCGAACACCTATACGGATTCTCCTGCAGAGTGGCAGATATGTAAATACAGCGTTTACTTATAATTTCTCACGCATTACGGTTCGAACACTCGAACACCTATACGGATTCTCCGGTAAAATGGCAGATATGTACATACGCCGTTTACTTACCATTTGTAACGCATTACGGTTCGAACACTTGAACACCTATACGGATTCTTCTGCATAGTGGCAGATATGTAAAAACGGCGTTTACTTACCATTTCTGACGGATTACGGTTCGAACACTTGAACACCTATACGGATTCTTCTGCATAATGGCACATATGTAAATACGGCGTTTACTTACCATTTCTCAGGCATTATGGTTCGAACACTCGAACACCTATACGGATTCTCCTGCACAGTGGCAGATAAGTAAATACGGCGTTTACTTACCATTTCTCATGCGTTAGGGTTCGAACAATCGAACACCTATACGGATTCTCCCGAACAGTGGCAGATATGTAAATACGGCGTTTAGTTGCCATTTCTCATGCATTACGGTTCGAACACTCGAACACCTGTACGGATTCTCCTGCACAGTGGCAGATATGTAAATACGGCGTTTACTTACAATTTCTCACGCATTACGGTTCAAACACTCGAACACCAATACGGATTCTCCGGCACAGTGGCAGATATGTAAATACGCCGTTTACTTACCATGTCTCATGCATTAGGGTTCGAACATTCGAACACCTATACGAATTCCCTTGTACAGTGGCAGATATGTAAATACGGCGTTTACTTACAATTTCTCATGCATTACAGTTCGAACACTCGAACACCTATACGGATTCTCCTACACAGTGGAAGATATGTAAATACGGCGTTTACTTACAATTTCTCACGCATTACGGTTCGAACACTCGAACACCTATACAGATTCTCCGGCAAAGTGGCAGATATGTAAATACGGCGTTTACTTACCATGTCTCATGCATTGGGTTCGAATATACGAATTCTCCTACACAGTGGCAGATATGTAAATACGGCGTTTACTTACCATTTCTGACGCATTACGGTTCGAACACTCGAACACCTATACGGATTCTTCTACACAGTGGCCGATATGTAAATACGGCGTTTACTTACCATTTCTCAGGCATTATGGTTCGAACACTCAAATACCTATACGGATTCTCCTGCACAGTGGCAGATATGTAAATACGGCGTTTAGTTGCCATTTCTCATGCATCAGGATTCGAACGCTCGAACACCTAAACGGATTCTCCTACACAGTGGCAGATATGTAAATACGGCGTTTACTTACCATTTCTCATGCATTAGGGTTCGAACACTTGAACACCTATACGGATTCTCCTGCACAGTGGAAGATACGTAAATACGGCGTTTACTTACCATTTCTCAAGCGTTAGGGATCGAACACTCGAACACCTATACGGATTCTCCCGAACAGTGGCAGATATGTAAATACGGTGTTTAGTTACCATTTCTCATGCATTACGGTTCGAACACTCGAACACCTGTACGGATTCTCCTGCACAGTGGCAGATATGTAAATACGGCGTTTACTTACAATTTCTGATGCATTACGGTTCGAAGACTCGAACACCTATACGAATTCCCCTGCACAGTGGCAGATATGTAAATACGGGGTTTACTTACAATTTCTCATGCATTACAGTTCGAACACTCGAACACCTATGCGGATTCTCCTGCACAGTGGCAGATATGTAAATACGGCGTTTACTTACAATTTCTCACGCATTACGGTTCGAACACTCGAACACCTAGACAGATTTTCCGGCAACGTGGCAGATATGTAAATACGCCGTTTATTTACCATGTCTCATGCATTGGGTTCGAACTCTCGAACACCTATACGAATTCTCCTGCACAGTGGCAGATATGTAAATACGGCGTTTACTTACCATTTCTGACGCATTAGGGTTCGAACACTCGAACACCTATACGGATTCTCCTGCACAGTGGCCGATATGTAAATACGGCGTTTAGTTGCCATTTCCCATGCATTAGGGTTCGAACACTCGAACACCTATACGGATTCTCCTGCATAGTGGTAGATATGTAAATACGGCGTTTAGTTGCCATTTCTCATGCATTACGGTTCGTACACTCGAACACCTATACGGATTCTCCTGCACAGTGGCAGATATGTAAATACGGCGTTTACTTACAATTTCTCTCGCATTATGGTTCGAACAATCGAACACCTATACAGATTCTCTGGCAAAGTGGCAGATATGTAAATTCAGCGTTTACTTACCATGTCTCGTGCATTGGGTTCGAACACTCGAACACCTATACGAATTCTCCTGCACAGTGGCAGATATGTAAATACGGCGTTTACTTACCATTTCTGACGCATTAGGGTTCGAACGCTCGAACACCTAAACGGATTCTCCTGCACAGTGGCCGATATGTAAATACGGCGTTTAGTTGCCATTTCTCATGCATTAGGGTTCGAACACTCGAACACCTATACGGATTCTCCTGCACAGTGGCCGATATGTAAATACGGCGTTTGCTTACCATTTCTCATGCATTAGGGTTCGAACACTCAAACACCTATACTGATTCTCCTGCACAGTGGCAGATATGTAAATACGGCGTTTACTTACAATTTTTCACGCATTACGGTTCGAACACTCGAACACCTATACGGATTCTCTGGCACAGTGGCAGATATGTAAATACGGCGTTTACTTACCATGTCTCATGCATTAGGGTTCGAACACTCGAACACCTATACGAATTCCCCTGCACAGTGGCAGATATGTAAATACGACGTTTACTTACAATTTCTTGTGCATTACAGTTCGAACACTCGAACACCTATACGGATTCTCCGGCACAGTGGCAGATATGTAAATACGGCGTTTACTTAAAATTTCTCACGCATTACGGTTCCAACACTCGAACACCTATACAGCTTCTCCGGCAAAGTGGCAGATATGTAAATACGGACGTTTACTTACCATGTCTCATGCATTGGGTTCGAACACTCGAACACCTATACGAATTCTCCTGCACAGTAGCAGATATGTAAATACGGCGTTTATTTACCATTTCTGACGCATTAGGGTTCGAACACTCGAACACCTATACGGATTCTCCTGCACAGTGGCCGATTTGTAAATACGGCATTTAGTTGCCATTTCTTAGGCATTAGGGTTCGAACACTCGAACACCTATACGGATTCTCCTGCACAGTGGCAGATATGTAAATACGGCGTTTACTTACCATTTCTCATGCATTAGGGTTCGAACACTCGAACACCTATACGGATTCTCCTGCACAGTGGCAGATATGTAAATACGGCGTTTACTTACCATTTCTGACGCATTAGGGTTCGAACACTCGAACACCTATACGGATTCTCCTGCACAGTGGCCGATATGTAAATACGGCGTTTAGTTGCCATTTCTCATGCATTAGGGTTCGAACACTCGAACACCTATACGGATTCTCCTGCACCGTGGCCGATATGTAAATACGGCGTTTTCTTACCATTTCTCATGCATCAGGGTTCGAACACTCAAACACCTATACGGATTCTCCTGCACAGTGGCAGATATGTAAATACGGCGTTTACATACAATTTCTCATGCATTACAGTTCGAACACTCGAACACCTATACGGATTCTCCTGCACAGTGGCAGATATATAAATACGGCGTTTACTTACCATTTCTCAGGCATTATGGTTCGAACACTCGAACACCTATACGGATTCTCTTGCACAGTGGTAGATATGTAAATACGGCGTTTACTTACCATTTCTCATGCGTTGGGGTTCGAACACTAGAACACCTATACGGATTCTCCCGAACAGTGGCAGATATGTAAATACGGCGTTTAGTTGCCATTTCTCATGCATTACGGTTCGTACACTCGAACACCTATACGGATTCTCCTGCACAGTGGCAGATATGTAAATACGGCGTTTACTTACAATTTTTCACGCATTACGGTTCGCACACTCGAACACCTACACGGATTCTCTTGCACAGTGGTAGATATGTAAATACGGCGTTTACTTACCATTTCTCATGCGTTGGGGTTCGAACACTAGAACACCTATACGGATTCTCCCGAACAGTGGCAGATATGTAAATACGGCGTTTAGTTGCCATTTCTCATGCATTACGGTTCGTACACTCGAACACCTATACGGATTCTCCTGCACAGTGGCAGATATGTAAATACGGCGTTTACTTACAATTTTTCACGCATTACGGTTCGAACACTCGAACACCTATACGGATTCTCTGGCACAGTGGCAGATATGTAAATACGGCGTTTACTTACCATGTCTCATGCATTAGGGTTCGAACACTCGAACACCTATACGAATTCCCCTTCACAGTGGCAGATATGTAAATACGACGTTTACTTAAAATTTCTCACGCATTACGGTTCCAACACTCGAACACCTATACAGATTCTCCGGCAAAGTGGTAGATATGTAAATAAGGCGTTTACTTACCATGTCTCATGCATTGGGTTCGAACACTCGAACACCTATACGAATTCTCCTGCACAGTAGCAGATATGTAAATACGGCGTTTAGTTACCATTTCTGACGCATTAGGGTTCGAACACTCGAACACCTATACGGATTCTCCTGCACAGTGGTCGATTTGTAAATACGGCGTTTAGTTGCCATTTCTTATGCATTAGGGTTCGAACACTCGAACACCTATACGGATTCTCCTGCACAGTGGCAGATATGTAAATACGGCGTTAACTTACAATTTCTCATGCATTACAGTTCGAACACTCGAACACCTATACGGATTCTCCTGCACAGTGGCAGATATGTAAATACGGCGTTTACTTACAATTTCTCATGCATTACAGTTCGAACACTCGAACACCTATACGGATTCTCCTGCACAGTGGCAGATATGTAAATACGGCGTTTACTTACAATTTCTCTCGCATTACGGTTCGAACACTCGAACACCTATACAGATTCTCCGGCAAAGTGGCAGATATGTAAATACGGCGTTTACTTGCCGTGTCTCATGCATTGGGTTCGAGCACTCGAACACCTATACGAATTCTCCTGCACAGTGGCAGATATGTAAATACGGCGTTACTTACCATTTCTGATGCATTAGGGTTTGAACACTCGAACACCTATACGGGTTCTCCTGCACAGTGGCCGATATGTAAATACGGCGTTTAGTTGCCATTTCTCATGCATTAGGGTTCGAACACTCGAGCACCTAAACGGATTCTCCTGCACAGCGGCAGATATGTAAATACGGCGTTTACTTACCATTTCTCATGCAATAGGGTTCGAACACTCGAACACCTATACGGATTCTCCTGCACAGTGGCAGATATGTAAATACGGCGTTTACTTACAATATCTCATGCATTATAGTTCGAACACTCGAACACCTATATGGATTCTCCTGCACAGTGGCCGATATGTAAATACGGCGTTTGCTTACCATTTCTCATGCATCAGGGTTCGAACACTCAAACACCTATACGGATTCTCCTGCACAGTGGCAGATATGTAAATACGGCGTTTACATACAATTTCTCAGGCATTACAGTTCGAACACTCGAACACCTATACGGATTCTCCTGCACAGTGGCAGATATGTAAATACGGCGTTTACTTACCATTTCTCAGGCATTATGGTTCGAACACTCGAACACCTATACGGATTCTCCTGCACAGTGGTAGATATGTAAATACGGCGTTTACTTACCATTTCTCATGCGTTGGGGTTCGAACACTAGAACACCTATACGGATTCTCCCGAACAGTGGCAGATATGTAAATACGGCGTTTAGTTGCCATTTCTCATGCATTACGGTTCGTACACTCGAACACCTATACGGATTCTCCTGCACAGTGGCAGATATGTAAATACGGCGTTTACTTACAATTTTTCACGCATTACGGTTCGAACACTCGAACACCTATACGGATTCTCTGGCACAGTGGCAGATATGTAAATACGGCGTTTACATACCATGTCTCATGCATTAGGGTTCGAACACTCGAACACCTATACGAATTCCCCTGCACAGTGGCAGATATGTTAATACGATGTTTACTTACAATTTCTCGTGCATTACAGTTCGAACACTCGAACACCTATACGGATTCTCCTGCACAGTGGCAGATATGTAAATACGGCGTTTACTTAAAATTTCTCACGCATTACGGTTCCAACACTCGAACACCTATACAGATTCTCCGGCAAAGTGGCAGATATGTAAATACGGCGTTTATTTACCATGTCTCATGCATTGGGTTCGAACACTCGAACACCTATACGAATTCTCCTGCACAGTAGCAGATATGTAAATACGGCGTTTACTTACCATTTCTGACGCATTAGGGTTCGAACACTCGAACACCTATACGGATTCTCCTGCACAGTGGCCGATTTGTAAATACGGCGTTTAGTTGCCATTTCTCATGCATTAGGGTTCGAACACTCGAACACCTATACGGATTCTCCTGCACAGTGGCAGCTATGTAAATACGGCGTTAACTTACCATTTCTCATGCATTAGGGTTCGAACACTCGAACACCTATACGGATTCTCCTGCGCAGTGGCAGATATGTAAATACGGCGTTTACTTACAATTTCTCATGTATTACGGTTCGAACTCTCGAGCACCTGTACAGATTCTCCTGCACAGTGGCAGATATGTAAATACGGCGTTTACTTACAATTTCTCACGCATTACGGTTCGAACACTCGAACACCAATACAGATTCTCCGGTAAAGTGGCAGATATGTAAATACGGCGTTTACTTACCATGTCTCATGCATTGGGTTCGAACACTCGAACGCCTATACGCATTCTCCTGCACAGTGGCAGATATGTAAATACGGCGTTACTTACCATTTCTGACGCATTACGGTTCGAACACTCGAACACCTATACGGATTCTTCTACACAGTGGCAGATATGTAAATACGGCCTTTACTTACCATTTCTCAGGCATTATGGTTCGAAGACTCGAACACCTATACGGATTCTCCTCCACAGTGGCAGATATGTAAATACGGCGTTTACTTACCATTTCTCATGCGTTAGGGTTCGAACAGTCGAACACCTATACGGATTCTCCCGAACAGTGGCAGATATGTAAATACGGCGTTTAGTTGCCATTTCTAATGCATTAGGGTTCGTACACTCGAACACCTATACGGATTCTCCTGCACAGTGGCAGATATGTAAATACGGCGTTTAGTTACAATTTCTCACGCATTACGGTTCGAACACTCGAACACCTATACGGATTCTCCGGCACAGTGGCAGATATTTAAATACGGCGTTTACTTACCATGTCTCATGCATTAGGGTTCGAACACTCGAACACTTATACGAATTCCGCTGCACAGTTGCAGATATGTAAATACGGCGTTTACTTACCATTTCTGACGCATTAGGGTTCGAACACTCGAACACCTACACGGATTATCCTGCACAGTGGCCGATTTGTAAATACGGCGTTTAGTTGCCATTTCTCATGCATTAGGGTTCGAACACTCGAACACCTATACGGATTCTCCTGCACAGTGGCAGATATGTAAATACGGCGTTTACTTACCATTTCTCATGCATTAGGGTTCGAACACTCGAACACCTTTACGGATTCTCCTGCACAGTGGCAGATATGTAAATACGGCGTTTACTTACAATTTCTCATGCATTATAGTTCGAACACTCGAACACCTATACGGATTCTCCTGCACAGGGGCAGATATGTAAATACGGCGTTTACTTACAATTTCTCTCGCGTTACGGTTCGAACACTCGAACACCTATACAGATTCTCCGGCAAAGTGGCAGATATGTAAATACGGCGTTTACTTGCCATGTCTCATGCATTGGGTTCGAGCACTCGAACACCTATACGAATTCTCCTGCACAGTGGCAGATATGTAAATACGGCGTTACTTACCATTTCTGACGCATTAGGGTTTGACCACTCGAACACCTATACGGATTCTCCTGCACAGTGGCCGATATGTAAATACGGCGTTTAGTTGCCATTTCTCAAGCATTAGGGTTCAAACACTCGAACACCTATACGGATTCTCCTGGACAGCGGCAGATATGTAAATACGGCGTTTACTTACCATTTCTCATGCAATAGGGTTCGAACACTCGAACACCTATACGGATTCTCCTGCACAGTGGCAGATATATAAATACGGCGTTTACTTACAATATCTCATGCATTATAGTTCGAACACTCGAACACCTATACGGATTCTCCTGCACAGTGGCAGATATGTAAATACGGCGTTTACTTACAATTTCTCATGCATTACGGTTCGAACACTCGAACACCAATACAGATTCTCCGGCAAAGTGGCAGATATGTAAATACGGCGTTTACTTACCATGTCTCATGCATTGGGTTCGGACACTCGAACACCTATACAAATTCTCCTGCACAGTGGCAGATACGTAAATACGACGTTACTTACCATTTCTGACGCATTACGGTTCGAACACTCGAACACCTATACGGATTCTTCTACACAGTGGCAGATATGTAAATACGGCGTTTACTTACCATTTCTCAGGCATTATGGTTTGAACACTCGAACACCTATACGGATTCTCCTCCACAGTGGCAGATATGTAAATATGGCGTTTACTTGCCATTTCTCATGCGTTAGGGTTCGAACAGTCGAACACCTATACGGATTCTCCCGAACAGTGGCAGATATGTAAATACGGCGTTTAGTTGCCATTTCTAATGCATTAGGGTTCGTACACTCGAACACCTATACGGATTCTCCTGCACAGTGGCAGATATGTAAATACGGCGTTTAGTTACAATTTCTCACGCATTACGGTTTGAACACTCGAACACCTATACGGATTCTCCGGCACAGTGGCAGATATGTAAATACGGCGTTTACTTACCATGTCTCATGCATTAGGGTTCGAACACTCGAACACTTATACGAATTCCCCTGCACAGTTGCAGATATGTAAATACGGCGTTTACTTACAATTTCTCATGCATTACAGTTCGAACACACGAACACCTATGCGGATTCTCCTGCACAGTGGCAAATATGTAAATACGGCGTTTACTTGCAATTTCTCACGCATTACGGTTCGAACACTCGAACACCTATACAGATTCTCCGGCAATGTGGCAGATTGTAAATACGGCGTTTATTTACCATGTCTCATGCATTGGGTTCGAACACTCGAACACCTATACGAATTCCCCTGCACAGTGGCAGATATTTAAATACGGCGTTTACTTACCATTTCTGACGCATTAGGGTTCGAACACTCGAACACCTATACGGATTCTCCTGCACAGTGGCCGATATGTAAATACGGCGTTTAGTTGCCATTTCTCATGCATTAGGGTTCGAACACTCGAACACCTATACGGATTCTCCTGCACAGTGGCAGATATGTAAATACGGCGTTTGCTTACCATTTCTCATGCATTAGGGTTCGAACACTCAAACACCTATACGGATTCTCCTGCACAGCGGCAGATATGTAAATACGGCGTTTACTTACAATTTCTCCTGCATTACAGTTCGAACACTCGAACACCTATACGGATTCTCCTGCACAGTGGCAGATATGTAAATACGGCGTTTACTTACAATTTCTCACGCATTACGGTTCGAACACTCGAACACCTATACAGATTCTCCGGTAAAGTGGCAGATATGTAAATACGGCGTTTACTTACCATGTCTCATGCATTGGGTTCGAATATACGAATTCTCCTGCACAGTGGCAGATATGTAAATACGGCGTTTACTTACCATTTCTGACGCATTACGGTTCGAACACTCGAACACCTATACGGATTCTTCTACACAGTGGCAGATATGTAAATACGGCGTTTACTTACCATTTCTCAGGCATTATGGTTCGAAGAATCGAACACCTATACGGAATCTCCTGCACCGTGGCAGATATGTAAATACGGCGTTTAGTTGCCATTTCTCATGCATTAGGGTTCGAACACTCGAACACCTATACGGATTCTCCTGCACAGTGGCAGATATGTAAATACGGCGTTTGCTTACCATTTCTCATGCATTAGGGTTCGAACACTCGAACACCTATACGGATTCTCCTGCACAGTGGCAGATATGTAAATACGGCGTTTAGTTGCCATTTCTCATGCGTTACGGTTCGAACACTCGAACACCAATACGGATTCTTCTGCACAGTGGCAGATATGTAAATACGGCGTTTACTTACAATTTCCCACGCATTACGGTTTGAAGCTTCGAACACCTATACGGATTCTCCGGCAATGTGGCAGATATGTAAATACGGCGTTTACTTTCCATGTCTCATGCATTGGGTTCGAACACTCGAACACCTATACGAATTCTCCTGTAGAGTGGCAAATATGTAAATACGGCGTTTACTTACCATTTCTGAGGCATTAGGGTTCGAACACTCGAACACCTATACGGATTCTCCTGCACAGTGGCCGATATGTAAATACGGCGTTTAGTTGCCACTTCTCATGCATTAGGGTTCGAACACTCGAACACATATACGGATTCTCCTGCACAGTGGCAGATACGTACATACGGCTTTTACTTACCATTTCTCATGCATTAGGGTTCGAACACTCGAACACCTATACGGATTCTCCTGCACAGTGGCAGATATGTAAATACGACGTTTAGTTGCCATTTCTCATGCGTTACGGTTCGAACACTCGAACAACTATACGGATTCTCCTGCACAGTGGCAGATATGTAAATGCGGCGTTTACTTTCAATTTCTCACGCATTACGGTTCGAACACTCGAACACCTATACGGATTCTCCTGCACAGTGGTAGATATGTAAATACGGCGTTTACTTACCATTTCTCATGCGTTAGGGTTCGAACACTCGAACACCTATACAGATTCTCCGGCAAAGTGGCAGATATGTAAATACGGCGTTTACTTACCATGTCTCATGCATTGGGTTCGAACACTCGAACACCTATGGAATTGTCCTGCACAGTAGCAGATATGTAAACACGACGTTTACTTACCATTTCTGACGCATTAGGGTTCGAACACTCGAACACCTATACGGATTCTACTGCACAGTGGCCGATTTGTAAATACGGCGTTTAGTTGCCATTTCTCATGCATTAGGGTTCGAACACTCGAACACCTATACGGATTCTCCTGCATAGTGGCAGATATGTAAATACGGCGTTTACTTACCATTTCTCATGCATTAGGGTTCGAACACTCGAACACCTATACGGATTCTCCTGCACAGTGGCAGATATGTAAATACAGCGTTTACTTACAATTTCTCATGCATTACAGTTCGAACACTCGAACACCTATACGGATTCTCCTGCACAGTGGCAGATATGTAAATACGGCGTTTACTTACAATTTCTCTCGCATTACGGTTCGAACACTCGAACACCTATACAGATTCTCCGGCAAAGTGGCAGATATGTAAATACGGCGTTTACTTGCCATGTCTCATGCATTGGGTTCGAACACTCGAACACCTATGCGAATTCTCCTGCACAGTGGCAGATATGTAAATACGGCGTTACTTACCATTTCTGACGCATTAGGGTTTGAACACTCGAACACCTATACGGATTCTCCTGCACAGTGGCCGATATGTAAATACGGCGTTTACTTACCATTTCTCAGGCATTAGGGTTCGAACACTCGAACACCTATACGGATTCTGCTGCACAGTGGCAGATATGTAAATACGGCGTTTACTTACAATTTCTCATGCATTACAGTTCGAACACTCGAACACCTATACGGATTCTCCTGCACAGTGGCAGATATGTAAATACGGCGTTTACTTACAATTTCTCTCGCATTACGGTTCGAACACTCGAACACCTATACAGATTCTCCGGCAAAGTGGCAGATATGTAAATACGGCGTTTACTTGCCATTTCTCATGCGTTAGGGTTCGAACAGTCGAACACCTATACGGATTCTCCCGAACAGTGGCAGATATGTAAATACGGCGTTTAGTTGCCATTTCTAATGCATTAGGGTTCGTACACTCGAACACCTATACGGATTCTCCTGCATAGTGGCCGATATGTAAATACGGCGT
This sequence comes from Camellia granthamiana, assembly GCA_036172215.1. Lineage (NCBI taxonomy): Eukaryota > Viridiplantae > Streptophyta > Magnoliopsida > Ericales > Theaceae > Camellia > Camellia granthamiana. The sequence goes on along the minus strand of CM069917.1, from coordinate 322,445 downwards.
TTAGTTGCCATTTCTCGTGCATTAGGGTTCGAACACTCGAACACCTATACGGATTCTCCTGCACAGTGGCAGATATGTAAATTTGGCGTTTGCTTACCATTTCTCATGCATTAGGGTTCGAACACTCAAACACCTATACGGATTCTCCTGCACAGTGGCAGATATGTAAATACGGCGTTTACTTACAATTTCTCATGCATTACAGCTCGAACACTCGAACACGTATACGAATTCTCCTTCACAGTGGTAGATATGTAAATACGGCGTTTACTTACAATTTCTCACGCATTACGGTTCGAACACTCGAACACCTATACAGATTCTCCGGCAAAGTGGCAGATATGTAAATACGGCGTTTACTTACCATGTCTCATGCATTGGGTTCGAATATACGAATTCTCCTGCACAGTGGCAGATATGTAAATACGGCGTTTACTTACCATTTCTGACGCATTACGGTTCGAACACTCGAACACCTATACGGATTCTTCTACACAGTGGCAGATATGTAAATACGGCGTTTACTTACCATTTCTCAGGCATTATGGTTCGAACAATCGAACACCTATACGGAATCTCCTGCACAGTGGCAGATAAGTAAATACGGCGTTTAGTTGCCATTTCCCATGCATTAGGGTTCGAACACTCGAACACCTATACGGATTCTCCTGCACAGTGGCAGATATGTAAATACGGCGTTTACTTACCATTTCTCATGCATTAGGGTTCGAACACTCGAACACCTATACGGATTCTCCTGCACAGTGGCAGATATGTAAATACGGCGTTTAGTTGCCATTTCTCATGCGTTACGGTTCGAACACTCGAAGACCTATACGGATTCTCCTGCACAGTGGCAGATATGTAAATACGGCGTTTACTTACAATTTCTCACGCATTACGGTTCGAAGACTCGAACACCTATACGGATTCTCCGGCAATGTGGCTGATATGTAAATACGGCGTTTACTTTCCATGTCTCATGCATTGGGTTCGAACACTCGAACACCTATACGAATTCTCTTGTACAGTGGCAGATATGTAAATACGGCGTTTACTTACCATTTCTGAGGCATTAGGGTTCGAACACTCGAACACCTATACGGATTCTCCTGCACAGTGGCCGATATGTAAATACGGCGTTTAGTTGCCACTTCTCATGCATTAGGGTTCGAACACTTGAACACCTATACGGATTCTCCTGCATAGTGGCAGATACGTACATACGGCTTTTCCTTACCATTTCTCATGCATTAGGGTTCGAACACTCGAACACCTATACGGATTCTCCTGCACAGTGGCAGATATGTAAATACGGCGTTTAGTTGCCATTTCTCATGCGTTACGGTTCGAACACTCGAACACCTATACGGATTCTCCTGCACAGTGGCAGATATGTAAATACGGCGTTTACTTACAATTTCTCACGCATTACGGTTCGAACACTCGAACACCTATACGGATTCTCCTGCACAGTGGTAGATATGTAAATACGGCGTTTACTTACCATTTCTCATGCGTTAGGGTTCGAACAGTCGAACACCTATAGGGATTCTCCCGAGCAGTGGCAGATATGTAAATACGGCGTTTAGTTGCCATTTCTCATGCATTACGGTTCGTACACTCGAGCACCTATACGGATTCTCCTGCACAGTGGCAGATATGTAAATACGGCGTTTACTTACAATTTTTCACGCATTACGGTTCGAACACTCGAACACCTATACGGATTCTCCGGCACGTGGCAAATATGTAAATACGGCATTTAGTTGCCATTTCTCATGCATTAGGGTTCGAACACTCGAACACCTATACGAATTCTCCTGCACAGTGGCAGATATGTAAATACGGCGTTACTTACCATTTCTGACGCATTACGGTTCGAACACTCGAACACCTATACAGATTCTTCTACACAGTGGCAGATATGTAAATACGGCGTTTACTTACCATTTCTCAGGCATTATTGTTCGAACACTCGAACAGCTATACGGATTCTCCTCCACAGTGGCAGATATGTCAATACGGCGTTTACTTACCATTTCTCATGCGTTAGGGATCGAACAGTCGAACACCTATACGGATTCTCCCGTACAGTGGCAGATATGTAAATACGGCGTTTAGTTGCCATTTCTAATGCATTAGGGTTCGTACACTCGAACACCAATACGGATTCTCCTGCACAGTGGCCGATATGTAAATACGGTGTTTATTAACAATTTCTCACGCATTACGGTTCGAACACTCGAACACCTATACGGATTCTCCGGCACAGTGGCAGATATGTAAATACGGCGTTTACTTACCATGTCTCGTGCATTAGGGTTCGAACACTCGAACACTTATACGAATTCCCCTGCACAGTTGCAGATATGTAAATACGGCGTTTACTTACAATTTCTCATGCATTACAGTTCGAACACACGAACACCTATGCGGATTCTCCTGCACAGTGGAAAATATGTAAATACGGCGTTTAGTTGCCATTTCTCATGCGTTACGGTTCGAACACTCGAACACCTATACGGATTCTCCTGCACAGTGGCAGATATGTAAATACGGCGTTTACTTACAATTTCTCACGCATTACGGTTCGAAGACTCGAACACCTATACGGATTCTCCGGCAATGTGGCTGATATGTAAATACGGCGTTTACTTTCCATGTCTCATGCATTGGGTTCGAACACTCGAACACCTATACGAATTCTCCTGTACAGTGGCAGATATGTAAATACGGTGTTTACTTACCATTTCTGAGGCATTAGGGTTCGAACAATCGAACACCTATACGGATTCTCCTGCACAGTGGCCGATATATAAATACGGCGTTTAGTTGCCACTTCTCATGCATTAGGGTTCGAACACTCGAACACCTATACGGATTCTCCTGCACAGTGGCAGATACGTACATACGGCCTTTACTTACCATTTCTGATGCATTAGGGTTCGAACACTCGAACACCTATACGGATTCTCCTGCACAGTGGCAGATATGTAAATACAGCGTTTAGTTGCCATTTCTCATGCGTTACGGTTCGAACACTCGAACACCTATACGGATTCTCCTGCACAGTGGCAGATATGTAAATACGGCGTTTACTTACAATTTCTCCCGCATTACGGTTCGAACACTCGAACACCTATACGGATTCTCCTGCACAGTGGTAGATATGTAAATACGGCGTTTACTTACCATTTCTCATGCGTTAGGGTTCGAACAGTCGAACACCTATAGGGATTCTCCCGAACAGTGGCAGATATGTAAATACGGCGTTTAGTTGCCATTTCTCACGCATTACGGTTCGTACACTCGAGCACCTATACGGATTCTCCTGCACAGTGGCAGTTATGTAAATACGGCGTTTACTTACAATTTTTCACGCATTACGGTTCGAACACTCGAACACCTATACGGATTCTCCGGCACAGTGGCAAATATGTAAATAAGGCGTTTAGTTGCCATTTCTCATGAGTTAGGGTTCGAACCCTCGAACACCTATACGAATTCTCCTGCACAGTGGCAGATATGTAAATACGGCGTTACATACCATTTCTGACGCATTACGGTTCGAACACTCGAACACCTATACAGATTCTTCTACACAGTGGCAGATATGTAAATACGGCGTTTACTTACCATTTCTCAGGCATTATTGTTCGAACACTCGAACACCTATACGGATTCTCCTCCACAGTGGCAGATATGTAAATACGGCGTTTACTTACCATTTCTCATGCGTTAGGGTTCGAACAGTCGAACACCTATACGGATTCTCCCGAACAGTGGCAGATATGTAAATACGGCGTTTAGTTGCCATTTCTATTGCATTAGGGTTCGTACACTCGAACACCAATACGGATTCTCCTGCACAGTGGCCGATATGTAAATACGGCGTTTATTAACAATTTCTCACGCATTACGGTTCGAACACTCGAACACCTATACGGATTCTCCGGCACAGTGGCGGATATGAAAATACGGCGTTTACTTACCATGTCTCGTGCATTAGGGTTCGAACACTCGAACACTTATACGAATTCCCCTGCACAGTTGCAGATATGTAAATACGGCGTTTACTTACAATTTCTCATGCATTACAGTTCGAACACACGAACACCTATGCGGATTCTCCTGCACAGTGGCAAATATGTAAATACGGCGTTTACTTGCAATTTCTCACGCATTGCGGTTCGAACACTCGAACACCTATACAGATTCTCCGGCAAAGTGGCAGATATGTAAATACGGCGTTTATTTACCATGTCTCATGCATTGGGTTCGAACACTCGAACACCTATACGAATTCTCCTGCACAGTGGCAGATATTTAAATACGGCGTTTACTTACCATTTCTGACGCATTAGGGTTCGAACACTCGAACACCTATACGGATTCTCCTGCACAGTAGCCGAGATGTAAATACGGCGTTTAGTTGCCATTTCTCATGCATTAGGGTTCGAACACTCGAACACCTATACGGATTCTCCTGCACAGTGGCAGATATGTAAGTACGACGTTTGCTTACCATCACTCATGCATTAGGGTTCGAACACTCAAACACCTATACGGATTCTCCTGCACAGTGGCAGATATGTAAATACAGCGTTTACTTACAATTTCTCATGCATTACAGTTCGAACACTCGAACACCTATACGGATTCTCCTGCACAGTGGCAGATATGTAAATACGGCGTTTACTTACAATTTCTCACGCATTACGGTTCGAACACTCGAACACGTATACAGATTCTCCTGCACAGTGGCAGATATGTAAATACGGCGTTTACTTACCATGTCTCATGCATTGGGTTCGATTATACGAATTCTCCTGCACAGTGGCAGATATGTAAATACGGCGTTTACTTACCATTTCTGATGCATTACGGTTCGAACACTCGAACACCTATACAGATTCTTCTACACAGTGGCAGATATGTAAATACGGCGTTTACTTACCATTTCTCAGGCATTATTGTTCGAACACTCGAACACCTATACGGATTCTCCTCCACAGTGGCAGATATGTAAATACGGCATTTACTTACCATTTCTCATGCGTTAGGGTTCGAACTGTCGAACACCTATACGGATTCTCCCGAACAGTGGCAGATATGTAAATACGGCGTTTAGTTGCCATTTCTAATGCATTAGGGTTCGTACACTCGAACACCAATACGGATTCTCCTGCACAGTGGCCGATATGTAAATACGGCGTTTATTAACAATTTCTCACGCATTACGGTTCGAACACTCGAACACCTATACGGATTCTCCGGCACAGTGGCAGATATGTAAATACGGCGTTTACTTACCATGTCTCGTGCATTGGGGTTCGAACACTCGAACACTTATACGAATTCCCCTGCACAGTTGCAGATATGTAAATACGGCGTTTACTTACAATTTCTCATGCATTACAGTTCGAACACACGAACACCTATGCGGATTCTCCTGCACAGTGGCAAATATGTAAATACGGCGTTTACTTGCAATTTCTCACGCATTGCGGTTCGAACACTCGAACACCTATACAGATTCTCCGGCAAAGTGGCAGATATGTAAATACGGCGTTTATTTACCATGTCTCATGCATTGGGTTCGAACACTCGAACACCTATACGAATTCTCCTGCACAGTGGCAGATATTTAAATACGGCGTTTACTTACCATTTCTGACGCATTAGGGTTCGAACACTCGAACACCTATACGGATTCTCCTGCACAGTGGCCGATATGTAAATACGGCGTTTAGTTGCCATTTCTCATGCATTAGGGTTCGAACACTCGAACACCTATACGGATTCTCCTGCACAGTGGCAGATATGTAAGTACGGCGTTTGCTTACCATCACTCATGCATTAGGGTTCGAACACTCAAACACCTATACGGATTCTCCTGCACAGTGGCAGATATGTAAATACAGCGTTTACTTACAATTTCTCATGCATTACAGTTCGAACACTCGAACACCTATACGGATTCTCCTGCACAGTGGCAGATATGTAAATACGGCGTTTACTTACAATTTCTCACGCATTACGGTTCGAACACTCGAACACGTATACAGATTCTCCTGCACAGTGGCAGATATGTAAATACGGCGTTTACTTACCATGTCTCATGCATTGGGTTCGAATATACGAATTCTCCTGCACAGTGGCAGATATGTAAATACGGCGTTTACTTACCATTTCTGACGCATTACGGTTCGAACACTCGAACACCTATACGGATTCTTCTACACAGTGGCAGATATGTAAATACGGCGTTTACTTACCATTTCTCAGGCATTATGGTTCGAACAATCGAACACCTATACGGATTCTCCTCCACAGTGGCAGATATGTAAATACGGCGTTTACTTACCATTTCTCATGCGTTAGGGTTCGAACAGTCGAACACCTATACGGATTCTCCCGAACAGTGGCAGATATGTAAATACGGCGTTTAGTTGCCATTTCTAATGCATTAGGGTTCGTACACTCGAACACCAATACGGATTCTCCTGCACAGTGGCCGATATGTAAATACGGCGTTTATTAACAATTTCTCACGCATTACGGTTCGAACACTCGAACACCTATACGGATTCTCCGGCACAGTGGCAGATATGTAAATACGGCGTTTACTTACCATGTCTCGTGCATTGGGGTTCGAACACTCGAACACTTATACGAATTCCCCTGCACAGTTGCAGATATGTAAATACGGCGTTTACTTACAATTTCTCATGCATTACAGTTCGAACACACGAACACCTATGCGGATTCTCCTGCACAGTGGCAAATATGTAAATACGGCGTTTACTTGCAATTTCTCACGCATTGCGGTTCGAACACTCGAACACCTATACAGATTCTCCGGCAAAGTGGCAGATATGTAAATACGGCGTTTATTTACCATGTCTCATGCATTGGGTTCGAACACTCGAACACCTATACGAATTCTCCTACACAGTGGCAGATATTTAAATACGGCGTTTACTTACCATTTCTGACGCATTAGGGTTCGAACACTCGAACACCTATACGGATTCTCCTGCACAGTGGCCGATATGTAAATACGGCGTTTAGTTGACATTTCTCATGCATCAGGGTTCGAACACTCGAACACCTATACGGATTCTCCTGCACAGTGGCAGATATGTAAATACGGCGTTTACTTACAATTTCTCACGCATTACGGTTCGAACACTCGAACACGTATACAGATTCTCCTGCACAGTGGCAGATATGTAAATACGGCGTTTACTTACCATGTCTCATGCATTGGGTTCGAATATACGAATTCTCCTGCACAGTGGCAGATATGTAAATACGGCGTTTACTTACCATTTCTGACGCATTACGGTTCGAACACTCGAACACCTATACGGATTCTTCTACACAGTGGCAGATATGTAAATACGGCGTTTACTTACCATTTCTCAGGCATTATGGTTCGAACAATCGAACACCTATACGGAATCTCCTGCACAGTGCCAGATATGTAAATACGGCGTTTAGTTGCCATTTCTCATGCATTAGGGTTCGAACACTCGAACACCTATACGGATTCTCCTACACAGTGGCAGATATGTAAATACGGCGTTTACTTACCATTTCTCATGCATTAGGGTTCGAACACTCGAACACCTATACGGATTCTCCTGCACAGTGGCAGATATGTAAATATGGCGTTTAGTTGCCATTTCTCAAGCGTTACGGTTCGAACACTCGAACACCTATACGGATTCTCCTGCACAGTGGCAGATATGTAAATACAGCTTTTGCTTACAATTTCTCACGCATTACGGTTCGAAGACTCGAACACCTATACGGATTCTCCGGCAATGTGGCTGATATGTAAATACGGCGTTTACTTTCCATGTCTCATGCATTGGGTTCGAACACTCGAACACCTATACGAATTCTCTTGTACAGTGGCAGATATGTAAATACGGCGTTTACTTAACATTTCTGAGGCATTAGGGTTCGAACACTCGAACACCTATACGGATTCTCCTGCACAGTAGCCGATATGTAAATACGGCGTTTAGTTGCCACTTCTCATGCATTAGGGTTCGAACAATCGAACACCTATACGGATTCTCCTGCACAGTGGCAGATACGTACATACGGCTTTTACTTACCATTTCTCATGCATTAGGGTTCGAACACTCGAACACCTATACGGATTCTCCTGCACAGTGGCAGAGATGTAAATACGGCGTTTAGTTGCCATTTCTCATGCAATAGGGTTCGAACACTCGAACTCCTATACGGATTCTCCTGCATAGTGGCAGATATGTAAATACGGTGTTTACTTACCATTTCTCATGCGTTAGGGTTCGAACACTCGAACACCTATACGGATTCTCCTGCACAGTGGCAGATATGTAAATACGGCGTTTACTTACAATTTCTCACGCATTACGGTTCGATGACTCGAACACCTATACGGATTGTCCGGCAATGTGGCAGATATGTAAATACGGCGTTTACTTTCCATGTCTCATGCATTGGTTTCGAACACTCGAACACCTATACGAATTCTCCTGCACAGTGACAGATATGTAAATACGGCGTTTACTTACCATTTCTGAGGCATTAGGGTTCGAACACTAGAACACCTATACGAATTCTCCTGCATAGTGGCAGATATGTAAATACGGCGTTTACTTACCATTTCTGACGCATTACGGTTCGAACACTTGAACACCTATATGGATTCTTCTACATAGTGGCAGATATGTAAATACGGCGTTTACTTACCATTTCTCAGGCATTACGGTTCGAACACTCGAACACCAGTACGGATTCTCTTGCACAGTGGCAGACATGTAAATACGGCGTTTAGTTGCCATTTCTCATGCAATAGGGTTCGAACACTCGAACTCCTATACGGATTCTCCTGCATAGTGGCAGATATGTAAATACGGCGTTTACTTACCATTTCTCATGCGTTAGGGTTCGAACACTCGAACACCTATACGGATTCTCCCGAAGAGGGGCAGATATGTAAATACGGCGTTTAGTTGCCATTTCTCATGCATGACGGTTCGAACACTCCAACACCTATACGGATTCTCCAGCACAGTGCCAGATATGTAAATACGGCGTTTACTTACAATTTCTCACGCATTACGGTTCGAACACTCGAACACCTATACGGATTCTCCGGCACAGTGGCAGATATTTAAATACGGCGTTTACTTACCATGTCTCATGCATTAGGGTTCGAACACTCGAACACCTATACGAATTCTCCTGCACAGTGGCAGATATGTAAATACGGCGTTTACTTACCATTTCTCAGCCATTACGGTTTGAACACTCGAACACCTATACGGATTCTCCTGCACAGTGGCAGATATGTAAATACGGCGTTTAGTTGCCATTTCTCATGCATTAGGGTTCGAACACTCGAACACCTATACGGATTCTCCTGCACAGAGGCAGATATGTAAATACGGCGTTTACTTACCATTTCTCATGCATTAGGGTTCCAACACTCGAACACCTATACGGATTCTCCTGCACAGTGGCAGATATGTAAATACGGCGTTTACTTGCCATTTCTGACGCATTACGGTTCGAACACTCGAACACCTGTACGGATTCTTCTCCACAGTGGCAGATATGTAAATACGGCGTTTACTTACCATTCTCATGCATTACGGTTCGAACACTCGAACACCTATACGGATTCTCCTGCACAGTGGCAGATATGTAAATACGCCGGTTACTTATAATTTCTCACGCATTAGGGTTCGAACACTCGAACACCTATACGGATTCTCCTGCACAGTGGCAGATATGTAAATACGGCGTTTACCTACCATTTCTCATGCATTTGGGTTTGAACACTCGAACACTTATAGGGATTCTCCTGCACAGTGCCAGATTGGTAAATATGGCGTTTACTTACCATTTCTCATGCATTAGGGTTCGAACACTCGAACACCTATACGGATTCTCCTGCACAGTGGCAGATATGTAAATACGGCGTTTAGTTGCCATTTCTCATGCATTAGGGTTCGAACACTTGAGCACCTATACGGATTCTCCTGCACAGTGGCAGATATGTAAATACGGCGTTTACTTACCATGTCTCATGCATTGGGTTCGAACACTCGAACACCTATACGAATTCTCCTGCATAGTGGCAGATATGTAAATACGGCGTTCACTTGCCATTTCTGACGCATTACGGTTCGAACACTCGAACACCTATACGGATTCTTCTGCATAGTGGCAGATATGTAAATACGGCGTTTACTTACCATTTCTCAGGCATTACGGTTCGAACACTCGAACACCTATACGGATTCTCCTACACAGTGGCAGATATGTAAATACGGCGTTTAGTTGCCATTTCTCATGCATTAGGGTTCGAACACTTGAACACCTATACGGATTCTCCTGCACAGTGGCAGATATGTAAATACGGCGTTTACTTACCGTTTCTCATGCATTAGGGTTCGAACACTCGAACACCTATACGGATTCTCCAGTACAGTGGCAGATATGTAAATACGGCGTTTAGTTGCCATTTCTCATGCGTTACGGTTTGAACACTCGAACACCTATACGGATTCTCGTGCAGAGTGGCAGATATGTAAATACGGCGTTTACTTACAATTTCTCACACATTACGGTTCGAACACTCGAACACCTATACGGATTCTCCGGCAAAGTGGCAGATATGTAAATACGGTGTTTACTTTCCATGTCTCATGCATTGGGTTCGAACACTCGAACACCTATACGAATTCTCCTGCATAGTGGCAGATATGTAAATACGGCGTTTACTTACCATTTCTGACGCATTACGGTTCGAACACTTGAACACCTATACGGATTCTTCTGCATAGTGGCAGATATGTAAATACGGCGTTTACTTACCATTTCTCAGGCATTACGGTTCGAACACTCGAACACCAGTACGGATTCTCTTGCACAGTGGCAGACATGTAAATACGGCGTTCAGTTGCCATTTCTCATGCAATAGGGTTCGAACACTCGAACTCCTATACGGATTCTCCTGCATAGTGGCAGATATGTAAATACGGCTTTTACTTACCATTTCTCATGCGTTAGGGTTCGAACACTCGAACACCTATACGGATTCTCCCGAAGAGGGGCAGATATGTAAATACGGCGTTTAGTTGCCATTTCTCATGCATGACGGTTCGAACACTCCAACACCTATACGGATTCTCCAGCACAGTGCCAGATATGTAAATACGGCGTTTACTTACAATTTCTCACGCATTACGGTTCGAACACTCGAACACCTATACAGATTCTCCGGCACAGTGGCAGATATGTAAATACGGCGTTTACTTACCATGTCTCATGCATTAGGGTTCGAACACTCGAACACCTATACGAATTCTCCTGCACAGTGGCAGATATGTAAATACGGCGTTTACTTACCATTTCTCAGCCATTACGGTTCGAACACTCGAACACCTATACGGATTCTCCTGCACAGTGGCATATATGTAAATACGGCGTTTAGTTGCCATTTCTCATGCATTAGGGTTCGAACACTCGAACACCTATACGGATTCTCCTGCACAGAGGCAGATATGTAAATATGGCGTTTACTTACCATTTCTCATGCATTAGGGTTCCAACACTCGAACACCTATACGGATTCTCCTGCACAGTGGCAGATATGTAAATACGGCGTTTACTTGCTATTTCTGACGCATTACGGTTCGAACACTCGAACACTTGTGCGGATTCTTCTGCACAGTGGCAGATATGTAAATATGGCGTTTACTTACCATTCTCATGCATTACGGTTCGAACACTCGAACACCTATACGGATTCTCCTCCACAGTGGCAGATATGTAAATACGCCGTTTACTTATAATTTCTCACGCATTAGGGTTCGAACACTCGAACACCTATACGGATTCTCCTGCACAGTGGCAGATATGTAAATACGGCGTTTACCTACCATTTCTCATGCATTTGGGTTTGAACACTCGAACACCTATAGGGATTCTCCTGCACAGTGCCAGATTGGTAAATACGGCGTTTACTTACCATTTCTCATGCATTAGGGTTCGAACACTCGAACACCTATACGGATTCTCCTGCACAGTGGCAGATATGTAAATACGGCGTTTAGTTGCCATTTCTCATGCATTACGGTTCGAACACTCGAACACCTATACGGATTCTCCTGCATAGTGGCAGTTACGTAAATACGGCGTTTACTTACAATTTCTCACGCATTACGGTTCGAACACTCGAACACCTATACGGATTCTCCTGCACAGTAGCCGATATGTAAATACGGCGTTTAGTTGCCACTTCTCATGCATTAGGGTTCGAACAATCGAACACCTATACGGATTCTCCTGCACAGTGGCAGATACGTACATACGGCTTTTACTTACCATTTCTCATGCATTAGGGTTCGAACACTCGAACACCTATACGGATTCTCCTGCACAGTGGCAGAGATGTAAATACGGCGTTTAGTTGCCATTTCTCATGCAATAGGGTTCGAACACTCGAACTCCTATACGGATTCTCCTGCATAGTGGCAGATATGTAAATACGGTGTTTACTTACCATTTCTCATGCGTTAGGGTTCGAACACTCGAACACCTATACGGATTCTCCTGCACAGTGGCAGATATGTAAATACGGCGTTTACTTACAATTTCTCACGCATTACGGTTCGATGACTCGAACACCTATACGGATTGTCCGGCAATGTGGCAGATATGTAAATACGGCGTTTACTTTCCATGTCTCATGCATTGGTTTCGAACACTCGAACACCTATACGAATTCTCCTGCACAGTGACAGATATGTAAATACGGCGTTTACTTACCATTTCTGAGGCATTAGGGTTCGAACACTAGAACACCTATACGAATTCTCCTGCATAGTGGCAGATATGTAAATACGGCGTTTACTTACCATTTCTGACGCATTACGGTTCGAACACTTGAACACCTATATGGATTCTTCTACATAGTGGCAGATATGTAAATACGGCGTTTACTTACCATTTCTCAGGCATTACGGTTCGAACACTCGAACACCAGTACGGATTCTCTTGCACAGTGGCAGACATGTAAATACGGCGTTTAGTTGCCATTTCTCATGCAATAGGGTTCGAACACTCGAACTCCTATACGGATTCTCCTGCATAGTGGCAGATATGTAAATACGGCGTTTACTTACCATTTCTCATGCGTTAGGGTTCGAACACTCGAACACCTATACGGATTCTCCCGAAGAGGGGCAGATATGTAAATACGGCGTTTAGTTGCCATTTCTCATGCATGACGGTTCGAACACTCCAACACCTATACGGATTCTCCAGCACAGTGCCAGATATGTAAATACGGCGTTTACTTACAATTTCTCACGCATTACGGTTCGAACACTCGAACACCTATACAGATTCTCCGGCACAGTGGCAGATATGTAAATACGGCGTTTACTTACCATGTCTCATGCATTAGGGTTCGAACACTCGAACACCTATACGAATTCTCCTGCACAGTGGCAGATATGTAAATACGGCGTTTACTTACCATTTCTCAGCCATTACGGTTCGAACACTCGAACACCTATACGGATTCTCCTGCACAGTGGCATATATGTAAATACGGCGTTTAGTTGCCATTTCTCATGCATTAGGGTTCGAACACTCGAACACCTATACGGATTCTCCTGCACAGAGGCAGATATGTAAATATGGCGTTTACTTACCATTTCTCATGCATTAGGGTTCCAACACTCGAACACCTATACGGATTCTCCTGCACAGTGGCAGATATGTAAATACGGCGTTTACTTGCCATTTCTGACGCATTACGGTTCGAACACTCGAACACTTGTACGGATTCTTCTGCACAGTGGCAGATATGTAAATATGGCGTTTACTTACCATTCTCATGCATTACGGTTCGAACACTCGAACACCTATACGGATTCTCCTCCACAGTGGCAGATATGTAAATACGCCGTTTACTTATAATTTCTCACGCATTAGGGTTCGAACACTCGAACACCTATACGGATTCTCCTGCACAGTGGCAGATATGTAAATACGGCGTTTACCTACCATTTCTCATGCATTTGGGTTTGAACACTCGAACACCTATAGGGATTCTCCTGCACAGTGCCAGATTGGTAAATACGGCGTTTACTTACCATTTCTCATGCATTAGGGTTCGAACACTCGAACACCTATACGGATTCTCCTGCACAGTGGCAGATATGTAAATACGGCGTTTAGTTGCCATTTCTCATGCATTACGGTTCGAACACTCGAACACCTATACGGATTCTCCTGCATAGTGGCAGTTACGTAAATACGGCGTTTACTTACAATTTCTCACGCATTACGGTTCGAACACTCGAACACCTATACGGATTCTCCTGCACAGTAGCCGATATGTAAATACGGCGTTTAGTTGCCACTTCTCATGCATTAGGGTTCGAACAATCGAACACCTATACGGATTCTCCTGCACAGTGGCAGATACGTACATACGGCTTTTACTTACCATTTCTCATGCATTAGGGTTCGAACACTCGAACACCTATACGGATTCTCCTGCACAGTGGCAGAGATGTAAATACGGCGTTTAGTTGCCATTTCTCATGCAATAGGGTTCGAACACTCGAACTCCTATACGGATTCTCCTGCATAGTGGCAGATATGTAAATACGGTGTTTACTTACCATTTCTCATGCGTTAGGGTTCGAACACTCGAACACCTATACGGATTCTCCTGCACAGTGGCAGATATGTAAATACGGCGTTTACTTACAATTTCTCACGCATTACGGTTCGATGACTCGAACACCTATACGGATTGTCCGGCAATGTGGCAGATATGTAAATACGGCGTTTACTTTCCATGTCTCATGCATTGGTTTCGAACACTCGAACACCTATACGAATTCTCCTGCACAGTGACAGATATGTAAATACGGCGTTTACTTACCATTTCTGAGGCATTAGGGTTCGAACACTAGAACACCTATACGAATTCTCCTGCATAGTGGCAGATATGTAAATACGGCGTTTACTTACCATTTCTGACGCATTACGGTTCGAACACTTGAACACCTATATGGATTCTTCTACATAGTGGCAGATATGTAAATACGGCGTTTACTTACCATTTCTCAGGCATTACGGTTCGAACACTCGAACACCAGTACGGATTCTCTTGCACAGTGGCAGACATGTAAATACGGCGTTTAGTTGCCATTTCTCATGCAATAGGGTTCGAACACTCGAACTCCTATACGGATTCTCCTGCATAGTGGCAGATATGTAAATACGGCGTTTACTTACCATTTCTCATGCGTTAGGGTTCGAACACTCGAACACCTATACGGATTCTCCCGAAGAGGGGCAGATATGTAAATACGGCGTTTAGTTGCCATTTCTCATGCATGACGGTTCGAACACTCCAACACCTATACGGATTCTCCAGCACAGTGCCAGATATGTAAATACGGCGTTTACTTACAATTTCTCACGCATTACGGTTCGAACACTCGAACACCTATACGGATTCTCCGGCACAGTGGCAGATATTTAAATACGGCGTTTACTTACCATGTCTCATGCATTAGGGTTCGAACACTCGAACACCTATACGAATTCTCCTGCACAGTGGCAGATATGTAAATACGGCGTTTACTTACCATTTCTCAGCCATTACGGTTTGAACACTCGAACACCTATACGGATTCTCCTGCACAGTGGCAGATATGTAAATACGGCGTTTAGTTGCCATTTCTCATGCATTAGGGTTCGAACACTCGAACACCTATACGGATTCTCCTGCACAGAGGCAGATATGTAAATACGGCGTTTACTTACCATTTCTCATGCATTAGGGTTCCAACACTCGAACACCTATACGGATTCTCCTGCACAGTGGCAGATATGTAAATACGGCGTTTACTTGCCATTTCTGACGCATTACGGTTCGAACACTCGAACACCTGTACGGATTCTTCTCCACAGTGGCAGATATGTAAATACGGCGTTTACTTACCATTCTCATGCATTACGGTTCGAACACTCGAACACCTATACGGATTCTCCTGCACAGTGGCAGATATGTAAATACGCCGGTTACTTATAATTTCTCACGCATTAGGGTTCGAACACTCGAACACCTATACGGATTCTCCTGCACAGTGGCAGATATGTAAATACGGCGTTTACCTACCATTTCTCATGCATTTGGGTTTGAACACTCGAACACTTATAGGGATTCTCCTGCACAGTGCCAGATTGGTAAATATGGCGTTTACTTACCATTTCTCATGCATTAGGGTTCGAACACTCGAACACCTATACGGATTCTCCTGCACAGTGGCAGATATGTAAATACGGCGTTTAGTTGCCATTTCTCATGCATTAGGGTTCGAACACTTGAGCACCTATACGGATTCTCCTGCACAGTGGCAGATATGTAAATACGGCGTTTACTTACCATGTCTCATGCATTGGGCTCGAACACTCGAACACCTATACGAATTCTCCTGCATAGTGGCAGATATGTAAATACGGCGTTCACTTGCCATTTCTGACGCATTACGGTTCGAACACTCGAACACCTATACGGATTCTTCTGCATAGTGGCAGATATGTAAATACGGCGTTTACTTACCATTTCTCAGGCATTACGGTTCGAACACTCGAACACCTATACGGATTCTCCTACACAGTGGCAGATATGTAAATACGGCGTTTAGTTGCCATTTCTCATGCATTAGGGTTCGAACACTTGAACACCTATACGGATTCTCCTGCACAGTGGCAGATATGTAAATACGGCGTTTACTTACCGTTTCTCATGCATTAGGGTTCGAACACTCGAACACCTATACGGATTCTCCAGTACAGTGGCAGATATGTAAATACGGCGTTTAGTTGCCATTTCTCATGCGTTACGGTTTGAACACTCGAACACCTATACGGATTCTCGTGCAGAGTGGCAGATATGTAAATACGGCGTTTACTTACAATTTCTCACACATTACGGTTCGAACACTCGAACACCTATACGGATTCTCCGGCAAAGTGGCAGATATGTAAATACGGTGTTTACTTTCCATGTCTCATGCATTGGGTTCGAACACTCGAACACCTATACGAATTCTCCTGCATAGTGGCAGATATGTAAATACGGCGTTTACTTACCATTTCTGACGCATTACGGTTCGAACACTTGAACACCTATACGGATTCTTCTGCATAGTGGCAGATATGTAAATACGGCGTTTACTTACCATTTCTCAGGCATTACGGTTCGAACACTCGAACACCAGTACGGATTCTCTTGCACAGTGGCAGACATGTAAATACGGCGTTCAGTTGCCATTTCTCATGCAATAGGGTTCGAACACTCGAACTCCTATACGGATTCTCCTGCATAGTGGCAGATATGTAAATACGGCTTTTACTTACCATTTCTCATGCGTTAGGGTTCGAACACTCGAACACCTATACGGATTCTCCCGAAGAGGGGCAGATATGTAAATACGGCGTTTAGTTGCCATTTCTCATGCATGACGGTTCGAACACTCCAACACCTATACGGATTCTCCAGCACAGTGCCAGATATGTAAATACGGCGTTTACTTACAATTTCTCACGCATTACGGTTCGAACACTCGAACACCTATACAGATTCTCCGGCACAGTGGCAGATATGTAAATACGGCGTTTACCTACCATTTCTCATGCATTTGGGTTTGAACACTCGAACACCTATAGGGATTCTCCTGCACAGTGCCAGATTGGTAAATACGGCGTTTACTTACCATTTCTCATGCATTAGGGTTCGAACACTCGAACACCTATACGGATTCTCCTGCACAGTGGCAGATATGTAAATACGGCGTTTAGTTGCCATTTCTCATGCATTACGGTTCGAACACTCGAACACCTATACGGATTCTCCTGCATAGTGGCAGTTACGTAAATACGGCGTTTACTTACAATTTCTCACGCATTACGGTTCGAACACTCGAACACCTATACAGATTCTCCGGCACAGTGGCAGATATGTAAATACGGCGTTTACCTACCATTTCTCATGCATTTGGGTTTGAACACTCGAACACCTATAGGGATTCTCCTGCACAGTGCCAGATTGGTAAATACGGCGTTTACTTACCATTTCTCATGCATTAGGGTTCGAACACTCGAACACCTATACGGATTCTCCTGCACAGTGGCAGATATGTAAATACGGCGTTTACCTACCATTTCTCATGCATTTGGGTTTGAACACTCGAACACCTATAGGGATTCTCCTGCACAGTGCCAGATTGGTAAATACGGCGTTTACTTACCATTTCTCATGCATTAGGGTTCGAACACTCGAACACCTATACGGATTCTCCTGCACAGTGGCAGATATGTAAATACGGCGTTTAGTTGCCATTTCTCATGCATTACGGTTCGAACACTCGAACACCTATACGGATTCTCCTGCATAGTGGCAGTTACGTAAATACGGCGTTTACTTACAATTTCTCACGCATTACGGTTCGAACACTCGAACACCTATACGGATTCTCCTGCACAGTAGCCGATATGTAAATACGGCGTTTAGTTGCCACTTCTCATGCATTAGGGTTCGAACAATCGAACACCTATACGGATTCTCCTGCACAGTGGCAGATACGTACATACGGCTTTTACTTACCATTTCTCATGCATTAGGGTTCGAACACTCGAACACCTATACGGATTCTCCTGCACAGTGGCAGAGATGTAAATACGGCGTTTAGTTGCCATTTCTCATGCAATAGGGTTCGAACACTCGAACTCCTATACGGATTCTCCTGCATAGTGGCAGATATGTAAATACGGTGTTTACTTACCATTTCTCATGCGTTAGGGTTCGAACACTCGAACACCTATACGGATTCTCCTGCACAGTGGCAGATATGTAAATACGGCGTTTACTTACAATTTCTCACGCATTACGGTTCGATGACTCGAACACCTATACGGATTGTCCGGCAATGTGGCAGATATGTAAATACGGCGTTTACTTTCCATGTCTCATGCATTGGTTTCGAACACTCGAACACCTATACGAATTCTCCTGCACAGTGACAGATATGTAAATACGGCGTTTACTTACCATTTCTGAGGCATTAGGGTTCGAACACTAGAACACCTATACGAATTCTCCTGCATAGTGGCAGATATGTAAATACGGCGTTTACTTACCATTTCTGACGCATTACGGTTCGAACACTTGAACACCTATATGGATTCTTCTACATAGTGGCAGATATGTAAATACGGCGTTTACTTACCATTTCTCAGGCATTACGGTTCGAACACTCGAACACCAGTACGGATTCTCTTGCACAGTGGCAGACATGTAAATACGGCGTTTAGTTGCCATTTCTCATGCAATAGGGTTCGAACACTCGAACTCCTATACGGATTCTCCTGCATAGTGGCAGATATGTAAATACGGCGTTTACTTACCATTTCTCATGCGTTAGGGTTCGAACACTCGAACACCTATACGGATTCTCCCGAAGAGGGGCAGATATGTAAATACGGCGTTTAGTTGCCATTTCTCATGCATGACGGTTCGAACACTCCAACACCTATACGGATTCTCCAGCACAGTGCCAGATATGTAAATACGGCGTTTACTTACAATTTCTCACGCATTACGGTTCGAACACTCGAACACCTATACGGATTCTCCGGCACAGTGGCAGATATTTAAATACGGCGTTTACTTACCATGTCTCATGCATTAGGGTTCGAACACTCGAACACCTATACGAATTCTCCTGCACAGTGGCAGATATGTAAATACGGCGTTTACTTACCATTTCTCAGCCATTACGGTTTGAACACTCGAACACCTATACGGATTCTCCTGCACAGTGGCAGATATGTAAATACGGCGTTTAGTTGCCATTTCTCATGCATTAGGGTTCGAACACTCGAACACCTATACGGATTCTCCTGCACAGAGGCAGATATGTAAATACGGCGTTTACTTACCATTTCTCATGCATTAGGGTTCCAACACTCGAACACCTATACGGATTCTCCTGCACAGTGGCAGATATGTAAATACGGCGTTTACTTGCCATTTCTGACGCATTACGGTTCGAACACTCGAACACCTGTACGGATTCTTCTCCACAGTGGCAGATATGTAAATACGGCGTTTACTTACCATTCTCATGCATTACGGTTCGAACACTCGAACACCTATACGGATTCTCCTGCACAGTGGCAGATATGTAAATACGCCGGTTACTTATAATTTCTCACGCATTAGGGTTCGAACACTCGAACACCTATACGGATTCTCCTGCACAGTGGCAGATATGTAAATACGGCGTTTACCTACCATTTCTCATGCATTTGGGTTTGAACACTCGAACACTTATAGGGATTCTCCTGCACAGTGCCAGATTGGTAAATATGGCGTTTACTTACCATTTCTCATGCATTAGGGTTCGAACACTCGAACACCTATACGGATTCTCCTGCACAGTGGCAGATATGTAAATACGGCGTTTAGTTGCCATTTCTCATGCATTAGGGTTCGAACACTTGAGCACCTATACGGATTCTCCTGCACAGTGGCAGATATGTAAATACGGCGTTTACTTACCATGTCTCATGCATTGGGTTCGAACACTCGAACACCTATACGAATTCTCCTGCATAGTGGCAGATATGTAAATACGGCGTTCACTTGCCATTTCTGACGCATTACGGTTCGAACACTCGAACACCTATACGGATTCTTCTGCATAGTGGCAGATATGTAAATACGGCGTTTACTTACCATTTCTCAGGCATTACGGTTCGAACACTCGAACACCTATACGGATTCTCCTACACAGTGGCAGATATGTAAATACGGCGTTTAGTTGCCATTTCTCATGCATTAGGGTTCGAACACTTAAACACCTATACGGATTCTCCTGCACAGTGGCAGATATGTAAATACGGCGTTTACTTACCGTTTCTCATGCATTAGGGTTCGAACACTCGAACACCTATACGGATTCTCCAGTACAGTGGCAGATATGTAAATACGGCGTTTAGTTGCCATTTCTCATGCGTTACGGTTTGAACACTCGAACACCTATACGGATTCTCGTGCAGAGTGGCAGATATGTAAATACGGCGTTTACTTACAATTTCTCACACATTACGGTTCGAACACTCGAACACCTATACGGATTCTTCGGCAAAGTGGCAGATATGTAAATACGGTGTTTACTTTCCATGTCTCATGCATTGGGTTCGAACACTCGAACACCTATACGAATTCTCCTGCATAGTGGCAGATATGTAAATACGGCGTTTACTTACCATTTCTGACGCATTACGGTTCGAACACTTGAACACCTATACGGATTCTTCTGCATAGTGGCAGATATGTAAATACGGCGTTTACTTACCATTTCTCAGGCATTACGGTTCGAACACTCGAACACCAGTACGGATTCTCTTGCACAGTGGCAGACATGTAAATACGGCGTTCAGTTGCCATTTCTCATGCAATAGGGTTCGAACACTCGAACTCCTATACGGATTCTCCTGCATAGTGGCAGATATGTAAATACGGCTTTTACTTACCATTTCTCATGCGTTAGGGTTCGAACACTCGAACACCTATACGGATTCTCCCGAAGAGGGGCAGATATGTAAATACGGCGTTTAGTTGCCATTTCTCATGCATGACGGTTCGAACACTCCAACACCTATACGGATTCTCCAGCACAGTGCCAGATATGTAAATACGGCGTTTACTTACAATTTCTCACGCATTACGGTTCGAACACTCGAACACCTATACAGATTCTCCGGCACAGTGGCAGATATGTAAATACGGCGTTTACTTACCATGTCTCATGCATTAGGGTTCGAACACTCGAACACCTATACGAATTCTCCTGCACAGTGGCAGATATGTAAATACGGCGTTTACTTACCATTTCTCAGCCATTACGGTTCGAACACTCGAACACCTATACGGATTCTCCTGCACAGTGGCATATATGTAAATACGGCGTTTAGTTGCCATTTCTCATGCATTAGGGTTCGAACACTCGAACACCTATACGGATTCTCCTGCACAGAGGCAGATATGTAAATATGGCGTTTACTTACCATTTCTCATGCATTAGGGTTCCAACACTCGAACACCTATACGGATTCTCCTGCACAGTGGCAGATATGTAAATACGGCGTTTACTTGCCATTTCTGACGCATTACGGTTCGAACACTCGAACACTTGTACGGATTCTTCTGCACAGTGGCAGATATGTAAATATGGCGTTTACTTACCATTCTCATGCATTACGGTTCGAACACTCGAACACCTATACGGATTCTCCTCCACAGTGGCAGATATGTAAATACGCCGTTTACTTATAATTTCTCACGCATTAGGGTTCGAACACTCGAACACCTATACGGATTCTCCTGCACAGTGGCAGATATGTAAATACGGCGTTTACCTACCATTTCTCATGCATTTGGGTTTGAACACTCGAACACCTATAGGGATTCTCCTGCACAGTGCCAGATTGGTAAATACGGCGTTTACTTACCATTTCTCATGCATTAGGGTTCGAACACTCGAACACCTATACGGATTCTCCTGCACAGTGGCAGATATGTAAATACGGCGTTTAGTTGCCATTTCTCATGCATTACGGTTCGAACACTCGAACACCTATACGGATTCTCCTGCATAGTGGCAGTTACGTAAATACGGCGTTTACTTACAATTTCTCACGCATTACGGTTCGAACACTCGAACACCTATACGGATTCTCCGGCAAAGTGGCAGATATGTAAATACGGCGTTTACTTACCATGTCTCATGCATTGGGTTCGAACACTCGAACACCTATACGAATTCTCCTGCACAGTGGCAGATATGTAAATACGGCGTTCACTTGCCATTTCTGACGCATTACGGTTCGAACACTCGAACACCTATACAGATTCTTCTGCATAGTGGCAGATATGTAAATACGGCGTTTACTTACCATTTCTCAGGCATTACGGTTCGAACACTCGAACACCTATACGGATTCTCCTGCACAGTGGCAGTTATGTAAATACGGCGTTTAGTTGCCATTTCTCATGCATTAGGTTCGAACACTCGAACACCTATACGGATTCTCCTGCACAGTGGCAGATATGTAAATACGGCGTTTACTTACCATTTCTCATGGATTAGGGTTCGAACACTCGAAGACCTATACGGATTCTCCAGCAGAGTGGCAGATACGTAAATACGGCGTTTAGTTGCCATTTCTCATGCGTTACGGTTCGAACACTCGAACACCTATACGGATTCTCGTGCACAGTGGCGGATATGTAAATACGGCGTTTACTTACAATTTCTCACGCATTACGGTTCGAACACTCGAACACCTATACGGATTCTCCGGCAAAGTGGCAGATATGCAAATACGGCGTTTACTTTCCAGGTCTCATGCATTGGGTTCGAACACTCGAACACCTATACGAATTCTCCTGCATAGTGGCAGATATGTAAATACGGCGTTTACTTACCATTTCTGACGCATTACGGTTCGAACACTGGAACACCTATACGGATTCTTCTGCATAGTGGCAGATATGTAAATACGGCGTTTACTTACCATTTCTCAGGCATTACGGTTCGAACACTCGAACACCAGTACGGATTCTCTTGCACAGTGGCAGACATGTCAATACGGCGTTTAGTTGCCATTTCTCATGCAATAGGGTTCGAACACTCGAACTCCTCTACGGATTCTCCTGCATAGTGGCAGATATGCAAATACGGCGTTTACTTACCATTTCTCATGCGTTAGGGTTCGAACACTCAAACACCTATACGGATTCTCCCGAAGAGGGGCAGATATGTAAATACGGCGTTTAGTTGCCATTTCTCATGCATGACGGTTCGAACACTCCAACACCTATACGGATTCTCCAGGACAGTGCCAGATATGTAAATACGGCGTTTACTTACAATTTCTCACGCATTACGGTTCGAACACTCGAACACCTATACGGATTCTCCGGCACAGTGGCAGATATGTAAATACGACGTTTACTTACCATGTCTCATGCATTAGGGTTCGAACACTCGAACACCTATATGAATTCTCCTGCACAGTGGCAGATATGTAAATACGGCGTTTACTTACCATTTCTCAGCCATTACGGTTCGAACACTCGAACACCTATACGGATTCTCCTGCACAGTGGCAGATATGTAAATACGGCATTTAGTTGCCATTTCTCATGCATTAGGGTTCGAACACTCGAACACCTATACAGATTCTCCTGCACAGAGGCATATATGTAAATACGGCGTTTACTTACCATTTCTCATGCATTAGGGTTCCAACACTCGAACACCTATACGGATTCTCCTGCACAGTGGCAGATATGTAAATACGGCGTTTACTTGCCATTTCTGACGCATTACGGTTCGAACACTCGAACACCTGTACGGATTCTTCTGCGCAGTGGCAGATATGTAAATACGGCGTTTACTTACCATTCTCATGCATTACGGTTCGAACACTCGAACACCTATACGGATTCTCCTGCACAGTGGCAGATATGTAAATACGCCGTGTACTTATAATTTCTCACGCATTAGGGTTCGAACACTCGAACACCTATACGGATTCTCCTGCACAGTGGCAGAGATGTAAATACGGCGTTTAGTTGCCATTTCTCATGCAATTGGGTTCGAACACTCGAACTCCTATACGGATTCTCCTGCATAGTGGCAGATATGTAAATACGGCGTTTACTTACCATTTCTCATGCGTTAGGGTTCGAACACTCGAACACCTATACGGATTCTCCTGCACAGTGGCAGATATGTAAATACGGCGTTTACTTAGAATTTCTCACGCATTACGGTTCGATGACTCGAACACCTATACGGATTGTCCGGCAATGTGGCAGATATGTAAATACGGCGTTTACTTTCCATGTCTCATGCATTGGTTTCGAACACTCGAACACCTATACGAATTCTCCTGCACAGTGACAGATATGTAAATACGGCGTTTACTTACCATTTCTGAGGCATTAGGGTTCGAACACTAGAACACCTATACGAATTCTCCTGCATAGTGGCAGATATGTAAATACGGCGTTTACTTACCATTTCTGACGCATTACGGTTCGAACACTTGAACACCTATACGGATTCTTCTACATAGTGGCAGATATGTAAATACGGCGTTTACTTACCATTTCTCAGGCATTACGGTTCGAACAATCGAACACCAGTACGGATTCTCTTGCACAGTGGCAGACATGTAAATACGGCGTTTAGTTGCCATTTCTCATGCAATAGGGTTCGAACACTCGAACTCCTATACGGATTCTCCTGCATAGTGGCAGATATGTAAATACGGCGTTTACTTACCATTTCTCATGCGTTAGGGTTCGAACACTCGAACACCTATACGGATTCTCCCGAAGAGGGGCAGATATGTTAATACGGCGTTTAGTTGCCATTTCTCATGCATGACGGTTCGAACACTCCAACACCTATACGGATTCTCCAGCACAGTGCCAGATATGTAAATACGGCGTTTACTTACAATTTCTCACGCATTACGGTTCGAACACTCGAACACCTATACGGATTCTCCGGCACAGTGGCAGATATTTAAATACGGCGTTTACTTACCATGTCTCTTGCATTAGGGTTCGAACACTCGAACACCTATACGAATTCTCCTGCACAGTGGCAGATATGTAAATACGGCGTTTGCTTACCATTTCTCAGCCATTACGGTTTGAACACTCGAACACCTATACGGATTCTCCTGCACAGTGGCAGATATGTAAATACGGCGTTTAGTTGCCATTTCTCATGCATTAGGGTTCGAACACTCGAACACCTATACGGATTCTCCTGCACAGAGGCAGATATGTAAATACGGCGTTTACTTACCATTTCTCATGCATTGGGGTTCCAACACTCGAACACCTATACGGATTCTCCTGCACAGTGGCAGATATGTAAATACGGCGTTTACTTGCCATTTCTGACGCATGACGGTTCGAACACTCGAACACCTGTACGGATTCTTCTCCACAGTGGCAGATATGTAAATACGGCGTTTACTTACCATTCTCATGCATTACGGTTCGAACACTCGAACACCTATACGGATTCTCCTCCACAGTGGCAGATATGTAAATACGCCGGTTACTTATAATTTCTCACGCATTAGGGTTCGAACACTCGAACACCTATACGGATTCTCCTGCACAGTGGCAGATATGTAAATACGGCGTTTACCTACCATTTCTCATGCATTTGG
Organism: Camellia granthamiana; assembly: GCA_036172215.1. Lineage (NCBI taxonomy): Eukaryota > Viridiplantae > Streptophyta > Magnoliopsida > Ericales > Theaceae > Camellia > Camellia granthamiana. The sequence goes on along the minus strand of CM069917.1, from coordinate 296,069 downwards.
GTTTGAACACTCGAACACCTATAGGGATTCTCCTGCACAGTGCCAGATTGGTAAATATGGCGTTTACTTACCATTTCTCATGCATTAGGGTTCGAACACTCGAACACCTATACGGATTCTCCTGCACAGTGGCAGATATGTAAATACGGCGTTTAGTTGCCATTTCTCATGCATTAGGGTTCGAACACTTGAGCACCTATACGGATTCTCCTGCACAGTGGCAGATATGTAAATACGGCGTTTACTTACCATGTCTAATGCATTGGGTTCGAACACTCGAACACCTATACGAATTCTCCTGCAGAGTGGCAGATATGTAAATATGGCGTTCACTTGCCATTTCTGACGCATTACGGTTCGAACACTCGAACACCTATACGGATTCTTCTGCATAGTGGCAGATATGTAAATACGGCGTTTACTTACCATTTCTCAGGCATTACGGTTCGAACACTCGAACACCTATACGGATTCTCCTACACAGTGGCAGATATGTAAATACGGCGTTTAGTTGCCATTTCTCATGCATTAGGGTTCGAACACTTGAACACCTATACGGATTCTCCTGCACAGTGGCAGATATGTAAATACGGCGTTTACTTACCATTTCTCATGCATTAGGGTTCGAACACTCGAACACCTATACGGATTCTCCAGTACAGTGGCAGATATGTAAATACGGCGTTTAGTTGCCATTTCTCATGCGTTACGGTTTGAACACTCCAACACCTATACGGATTCTCGTGCAGAGTGGCAGATATGTAAATACGGCGTTTACTTGCCATTTCTGACGCATTACGGTTCGAACACTCGAACACCTGTACGGATTCTTCTGCACAGTGGCAGATATGTAAATACGGCGTTTACTTACCATTCTCATGCATTACAGTTCGAACACTCGAACACCTATACGGATTCTCCTGCACAGTGGCAGATATGTAAATACGCTGTGTACTTATAATTTCTCACGCATTAGGGTTCGAACACTCGGACACCTATACGGATTCTCCTGCACAGTGGCAGATATGTAAATACGGCGTTTACTTACCATTTCTCATGCATTAGGGTTCGAACACTCGAACACCTATACGGATTCTCCTGCACAGTGGCAGATATGTAAATACGGCGTTTAGTTGCCATTTCTCATGCATTACGGTTCGAACACTCGAACACCTATACGGATTCTCCTGCATAGTGGCAGATACGTAAATACGGCGTTTACTTACAATTTCTCACGCATTACGGTTCGAACACTCGAACACCTATACGGATTCTCCGGCAAAGTGGCAGATATGTAAATACGGCGTTTACTTTCCATGTCTCATGCATTGGGTTCGAACACTCGAACACCTATACGAATTCTCCTGCACAGTGGCAGATATGTAAATACGGCGTTCACTTGCCATTTCTGACGCATTACGGTTCGAACACTCGAACACCTATTCGGATTCTTCTGCATAGTGGCAGATATGTAAATACGGCGTTTACTTACCATTTCTCAGGCATTACGGTTCGAACACTCGAACACCTATACGGATTCTCCTGCACTGTAGCAGATATGTAAGTACGGCGTTTAGTTGCCATCTCTCATGCATTAGGGTTCGAACACTCGAACACCTATACGGATTCTCCTGCACAGTGGCAGATATGTAAATACGGCGTTTACTTACCATTTCTCATGCATTAGGGTTCCAACACTCGAACACTTATACGGATTCTCCTGCACAGTGGCAGATATGTAAATACGACGTTTACTTACCATTTCTGATGCATTACGGTTCGAACACTCGAACACCTGTACGGATTCTTCAGCACAGTGGCAGATATGTAAATACGGCGTTTACTTACCATTTCTCATCCATTACGGTTCGAACCCTCGAACACCTATACTGATTCTCCTGCACAGTGGCAGATATGTAAATACGGCGTTTACTTATAATTTCTCACGCATTAGGGTTCGAACACTCGAACACCTGTACGGATTGTCCTGCACAGTGGCAGAAATGTAAATACGGCGTTTACCTACCATTTCTCATGCATTTGGGTTTGAACACTCGAACACCTATACGGATTCTCCTGCACAATGGCAGATATGTAAATACGGCGTTTACTTACCATTTCTCAGGCATTAGGGTTCGAACACTCGAACACCTATACGGATTCTCCTGCACAGTGGCAGATATGTAAATACGGCGTTTAGTTTCCATTTCTCTTGCTTTAGGGTTCGAACACTCGAACACCTATACGGATTCTCCTGCACAGTGGCAGATATGTAAATACGGCGTTTACTTACCATTTCTCATGCATTAGGGTTCGAACACTCGAACACCTACACGGATTCTCCAGCACAGTGGCAGATATGTAAGTACGGCGTTTAGTTGCCATTTCTCTTGCGTTACGGTTCGAACATTCGAACACCTATACGAATTCCCCAGCACAGTGGCAGATATGTAAATACGGCGTTTCTTTTCCATTTCTCATGCATTAGGGTTCGAACACTCGAACACCTATACGAATTCCCCTGCACAGTGGCAGATATGTAAATACGACGTTTACTTACAATTTCTCATGCATTACAGTTCGAACACTCGAACACCTATACGGATTCTCCTGTACAGTGCAGATATGTAAATATGGCGTTTACTTGCAATTTCTCACGCATTACGATTCGAACAATCGAACACCTATACAGATTCTCTGGCAAAGTGGCAGATATGTAAATTCGGCGTTTACTTACCATGTCTCATGCATTGGGTTCGAACACTCGAACACCTATACGAATTCTCTTGCACAGTGGCAGATATGTAAATACGGCGTTTACTTACCGTTTCTGACGCATTAGGGTTCGAACACTCGAACACCAATACGGATTCTCCTGCACAGTGGCAGATATGTAAATACGGCGTTTACTTACCATTTCTCATGCATTAGGGTTCGAACACTCGAACACCTATACGGATTCTCCTGCACAGTGGCAGATATGTAAATACGGCGTTTACTTACAATTTCTCATGCATTACAGTTCGAACACTCGAACACCTATACGGATTCTCCTGCACAGTGGCAGATATGTAAATACGGCGTTTACTTACAATTTCTCGGGCATTACGGTTCGAACACTCGAGCACCTATACAGATTCTCCGGCAAAGTGGCAGATATGTAAATACGGCGTTTACTTACCATGTCTCATGCATTGGGTTCGAATATACGAATTCTCCTGCACAGTGGCAGATATGTAAATACGGCGTTTACTTACCATTTCTGACGCATTACGGTTCGAACACTCGGACACCTATACGGATTCTTCTACACAGTGGCTGATATGTAAATACGGCGTTTACTTACCATTTCTCAGGCATTATGGTTCGAACACTCGAACACCTATACGGATTCTCCTGCACAGTGGCAGATATGTAAATACGGCGTTTTGTTGCCATTTCTCATGCATTAGGGTTCGAACACTCGAACACCTATACGGATTCTCCTGCACAGTGATAGATATGTGGATACGGCGTTTACTTACAATTTCTCATGCATTAGGATTCGAACACTCGAACACCTATACGGATTCTCCTGCACAGTGGCAGATATGTAAATACGGCGTTTACTTACAATTTCTCATGCATTACAGTTCGAACACTCGAACACCTATACGGATTCTCCTGCACAGTGGCAGATATGTAAATACGGCGTTTACTTACAATTTCTCACGCATTACGGTTCGAACACTCGAACACCTATACAGATTCTCCAGCAAAGTGGCAGATATGTAAATACGGCGTTTACTTACCATGTCTCATGCATTGGGTTCGAATATACGAGTTCTCCTGCACAGTGGCAGATATGTAAATACGGCGTTTACTTACCATTTCTGACGCATTACGGTTCGAACACTCAACCACCTATACGGATTCTTCCACACAGTGGCAGATATGTAAATACGGGGTTTACTTACCATTTCTCAGGCATTATGGTTCGAACACTCGAACACCTATACGGATTCTCCTGCACAGTGGCAGATATGTAAATACGGCGTTTAGTTGCCATTTCTCACGCATTAGGGTTCGAACACTCGAACACCTATACGGATTCTCCTGCACAGTGGCAGATATGTAAATACGGCGTTTTGTTGCCATTTCTCATGCATTAGGGTTCGAACACTCGAACACCTATACGGATTCTCCTGCACAGTGACAGATATGTAGATACGGCGTTTACTTACCATTTCTCATGCATTAGGATTCGAACACTCGAACACCTATACGGATTCTCCTGCACAGTGGCAGATATGTAAATACGGCGTTTACTTACAATTTCTCATGCTTTACAGTTCGAACACTCGAACACCAATACGGATTCTCCTGCACAGTGGCAGATATGTAAATACGGCGTTTACTTGCCATTTCTGACGCATTACGGTTCGAACACTCGAACACCTGTACGGATTCTTCTGCACAGTGGCAGATATGTAAATACGGCGTTTACTTACCATTCTCATGCATTACAGTTCGAACACTCGAACACCTATACGGATTCTCCTGCACAGTGGCAGATATGTAAATACGCTGTGTACTTATAATTTCTCACGCATTAGGGTTCGAACACTCGAACACCTATACGGATTCTCCTGCACAGTGGCAGATATGTAAATACGGCGTTTACTTACCATTTGTCATGCATTAGGGTTCGAACACTCGAACACCTATACGGATTCTCCTGCACAGTGGCAGATATGTAAATACGGCGTTTAGTTGCCATTTCTCATGCATTACGGTTCGAACACTCGAACACCTATACGGATTCTCCTGCATAGTGGTAGATACGTAAATACGGCGTTTACTTACAATTTCTCACGCATTACGGTTCGAACACTCGAACACCTATACGGATTCTCCGGCAAAGTGGCAGATATGTAAATACGGCGTTTACTTTCCATGTCTCATGCATTGGGTTCGAACACTCGAACACCTATACGAATTCTCCTGCACAGTGGCAGATATGTAAATACGGCGTTCACTTGCCATTTCTGACGCATTACGGTTCGAACACTCGAACACCTATTCGGATTCTTCTGCATAGTGGCAGATATGTAAATACGGCGTTTACTTACCATTTCTCAGGCATTACGGTTCGAACACTCGAACACCTATACGGATTCTCCTGCACTGTGGCAGATATGTAAATACGGCGTTTAGTTGCCATCTCTCATGCATTAGGGTTCGAACACTCGAACACCTATACGGATTCTCCTGCACAGTGGCAGATATGTAAATACGGCGTTTACTTACCATTTCTCATGCATTAGGGTTCCAACACTCGAACACTTATACGGATTCTCCTGCACAGTGGCAGATATGTAAATACGACGTTTACTTACCATTTCTGATGCATTACGGTTCGAACACTCGAACACCTGTACGGATTCTTCAGCACAGTGGCAGATTTGTAAATACGGCGTTTACTTACCATTTCTCATGCATTACGGTTCGAACCCTCGAACACCTATACTGATTCTCCTGCACAGTGGCAGATATGTAAATACGGCGTTTACTTATAATTTCTCACGCATTAGGGTTCGAACACTCGAACACCTGTACGGATTGTCCTGCACAGTGGCAGAAATGTAAATACGGCGTTTACCTACCATTTCTCATGCATTTGGGTTTGAACACTCGAACACCTATACGGATTCTCCTGCACAATGGCAGATATGTAAATACGGCGTTTACTTACCATTTCTCAGGCATTAGGGTTCGAACAGTCGAACACCTATACGGATTCTCCTGCACAGTGGCAGATATGTAAATACGGCGTTTAGTTTCCATTTCTCATGCTTTAGGGTTTGAACACTCGAATACCTATACGGATTCTCCTGCACAGTGGCAGATATGTAAATACGGCGTTTACTTACCAGTTCTCATGCATTAGGGTTCGAGCACTCGAACACCTATACGGATTCTCCAGCACAGTGGCAGATATGTAAGTACGGCGTTTAGTTGCCATTTCTCATGCGTTACGGTTCGAACACTCGAACACCTATACGAATTCCCCTGCACAGTGGCAGATATGTAAATACGGCGTTTATTTACCATTTCTCATGCATTAGGGTTCGAACACTCGAACACCAATACGAATTCCCCTGCACAGTGGCAGATATGTAAATACGACGTTTACTTACAATTTCTCGTGCATTACAGTTCGAACACTCTAACACCTATACGGATTCTCCTGTACAGTGGCAGATATGTAAATATGGCGTTTACTTACAATTTCTCACGCATTACGATTTGAACAATCGAACACCTATACAGATTCTCTGGTAAAGTGGCAGATATGTAAATTCGGCGTTTACTTACCATGTCTCATGCATTGGGTTCGAACACTCGAACACCTATACGAATTCTCCTGCACAGTGGCAGATATGTAAATACGGCGTTTACTTACCGTTTCTGACGCATTAGGGTTCGAACACTCGAACACCAATACGGATTCTCCTGCACAGTGGCAGATATGTAAATACGGCGTTTACTTACCATTTCTCATGCATTAGGGTTCGAACACTCGAACACCTATACGGATTCTCCTGCACAGTGGCAGATATGTAAATACGGCGTTTACTTACAATTTCTCATGCATTACAGTTCGAACACTCGAACACCTATACGGATTCTCCTGCACAGTGGCAGATATGTAAATACGGCGTTTACTTACAATTTCTCGGGCATTACGGTTCGAACACTCGAACACCTATACAGATTCTCCGGCAAAGTGGCAGATATGTAAATACGTCGTTTACTTACCATGTCTCATACATTGGGTTCGAATATACGAATTCTCCTGCACAGTGGCAGATATGTAAGTACGGCGTTTACCTACCATTTCTGACGCATTACGGTTCGAACACTCGAACACCTATACGGATTCTTCTACACAGTGGCTGATATGTAAATACGGCGTTTACTTACCATTTCTCAGGCATTAGGGTTCGAACACTCGAACACCTATACGGATTCTCCTGCACAGTGGCAGATATGTAAATACGGCGTTTTGTTGCCATTTCTCATGCATTAGGGTTCGAACACTCGAACACCTATACGGATTCTCCTGTACAGTGGCAGATATGTAGATACGGCGTTTACTTACCATTTCTCATGCATTAGGATTCGAACTCTCGAACACCTATACGGATTCTCCTGCACAGTGGCAGATATGTAAATACGGCGTTTACTTACAATTTCTCATGCATTACAGTTCGAACACTCGAACACCTATACGGATTCTCCTGCACAGTGGCAGATATGTAAATACGGCGTTTACTTACAATTTCTCACGCATTACGGTTCGAACACTCGAACACCTATACAGATTCTCCGGCAAAGTGACAGATATGTAAATACGGCGTTTACTTACCATGTCTCATGCATTGGGTTCGAATATACGAATTCTCCTGCACAGTGGCAGATATGTAAATACGGCGTTTACTTACCATTTCTGACGCATTACGGTTCGAACACTCGACCACCTATACGGATTCTTCCACACAGTGGCAGATATGTAAATACAACGTTTACTTACCATTTCTCAGACATTATGGTTCGAACACTCGAACACCTATACGGATTCTCCTGCACAGTGGCAGATATGTAAATACGGCGTTTTGTTGCCATTTCTCAGGCATTAGGGTTCGAACACTCGAACACCTATACGGATTCTCCTGCATAATGGCAGATATGAAGATACGGCGTTTACTTACCATTTCTCATGCATTAGGATTCGAACACTCGAACACCTATACGGATTCTCCTGCACAGTGGCAGATATGTAAATACGGCGTTTACTTACAATTTCTCATGCATTACAGTTCGAACACTCGAACACCTATACGGATTCTCCTGCACAGTGGCAGATATGTAAATACGGCGTTTACTTACAATTTCTCCCGCATTACGGTTCGAACACTCGAACACCTATACAAATTCTCCGGCAAAGTGGCAGATATGTAAATACGTCGTTTACTTACCATGTCTCATGCATTGGGTTCGAATATACGAATTCTCCTGCACAGTGGCAGATATGTAAATACGGCGTTTACTTACCATTTCTGACGCATTACGGTTCGAACACTCGACCACCTATACGGATTCTTCCACACAGTGGCAAATATGTAAATACGGCGTTTGCTTACCATTTCTCAGGCATTATGGTTCGAACACTCGAACACCTATACGGATTCTCCTGCACAGTGGCAGATATGTAAATACGGCGTTTAGTTGCCATTTCTCATGCGTTACGGTTCGAACACTCAAACACCTATACGGATTCTCCTGCACAGTGGCAGATATGTAAATACGGCGTTTACTTACAATTTCTCACGGATTACGGTTCGAACACTCGAACACCTATACGGATTCTCCGACAAAGTGGCAGATATGTAAATACGGCGTTTACTTTCCATGTCTCATGCATTGGGTTCGAACACTCGAACACCTATACGAATTCTCCTGCACAGTGGCAGATATGTAAATACGCCGTTTACTTACCATTTGAAACGCATTATGGTTCGAACACTTGAACACCTATACGGATTCTTCTGCATAGTGGCAGATATGTAAATACGGCGTTTACTTACCATTTCTGACGCATTATGGTTCGAACACTTGAACACCTGTACGGATTCTTCTGCATGGTCGCAGATACATAAATACGGCGTTTACTTACCATTTCTCAGGCATTATGGTTCGAACACTCGAACACCTATACGGATTCTCCTGCACAGTGGTAGATACGTAAATACGGCGTTTACTTGCCATTTCTCTTGCGTTAGGGTTCGAACACTCGAACACCTATACGGATTCTCCCGAACAGTGGCAGATATGTAAATACGGCGTTTAGTTGCCATTTCTCATGCATTACGGTTCGAACACTCGAACACCTGTACGGATTCTACTGCACAGTGGCAGATATCTAAATACGGCGTTTACTTACAATTTCTCACGCATTACGGTTCGAACACTCGAACACATATACGGATTCTCCGGGACAGTGGCAGATATGTAAATACGGCGTTTACTTACCCAGTCTCATGCATTAGGGTTCGAACACTCGAACACCTATACGAATTCCCCTGCACAGTGGCAGATATGTAAACACGGCGTGTACTTACAATTTCTCATGCATTACAGTTCGAACACTCGAACACCTATACGGATTCTCCTGCACAGTGGCAGATATGTAAATACGACGTTTACTTACAATTTCTCACGCATTACGGTTCGAACAATCGAACACCCATACAGATTCTCCGGCAAAGTGGCAGATATGTAAATACGGCGTTTACTTACCATGTCTCATGCTTTGGGTTCGAACACTCGAACACCTATACGAATTCTCCTGCACAGTGGCAGATATGTAAATACGGCGTTTACTTACCATTTCTGACGCATTAGGGTTCGAACACTCGAACGCCTATACGGATTCTCCTGCACAGTGGCCGATATGTAAATACGGCGTTTAGCTGCCATTTCTCATGCATTAGGGTTCAAACACTCGAACACCTATACGGATTCTCCTGCACAGTGGCAGATATGTAAATTCGGCGTTTACTTACCATTTCTCATGCATTAGGGTTCGAACACTCGAACACCTATACGGATTCTCCTGCATAGTGGTTGATATGTAAATACGGCCTTTACTTACAATTTCTCATGCATTACAGTTCGAACACTCGAACACCTATACGGATTCTCCTGCACAGTGGAATATATGTAAATACGGCGTTTACGTCCAATTTCTCACGCATTACGGTTCGAACAGTCGAACACCTATACAGATTCTTCGGCAAAGTGGCAGATATGTAAATACGGCGTTTACTTACCATGTCTCATGCATTGGGTTCGAATATACGAATTCTCCTGCACAGTGGAAGATATGTAAATACGGCGTTTACTTACCATTTCTGACGCATGACGGTTCGAACACTCGAACACCTATACGGATTCTTTTACACAGTGGCCGATATGTAAATACGGCGTTTACTTACCATTTCTCAGGCATTATGGTTCGAACACTCGAATACCTATACGGATTCTCCTACACAGTGGCAGATATGTAAATACGGCGTTTAGTTGCCATTTCTCATGCATTAGCGTTCGAACACTCGAACACCTATACGGATTCTCCTGCACAGTGGCAGATATGTAAATACGGCGTTTACTTACCATTTCTCATGCATTAGGGTTCGAACACTCGAACACCTATACGGATTCTCCGGCACAGTGGAAGATACGTAAATACGGCGTTTACTTACCATTTCTCAGGCATTATGGTTCGAACACTCGAATACCTATACGGATTCTCCTGCACAGTGGCAGATATGTAAATACGGCGTTTAGTTGCCATTTCTCACGCATTAGGGTTCGAACACTCGAACACCTATACGGATTCTCCTGCACAGTGGCAGATATGTAAATACGGCGTTTACTTACCATTTCTCATGCATTAGGGTTCGAACACTCGAACACCTATACGGATTCTCCGGCACAGTGGAAGATACGTAAATACGGCGTTTACTTACCATTTGTCATGCGTTAGGGTTCGAACACTCGAACACCTATACGGATTCTCCCGAACAGTGGCAGATATGTAAATACGGCGTTTAGTTGCCATTTCTCATGCATTACGGTTCGAACACTCGAACACCTGTACAGATTCTCCTGCACAGTGGCAGATATGTAAATACGGCGTTTAGTTACAATTTCTCACGCATTACGGTTCGAACACTCGAACACCTATACGGATTCCCCGGCACAGTGGCAGATATGTAAATACGGCGTTTACTTACCAAGTCTCAGGCATTAGGGTTCGAACACTCGAACACCTATACGAATTCCCCTGTGCAGTGGCAGATCTGTAAATACGGCGTTTACTTACAATTTCTCAAGCATTACTGTTCGAACACTCGAACACCTATACGGATTCTCCTACACAGTGGCAGATATGTAAATACGGCGTTTACTTACAATTTCTCGGGCATTACGGTTCGAACACTCGAACACCCATACAGATTCTCCGGCAAAGTGGCAGATATGTAAATACGGCGTTTACTTACCATGTCTCATGCATTGGGTTCGAACACTCGAACACCTATACGAATGCTCTTGCATAGTGGCAGATATGTAAATACGGTGTTTACTTACCATTTCTGACGCATTAGGGTTCGAATACTCGAACTCCTATACGGATTCTCCTGCACAGTGGCCGATATATAAATACGGCGTTTAATTGCCATTTCTCATGCATTAGGGTTGGAACACTCGAACACCTATACGGATTCTCCTGCACAGTGGCAGATATGTAAATTCGGCGTTTACTTACCATTTCTCATGCATTAGGGTTCGAACACTCGAACACCTATACGGATTCTCCTGCACAGTGGCAGATATGTAAATACGGCATTTACTTACAATTTCTCATGCATTACAGTTCGAACACTCGAACACCTATACGGATTCTCCTGCACAGTGGAAGATATGTAAATACGGCGTTTACTTATAATTTCTCACGCATTACGGTTCGAACACTCGAATACCTAGACAGATTCTCCGGCAAAGTGGCCGATATGTAAATACGGCGTTTACTTACCATGTCTCATGCATTGGGTTCGAATATACGAATTCTCCTGCACAGTGGCAGATATGTAAATACGGCATTTACATACCATTTCTGACGCATTACGGTTCGAACACTCGAACACCTATACGGATTCTTCTACACCGTGGCCGATATGTAAATACGGGGTTTACTTACCATTTCTCAGGCATTATGGTTCGAACACTAGAATACCTATACGGATTCTCCTGCACAGTGGCAGATATGTAAATACGGCGTTTAGTTGCCATTTCTCATGCAATAGGGTTCGAACACTCGAACACCTATACGGATTCTCCTGCATAGTGGCAGATATGTAAATACGGCGTTTACTTACCATTTCTCAAGCGTTAGGGTTCGAACACTCGAACACCTATACGGATTCTCCTGCACAGTGGCAGATATGTAAATACGGTGTTTAGTTGCCATTTCTCATGCGTTACGGTTCGAACACTCGAACACCTATACGGATTCTCCTACACAGTGGCAGATATGTAAATACGGCGTTTACTTACAATTTCTCACGCATTACGGTTCGAACACTCGAACACCTATACGTATTCTTCGGCAAAGTGGCAGATATGTAAATACGGCGTTTACTTTCCATGTCTCATGCATTGGGTTCGAACACTCGAACACCTATACGAATTCTCCTACACGGTGGCAGATATGTAAATACGGCGTTTACTTACCATTTCTGACGCATTACGGTTCGAACACTTGAACACCTATACGGATTATTCTGCATAGTGGCAGATATGTAAATACGGCGTTTACTTACCATTTCTCAGGCATTATGGTTCGAACACTCGAACACCTATACGGATTCTCCTGCACAGTGGCAGATACGTAAATACGGCGTTTACTTACCATTTCTCATGCGTTAGGGTTCGAACACTCGAACACCTATACGGATTCTCCCGAACAGTGGCAGATATGTAAATACGGCGTTTAGTTGCCATTTCTCATGCATTACGGTTCGAACACTCGAACACCTGTACGGATTCTCCTGCACAGTGGCAGATATGTAAATACGGTGTTTACTTACAATTTCTCACGCATTACGGTTCGAACACTCGAACACCTATACGGATTCTCCGGCACAGTGGCAGATATGTAAATACGGCATTTACTTACCCAGTCTCATGCATTAGGGTTCGAACACTCGAACACCTATACGAATTCCCCTGCACAGTGGCAGATATGTAAATACGGCGTTTACTTACAATATCTCATGCATTACAGTTCGAACACTCGAACACTTATACGGATTCTCCTGCACAGTGGCAGATATGTAAATACCTTGTTTACTTACAATTTCTCACGCATTACGGTTCGAACACTCGAACACCCATACATTTTCTCCGGCAAAGTGGCAGATATGTAAATACAGCGTTTACTTACCATGTCTCATGCATTGGGTTCGAACACTCGAACACCTATACGAATTCTCCTGCACAGTGGCAGATATGTAAATACGGCGTTTACTAACCATTTCTGACGCATTAGGGTTCGAACAATCGAACACCTATACGGATTCTCCTGCACAGTGGCCGATATGTAAATACGGCGTTTAGTTGCCATTTCTCTTGCATTAGGGTTCGAACACTCGAACACCTATACGGATTTTCTAGCACAGTGGCAGATATGTAAATACGGCGTTTAGTTGCCATTTCTCAGGCATTACGGTTCGAACACTCGAACACCTATACGGATTCTCCGGCACAGTGGCAGATATGTAAATACGGCGTTTACTTACCAAGTCTCATGCATTAGGGTTCGAACACTCGAACACCTATACGAATTCCCCTGCACAGTGGCAGATATGTAAATACGGCGTTTACTTACAATATCTCATGCATTACAGTTCGAACACTCGAACACTTATACGGATTCTCCTGCACAGTGGCAGATATGTAAATACCTTGTTTACTTACAATTTCTCACGCATTACGGTTCGAACACTCGAACACCTATACGGATTCTCCGGCAAAGTGGCAGATATGTAAATACGGCGTTTACTTTCCATGTCTCATGCATTGGGTTCGAACACTCGAACACCTATACGAATTCTCCTGCACAGTGGCAGATATGTAAATACGGCGTTCACTTGCCATTTCTGACGCATTACGGTTCGAACACTCGAACACCTATTCGGATTCTTCTGCATAGTGGCAGATATGTAAATACGGCGTTTACTTACCATTTCTCAGGCATTACGGTTCGAACACTCGAACACCTATACGGATTCTCCTGCACTGTGGCAGATATGTAAATACGGCGTTTAGTTGCCATCTCTCATGCATTAGGGTTCGAACACTCGAACACCTATACGGATTCTCCTGCACAGTGGCAGATATGTAAATACGGCGTTTACTTACCATTTCTCATGCATTAGGGTTCCAACACTCGAACACTTATACGGATTCTCCTGCACAGTGGCAGATATGTAAATACGACGTTTACTTACCATTTCTGATGCATTACGGTTCGAACACTCGAACACCTGTACGGATTCTTCAGCACAGTGGCAGATATGTAAATACGGCGTTTACTTACCATTTCTCATGCATTACGGTTCGAACCCTCGAACACCTATACTGATTCTCCTGCACAGTGGCAGATATGTAAATACGGCGTTTACTTATAATTTCTCACGCATTAGGGTTCGAACACTCGAACACCTGTACGGATTGTCCTGCACAGTGGCAGAAATGTAAATACGGCGTTTACCTACCATTTCTCATGCATTTGGGTTTGAACACTCGAACACCTATACGGATTCTCCTGCACAATGGCAGATATGTAAATACGGCGTTTACTTACCATTTCTCAGGCATTAGGGTTCGAACACTCGAACACCTATACGGATTCTCCTGCACAGTGGCAGATATGTAAATACGGCGTTTAGTTTCCATTTCTCATGCTTTAGGGTTCGAACACTCGAATACCTATACGGATTCTCCTGCACAGTGGCAGATATGTAAATACGGCGTTTACTTACCAGTTCTCATGCATTAGGGTTCGAGCACTCGAACACCTATACGGATTCTCCAGCACAGTGGCAGATATGTAAGTACGGCGTTTAGTTGCCATTTCTCATGCGTTACGGTTCGAACACTCGAACACCTATACGAATTCCCCTGCACAGTGGCAGATATGTAAATACGGCGTTTATTTACCATTTCTCATGCATTAGGGTTCGAACACTCGAACACCAATACGAATTCCCCTGCACAGTGGCAGATATGTAAATACGACGTTTACTTACAATTTCTCGTGCATTACAGTTCGAACACTCTAACACCTATACGGATTCTCCTGTACAGTGGCAGATATGTAAATATGGCGTTTACTTACAATTTCTCACGCATTACGATTCGAACAATCGAACACCTATACAGATTCTCTGGTAAAGTGGCAGATATGTAAATTCGGCGTTTACTTACCATGTCTCATGCATTGGGTTCGAACACTCGAACACCTATACGAATTCTCCTGCACAGTGGCAGATATGTAAATACGGCGTTTACTTACCGTTTCTGACGCATTAGGGTTCGAACACTCGAACACCAATACGGATTCTCCTGCACAGTGGCAGATATGTAAATACGGCGTTTACTTACCATTTCTCATGCATTAGGGTTCGAACACTCGAACACCTATACGGATTCTCCTGCACAGTGGCAGATATGTAAATACGGCGTTTACTTACAATTTCTCATGCATTACAGTTCGAACACTCGAACACCTATACGGATTCTCCTGCACAGTGGCAGATATGTAAATACGGCGTTTACTTACAATTTCTCGGGCATTACGGTTCGAACACTCGAACACCTATACAGATTCTCCGGCAAAGTGGCAGATATGTAAATACGTCGTTTACTTACCATGTCTCATACATTGGGTTCGAATATACGAATTCTCCTGCACAGTGGCAGATATGTAAGTACGGCGTTTACCTACCATTTCTGACGCATTACGGTTCGAACACTCGAACACCTATACGGATTCTTCTACACAGTGGCTGATATGTAAATACGGCGTTTACTTACCATTTCTCAGGCATTATGGTTCGAACACTCGAACACCTATACGGATTCTCCTGCACAGTGGCAGATATGTAAATACGGCGTTTTGTTGCCATTTCTCATGCATTAGGGTTCGAACACTCGAACACCTATACGGATTCTCCTGTACAGTGGCAGATATGTAGATACGGCGTTTACTTACCATTTCTCATGCATTAGGATTCGAACTCTCGAACACCTATACGGATTCTCCTGCACAGTGGCAGATATGTAAATACGGCGTTTACTTACAATTTCTCATGCATTACAGTTCGAACACTCGAACACCTATACGGATTCTCCTGCACAGTGGCAGATATGTAAATACGGCGTTTACTTACAATTTCTCACGCATTACGGTTCGAACACTCGAACACCTATACAGATTCTCCGGCAAAGTGACAGATATGTAAATACGGCGTTTACTTACCATGTCTCATGCATTGGGTTCGAATATACGAATTCTCCTGCACAGTGGCAGATATGTAAATACGGCGTTTACTTACCATTTCTGACGCATTACGGTTCGAACACTCGACCACCTATACGGATTCTTCCACACAGTGGCAGATATGTAAATACAACGTTTACTTACCATTTCTCAGACATTATGGTTCGAACACTCGAACACCTATACGGATTCTCCTGCACAGTGGCAGATATGTAAATACGGCGTTTTGTTGCCATTTCTCAGGCATTAGGGTTCGAACACTCGAACACCTATACGGATTCTCCTGCATAATGGCAGATATGAAGATACGGCGTTTACTTACCATTTCTCATGCATTAGGATTCGAACACTCGAACACCTATACGGATTCTCCTGCACAGTGGCAGATATGTAAATACGGCGTTTACTTACAATTTCTCATGCATTACAGTTCGAACACTCGAACACCTATACGGATTCTCCTGCACAGTGGCAGATATGTAAATACGGCGTTTACTTACAATTTCTCCCGCATTACGGTTCGAACACTCGAACACCTATACAAATTCTCCGGCAAAGTGGCAGATATGTAAATACGTCGTTTACTTACCATGTCTCATGCATTGGGTTCGAATATACGAATTCTCCCGCACAGTGGCAGATATGTAAATACGGCGTTTACTTACCATTTCTGACGCATTACGGTTCGAACACTCGACCACCTATACGGATTCTTCCACACAGTGGCAAATATGTAAATACGGCGTTTGCTTACCATTTCTCAGGCATTATGGTTCGAACACTCGAACACCTATACGGATTCTCCTGCACAGTGGCAGATATGTAAATACGGCGTTTAGTTGCCATTTCTCATGCGTTACGGTTCGAACACTCAAACACCTATACGGATTCTCCTGCACAGTGGCAGATATGTAAATACGGCGTTTACTTACAATTTCTCACGGATTACGGTTCGAACACTCGAACACCTATACGGATTCTCTGACAAAGTGGCAGATATGTAAATACGGCGTTTACTTTCCATGTCTCATGCATTGGGTTCGAACACTCGAACACCTATACGAATTCTCCTGCACAGTGGCAGATATGTAAATACGCCGTTTACTTGCCATTTGAAACGCATTATGGTTCGAACACTTGAACACCTATACGGATTCTTCTGCATAGTGGCAGATATGTAAATACGGCGTTTACTTACCATTTCTGACGCATTATGGTTCGAACACTTGAACACCTGTACGGATTCTTCTGCATGGTCGCAGATACGTAAATACGGCGTTTACTTACCATTTCTCAGGCATTATGGTTCGAACACTCGAACACCTATACGGATTCTCCTGCACAGTGGCCGATATGTAAATACGACGTTTAGTTGCCATTTCTCTTACATTAGGGTTCGAACACTCGAACACCTATACGGATTCTCCAGCAGAGTGGCAGATATGTAAATTCGGCGTTTACTTACCATTTCTCATGCATTAGGGTTCGAACACTCGAACACCTATACGGATTCTCCTACACAGTGGCAGATATGTAAATACGGCGTTTACTTACAATTTCTCATGCATTACAGTTCGAACACTCGAACACCTATACGGATTCTCCTGCACAGTGGAAGATATGTAAATACGTCGTTTACTTACAATTTCTCACGCATTACGATTCGCACACTCGAACACCTATACAGATTCTCCGGCAAAGTGGCAGATATGTAAATACGACGTTTACTTACCGTGTCTCATGCATTGGGTTCGAATATACGAATTCTCCGGCACAGTGGCTGATATGTAAATACGGCGTTTACTTACCATTTCTGACGCATTACAGTTCGAACACTCGAACACCTATACGGATTCTTCTACACGGTGACAGATATGTAAATACGGTGTTTACTTACCATTTCTCAGGCATTATGGTTCGAACACTCGAACACCTATACGGATTCTCCTGCACAGTGGCAGATATGTAAATACGGCGTTTTGTTTCCATTTCTCATGCATTAGGCTTCGAACACTCGAACACCTATACGGATTCTCCTGCACAACGGCAGATATGTAAATACGGCGTTTACTTACCATTTCTCATGCATTAGGGTTCGAACACTCGAACACCTATACGGATTCTCCCGAACAGTGGCAGATATGTAAATACGGCGTTTAGTTGCCATTTCTCATGCATTACGGGTCGAACACTCGAACACCTATACGGATTCTCCTGCACAGTGGCAGATATGTAAATACGGCGTTTACTTACAATTTCTCACGCATTACGATTCGAGCACTCGAACACCTATACGGATTCTCCGGCACTGTGGCAGATATGTAAATACGACGTTTACTTACCATGTCTCATGCATTAGGGTTCGAACACTCGGACACCTCTACTGATTCTCCTGCACAGTGGCAGATATGCAAATACGGCATTTACTTATAATTTCTCACGCATTAGGGTTCGAACACTCGAACACCTGTACGGATTGTCCTGCACAGTGGCAGAAATGTAAATACGGCGTTTACCTACCATTTGTCATGCATTTGGGTTTGAACACTCGAACACCAATACGGATTCTCCTGCACAGTGGCAGATATGTAAATACGGCGTTTACTTATAATTTCTCACGCATTAGGGTTCGAACACTCGAACACCTATACGGATTCTCCTGCACAGTGTCAGATATGTAAATACGGCGTTTATCTACCATTTCTCGTGCATTTGGGTTTGAACACTCGAACACCTATACGGATTCTCCTGCACAATGGCAGATATGTAAATACGGCGTTTACTTACCATTTCTCTGGCATTAGGGTTCGAACACTCGAACACTTATACGGATTCTCCTGCACAGTGGCAGATATGTAAGTACAGCGTTTAGTTGCCATTTCTCATGCATTATGGTTCGAACACTCGAACACCTATACGGATTCTCCTGCACAGTGGCAGATATGTAAATACGGCGTTTACTTACAATTTCTCACGCATTACGGTTCGAACACTCGAACACCTATACGGATTCTCCGGCAAAGTGGCAGATATGGAAATACGGCGTTTACTTACCATGTCTCATGCATTGGGTTCGAACACTCGAACACCTATACGAATTCTCCTGCACAGTGGCAGATATGTAAATACGGCGTTCACTTGCCATTTCTGTCGCATTACGGTTCGAACACTCGAACACCTATACGGATTCTTCTGCACAGTGGCAGATATGTAAATACGGCGTTTACTTACCATTTCTCAGGCATTACGGTTCGAACACTCGAACACCTATACGGATTCTCCTGCACAGTGGCAGATATGTAAATACGGCGTTTAGTTGCCATTTCTCATGCATTAGGGTTCGAAAACTCGAACACCTATATGGATTCTCCTGCACAGTGGCAGATATGTAAATACGGCGTTTACTTACCATTTCTCATGCATTAGGGTTCCAACACTCGAACACCTATAGGGATTCTCCTGCACAGTCGCAGATATGTGAATACGGCGTTTACTTACCATTTCTGATGCATTACGGTTCGAACACTCGAACACCTGTATGGATTCTTCAGCACAGTGGCAGATATGTAAATACGGCGTTTACTTACCATTTCTCATGTATTACGGTTCGAACACTTGAACACCTCTACTGATTCTCCTGCACAGTGGCAGATATGTACATACGGCGTTTACTTATAATTTCTCACGTATTAGGGTTCGAACACTCGAACACCTGTACGGATTGTCCTACACAGTGGCAGAAAAGCAAATACGGCATTTACCTACCGTTTCTCATGCATTTGGGTTTGAACACTCGAACACCTATACGGATTCTCCTGCACAGTGGCAGATATGTAAATACGGCGTTTACTTATAATTTCTCACGCATTAGGGTTCGAACACTCGAACACCTATACGGATTCTCCTGCACAGTGTCAGATATGTAAATACGGCGTTTACCTACCATTTCTCGTGCATTTGGGCTTGAACACTCGAACACCTATACGGATTCTCCTGCACAATGGCAGATATGTAAATACGGCGTTTACTTACCATTTCTCACGCCTTAGGGTTCGAACACTCGAACACCTATACGGATTCTCCTGCACAGTGGCGGATATGTAAATACAGCGTTTAGTTGCCATTTCTCATGCATTACGGTTCGAACACTCGAACACCTATACGGATTCTCCTGCACAGTGGCAGATATGTAAATATGGCGTTTAGTTGCCATTTCTCATGCATTAGGGTTCGAAAACTCGAACACTGTAGACGTCCCCGAACGCATCCGGGAGGGTTAAGTCCCGTTCTGTTCATATTGGGGTCACTACAGTTCGGACTCGATTTGTGTCGGTTCTAAATCTGAACCAAAGAGTCCAAATCCGGCAAATCGTTTTGGAGAAAAACAGATTTTGAAAAGTAGTGCCAAACATGGACTGCTTTGCCAGATTACAGAGTCGCCACCTAAATATTTTAAAATGGGAAATTTAGGAAACCCTGACTCGGTGCCGAAGGCCACATGTCCGTCATCACCAAAGTGGTCTTGGCTCGGGAGCTTGGGTACGATCGGGGAAGGTCAGCTATGAGCACCCCCTTTCGCCCGGTCCGAAGACCGGCCTCTACTAACCGTGATATCCGATTTTGAAAACTTTACATGTTCTTATTCCGGTTATTTAGCTTAGAATTACTATGTTATGCGCACAGCAAACAAGTATAGACTAGATTGCCTAATTTGGAATCAAGCATTGCGTATCCGTTTGTTTGGAAAACAGTTTGAAATTGCTATTCGCAAGTAGGCTAAAACACGGATTTCAACG
This sequence comes from Camellia granthamiana, assembly GCA_036172215.1. Lineage (NCBI taxonomy): Eukaryota > Viridiplantae > Streptophyta > Magnoliopsida > Ericales > Theaceae > Camellia > Camellia granthamiana. Next base: position 275,102 of record CM069917.1, on the reverse strand, counting down.
AGTTTTTCCAACTCAAGCAATCCAACCTTCACCCACAGGCATTCAGGCAGTTTATCTCACATAAGCACTTAGCCGCATGGTAAGCATACTGTCATGTTAACATTCACACGCATGCGAGATGCTAAAGCATAAATACTTACATCGTACTCCGTGCCAAAATAATAAACTAGTTAGTAATCATGCATGATCCTAGTTCATGTTAAAAATGGCTAATGCAACACATGCAAAGATGTAATCTAGACAGGCTCGGCTATCCTAAGCATGGCATGTGAAATGCTACAACTATCACGTATTCAATTTGGAATTGAAAGTACGATGCAGTTTGTATGATGTTCCGAGCCCGGCGCATGCAAAACAGATGAATGAATGCAAACATGCTATCATACTGTTATGCTAATTTAAACGTGCCCTAATCTACCATCATAAGCAGGTAAATAAAAGGGAAGAAAGACGTAGGGTTGGAAGACATACACCCACTCACGCACACTTATTACAATTGCGCCCTCGCTCGGAGGGAACAAAATAATAATACAGTCCCAAAATAAATGAATAAATATTACAAATTCTAATTACTGAATAAATAAATGTGAAGTAAAAGGGGGCCACAGCCCCTCGCCTCGGGATGCGCGAATGATGCATGCTCGATGTCCGCCTTGCCCGGGAACCCGCACCATGTCTCTGTTCCCTCTGCTTTTGCTGCCCTGCCTCTCTGGAAAATTGCCAGAGTCCTGGGACACCTTCCACATACCCTGAATATTACCACCGGCTGAAGGGTTGGACCATCGGCTGCAGGGTTTGGCCACCGGCTGCAATTGAGATTATCGGCACAAAAAGAGTGCCGGTCGGCACTAAATTCCTGCAGGAGACAGTTTTGACAGCAGCAGACAGCAACAGAGCATGGTATGGAATTTTGGGACAAATGTATGCACGGACACACTCCCTATCATGCAATGGACTCAAGGGAGCATGGCCCTCGACCCCCGGGCCACCAATCACGCATTTCAATGCATGATGGCCTAAGAAGCCAAAGTGTGCAACTTCAATGTGGAATGAAATGCACATAAACAAACAAAGAGCTCAACCTCTATCATACTCAATTCAAGAGGTAAAGCATGCATGTCAAATGCAACCTAAGTATGCAATCTAACATGCAATATGAACATGCAAGTATATAAACATGCTAGGCACACAACCTAAGCAACACATACAAAGTAAGCATGCTACAACACATGAGGGAATGGACTTAAACTAGATTAGGCAGCCTCAAACAAGCCTAAAACAGTGGCCATAAGATGAAAATGAGGCGCCTCGAAATGCGTGCACACTTGCACGCAAACCGAGGCGATGGCATATACAATGCAATATGGCTAAAATGGCAAATACAATGCAACATGGACTTATACTAACATAAGAGAGCCTCAACCACACTCACATAAGAGGCCGTGAGATGAAAATGAAGTGCCTCGAAATGCGTGCACACGGGCACGCAAACCGAGGCAATGGCATAAAGGCATGAAATGGCATGGCAAACGATATGCAAACATGCTAATGGAATTTCAGCACTGAAATGTGGGGGAAAACAATCCCGAATCATGGCCAAAGTACATCCGATGCACGGAATAGTCCCGAAACATGAATTTTGGCACCCGAAATGGCCTATAGCTATGCCAAACGTGCAAGATATGAACATGAAGTATGAAGACAGCAGCTAGACAGTCCCAAAACAAGCATTTTTCAGTTTATTACATGGCCACAAAAACACATACAAGTATGGGAAAAATCCTACGCAAGGAAAGGGCCACAAGGAGGGCAAAGAGATAACCGATACATGGAGGCTCCAAACAAGTGAGGGCCCTTCTACAATGTTGTAGAGGGACCCAAAATATGGCTATTTAAAGCAGATGGCCGAGCCAAAATCAGTATACAAATAGGCTCAAAATGTCATGCAAAACAAGGGCAAAATGAGGCCACAACATGAGGTATATAAAGGGTGCATCAAACAGTCAAAGACCCTTCATGAGACATGTAGAGGGGATCAAAATAAGACACTTTTCAGGCCTGTCGAAGGCCCAAAAACAAAAGCATGGTAGGCTAACAAAGCATGCAAAATTACGGTAAATAGAAGAGATTATGAAACAAGTGCAAGATAGAGTTACCAAACATGGTTGAGCCCTTCTTCAATGTTGAATAAGGGATCAAAATAAGCCTACTTACAGTTTATTACATGCTCAAAAACAGGTTATACACCAGCCAAATATACTATGCAAGAATCATGGCATACAAGGGGGTAAAGAGATAGGTGCTAGATGCTATCACCAAACAGCAAGGGGTCCTCAATCAAACATGAAGAGGACCCCAAAATAAGACTATTTGAAGTTTGGGTCGGAGCCCAAAAGTGCTTGCAAGCAAGGCTTAGATATGGATCAAGAAAAGGTTAGAAAAGGGAGAATGAGAACTCACCCTTGAAGACTAACTCTTGGCTGCCCTTTTGACTGAAAAACAGTGCCTCCTAGCCTCTGAGAAGACCTCCAAGCCGCTGGAAATGGAGTGGTGGTGGTGGTGCTAGGTGGTGGTGAAGGAATGGCCCAAGAACAAGGGTGTTTGGAGGTGGAATGAGAGAGATATATTGAGAGATGGAGGGATGTATATGTATATATCAGATATATATATATTTCTCTGGTTTTTTTTGTTCCAAAGTCTCCAACCTTAGACAAAGGGAGAAGAGAAGTGCTTATATAGGCCAAGTAAAGCACTTATCTTAAGGGCTAAGCAAAGGGAAAGGTTCAAGGGGGGGTGAAAAAGAGTCTAGGCTTATTTGAGAAGCTTGGAAAGCTAGTAGGCTTCTTGAGGAAGCCAAGACAAGGGGTCAAGGCTTCCTCAAGAAGCCTTGAGCAAAGGGTGCACCAAAAAGGGCCAAAAGGTGGTTAAAGGGATAAGTGATAGCTGCGGGTCTCAAATGGCCGAGAGCCCTTCAACAAAGTTTAAGAGGGGCTCAAAATAAGAAACTTTGTAGTTTACAACCAAGCCCAAAACAGCCCAAAAGTACACCTAAAATACCGTGCAAAACAGGCCTAAAAAGAGGTAAAGAGACAAGTGACAGATGGAGATGTCAAACAGTAAAAGGTCCTTAATCAAACATGAAAAGGACCTCAAAATATGACTATCTCAAGTTCGGGTCGGGGCCCAAAAATGCAAGATAAGTGTTCGGGAGCCAAAACACGCAGTTCGGGGCCCCGAAAGTGGGCTGTTAGGCATCGGCAGTGGTGTCCGACCACGAAGTTGGTCTCTCGGACCACAGTGTCCCTCGAAAGGGAGGAAATAAGATGCATGCCAAAAACCGGGGCAAACAGGGGTGGTTAGACGGTCCCGAACCGAGGCATACGGCTTGACGGCTCCGAAAACCGGGAACCGGGCTCCGAAATGGGAAAAATGGCCTGCGACCACAAAACGTAGCCTACGGCCACTGAGAGATGATCTACTAGACCACTCCCTCCCCTCAGGAAGAGAAAACAGAGAAAACGGAGCCTAGTTCGCAAACCGAGGCAAAGCACGAAAGAGTCCGGAAGTCCGGAGGCAAGGCTCGCAGCCGAGACTCTGAAACCTCTGTATGAGCACGATATGCAACATCACCAAGCGCTCAATTGATGACGTCTGAGTCTTAAGGTCGGTCAAAAATGGGGTGTCTACAAACACCTATATGGATTCTCCTGCACAGTGGCAGATATGTAAATACGGCGTTTACTTACCATTTCTGATGCATTAGGGTTCCAACACTCGAACACCTATACGGATTCTCCTGCACAGTGGCAGATATGTAAATACGGCATTTACTTACCATTTCTGATGCATTACGGTTCGAACACTCGAACACCTGTACGGACTTTTCAGCACAGTGGCAGATATGTAAATACGGCGTTTACTTACCATTTCTCATGTATTACGGTTCGAACACTCGAACACCCCTACTGATTCTCCTGCACAGTGGCAGATATGTACATACGGCGTTTACTTATAATTTCTCACGTATTAGGGTTCGAACACTCAAACACCTGTACGGATTGTCCTGCACAGTGGCAGAAAAGTAAATACGGCGTTTACCTACCGTTTCTCATGCATTTGGGTTTGAACACTCGAACACCTATACGGATTCTCCTGCACAGTGGCAGATATGTAAATACGGCGTTTACTTACCATTTCTCATGTATTACGGTTCGAACACTCGAACACCTCTACTGATTCTCCTGCACCGTGGCAGATATGTACATACGGCGTTTACTTAGAATTTCTCACGTATTAGGGTTCGAACACTCGAACACCTGTACGGATTGTCCTGCACAGTGGCAGAAAAGTAAATACGGCGTTTACCTACCGTTTCTCATGCATTTGGGTTTGAACACTCGAACACCTATACGGATTCTCCTGCACAGTGGCAGATATGTAAATACGGCGTTTACTTATAATTTCTCACGCATTAGGGTTCGAACACTCGAACACCTATACGGATTCTCCTGCACAGTGTCAGATATGTAAATACGGCGTTTACCTACCATTTCTCGTGCATTTGGGCTTGAACACTCGAACACCTATACGGATTCTCCTGCACAAAGGCAGATATGTAAATACGGCATTTACTTACCATTTCTCACGCATTAGGGTTCGAACACGCGAACACCTATACGGATTCTCCTGCACAGTGGCAGATATGTAAATACAGCGTTTAGTTGCCATTTCTCATGCATTACGGTTCGAACACTCGAACACCTATACGGATTCTCCTGCACAGTGGCAGATATGTAAATACGGCGTTTACTTACAATTTCTCACTCATTACGGTTCGAACACTCGAACACCTGTACGGATTCTCCGGCAAAGTGGCAGATATGTAAATACGGTGTTTACTTACCATGTCTCATGCATTGGGTTCGAACACTCGAACAGCTATACGAATTCTCCTGCACAGTGGCAGATATGTAAATACGGCGTTCACTTGCCATTTCTGACGCATTACGGTTCGAACACTCGAACACCTATACGGATTCTTCTGCACAGTGGCAGATATGTAAATACGGCGTTTACTTACCATTTCTCAGGCATTACAGTTGGAACACTCGAACACCTATACGGATTCTCCTGCACAGTGGCAGATATGTAAATACGGCGTTTAGTTGCCATTTCTCATGCATTAGGGTTCGAACACTCGAACACCTGTACGGATTCTTCAGCACAGTGGCAGATATGTAAATACGGCGTTTACTTACAATTTCTCACGCATTACGGTTCGAACACTCGAACACCTATACGGATTCTCCGGCAAAGTGGCAGATATGTAAATACGGCGTTTACTTACCATGTCTCATGCATTGGGTTCGAACACTCGAACACCTATACGAATTCTCCTGCACAGTGGCAGATATGTAAATACGGCGTTCACTTGCCATTTCTGACGCATTACGGTTCGAACACTCGAACACCTATACGGATTCTTCTGCACAGTGGCAGATATGTAAATACGGCGTTTACTTACCATTTCTCAGGCATTAGGGTTCGAACACTCGAACACCAATACGGATTCTACTGCACAGTGGCAGATATGTAAATACAGCGTTTAGTTGCCATTTCTCATGCATTACGGTTCGAACACTCGAACACCTATACAGATTCTCCTGCACAGTGGCAGATATGTAAATACGGCGTTTACTTACAATTTCTCACGCATTACGGTTCGAACACTCGAACACCTATACGGATTCTCCGGCAAAGTGGCAGATATTTAAATACGGCGTTTGCTTACCATGTCTCATGCATTGGGTTCGAACACTCGAACACCTATACGAATTCTCCTGCACAGTGGCAGATATGTAAATACGGCGTTCACTTGCCATTTCTGACGCATTACGGTTCGAACACTAGAACACCTATACGGATTTTTCTGCACAGTGGCAGATAAGTAAATACGGCGTTTACTTACCATTTCTCAGGCATTACGGTTCGAACACTCGAACACCTATACGGATTCTCCTGCACAGTGGCAGATATGTAAATACGGCGTTTAGTTGCCATTTCTCATGCATTAGGGTTCGGACACTCGAACACCTATACGGATTCTCTTGCACAGTGGCATATATGTAAATACGGCGTTTACTTACCATTTCTCATGCATTAGGGTTCCAACACTCGAACACCTATACGGATTCTCCTGCACAGTGGCAGATATGTAAATACGGCGTTTACTTACCATTTCTGATGCATTACGGTTCGAACACTCGAACATCTGTACGGATTCTTCAACACAGTGGCAGATATGTAAATACGGCGTTTACTTACCATTTCTCATGCATTACGGTTCGAACACTCGAACACCTATACTGATTCTCCTGCATAGTGGCAGATATGTAAATACGGCATTTACTTATAATTTCTCACGCATTAGGTTTCGAACACTCGAACACCTGTACGGATTGTCCTGCACAGTGGCAGAAATGTAAATACGGCGTTTACCTACCATTTGTCATGCATTTGGGTTTGAACACTCGAACACCTATACAGATTCTCCTGCACAGTGGCAGATATGTAAATACGGCGTTTACTAATAATTTCTCACGCATTAGGGTTCGAACACTCGAACACCTATACGGATTCTCCTGCACAGTGTCAGATATGTAAATACGGCGTTTACCTACCATTTCTCGTGCATTTGGGTTTGAACACTCGAACACCTATACGGATTCTCATGCACAATGGCAGATATGTAAATACGGCGTTTACTTACCATTTCTCAGGCATTAGGGTTCGAACACTCGAACACCTATACGGATTCTCCTGCACAGTGGCAGATATGTAAATACAGCGTTTAGTTGCCATTTCTCATGCATTACGGTTCGAACACTCGAACACCTATACGGATTCTCCTGCACAGTGGCAGATAAGTAAATATGGCGTTTACTTACCATTTCTCAGGCATTACGGTTCGAACACTCGAACACCTATACGGATTCTCCTGCACAGTGGCAGATATGTAAATACGGCGTTTAGTTGCCATTTCTCATGCATTAGGGTTCGAACACTCGAACACCTATACGGATTCTCTTGCACAGTGGCAGATATGTAAATACGGCGTTTACTTACCATTTCTCATGCATTAGGGTTCCAACACTCGAACACCTATACGGATTCTCCTGCACAGTGGCAGATATGTAAATACGGCGTTTACTTACCATTTCTGATGCATTACGGTTTGAACACTCGAACACCTGTACGGATTCTTCAACACAGTGGCAGATATGTAAATACGGCGTTTACTTACCATTTCTCATGCATTACGGTTCGACCACTCGAACACCTCTACCGATTCTCCTGCACAGTCGCAGATATGTCAATACGGCGTTTACTTATAATTTCTCACGCATTAGGGTTCGAACACTCGAACACCTGTACGGATTGTCCTGCACAGTGGCAGAAATGTAAATACGGCGTTTACCTACCATTTCTCATGCATTTGGGTTTGAACACTCGAACACCTATACGGATTCTCCTGCACAATGGCAGATATGTAAATACGGCGTTTACTTACTATTTCTCAGGCATTTGGGTTCGAACACTCGAACACTTATACGGATTCTCCTGCACAGTGGCAGATATGTAAATACAGTGTTTAGTTGCCATTTCTCATGCATTACGGTTCGAACACTCGAACACCTATACGGATTCTCCTGCACAGTCGCAGATATGCAAATACGGCGTTTACTTACAATTGCTCACGCATTACGGTTCGAACACTCGAACACCTGTACGGATTCTCCGGCAAAGTGGCAGATATGTAAATACGGCGTTTACTTACCATGTCTCATGCATTGGGTTCGAACACTCGAACACCTATACGAATTCTCCTGCACAGTGGCAGATATGTAAATACGGCGTTCACTTGCCATTTCTGACGCATTACGGTTCGAACACTAGAACACCTATACGGATTCTTCTGCACAGTGGCAGATAAGTAAATACGGCGTTTACTTACCATTTCTCAGGCATTACGGTTCGAACACTCGAACACCTATACGGATTCTCCTGCACAGTGGCAGATATGTAAATACGGCGTTTAGTTGCCATTTCTCATGCATTAGGGTTCGGACACTCGAACACCTATACGGATTCTCTTGCACAGTGGCAGATATGTAAATACGGCGTTTACTTACCATTTCTCATGCATTAGGGTTCCAACACTCGAACACCTATACGGATTCTCCTGCACAGTGACAGATATGTAAATACGGCGTTTACTTACCATTTCTGATGCATTACGGTTCGAACACTCGAACACCTGTACGGATTCTTCAACACAGTGGCAGATATGTAAATACGGCGTTTACTTACCATTTCTCATGCATTACGGTTCGAACACTCGAACACCTCTACTGATTCTCCTGCACAGTGGCAGATATGTAAATACGGCGTTTACTTATAATTTCTCACGCATTAGGTTTCGAACACTCGAACACCTGTACGGATTGTCCTGCACAGTGGCAGAAATGTAAATACGGCGTTTACCTACCATTTGTCATGCATTTGGGTTTGAACACTCGAACACTTATACAGATTCTCCTGCACAGTGGCAGATATGTAAATACGGCGTTTACTTATAATTTCTCACGCATTAGGGTTCGAACACTCTAACACCTATACGGATTCTCCGGCACAGTGTCAGATATGTAAATACGGCGTTTACCTACCATTTCTCGTGCATTTGGGTTTGAACACTCGAACACCTATACGGATTCTCCTGCACAATGGCAGATATGTAAATACGGCGTTTACTTACCATTTCTCAGGCATTAGGGTTCGAACACTCGAACACCTATACGGATTCTCCTGCACAGTGGCAGATATGTAAATACAGCGTTTAGTTGCCATTTCTCATGCATTACGGTTCGAACACTCGAACACCTATACGGATTCTCCTGCACAGTGGCAGATATGTAAATACGGCGTTTAGTTGCCATTTCTCATGCATTAGGGTTCGAACACTCGAACACCTATACGGATTCTCTTGCACAGTGGCAGATATGTAAATACGGCGTTTACTTACCATTTCTCATGCATTAGGGTTCCAACACTCGAACACCTATACGGATTCTCCTGCACAGTGGCAGATATGTAAATACGGCGTTTACTTACCATTTCTGATGCATTACAGTTTGAACACTCGAGCACCTGTACGGATTCTTCAACACAGTGGCAGATATGTAAATACGGCGTTTACTTACCATTTCTCATGCATTACGGTTCGAACACTCGAACACCTCTACCGATTCTCCTGCACAGTGGCAGATATGTCAATACGGCGTTTACTTATAATTTCTCATGCATTAGGGTTCGAACACTCGAACACCTGTACGGATTGTCCTGCACAGTGGCAGAAATGTAAATACGGCGTTTACCTACCATTTCTCATGCATTTTGGTTTGAACACTCGAACACCTATACGGATTCTCCTGCACAATGGCAGATATGTAAATACGACGTTTACTTACTATTTCTCAGGCATTAGGGTTCGAACACTCGAACACTTATACGGATTCTCCTGCACAGTGGCAGATATGTAAATACAGCGTTTAGTTGCCATTTCTCATGCATTACGGTTCGAACACTCGAACACCTATACGGATTCTCCTGCATAGTCGCAGATATGTAAATACGGCGTTTACTTACAATTGCTCACGCATTACGGTTCGAACACTCGAACACCTATACGGATTCTCCGGCAAAGTGGCAGATATGTAAATACGGCGTTTACTTACCATGTCTCATGCATTGGGTTCGAACACTCGAACACCTATACGAATTCTCCTGCACAGTGGCAGATATGTAAATACGGCGTTCACTTGCCATTTCTGACGCATTACGGTTCGACCACTCGAACACCTATACGGATTCTTCCGCACAGTGACAGATATGTAAATACGGCGTTTACTAACCATTTCTCAGGCATTACGGTTCGAACACTCGAACACCTATACGGATTCTCCTGCACAGTGGCAGATATGTAAATACGGCGTTTAGTTGCCATTTCTCATGCCTTAGGGTTCGAAAACTCGAACACCTATACGGATTCTCCTGCACAGTGGCAGATATGTAAATACGGCGTTTACTTACCATTTCTCATGTATTAGGGTTCCAACACTCGAACACCTATAGGGATTCTCCTGCACAGTGGCAGATATGTAAATACGGCGTTTACTTACCATTTCTGATGCATTACAGTTCGAACACTCGAACACCTGTACGGATTCTTCAGCACAGTGGCAGATATGTTAATACGGCGTTTACTTACCATTTCTCATGTATTACGGTTCGAACACTCGAACACCTCTACTGATTCTCCTGCACAGTGGCAGATATGTAAATACGGCGTTTACTTATAATTTCTCACGCATTAGGGTTCGAACACTCGAACACCTGTACGGATTGTCCTGCACAGTGGCAGAAAAGTAAATACGGCGTTTACCTACCGTTTCTCATGCATTTGGGTTTGAACACTCGAACACCTATACGGATTCTCCTGCACAGTGGCAGATATGTAAATACGGCGTTTACTTATAATTTCTCACGCATTAGGGTTCGAACACTCAAACACCTATATGGATTCTCCTGCACAGTGTCAGATATGTAAATACGGCGTTTACCTACCATTTCTCGTGCATTTGGGCTTGAACACTCGAACACCTATACGGATTCTCCTGCACAATGGTAGATCCGTAAATACGGCGTTTACTTACCATTTCTCACGCATTAGGGTTCGAACACTCAAACACCTATATGGATTCTCCTGCACAGTGGCAGATATGTAAATACAGCGTTTAGTTGCCATTTCTCATGCATTACGGTTCGAACACTCGAACACCTATACGGATTCTCCTGCACAGTGGCAGATATGTAAATACGGCGTTTACTTACAATTTCTCACTCATTACGGTTCGAACACTCGAACACCTATACGGATTCTCCTGCACAGTGGCAGATATGAAAATATAGCGTTTAGTTGCCATTTCTCATGCATTACGGTTCGAACACTCGAACACCTATACGGATTCTCCTGCACAGTGGCAGATATGTAAATACGGCGTTTACTTACCATTTCTGATGCATTACGGTTCGAACACTCGAACACCTATACGGATTCTTCTGCACAGTGGCAGATATGTAAATACGGCGTTTACTTACCATTTCTCAGGCATTATGGTTCGAACACTCGAACACCTGTACGGATTCTTCAGCACAGTGGCAGATATGTAAATACGGCGTTTACTTACCATTTCTCAGGCATTAGGGTCGAACACTCGAACACCAATATGGATTCTACTGCACAGTGGCAGATATGTAAATACAGCGTTTAGTTGCCATTTCTCATGCATTACGGTTCGAACACTCGAACACCTATACGGATTCTCCTGCACAGTGGCAGATATGTAAATACGGCGTTTACTTACAATTTCTCACGCATTACGGTTCGAACACTCGAACACCTATACGGATTCTCCGGCAAAGTGGCAGATATTTAAATACGGCGTTTACTTACCATGTCTCATGCATTGGGTTCAAACACTCGAACACCTATACGAATTCTCCTGCACAGTGGCAGATATGTAAATACGGCGTTCACTTGCCATTTCTGACGCATTACGGTTCGAACATTCGAACACCTATACGGATTCTTCTGCACAGTGGCAGATAAGTAAATACGGCATTTACTTACCATTTCTCAGGCATTACGGTTCGAACACTCGAACACCTATACGGATTCTCCTGCACAGTGGCGGATATGTAAATACGGCGTTTAGTTGCCATTTCTCATGCATTAGGGTTCGAACACTCGAACACCTATACGGATTCTCTTGCATAGTGGCAGATATGTAAATACGACGTTTACTTACCATTTCTCATGCAGTAGGGTTCCAACACTCGAACACCTATACGGATTCTCCTGCACAGTGGCAGAGATGTAAATACGGCGTTTACTTACCATTTCTGATGCATTACGGTTCGAACACTCGAACACCTGTACGGATTCTTCAACACAGTGGCAGATATGTAAATACGGCGTTTACTTACCATTTCTCGTGCATTACGGTTCGAACACTCGAACACCTCTACTGATTCTCCTGCACAGTGGCAGATATGTAAATACGGCATTTACTTATAATTTCTCACGCATTAGGGTTCGAAGACTCGAACACCTGTACGGATTGTCCTCCACAGTGGCAGAAATATAAATACGGCGTTTACCTACCATTTGTCATGCATTTAGGTTTGAACACTCGAACACCTATACGGATTCTCCTGCACAGTGGCAGATATGTAAATACGGCGTTTACTTATAATTTCTTACGCATTAGGGTTCGAACACTCGAACACCTATACGGATTCTCCTGCACGGTGTCAGATATGTAAATACGGCGTTTACCTACCATTTCTCGTTCATTTGGGTTTGAACACTCGAACACCTATACGAATTTTCCTGCACAATGGCAGATATGTAAATACGGCGTTTACTTACCATTTCTCAGGCATTAGGGTTTGAACACTCGAACACCTATACGGATTCTCCTGCACAGTGGCAGATATGTAAATACAACGTTTAGTTGCCATTTCTCATGCATTACGGTTCGAACACTCGAACACCTATACGGATTCTCCTGCACAGTGGCAGATATGTAAATACAGCGTTTACTTACTATTTCTCACGCATTACGGTTCGAACACTCGAGCACCTATACGGATTCCCCGGCAAAGTGGCAGATATGTAAATATGGCGTTTACTTACCATGTCTCATGCATTGGGTTCGAACACTCGAACACCTATACGAATTCTCCTGCACAGTGGCAGATATGTAAATACGGCGTTCACTTACCATTTCTGACGCATTACGGTTCGAACACTCGAACACCTATACGGATTCTTCTGCACTGTGGCAGATATGTAAATACGGCGTTTACTTACCATTTCTCATGCATTAGGGTTCGAACACTCGAACAACTATACGGATTCTCCTGCACAGTGGCAGATATGTAAATACATCGTTTAGTTGCCATTTCTCATGCATTACGGTTCGAACACTCGAACACCTATACGGATTCTCCTGCACAGTGGCAGATATGTAAATACGGCGTTTACTTACAATTTCTCACGCATTACGGTTCGAACTCTCGAACACCAATACGGATTCTCCGGCAAAGTGGCAGATATGTAAATACGGCGTTTACTTACCATGTCTCGTGCATTGGGTTCGAACACTCGAACACCTATACGAATTCTCCTGCACAGTGGCAGATATGTAAATACGGCGTTCACTTGCCATTTCTGACGCATTACGGTTCGAACACTCGAACACTTATACGGATTCTTCTGCACAGTGGCAGATATGTAAATACGGCGTTTACTTACCATGTCTTATGCATTGGATTCGAACACTCGAACACCTATACGAATTCTCCTGCACAGTGACAGATATGTAAATACGGCGTTCACTTGCCATTTCTGACGCATTACGGTTCGAACACTCGAACACCTCTACGGATTCTTCTGCATAGTGGCAGATATGTAAATACGGCGTTTACTTACCATTTCTCAGGCATTACGGTTCGAACACTCGAACACCTATACGGATTCTCCTCCACAGTGGCAGATATGTAAATATGGCATTTAGTTGCCATTTCTCATGCATTAGGGTTCGAACACTCGAACACCTATACAGATTCTCCTGCACAGTGGCAGATATGTAAATACGGCGTTTACTTACCATTTCTCATGCATTAGGGTTCCAACACTCGAACACCTATACGGATTCTCCTGCACAGTGGCAGATATGTAAATACGGCGTTAACTTACCATTTCTGATGCATTACGGTTCGAACACTCGAACACCTGTACGGATTCTTCAGCACAGTGGCAGATATGTAAATACGGCGTTTACTTACCATTTCTCATGCATTACGGTTCGAACACTCGAACACCTATACTGATTCTCCTGCACAGTGGCAGATATGTAAATACGGCGTTTACTTATAATTTCTCACGCATTAGGGTTCGAACACTCGAACACCTGTACGGATTGTCCTGCACAGTGGCAGAAATGTAAATACGGCGTTTACCTACCATTTCTCATGCATTTGGGTTTGAACACTCGAACACCTATACGGATTCTCCTGCACAGTGGCAGATATGTAAATACGGCGTTTACTTGTAATTTCTCACGCATTAGGGTTCGAACACTCGAACACCAATACGGATTTTCCTGCACAGTGTCAGATATGTAAATACGGCGTTTACCTACCATTTCTCGTGCATTTGGGTTTGAACACTCGAACACCTATACGGATTCTCCTGCACAGAGGCAGATATGTAAATACGGCGTTTACTTACCATTTCTCATGCACTAAGGTTCGAACACTCGAACACCTATACGGATTCTCCTGCACAGTGGCAGATATGTAAATACAGCGTTTAGTTGCCATTTCTCATGCATTACGGTTCGAACACTCGAACACCTAAACGGATTCTCCTGCACAGTGGCAGATATGTAAATACGGCGTTTACTTACAATTTCTCAAGCATTATGGTTCGAACACTCGAACACCTAGAAGGATTCTCCGGCAAAGTGGCAGATATGTAAATACTGCGTTTACTTACCATGTCTCATGCATTGGGTTCGAACAGTCGAACACCTATACGAATTCTCCTGCACAGTGGCAGATACGTAAATATGGTGTTTACTTACCATTTCTGACGCATTACGGTTCTAACACTCGAACACCTATACGGATTCTTCTGCACTGTGGCAGATATGTAAATACGGCGTTTACTTACCATTTCTCAGGCATTACGGTTCGAACACTCAAACACCTATACGGATTCTCCTGCACAGTGGCAGATATGAAAATATAGCGTTTAGTTGCCATTTCTCATGCATTACGGTTCGAACACTCGAACACCTATACGGATTCTCCTGCACAGTGGCAGATATGTAAATACGGCGTTTACTTACTATTTCTGACGCATTACGGTTCGAACACTTGAACACCTATACGGATTCTTCTGCATAGAGGCAGATATGTAAAAACGGCATTTACTTACCATTTCTCAGGCATTACGGTTCGAACACTCGAACACCTGTACGGATTCTCCTGCACAGTGGCAGATATGTAAATACGGCGTTTAGTTGGCATTTCTCATGCATTAGGGTTCGACCACTCCAACACCTATACGGATTCTCCTGCACAGTGGCAGATATCTAAATACGGCGTTTACTTACCATTTCTCAAGCGTTAGGGTTCGAACACTCGAACACCTATACGGATTCTCCCGAACAGTGGCAGATATGTAAATACGGTGTTTAGTTGCCATTTCTCATGCATTACGGTTCGAACACTCGAACACCTATACGGATTCTCCTGCACAGTGGCAGATATGTAAATACGGCGTTTACTTACAATTTCTCATGCATTACGGTTCGAACACTCGAATACCTATACGGATTCTCCAGCACAGTGGCAGATATGTAAATACGGCGTTTACTTACCATGTCTCATGCATTAGGGTTCGAACACTCGAACACCTATACGAATTCCCCTACACAGTGGCAGATATGTAAAAACGGCGTTTACTTACCATTTCTGACGGATTACGGTTCGAACACTGGAACACCTGTATGGATTCTTCTGCAAAGTGGCAGATATGTAAATACGGCGTTTACTTACCATTTCTAAGCCATTACGGTTGGAACACCTATACGGATTCTCCTGAACAGTGGCAGATAAGTAAATACGGCGTTTAGTTGCCATTTCTCTTGCATTAGGGTTCGAACACTCGAACACCAATACGGATTCTCCTGCACAGAGGCAGATATGTAAATATGGCGTTTACTTACCATTTCTCATGCATTAGGGTTCCAACACTCGAACACCTATACGGATTCTCCTGCACAGTGGCAGATATGTAAATACGGCGTTTACTTACCATTTCTGACGCATTACGGTTCGAACTCCCGAACACCAGTACGGATTCTTCTGCACAGTGGCAGATATGTAAATATGGCGTTTACTTACCATTCTCATGCATTACGGTTCGAACACTCGAACACCTATACGGATTCTCCTGCACAGTGGCAGATATGTAAATACGGCGTTTAGTTGCCATTTTTCATGCATTACGGTTCGAACACTCGAACACCTATACGGATTCTCCTGCACAGTGGCATGTATGTAAATAAGGCGTTTACTTACAATTTCTCACGCATTACGGTTCGAACACTCGAACTCCTATACGAATTCTCCTGCACGGTCGCAGATATGTAAATACGGCGTTCACTTGCCATTTCTGACGCATTACGGTTCGAACACTCGAACGCCTATACGGATTCTTCTGCACAGTGGCAGATATGTAAATACGGCGTTTACTTACCATTTCTCAGGCATTACGGTTCGAACACTCGAACACCTATACGGATTCTCCTGCACGGTGGCAGATATGTAAATACGGCGTTTAGTTGCCATTTCTCATGCATTAGGGTTCGAACACTCGAACACCTATACGGATTCTCCTCCACAGTGGCAGATATGTAAATACGGCGTTTACTTACCATTTCTCATGCATTAGGGTTCCAACACTCGAACACCTATACGGATTCTCCTGCATAGTGACAGATATGTAAATACGGCGTTTACTTACCATTTCTGATGCATTACGGTTCGAACACTCGAACACCAGTACGGATTCTTCGGCACAGTGGCTGATAAGTAAATACGGCGTTTACTTACCATTTCTCATGCATTACGGTTCGAACACTCGAACACCTATACAGATTCTCCTGCACAGTGGCAGATATGTAAATACGGCGTTTACTTATAATTTCTCACGCATTAGGGTTCGAACACTCAAACTCCTATACGGATTGTCCTGCACAGTGGCAGATATGTAAATACGGCGTTTACCTACCATTTCCCGTGCATTTGGGTTTGGAACAGTCGAACGCCTATATGGATTCTCCTGCACAGTGGCAGATATGTAAATACGGCGTTTACTTACCATTTCTCATGCATTAGCGTTCCAACACTCGAACACCTATACGGATTCTCCTGCACAGTGGCAGATATGTAAATACGGCGTTTACTTACCATTTCTCATGCATTACGGTTTGAACACTCGAACACCTATACTGATTCCCCTGTACAGTGGCAGATATGTAAATACGGCGTTTACTTATAATTTCTCACGCATTAGGGTTCGAACACTCGAACACCTATTCGGATTGTCCTGCACAGTGGCAGATATGTGAATACGGCGTTTACCTACCATTTCTCATGCATTTGGGTCGGAACACTCGAACACCTATACGGATTCTCCTCCACAGTGGCAGATATGTAAATACGGCGTTTACTTATAATTTCTAACGCATTAGGGTTCGAACACTCGAACACCTATACGGATTCTCCTGCACAGTGGCAGATATGTAAATACGGCGTTTACCTACCATTTCTCATGCATTTGGGTTTGAACACTCGAACACCTAGACGGATTCTCCTGCACAGTGGCAGATATGTAAATACGGCGTTTACTTACCATTTCTCGTGCATTAGGGTTCGAACACTCGAACACCTATACGAATTCTCCTGCACAGTGGCAGATATGTAAATACGGCGTTTAGTTGCCATTTCTCATGCATTACGGTTCGAACACTCGAACACCTATACGGATTCTCCAGCACAGTGGCAGATATGTAAATACGGCGTTTACTTACAATTTCTCACGCATTACGGTTCGAACACTCGAACACCAATACGGATTCGCCGACAAAGTGGCAGATATGTAAATACGGCGTTTACTTACCATGTCTCATGCATTGGGTTCGAACACTCGAACACCTATACGGATTCTCCTGCACAGTGGCAGATATGTAAATACGGCGTTTAGTTCCCATTTGTCATGCATTACGGTTCGAAAACTCGAACACCTATATGAATTCTCCGGCACAGTGGCAGATATGTAAATACGGCGTTCACTTACCATGTCTCATGCATTAGGGTTCGAACACTCGAACACCTATACGAATTCCCCTGCACAGTGGTAGATATGTAAATACGGCGTTTACTTACCATTTCTGACGGATTACGGTTCGAACACTGGAACAATTATACGGATTCTTCTGCAATATGGCAGATATGTAAATACGGCGTTTACTTACAATTTCTCATGCATTGGGTTCGAACACTCGAACACCTATACGGATTCTCCGGCAAAGTGGCAGATATTTAAATACGGCGTTTACTTACCATGTCTCATGCATTGGGTTCAAACACTCGAACACCTATACGAATTCTCCTGCACAGTGGCAGATATGTAAATACGGCGTTCACTTGCCATTTCTGACGCATTACGGTTCGAACATTCGAACACCTATACGGATTCTTCTGCACAGTGGCAGATAAGTAAATACGGCATTTACTTACCATTTCTCAGGCATTACGGTTCGAACACTCGAACACCTATACGGATTCTCCTGCACAGTGGCAGATATGTAAATACGGCGTTTAGTTGCCATTTCTCATGCATTAGGGTTCGAACACTCGAACACCTATACGGATTCTCTTGCATAGTGGCAGATATGTAAATACGACGTTTACTTACCATTTCTCATGCAGTAGGGTTCCAACACTCGAACACCTATACGGATTCTCCTGCACAGTGGCAGAGATGTAAATACGGCGTTTACTTACCATTTCTGATGCATTACGGTTCGAACACTCGAACACCTGTACGGATTCTTCAACACAGTGGCAGATATGTAAATACGGCGTTTACTTACCATTTCTCGTGCATTACGGTTCGAACACTCGAACACCTCTACTGATTCTCCTGCACAGTGGCAGATATGTAAATACGGCATTTACATATAATTTCTCACGCATTAGGGTTCGAAGACTCGAACACCTGTACGGATTGTCCTCCACAGTGGCAGAAATATAAATACGGCGTTTACCTACCGTTTGTCATGCATTTAGGTTTGAACACTCGAACACCTATACGGATTCTCCTGCACAGTGGCAGATATGTAAATACGGCGTTTACTTATAATTTCTTACGCATTAGGGTTCGAACACTCGAACACCTATACGGATTCTCCTGCACGGTGTCAGATATGTAAATACGGCGTTTACCTACCATTTCTCGTTCATTTGGGTTTGAACACTCGAACACCTATACGAATTTTCCTGCACAATGGCAGATATGTAAATACGGCGTTTACTTACCATTTCTCAGGCATTAGGGTTTGAACACTCGAACACCTATACGGATTCTCCTGCACAGTGGCAGATATGTAAATACAACGTTTAGTTGCCATTTCTCATGCATTACGGTTCGAACACTCGAACACCTATACGGATTCTCCTGCACAGTGGCAGATATGTAAATACAGCGTTTACTTACTATTTCTCACGCATTACGGTTCGAACACTCGAGCACCTATACGGATTCCCCGGCAAAGTGGCAGATATGTAAATATGGCGTTTACTTACCATGTCTCATGCATTGGGTTCGAACACTCGAACACCTATACGAATTCTCCTGCACAGTGGCAGATATGTAAATACGGCGTTCACTTACCATTTCTGACGCATTACGGTTCGAACACTCGAACACCTATACGGATTCTTCTGCACTGTGGCAGATATGTAAATACGGCGTTTACTTACCATTTCTCATGCATTAGGGTTCGAACACTCGAACAACTATACGGATTCTCCTGCACAGTGGCAGATATGTAAATACAGCGTTTAGTTGCCATTTCTCATGCATTACGGTTCGAACACTCGAACACCTATACGGATTCTCCTGCACAGTGGCAGATATGTAAATACGGCGTTTACTTACAATTTCTCACGCATTACGGTTCGAACTCTCGAACACCAATACGGATTCTCCGGCAAAGTGGCAGATATGTAAATACGGCGTTTACTTACCATGTCTCGTGCATTGGGTTCGAACACTCGAACACCTATACGAATTCTCCTGCACAGCGGCAGATATGTAAATACGGCGTTCACTTGCCATTTCTGACGCATTACGGTTCGAACACTCGAACACTTATACGGATTCTTCTGCACAGTGGCAGATATGTAAATACGGCGTTTACTTACCATGTCTTATGCATTGGATTCGAACACTCGAACACCTATACGAATTCTCCTGCACAGTGACAGATATGTAAATACGGCGTTCACTTGCCATTTCTGACGCATTACGGTTCGAACACTCGAACACCTCTACGGATTCTTCTGCATAGTGGCAGATATGTAAATACGGCGTTTACTTACCATTTCTCAGGCATTACGGTTCGAACACTCGAACACCTATACGGATTCTCCTCCACAGTGGCAGATATGTAAATATGGCATTTAGTTGCCATTTCTCATGCATTAGGGTTCGAACACTCGAACACCTATACAGATTCTCCTGCACAGTGGCAGATATGTAAATACGGCGTTTACTTACCATTTCTCATGCATTAGGGTTCCAACACTCGAACACCTATACGGATTCTCCTGCACAGTGGCAGATATGTAAATACGGCGTTAACTTACCATTTCTGATGCATTACGGTTCGAACACTCGAACACCTGTACGGATTCTTCAGCACAGTGGCAGATATGTAAATACGGCGTTTACTTACCATTTCTCATGCATTACGGTTCGAACACTCGAACACCTATACTGATTCTCCTGCACAGTGGCAGATATGTAAATACGGCGTTTACTTATAATTTCTCACGCATTAGGGTTCGAACACTCGAACACCTGTACGGATTGTCCTGCACAGTGGCAGAAATGTAAATACGGCGTTTACCTACCATTTCTCATGCATTTGGGTTTGAACACTCGAACACCTATACGGATTCTCCTGCACAGTGGCAGATATGTAAATACGGCGTTTACTTGTAATTTCTCACGCATTAGGGTTCGAACACTCGAACACCAATACGGATTTTCCTGCACAGTGTCAGATATGTAAATACGGCGTTTACCTACCATTTCTCGTGCATTTGGGTTTGAACACTCGAACACCTATACGGATTCTCCTGCACAGTGGCAGATATGTAAATACGGCGTTTACTTACCATTTCTCATGCACTAAGGTTCGAACACTCGAACACCTATACGGATTCTCCTGCACAGTGGCAGATATGTAAATACAGCGTTTAGTTGCCATTTCTCATGCATTACGGTTCGAACACTCGAACACCTAAACGGATTCTCCTGCACAGTGGCAGATATGTAAATACGGCGTTTACTTACAATTTCTCAAGCATTATGGTTCGAACACTCGAACACCTAGAAGGATTCTCCGGCAAAGTGGCAGATATGTAAATACTGCGTTTACTTACCATGTCTCATGCATTGGGTTCGAACAGTCGAACACCTATACGAATTCTCCTGCACAGTGGCAGATACGTAAATATGGTGTTTACTTACCATTTCTGACGCATTACGGTTCTAACACTCGAACACCTATACGGATTCTTCTGCACTGTGGCAGATATGTAAATACGGCGTTTACTTACCATTTCTCAGGCATTACGGTTCGAACACTCAAACACCTATACGGATTCTCCTGCACAGTGGCAGATATGAAAATATAGCGTTTAGTTGCCATTTCTCATGCATTACGGTTCGAACACTCGAACACCTATACGGATTCTCCTGCACAGTGGCAGATATGTAAATACGGCGTTTACTTACTATTTCTGACGCATTACGGTTCGAACACTTGAACACCTATACGGATTCTTCTGCATAGAGGCAGATATGTAAAAACGGCATTTACTTACCATTTCTCAGGCATTACGGTTCGAACACTCGAACACCTGTACGGATTCTCCTGCACAGTGGCAGATATGTAAATACGGCGTTTAGTTGGCATTTCTCATGCATTAGGGTTCGACCACTCCAACACCTATACGGATTCTCCTGCACAGTGGCAGATATCTAAATACGGCGTTTACTTACCATTTCTCAAGCGTTAGGGTTCGAACACTCGAACACCTATACGGATTCTCCCGAACAGTGGCAGATATGTAAATACGGTGTTTAGTTGCCATTTCTCATGCATTACGGTTCGAACACTCGAACACCTATACGGATTCTCCTGCACAGTGGCAGATATGTAAATACGGCGTTTACTTACAATTTCTCACGCATTACGGTTCGAACACTCGAATACCTATACGGATTCTCCAGCACAGTGGTAGATATGTAAATACGGCGTTTACTTACCATGTCTCATGCATTAGGGTTCGAACACTCGAACACCTATACGAATTCCCCTACACAGTGGCAGATATGTAAAAACGGCGTTTACTTACCATTTCTGACGGATTACGGTTCGAACACTGGAACACCTGTACGGATTCTTCTGCAAAGTGGCAGATATGTAAATACGGCGTTTACTTACCATTTCTAAGCCATTACGGTTCGAACACCTATACGGATTCTCCTGAACAGTGGCAGATAAGTAAATACGGCGTTTAGTTGCCATTTCTCTTGCATTAGGGTTCGAACACTCGAACACCAATACGGATTCTCCTGCACGGAGGCAGATATGTAAATATGGCGTTTACTTACCATTTCTCATGCATTAGGGTTCCAACACTCGAACACCTATACGGATTCTCCTGCACAGTGGCAGATATGTAAATACGGCGTTTAGTTGCCATTTTTCATGCATTACGGTTCGAACACTCGAACACCTATACGGATTCTCCTGCACAGTGGCATGTATGTAAATACGGCGTTTACTTACAATTTCTCACGCATTACGGTTCGAACACTCGAACTCCTATACGAATTCTCCTGCACGGTCGCAGATATGTAAATACGGCGTTCACTTGCCATTTCTGACGCATTACGGTTCGAACACTCGAACGCCTATACGGATTCTTCTGCACAGTGGCAGATATGTAAATACGGCGTTTACTTACCATTTCTCAGGCATTACGGTTCGAACACTCGAACACCTATACGGATTCTCCTGCACGGTGGCAGATATGTAAATACGGCGTTTAGTTGCCATTTCTCATGCATTAGGGTTCGAACACTCGAACACCTATACGGATTCTCCTCCACAGTGGCAGATATGTAAATACGGCGTTTACTTACCATTTCTCATGCATTAGGGTTCCAACACTCGAACACCTATACGGATTCTCCTGCATAGTGACAGATATGTAAATACGGCGTTTACTTACCATTTCTGATGCATTACGGTTCGAACACTCGAACACCAGTACGGATTCTTCTGCACAGTGGCAGATAAGTAAATACGGCGTTTACTTACCATTTCTCATGCATTACGGTTCGAACACTCGAACACCTATACAGATTCTCCTGCACAGTGGCAGATATGTAAATACGGCGTTTACTTATAATTTCTCACGCATTAGGGTTCGAACACTCAAACTCCTATACAGATTGTCCTGCACAGTGGCAGATATGTAAATACGGCGTTTACCTACCATTTCTCGTGCATTTGGGTTTGGAACAGTCGAACGCCTATATGGATTCTCCTGCACAGTGGCAGATATGTAAATACGGCGTTTACTTACCATTTCTCATGCATTAGCGTTCCAACACTCGAACACCTATACGGATTCTCCTGCACAGTGGCAGATATGTAAATACGGCGTTTACTTACCATTTCTCATGCATTACGGTTTGAACACTCGAACACCTATACTGATTCCCCTGTACAGTGGCAGAGATGTAAATACGGCGTTTACTTATAATTTCTCACGCATTAGGGTTCGAACACTCGAACACCTATTCGGATTGTCCTGCACAGTGGCAGATATGTGAATACGGCGTTTACCTACCATTTCTCATGCATTTGGGTCGGAACACTCGAACACCTATACGGATTCTCCTCCACAGTGGCAGATATGTAAATACGGCGTTTACTTATAATTTCTAACGCATTAGGGTTCGAACACTCGAACACCTATACGGATTCTCCTGCACAGTGGCAGATATGTAAATACGGCGTTTACCTACCATTTCTCATGCATTTGGGTTTGAACACTCGAACACCTAGACGGATTCTCCTGCACAGTGGCAGATATGTAAATACGGCGTTTACTTACCATTTCTCGTGCATTAGGGTTCGAACACTCGAACACCTATACGGATTCTCCTGCACAGTGGCAGATATGTAAATACGGCGTTTAGTTGCCATTTCTCATGCATTACGGTTCGAACACTCGAACACCTATACGGATTCTCCAGCACAGTGGCAGATATGTAAATACGGCGTTTACTTACAATTTCTCACGCATTACGGTTCGAACACTCGAACACCAATACGGATTCGCCGACAAAGTGGCAGATATGTAAATACGGCGTTTACTTACCATGTCTCATGCATTGGGTTCGAACACTCGAACACCTATACGGATTCTCCTGCACAGTGGCAGATATGTAAATACGGCGTTTAGTTCCCATTTGTCATGCATTACGGTTCGAAAACTCGAACACCTATATGAATTCTCCGGCACAGTGGCAGATATGTAAATACGGCGTTCACTTACCATGTCTCATGCGTTAGGGTTCGAACACTCGAACACCTATACGAATTCCCCTGCACAGTGGTAGATATGTAAATACGGAGTTTACTTACCATTTCTGACGGATTACGGTTCGAACACTGGAACAATTATACGGATTCTTCTGCAATGTGGCAGATATGTAAATACGGCGTTTACTTACCATTTCTGACGGATTGCGGTTCGAACACTGGAACACCTATACGGATTTTTCTGCAAAGTGGCAGATATGTAAATACGGTGTTTACTTACCATTTCTCAGCCATTACGGTTCGAACACTCGAACACCTATACGGATTCTCCTGCACAGTGGCAGATATGTAAATACGGCGTTTAGTTGCCATTTCTCATGCATTAGGTTTCGAACACTCGAACACCTATACGGATTCTCCTGCACAGAGGCAGATATGTAAATACGGCGTTTACTTACCATTTCTCATGCATTAGGGTTCCAACACTCGAACACCTATACGGATTCTCCTGCACAGTGGTAGATATGTAAATACGTCGTTTACTTACCATTTCTGTCGCATTACGGTTCGAACACTCGAACACCTGTACGAATTCTTCTGCACAGTGGCAGATATGTAAATACGGCGTTTACTTACCATTCTCATGCATTACGGTTCGAACACTCGAACACCTATACGGATTCTCCTGTACAGTGGCAGATATGAAAATACGGCGTTTACTTATAATTTCTCACGCATTAGGGTTCGAACACTCGAACACCTATACGGATTCTCCTCCACAGTGGCAGATATGACAATACGGCGTCTACTTACCATTTCTGACGCATTACGGTTCGAACACTCGAACACCTATACAGATTCTTCTGCACAGTGGCAGATATGTAAATACGGCGTTTACTTATAATTTCTCACGCATTAGGGTTCGAACACTCGAACACCTATACAGATTGTCCTGCACAGTGGCAAATATGTAAATACGGCGTTTACCTGCCATTTCTCATGCATTTGCGTTTGAACACTCGAACACCTATACGGATTCTCCTGCACAGTGGCAGATATGTAAATACGGCGTTTACTTATAATTTCTCACGCATTAGGGTTCGAACACTCGAACACCTATACGGATTGTCCTGCACAGTGGCAAATATGTAAATACGGCGTTTACCTACCATTTCTCATGCATTTGGGTTTGAACACTCGAACACCTATACGGATTCTCCTGCACAGTGGCAGATATGTAAATACGGCGTTTACTTATAATTTCTCACGCATTAGGGTTTGAACACTCGAACACCTACACGGATTCTCCTGCACCGTGGCAGATATGTAAATACGGCGTTTACCTACCATTTCCCATGCATTTGGGTTTGAACACTCGAACATCTATACAGATTCTCCTGCACAGTGGCAGATATGTAAATACGGTGTTTACTTACAATTTCTCACGTATTACGGTTCGAAACTCGAACACCTATACGAATTCTCCTGCACAGTGGCAGACATGTAAATTCGGCATTCACTTGCCATTTCTGACGCATGACGGTTCGAACACTCGAACACCATTACGGATTCTCGTGCACAGTGGGAGATATGTAATTACGGCGTTTAGTTGCCATTTCTCATGCATTAGGGTTCGAACACTCGAACACCTATACGGATTCTCCTGCACAGTGGCAGATATGTAAATACGGCGTTTACTTACCATTTCTCATGCATTAGGGTTCCAACACTCGAACACCTATACGGATTCTCCTGCACAGTGGCAGATATGTAAATACGGCGTTTACTTACCATTTCTGATGCATTACGGTTCGAACACTCGAACACCTGTATGGATTCTTCTGCACAGTGGCAGATATGTAAATACGGCGTTTACTTACCATTTCTCATGCATTACGGTTCGAACACTCGAACACTTATACAGATTCTCTTGCACAGTGGCATATATGTAAATACGGCGTTTACTTACCATTTCTCATGCATTACGGTTCGAACACTCGAACACTTATACAGATTCTCCTGCACAGTGGCAGATATGTAAATACGGCGTTTACTTATAATTTCTCACGCCTTAGGGTTCGAACACTCGAACACCTATATGGATTGTCCTGCACAGTGGCAGATATGTAAATATTGCGTTTACCTACCATTTCTCATGCATTTGGGTTTGAACACTCGAACACCTATACGGATTCTCCTGCACAGTGGCATATATATAAATACGGCGTTTACTTACCATTTCTCATGCATTAGGGTTCCAACACTCGAACACCTATACGGATTCTCCTGCACAGTGGCAGACATGTAAATACATCGTTTACTTACCATTTCTGTCGCATTACGGTTCGAACACTCGAACACCTGTACGAATTCTTCTGCACAGTGGCAGATGTGTAAACACGGCGTTTACATACCATTCTCATGCATTACGGTTCTAACACTCGAACACCTATACGGATTCTCCTGTACAGTGGCAGATATGAAAATACGGCGTTTACTTATAATTTCTCACGCATTAGGTTTCGAACACTCGAACACCTATACGGATTCTCCTCCACAGTGGCAGATATGAAAATACGGCGTCTACTTACCATTTCTGACGCATTACGGTTCGAACACTCGAACACCTATACAGATTCTTCTGCACAGTGGCAGATATGTAAATACGGCGTTTACTTATAATTTCTCACGCATTAGGGTTCGAACACTCGAACACCTATACAGATTGTCCTGCACAGTGGCAAATATGTAAATACGGCGTTTACCTGCCATTTCTCATGCATTTGCGTTTGAACACTCGAACACCTATACGGATTCTCCTGCACAGTGGCAGATATGTAAATACGGCGTTTACTTATAATTTCTCACGCATTAGGGTTTGAACACTCGAACACCTATACGGATTCTCCTGCATCGTGGCAGATATGTAAATACGGCGTTTACCTACCATTTCTCATGCATTTGGGTTTGAACACTCAAACACCTATACAGATTCTCCTGCACCGTGGCAGATATGTAAATACGGTGTTTACTTACAATTTCTCACGCATTACGGTTCGAAACTCGAACACCTATACGGATTCTCCTTCACAGTGGCAGATATGTAAATACGGTGTTTACTTACAATTTCTCACGCATTACGGTTCGAAACTCGAACACCTATACGAATTCTCCTGCACAGTGGCAGACATGTAAATTTGGCATTCACTTGCCATTTCTGACGCATGACGGTTCGAACACTCGAACACCATTACGGATTCTCGTGCACAGTGGGAGATATGTAATTACGGCGTTTAGTTGCCATTTCTCATGCATTAGGGTTCGAACACTCGAACACCTATACGGATTCTCCTGCACAGTGGCAGATATGTAAATACGGCGTTTACTTACCATTTCTCATGCATTAGGGTTCCAACACTCGAACACCTATACGGATTCTCCTGCACAGTGGCAGATATGTAAATACGGCGTTTACTTACCATTTCTGATGCATTACGGTTCGAACACTCGAACACCTGTATGGATTCTTCTGCACAGTGGCAGATATGTAAATACGGCGTTTACTTACCATTTCTCAAGCATTACGGTTCGAACACTCGAACACTGATACAGATTCTCCTGCACCGTGGCAGATATGTAAATACGGCGTTTACTTATAATTTCTCACGCCTTAGGGTTCGAACACTCGAACACCTATATGGATTGTCCTGCACAGTGGCTGATATGTAAATATGGCGTTTACCTACCATTTCTCATGCATTTGGGTTTGAACACTCGAACACCTATACGGATTCTCCTGCACAGTGGCATATATGTAAATACGGCGTTTACTTATAATTTCTCCCGCATTAGGGTTCGAACACTCGAACACCTATACGGATTCTCCTGCACAGTGGCAGATATGTAAATACGGCGTTTACCTACCATTTCTCATGCATTTGGGTTTGAACACTCGAACACCTATACGGATTCTCCTGCACAGTGGCAGATATGTAAATACGGCGTTTATTTTCCATTTCTCATGCATTACGGTTCGAACACTCGAACACCTATATGGATTCTCCTGCACAGTGGCAGATATGTAAATACGGCGTTTACTTACAATTTCTCACGCATTTGTGTTCGAACACTCGAACACCTATACGGATTCTCCGGCAAAGTGGCAGATACGTAAACACGGCGTTTACTTACCATGTCTCATGCATTGGGTTCGAACACTCGAACACTTATACGAATTCTCCTGCACAGTGGCAGAAATGTAAATACGGCGTTTACTTACCATTTCTGGCGCATTACGGTTCGAACACTCGAACACCTATACGGATTCTTTTGCACAGTGGCAAATATGTAAATACGGCGTTTAGTTGCCATTTCTCATGCGTTAGGGTTCGAACACTCGAACACCTATACGGATTCTCTTGCACAGTGGCAGATATGTAAATATGCCGTTTACTTACCATTTCTCATGCATTACGGTTCGAACACTCGAACACCTATACAGATTCTCCTGCACAGTGGCAGATATGTAAATACGGCATTTACTTATAATTTCTCACGCATTAGGGCTCGAACACTCGAACACCTATACAGATTCTCCCGCACTGTGGCAGATATGTAAATACGGCGTTTACTTATAATTTCTCACGCATTAGGGTTCGAACACTCGAACACCTATACGGATTGTCCGGCACAGTGGCAGATATGTAAATACGGCGTTTACCTACCATTTCTCATGCATTTGGGTTTGAACAATCGAACACCTATACGGATTCTCCTGCACAGTGGCAGATATGTAAATACGGCGTTTACCTACCATTTCTCATGCATTTGGGTTTGGACACTCGAACACCAATACGGATTCTCCTGCACAGTGGCAGATATGTAAATACGGCGTTTACTTACCATTTCTCATGCATTAGGGTTCGAACACTCGAACACCTATACGGATTCTCCTGCACAGTGGTAGATATGTAAATACGGCGTTTAGTTGCCATTTCTCATGCATTACGGTTCGAACACTCGAACACCTATACGGATTCTCCTCCACAGTGGCAGATATGTAAATACGGCGTTTACTTACAATTTCTCACGCATTACGGTTCGAACACTCGAACACCTATACGGATTCTCCGGCAAAGTGGCAGATATGTAAATACGTCGTTTACTTACCATGTCTTATGCATTGGGTTCGAACACTCGAACACCTATACGAATTCTCCTGCACAGTGGCAGATATGTAAATACGGCGTTTACTTACCATTTCTGACGCATTACGGTTCGAACACTCGAACACCTATACGGATTCTTCTGCAAAGTGGCAGATATGTAAATACGGCGTTTACTTACCATTTCTCCGGCATTACGGTTCGAACACTCGAACACCTATACGGATTCTCCTGCACAGTGGCAGATATGTAAATACGGCGTTTAGTTGCCATTTCTCATGCATTAGGGTTCGAACACTCGAACACCTATACGGATTCTCCTGCACAGTGGCAGATATGTAAATACGGCGTTTACTTACCATTTCTCATGCATTGGGGTTCGAACACTCGAACACCTATACGGATTCTCCCGAACAGTGGCAGATATGTAAATACGGCGTTTAGTTGCCATTTCTCATGCATTACGGTTCGAACACTCGACCACCTATACGGATTCTCCTGCACAGTGGCAGATATTTAAATACGGTGTTTACTTACAATTTCTCACGCATTATGGTTCGAACACTTGAACACCTATATGGATTCTCCGGCACAGTGGCAGATATGTAAATACGGCGTTTACTTACCGTGTCTCATGCTTTAGGGTTCGAACACTTTGCATATTGGCAGATATGTAATTATGGTGTTTACTTGCAATTTCTCGTGTATTAGGGTTTACACACTCGAACACTTATTCAATCCCTCTTGCATGATGGCAGATATGTAATTATGGTGTTTACTTGCCATTTCTCGTGTATTAGGATTCGAACACTCGGACACTTACCCTCTTGGATGATGGCAGATATGTAATTATCGTGTTTACTTTCCATTTCTTATGCATTGGAATTCGAACACTCGGACACTTATTCGGACCCTCTTGCCTGATGGCAGATATGTAATTATGGTGTTTACTTGCCATTCGTCATGCATGAGGGTTTAGTCATCAGACACTTATTCGTACACTCTAGCATGATGGCAAATATGTAATTATGGTGTTTACTTGCCATTTCTCGTGCATTGGGGTTTATACCCTTGAACACTTATTCGGACCCTCTTGCATGATGGCAGCGTAATTATCATGTTTACTTGCCATTTCTTAGGCATTAGGGTTTAAACACTCAGACACTTAGTCGAACCCTCTTGCATGATGGCAGATATGTAATTATGGTGTTTAATTTTCATTTCTCATGCATTAGGATTCGAACACTCAGATACTTACCCTCTTGCATGATGGCAGACATGTAATTATGTTGTTTACTTTCCATTTCTCGTGCGTTAGTATTCGAAGACTCGGACACTTATTCGGACCCTCTTGCATGATGACAGATACGTAATTATGGTATTTACTTGCCATTTCTCATGCATTAGCTTTTAGACACTCGGACACTTATTCGGACCCTCTTCCAGGATGGCAGATATGTAATTATGGTGTTACATGCCATTTCTCGTGCGTTAGGGTTTAAACACTCGGACACTTTTTCAGACCCTCTTGCATGATGGCAGATATGTAATTATGGTGTTTACTTGCCATATCTCAGGCATTAGGGTTTAAACACTCGGACACTTATTCGGACCCTCTTGCATGACGGCAGATATGTAATTATGGTGTTACTCGCCATTTCTCCGGCATTAGGGTTTAAACACTCGGCCACTTATTCGGACCCACTTGCATGATGGCATATGGGTAATTATGGTGTTTTCTTGCCGTTTCTCGTGCATTAGGATTCGAACACTCAGACACTTATTCGGACCCTCTTGCATGATGACGTGTAATTGTGGTGTTTACTTGCCATTTCTCGTGCATTAGCATTCAAACACTCGAAAACTTATTCGGACCCTCTTGCAAGATGGCAGATATGTAATTATGGTGTCTCCTTGCCAATTCTCATAGATTAGGGTTCAAACACTCGGACACTTGTTCGGACCCTCTTGCATGATGGCAGAAATGTAATTATTGTGTTTACTTTCCATTTTCGTGCACAGGGTTTCAAACACTCGGACACTTATTTCGACCCTCTTGCATGATGGCAGATATGTAATTATGGTGTTTACTTGCCATTTCTCGTGCATTAGGATTCGAACACTCGGACACTTACCCT
Source organism: Camellia granthamiana (assembly GCA_036172215.1). Classification (NCBI taxonomy): domain Eukaryota; kingdom Viridiplantae; phylum Streptophyta; class Magnoliopsida; order Ericales; family Theaceae; genus Camellia; species Camellia granthamiana. Next base: position 243,185 of record CM069917.1, on the reverse strand, counting down.
CTGGGATGATGGCAGATATTGCAAATATCGTTTTTACTTTCCATTTCTTATGCATTGGAATTGAAACACTCAGACACTTATTCGGACCCTCTTGCCTGATGGCAGATATATAATTATGGTGTTTACTTGCCATTCCTCATGCATGAGGGTTTAGTCACTCAGACACTTATTCGTACACTCTTGTATGGTAGCAAATATGTAATTATGGTGTTTACTTGTCATTTCTCGTGCATTGGGGTTTAAACCCTCGGACACTTATTCGTACCCTCTTGCATAATGGCATCGTAATTATGATGTTTACTTGCCATTTCTAAGGCATTAGGGTTTAAACACTTGGAGAGTTATTCGGACCCTCTTACATGATGGCAGACATGTAATTATAATGTTTACTTTCCATTTCTCGTGCGTTAGTATTCGAAGACTTGGACACTTATTCGGAACCTCTTGCATGATGACAGATACGTAATTATGGTGTTTACTTGCCATTTCTCATGCATTAACTTTTAGACACTCGGACACTTATTCGGACCCTCTTCCACGATGACAGATATGTAATTATGGTGTTACTTGCCATTTCTCGTGCATTAGGGTTAAAACACTCGGACACTTTTTAGGACCCTCTTGCATGATGGCAGATATGTAATTATTGTGTTTACTTGCCATTTCTCAGGCACTAGGGCTTAAAAACTCGGACACTTATTCGGACCATCTTGCATGACGGCAAATATGTAATCGTGGCGTTACTTGCCATTCCTCCGGCATTAGGGTTTAAATACTCGGCCACTTATTCGGACCCACTTGCATGATGGCATATGTGTAATTATGGTGTTTGCATGATGGCATATGTGTAATTATGGTGTTTACTTGCCATTTCTCAGGGATTAGGGTTCGAACACTTGGACACTTTTTCGTACCGTCTTGCATGATGGCAGATATGTAATTATTGTGTTCACTTGCCATTTCTCACGCATTAGGGTCTAAACAGTCGGACATGTATTCAGACTCTCTTGCATGATGGAAGACATGTAATTATGGTGTTTACTTTTCATTTCTCATGGATTACAGTTTAAACACTCGGACACTTCTTCGGACCCTTTTACATGATGGAAGATATGTAATTATGGTGTTTACTTGCCATTTCTCAGGCATTAGGGTTTAAACACTCGGACACTTATCCGGACCCAATTGCGTGATGACGGGTGTGTAATTAGGGTGTTTACTTGACATTTCTCGCGGATTAGGGTTCGAACACTCGGACTGTTATTCGGACCCTCTTGCATGATGGCAAATATCTAATTATGGTGTTTACTTGCCATTTCTCATGGATTAGGGTTCGAACACTCGGACAATTACTGGGACTCTCTTGCAAGATGACAGATATGTAATTGTGGTGTTTACTTGTCATTTCTCATGTATTAGGGGTTAAACTCTCGGACACTTATTCGGACCCTCTTGCATGATGGCAGATATTTTATTATGGTGTTTCCTTGCCATTTCTCGTGCATTTGGATTCGAACACTCGGACACTTATTCGGACCCTCTTCCACGATGGCAGATATGTAATTATGGTGTTTACTTGCCATTTCTCGCGCATTAGGACTCAAACACTCGGACACTTATTCAAACCCTCTTGCATGATGGCAGATTTGTATTTATGGTGTTTACTTGGCATTTCTCGTGGATTGGGGTTCAAACACTCGGACACTTATTCGGACCCTCTTGCATTATGGTAGATATGTAATTATGGTGTTTACTCTTCATTTCTCAAGCATTAGGGTTTAAACACTCGGACAATTATTCGGACCCTCTTGGATGATGGCAGATATGTAATTATGGTGTTTACTTGCCATTTCTCATGCATTAGGGTTTAGAAACTCAGACACTTATTCGGACCCTCTTGCATGATGGCAAATATGTAATTATGGTGTTTACTTACCATATCTCATGCATTAAGTTTCAAAATTCGAACATTTATTCAGACCCTCTTCCATGGTGGCAGATATGTAATTATGGTGTTTATTAGTCATTTCTCATGTATTACGCTTGAAACACTCAGACACTTATTCGGATTGTCTTGCATATTGGCAGATATGTAATTATAGTGTTTACTTGCAATTTCTCGTGTATTAGGGTTTAAACACTCGAACACTTATTCAATCCCTCTTGCATGATGGCAGATATGTAATTATGGTGTTTACTTGCCATTTCTCGTGTATTAGGATTCGAACACTCGGACACTTACCCTCTTGGATGATGGCAGATATGTAATTATCGTGTTTACTTTCCATTTCTTATGCATTGGAATTTGAACACTCGGACACTTATTCGGACCCTCTTGCCAGATGGCAGATACATAATTATGGTGTTAACTTGCCATTCCTCATGCATGAGGGTTTAGTCACTCAGACACTTATTCGTACACTCTAGCATGATGGCAGATATGTAATTATGGTGTTTACTTGCCATTTCTCGTGCATTGGGGTTTAAACCCTCGAACACTTATTCGGACCCTCTTGCATGATGGCAGCGTAATTATGATGTTTACTTGCCATTTCTCAGGCATTAGGGTTTAAACACTCAGACACTTATTCGGACCCTCTTGCATGATGGCAGATATGTAATTATGGTGTTTAATTTTCATTTCTCGTGCATTAGGATTCGAACACTCAGATACTTACCCTCTTCATGATGGCAGACATGTAATTAAGTTGTTTACTTTCCATTTCTCGTGCGTTAGTATTCGAAGACTCGGACACTTATTCGGACCCTCTTGCATGATGACAGATACGTAATTATGGTATTTACTTGCCATTTCTCATGCATTAGCTTTTAGACACTCGGACACTTATTCGGACCCTTTTCCAGGATGGCAGATATGTAATTAAGGTGTTACATACCATTTCTCGTGCATTAGGGTTTAAACACTCGGACACTTTTTCGGACCCTCTTGCATGATGGCAGATATGTAATTATGCTGTTTACTTGCCATATCTCAGGCATTAGGGTTTAAACACTCGGACACTTATTCGGACCCTCTTGCATGATGGCAGATATGTAATTATGGTGTTACTTGCCATTTCTCCGGCATTAGGGTTTAAACACTCGGCCACTTATTCAGACCCACTTGCATGATGGCATATGCGTAATTATGGTGTTTACTTGCCATTTCTCATGGATTAGGGTTCGAACACTCGGACACTTTTTCGTACCCTCTTGCATGATGGCAGATATGTAATTATGGTGTTTACTTGCCATTTCTCGTGCATTAGGATTCGAACACTCAGACGCTTATTCGGACCCTCTTGCATGATAGCGGATATGTAATTGTGGTGTTTACTTGCCATTTCTCGTGCATTAGCATTCAAACACTCGAAAACTTATTCGGACCCTCTTGCATGATGGTAGATATGTAATTATGGTGTCTCCTTGCCAATTCTCATGGATTAGGGTTCAAACACTCGGACACTTATTCGGACCCTCTTGCATGATGGCAGAAATGTAATTATTGTGTTTACTTTCCATTTTCGTGCACAGGGATTCAAACACTCGGACACTTATTTCGACCCTCTTGCATGATGGCAGATATGTAATTACGGTGTTTACTTGCCATTTCTCGTGCATTAGGATTCGAACACTCAGACACTTACCCTCTTGGATGATGGCAGATATGTAATTATCGTTTTTACTTTCCATTTCTTATGCATTGGAATTCAAACACTCAGACACTTATTCGGACCCTCTTGCCTGATGGCAGATATATAATTATGGTGTTTACTTGCCATTCCTCATGCATGAGGGTTTAGTCACTCAGACACTTATTCGTACACTCTTGCATGGTAGCAAATATGTAATTATGGTGTTTACTTGCCATTTCTCATGCATTGGGGTTTAAACCCTCGGACACTTATTCATACCCTCTTGCATAATGGCATCGTAATTATGATGTTTACTTGCCATTTCTAAGGCATTAGGGTTTAAACACTCGGAGAGTTATTCGGACCCTCTTGCATAATGGCAGATATGTAATAATGTTGTTTAATTTCCATTTCTCGTGCATTAGGATTCGAACAATCAGATACTTACCCTCTTGCATGATGGCAGACATGTAATTATGGTGTTTACTTTCCATTTCTCGTGCCTTAGTATTCGAAGACTCGGACACTTATCCGGAACCTCTTGCATGATGACAGATACGTAATTATGGTGTTTACTTGCCATTTCTCATGCATTAGCTTTTAGACACTCGGACACTTATTCGGACCCTCTTCCACGATGGCAGATATGTAATTATGGTGTTACTTGCCATTTCTCGTGCATTAGGGTTAAAACACTCGGACACTTTTTCGGACCCTCTTGCACGATGGCAGATATGTAATTATGGTGTTTACTTGCCATTTCTCAGGCACTAGGGCTTAAACACTCGGACACTTGTTCGGACCCTCTTGCTTGACGGCAAATATGTAATCATGGTGTTACTTGCCATTTCTCCGGCATTAGGGTTTAAACACTCGGCTACTTATTCGGACCCACTCGCATGATGGCATATGTGTAATTATGGTGTTTACTTGCCATTTCTCATGGATTAGGGTTCGAACACTTGGACACTTTTTCGTACCATCTTGCATGATGGCAGATATGTAATTATTGTGTTCACTTGCCATTTCTCACGCATTAGGGTTTAAACACCCGGACACTTATTTGGACCATCTTGCACGATGGCAGATATGTAATTATGGTGTTTACTTGCCATTTCTCAGGCATTACAGTTCGAACACTCAGACACTTATTCGGACCCTATTCTATGATGGCAGATATGTAATTCTGGTGTTTACTTGTCATTTCTCATGCATTAGGGTTTAAACACTTGGACACTTGTTGAATCCCTCTTGCAAGATGGTAGATATGTAATTATGGTGTTTACTTGCCATTTCTCATGCATTAGGATTCGAACACTCGGACACTTACCCTCTTGCATGATGGCAGATATGTAATTGTGGTGTTAACTTTCCATTTCTCATGCGTTGGGATTTGAACAGTCGGACACTTATTCGGACCCTATTGCATGATGGCAGATATGTAACTATGGTGTTTACTTGCCATTTCTAATGCATTAAGGTTTAGACACTCGAACACTTATTCGAGCCCTCTTGCATGATGGCAGATATGTAATTGTGGTGTTTACTTGTCATTTCTCATGCATTAGGGTTTAAACACTCGGACACTTATTCGGACCCTCTTGCATGATGACAAATAAGTAATTATGGTGTTTACTTGCCATTTCTCAGGCATTGGGGGTCAAACACTCGTACACTTATTCGGACCCACTTGCGTGATGGCAGATGTGTAATTATGGTGTTTATTTGTCATTTCCCGTTGATTAGGGTTTGAACACTCGAACACTTATTCGCACCCTCGTGCATGATGGTAGACATGTAATTATGGTGTTTACTTTTCATTTCTCATGCATTACGGTTTAAACACTCGGACACTTACTCGGACCCTCTTGCATGATAGTAGATATTTAATTATGGTGTTTACTTACTATTTCTCGTGCATTAGGATTCGAAAACTTAGAGACTTATTCAGACCCTCTTGCATGATGGAAGATATGTAATATTGGAGTTTACTTGCCATATCTCGTGCATTAGGATTCGAACACTCGAATAGTTATTCGGACCTTATTGCATGATGGCAGATATGTAATTATGGTGTTCACTTTCCATTTCTTATGCACTGGGATTCGAACACTCAGACACTTATTCGGACCCTCTTGCATGATGGCAGATACATAATTATGGTGTTTTCTTGCCATTTCTGGTGCATTAGGATTTTAACACTCAGACACTTATTCGGAACCTCTTACATGATGGCAGATATGTAATTTTGGTGTTTCCTTGGCATTTCTTGTGCATTAGGAATCGAACACTCAGACACTTACCCTCTTGCATGATGGTAGATGTGTAATTATAGTTTTTACTTCTCATTTCTCGTGCGTTAGTATTCGAACACTCGCACACTTATTCGGACCCTTTTGCATGATGGCAGATACGTAATTATGGTGTTTACTTAATATTTCTCGTGCATTAGCTTTTAGACACTTGGGCAATTGTTCGGACTCTCATGCATGATGGCAGATATGTAATTCTAGTGTTTACTTACCATTTCTCGTGCATTGGGGTTTAAACCCTCGGAAAATTTTTCGGACCCTCTTGCATGATGGCAGATATGTAATTATGGTGTTTACTTGATATTTCTCAGGCATTAGGGTTTAAACAATCGGACACTTATTCGGACCCTCTTGCATGATGGAAGATATGTAATTATGGAGTTTACTTGCCATTTCTCTGGCATTAGGGTTTAAACACTCGGCCACTTATTCGGACCCACTTGCATGATGGCAGATGTGTAATTATGGTGTTTACTTGCCATTTCTCATGGATTAGGGTTCGAATACTCGGACACTTATTCGTACCCTCTTGCACGATGGCAGAGATGTAATTGTGGTGTTTTCTTGCAATTTCTAGTGCACTAGGATTCGAACACTCAGACACTTATTCGGACCCTCTTGCATGATGGCAGATATGTAATTATGGTGGTTACTTGTCATTTCTCGTGCATTAGGTTCAAAAACTCGGAAACTTATTTGGATCCTCTTGCGTGATGGCAAACATGTAATTATGGTGTTTACTTGCTATTTCTCATGGATTAGGATTCGAATACTTGGACACTTATTCAGACCCTCTTGCATGATGACATATATGTAATTATGGTGTTTACTTGTCATTTCTCTTGCATTAGGGTTTAAACACTCAGACGCTTGTTCGGACCCTCTTGCATGATGGCAGATATGTCGTTATGGTGTTTACTTGCCATTTCTCGTGCATTGGGGTTTAAACCCTCGGACACTTATTTAGACCCTCTTGCATGATGGCAGCGTATTTATGATGTTTACTTTCCATTTCTCAGGCATTAGGGTTTAAACACTCGGGCAGTTATTCGGACCCTCTTGCATGATGGCACATATGTAATTATGGTGTTTACTTGCCATTTTTTGTGCATTAGGATTCGAACACTCAGACACTTACCCTCTTGCATGATGGCAGATATGTAATTATGGTGTTTACTTTCCATTTCTCGTGCATTAGTGTTAAAACACTCTGGCACTTATTCGAACCCTCTTGCATGATGGCAGATACGTAATTATGGTGTTTACTTGCCATTTCTCATGCATTAGCTTTTACACACTCAGACACTTATTCGGACCCTCTTGCATGATGGCAGATATGTAATTATGGTGTTTACTTGACATTTATCGTTCTTTAGGGTTTAAACACTCGGACACCTTTTTGGACCCTCTTGCATGATGGAAGATTTGTAATCATGGTGTTTAGTTGCCATTTCTCGGGCATTAGGGTTTAAACACTCAGACACTTATTCGAACCCTCTTGCATGATGGAAGATATGTTATTATGGTGTTTCCTTGCCATTTCTCCGGTATTAGGGTTTAAACACTCAGCCACTTATTCGGACCCACTTGCATGATGGCAGATGTGTAATTTTGGTGTTGACTTGCCATTTCTCATGGATTAGGATTCGAACACTCAGACACTTATTCGTACCCTCTTGCACGATAGCGGATATGTAATTATGGTGTTTACTTGCCATTTCTCGTGCATTAGGATTCGAACACTCAGACACTTATTCGGACCCTCTTGCATGATGGCAGATGTGTAATTATGGTCTTTTCTTGTCATTTCTCATGCATTAGGATTCGAACACTCGGAAACTTATTTGGATCCCCTTGCATGATGTCATATATGTAATTATGGTGTTTACTTGCCATTTCTCATGGATTAGGTTTCAAACACTCGAACACTTATTCGGACCCTCTTGCATGATGGCAGAAGTGTAATTCTACTAACCATGATATCCGTTTTTGAAAACTTTATGCGTTCTTATTCCGGTTATTAGCCTAGAATTACTATGTTGTGCGCACAGCAAACAAGTATAGACTAGATTGCCTAATTTGGAAATAAACATTGCATATCCGCTGGTTTGGAAAACGCTTTGGAATTTGCTACTCGCAAGTAGGCTAAAACACGGATTTCAACGAGTTTTCCAACTCAAACAATCCAACCTCCACCCACAGGCATTCAAGCAGTTTATCTCACATAAGCATCTAGCCACATGGTAAGCATGCTGTTATGGCAACATTCACACGCATGCGAGATGCTAAAGCATAAAAACTTACATTGTACTCCGTGCCAAAACAATAAACTAGTTAGCAAAACATGCATGACCTAGTTCATGTTAAGTGGCTAATGCAACACAGGCAGAGATGCAATTTAGAGTAGGCTCGGCTAACCCTAAAATGACATGTGAGATGCAATCAAATAACACGTATTCAATTTGGAATTGAAAAGGCAATGCAGTTTGTATGATGTACCGAGCCCGGTGCATGTAAACAAATGCATGGATGCACGCATGCATAGCATAAGGTATGCTAAAATAAACGTGCCCTAATCTACCATCAAAGCAGGTAAATAAAAGGGATAGAAAGAAGTGGGGATTGGAAGACATACACACCACTCACACACACTTATTACAGGTTCGCCCTCGCTCGGAGGGACCGAAAGAATAATACAAATAATTAACTACGCAAGCTAATTAAAATATTACAAATTAACTAAATTAATCAGATAAATTAATTAATCTAATTAAACAGTAAACCGCCTCGGGATGAGGGCCAAATGCAGCATGCGCTCGGGACTGGCTCGGAACCGCACTGCCATGCACGGATTGCCTCTGTTTCCTCTGCTCTCCTCCTCAGAAAATTGCCAAAGTCCCAGGAGTGCCTCTCAGGGCACTGGGGATCACCACCGGCTGGGGTAGAACACCACCGGCTGAAGAAGGAAGCCATCGGCACAAAATGAAGCTATCGGCTGCTGGTATACTGCCGGTCAGCACTAAATACTGCCGGCTGGCACTGAATGCCTGCAGAACCTGCAACTCACAGCAGCAGAGGACAACAACATGCATGGCAATACAATTCAAGCCATTTATGCACCAAACACATCCCTTATCATGTTAGTGACTCAAAGGGGCATGTGTCTCGATTCCCGGACCACCAATCACGCATTTCCATGCATGATGGCCCAAAGAACCAAGAGTGCAAATTTGATTTCAAATGCATGCGATGCAAACAAGCAAACAAGGGTGTTAAACCTCCATCATATTTCACTTCAAGAGGCCAAACATGCACAATGCAAATGCAACCCTAAGCATGTCAACTAGGCATGTAACATGGACTATGCAACATACTTATGCGAAGGGTTCAAGCAAGCATTCAAGACAAGCATGCAATCCAATTAAATGATGATCTTATACATGACCTAGGCAACTCAAATAGGCCTAAAATCAGTGGCCAAAATGCCCAAAATTGGGGTCTAAGCACACATGCACACATGCACATATCAAGACACCAACACTTGAGCATAACAAACAACCCTTAAGCACACTTAAAGGGACCAAACAATGGACAACTTGCATGCATGGAAAGCTCTGAAATCATGCTATAAAATGATGCCAAATCATGCAACAAAGCAAGCTAAACATGCAACAAATGGCCCAAGGTTCAAAGCGAATCAATGAGGCTTTGAACCACACTTAGCACAACCACACATGGCAATACTTAAACACTTAAAAACAGAGTTTTAACACATAAAACTAAGCCTAAAGGACCACCTAGATGGCATCTAGATGACATAAAATCAAAGGCATGCATTAAGGCCAAAACATGGAGCATTCAACACATGCTTTTGAAGCATTAAAGAGGCATGCAAGGCAATCAAACAAGCATGCTAAATGGACTAAAATGACATGCCAAATGGTTCCAAACCATCAAAAACAAAGCAAGCAAGGCATGCTACACTCTCATGCTCTTAAGGCCAACAAGCCAAATGCAAAGGAACTATGAGATACAAGTCATGACCGACCAAAACAAGCATGGACAGACCTCATGCATGGCAAAATAAGCATACAAGCTTCAAGGATCTAAGCCTAAAACATGCTAGAAATAGAGGCACACAACCTAGGCATGTTAAGGGACTATTAAGGCATTACAAAGCAACTATGCAAGGCATGCAAAGAGTGCTAAAACCAACTTAGAAACATGTTATATCATGGCAATATAAGCATGAAAAACAACCAAGACATGCTCAAAACACAACCAAACATGGTGCTCCTTTGGAGGCCAAAACTTGCCCTTTTCAAGGACATTAAGGAGAGGGGGTGGCCCTCCCCTTTTGGAGACTTTATGGCACTATCTCCACCACTGAAATCCCTCAAGATTTCAGTGGTGAAGAGGCCCAAGCACAAAAATCTCGGATCTCAACAAAATAGCACAAAAATGAGCCTTTTCAAGGCCTAAGGGTGGTCAAACCTACCCAAATCACCAAGCACTCTTAATAAACAATAAAGAGGCTTAAAAAACAGAACTTTTATGTGTTAATCACTAAGCACAAAAACAGTTCTAAGAAGGGTAAAAATGGAGTGCAAAAATGGGGTAAAAAGAGGACTAGTGTCTTACCCTTGTAGACCTCTTCACCAAAGATGATGTTGTTGCTTCCTTAAGCTCCAAATCAGTCAAGAACCTCAAGAACAACCTCTTGGAACCTCAGTAGCAAGAGGAAGGTGAAACACTAGGTGTTGGTGAGCAATAGTATGACAATACACACACACTAAGCTTAAGGGAGAGAAAGAGAGATATAAGATAGATATAGAACTCAAAACCCTAAACCAGAGCTTCTCCTATGTCTAACTCTCCTAAACTTTCCAACCTTTTCCAACCCTTGAGCCAAGAGAAGAAGCCTTCTCTTATAGGCAAGCAAAGCTTACAAGCTAAGCAACCAAAAGGCTCATCCCTCCATACACGTGTATGGAGGGGAAACAAAAGGCATACAGCTGTCTGAAAATATCTCAGAAAACAACTGTATAGGAGTCGGCAGGGCAAAAATGTCATTTTGACAAATTTGACTGCCGACCGGCACAAAAGAGTGCCGACCGGCACAATAAAGTGCCGGTGGCAACACCAGCCAGCCGGTGGTGTGTGGGGATGCCTCACAAGGCATTCCCTACCCCTCCAAGGCAAAACACAAGTGTTTGGTGCAAAACCAGACACAAAACGGTCGAGTCGAGAGATCCCGAGGCAAGGCGCGCGAGCCGAGACCTCCGGGAACTCAAGACGAACACGAACATGGATAATCACCGAGTGTTCAAACGGTGACGTCCAAGTCTTGAGGACGGTCAAAAATGGGGTGTCTACAGTTGCCCCTCTTTGACAGAACTCGAAAGTCATAACAATGACGGGAGTGAATGTCAAAGCCCAGAGACGACCCATTTTTGACCAGGCCGAAGACTTAGACAGACATACAAAGCGCAAGTGGTTGAACCCGAAGGCTGCCTACGTATCCTTTAAGGAATCAAACCAGCGTAGTTCAGGCAGGAGGCACACATGCCACAGATAAGATATGCGCCCGTAGGCGGGGGCAAAATGCAAGACAATGCAAAAGGCCGAGCATAACTTATGATCATGCAAAGAAAGCTGTAACGAAGCACACATGCGACAGTTTTAAGCTAGATACGCCAAACTACACTATAATGCAGAAAGGGTGTAAGAGAATTATAGAATTCTCGATACATCTCACTCGGAGGATACAATACCTGTGCGGCTCGTCCGGTTTCACCGGCCTCGAATGAACCGTACATACAATATCGCGCCTGCAAAGAAAGCAAACTTAACAGGTACAATATTGTTAGCAACATGCATGTCATGCGAAATGAATGCAAAATGATATGCAATGTATACAAAACTAAATATAAACAATGCAAATAATATGCAATGCAATTGAAAAGCAATTGAATCATGATCCAATCGCGAGCGGTTCAAAACCACACAAATGTCAGGTAGATTGATGGAGGTAACAAGTCCGTGTCCCATAGAACGATGTCTAATCTATGAGTAATACGCACGAACACAAGAACAAGTATTGGGTGGATTGACATAAGTGGGGAAACGACCCGCTGGGGAAAGAATGACGATCCTAATGCTGGATGCAACAGTTACACTACAATGTAATATGATGGATAAATGTGGATAAATGATACAATGGATATGGCACGCGGGCCAAACCAAATCTCGCCTAGGAAAGGCATGTACACGTACAAACCGCGTCTAACACAGAACGGTCACACAGGACTATGCTTTGACGTGAAAAGTATGGGCACATACCAGACCAAGCTCAACAAGGAAAGACGCAAGCCATGGATGGAAGATGATGCAATGGATGCATGCAACTAAAATGCAATATGCACAAATATGCAATGCAATGCAGATGCGGTCTGCCGGGGAAATGCAATGGATGCAGGTGTAGTATTTACAGCGAATAAGGCTCGCGGCCAAGCCTTGTTTTGCCTAAGAAAGGCATGTACACATACAAGCCACGTCTAGTATAGAACGGTCACACAGGACTATGTTTCGACGTAAAGAGTACAGACACATACCAGTCCAAGCTCAACAGGGAAAGGCGCAAGCCATAGGCGGAGGTGATGCAGTGAATGCATGCAATGGAATAGATACAATGGATATGGCACGCGGGCCAAACCAAATCTCGCCTAGGAAAGGCATGTACACGTACAAACCGCGTCTAACACAGAACGGTCACACAGGACTATGCTTTGACGTGAAAAGTATGGGCACATACCAGACCAAGCTCAACAAGGAAAGGCGCAAGCCATGGATGGAAGATGATGCAATGGATGCATGCAACTAAAATGCAATATGCACAAATATGCAATGCAATGCAGATGCGGTCTGCCGAGGAAATGCAATGGATGCAGGTGTAGTATTTACAGCGGATAAGGCTCGCGGCCAAGCCTTGTTTTGCCTAAGAAAGGCATGTACACATACAAGCCACGTCTAGTATAGAACGGTCACACAGGACTATGTTTCGACGTAAAGAGTACAGACACATACCAGTCCAAGCTCAACAGGGAAAGGCGCAAGCCATAGGCGGAGGTGATGCAGTGAATGCATGCAATGGAATAGATACAATGGATATGGCACGCGGGCCAAACCGTATCTCGCCTAGGAAAGGCATGTACGCCTGCGAACCATGTCTAACACAGAAAAGGGTGCCGCAACCTCAAACCAACATACCAGCGTGGAATAGGCGCGATACACAAGCAGAACTATGCTTCAACGTGAAAAGTATAGGCACATACCAGACCAAGCTCGACAAGGAAAGGCGCAAGCCATAGATGGAGGCAATGCAATGAAATGCATGCAACCTATAATGCACTATCTACAATGGAATGGATGGAATGCATGACAATGCAGATGATGCAATGACCATGATTGCAGTTTTCCCTATTCTTCCAACGGGATGGTATACTAGGTTGGTTCAGTATCCAGAATTGAGGCGTAAACACACTACCTCAACCTATGGGGCTTCCATATAGGTTTCAAGCCGAGGGTACACCCCCTGGGTATTTAAACCAGACTTTAGTCTTGGAAATCCCGAACCTTTGCGTTCTAGGCATGAGCCATTCAAACTCTAGTTTTCACCGTCCCCGTTGGTCTCCTAGGAACTCACCGCGAACACGGAAGTCGTTCGGGCACGACAAACACCGAAGGAATTGCACCTCCAGAGGATTTAAGGTCTCCTAGACCGGAATGCAAAATGTATGCATGACAATGCATGTTGTTTTGTTGTTTTTTGTGTTGTGAAATGCAAATGATGCATGATGTTTTTTTCTTTTGGTTTTTGAAATGCAAATGATGCATGGTATTTTTGTTTTTTTTTGAAATGCATGACATATGCGCTACCTACAATGATGCATGACAATGCGATATTTACAATGCGATGCATGATAATGCGAATGAGGCACGCATGCCGATGTATCGAAGGTTTTGCGCCCTCCAAGGATTTAAGGTCTCCTAGACCATGCGTGTTTTTGGTCCCGCCGGACCCTCGTTTCGGGGCAACGCAAGTGTGGTGCGCAAAATAGCGCGATGAAATGCATTCCAAATGCAATGAGGGGCAACTTAACACACCGAAGGTCTTGCACCTCCCGAGGATTTAAGGTCTCCTAGACCACGCGCGTTTAAGGTCCCGCCGGACCGGGTGTGGTGAGACAATGCATGATGATGAGATGCGCAAAAGAGCGCGATGAAATGCATGCCAAATGCAATGAACGGTGTACGCCAATGTACCGAAGGTCTTGCACCCTCTAAGGATTTAAGGTCTCCTAGACCGTGCGTGTTTTTGGTCCCGCCGGACCCTGTGTGGGAAACGATACGAAGCATAAATGCATGACAATGCTCGTAATAAAATGCATGACAATGCAATCAAGCGGGTTTAAGGTCTCGCCAGACCGTGCATGTTTTTGGTCCCGCCAGACCCTGCGTGTTTTTGGTCCCGCCGGACCGTGGGTTGTAAAATGAAATGCTCATGAGGCACGCATACCTCGAGATACGATGAAATGCGAAATGAGGCACGCGTACCTCATTGGATGGAAAATGGAATGCAAAACGAGGCACGCGTACCTTGAAATGCGATGAAATGCAAGATGAGGCACGCATACCTCATCGGACGGAAAATGGAATGCAAAACGAGGCACGCGTACCTCGAGATGCGATGAAATGCAAGATGAGGCACGCATACCTCATCGGATGGAAAATGGAATGCAAAACGAGGCACGCGTACCTCGAAATGCGATGAAATGCAAGATGAGGCACGCATACCTCATCGGATGGAAAATGGAATGCAAAACGAGGCACGCGTACCTCGAGATGCGATGAAATGCAAGATGAGGCACGCATACCTCATCGGATGGAAAATGGAATGCAAAACGAGGCACGCGTACCTCGAGATGCGATGAGATGCAAGATGAGGCACGCATACCTCATCGGATGGAAAATGGAATGCAAAATGAGGCACGCATACCTCGAAATGCGATGAAATGCAAGATGAGGCACGCATACCTCATCGGATGGAAAATGGAATGCAAAACGAGGCACGCGTACCTCGAGATGCGATGAAATGCAAGATGAGGCACGCATACCTCATCGGATGGAAAATGGAATGCAAAACGAGGCATGCGTACCTCGAAATGCCATGAAATGCAAGATGAGGCACGCATACCTCATCGGATGGAAAATGGAATGCAAAACGAGGCACGCGTACCTCGAAATGCGATGAAATGCAAGATGAGGCACGCATACCTCATCGGATGGAAAATGGAATGCAAAACGAGGCACGCGTACCTCGAGATACGATGAAATGCAAGATGAGGCACGCATCCCTCATCGGATGGAAAATGGAATGAAAAACAAGGCACGCGTACCTCGAAATGCGATGAAATGCAAGATGAGGCACGCATACCTCATCGGATGGAAAATGGAATGCAAAACGAGGCACGCGTACCTCGAAATGTGATGAAATGCAAGATGAGGCACGCATACCTCATCGGATGGAAAATGGAATGCAAAATGAGGCACGCGTACCTCGAGATGCGATGAAATGCAAGATGAGGCACGCATACCTCATCGGATGGAAAATGGAATGCAAAACGAGGCATGCGTACCTCGAAATGCCATGAAATGCAAGATGAGGCACGCATACCTCATCGGATGGAAAATGGAATGCAAAACGAGGCACGCGTACCTCGAAATGCGATGAAATGCAAGATGAGGCACGCATACCTCATCGGATGGAAAATGGAATGCAAAACGAGGCACGCGTACCTCGAGATACGATGAAATGTAAGATGAGGCACGCATCCCTCATTGGATGGAAAATGGAATGCAAAACAAGGCACGCGTACCTCGAAATGCGATGAAATGCAAGATGAGGCACGCATACCTCATCAGATGGAATATAATGCAAGTCGCAAGGGACGTGCGAGACGGCGCGAGGCGGCGCACCAGAGAGTGTGATGAATGCGTGCAACACACACGGGGCAACTTTTAAATCTTATGAAAGACAAAAGGATACAAAAGGATACAGTCGTCGCATGAATTTGAGTGCCACACACAGAAGACACTGTCTGAGGTCAAAACGGAGGCCGGTTGAGCGTCGGAGATGCACTTTCTTGCACTTTCTTGAGCTATGAAGATCCAAAACCCCTCATATAGCCTAAACAAGGCCTTGGGAACACCACCGGCTGGGTGGGAAGGCTACCGGCTGCCACCGGCTGCCTAAACTTATCCACCGGCACAATAATATGCCGACCGGCACAAAATAGTGCCGACCGGCAGAAAATGCCTGATCGGGGGCACATCTGCCATTTCGCCTCGGGTTTTATGAAATAGGGTTTCTAAACCCTATTTTCCACTTCCTCTTCCGCCGAAATCCTTCACTCTCTCTCTCTAGAGCTTTGTTCTCTCGATTTTTCGTCGATTTCCTCGTGTTTTCGCACCGTTTTACCGTCGGATTTGCGATATTCTTCGCGTTTCGGACATTTCCACCCGATCGAAATCTCATTTCGGGATCTCCTTTGCTATTTTCGCCTTTTCGGGACTTGTTCCCCTCGATTTTCTCTACATTTCCGTGTATTTTCATCTCCCGGCCTTTCCGGCCATTTTCGGCCCGCTCGGGGTTGACCTTTCCAGTTGACTTTTCACATTCCGGCGCTTTTCCGGCCATTTTCTCATCCCCATCGCCATGGCTGACGACATTCCACATGTCGGGACTCCTCCGGATCACGAGATGGATCCCGGGGTTGAGCTTCTCCCGTTGAGCGAGCGCCCATTTGATCCGGCGACCTACCGGCCGGCTATTCACATTCTACCACCCGATGGACTTCGCCACTTCCGCGGCTTCGACCGAGCGCTGGACCCGGAGCTTCTCCTGCGCGAGCCGGCCTCTCACTTGTCCTTCGGCGCTTCCGAGGTAACATCTTGATCTACTTTATTTTCTGCAATGTAGGACCTTTAACTGTCAACTGCCATAGCTGATTACATTCCTTAATTGCTTTAGATCTGATACACTGTGCGCTGTAGTTGATTGTAGACAACCTCACAACTGATATCTGCTTAGGACCGACACACATGCACACACACTGCACTAGCCTGAATCACCCAAACACACGGCACACATTGCACTTTTGACATGAACTCACCGACACCCGGTGCTTATTTGAATCTGAAAACTCGCACGCATGCTAGACTTGCACTGAATCACACAAACACGCAGACGCATCACACGTTGGTAATTCACTGAAACATACCGGGACCCGGCATCCGTTTGAACTTTGAAAAACACGCACACATGCTATGTTTACACTGATCCCCATGGGAGTACCGACACATCACAGGCCGTAGTCCACCTACTGGTGCACTGAAACCTGACATTTGCTTGCATCTGAAAAACGTGCACACGTGCACCAAGTTTACACTGGACTACTCAAAACACACTGACGCATCACGCGCCGTAGTTTACTGTAAGCACACCGGTACCCGGTTTCTGTTTGAATCTGAAAGACTTGCACGCATGCTAGATTTGTACTGACTTTAACTGCTTCTTCGAAACTGTACATTTCATATTGATTCGCAACTGTTTGTTTGTAAACAGGGAGGTTCCCATACCGTCCGCGGGTATGGGAATACCGTCGCTCGAGAGTGGTATGCCGAGCTACCTAACGCAGTCCGTCAGATCGTCGATCGGGCCAGCTTCGGCGCATTTTGTAGGGGACTTTCCAGGCTCTCCGCCTGCAGACCTCTCCTTGCCGCTCTGGCAGAGAGGTGGTGGGACACCACTGATTCATTCCACTTGTCGGTGGCAGGGGACATGACGATGACCCCTTACGACTTCGCGATGCTTACCGGCATCGGGGTAGGGGGTGATCCGATCCCCTTCGACATTGACATGGATGAGTGGACCGCGGCCCAGGTCTACTTGCTTGGCGAGGCACCGCCTCTGGCGCGTCCTGGCTTTGTTAGGTATTCCTGGTTCGAGGTGCAGTACAGGGTGCAGCCTGCGTTGGAGGCGGTGGCTCCGATGACCGAGGTGGCCGTAGAGCAGTACGCGCGCGGCTTTCTGATGTTTTTGCTGGGGACTACCCTTTTCGCCGACCGGGCGAACACTGTAATAGCCCGACCCTCGTACATGAATCTGGTATCTTTTCAGTTCTCTATTCTGTGTTTTTGAACGCCTATTATGAAACCCTATGTGAAATTACATGGAATTAAACGAAACTTAGAGAAAATAGAATCCTATCTGTTGATTTGGAACACTATCTGTCACAATTAAACTACTTGAATTTGAAATTGGACACCTTAGAGACTTAATTTTCAGAAATTGATTTGATATTTAGAATCGACATAATTTTTAAGCTCTAGTGGGATTTTCTGTGAAATTTCAATTTAGGATGCCTAAACGATTAAATTTTTGTCTTATTCTCTTTTTTTTTTTTATATTACTAAATGGATATATATCAATCTGGAGATATTTTGGGGACTTAGATCTATCTCTTGTGAGTCACTTAGAAGGGGGGAAAAACGTGGGAGTTGGAGAAAAACTCTCCAAGAGAAGAGTTTGGGGAAATTGTGAAGAATTACTTAGATCAAGCTCAAGGTATGGAAATTTCTTGACCTTATCTCACTCTCTCTTACTCTTGATTGGAATTCTTCTTTGTTTTGAGAAGTTATGGTGATTTTATGAGATAATCCATGTTGCTAAATCAAATTGAGCTATAAGAGAAATCTATCTCTTACTTCTTTGTTCTATTATGAGAATAGTCAATTATGTGTTTGGATTGGAAGCTTAGGCAACTCTTTATGCATGTGTTTTGTAAATCCCAAAACATGGGATGTTTGGGAAGACCATAGTTGGTTTGATTATGAAAGTTAAATGATGATTGCACTCAATTTTGTTAGAAGATCTAAGTTATATGGACTTATTATGTGTTTGAATGAGTTTGGAACTATTGTAACTCTTGTTCATGCTCATAAAGAGAGATTGAAGTTTTGGATATCAAGTAGAAATCCAAATTCGAAGTTCAGAATTTCGTAATTTTGCTTGGTCCACTCGAGCGTAGGAAAGCCCGCTCGAGCGGGAAAATCGCCCTTCCAGCAGTTTGGTGGATTTTACAGTCCGCTCGAGCGGCCAAAGTGGCGCTCGAGCGGGGAGGCTTATTTTCAGACAAAAATAAATGTTGTTCAATTTTGCATACTTGTTCCTCTGGTATTTTTAGAATATTTTTCTGATGTTTTTAAGATGGTTGTAAATTCACATGAAGTGTAGTAACACAGGGAATGCTTCCTCAATGATTTATGAAGAAAGAACACTAAGTTATAAGTTATGATTGTGTGCAGCGCACACCCCGGAAGGAACTAACACGCCAAAACAACGCTGTGAGTAATAGTACCCTCGATGTACTTTAATCATGATGATTATGTTTGATATTAACGTTATATTGTATAATTATGCGATTCATTTTAGCATGTGAACTGTTTTGACTCCATGGATAGTATTGGAATGATATATGATTTCTATGAATAATTATTATTAAGGTTATGGTAAATCATGGGGAATCTAAGAACATTATTGAGCAGTATACTTTGTTTATGAATGATAATGAATACTAACATTCTGTTGTCTACAAGATAGCTATGTTGAGTTACAACGTATACGTATTGTGGAACGATGGTGTTTACGTAGCTCTGGATTATTCAGTTGGCAAAAGGTATGTATCCTTTTGTTAACACTTAACAGCAACATTCTGTTAAGCTTATATCAACTACGTTAGTTCATGTGAATAAATGAAAGAATGTATGTATCTTTTGTATGGTTCTGACGTTAATCTAATCTGATGATTTCTGATATGGAACAAAGTGTTGTATAGTTCCGTTATGTTTGGGCCGTTATATTTGGGCCCGAGGCCGTTCCGTTATATTTGGGCCCGAGGCCGTTCCGTTATGTTTGGGCCCGAGGCCGTTCCGTTATGTTTGGGCCCGAGGCCGTTCCGTTATGTTTGGGCCCGAGGCCGTTCTGTCATGATTGGGCCTAAGGCCGTTCTGAACTTAATGCAGCATCAGGCCAAGTTATGGATTCTGTCTGATTTGAATATATCATTATGGATTATGCTTTATGTTGGATGTTTAACTATCAGGTATTATTACTCATTGAGTTTATCTCACTCTGTAATTATGTTTGATGCTGTAGGTAATCAGCTTGGAGGTTCGTCCTAGCGTCAGTCTCGTCTAGCTTTTGCCCACTTAAGGACAACCAGGCACCTGGAGAAGCCCAGGCTTGCTCATGTAGTTTTGTTTGACTTTACCTATTGTATTAACATTTTGTCGGCGAAGTTGTTGTATTTTATATTTTGTTGTATGCCCAATCTCTGGGCTGGACTTGTAAAGGTGCATGTAACGTAATCCCAGATGCGGAATCACTATATGTTAATTCTGAGTCGTGGTCTTGGCATATTGTAGTAGCTCAATGGATGTGTCTGCATATATTCTATCATGTTAACGCTTCCGTTCAGGCCCCAGAGATTTTATCTAGCAGGTTAAGTGTCTGTTTTGGATAGTCATGCCCAAACTTCTAGGGGTGGGTTAGGGGCGTGACAAACACCGTGCCTCTTTGCCTTCTCAGCGCACTGGTGGACGTCCGAGACATTGTGCGTTATGATTGGGGTGGCGCGGCTCTAGCCACTCTTTACGGATACATGAGCTCGGTCTCCCGTGGCAGCGGGCAGTTGCTCGGAGGCTACTGGCGAGCTTGGGAGGTACGTCTTCTCCTCTGCTTTACATTTCTGTTCTGTACTTTCTGTACTCTGCACACTGCACACACTGTAGTCTGCTTTACACCCGCTGTATACTGTACACACGGCACACACATACTCTGCTTTACACTGACTGCACACTGCTCACACTATACACTCTGCACAATACACTGACTGTATACTGCTCTGCTATTTCTGCTTTTCTGTATATTCTGCTTTATCTGATGGTCATACTGACATCTGTTTTGCAGTTGTGGGTGTATGCCTACTTCCCTAGGCTGGAGCCGGTGCCGGAGGCAGAGACCCCTCTGGTTGTCCCCTTCTCCCGCCGCTATGACGGACGATGCTCCCGGAGGCCCCGGGACACATTCAGCTTCTTCTGCCGATTCTTCGACACCGTTGCCCCTGCAGAGGTATGTTTTTACTTGCAGTTCGTTTAAGCTTCGCTTTTTCACTGCATGTTTCAAATAGCAATAGATAACCAACTGTATTTTCAATTTTAGGTCACCTGGCGGCCGTGGGCTGCTCTTCCAGCGGTGACGAGGGACCGATACGCCGGCGCCGAGGAGACCTCTCGTTACCGGATTTTGCTGGAGGGCCCGGTCTGTCGGGCTTGGTACCTGGGTGAGCGTTTCCTACGCCAGACCCTAGGGTTGCCAGAGAAGATAGTTCCGGTTCACCCTCCTGAGCACATGAGGGTTACCGAGAGTTTCACCGCTGAGCAGATGGAGGACTACACCCTTGGCTGGGAGGCAGACGGCTACAGAGGCGAGGGCGATTATTCAGAGTACGTTCGGACCTTCATCATGCGGCCTCTGAGTGGTGGCCGTCGAGCTGAGAGAGAGAGACCTGCGACGCCGGCGGCTAGGGCAGAGGTGGGAGCAGGAGTGGGATCGTCACAGAGAGCTCGAGCTCGTGGCAGGAGGGGAGTGCAGAGGGGACGAGGGATGGGCTGGCCCGCTCTGCCTACCATGCTGACATACAGGGGGCAGAGTGGGGAGACCTACCAGATCCCCTTCGTTCCTCCCCCGGCTGGTCACGAGTTAGCCGGTATTCCCGACTTACCCCCGGTACGTATTACTTCACTTTGCATCTTGCATTGTCATTCCATTTCAGTTTATTTGATATTCCGCAGAATACTAATGCATCTGATACTTTTGCAGGCTTCCTCCGAGTACATACGGCAGTCGGTGGAGCTGTGTGCCTCCCTGATGGGGATGCTGCAGCGAACCCTCGATGTCATGGCCGCCTACAGTCTTCCCGTATGTTCTTCTGACCACAGTCTCAAACCATACTCTGTTCCATACATACTTATGCATTACACAACATCTGATAAACTGCTCACGGCATTCACACACTGTACTCACACACTGCATTCTACGCTGATTAACTGCTCACGGCATTCACATTGTACTCATACACTGCATTCTGTACTGATTAACTGCTCACGGCATTCGCATACTGTACTCATACACTGCATTCTGCACTGATTAACTGCTCACGGCATTCATATACTGTACTTATACACTGCATTCTGCACTGATTAACTGCTCACGGCATTCATATACTGTACTTATACACTGCATTCTGATATACTGCTCACAGCTTTCTGATGCATTTGCTTTTCGTATTTTTCAGCCTCCCTTTCCGATTCCGCCAGTGGGCGGCGCTCCTCCGGCTGGGCCTCCCCTTTCTACTCGGGATGGCAGGATATTCCCCCGTACCAGAGGGAGACACGCTCATGTCGGGAGCAGCTCGCGAGCACCAGTTCCAGGTGATGGCGAGTCAGAGATGGAGGCGGAGTCGTCCGAGGAGGAGGCCGGGGATAGCTCGGGCTCGAGCTCTGACAGCGATGCTTCCGACGATGTTCCTGGGCTTCTGCCCAGGAAGAGGGCCAGGACAGATCCTCAGGCGTGAGGTTGCTGCTGATGATGATTTTTCGCTGCTTTTCTTCTTTATTTCTTTTCTTGTACTTTTCTCTTTTTAGTAGATAGAGTACTTTGTACTGCCACAGGCAGATTTTGCTTTCTTTAAAGCTTATGTACTTGAAAAGACGATGATATGAAACAAACTTTTATCTAAAAAGTATTTTATTTACATACCTCGTACTGCATTGCATCATATTACACCTCAAATGTAAATGATTACGATTTGTTGTCTGAAAATTGAGCACTTGCACTGTAATAATCGGATAACCAAC
The DNA here is from genome assembly GCA_036172215.1 of Camellia granthamiana. Taxonomy (NCBI): domain Eukaryota; kingdom Viridiplantae; phylum Streptophyta; class Magnoliopsida; order Ericales; family Theaceae; genus Camellia; species Camellia granthamiana. The sequence goes on along the minus strand of CM069917.1, from coordinate 220,198 downwards.
CAACTAACAGCAAACAACCCAGACAAATCACTGCTCAAACTGAACAAATAGCCCATATTCTGCTGGGGATTAATCTGCACACAGCTCATAATACAATATCCGGTCCATTCTGCACACGGCAAACTTTGAACAATTGGCCCAATCTGACAAGACGGATCACCAAAACTGAGACAGTTGAAGTTGAAACACATTCGGATGTCCCAAAATTTCCTTTTCTTCTCTTGCCTCGCATAAATGTAGAGAATGGCACAGCATTCTGAGCACAAACGATTGACTTTGGAAAAGGGATTTCACAACCGGGGTATCGAGCCTATAACTGAACACAGTGGAAAGGACTCAAGTGAAGAAAGTAAAAGGCACACGACCTAAACACAACGAGACACACTCGGAAAAGACTCAAAGCTAAATTGAGACCGACAAATCAAAGGACACGACACACGGACGTGTTTGAAAACAAAAGACCTTGAGGAGCCAATTCCTCCGAGCAGGTTTCCCACCCTTTCTGATTTGTGTGATTCTCACACCACTCGGCCCTCAAGCTCAGTTTTTCTCTCAAAACCCTCTTTCTCACTTTTGCTCTCATCGCACATCTCTCTATTCTTCAATCTCTCATTTTCCAATCCCTCCCCTGGGTGGTTGATGGATGAATAGGAAGCGGCGGATTCATGCCGAATACAGCTAGCTCACGGCTATTTCTTCTGATAGATAAAATGCCTTCCTGGCAGGCGCGTTGATGACAAGGGAGAGACAGAACACCTGGCTCAAACTGTGCCCCTAGTTCATTACTTTGACCATTTTTTGTTTTCTCTCTAAAACAGTTTTGATCAGAATGAACGTCAGATTAACATGCTTGTTCAATTTTTGATTTGAAAATCATGCAAGTCAGGCCGTAAGCACTGAAAGTTTTCCTTTTTGGGTCCAAACATGGTCCAATTTTGGAAAATGGAATGGTTTTCGAGAAAATAGTCAACCTCAGTAAAAATTTTCAAAAACTATTTTCGCGAACAGTCAATGCTCAACAAGCACAGAACCTACCCTCGAGATACGCAACCTCGGATCGGAGGCACTTTGGGAAAATTGCCCCTTGCTTGAAGGGGGGGAAGAGGGCAACGGAAAGTTGCCCCTAGTTTGGGCGGCAACTCAGGGCAACTTTATGGCGATATGAGGCAACGGAAAGTTGCCCCTTGCTTGGACGATGCTGCGGCATGCTCATCGATGATTGATCGCAACCGAATTCTCATGCACGGAGAGGACGAAGGCGGCCACAAACAATATATGGACACAGTCACCTTGAAAGCATTGGTGGTTGGACTTCAGGAGGAAGTTGATCACGCAGCTCCAGTTGTTGCAACCGAGACATCGGATTCGGAGGAAGCATAGGTAATCAAAACCATTACATGGACTGAGACGCTATGAAAGCGTTAAGGGCTGGACTTCAGGATGAAGTTTCCTACGTATCCCAAAACATGGGAATCAAGCCTTACGTAGTTCCGGTTAAGGTACTCTTGGGTATTTTAACCTTCACTATTTTTAGGCTCTTACTTTTGCCAAGGCGCCCAATGCGGGTTTTCGACCTTGCGAGCTTCTTTTCTTTCTTTTTCTTTTTTCCTTTTCATTTCTTTTTTTCTTTTTTTCTTTTTTCTTATTTTTTTGGTTTTTTGATTGATTTATTTTTTTTCTTTTGTATTTTTCTTTTGCTCTTACTTTTGCCTGGGTCGCCCTTCCGGGTTTTCAGCCCAGCGAGCCTCTCAAAGGGTAAAAGCGTATCAAGTCCATGCCAAATGGTTTTCGAAATCGAAGCCTCCCCTTTTTCGGGAGAATGACCGTTGCAGTACTTTGCAGGAGAATCAATCACGGTTGCTTTGCCAACTTCTCCTGGTGAACTCTAGTCTTTTGCTCCGATTTCGGTGCCCCTTGATCGAGGACTGCTTCGAGTCTGGCCACACGGGCCTTGCATTGATAGCTAATTATTGAGCATTCTGGATGCGGGTCCGAGGTTTGAAAATGAGGGGTCGAGTCTCGAGGCTGAGAGCGATCCTAAGCTGCGTAATCTCAAGAGCGATTCCACACAGGTCTTCGCAGGACTGCGCAAAACATTTTGTTTTCGAAAGTTTTTAAGAAGGCGACGAATCGCTCGCGCCGAAGACAGTGTGGAACCAGTCTGGATCAAGCCAGGGTCCTTCTCAGTACTCACGCTGACAAGCATGATTTCGATCATTAAGGGCTTAGCATGCCTCTCTTTCTTTCAACTTGATCAAAGTTTTGCAAATCCCGAGGAATTCCTTCCTCTTCTTTTTTACCGCAGTGTTCAAAAAGGTTTTTGAAAAACTTAGGTCAAAACAATAATTATTAGGGCACACAAGAGCGGGTGGAATGCACTGTCACCCCATTCGAATTCTCTGGCACAACTAGCCCAACACAGATAGTACGGGAACACGATAGCCGCGGCTGTTTCATTCAGGTTCTCCAGATGTAAACTGGCTCCACAGCAGAGGTAGACCCAAAAAGAAAGCAAAAAGAAGTAATTACAAAACAAAACGGTGCTCGAGGCAACAACCCCGGAGTCACCTAGTATTCTATACAAAAGAGGGACTAACTCGTTACAACAAGATAGACCCTTAAGCAAAAAGGACTGACTCAAGACAGAGACAGACTCAAAACAAAGCAAAAGACTGACTCGGCGCCCAAGCCAGGATTTACAAGATTAGCATTCGCAGATGCTCAAAAAAATACGTGCCAGACGCCACATCAAAAACTCGAGGCGCTGCCCGCAGGCGGTTGAATCCCAATTACATACTCGCAATATCGGTGTCCTCAAAATCCAACAACTGGGTAGTGACTGATTTAGCTGAGGTGGGTGGGAGGATAACCTCGTTGTCAATCAGATCCTGCACCTCGTGGCGGAGGCGAAAGAAGTTATCGGTGGAGTGGCCAATTTGCTGGTGGTACGCACAGTACTGTGTAGCATCGTGGCCTGCTGGGAGGTTCTTCGGCAGAGGTCGCGGCTCAAGAGGTGTAAGATGCCCCTTCTTAGCCAAAATGAGAAGCGCCCTAGACAGTGGCATGTAGAGAGCATGAAAGGCCTGTGCCCCCGGGGCATGGTATTTTGAAGCCTGAGTGCTCCTGCTAGATATGCTGGCGAACGGATCGGCAGGTGTGGGCTTGAATTTCTGATCCTTCCCAGGTACGGGGTTGGGAGTGAGAGAAACTGTTTCAACATAACGGGGTCTATCCCGATTTTCCGACTGGCTTGAACTACCCTCAAGTAGAGTAGGAAAAGCATCCTTCACAATCTTGGTTGTCATCGCAGATACCTGTTGTTTGTTCATCCTCCCGGCTTTTAAAGCCTCGACTGCCCACAGCAGCTGTCCCATGGGGTCGGCGTCTGCCTTTGCCAGATTTTTACCTCTGGCCTCAGCCTGATGAGAGGTTTGGGTTGGTACTGGTACATCACTGTTGTAGGTGGAGGCCATCTCCGGCTAATTAAGCTCGATCACAATCCGCCCCAGTAGCGGGGGCTCTTGGGGCTCAAAATTTCCGGCATACGGTGCAACCGGTGGCGAGGCTGACATCCCGTAAGCGAGATCTGCCACAGATCTTTGGAGATCACCTATCATCCCCATTATCTCGAATGTAGTGGGCTCGCGAGCCTGATAGAACTGGGGGGCCCAGATTGGGTGTGTAGCGGGCGACCTAGGAGGATGCGGCATATCTACGCCGGCCTCGCTTTGCAGGGTAATCCCTTGATCCAATGCGGCTGTCATAACCACTATTTCTTCTGAACTTTGCGTCATCCCTAGTTCTGCCTCAGCAAAGGGGAAACACTGGCTATTCGTATCGACTTTCTGAACTTTCTGAACTGAAAGGGAAAAAAAAAACGGACAGCACTTCAGCCCAAAACAGATCAAACACAGACGCAGTCAAACAACTGATCTCTACTACTGATTACTGTTCCCCAGAATCACTGTTCCCAGAACTGAACTGATACCCGCAGATATAACTGGTTCCTCATCAACACTGATACTGGTGCCCCTCGGGCCGGATACTCAAACTTGCAAGCTGACATGTACTTTCCTGCAGAGATACACTCTAGAAGCACATAGCAGATAAATGAGAGCCAAAACACCCCTATGTTGGGGTAGGGTTTCCCTGTCCTATTTTGTCAGGAGCTAGGGTTTCACTACGCACGCAGCGGTTTCAAACAACCTATATCGGGTAAGCAACCTGTCCTAGTTTGGAATGGTCACTATGGATTCCGAATATGCACTAGGTCGAATGGTCGAAAAGGGTGCCCCGGTAAAACCGGGGTTTGTGCTCCCATGCTGTCAGAGCCCATAACCGGTCAGCCTTATGGACATGCCTTGACAAGACAAGCCTCCGGCAAACCGTTCAGGAATGGCAAATGGCAAACACTGTGTTCCTAGGCGCACCAATGCACATGCAATGCAAAGAAACACATAAGTGAAATCAAAACAGGATATCACGAGTTCGAGTCAAGCTCTCTAAACTCCCCAGCAGAGTCGCCAGAAACTGTAGACGTCCCCCGAACGCCCCGGGAGGATGACTCCCGTTCGGTTCACATTGGGTTCACTACAGTTCGAAGGACTCAAAATGTCACGGTTCTTAATCTTGAACCAAAGAGTCCACCTCTGGCAAATCGTTTTGAGAAAAAAAACAGATTTTTGAAAAAGTAGTGCCAAACATGGACTGCTTTGCCAGATACAGAGTCGCCACCTAAATATTTTTAAAATGGGGAATTTAGGAAACCCTAACTCGGCGCCAAAGGCCACATGTCCGTCATCACCAAAGTGACTTGGCTCGGGAGCTTGGGTACGATCGGGGAAGGTCAGCTATGAGCACCCCCTTTCGCCCGATCCGAAGACCGGCCTCTACTAACCATGATATCCGTTTTTGAAAACTTCATGCGTTCTTATTCCGGTTATTAGCCTAGAATTACTATGTTGTGCGCACAGCAAACAAGTATAGACTAGATTGCCTAATTTGGAAATAAACATTGCATATCCGCTGGTTTGGAAAACGCTTTGGAATTTGCTACTCGCAAGTAGGCTAAAACACGGATTTCAACGAGTTTTCCAACTCAAACAATCCAACCTCCACCCACAGGCATTCAAGCAGTTTATCTCACATAAGCATCTAGCCACATGGTAAGCATGCTGTTATGGCAACATTCACACGCATGCGAGATGCTAAAGCATAAAAACTTACATTGTACTCCGTGCCAAAACAATAAACTAGTTAGCAAAACATGCATGACCTAGTTCATGTTAAGTGGCTAATGCAACACAGGCAGAGATGCAATTTAGAGTAGGCTCGGCTAACCCTAAAATGACATGTGAGATGCAATCAAATAACACGTATTCAATTTGGAATTGAAAAGGCAATGCAGTTTGTATGATGTACCGAGCCCGGTGCATGTAAACAAATGCATGGATGCACGCATGCATAGCATAAGGTATGCTAAAATAAACGTGCCCTAATCTACCATCAAAGCAGGTAAATAAAAGGGATAGAAAGAAGTGGGGATTGGAAGACATACACACCACTCACACACACTTATTACAGGTTCGCCCTCGCTCGGAGGGACCGAAAGAATAATACAAATAATTAACTACGCAAGCTAATTAAAATATTACAAATTAACTAAATTAATCAGATAAATTAATTAATCTAATTAAACAGTAAACCGCCTCGGGATGAGGGCCAAATGCAGCATGCGCTCGGGACTGGCTCGGAACCGCACTGCCATGCACGGATTGCCTCTGTTTCCTCTGCTCTCCTCCTCAGAAAATTGCCAAAGTCCCAGGAGTGCCTCTCAGGGCACTGGGGATCACCACCGGCTGGGGTAGAACACCACCGGCTGAAGAAGGAAGCCATCGGCACAAAATGAAGCTATCGGCTGCTGGTATACTGCCGGCCGGCACTGAATGCCTGCAGAACCTGCAACTCACAGCAGGAGAGGACAACAACATGCATGGCAATACAATTCAAGCCATTTATGCACCAAACACATCCCTTATCATGTTAGTGACTCAAAGGGGCATGTGTCTCGATTCCCGGACCACCAATCACGCATTTCCATGCATGATGGCCCAAAGAACCAAGAGTGCAAATTTGATTTCAAATGCATGCGATGCAAACAAGCAAACAAGGGTGTTAAACCTCCATCATATTTCACTTCAAGAGGCCAAACATGCACAATGCAAATGCAACCCTAAGCATGTCAACTAGGCATGTAACATGGACTATGCAACATACTTATGCGAAGGGTTCAAGCAAGCATTCAAGACAAGCATGCAATCCAATTAAATGATGATCTTATACATGACCTAGGCAACTCAAATAGGCCTAAAATCAGTGGCCAAAATGCCCAAAATTGGGGTCTAAGCACACATGCACACATGCACATATCAAGACACCAACACTTGAGCATAACAAACAACCCTTAAGCACACTTAAAGGGACCAAACAATGGACAACTTGCATGCATGGAAAGCTCTGAAATCATGCTATAAAATGATGCCAAATCATGCAACAAAGCAAGCTAAACATGCAACAAATGGCCCAAGGTTCAAAGCGAATCAATGAGGCTTTGTACCACACTTAGCACAACCACACATGGCAATACTTAAACACTTAAAAACAGAGTTTTAACACATAAAACTAAGCCTAAAGGACCACCTAGATGGCATCTAGATGACATGAAATCAAAGGCATGCATTAAGGCCAAAACATGGAGCATTCAACACATGCTTTTGAAGCATTAAAGAGGCATGCAAGGCAATCAAACAAGCATGCTAAATGGACTGAAATGACATGCCAAATGGTTCCAAACCATCAAATACAAAGCAAGCAAGGCATGCTACACTCTCATGCTCTTAAGGCCAACAAGCCAAATGCAAAGGAGCTATGAGATACAAGTCATGACCGACCAAAACAAGCATGGACAGACCTCATGCATGGCAAAATAAGCATACAAGCTTCAAGGATCTAAGCCTAAAACATGCTAGAAATAGAGGCACACAACCTAGGCATGTTAAGGGACTATTAAGGCATTACAAAGCAACTATGCAAGGCATGCAAGGAGTGCTAAAACCAACTTAGAAACATGTTATATCATGGAAATATAAGCATGAAAAACAGCCAAGACATGCTCAAAACACAACCAAACATGGTGCTCCTTTGGAGGCCAAAACTTGCCCTTTTCAAGGACATTAAGGAGAGGGGGTGGCCCTCCCCTTTTGGAGACTTTATGGCACCATCTCCACCACTGAAATCCCTCAAGATTTCAGTGGTGAAGAGGCCCAAGCACAAAAATCTCGGATCTCAACAAAATAGCACAAAAATGAGCCTTTTCAAGGCTTAAGGGTGGTCAAACCTACCCAAACCACCAAGCACTCTTAATAAACAATAAAGAGGCTGAAAAAATAGAACTTTTATGTGTTAATCACTAAGCACAAAAACAGTTCTAAGAAGGGTAAAAATGGAGTGCAAAAATGGGGTAAAAAGAGGACTAGTGTCTTACCCTTGTAGACCTCTTCACCAAAGATGATGTTGTTGCTTCCTTAAGCTCCAAATCAGTCAAGAACCTCAAGAACAACCTCTTGGAACCTCAGTAGCAAGAGGAAGGTGAAACACTAGGTGTTGGTGAGCAATAGTATGACAATACACACACTAAGCTTAAGGGAGAGAAAGAGAGATATAAGATAGATATAGAACTCAAAACCCTAAACCAGAGCTTCTCCTATGTCTAACTCTCCTAAACTTTCCAACCTTTTCCAACCCTTGAGCCAAGAGAAGAAGCCTTCTCTTATAGGCAAGCAAAGCTTACAAGCTAAGCAACCAAAAGGCTCATCCCTCCATACACGTGTATGGAGGGGAAACAAAAGGCATACAGCTGTCTGAAAATATCTCAGAAAACAACTGTATAGGAGTCGGCAGGGCAAAAATGTCATTTTGACAAATTTGACTGCCGACCGGCACAAAAGAGTGCCGACCGGCACAATAAAGTGCCGGTGGCAACACCAGCCAGCCAGTGGCCTCTAGCCACAGCCGGTGGTGTGTGGGGATGCCTCACAAGGCATTCCCTGCCCCTCCAAGGCAAAACACAAGTGTTTGGTGCAAAACCAGACACAAAACGGTCGAGTCGAGAGATCCCGAGGCAAGGCGCGCGAGCCGAGACCTCCGGGAACTCAAGACGAACACGAACATGGATAATCACCGAGTGTTCAAACGGTGACGTCCAAGTCTTGAGGACGGTCAAAAATGGGGTGTCTACATAGACACCCCATTTTTGTCCAACCTTAAGACTCAAACATCATCGATTGAGCGCTCGGTGATTGCGCATGTTGTGCTCGTTCTGAGGTTACGAAGTCTCGGCTGAGGGCGTGGCCCCCGATCCTCGGGACTCTTTTGTGCTTTGCCTCGGTTTGCGAACCTGATTCTATTTTCTCTTCCCGAAGGGAGGGAGAGGTGTCGTAGACCATCTCTCATTGGCCATAGGTTACTTTTCGTGGTCGTAGGCCACTATTCCCGTTTGGAGACTAGTTTTCAGTTTTCAGAGCCGTCGACCATGCGCCTCGGTTCGGGACCACTTAACATTCTTCGTTTGGCACGGTTTTTGGAACACACCTTGTTTCCTCTGTCTAGAGGGACACTGTGGCCCGGGAGAGCACTTTTGTGGTCGCACGCCACTTTCGGTGCTTAACAGCTAGTTTTCGGGGCACCCGGCCGCGTGTTTTGCCCCCTGAACCCTCGTTTTGCTTTGGTGTTGGTTCATTTTGGCATGAACCTTTTTTTCATTGTTTGGGAGGTGGTACAGGAGTGGGAGACCACCTTTTCTCTTTGGAGACCACTTTTCTCCCGGCCAGCCGGTTTTCTTGTCAGGTACCTGGTCTCCTTGGTCTTTGAGCCACATTTACTGGTCTCCTACCATACCACTAGCTTGCATTCAGTTGGGAGACCACCAAACGGCTAGCTGACCACCTTTCTTTATGTTGTACCTTTTGACCTGGTCGGCCGACCTGGGGAAGTGGTCGGCCGACCACCTGAACTGGTCGGCCTGATTCCTCCTATTTTGTCTGTCTGAGTGCATGCCAGTTGTGCCAGCTGGAAGGCACAAACTGGATCCTCCATACACGTACATGGAGGACTTGCACCCTTGCTTTAGCTTCTTGAGGAAGCTTGAAACCTTGTTCTAGCTTCTTGAGAAAGCTTGAACCTTTGTCTAGCTTCTTGAGGATGCTTGAACCTTTGCTCTAGCTTCTTGAGGAAGCTTGAACCTTTGCTCCTCTATAAGAGAGGGCCTTCCTCTCCTTATACCAGGTTTCAAAAAATTTGCTAAGACAAAGAAACATATCTCTCTCTATATCTCTACATTTTGGCCCTAAAGAGTGCTTTGTTCTTAACCCTTTGCACCACACCTCGTAGCCTAACACCTCCACCATTTTTACTGAGTTCTTGGAGGGTCTTGAGAGGCCTCAAAAGCTGGTTTTTGGTGCATAGAATTTGCTGGTTTTTGCTGGGCTTCAAGAGGTAATCACTTTTCCCTCTTTTAAGCATTATTTTGATCCTTCTCTTACCCAAACTTGCATGCTTATTTGAGCTTTGTTGTCAACTAAAAAAAGTCTTGTTTTGAGGTCATTTTGATGTTTGTTTAAGACCATTTTTGTGTTGAAGGTCATCTACCATTTTGCATGCTTTAAATAGCCTTGTTTTGTGCCATGCCATAAAGCCTTTGATTTAACCTTTGCTTGGCCTTCCTACCACTAAAATCCAGTGGATTTTTAGGGGTAAGAATGTGGTTTTGAGGGCCAAAATCAGAGAGGGGTGACCCTCTCTCTTGTTGTCTCGTTTGCTAGCATTTTTAGCCTACCAAAGGAGCATACGTTTATACCATTTGGAGGCCTAGTTTAGGCCCTTTTTGGTGACTTCTAGGGCCTACCTAGGCTCTTTCCAGAGCTGGTTTTGTCACCTTGTGTTTGCCTCTTGCATGTGTGGAATAATCCTCTTCATAGCTTATCAAAGGAGCATGTCATTCTTGCATGTTTTGGTCGTGTTTCAGTGGGTTGTTGGCCATCATTTGGCATGCCATGATTCTATTTTTGGCTGGTTTGGTAGCTTCTCATATGCTTCACATACTTGTAGTGTAAACCATGTTTACTAGCTTATAATGCATGTTGTTTTGGCCCTCCATTCTTACACATTTTGGCCATGCTCTAAACTGATTTTGTTCATGATTTGGGCTGCCTTAGCTCTATTTTTAGGCCTCTTGGTCAAATGAGGCTTGCCATGCATGGTTGTAGTGTAATACCCTTGCCTAGCCTTGAGTTTTGACCCCCCTTGCATGCTTAACTTGAGGTATTTCTATGTTTTGGCATCATTAAGCATGTTATTTCAGAGCTTATACTTGTGCCATGTTCCCATGTTTTCCACTCTTTAGATGCGTTTGAGAGTTGTGCTTGTATACCTCATTTACGGGCCATTGCATGAGCTTCATTTTTGTGCTTTTCAAGCCATCATTTTAGTCCATTTTGCTACTGTTTTGGGCCTGCATAGGGACTGTTTGGGGTTGGTTTGGTCATTTGAGCATCGCTTTGCATACCTCTAGTGTAATGTGCTTCACTAGTTTCGGTATTTGAGCCTCCCAATATGCATTGCATGAGTTGTTTGCATGATTCGGGACCATGTTGTATGTCATTTCAGAGCTGGAACTTGTGCCATTGTATGCCATATTTCATCTTTTCAATGCTTTCGTGGAGTTGTATTCGGCTTTGATCCCTTACATCGTGCATGCTTGTGTGTGTGTCATTGCCTTGATTCCATCATGTTTGGCCACTGATTTGGGTGTGGCCGAGGCCCATCCATCTTGGTTTAAGTCCATCTTGTATTGTGTATGCCCTATAGTCCATGTTATCACATGTTTGATCATTGCATTGCGTATGCTTCGTTCATAACATCGCGTATGTTAGTGCATTGTGTATGCATGCCATATAATCCATGTGCATTGAGTATGTCATTGATTAGTTCATAGCATTGTGTATGCCATTTGCATGCTTGCATGTAATTTCGTGCATCTTCACATCACTTAGCTGCATTGCATTTAGATCGCATGCTAGTGTTGCATTTGTGCATGCCATTGTTTGTTACATTGTGTTCGGAATAGGAGTTAGTCCGAACACGGGAAATGAGGGACGTTTCATACTCCAAGTGATGAAACGTTCCTCGATTCCCGGTCACTGACACTCTTGATCGTCCATGATGGAGTTGTTGGTTTTAGTTGCTTATATGTGCTTTCATGTCACATTAAGTCATGCAATTCGACTCCTCGGCCATCATGTGTCGAGATGCGTGATTGGTGGCCCGAGGGTCAAGGATTACACTCCCTTGAGCTTATGCAATGATGGGGAGAGTGGTCGTGCACACATGTGTTGCAAATACTTTGCCATCTCTCTCTCTTTTGCCTTCTGTTGCAGAAAACCAGAAACTAGGGGCAGAAACTGGTCGGCCGACCAGATTTAGTGGCTAGCCGACCACTTTTTCTGGTTTTTCACCACAAAAGTGGTCGGCAGGTGGTCTCCAAGGCCAATAGCTGGTCGGCAGCCTTCCCACAGATTCCTAGGGTGGAGTTTCAGCCTTCTGGAGCTTTGTGCAATGTTCTGAGGTCAATTGCAAACAGAGGCAAGTTGGGGCGTCGCGAGGGATTTTCGAATAAGGCGACTCGAGCATGCATGCATCCTTTCTCATCCAAAGCAGAGCTGAGGTAGCCTATTTCATTCAGTTTACATGCTTATTTAAATTGCTTACTTAGTTAATTTGTTGATTAATTAGAGCTATGTAATAATTAGTTGTAGCTTGTTATTCGTTTCGTTGTGCAAAAACTAGTTTAATTAGATTAGCTTAGATTAGCTAGTTGGTTCTGTGTTATTCATTCGGACCCTCCGTCGAGAGGGCACAACTGTTGTAATAAGTGTGCGTATGTGTGATGCATGTCTTCCCTTTTATTTATCAGCTTATGATGGTTAGTTTTAGGGCACGTTTCAATTAGCATCCTTATGCTCACATGTTTGCATCCATTCATCTGTCTTGCATGCACCGGGCTCGGCGCATCATACTAACTGCATTGTATTTCAATATCTATTTGAATACGTGTACCATTTGTCGCATTTCGCATGCCATTTTAGAATAGACGAGCCTATTTCTAGTTGTTTTTTGCATGTGTTGCATTAGGCATCTCAGCATAGTTAGGATTCATGCATGATTTCTAATTAGCTTCTTTCTTTGACTCGGAGTACTTGGCGAGTGTTTATGCTTTAGCATCCTTGCATGTGTGTGAGTGACTGCCATGATAGCATGCTTGCCATGAGGCTAACTGCTTATGTGATATAACTGCCTGAATGCTTGTGCGTGAAGGTTGGTTGCTTGAATTGGAATAATTCATCAAAACCTATGTTTTAGCCTACTTGTGAGTAGCAAACTTCAATCCATTTTCAAAACAAACGGATATGCGATGCTTTGTTCCAAATTAGGCAATCTAGTCTATACTTGTATGTTGTGCGCATCACATAATAATTCTAGGTTAATAACCAGAATAAGTGCACATGTGTTTTCAAAAACAAGATATCATGCTTAGTAGTGGCCGATCTTTGATCGGGCGAGCAGGGGTGCTCATGAAATGACCTTCCCCAATCGTACCCAAGTTCCCGAGCCGAGGCAACTTTGGTGATGATGGACACGTGGCCTTAGGCACGAGTCAGGGTTTCCTAAATTCCCCCAAAATAAAATATTTAGGTGGCGACTCTGTATCTGGAAAAGCAGTCCATGTTTGGCACTTCTTTACAAAAATCAGTTTTCAAAAACGATTTGCCAGATTTGGACTCTTTGGTGATTTATCAATCTCGCATTGCACTTTGCGAGATAATATTAAGAACCATGACAATGAGTCCGAACTGTAGTGAGCCGCATGAACAAAACATGCTTTTCTCTGGGACGTTCGGGGATGTCTACACTTGCCATTTCTCATGCATTAGGGTTTTAACACTCACACACTTATTTTGACCCTCTTGCATGATGGCAGATATGTAATTATGATATTTACTTGCCATTTCTCATGCATTAGGGTTCGAACACTCGGACACTTATTCGGACCCTCGTGCATGATGGAAGATATACAACTATGGTGTTTACTTGTCATTTCTCACGCATTATTGTTTAGACATTCGGATACTTGTTCGGACCCTCTTGCATGATGGCAGATATGTAATCATGGTGTTTACTTACCAGATTTCATGCATTAGGGTTTGAAATTCGGACACTTATTCAGACCCTCTTCTATGATGGCAGATATGTAATTATGGTGTTTATTAGTCATTTCTCATGCATTGGAGTTTAAACACTCGGACACTTATTCGGATCCACTTGCATGATGGCAGATATGTAATTATGTTGTTTACTTGTCATTTCTCGGGGGTTAGGATTCGAACACTCGGACACTTATTCGGTCCCTCTTGCATGATCGCAGATATGTAATTATGGCATTTACATGCCATTTCTCAGGCATTACAACTTAAACAATCGGACACCTATTCAAACCCTCTTACATGATGGCAGATCTGTAATTATGGTCTTTACTTGCCATTTCTTGTGCATTAAGATTCGAACACTCGGACACTTACCCTCTTGCGGCAGATATGTAATTATGGTGTTTGCTTTCCATTTCTCATGCGTTGGGATTCAAACACTCGGACACTTATTCGAACCCTCTTCATGATGGCAGATATATAATTATGGTGTTTACTTTCCATTTCTCATGCATTAGGGTTTAAACACTCGGACACTTATTTGGACCCTCTTGCATGATGGCAGATATGTAATTATGGTGTTTACTTTCCATTTCTCATGCACTGGGATTCGAACACTCGGACCCTTATTCGGACCCCCTTGCATGATGACAGATATGTAATTATGGTGTTTACTTGCCATTTCTTATGCATTAGGGTTCAAACACTCAAACACTTTTGCGGACCCTATTGCATGATGGCAAATATGTAATTATGGTGTTTACTTGTCATTTCACATGCATTAGGGTTTAAACACTCGGACACTTATTCGGACCCTCTTGCCCGATGACAGATATGTAATTATGGTGTTTACTTGCCATTTCTCGTGCGTTAGGATTCGAACACTCAGACACTTATTCGGACCCTCTTGTATGATGGCAGATATGTAATTATGGTGTTTATTTGCCATTTCTCATGTATTAGGGTTTAAACACTCGAACACTTATTCAATCCCTCTTACATGATGGCAGATATGTAATTATGGTGTTTACTAGTGTGGGAGCCGAATAAATGGCTAAATCGGAAGGGACATATTTTAGTAGACTGACATTAACCGACTGCATCCTGCAAGACTAGGATGGGCCGAATACAATACGTAAGCCGATTAAGAAAGGATCTTTGACGCCGAATAGATATCTGCCACTGTGCAGGAGAATCCGTATTGGTGTTCGAGTGTTCGAACCCTAATGCATGAGAAACGGTAATTAAACGCCGTACTTACATATCTTCCACTGTGCAGGAGAATCCATACAGGTGTTCGAGTGTTCGAACCCTAATGCATGAGAAATGGTAAGTAGACGCCGTATTTACATATTTGCCACTGTGTAGGAGAATCCATATAGGTGGTCGAGTGTTCGAAACGTAATGCGTGAGAAATTGTAAAGAAATGCCGTATTTACATATCTGCCACTGTGCAGGAGAATCCATATAGGTGTTCGAGTGTTCGAACCGTAATGCATGAGAAATGGTTAGTAAACGCCGTATTTGCATATCTGCCACTGTGCAAAAGAATCCGTATAGGTGTTCGAGTATTCGAACCGTAATGCGTCAGAAATGGTAAGTAAACGGCGTATTTACATATTTGCCACTGTACAGGAGAATCCGTCCAGGTGTTCGAGTGTTCGAACCGTAATGCGTCAGAAATGGTAAGTAAACGCTGTATTTACATATCTGCCACCGTGCAGGAGAATCTGTAAAGGTGTTCGAGTGTTCGAACCCTAATGCATGAGACATGGTAAGTAAACGCCGTATTTACATATCTGCCACTGTGTAGAAGAATCCGTATAGGTGTTCGAGTGTTCGAACCGTAATGCGTGAGAAATTGTAAGTGAACGCCGTATTTGCATCTCTACCACTGTACAGGAGAATCCATATATGTGTTCGAGTGTTCGAACCGTAATGCCTCTGAAATGGTAAGTAAACGCCGTATTTACATATCTGCTACTGTGCAGGAGAATCCGTTTAGGTGTTCGAGTGTTCGAACCCTATTGCATGAGAAATGGTAAGTAAACGCCGTATTTACATATCTGCCACTGTGCAGGAGAATCCGTATAGGTGTTCGAGTGTTCGAACCCTAATGCATGAGAAATGGCAAGTAAACGCTGTATTTACGTATCTGCCACTGTGCAGGAGAATCCGTTTAGGTGTTCGAATGTTCGAACCCTAATGCATGAGAATTGGTAAGTCAACGCCGTATTTACATATCTTCCACTGTGCAGGAGAATCCGTATAGGTGTTCGAATGTTCGAACCGTAATGCATGAGACATGGTAAGTAAAATCGTATTTACATATCTGCCACTGTGCAGGAGAATCCGTATAGGTTTTCGAGTGTTCGAACCGTAATGCACGAGAAATGGTAAGTAAACGCCGTATTTACATATCTGCCACTGTGCAGGAGAATCCGTATAGGAGTTCGAGTGTTCGAACCGTAATGTGTGACAAATTGTAAGTAAACACCGTATTTACATATCTGCCACTGTGCAGGAGAATCCGTATAGGTGTTCGAGTGTTCGAACTGTAATGCATGAGAAACGGTAATTAAACGCCGTACTTACATATCTTCCACTGTGCAAGAGAATCCGTATAGGTGTTCGAGTGTTCGAACCCTAATGCATGAGAAATCGTAAGTAAACGCTGTATTTACATATCTGCCACTGTGTAGGAGAATCCGTTTAGTAGTTCGAATGTTCGAACCCTAATGCAAGAGAAATGGTAAGTAAACGCCGTATTTACATATCTGCCACTGTGCAGGAGAATCCGTATAGGTGTTCGAATGTTCGAACCGTAATGCATGAGGCATGGTAAGTAAAACCGTATTTACATATCTGCCACTCTGCAGGAGAATCCGTATAGGTTTTCGAGTGTTCGAACCGTAATGCACGAGAAATGGGAAGTAAACGCCGTATTTACGTATCTGCCACTGTGCAGGAGAATCCGTATAGGTGTTCGAGTGTTCGAACCATAATATGTGAGAAATTGTAAGTAAACGCCGTATTTACATATCTGCCGCTGTGCAGGAGAATCCGTATAGGTGTTCGAGTGTTCGAACTGTAATGCATGAGAAACGGTAATTAAACGCCATACTTACATATCTTCCACTGTGCAAGAGAATCCGTATAGGTGTTCGAGTGTTCGAACCCTAATGCATGAGAAATGGTAAGTAAACGCTGTATTTACATATCTCCCACTGTGCAGGAGAATCCGTTTAGGTGTTCGAATGTTCGAACCCTAATGCAAGAGAAATGGTAAGTAAACGCCGTATTTACATATCTGCCACTGTGCAGGAGAATCCGTATAGGTGTTCGAATGTTCGAACCGTAATGCATGAGACATGGTAAGTAAAATCGTATTTACATATCTGCCACTCTGCAGGAGAATCCGTATAGGTTTTCGAGTGTTCGAACCGTAATGCACGAGAAATGGTAAGTAAACGCCGTATTTACGTATCTGCCACTGTGCAGGAGAATCCATATAGGTGTTCGAGTGTTCGAACCGTAATGTGTGAGAAATTGTAAGTAAACGCCGTATTTACATATCTGCCACTGTGCAGGAGAATCCGTATAGGTGTTCGAGTGTTCGAACCGTAATGCATGAGAAACGGTAATTAAACGCCGTACTTACATATCTTCCACTGTGCAGGAGAATCCGTATAGGTGTTCGAGTGTTCGAACCCTAATGTATAAGAAATGGTAAGTAAACGTTGTATTTACATATCTGCCACTGTGCAGGAGAATCCGTTTAGGTGTTCGAATGTTCGAACCCTAATGCATGAGAAATGGTAAGTAAACGCCGTATTTACATATCTGCCACTGTGCAGGAGAATCCGTATAGGTGTTCGAATGTTCGAACCGTAATGCATGAGACATGGTAAGTAAACCGTATTTACATATCTGCCACTGTGCAGGAGAATCCGTATAGGTTTTCGAGTGTTCGAACCGTAATGCACGAGAAATGGTAAGTAAACGCCGTATTTACATATCTGCCACTGTGGAGGAGAATCCGTATAGGTGTTCGAGTGTTCAAACCGTAATGTGTGAGAAATTGTAAGTAAACACCGTATTCACATATCTGCCACTGTGCAGGAGAATCCGTATAGGTGTTCGAGTGTTCGAATCGTAATGCATGAGAAATGGTTAGTAAACGCCGTATTTACATATCTGCCACTGTGCAGAAGAATCCGTATAGGTGTTCGAATGTTCGAACCGTAATGCATCAGAAATGGTTTGTAAACGCAGTATTTACATATCTGCCACTGTGTAGGAGAGTCCGTCTAGGTGTTCGAGTGTTCGAACCGTAATGCGTCAGAAATGGTAAGTAGACGCCGTATTTACATATTTGCCACTGTGTAGGAGAATCCGTATAGGTGGTCGAGTGTTCGAAACGTAATGCGTGAGAAATTGTAAAGAAATGCCGTATTTACATATCTGCCACTGTGCCGGAGAATCCGTATAGGTGTTCGAGTGTTCGAACCGTAATGCATGAGAAATGGTTAGTAAACGCCGTATTTGCATATCTGCCACTGTGCAAAAGAATCCGTATAGGTGTTCGAGTATTGGAACCGTAATGTGTCAGAAACGGTAAGTAAACGGCGTATTTACGTATCTGCCACTGTACAGGAGAATCCGTCCAGGTGTTCGAGTGTTCGAACCGTAATGCGTCAGAAATGGTAAGTAAACGCCGTATTTACATATCTGCCACCGTACAGGAGAATCTGTAAAGGTGTTCGAGTGTTCGAACCCTAATGCATGAGACATGGTAAGTAAACGCCGTATTTACATATCTGCCACTGTGCAGGAGAATCCGTATAGGTGTTCGAGTGTTCGAACCGTAATGCGTGAGAAATTGTAAGTGAACGCCGTATTTGCATCTCTGCCACTGTACAGGAGAATCCATATAGGTGTTCGAGTGTTCGAACCGTAATGCCTCCGAAATGGTAAGTAAACGCCGTATTTACTTATCTGCTACCGTGCAGGAGAATCCGTTCAGGTGTTCGAGTGTTTGAACCCTATTGCATGAGAAATGGTAAGTAAACGCCGTATTTACATATCTGCCACTGTGTAGGAGAATCCGTATAGGTGTTCGAGTGTTCGAACCCCAATGCATGAGAAATGGTAAGTAAACGCTGTATTTACAAATCTGCCACCGTGCAGGAGAATTCGTTTAGGTGTTCGAATGTTCGAACCCTAATGCATGAGAATTGGTAAGTAAACGCCGTATTTACATATCTGCCACTGTGCAGGAGAATCCGTATAGGTGTTCGAATGTTCGAACCATAATGCATGAGACATGGTAAGTAAAATCGTATTTACATATCTGCCACTGTGCAGGAGAATCCGTATAGGATTTCGAGTGTTCGAACCGTAATGCACGAGAAATGGTAAGTAAACGCCGTATTTACATATCTGCCACTGTGCAGGAGAATCCATATAGGAGTTCGAGTGTTCGAACCGTAATGTGTGAGAAATTGTAAGTAAACGCCGTATTTAAATATCTGCCACTGTGCGGGAGAATCCGTATAGGTGTTCGAGTGTTCGAACTGTAATGCATGAGAAACGGTAATTAAACGCCGTACTTACATATCTTGCATTGTGCAAGAGAATCCGTATAGGTGTTCGAGTGTTCGAACCCTAATGCATGAGAAATCGTAAGTAAACGCTGTATTTACATATCTGCCACTGTGTAGGAGAATCCGTTTAGGTGTTCGAATGTTCGAACCCTAATGCAAGAGAAATGGTAAGTAAACGCCGTATTTACATATCTGCCACTGTGCAGGAGAATCCGTATAGGTGTTCGAATGTTCGAACCGTGATGCATGAGGCATGGTAAGTAAAACCGTATTTACATATCTGCCACTCTGTAGGAGAATCCGTATAGGTTTTCGAGTGTTCGAACCGTAATGCACGAGAAATGGGAAGTAAACGCCGTATTTACGTATCTGCCACTGTGCAGGAGAATCCGTATAGGTGTTCGAGTGTTCGAACCATAATGTGTGAGAAATTGTAAGTAAACGCCGTATTTACATATCTGCCACTGTGCAGGAGAATCCGTATAGGTGTTCGAATGTTCGAACCGTAATGCATGAGACATGGTAAGTAAAACCGTATTTACATATCTGCCACTCTGCAGGAGAATCCGTATAGGTTTTCGAGTGTTCGAACCGTAATACACGAGAAATGGTAAGTAAACGCCGTATTTACGTATCTGACACTGTGCCGGAGAATCCGTATAGGTGTTCGAGTGTTCGAACCATAATGTGTGAGAAATTGTAAGTAAACGCCGTATTTACATATCTGCCACTGTGCAGGAGAATCCGTATAGGAGTTCGAGTGTTCGAACCGTAATGTGTGAGAAATTGTAAGTAAACGCCGTATTTACATATCTGCCACTGTGCAGGAGAATCCGTATAGGTGTTCGAGTGTTCGAACTGTAATGCATGAGAAACGGTAATTAAACGCCGTACTTACATATCTTCCATTGTGCAAGAGAATCCGTATAGGTGTTCGAGTGTTCGAACCCTAATGCATGAGAAATCGTAGGTAAACGCTGTATTTACATATCTGCCACTGTGTAGGAGAATCCGTTTAGGTGTTCGAATGTTCGAACCCTAATGCAAGAGTAATGGTAAGTAAACGCCGTATTTACATATCTGCCACTGTGCAGGAGAATCCGTATAGGTGTTCGAATGTTCGAACCGTGATGCATGAGGCATGGTAAGTAAAACCGTATTTACATATCTGCCACTATGCAGGAGAATCCGTATAGGTTTTCGAGTGTTCGAACCGTAATGCACGAGAAATGGGAAGTAAACGCCGTATTTACGTATCTGCCACTGTGCAGGAGAATCCGTATAGGTGTTCGAGTGTTCGAACCATAATGTGTGAGAAATTGTAAGTAAACGCCGTATTTACATATCTGCCACTGTGCAGGAGAATCCGTATAGGTTTTCGAGTGTTCGAACCGTAATACACGAGAAATGGTAAGTAAACGCCGTATTTACGTATCTGACACTGTGCCGGAGAATCCGTATAGGTGTTCGAGTGTTCGAACCATAATGCGTGAGAAATTGTAAGTAAACGCCGTACTTACATATCTTCCATTGTGCAGGAGAATCCGTATAGGTGTTCGAGTGTTCGAACCCTAATGCATAAGAAATGCTAAGTAAATGTTGTATTTACGTATCTGCCACTGTGCAGGAGAATCCGTTTAGGTGTTCGAATGTTCGAACCCTAATGCATTAGAAATGGTAAGTAAACGCCGTATTTACATATCTGCCACTGTGCAGGAGAATCCGTATAGGTGTTCGAATGTTCGAACCGTAATGCATGAGACATGGTAAGTAAACCGTATTTACATATCTGCCACTGTGCAGGAGAATCCGTATAGGTGTTCGAGTGTTCGAACCGTAATGCATGAGAAATGGTTAGTAAACGCCGTATTTACATATCTGCCACTGTGCAGAAGAATCCGTATAGGTGTTCGAATGTTCGAACCGTAATGCGTCAGAAATGGTATGTAAACGCCGTATTTACATATCTGCCACTGTGAAGGAGAATCCGTCTAGGTGTTCGAGTGTTCGAACCGTAATGCGTCAGAAATGGTAAGTAAACGCCGTATTTACAGATCTACCACTGTGCAGGAGAATCCGTATAGGTGTTCGAGTGTTCCAACCGTAATGCATGAGAAATGGTAAGTAAACGCCGTATTTACATATTTGCCACTGTGCAGGATAATCCGTATAGGTGTTCGAGTGTTCGAACCGTAATGCCTGAGAAATGGTAACTAAAATGCCGTATTTACATATCTGCCTCTGTGCAGAAGAATCCGTATAGGTGTTCGAGTGTTCAAACCGTAATGCGTCAGAAATGGTAAGTAACGCCGTAATTACATATCTGCCACTGTGCAGTGGAATCTGTAAAGGTGTTCGAGTGTTCGAACCCTAATGCATGAGACATGGTAAGTAAATGCTGTATTTACATATCTGCCATTGAGCAGGAGAATCCGTATGGGTGTTCGAATGTTCGAACCGTAATGCGTAAGAAATTGTAAGTGAACGCCGTATTTACATATCTGCCACTGTGCAGGAGAATCCGTAAAGGTGTTCGAGTGTTCAACCCGTAATGCATGAGAAATGGTAAGTAGAAGCCGTATTTACATATCTGCCACTGTGCAACAGAATCCGTATAGGTGTTCGTGTGTTTGAACCGTAATGCGTCAGAAATGGTAAGTAAACGCCGTATTTACATATCTGCCACTGTGCAGGAGAATCCGTATAGGTGTTCGAATGTTCGAACCGTAATGCGTAAGAAATTGTAAGTAAACGCCGTATTTACATATCTGCCACTGTGCAGGAGAATCCGTATAGGTGTTCGAATGTTCGAACCGTAATGCGTAAGAAATTGTAAGTAAACGCCGTATTTACATATCTGCCACTATGCAGGAGAATCCGTAAAGGTGTTCGAGTGTTCAAACCGTAATGCATGAGAAATGGTAAGTAAACGCCGTATTTACATATCTGCCACTGTGCAGCAGAATCCGTATAGGTGTTCGAGTGTTTGAACCGTAATGTGTCAGAAATGGTAAGTAAACGCCGTATTTACATATCTGCCACTGTGCAGGAGAATCCATATAAGTGTTCGAGTGTTGGAACCATTATGCATGAGAAATGGTAAGTAAACGCCGTATTTACATATCCGCCACTATGCAGGAGAATCCCTATAAGTGTTCGAGTGTTCGAACCGTAATGCCTGAGAAATGGTAAGTAAACGCCGTATTTACATATCTGCCTCTGTGCAGGAGAATCCGTATAGGTTTTCGAGTGTTCGAACCGTAATGCACGAGAAATGGTAAGTAAACGCCGTATTTACATATCTGCCACTGTGCAGGAGAATCCGTATAGGAGTTCGAGTGTTCGAACCGTAATGTGTGAGAAATTGTAAGTAAACGCCGTATTTACATATCTGCCACTGTGCAGGAGAATCCGTATAGGTGTTCGAGTGTTCGAACTGTAATGCATGAGAAACGGTAATTAAACGCCGTACTTACATATCTTCCATTGTGCAAGAGAATCCGTATAGGTGTTCGAGTGTTCGAACCCTAATGCATGAGAAATCGTAAGTAAACGCTGTATTTACATATCTGCCACTGTGTAGGAGAATCCGTTTAGGTGTTCGAATGTTCGAACCCTAATGCAAGAGTAATGGTAAGTAAACGCCGTATTTACATATCTGCCACTGTGCAGGAGAATCCGTATAGGTGTTCGAATGTTCGAACCGTGATGCATGAGGCATGGTAAGTAAAACCGTATTTACATATCTGCCACTCTGCAGGAGAATCCGTATAGGTTTTCGAGTGTTCGAACCGTAATGCACGAGAAATGGGAAGTAAACGCCATATTTACGTATCTGCCACTGTGCAGGAGAATCCGTATAGGTGTTCGAGTGTTCGAACCATAATGTGTGAGAAATTGTAAGTAAACGCCGTATTTACATATCTGCCACTGTGCAGGAGAATCCGTATAGGTGTTCGAATGTTCGAACCGTAATGCATGAGACATGGTAAGTAAAACCGTATTTACATATCTGCCATTCTGCAGGAGAATCCGTATAGGTTTTCGAGTGTTCGAACCGTAATACACGAGAAATGGTAAGTAAACGCCGTATTTACGTATCTGACACTGTGCCGGAGAATCCGTATAGGTGTTCGAGTGTTCGAACCATAATGTGTGAGAAATTGTAAGTAAACGCCGTATTTACATATCTGCCACTGTGCAGGAGAATCCGTATAGGTGTTCGAGTGTTCGAACCGTAATGCGTCAGAAATGGTAAGTAAACGCCGTATTTACATATCTGCCCCTGTGCAGGAGAATCCGTATAGGTGTTCGAATGTTCGAACCGTAATGCGTAAGAAATTGTAAGTAAACGCCGTATTTACATATCTGCCACTATGCAGGAGAATCCGTAAAGGTGTTCGAGTGTTCAAACCGTAATGCATGAGAAATGGTAAGTAAACGCCGTATTTACATATCTGCCACTGTGCAGCAGAATCCGTATAGGTGTTCGAGTGTTTGAACCGTAATGCGTCAGAAATGGTAAGTAAACGCCGTATTTACATATCTGCCACTGTGCAGGAGAATCCATATAAGTGTTCGAGTGTTGGAACCATTATGCATGAGAAATGGTAAGTAAACGCCGTATTTACATATCCGCCACTATGCAGGAGAATCCCTATAAGTGTTCGAGTGTTCGAACCGTAATGCCTGAGAAATGGTAAGTAAACGCCGTATTTACATATCTGCCACTGTGCAGGAGAATCCGTAAAGGTGTTCGAGTGTTCGAACCCTAATGCATTAGACACGGTAAGTAAACGACGTATTTACATATCTGCCACTGTGCTGGAGAATCCGTATAGGTGTTCCAGTATTCGAACCCTAATGCATGAGAAATGGTAAGTAAACGCCGTATTTACATATTTTCCACTATGCAGGAGAATTCGTATATGTGTTCGAGTTTTCGAAACGTAATGCGTGCGAAATTGTAAGGAAACGCCGTATTTACATATCTGCCACTGTGCAGGAGAATCCGTATAGGTGTTCGAGTGTTCGAACTGTAATGCTTGAGAAATGGTAAGTAAACGCCGTATTTACATATCTGGCACTGTGCAGAAGAATCCGTATAGGTGTTCGAGAGTTCGAACCGTAATGCGTCAGAAATGGTAAGTAAACGCCGTATTTACATATCTGCCACTGTGCAGGAGAATCCATATAAGTGTTCGAGTGTTGGAACCATTATGCATGAGAAATGGTAAGTAAACGCCGTATTTACATATCCGCCACTATGCAGGAGAATCCCTATAAGTGTTCGAGTGTTCGAACCGTAATGCCTGAGAAATGGTAAGTAAACGCCGTATTTACATATCTGCCTCTGTGCAGGAGAATCCGTATAGGTTTTCGAGTGTTCGAACCGTAATGCACGAGAAATGGTAAGTAAACGCCGTATTTACATATCTGCCACTGTGCAGGAGAATCCGTATAGGAGTTCGAGTGTTCGAACCGTAATGTGTGAGAAATTGTAAGTAAACGCCGTATTTACATATCTGCCACTGTGCAGGAGAATCCGTATAGGTGTTCGAGTGTTCGAACTGTAATGCATGAGAAACGGTAATTAAACGCCGTACTTACATATCTTCCATTGTGCAAGAGAATCCGTATAGGTGTTCGAGTGTTCGAACCCTAATGCATGAGAAATCGTAAGTAAACGCCGTATTTACATATCTGCCACTGTGTAGGAGAATCCATATAAGTGTTCGAGTGTTGGAACCATTATGCATGAGAAATGGTAAGTAAACGCCGTATTTACATATCCGCCACTATGCAGGAGAATCCCTATAAGTGTTCGAGTGTTCGAACCGTAATGCCTGAGAAATGGTAAGTAAACGCCGTATTTACGTATCTGACACTGTGCCGGAGAATCCGTATAGGTGTTCGAGTGTTCGAACCATAATGTGTGAGAAATTGTAAGTAAACGCCGTATTTACATATCTGCCACTGTGCAACACAATCCGTATAGGTGTTCGTGTGTTTGAACCGTAATGCGTCAGAAATGGTAAGTAAACGCCGTATTTACATATCTGCCACTGTGCAGGAGAATCCGTATAGGTGTTCGAATGTTCGAACCGTAATGCGTAAGAAATTGTAAGTAAACGCCGTATTTACATATCTGCCACTATGCAGGAGAATCCGTAAAGGTGTTCGAGTGTTCAAACCGTAATGCATGAGAAATGGTAAGTAAACGCCGTATTTACATATCTGCCACTGTGCAGCAGAATCCGTATAGGTGTTCGAGTGTTTGAACCGTAATGCGTCAGAAATGGTAAGTAAACGCCGTATTTACATATCTGCCACTGTGCAGGAGAATCCATATAAGTGTTCGAGTGTTGGAACCATTATGCATGAGAAATGGTAAGTAAACGCCGTATTTACATATCCGCCACTATGCAGGAGAATCCCTATAAGTGTTCGAGTGTTCGAACCGTAATGCCTGAGAAATGGTAAGTAAACGCCGTATTTACATATCTGCCACTGTGCAGGAGAATCCGTAAAGGTGTTCGAGTGTTCGAACCCTAATGCATTAGACACGGTAAGTAAACGACGTATTTACATATCTGCCACTGTGCTGGAGAATCCGTATAGGTGTTCCAGTATTCGAACCCTAATGCATGAGAAATGGTAAGTAAACGCCGTATTTACATATTTTCCACTATGCAGGAGAATTCGTATATGTGTTCGAGGTTTCGAAACGTAATGCGTGCGAAATTGTAAGGAAACGCCGTATTTACATATCTGCCACTGTGCAGGAGAATCCGTATAGGTGTTCGAGTGTTCGAACTGTAATGCTTGAGAAATGGTAAGTAAACGCCGTATTTACATATCTGGCACTGTGCAGAAGAATCCGTATAGGTGTTCGAGAGTTCGAACCGTAATGCGTCAGAAATGATAAGTAAATGCCGTATTTACATATCTGCCACTGTGCTAGAGAATCCGTATAGGTGTTAGAGTGTTCGAACCGTAATGCATGAGAAATGGTAAGTAAACGCCGTCCTTACATATCTGCCACTCTGTAGGAGAATCCGTATAGGTGTTCGAGTGTTCGAACCGTAATGCCTGAGAAATGGTAAGTAAACGCCGTATTTACATATCTGCCAATGTGCAGAAGAATCCATATAGGAGTTCGAGTGTTCAAACCGTAATGCGTCAGAAATGGTAAGTAAACGCCGTATTTACATATCTGCCACTGTGCACGAGAATCCGTATAGGTGTTCGAGTGTTCGAACCGCAATGCATGAGAAATGGTAAGTAAACGCCGTATTTACATATCTGCCACTGTGCAGGAGAATCCGTATAGGTGTTCGAGTGTCCGAACCCTAATGCATGAGAAATGGTAAGTAAACGCTGTATTTACGAATCTGCCACCGTGCTGGAGAATCCGTTTAGGTGTTCGAATGTTCGAACCCTAATGCATGAGAATTGGTAAGTAAACGCCGTATTTACATATCTGCCACTGTGCAGGAGAATCCGTATAGGTGTTCGAATGTTCGAACCATAATGCATGAGACATGGTAAGTAAAATCGTATTTACATATCTGCCCCTGTGCAGGAGAATCCGTATAGGTTTTCGAGTGTTCGAACCGTAATGCACGAGAAATGGTAAGTAAACGCCGTATTTACATATCTGCCACTGTGCAGGAGAATCCGTATAGGTGTTCGAGTGTTCGAACTGTAATGCATGAGAAACGGTAATTAAATGCCGTACTTACATATCTTCCATTGTGCAAGAGAATCCGTATAGGTGTTCGAGTGTTCGAACCCTAATGCATGAGAAATCGTAAGTAAACGCTGTATTTACATATCTGCCACTGTGTAGGAGAATCCGTTTAGGTGTTCGAATGTTCGAACCCTAATGCATTAGAAATGGTAAGTAAACGCCGCATTGACATATCTGCCACTGTGCAGGAGAATCCGTATAGGTGTTCGAATGTTCGAACCGTAATGCATGAGACATGGTAAGTAAGCCGTATTTACATATATGCCACTGTGCAGGAGAATCCGTATAGGTTTTCGAGTGTTCGAACCGTAATACACGAGAAATGGTCAGTAAACGCCGTATTTACGTATCTGACACTGTGCAGGAGAATCCGTATAGGTGTTCGAGTGTTCGAACCATAATGTGTGAGAAATTGTAAGTAAACGCCGTATTTACATATCTGCCACTGTGCAGGAGAATCCGTATAGGTGTTCGAATGTTCGAACCGTAATGCATGAGACATGGTAAGTAAAACCGTATTTACATATCTGCCACTCTGCAGGAGAATCCGTATAGGTTTTCCAGTGTTCGAACCGTAATACACGAGAAATGGTAAGTAAACGCCGTATTTACGTATCTGACACTGTGCCGAAGAATCCGTATAGGTGTTCGAGTGTTCGAACCGTAATGTGTGAGAAATTGTAAGTAAACGCCGTATTTACATATCTGCCACTGTGCAGGAGAATCCATGTCGGTGTTCGAGTGTTCGAACCGTAATGCATGAGAAACGGTAATTAAACGCCGTACTTACATATCTTCCACTGTGCAGGAGAATCCGTATAGGTGTTCTAGTGTTCGAACCGTAATACACGAGAAATGGTAAGTAAACGCCGTATTTACGTATCTGACACTGTGCCGAAGAATCCGTATAGGTGTTCGAGTGTTCGAACCGTAATGTGTGAGAAATTGTAAGTAAACGCCGTATTTACATATCTGCCACTGTGCAGGAGAATCCGTGTAGGTGTTCGAGTGTTCGAACCGTAATGCATGAGAAACGGTAATTAAACGCCGTACTTACATATCTTCCACTGTGCAGGAGAATCCGTATAGGTGTTAGAGTGTTCGAACCCTAATGCATAAGAAATGGTAAGTAAACGTTGTATTTACGTATCTGCCACTGTGCAGGAGAATCCGTTTAGGTGTTCGAATGTTCGAACCCTAATGCATTAGAAATGGTAAGTAAACGCCGCATTTACATATCTGCCACTGTGCAGGAGAATCCGTACAGGTGTTCGAATGTTCGAACCGTAATGCATGAGACATGGTAAGTAAGCCGTATTTACATATCTGCCACTCTGCAGGAGAATCCGTATAGGTGTTCGAGTGTTCGAACCGTAATGCATGAGAAATGGTTAGTAAACGCCGTATTTACATATCTGCCACTGTGCAGAAGAATCCGTATAGGTGTTCGAATGTTCGAACCGTAATGCGTCAGAAATGGTATGTAAACGCCGTATTTACATATCTGCCACTGTGCAGGAGAATCCGTCTAGGTGTTCGAGTGTTCCAACCGTAATGCATGAGAAATGGTAAGTAAACGCCGTATTTACATATCTGCCACTGTGCAGGATAATCCGTATAGGTGTTCGAGTGTTCGAACCGTAATGCCTGAGAAATGGTACGTAAATGTCGTATTTACATATCTGCCTCTGTGCAGAAGAATCCGTATAGGTGTTCGAGTGTTCAAACCGTAATGCGTCAGAAATGGTAAGTAAACGCCGTAATTACATATCTGCCACTGTGCAGTGGAATCTGTAAAGGTGTTCGAGTGTTCGAACCCTAATGCATGAGACATGGTAAGTAAATGCTGTATTTACATATCTGCCATTGAGCAGGAGAATCCGTATGGGTGTTCGAATGTTCGAACCGTAATGCGTAAGAAAAATTGTAAGTAAACGCCGTATTTACATATCTGCCACTGTGCAGGAGAATCCGTAAAGGTGTTCGAGTGTTCAACCCGTAATGCATGAGAAATGGTAAGTAGACGCCGTATTTGCATATCTGCCACTGTGCAGCAGAATCCGTATAGGTGTTCGAGTGTTTGAACCGTAATGCGTCAGAAATGGTAAGTAAACGCCGTATTTACATATCTGCCACTGTGCAGGAGAATCCGTATAGGTGTTCGAATGTTCGAACCGTAATGCGTAAGAAATTGTAAGTAAACGCCGTATTTACATATCTGTCACTATGCAGGAGAATCCGTAAACGTGTTCGAGTGTTCAAACCGTAATGCATGAGAAATGGTAAGTAAACGCCGTCCTTACATATCTGCCACTCTGTAGGAGAATCCGTATAGGTGTTCGAGTGTTCGAACCGTAATGCCTGAGAAATGGTAAGTAAACGCCGTATTTACATATCTGCCAATGTGCAGAAGAATCCATATAGGTGTTCGAGTGTTCAAACCGTAATGCGTCAGAAATGGTAAGTAAACGCCGTATTTACATATCTGCCACTGTGCACGAGAATCCGTATAGGTGTTCGAGTGTTCGAACCGCAATGCATGAGAAATGGTAAGTAAACGCCGTATTTACATATCTGCCACTGTGCAGGAGAATCCGTATAGGTGTTCGAGTGTCCGAACCCTAATGCATGAGAAATGGTAAGTAAACGCTGTATTTACGAATCTGCCACCGTGCTGGAGAATCCGTTTAGGTGTTCGAATGTTCGAACCCTAATGCATGAGAATTGGTAAGTAAACGCCGTATTTACATATCTGCCACTGTGCAGGAGAATCCGTATAGGTGTTCGAATGTTCGAACCATAATGCATGAGACATGGTAAGTAAAATCGTATTTACATATCTGCCCCTGTGCAGGAGAATCCGTATAGGTTTTCGAGTGTTCGAACCGTAATGCACGAGAAATGGTAAGTAAACGCCGTATTTACATATCTGCCACTGTGCAGGAGAATCCGTATAGGAGTTCGAGTGTTCGAACCGTAATGTGTGAGAAATTGTAAGTAAACGCCGTATTTACATATCTGCCACTGTGCAGGAGAATCCGTATAGGTGTTCGAGTGTTCGAACTGTAATGCATGAGAAACGGTAATTAAATGCCGTACTTACATATCTTCCATTGTGCAAGAGAATCCGTATAGGTGTTCGAGTGTTCGAACCCTAATGCATGAGAAATCGTAAGTAAACGCTGTATTTACATATCTGCCACTGTGTAGGAGAATCCGTTTAGGTGTTCGAATGTTCGAACCCTAATGCATTAGAAATGGTAAGTAAACGCCGCATTTACATATCTGCCACTGTGCAGGAGAATCCGTATAGGTGTTCGAATGTTCGAACCGTAATGCATGAGACATGGTAAGTAAGCCGTATTTACATATCTGCCACTGTGCAGGAGAATCCGTATAGGTTTTCGAGTGTTCGAACCGTAATACACGAGAAATGGTAAGTAAACGCCGTATTTACGTATCTGACACTGTGCAGGAGAATCCGTATAGGTGTTCGAGTGTTCGAACCATAATGTGTGAGAAATTGTAAGTAAACGCCGTATTTACATATCTGCCACTGTGCAGGAGAATCCGTATAGGTGTTCGAATGTTCGAACCGTAATGCATGAGACATGGTAAGTAAAACCGTATTTACATATCTGCCACTCTGCAGGAGAATCCGTATAGGTTTTCGAGTGTTCGAACCGTAATACACGAGAAATGGTAAGTAAACGCCGTATTTACGTATCTGACACTGTGCCGAAGAATCCGTATAGGTGTTCGAGTGTTCGAACCGTAATGTGTGAGAAATTGTAAGTAAACGCCGTATTTACATATCTGCCACTGTGCAGGAGAATCCATGTCGGTGTTCGAGTGTTCGAACCGTAATGCATGAGAAACGGTAATTAAACGCCGTACTTACATATCTTCCACTGTGCAGGAGAATCCGTATAGGTGTTCTAGTGTTCGAACCGTAATACACGAGAAATGGTAAGTAAACGCCGTATTTACGTATCTGACACTGTGCCGAAGAATCCGTATAGGTGTTCGAGTGTTCGAACCGTAATGTGTGAGAAATTGTAAGTAAACGCCGTATTTACATATCTGCCACTGTGCAGGAGAATCCGTGTAGGTGTTCGAGTGTTCGAACTGTAATGCATGAGAAACGGTAATTAAACGCCGTACTTACATATCTTCCACTGTGCAGGAGAATCCGTATAGGTGTTAGAGTGTTCGAACCCTAATGCATAAGAAATGGTAAGTAAACGTTGTATTTACGTATCTGCCACTGTGCAGGAGAATCCGTTTAGGTGTTCGAATGTTCGAACCCTAATGCATTAGAAATGGTAAGTAAACGCCGCATTTACATATCTGCCACTGTGCAGGAGAATCCGTACAGGTGTTCGAATGTTCGAACCGTAATGCATGAGACATGGTAAGTAAGCCGTATTTACATATCTGCCACTGTGCAGGAGAATCCGTATAGGTGTTCGAGTGTTCGAACCGTAATGCATGAGAAATGGTTAGTAAACGCCGTATTTACATATCTGCCACTGTGCAGAAGAATCCGTATAGGTGTTCGAATGTTCGAACCGTAATGCGTCAGAAATGGTATGTAAACGCCGTATTTACATATCTGCCACTGTGCAGGAGAATCCGTCTAGGTGTTCGAGTGTTCGAACCGTAATGCGTCAGAAATGGTAAGTAAACGCCGTATTTACATATCTACCACTGTGCAGGAGAATCCGTATAGGTGTTCGAGTGTTCCAACCGTAATGCATGAGAAATGGTAAGTAAACGCCGTATTTACATATCTGCCACTGTGCAGGATAATCCGTATAGGTGTTCGAGTGTTCGAACCGTAATGCCTGAGAAATGGTACGTAAATGTCGTATTTACATATCTGCCTCTGTGCAGAAGAATCCGTATAGGTGTTCGAGTGTTCAAACCGTAATGCGTCAGAAATGGTAAGTAAACGCCGTAATTACATATCTGCCACTGTGCAGTGGAATCTGTAAAGGTGTTCGAGTGTTCGAACCCTAATGCATGAGACATGGTAAGTAAATGCTGTATTTACATATCTGCCATTGAGCAGGAGAATCCGTATGGGTGTTCGAATGTTCGAACCGTAATGCGTAAGAAAAATTGTAAGTAAACGCCGTATTTACATATCTGCCACTGTGCAGGAGAATCCGTAAAGGTGTTCGAGTGTTCAACCCGTAATGCATGAGAAATGGTAAGTAGACGCCGTATTTGCATATCTGCCACTGTGCAGCAGAATCCGTATAGGTGTTCGAGTGTTTGAACCGTAATGCGTCAGAAATGGTAAGTAAACGCCGTATTTACATATCTGCCACTGTGCAGGAGAATCCGTATAGGTGTTCGAATGTTCGAACCGTAATGCGTAAGAAATTGTAAGTAAACGCCGTATTTACATATCTGTCACTATGCAGGAGAATCCGTAAACGTGTTCGAGTGTTCAAACCGTAATGCATGAGAAATGGTAAGTAAACGCCGTATTTACATATCTGCCACTGTGCAGCAGAATCCGTATAGGTGTTCGAGTGTTTGAACCGTAATGCGTCAGAAATGGTAAGTAAACGCCGTATTTACATATCTGCCACTGTGCAGGAGAATCCATATAGGTGTTCGAGTGTTGGAACCATTATGCATGAGAAATGGTAAGTAAACGCCGTATTTACATATCCGCCACTATGCAGGAGAATCCCTATAAGTGTTCGAGTGTTCGAACCGTAATGCCTGAGAAATGGTAAGTAAACGCCGTATTTACATATCTGCCACTGTGCAGGAGAATCCGTGAAGGTGTTCGAGTGTTCGAACCCTAATGCATGAGACACGGTAAGTAAACGACGTATACACATATCTGCCACTGTGCTGGAGAATCCGTATAGGTGTTCCAGTATTCGAACCCTAATGCATGAGAAATGGTAAGTAAACGCCGTATTTACATATTTGCCACTATGCAGGAGAATTCGTATATGTGTTCGAGTGTTCGAAACGTAATGCGTGCGAAATTGTAAGGAAACGCCGTATTTACATTTCTGCCACTGTGCAGGAGAATCCGTATAGGTGTTCGAGTGTTCGAACTGTAATGCTTGAGAAATGGTAAGTAAACGCCGTATTTACATATCTGGCACTGTGCAGAAGAATCCGTATAGGTGTTAGAGTGTTCGAACCGTAATGCATGAGAAATGGTAAGTAAACGACGTATTTACATATCTGCCACTGTGTAGGAGAATCCGTATAGGTGTTCGAGTGTTCGAACCGTAATGCCTGAGAAATGGTAAGTAAACGCCGTATTTACATATCTGCCACTGTGCAGAAGAATCCATATAGGTGTTCGAGTGTTCAAACCGTAATGCGTCAGAAATGGTAAGTAAACGCCGTATTTACATATCTGCCACTGTGCACGAGAATCCGTATAGGTGTTCGAGTGTTCGAACCGCAATGCATGAGAAATGGTAAGTAAACGCCGTATTTACATATCTGCCACTGTCCAGAAGAATCCGTATAGGTGTTCGAGTGTTCGAACCGTAATGCGTCAGAAATGGCAAGTAAACGCCGTATTTACATATCTGCCACTGTGCACGAGAATCCGTATAGGTGTTCGAGTGTTCGAACCGTAATGCGTCAGAAATGGTAAGTAAATGCCGTATTTACATATCTGCCACTGTGCACGAGAATCTGTATAGGTGTTCGAGTGTTGAAACCGCAATGCGTCAGAAATGGGAAGTAAACGCCGTATTTACATATCTGCCACTGTGCAGGAGAATCCGTATAGGTGTTCGAGTGTTCGAACCGTAATGCCTGGGAAATGGTAAGTAAATGCCGTATTTACATATCTGCCTCTGTGAAGAAGAATCCGTATAGGTGTTCGAGTGTTCAAACCGTAATGCGTCAGAAATGGTAAGTAAACGCCGTAATTACATATCTGCCACTGTGCAGTGGAATCCGTAAAGGTGTTCGAGTGTTCGAAACGTAATGCGTGAGAAATTGTAAGTAAACGCCGTATTTACATATCTGCCATTGTGCAGGAGAATCCGTATGGGTGTTCGAATGTTCGAACCGTAATGCGTAAGAAATTGTAAGTAAACGCCGTATTTACATATCTTCCACTGTGCAGGAGAATCCATATAGGTGTTCGAGTGTTCGAACCCTAATGCCTGAGAAATGGTAAGTAGACGCCGTATTTACATATCTGCCACTGTGTAGGAGAAACCGTATAGGTGGTCGAGTGTTCGAAACGTAATGCGTGAGAAATTGTAAAGAACTGCCGTATTTACATATCTGCCACTGTGCAGGAGAATCCGTATAGGCGTTCGAGTGTTCGAACCGTAATGCATGAGAAATGGTTAGTAAACGCCGTATTTACATATCTGCCACTATGCAGGAGAATCCGTATAAGTGTTCGAGTGTTCGAACCGTAATGCCTGAGAAATGGTAAGTAAACGCCTTATTTACATATCTGCCACTGTGCAGGAGAATCCGTCTAGGTGTTCGAGTGTTCGAACCCTAATGCATGAGACACGGTAAGTAAACGTCGTATTTACATATATTCCACTGTGCAGGAGAATCCGTATATGTGTTCGAGAGTTCGAACCGTAATGCCTGTGAAATGGTAAGTAAACGCCGTATTTACATATCTGCCACTGTGCAGAAGAATCCGTATAGGTGTTCGACTGTTCAAACCGTAATGCGTCAGAAACGGTAAGTAAACGCCGTATTTTCATATCTGCCACTGTGCAGGAGAATCCGTATAGGTGTTCGAGTGTTCGAACCGCAATGCATGAGAAATGGTAAGTAAATGTCGTATTTACATATCTGCCACTGTACAGAACAATCCGTATAGGTGTTCGAGTGTTCGAACCGTAATGCGTCAGAAATGGTAAGTAAACGCCGTATTTACATTTCTGCCACTGTGCAGGAGAATCCGTATAGGTGTTCGAGTGTTCGAACAGTAATGCATAAGAAATGGTAAGTAAACGCCGTATTTACATATCTGCCACTGTGCAGGAGAATCCGTATAGGCGTTCTAGTGTAAGAACCGTAATGCCTGAGAAATGGTAAGTAAACGTCATATTTACATATCTACACTGTGCAGAAGAATCCGTCTAGCTGTTCGAGTGTTCAAACCGTAATGCGTCAGAAATGGAAAGTAAACGCCGTATTTACATATCTGCCATTGTGCAGGGGAATCCGTAAAGGTGTTCGAGTGTTCGAACCCTAATGCATGAGACATGGTAAGTAAACGCTGTATTTACATATCTGCCACTATGCAGGAGAATCCGTATAGTTGTTCGCTTGTTCGAACCGTAATGCGTAAGAAATTGTCAGTAAACGCCGTATTCACATATCTGCCACTGTGCAGGAGAATCCGTATAGGTTTTCGAGTGTTCGAACCGTAATGCATGAGAAATGGTAAGTAAACGCCGTATTTACATATCTGCCACTGTGCAGCAGAATCCGTATAGGTGTTCGAGTGTTTGAACCGTAATGCGTCCGAAATGGTAAGTAAACGCCGTATTTACATATCTGCCACTGTGCAGGAGAATCCATATTGGTTTTCGAGTGTTCGAACCGTAATGCATAGGAAATGGTAAGTAAACGCCGTATTTACATATCTGTCACTGTGCAGGAGAATCCGTATAGGTGTTCGAGTGTTCGAACCGTAATGCGTGAGAAATTGTAAGTGAACGCCGTATTTGCATCTCTACCACTGTACAGGAGAATCCATATAGGTGTTCGAGTGTTTGAACCGTAATGCCTCTGAAATGGTAAGTAAACGCCGTATCTACATATCTGCTACTGTGCAGGAGAATCCGTTTAGGTGTTCGAGTGTTTGAACCCTATTGCATGAGAAATGGTAAGTAAACGCCGTATTTACATATCTGTCACTGTGCAGGAGAATCCGTATAGGTGTTCGAGTGTTCGAACCCTAATGCATGAGAAATGGTAAGTAAACGCTGTATTTACGTATCTGCCACTGTGCAGGAGAATCCGTTTAGGTGTTCGATTGTTCGAACCCTAATGCATGAGAATCTGTAAGTAAACGCCGTATTTACATATCTGCCACCGTGCAGGAGAATCCGTATAGGTGCTCGAATGTTCGAACCGTAATGCATGAGACATGGTAAGTAAAATCGTATTTACATATCTGCCACTGTGCAGGAGAATCCGTGTAGGTTTTCGAGTGTTCGAGCCGTAATGCACGAGAAATGGGAAGTAAACGCCGTATTTACATATCTGCCACTGTGCAGGAGAATCCGTATAGGAGTTCAAGTGTTCGAACCGTAATGTGTGAGAAATTGTAAGTAAACGCCGTATTTACATATCTGCCACTGTGCAGGAGAATCCGTATAGGTGTTCGAGTGTTCGAACTGTAATGCATGAGAAACGGTAATTAAACGCCGTACTTACATATCTTCCACTGTGCAAGAGAATCCGTATAGGTGCTCGAGTGTTCGAACCCTAATGCATGAGAAATCGTAAGTAAACGCTGTATTTACATATCTGCCACTGTGGAGGAGAATCCGTTTAGGTGTTCGAATGTTCGAACCCTAATGCAAGAGAAATGGTAAGTAAACGCCGTATTTACATATCTGCCACTGTGCAGGAGAATCCGTATAGGTGTTCGAATGTTCGAACCGTGATGCATGAGGCATGGTAAGTAAAACCGTATTTACATATCTGCCACTCTGCAGGAGAATCCGTATAGGTTTTCTAGTGTTCGAACCGTAATGCACGAGAAATGGGAAGTAAACGCCGTATTTACGTATCTGCCACTGTGCAGGAGAATCCGTATAGGTGTTCAAGTGTTCGAACCATAATGTGTGAGAAATTGTAAGTAAACGCCGTATTTACATATCTGCCACTGTGCTGGAGAATCCGTATAGGTGTTCGAGTGTTCGAACTATAATGCATGAGAAACGGTAATTAAACGCCGTACTTACATATCTTCCACTGTGCAAGAGAATCCGTATAGGTGTTCGAGTGTTCGAACCCTAATGCATGAGAAATGGTAAGTAAACGCTGTATTTACATATCTGCCACTGTGCAGGAGAATCCGTTTAGGTGTTCGAATGTTCGAACCCTAATGCAAGAGAAATGGTAAGTAAACGCCGTATTTACATATCTGCCACTGTGCAGGAGAATCCGTATAGGTGTTCGAATGTTCGAACCGTAATGCATGAGACATGGTAAGTAAAACCGTATTTACATATCTGCCACTCTGCAGGAGAATCCGTATAGGTTTTCTAGTGTTCGAACCGTAATACACGAGAAATGGTAAGTAAACGCCGTATTTACGTATCTGACACTGTGCCGGAGAATCCGTATAGGTGTTCGAGTGTTCGAACCGTAATGTGTGAGAAATTGTAAGTAAACGCCGTATTTAGATATCTGCCACTGTGCAGGAGAATCCGTATAGGTGTTCGAGTGTTCGAACCGTAATGCATGAGAAACGGTAAGTAAACGTCGTATTTACATATCTGCCACTGTGCTGGAGAATCCGTATAGGTGTTCCAGTATTCGAACCCTAATGCATGAGAAATGGCAAGTAAACGCCGTATTTACATATTTGCCACTATGCAGGAGAATTCGTATATGTGTTCGAGTGTTCGAAACGTAATGCGTGCGAAATTGTAAGGAAACGCCGTATTTACATATCTGCCACTGTGTAGGAGAATCCGTATAGGTGTTCGAGTGTTCGAACCGTAATGCCTGAGAAATGGTAAGTAAACGCCGTATTTACATATCTGCCACTGTGCAGAAGAATTCATATAGGTGTTCGAGTGTTCAAACCGTAATGCGTCAGAAATGGTAAGTAAACGCCGTATTTACATATCTGCCACTGTGCAGGAGAATCCGTATTGGTGTTCGAGTGTTCGAACCGCAATGCATGAGAAATGGTAAGTAAACGCCGTATTTACATATCTACCACTGTGCAGAAGAATCCGTATAGGTGTTCGAGTGTTCGAACTGTCATGCTTGAGAAATGGTAAGTAAACGCCGTATTTACATATCTGCCACTGTGCAGAAGAATCCGTATAGGTGTTCGAGAGTTCAAACCGCAATACGTCAGAAATGGTAAGTAAACGCCGTATTTACATATCTGCCACTGTGCTGGAGAATTCGTATAGGTGTTCGAGTGTTCGAACCGTAATGCATGACAAATGGTAAGTAAACGCCGTATTTACATATCTGCCACTGTGTAGGAGAATCCGTATAGGTGTTCGAGTGTTCGAACCGTAATGCCTGAGAAATGGTAAGTAAACGCCGTATTTACATATCTGCTACTGTGCAGAAGAATCCATATAGGTGTTCGAGTGTTCAAACCGTAATGCGTCAGAAATGGTAAGTAAACGCCGTATTTACATATCTGCCACTGTGCAGGAGAATCCGTATAGGTGTTCGAGTGTTCGAACCGCAATGCATGAGAAATGGTAAGTAAACGCCGTATTTACATATCTACCACTGTGCAGAAGAATCCGTATAGGTGTTCGAGTGTTCGAACCGTAATGCGTCAGAAGTGGTAAGTAAACGCCGTATTTACATATCTGCCACTGTGCACGAGAATCCGTATAGGTGTTCGAGTGTTCGAACCGTAATGCGTCAGAAATGGTAAGTAAACGCCGTATTTACATATATGCCACTGTGCACGAGAATTTGTATAGGTGTTCGAGTGTTGAAACCGTAATGCGTCAGAAATGGTAAGTAAACGCCGTATTTACATATCTGCCACTGTGCAGGAGAATTCGTATAGGTGTTCGAGAGTTCGAATCGTAATGCCTGGGAAATGGTAAGTAATTGCCGTATTTACATATCTGCCTCTGTGAAGAAGAATCCATATAGGTGTTCCAGTGTTCAAACCGTAATGCGTCAGAAATGGTAAGTAAACGCCGTAATTACATATTTGCCACTGTGCAGTGGAATCCGTAAAGGTGTTCGAGTGTTCGAAACGTAATGCATGAGAAATTGTAAGTAAACGCCGTATTCACATATCTGCCATTGTGCAGGAGAATCCGTATGGGTGTTCGAATGTTCGAACCGTAATGCGTAAGAAATTGTAAATAAACGCCGTATTTACATATCTTCCACTGTGCAGGAGAATCCATATAGGTGTTCGAGTGTTCGAACCCTAATGCCTGAGAAATGGTAAGTAGACGCCGTATTTACATATCTGCCACTGTGTAGGAGAATCCGTATAGGTGGTCGAGTGTTCGAAACGTAATGCGTGAGAAATTGTAAAGAACTGCCGTATTTACATATCTGCCACTGTGCAGGAGAATCCGTATAGGTGTTCGAGTGTTCGAACCGTAATGCATGAGAAATGGTTAGTAAACGCCGTATTTACATATCTGCCACTATGCAGGAGAATCCGTATAAGTGTTCGAGTGTTCGAACCGTAATGCCTGAGAAATGGTAAGTAAACGCCGTATTTACATATCTGCCACTGTGCAGGAGAATCCGTCTAGGTGTTCAAGTGTTCGAACCCTAATCCATGAGACACGGTAAGTAAACGTCGTATTTACATATATTCCACTGTGCAGGAGAATCTGCATAGGTGTTCGAGAGTTCAAACCGTAATGCCTGAGAAATGGTAAGTAAACGCCGTATTTACATATCTGCCACTGTGCAGAAGAATCCGTATAGGTGTTCGAGTGTTCAAACCGTAATGCGTCAGAAACGGTAAGTAAACGCCGAATTTTCATATCTGCCACTGTGCAGGAGAATCCGTATAGGTGTTCGAGTGTTCGAACCGCAATGCATGAGAAATGGTAAGTAAATGTCGTATTTACATATCTGCCACTGTACAGAAGAATCCGTATAGGTGTTCGAGTGTTCGAACCGTAATGCGTCAGAAATGGTAAGTAAACGCCGTATTTACATATCTGCCACTGTGCAGGAGAATCCGTATAGGTGTTCGAGTGTTCGAACCGTAATGCATAGGAAATGGTAAGTAAACGCCATATTTACATATCTGCCACTGTGCAGGAGAATCCGTCTAGGCGTTCGAGTGTTCGAACCGTAATGC
This sequence comes from Camellia granthamiana, assembly GCA_036172215.1. NCBI lineage: Eukaryota > Viridiplantae > Streptophyta > Magnoliopsida > Ericales > Theaceae > Camellia > Camellia granthamiana. Next base: position 180,490 of record CM069917.1, on the reverse strand, counting down.
CTGAAAAATGGTAAGTAAACGCCGTATTTACATATCTGCCACTGTGCAGAAGAATCCGTATAGCTGTTCGAGTGTTCAAACCGTAATGCGTCAGAAATGGAAAGTAAACGCCGTATTTACATATCTGCCACTATGCAGGGGAATCCGTAAAGGTGTTCGAGTGTTCGAACCCTAATGCATGAGACATGGTAAGTAAACCCTGTATTTACATATCTGCCACTATGCAGGAGAATCCGTATAGTTGTTCGAGTGTTCGAACCGTAATGCGTAAGAAATTGTCAGTAAACGCCGTATTCACATATCTGCCACTGTGCAGGAGAATCCGTATAGGTGTTCGAGTGTTCGAACCGTAATGCATGAGAAATGGTAAGTAAACGCCGTATTTACATATCTGCCACTGTGCAGCAGAATCCGTATAGGTGTTCGACTGTTTGAACCGTAATGCGTCAGAAATGATAAGTAAACGCCGTATTTACATATCTGCCACTGTGCAGGAGAATCCGTATAGGTGTTCGAGTGTTCGAACCGTAATGCATAGGAAATGGTAAGTAAACGCCGTATTTACATATCTGCCACTGTGCAGGAGAATCCGTATAGGCGTTCGAGTGTTCGAACCGTAATGCCTGAGAAATGGTAAGTAAACGTCGTATTTACATATCTGCCACTGTGCAGAAGAATCCGTATAGCTGTTCGAGAGTTAAAACCGTAATGCGTCAGAAATGGAAAGTAAACGCCGTATTTACATATCTGCCACTGTGCAGGGGAATCCGTAAAGGTGTTCGAGTGTTCGAACCCGAATGCATGAGACATGGTAAGTAAACGCTGTATTTACATATCTGCCACTGTGCAGGAGAATCCGTATAGTTGTTCGAGTGTTCGAACCGTAATGCGTAAGAAATTGTAAGTAAACGCCGTATTCACATATCTGCCACTATGCAGGAGAATCCGTATAGGTGTTCGAGTGTTCGAACCGTAATGCATGAGAAATGGTAAGTAAACGCCGTATTTACATATCTGCCACTGTGCAGCAGAATCCGTATAGGTGTTCGAGTGTTTCAACCGTAATGCGTCAGAAATGGTAAGTAAACGCCGTATTTACATATCTGCCACTGTGCAGGAGAATCCATATAGGTGTTCGAGTGTTGGAACCATAATGCATGAGAAATGGTAAATAAACGCCGTATTTATATATCTGCCACTATACAGGAGAATCCGTATAAGTGTTTGAGTGTTCGAACCGTAATGCCTGAGAAATGGTAAATAAACGCCGTATTTACATTTCTGCCACTCGGCAGGAGAATCCGTAAAGGTGTTCGAGTGTTCGAACCCTAATGCATGAGACACGGTAAGTAAACGTCGTATTTAAATATCTGCCACTGTGGAGGAGAATCCGTATAGGTGTTCGAATGTTCGAACCGTAATGCATATGAAATTGTAAGTAAACGCCGTATTTACATATCTGCCACTGTGCAGGAGAATCCGTAAAGGTGTTCGAGTGTTCAACCCGTAATGCAAGAGAAATGGTAAGTAAACGCCGTATGTACATATCTGCCACTGTGCAGCAAAATCCGTATAGGTGTTCGAGTGTTTGAACCGTAATGCGTCAGAAATGGGAAGTAAACGCCGTATTTACATATCTGCCACTGTGCAGGAGAATCCGTATAGGTGTTCGAATGTTCGAACCGTAATGCGTAAGAAATTGTAAGTAAACGCCGTATTTACATATCTGCCACTGTGCAGGAGAATCCGTAAAGGTGTTCGAGTGTTCAAACCGTATTGCATGAGAAATCGTAAGTAAATGTCTTATTTACATATCTGCCACTGTGCAGCAGAATCCGTATAGGTGTTCGAGTGTTTGAACCGTAATGCGTTAGAAATGGTAAGTAAACGCCGTATTTACATATCTGCCACTGTGCAGGAGAATCCGTATAGGCGTTCGAGTGTTCGAACCGTAATGCCTGAGAAATGGTAAGTAAACGCCGTATTTACATATCTGCCACTGTGCAGAAGAATCCGTATAGGTCTTCGAGTGTTCAAACCGTAATGCGTCAGAAATGGAAAGTAAACGCCGTATTTACGTATCTGCCACTGTGCAGGGGAATCCGTAAAGGTGTTCGAGTGTTCGAACCCTAATGCATGAGACATGGTAAGTAAACGCTGTATTTACATATCTGCCACTGTGCAGGAGAATCCGTATAGTTGTTCGAGTGTTCGAACCGTAATGCGTAAGAAATGGTAAGTAACCGCCGTATTTACTTATCTGCCACTGTGCAGGAGAATCCATATAGGTGTTCGAGTGTTGGAACCATAATGCATGAGAAATGGTAAGTAAACGCCGTATTTACATATCTGCCACTATACAGGCGAATCCGAATAAGTGTTCGAGTGTTCGAACCGTAATGCCTGAGAAATGGTAAGTAAACGCCGTACTTACATTTCTGCCACTGTGCAGGAGAATCCGTAAAGGTGTTCGAGTGTTCGAACCCTAATGCATGAGACATGGTAAGTAAACGTCGTATTTACATATCTGCCACTGTGCAGGAGAATCCGTATAGGTGTTCGAGTGTTCGAACCGTAATGCATCAGAAATGGTAAGTAAACGCCGTATTTACATATCTGCCACTGTGCCGGAGAATCCGTATAGGTCTTCGAGTGTTCGAACCGTAATGCATGAGAAATGGTAAGTAAACGCCGTATTTACATATCTGCCACTTTGCAGGAGAATCCGTATAGGTGTTCGAGTGTTCGAACCGTAATGCCTGAGAAATGGTAAGTAAACGCCGTATTTACATATCTGCCACTGTGCAGAAGAATCCGTATAGGTGTTCGAGTGTTCAAACCGTAATGCGTCAGAAATGATAAGTAAACGCCGTATTTACATATCTGCCACTGTGCAGGAGAATCCGTATAGGTGTTCGAGTGTTCGAACCGCAATGCATGAGAAATGGTATGTAAACGCCGTATTTACGTATCTGCCGCTGTGCAGAAGAATCTGTATAGGTGTTCGAGTGTCCGAACCGTAATGCGTCAGAAATGGTAAGTAAACGCCGTATTTACATATCTGCCACTGTGTAGGAGAATCCGTATAGGTGTTCGAGTGTTCGAACCGTAATGCCTGAGAAATGGTAAGTAAACGCCGTATTTACATATCTGCCACTGTGCAGAAGAATCCGTATAGGTGTTCGAGTTTTCAAACCGTAATGCGTCAGAAATGGTAAGTAAACGCCGTATTTACATATCTGCCACTGTGCAGGAGAATCCGTATAGGTGTTCGAGTGTTCGAACCGCAATGCATGAGAAATGGTAAGTAAACGCCGTATTTACATATCTGCCGCTGTGCAGAAGAATCTGTATAGGTGTTCGAGTGCCCGAACCGTAATGCGTCAGAAATGGTAAGTAAACGCCGTATTTACATATCTGCCGCTGTGCAGAAGAATCCGTATAGGTGTTCGAGTGTTCGAACCGTAATGCGTCAGAAATGGTAAGTAAACGCCGTATTTACATATCTACCACTGTGCAGGAGAATCCGTATAGGTGTTCGAGTGTTCGAACCGTAATGCATAAGAAATGGTAAGTAAACGCCGTATTTACATATCTGCCACTGTGTAGGAGAATCCGTATAGGTGTTCGAGTGTTCGAACCGTAATGCATGAGAAATGGTAAGTAAACGCCGTATTTACATATCTGCCACTGTGCAGAAGAATCCGTATAGGTGTTCGAGTGTTTGAACCGTAATGCATCAGAAATGGTAAGTAAACGCCGTATTTACATATCTGCCACTGTGCAGGAGAATCCATATAAGTGTTCGAGTGTTGGAACCATAATGCATGAGAAATGGTAAATAAACGCCGTATTTATATATCTGCCATTATACAGGAGAATCCGTATAAGTGTTCGAACCGTAATGCGTGAGAAATGGTAAGTAACGCCGTATTTACATTTCTGCCACTCTGCAGGAGAATCCTTAAAGGTGTTCGAGTGTTCAAACCGTAATGCATGAGACATGGTAAGTAAACGTCGTATTTAAATATCTGCCACTGTGCAGGAGAATCCGTATAGGTGTTCGAATGTTCGAACCGTAATGCGTAAGAAATTGTAAGTAAACGCCGTATTTACATATCTGCCACTGTGCAGGAGAATCTGTAAAGGTGTTCGAGTGTTCAACCCGTAATGCATGAGAAATGGTAAGTAAACGCCGTATTTACATATCTGCCACTGTGCAGCAGAATCCGTATAGGTGTTCGAGTGTTTGAACCGTAATGCGTCAGAAATGGTAAGTAAACGCCGTATTTACATATCTGCCGCTGTGCAGAAGAATCCGTATAGGTGTTCGAGTGTTCGAACCGTAATGCGTCAGAAATGGTAAGTAAACGCCGTATTTACACATCTACCACTGTGCAGGAGAATCCGTATAGGTGTTCGAGTGTTCGAACCGTAATGCATAAGAAATGGTAAGTAAACGCCGTATTTACATATCTGCCACTGTGTAGGAGAATCCGTATAGGTGTTCGAGTGTTCGAACCGTAATGCGTCAGAAATGGTAAGTAAACGCCGTATTTACATATCTACCACTGTGCAGAAGAATCCGTATAGGTGTTCGAGTGTTCGAACCGTAATGCATCAGAAGTGGTAAGTAAACGCCGTATTTACATATCTGCCACTGTGCACGAGAATCCGTATAGGTGTTCGAGTGTTCGAACCGTAATGCGTCAGAAATCGTAAGTAAACGCCGTATTTACATATATGCCACTGTGCACGAGAATTTGTATAGGTGTTCGAGTGTTGAAACCGTAATGCGTCAGAAATGGTAAGTAAACGCCGTATTTACATATCTGCCACTGTGCAGGAGAATTCGTATAGGTGTTCGAGAGTTCGAACCGTAATGCCTGGGAAATGGTAAGTAAATGCCGTATTTACATATCTGCCTCTGTGAAGAAGAATCCATATAGGTGTTCGAGTGTTCAAACCGTAATGCGTCAGAAATGGTAAGTAAACGCCGTAATTACATATCTGCCACTGTGCAGTGGAATCCGTAAAGGTGTTCGAGTGTTCGAAACGTAATGCATGAGAAATTGTAAGTAAACGCCGTATTCACATATCTGCCATTGTGCAGGATAATCCGTATGGGTGTTCGAATGTTCGAACCGTAATGCGTAAGAAATTGTAAGTAAACGCCGTATTTACATATCTTCCACTGTGCAGGAGAATCCATATAGGTGTTCGAGTGTTCGAACCCTAATGCCTGAGAAATGGTAAGTAGACGCCGTATTTACATATCTGCCACTGTGTAGGAGAATCCGTATAGGTGGTCGAGTGTTCGAAACGTAATGCGTGAGAAATTGTAAAGAACTGCCGTATTTACATATCTGCCACTGTGCAGGAGAATCTGTATAGGTGTTCGAGTGTTCGAACCGTAATGCATGAGAAATGGTTAGTAAACGCCGTATTTACATATCTGCCACTATGCAGGAGAATCCGTATAAGTGTTCGAGTGTTCGAACCGTAATGCCTGAGAAATGGTAAGTAAACGCCGTATTTACATATCTGCCACTGTGCAGGAGAATCCGTCTAGGTGTTCAAGTGTTCGAACCCTAATGCATGAGACACGGCAAGTAAACGTCGTATTTACATATATTCCACTGTGCAGGAGAATCTGTATAGGTGTTCGAGAGTTCAAACCGTAATGCCTGAGAAATGGTAAGTAAACGCCGTATTTACATATCTGCCACTGTGCAGAAGAATCCATATAGGTGTTCGAGTGTTCAAACCGTAATGCGTCAGAAACGGTAAGTAAACGCCGAATTTTCATATCTGCCACTATGCAGGAGAATCCGTATAGGTGTTCGAGTGTTCGAACCGCAATGCATGAGAAATGGTAAGTAAATGTCGTATTTACATATCTGCCACTGTACAGAAGAATCCGTATAGGTGTTCGAGTGTTCGAACCGTAATGCGTCAGAAATGGTAAGTAAACGCCGTATTTACATATCTGCCACTGTGCAGGAGAATCCGTATAGGTGTTCGAGTGTTCGAACCGTAATGCATAGGAAATGGTAAGTAAACGCCATATTTACATATCTGCCACTGTGCAGGAGAATCCGTCTAGGCGTTCGAGTGTTCGAACCGTAATGCCTGAAAAATGGTAAGTAAACGCCGTATTTACATATCTGCCACTGTGCAGAAGAATCCGTATAGCTGTTCGAGTGTTCAAACCGTAATGCGTCAGAAATGGAAAGTAAACGCCGTATTTACATATCTGCCACTGTGCAGGGGAATCCGTAAAGGTGTTCGAGTGTTCGAACCCTAATGCATGAGACATGGTAAGTAAACCCTGTATTTACATATCTGCCACTATGCAGGAGAATCCGTATAGTTGTTCGAGTGTTCGAACCGTAATGCGTAAGAAATTGTCAGTAAACGCCGTATTCACATATCTGCCACTGTGCAGGAGAATCCGTATAGGTGTTCGAGTGTTCGAACCGTAATGCATGAGAAATGGTAAGTAAACGCCGTATTTACATATCTGCCACTGTGCAGCAGAATCCGTATAGGTGTTCGACTGTTTGAACCGTAATGCGTCAGAAATGATAAGTAAACGCCGTATTTACATATCTGCCACTGTGCAGGAGAATCCGTATAGGTGTTCGAGTGTTCGAACCGTAATGCATAGGAAATGGTAAGTAAACGCCGTATTTACATATCTGCCACTGTGCAGGAGAATCCGTATAGGCGTTCGAGTGTTCGAACCGTAATGCCTGAGAAATGGTAAGTAAACGTCGTATTTACATATCTGCCACTGTGCAGAAGAATCCGTATAGCTGTTCGCGAGTTCAAACCGTAATGCGTCAGAAATGGAAAGTAAACGCCGTATTTACATATCTGCCACTGTGCAGGGGAATCCGTAAAGGCGTTCGAGTGTTCGAACCCGAATGCATGAGACATGGTAAGTAAACGCTGTATTTACATATCTGCCACTGTGCAGGAGAATCCGTATAGTTGTTCGAGTGTTCGAACCGTAATGCGTAAGAAATTGTAAGTAAACGCCGTATTCACATATCTGCCACTGTGCAGGAGAATCCGTATAGGTGTTCGAGTGTTCGAACCGTAATGCATGAGAAATGGTAAGTAAACGCCGTATTTACATATCTGCCACTGTGCAGCAGAATCCGTATAGGTGTTCGAGTGTTTGAACCGTAATGCGTCAGAAATGGTAAGTAAACGCCGTATTTACATATCTGCCACTGTGAAAGAGAATCCGTATAGGCGTTCGAGTGTTCGAACCGTAATGCCTGAGAAATGGTAAGTAAACGCCGTATTTACATATCTGCCACTGTGCAGAAGAATCCGTATAGGTCTTCGAGTGTTCAAACCGTAATGCGTCAGAAATGGAAAGTAAACGCCGTATTTACGTATCTGCCACTGTGCAGGGGAATCCGTAAAGGTGTTCGAGTGTTCGAACCCTAATGCATGAGACATGGTAAGTAAACGCTGTATTTACATATCTGCCACTGTGCAGGAGAATCCGTATAGTTGTTCGAGTGTTCGAACCGTAATGCGTAAGAAATGGTAAGTAACCGCCGTATTTACTTATCTGCCACTGTGCAGGAGAATCCATATAGGTGTTCGAGTGTTGGAACCATAATGCATGAGAAATGGTAAGTAAACGCCGTATTTACATATCTGCCACTGTACAGGCGAATCCGAATAAGTGTTCGAGTGTTCAAACCGTAATGCCTGAGAAATGGTAAGTAAACGCCGTACTTACATTTCTGCCACTGTGCAGGAGAATCCGTAAAGGTGTTCGAGTGTTCGAACCCTAATGCATGAGACATGGTAAGTAAACGTCGTATTTACATATCTGCCACTGTGCAGGAGAATCCGTATAGGTGTTCGAGTGTTCGAACCGTAATGCATCAGAAATGGTAAGTAAACGCCGTATTTACATATCTGCCACTGTGCCGGAGAATCCGTATAGGTCTTCGAGTGTTCGAACCGTAATGCATGAGAAATGGTAAGTAAACGCCGTATTTACATATCTGCCACTTTGCAGGAGAATCCGTATAGGTGTTCGAGTGTTCGAACCGTAATGCCTGAGAAATGGTAAGTAAACGCCGTATTTACATATCTGCCACTGTGCAGAAGAATCCGTATAGGTGTTCGAGTGTTCAAACCGTAATGCGTAAGAAATGGTAAGTAAACGCCGTATTTACATATCTGCCACTGTGCAGGAGAATCCGTATAGGTGTTCGAGTGTTCGAACCGCAATGCATGAGAAATGGTATGTAAACGCCGTATTTACGTATCTGCCGCTGTGCAGAAGAATTTGTATAGGTGTTCGAGTGTCCGAACCGTAATGCGTCAGAAATGGTAAGTAAACGCCGTATTTACATATCTGCCACTGTGTAGGAGAATCCGTATAGGTGTTCGAGTGTTCGAACCGTAATGCCTGAGAAATGATAAGTAAACGCCGTATTTACATATCTGCCACTGTGCAGAAGAATCCGTATAGGTGTTCGAGTTTTCAAACCGTAATGCGTCAGAAATGGTAAGTAAACGCCGTATTTACATATCTGCCACTGTGCAGGAGAATCCGTATAGGTGTTCGAGTGTTCGAACCGCAATGCATGAGAAATGGTAAGTAAACGCCGTATTTACATATCTGCCGCTGTGCAGAAGAATCTGTATAGGTGTTCGAGTGCCCGAACCGTAATGCGTCAGAAATGGTAAGTAAACGCCGTATTTACATATCTGCCGCTGTGCAGAAGAATCCGTATAGGTGTTCGAGTGTTCGAACCGTAATGCGTCAGAAATGGTAAGTAAACGCCGTATTTACATATCTACCACTGTGCAGGAGAATCCGTATAGGTGTTCGAGTGTTCGAACCGTAATGCATAAGAAATGGTAAGTAAACGCCGTATTTACATATCTGCCACTGTGCAGCAGAATCCGTATAGGTGTTCGAGTGTTTGAACCGTAATGCATCAGAAATGGTAAGTAAATGCCGTATTTACATATCTGCCACTGTGCAGGAGAATCCATATAAGTGTTCGAGTGTTGGAACCATAATGCATGAGAAATGGTAAATAAACGCCGTATTTATATATCTGCCATTATACAGGAGAATCCGTATAAGTGTTCGAACCGTAATGCGTGAGAAATGGTAAGTAACGCCGTATTTACATTTCTGCCACTCTGCAGGAGAATCCTTAAAGGTGTTCGAGTGTTCAAACCGTAATGCATGAGACATGGTAAGTAAACGTCGTATTTAAATATCTGCCACTGTGCAGGAGAATCCGTATAGGTGTTCGAATGTTCGAACCGTAATGCGTAAGAAATTGTAAGTAAACGCCGTATTTACATATCTGCCACTGTGCAGGAGAATCTGTAAAGGTGTTCGAGTGTTCAACCCGTAATGCATGAGAAATGGTAAGTAAACGCCGTATTTACATATCTGCCACTGTGCAGCAGAATCCGTATAGGTGTTCGAGTGTTTGAACCGTAATGCGTCAGAAATGGTAAGTAAACGCCGTATTTACATATCTGCCGCTGTGCAGAAGAATCCGTATAGGTGTTCGAGTGTTCGAACCGTAATGCGTCAGAAATGGTAAGTAAACGCCGTATTTACACATCTACCACTGTGCAGGAGAATCCGTATAGGTGTTCGAGTGTTCGAACCGTAATGCATAAGAAATGGTAAGTAAACGCCGTATTTACATATCTGCCACTGTGTAGGAGAATCCGTATAGGTGTTCGAGTGTTCGAACCGTAATGCGTCAGAAATGGTAAGTAAACGCCGTATTTACATATCTGCCACTGTGCAGGAGAATCCGTATAGGTGTTCGAGTGTTCGAACCGTAATGCATAAGAAATGGTAAGTAAACGCCGTATTTACATATCTGCCACTGTGTAGGAGAATCCGTATAGGTGTTCGAGTGTTCGAACCGTAATGCATGAGAAATGGTAAGTAAACGCCGTATTTACATATCTGCCACTGTGCAGCAGAATCCGTATAGGTGTTCGAGTGTTTGAACCGTAATGCGTCAGAAATGGGAAGTAAACGCCGTATTTACATATCTGCCACTGTGCAGGAGAATCCATATAGGTGTTCGAGTGTTGGAACCATAATGCATGAGAAATGGTAAATAAACGCCGTATTTATATATCTGCCATTATACAGGAGAATCCGTATAAGTGTTCGAACCGTAATGCCTGAGAAATGGTAAGTAAACGCCGTATTTACATTTCTGCCACTCTGCAGGAGAATCCTTAAAGGTGTTCGAGTGTTCGAACCCTAATGCATGAGACATGGTAAGTAAACGTCATATTTAAATATCTGCCACTGTGCAGGAGAATCCGTACAGGTGTTCGAATGTTCGAACCGTAATGCGTAAGAAATTGTAAGTAAACGCAGTATTTACATATCTGCCACTGTGCAGGAGAATCCGTAAAGGTGTTCGAGTGTTCAACCCGTAATGCATGAGAAATGGTAAGTAAACGCCGTATTTACATATCTGCCACTATGCAGCAGAATCCGTATAGGTGTTCGAGTGTTTCAACCGTAATGCGTCAGAAATGGTAAGTAAACGCCGTATTTACATATCTATCACTGTGCAGGAGAATCCGTATAGGTGTTCGAATGTTCGAACCATAATGCGTAAGAAATTGTAAGTAAACGCCGTATTTACATATCTGCCACTGTGCAGGAGAATCCGTAAAGGTGTTCGAGTGTTCAAACCGTAATGCCTGAGAAATGGTAAGTAAATGCCGTATTTACATATCTGCCACTGTGCAGCAGAATCCGTATAGGTGTTCGAGTGTTTGAACCGTAATGCGTCAGAAATGGTAAGTAAACGCCGTATTTACATATCTGCCACTGTACAGGAGAATCCGTATAGGCGTTCGAGTGTTCGAACCGTAATGCCTGAGAAATGGTAAGTAAACACCGTATTTACATATCTGCCACTGTGCAGCAGAATCCGTATAGGTGTTCGAGTGTTTGAACCGTAATGCGTCAGAAATGGTAAGTAAACGCCGTATTTACATATCTGCCACTGTGCAGGAGAATCCGTATAGGTGTTCGAATGTTCGAACCGTAATGCGTAAGAAATTGTAAGTAAACGCCGTATTTACATATCTGCCACTGTGCAGGAGAATCCGTAAAGGTGTTCGAGTGTTCAAACCGTAATGCATGAGAAATGGTAAGTAAATGCCGTATTTACATATCTGCCACTGTGCAGCAGAATCCGTATAGGTGTTCGAGTGTTTGAACCGTAATGCGTCAGAAATGGTAAGTAAACGCCGTATTTACATATCTGCCACTGTGCAGGAGAATCCGTATAGCCGTTCGAGTGTTCGAACCATAATGCCAGAGAAATGGTAAGCAAACGCCGTATTTACATATCTGCCACTGTGCAGAAGAATCCGTATAGGTGTTCGAGTGTTCGAACCGTAATGCATAAGAAATGGTAAGTAAACGCCGTATTTACATATCTGCCACTGTGTAGGAGAATCCGTATAGGTGTTCGAGTGTGCGAACCGTAATGCATGAGAAATGGTAAGTAAACGCCGTATTTACATATCTGCCACTGTGCAGCAGAATCCGTATAGGTGTTCGAGTGTTTGAACCGTAATGCGTCAGAAATGGTAAGTAAACGCCGTATTTACATATCTGCCACTGTGCAGGAGAATCCGTATAGGTGTTCGAGTGTTCGAACCGCAATGCATGAGAAATGGTAAGTGAACGCCGTATTTACATATCTGCCGCTGTGCAGAAGAATCTGTATAGGTGTTCGAGTGCCCGAACCGTAATGCGTCAGAAATGGTAAGTAAACGCCGTATTTACATATCTGCCGCTGTGCAGAAGAATCCGTATAGGTGTTCGAGTGTTCGAACCGTAATGCGTCAGAAATGGTAAGTAAACGCCGTATTTACATATCTACCACTGTGCAGGAGAATCCGTATAGGTGTTCGAGTGTTCGAACCGTAATGCATAAGAAATGGTAAGTAAACGCCGTATTTACATATCTGCCACTGTGCAGCAGAATCCGTATAGGTGTTCGAGTGTTTGAACCGTAATGCATCAGAAATGGTAAGTAAACGCCGTATTTACATATCTGCCACTGTGCAGGAGAATCCATATAAGTGTTCGAGTGTTGGAACCATAATGCATGAGAAATGGTAAATAAACGCCGTATTTATATATCTGCCATTATACAGGAGAATCCGTATAAGTGTTCGAACCGTAATGCGTGAGAAATGGTAAGTAACGCCGTATTTACATTTCTGCCACTCTGCAGGAGAATCCTTAAAGGTGTTCGAGTGTTCAAACCGTAATGCATGAGACATGGTAAGTAAACGTCGTATTTAAATATCTGCCACTGTGCAGGAGAATCCGTATAGGTGTTCGAATGTTCGAACCGTAATGCGTAAGAAATTGTAAGTAAACGCCGTATTTACATATCTGCCACTGTGCAGGAGAATCTGTAAAGGTGTTCGAGTGTTCAACCCGTAATGCATGAGAAATGGTAAGTAAACGCCGTATTTACATATCTGCCACTGTGCAGCAGAATCCGTATAGGTGTTCGAGTGTTTGAACCGTAATGCGTCAGAAATGGTAAGTAAACGCCGTATTTACATATCTGCCGCTGTGCAGAAGAATCCGTATAGGTGTTCGAGTGTTCGAACCGTAATGCGTCAGAAATGGTAAGTAAACGCCGTATTTACACATCTACCACTGTGCAGGAGAATCCGTATAGGTGTTCGAGTGTTCGAACCGTAATGCATAAGAAATGGTAAGTAAACGCCGTATTTACATATCTGCCACTGTGTAGGAGAATCCGTATAGGTGTTCGAGTGTTCGAACCGTAATGCGTCAGAAATGGTAAGTAAACGCCGTATTTACATATCTGCCACTGTGCAGGAGAATCCGTATAGGTGTTCGAGTGTTCGAACCGTAATGCATAAGAAATGGTAAGTAAACGCCGTATTTACATATCTGCCACTGTGTAGGAGAATCCGTATAGGTGTTCGAGTGTTCGAACCGTAATGCATGAGAAATGGTAAGTAAACGCCGTATTTACATATCTGCCACTGTGCAGCAGAATCCGTATAGGTGTTCGAGTGTTTGAACCGTAATGCGTCAGAAATGGGAAGTAAACGCCGTATTTACATATCTGCCACTGTGCAGGAGAATCCATATAGGTGTTCGAGTGTTGGAACCATAATGCATGAGAAATGGTAAATAAACGCCGTATTTATATATCTGCCATTATACAGGAGAATCCGTATAAGTGTTCGAACCGTAATGCCTGAGAAATGGTAAGTAAACGCCGTATTTACATTTCTGCCACTCTGCAGGAGAATCCTTAAAGGTGTTCGAGTGTTCGAACCCTAATGCATGAGACATGGTAAGTAAACGTCATATTTAAATATCTGCCACTGTGCAGGAGAATCCGTACAGGTGTTCGAATGTTCGAACCGTAATGCGTAAGAAATTGTAAGTAAACGCAGTATTTACATATCTGCCACTGTGCAGGAGAATCCGTAAAGGTGTTCGAGTGTTCAACCCGTAATGCATGAGAAATGGTAAGTAAACGCCGTATTTACATATCTGCCACTATGCAGCAGAATCCGTATAGGTGTTCGAGTGTTTCAACCGTAATGCGTCAGAAATGGTAAGTAAACGCCGTATTTACATATCTATCAGTGTGCAGGAGAATCCGTATAGGTGTTCGAATGTTCGAACCATAATGCGTAAGAAATTGTAAGTAAACGCCGTATTTACATATCTGCCACTGTGCAGGAGAATCCGTAAAGGTGTTCGAGTGTTCAAACCGTAATGCCTGAGAAATGGTAAGTAAATGCCGTATTTACATATCTGCCACTGTGCAGCAGAATCCGTATAGGTGTTCGAGTGTTTGAACCGTAATGCGTCAGAAATGGTAAGTAAACGCCGTATTTACATATCTGCCACTGTGCAGGAGAATCCGTATAGGCGTTCGAGTGTTCGAACCGTAATGCCTGAGAAATGGTAAGTAAACACCGTATTTACATATCTGCCACTATGCAGCAGAATCCGTATAGGTGTTCGAGTGTTTGAACCGTAATGCGTCAGAAATGGTAAGTAAACGCCGTATTTACATATCTGCCACTGTGCAGGAGAATCCGTATAGGTGTTCGAATGTTCGAACCGTAATGCGTAAGAAATTGTAAGTAAACGCCGTATTTACATATCTGCCACTGTGCAGGAGAATCCGTAAAGGTGTTCGAGTGTTCAAACCGTAATGCATGAGAAATGGTAAGTAAATGCCGTATTTACATATCTGCCACTGTGCAGCAGAATCCGTATAGGTGTTCGAGTGTTTGAACCGTAATGCGTCAGAAATGGTAAGTAAACGCCGTATTTACATATCTGCCACTGTGCAGGAGAATCCGTATAGGCGTTCGAGTGTTCGAACCGTAATGCCAGAGAAATGGTAAGTAAACGCCGTATTTACATATCTGCCACTGTGCAGAAGAATCCGTATAGGTGTTCGATTGTTCGAACCGTAATGCATAAGAAATGGTAAGTAAACGCCGTATTTACATATCTGCCACTGTGTAGGAGAATCCGTATAGGTGTTCGAGTGTTCGAACCGTAATGCATGAGAAATGGTAAGTAAACGCCGTATTTACATATCTGCCACTGTGCAGCAGAATCCGTATAGGTGTTCGAGTGTTTGAACCGTAATGCCTCAGAAATGGTAAGTAAACGCCGTATTTACATATCTGCCACTGTGCAGGAGAATCCATATAAGTGTTCGAGTGTTGGAACCATAATGCATGAGAAATGGTAAATAAACGCCGTATTTATATATCTGCCATTATACAGGAGAATCCGTATAAGTGTTCGAACCGTAATGCGTGAGAAATGGTAAGTAACGCCGTATTTACATTTCTGCCACTCTGCAGGAGAATCCTTAAAGGTGTTCGACTGTTCGAACCGTAATGCATGAGACATGGTAAGTAAACGTCGTATTTAAATATCTGCCACTGTGCAGGAGAATCCGTATAGGTGTTCGAATGTTCGAACCGTAATGCGTAAGAAATTGTAAGTAAACGCCGTATTTACATATCTGCCACTGTGTAGGAGAATCTGTAAAGGTGTTCGAGTGTTCAACCCGTAATGCATGAGAAATGGTAAGTAAACGCCGTATTTACATATCTGCCACTGTGCAGCAGAATCCGTATAGGTGTTCGAGTGTTTGAACCGTAATGCGTCAGAAATGGTAAGTAAACGCCGTATTTACATATCTGCCGCTGTGCAGAAGAATCCGTATAGGTGTTCGAGTGTTCGAACCGTAATGCGTCAGAAATGGTAAGTAAACGCCGTATTTACACATCTACCACTGTGCAGGAGAATCCGTATAGGTGTTCGAGTGTTCGAACCGTAATGCATAAGAAATGGTAAGTAAACGCCGTATTTACATATCTGCCACTGTGTAGGAGAATCCGTATAGGTGTTCGAGTGTTCGAACCGTAATGCGTCAGAAATGGTAAGTAAACGCCGTATTTACATATCTGCCACTGTGCAGGAGAATCCGTATAGGTGTTCGAGTGTTCGAACCGTAATGCATAAGAAATGGTAAGTAAACGCCGTATTTACATATCTGCCGCTGTGCAGAAAAATCTGTATAGGTGTTCGAGTGTTCAAACCGTAATGCGTCAGAAATGGAAAGTAAACGCCGTATTTACATATCTGCCACTGTGCAGGGGAATCCGTAAAGGTGTTCGAGTGTTCGAACCCTAATGCATGAGACATGGTAAGTAAACGCTGTATTTACATATCTGCCACTGTGCAGGAGAATCCGTATAGGTGTTCGAATGTTCGAACCGTAATGCGTAAGAAATTGTAAGTAAACGCTGTATTTACATATCTGCCACTGTTTAGGAGAATCCATATAGGTGTTCGAGTGTTCGAACCGTAATGCATGAGAAATGGTAAGTAAACGCCGCATTTACATATCTGCCACTGTGCAGCAGAATCCGTAATGGTGCTCGAGTGTTTGAACCGTAATGCATCAGAAATGGTAAGTAAACGCCGTATTCACATATCTGCCACTGTGCAGGAGAATCCGTATAGGTGTTCGAATGTTCGAACCGTAATGCGTAAGAAATTGTAAGTAAACGCCGTATTTACATATCTGCCACTGTGCAGGGGAATCCGTAAAGGTGTTCGAGTGTTCAAACCGTAATGCATGAGAAATGGTAAGTAAATGCCGTATTTACATATCTGCCACTGTGCAGCAGAATCCGTATAGGTGTTCGAGTGTTTGAACCGTAATGCGTCAGAAATGGTAAGTAAACGCCGTATTTACATATCTGCCACTGTGCAGGAGAATCCATATAGGTGTTCGAGTGTTGGAACCATAATGCATGAGAAATGGTAAATAAACGCCGTATTTATATATCTGCCATTATACAGGAGAATCCGTATAAGTGTTCGAACCGTAATGCCTGAGAAATTGTAAGTAAACGCCGTATTTACATTTCTGCCACTCTGCAGGAGAATCCTTAAAGGTGTTCGAGTGTTCGAACCCTAATGCATGAGACATGGTAAGTAAACGTCGTATTTAAATATCTGCCACTGTGCAGGAGAATCCGTATAGGTGTTCGAATGTTCGAACCGTAATGCGTAAGAAATTGTAAGTAAACGCCGTATTTACATATCTGCCACTGTGCAGGAGAATCCGTAAAGGTGTTCGAGTGTTCAACCCGTAATGCATGAGAAATGGTACGTAAACGCCGTATTTACATATCTGCCACTGTGCAGGAGAATCCGTATAGGTGTTCGAATGTTCGAACCGTAATGCGTAAGAAATTGTAACTAACGCCGTATTTACATATCTGCAACTGTGCAGGAGAATCCGTAAAGCTGTTCGAGTGTTCAAACCGTAATGCATGAGAAATGGTAAGTAAATGCCGTATTTACATATCTGCCACTGTGCAGCAGAATCCGTATAGGTGTTCGAGTGCATGAACCGTAATGCGTCAGAAATGGTAAGTAAACGCCGTATTTACATATCTGCCACTGTGCAGGAGAATCCGTATATGGGTTCGAGTGTTCGAACCGTAATGCCTGAGAAATGGTAAGTAAACGCCGTATTTACTTATCTGCCACTGTGCAGGAGAATCCATATAGGTGTTCGAGTGTTGGAACCATAATGCATGAGAAATGGTAAGTAAACGCCGTATTTACATATCTGCCACTGTGCAAGAGAATCCGTATAGGTGTTCGAGTGTTCGAACCGTAATGCCTGAGAAATGGTAAGTAAACACCGTATTTACATATCTGCCACTGTGCAGAAGAATCCGTATATTTGTTCGAGTGTTCAAACCGTAATGCGTCAGAAATGGAAAGTAAACGCCGCATTTACATATCTGCCACTGTGCAGGGGAATCCGTAAAGGTGTTCGAGTGTTCGAACCCTAATGCATGAGACATGTTAAGTAAACGCTGTATTTACATATCTGCTAGTGTGCAGGAGAATCCGTATAGTTGTTCGAGTGTTCGAACCGTAATGCATCAGAAATGGTAAGTAAACGCCGTATTTACATATCTGCCACTGTGCCGGAGAATCCGTATAGGTCTTCGAGTGTTCGAACCGTAATGCATGAGAAATGGTAAGTAAACGCCGTATTTACATATCTGCCACTTTGCAGGAGAATCCGTATAGGTGTTCGAGTGTTCGAACCGTAATGCCTGAGAAATGGTAAGTAAACGCCGTATTTACATATCTGCCACTGTGCAGAAGAATCCGTATAGGTGTTCGAGTGTTCAAACCGTAATGCGTCAGAAATGGTAAGTAAACGCCGTATTTACATATCTGCCACTGTGCAGGAGAATCCGTATAGGTGTTCGAGTGTTCGAACCGCAATGCATGAGAAATGGTATGTAAACGCCGTATTTACGTATCTGCCGCTGTGCAGAAGAATTTGTATAGGTGTTCGAGTGTCCGAACCGTAATGCGTCAGAAATGGTAAGTAAACGCCGTATTTACATATCTGCCACTGTGTAGGAGAATCCGTATAGGTGTTCGAGTGTTCGAACCGTAATGCCTGAGAAATGGTAAGTAAACGCCGTATTTACATATCTGCCACTGTGCAGAAGAATCCGTATAGGTGTTCGAGTTTTCAAACCGTAATGCGTCAGAAATGGTAAGTAAACGCCGTATTTACATATCTGCCACTGTGCAGGAGAATCCGTATAGGTGTTCGAGTGTTCGAACCGCAATGCATGAGAAATGGTAAGTAAACGCCGTATTTACATATCTGCCGCTGTGCAGAAGAATCTGTATAGGTGTTCGAGTGCCCGAACCGTAATGCGTCAGAAATGGTAAGTAAACGCCGTATTTACATATCTGCCGCTGTGCAGAAGAATCCGTATAGGTGTTCGAGTGTTCGAACCGTAATGCGTCAGAAACGGTAAGTAAACGCCGTATTTACATATCTACCACTGTGCAGGAGAATCCGTATAGGTGTTCGAGTGTTCGAACCGTAATGCATAAGAAATGGTAAGTAAACGCCGTATTTACATATCTGCCACTGTGCAGCAGAATCCGTATAGGTGTTCGAGTGTTTGAACCGTAATGCATCAGAAATGGTAAGTAAACGCCGTATTTACATATCTGCCACTGTGCAGGAGAATCCATATAAGTGTTCGAGTGTTGGAACCATAATGCATGAGAAATGGTAAATAAACGCCGTATTTATATATCTGCCATTATACAGGAGAATCCGTATAAGTGTTCGAACCGTAATGCGTGAGAAATGGTAAGTAACGCCGTATTTACATTTCTGCCACTCTGCAGGAGAATCCTTAAAGGTGTTCGAGTGTTCAAACCGTAATGCATGAGACATGGTAAGTAAACGTCGTATTTAAATATCTGCCACTGTGCAGGAGAATCCGTATAGGTGTTCGAATGTTCGAACCGTAATGCGTAAGAAATTGTAAGTAAACGCCGTATTTACATATCTGCCACTGTGCAGGAGAATCTGTAAAGGTGTTCGAGTGTTCAACCCGTAATGCATGAGAAATGGTAAGTCAACGCCGTATTTACATATCTGCCACTGTGCAGCAGAATCCGTATAGGTGTTCGAGTGTTTGAACCGTAATGCGTCAGAAATGGTAAGTAAACGCCGTATTTACATATCTGCCGCTGTGCAGAAGAATCCGTATAGGTGTTCGAGTGTTCGAACCGTAATGCGTCAGAAATGGTAAGTAAACGCCGTATTTACACATCTACCACTGTGCAGGAGAATCCGTATAGGTGTTCGAGTGTTCGAACCGTAATGCATAAGAAATGGTAAGTAAACGCCGTATTTACATATCTGCCACTGTGTAGGAGAATCCGTATAGGTGTTCGAGTGTTCGAACCGTAATGCGTCAGAAATGGTAAGTAAACGCCGTATTTACATATCTGCCACTGTGCAGGAGAATCCGTATAGGTGTTCGAGTGTTCGAACCGTAATGCATAAGAAATGGTAAGTAAACGCCGTATTTACATATCTGCCACTGTGTAGGAGAATCCGTATAGGTGTTCGAGTGTTCGAACCGTAATGCATGAGAAATGGTAAGTAAACGCCGTATTTACATATCTGCCACTGTGCAGCAGAATCCGTATAGGTGTTCGAGTGTTTGAACCGTAATGCGTCAGAAATGGGAAGTAAACGCCGTATTTACATATCTGCCACTGTGCAGGAGAATCCATATAGGTGTTCGAGTGTTGGAACCATAATGCATGAGAAATGGTAAATAAATGCCGTATTTATATATCTGCCATTATACAGGAGAATCCGTATAAGTGTTCGAACCGTAATGCCTGAGAAATGGTAAGTAAACGCCGTATTTACATTTCTGCCACTCTGCAGGAGAATCCTTAAAGGTGTTCGAGTGTTCGAACCCTAATGCATGAGACATGGTAAGTAAACGTCGTATTTAAATATCTGCCACTGTGCAGGAGAATCCGTACAGGTGTTCGAATGTTCGAACCGTAATGCGTAAGAAATTGTAAGTAAACGCAGTATTTACATATCTGCCACTGTGCAGGAGAATCCGTAAAGGTGTTCGAGTGTTCAACCCGTAATGCATGAGAAATGGTAAGTAAACGCCGTATTTACATATCTGCCACTATGCAGCAGAATCCGTATAGGTGTTCGAGTGTTTCAACCGTAATGCGTCAGAAATGGTAAGTAAACGCCGTATTTACATATCTATCAGTGTGCAGGAGAATCCGTATAGGTGTTCGAATGTTCGAACCATAATGCGTAAAAAATTGTAAGTAAACGCCGTATTTACATATCTGCCACTGTGCAGGAGAATCCGTAAAGGTGTTCGAGTGTTCAAACCGTAATGCCTGAGAAATGGTAAGTAAATGCCGTATTTACATATCTGCCACTGTGCAGCAGAATCCGTATAGGTGTTCGAGTGTTTGAACCGTAATGCGTCAGAAATGGTAAGTAAACGCCGTATTTACATATCTGCCACTGTGCAGGAGAATCCGTATAGGCGTTCGAGTGTTCGAACCGTAATGCCTGAAAAATGGTAAGTAAACACCGTATTTACATATCTGCCACTGTGCAGCAGAATCCGTATAGGTGTTCGAGTGTTTGAACCGTAATGCGTCAGAAATGGTAAGTAAACGCCGTATTTACATATCTGCCACTGTGCAGGAGAATCCGTATAGGTGTTCGAATGTTCGAACCGTAATGCGTAAGAAATTGTAAGTAAACGCCGTATTTACATATCTGCCACTGTGCAGGACAATCCGTAAAGGTGTTCGAGTGTTCAAACCGTAATGCATGAGAAATGGTAAGTAAATGCCGTATTTACATATCTGCCACTGTGCAGCAGAATCCGTATAGGTGTTCGAGTGTTTGAACCGTAATGCGTCAGAAATGGTAAGTAAACGCCGTATTTACATATCTGCCACTGTGCAGGAGAATCCGTATAGGCGTTCGAGTGTTCGAACCGTAATGCCAGAGAAATGGTAAGTAAACGCCGTATTTACATATCTGCCACTGTGCAGAAGAATCCGTATAGGTGTTCGAGTGTTCGAACCGTAATGCATAAGAAATGGTAAGTAAACGCCGTATTTACATATCTGCCACTGTGTAGGAGAATCCGTATAGGTGTTCGAGTGTTCGAACCGTAATGCATGAGAAATGGTAAGTAAACGCCGTATTTACATATCTGCCACTGTGCAGCAGAATCCGTATAGGTGTTCGAGTGTTTGAACCGTAATGCGTCAGAAATGGTAAGTAAACGCCGTATTTACATATCTGCCACTGTGCAGGAGAATCCATATAAGTGTTCGAGTGTTGGAACCATAATGCATGAGAAATGGTAAATAAACGCCGTATTTATATATCTGCCATTATACAGGAGAATCCGTATAAGTGTTCGAACCGTAATGCGTGAGAAATGGTAAGTAACGCCGTATTTACATTTCTGCCACTCTGCAGGAGAATCCTTAAAGGTGTTCGGCTGTTCAAACCGTAATGCATGAGACATGGTAAGTAAACGTCGTATTTAAATATCTGCCACTGTGCAGGAGAATCCGTATAGGTGTTCGAATGTTCGAACCGTAATGCGTAAGAAATTGTAAGTAAACGCCGTATTTACATATCTGCCACTGTGCAGGAGAATCTGTAAAGGTGTTCGAGTGTTCAACCCGTAATGCATGAGAAATGGTAAGTAAACGCCGTATTTACATATCTGCCACTGTGCAGCAGAATCCGTATAGGTGTTCGAGTGTTTGAACCGTAATGCGTCAGAAATGGTAAGTAAACGCCGTATTTACATATCTGCCGCTGTGCAGAAGAATCCGTATAGGTGTTCGAGTGTTCGAACCGTAATGCGTCAGAAATGGTAAGTAAACGCCGTATTTACACATCTACCACTGTGCAGGAGAATCCGTATAGGTGTTCGAGTATTCGAACCGTAATGCATAAGAAATGGTAAGTAAACGCCGTATTTACATATCTGCCACTGTGGAGGAGAATCCGTATAGGTGTTCGAGTGTTCGAACCGTAATGCGTCAGAAATGGTAAGTAAACGCCGTATTTACATATCTGCCACTGTGCAGGAGAATCCGTATAGGTGTTCGAGTGTTCGAACCGTAATCCATAAGAAATGGTAAGTAAACGCCGTATTTACATATCTGCCGCTGTGCAGAAAAATCTGTATAGGTGTTCGAGTGTTCAAACCGTAATGCGTCAGAAATGGAAAGTAAACGCCGTATTTACATATCTGCCACTGTGCAGGGGAATCCGTAAAGGTGTTCGAGTGTTCGAACCCTAATGCATGAGACATGGTAAGTAAACGCTGTATTTACATATCTGCCACTGTGCAGGAGAATCCGTATAGGTGTTCGAATGTTCGAACCGTAATGCGTAAGAAATTGTAAGTAAACGCTGTATTTACATATCTGCCACTGTTTAGGAGAATCCATATAGGTGTTCGAGTGTTCGAACCGTAATGCATGAGAAATGGTAAGTAAACGCCGTATTTACATATCTGCCACTGTGCAGCAGAATCCGTAATGGTGCTCGAGTGTTTGAACCGTAATGCATCAGAAATGGTAAGTAAACGCCGTATTCACATATCTGCCACTGTGCAGGAGAATCCGTATAGGTGTTCGAATGTTCGAACCGTAATGCGTAAGAAATTGTAAGTAAACGCCGTATTTACATATCTGCCACTGTGCAGGAGAATCCGTAAAGGTGTTCGAGTGTTCAAACCGTAATGCATGAGAAATGGTAAGTAAATGCCGTATTTACATATCTGCCACTGTGCAGCAGAATCCGTATAGGTGTTCGAGTGTTTGAACCGTAATGCGTCAGAAATGGTAAGTAAACGCCGTATTTACATATCTGCCACTGTGCAGGAGAATCCATATAGGTGTTCGAGTGTTGGAACCATAATGCATGAGAAATGGTAAATAAACGCCGTATTTATATATCTGCCATTATACAGGAGAATCCGTATAAGTGTTCGAACCGTAATGCCTGAGAAATTGTAAGTAAACGCCGTATTTACATTTCTGCCACTCTGCAGGAGAATCCTTAAAGGTGTTCGAGTGTTCGAACCCTAATGCATGAGACATGGTAAGTAAACGTCGTATTTAAATATCTGCCACTGTGCAGGAGAATCCGTATAGGTGTTCGAATGTTCGAACCGTAATGCGTAAGAAATTGTAAGTAAACGCCGTATTTACATATCTGCCACTGTGCAAGAGAATCCGTAAAGGTGTTCGAGTGTTCAACCCGTAATGCATGAGAAATGGTAAGTAAACGCCGTATTTACATATCTGCCACTGTGCAGGAGAATCCGTATAGGTGTTCGAATGTTCGAACCGTAATGCGTAAGAAATTGTAACTAACGCCGTATTTACATATCTGCAACTGTGCAGGAGAATCCGTAAAGGTGTTCGAGTGTTCAAACCGTAATGCATGAGAAATGGTAAGTAAATGCCGTATTTACATATCTGCCACTGTGCAGCAGAATCCGTATAGGTGTTCGAGTGCATGAACCGTAATGCGTCAGAAATGGTAAGTAAACGCCGTATTTACATATCTGCCACTGTGCAGGAGAATCCGTATAGGGGTTCGAGTGTTCGAACCGTAATGCCTGAGAAATGGTAAGTAAACGCCATATTTACTTATCTGCCACTGTGCAGGAGAATCCATATAGGTGTTCGAGTGTTGGAACCATAATGCATGAGAAATGGTAAGTAAACGCCGTATTTACATATCTGCCACTGTGCAAGAGAATCCGTATAGGTGTTCGAGTGTTCGAACCGTAATGCCTGAGAAATGGTAAGTAAACACCGTATTTACATATCTGCCACTGTGCAGAAGAATCCGTATATTTGTTCGAGTGTTCAAACCGTAATGCGTCAGAAATGGAAAGTAAACGCCGTATTTACATATCTGCCACTGTGCAGGGGAATCCGTAAAGGTGTTCGAGTGTTCGAACCCTAATGCATGAGACATGTTAAGTAAACGCTGTATTTACATATCTGCTAGTGTGCAGGAGAATCCGTATAGTTGTTCGAGTGTTCGAACCGTAATGCGTAAGAAATTGTAAGTAAACGCCGTATTTACATATCTGCCACTGTACAGGAGAATCCGTATTGGTGTTCGAGTGTTCGAACCGCAATGCATGAGAAATGGTAATTAAACGCCGTATTCACATATCTGCCACTGTGCATCAGAATCCGTATAGGTGTCCGAGTGTTTGAAACGTAATGCGTCAGAAATGGTAAGTAAACGCCGTATTTACATATCTGCCACTGTGCAGGAGAATCTATATAGGTGTTCGAGTGTTGGAACCATAATGCATGAGAAATGGTAAGTAAACGCCGTATTTACATATCTGCCACTATGCAGGAGAATCCGTGTAAGTGTTCGAGTGTTCGAACCGTAATGCCTGAGAAATGGTAAGTAAACGCCGTATTTACATTTCTGCCACTGTGTAGGAGAATCCGTAAAGGTGTTCGAGTGTTCGAACCCCAATGCATGAGACATGGTAAGTAAACGTCGTATTTAAATATCTGCCACTGTGCAGGATAATCCGTATAGGTGTTCGATTGTTCGAACAGTAATGCGTGAGAAATTGTAAGAAAACGCCGTATTTCCATATCTGCCACTGTGCAGGAGAATCCGTATAGGTGTTCGAGTGTTCGAACCGTAACGCCTGAGAAATGGTAAGTAAACGCCGTATTTACATATCTGCCACTGTGCAGAAGAATCCGTATAGGTGTTCGAGTGTTCAAACCGTAATGCGTCAGTAATGGAAAGTAAACGCCGTATTTACATATCTGCCACTGTGCAGGGGAATCCGTAAAGGTGTTTGAGTGTTCGAACCCTAATGCATGAGACATGGTAAGTAAACGCTGTATTTACATATCTGCCACTGTGCAGGAGAATCCGTATAGTTGTTCGAGTGTTCCAACCGTAATGCGTAAGAAAATTGTAAGTAAACGCCGTATTTACATATCTGCCACTGTACAGGAGAATCCGTATAGGTGTTCGAGTGTTTGAACCGTAATGCGTTAGAAATGGTAAGTAAACGCCGTATTTACAAATCTGCCACTGTGCTTGAGAATCTATATCGGTGTTCGAGTGTTGGAACCATAATACATGAGAAATTGTAAGTAAACGCCGTATTTACATATCTGCCACTATGCAGGAGAATCCGTATAAGTGTTCGAGTGTTCGAACCGTAATGCCTGAGAAATGGTAAGTAAACGCCGTATTTACATTTCTGCCACTGTGTAGGTGAATCCGTAAAGGTGTTCGAATGTTCGAACCCGAATGCATGAGACATGGTAAGTAAACGTTGTATTTAAATATCTGCCACTGTGCAGGAGAATCCGTATAGGTGTTCGAGTGTTCGAACCGTAATGCGTGAGAAATTGTAAGAAAACGCCGTATTTACATATCTGCCAGTGTGCAGGAGAATCTGTATAGGTGTTCGAGTGTTCGAACCGTAATGCATGAGAAATGGTAATTAAACACCGTATTTACATATCTTCCACTGTGCAGGAGAATCCGTATAGGTGTTCCAGTGTTCGAACCCTAATGCATGAGAAATGGTAAGTAAACGACGTATTGACATATTTGCCACTATGCAGGAGAATCCGTATATGTGTTCGAGTGTTCGAAACGTAATGCGTGAGAAATTGTAAGGAAACGCCGTATTTACATATCTGCCACTGTGCAGGAGAATCCGTATAGGTGTTCGAGTATTCGAACCGCAATGCATGAGAAATCGTATGTAAACGCCGTATTTACATATCTGCCACTGTGCAGAAGAATCCGTATAGGTGTTCGAGTGTTCGAACCGTAATGCGTCAGAAATGGTAAGTAAACGCCGTATTTACATATCTGGCACTGTGCAGGAGAATCCGTATAGGTGTTCGAGTGTTCGAACCGTAATGCCTGAGAAATTGTAAGTAAACGCCGTATTTACATATCTGCTACTGTGCAGAAGAATCCGTATAGGTGTTCGGGTGTTCAAACCGTAATGCGTCAGAAATGGTAAGTAACGTCGTATTTACATATCTGCCACTGTGCAAGGGAATCCGTAAAGGTGTTCGAGTGTTCGAACCCTAATGCATGAGACATGGTAAGTAAACGCTGTATTTACATATCTGCCACTGCGCAGGAGAATCCGTATAGGTGTTCGAGTGTTCGAACCGTAATGCATGAGAAATGGTAAGTAAACGCCGTATTTACATATCTGCCACTGTGCAGAAGAATCCGCAGAGGTGTTCGAGTGTTCGAACCGTAATGCGTCAGAAATGGTAAGTAAACGCCATATTTACATATCTGCCACTATGCAGGAGAATCCGTATAGGTGTTCGAGTGTTCGAACCCTAATGCACGAGAAATGGTAAGTACACGCCGTATTTACATATCTGCCACTGTGCAGGAGAATCTGTATAGGTGTTCGAGTGTTTGAACCGTAATGCCTGAGAAATGGTAAGTAAACGCCGTATTTACATATCTACCACTGTGCAGAAGAATCCGTATAGGTTTTCGAGTGTTCAAACCGTAATGCGTCAGAAATGGAAAGTAAACGCCGTATTTACATATCTACCACTGTGCAGGAGAATCCGTATAGGTGTTCGAGTGTTCGAACCGTAATGCGTGAGAAATTGTAAGTAAACGCCGTATTTACATATCTGCCACTGTGCAGGAGAATCCGTATAGGTGTTCGAGTGTTCGAACCGTAATGCATGAGAAATGGTAAGTGAACGCTGTATTTACATATCTGCCACTGTGCTGGAGAATCCGTATAGGTGTAGAGTGTTCGAACCGTAATGCATGAGAAACGGTAAGTAAACGCCGTATTTACATATCTGCCACTGTGCAAGAGAATCCGTATAGGTGTTCTACTGTTCGAACCGTAATGCCTGAGAAATGGTAAGTAAACGCTGTATTTACATATCTGCCACTGTGCAGAAGAATCCGTATAGGTGTTCGAGTGTTCAAACCGTAATGCGTCAGGAATGGAAAGTAAATGCCGTATTTACATATCTTTCACTGTGCAGGGGAATCCGTAAAGGTGTTCGAGTGTTCAAATCTTAATGCATGAGACATGGTAAGTAAACGCTGTATTTACATATCTGCCACTGTGCAGGAGAATCCGTATAGTTGTTCGAGTGTTCGAACCGTAATGCATAAGAAATTGTAAGTGAACGCCGTATTTACATATCTGCCACTGTACAGGAGAATCCGTATAGGTGTTCGAGTGTTCGAACCGTAATGCATGAGAAATGGTAAGTAAACGCCGTATTTACATATCTGTCACTGTGCAGCAGAATCCGTATAGGTGTTCGAGTGTTCGAACCGTAATGCGTCAGAAATGGTAAGTAAACGCCGTATTTACATATCTGCCACTGTGCAGGAGAATCCGTATAGGTGTTCGAGTGTTCGAACCGTAATGCCTGAGAAATTGTAAGTAAACGCCGTATTTACATATCTGCTACTGTGCAGAAGAATCCGTATAGGTGTTCGGGTGTTCAAACCGTAATGCGTCAGAAATGGTAAGTAACGCCGTATTTACATATCTGCCACTGTGCAAGGGAATCCGTAAAGGTGTTCGAGTGTTCGAACCCTAATGCATGAGACATGGTAAGTAAACGCTGTATTTACATATCTGCCATTGCGCAGGAGAATCCGTATAGGTGTTCGAGTGTTCGAACCTTAATGCGAAAGAAATTGTAAGTAAACGCCGTATTTACATATCTGCCACTGTGCAGGAGAATCCGTATAGGTGTTCGAGTGTTCGAACCGTAATGCATGAGAAATGGTAAGTAAACGCCGTATTTACATATCTGCCACTGTGCAGAAGAATCCGCATAGGTGTTCGAGTGTTCGAACCGTAATGCGTCAGAAATGGTAAGTAAACGCCGTATTTACATATCTACCACTATGCAGGAGAATCCGTATAGGTGTTCGAGTGTTCGAACCCTAATGCACGAGAAATGGTAAGTACACGCCGTATTTACATATCTGCCACTGTGCAGGAGAATCTGTATAGGTGTTCGAGTGTTTGAACCGTAATGCCTGAGAAATGGTAAGTAAACGCCGTATTTACATATCTACCACTGTGCAGAAGAATCCGTATAGGTGTTCGAGTGTTCAAACCGTAATGCGTCAGAAATGGAAAGTAAACGCCGTATTTACATATCTACCACTGTGCAGGAGAATCCGTATAGGTGTTCGAGTGTTCGAACCGTAATGCGTGAGAAATTGTAAGTAAACGCCGTATTTACATATCTGCCACTGTGCAAGAGAATCCGTATAGGTGTTCGAGTGTTCGAACCGTAATGCATGAGAAATGGTAAGTGAACGCTGTATTTACATATCTGCCACTGTGCTGGAGAATCCGTATAGGTGTAGAGTGTTCGAACCGTAATGCATGAGAAACGGTAAGTAAACGCCGTATTTACATATCTGCCACTGTGCAAGAGAATCCGTATAGGTGTTCTACTGTTCGAACCGTAATGCCTGAGAAATGGTAAGTAAACGCTGTATTTACATATCTGCCACTGTGCAGAAGAATCCGTATAGGTGTTCGAGTGTTCAAACCGTAATGCGTCAGGAATGGAAAGTAAATGCCGTATTTACATATCTTTCACTGTGCAGGGGAATCCGTAAAGGTGTTCGAGTGTTCAAATCTTAATGCATGAGACATGGTAAGTAAACGCTGTATTTACATATCTGCCACTGTGCAGGAGAATCCGTATAGTTGTTCGAGTGTTCGAACCGTAATGCATAAGAAATTGTAAGTAAACGCCGTATTTACATATCTGCCACTGTACAGGAGAATCCGTATAGGTGTTCGAGTGTTCGAACCGTAATGCATGAGAAATGGTAAGTAAACGCCGTATTTACATATCTGTCTCTGTGCAGCAGAATCCGTATAGGTGTTCGAGTGTTCGAACCGTAATGCGTCAGAAATGGTAAGTAAACGCCGTATTTACATATCTGCCACTGTGCAGGAGAATCCGTATAGGTGTTCGAGTGTTCGAACCGTAATGCCTGAGAAATTGTAAGTAAACGCCGTATTTACATATCTGCTACTGTGCAGAAGAATCCGTATAGGTGTTCGGGTGTTCAAACCGTAATGCGTCAGAAATGGTAAGTAACGCCGTATTTACATATCTGCCACTGTGCAAGGGAATCCGTAAAGGTGTTCGAGTGTTCGAACCCTAATGCATGAGACATGGTAAGTAAATGCTGTATTTACATATCTGCCATTGCGCAGGAGAATCCGTATAGGTGTTCGAGTGTTCGAACCTTAATGCGAAAGAAATTGTAAGTAAACGCCGTATTTACATATCTGCCACTGTGCAGGAGAATCCGTATAGGTGTTCGAGTGTTCGAACCGTAATGCATGAGAAATGGTAAGTAAACGCCGTATTTACATATCTGCCACTGTGCAGAAGAATCCGCATAGGTGTTCGAGTGTTCGAACCGTAATGCGTCAGAAATGGTAAGTAAACGCCGTATTTACATATCTACCACTATGCAGGAGAATCCGTATAGGTGTTCGAGTGTTCGAACCCTAATGCACGAGAAATGGTAAGTACACGCCGTATTTACATATCTGCCACTGTGCAGGAGAATCTGTATAGGTGTTCGAGTGTTTGAACCGTAATGCCTGAGAAATGGTAAGTAAACGCCGTATTTACATATCTACCACTGTGCAGAAGAATCCGTATAGGTGTTCGAGTGTTCAAACCGTAATGCGTCAGAAATGGAAAGTAAACGCCGTATTTACATATCTACCACTGTGCAGGAGAATCCGTATAGGTGTTCGAGTGTTCGAACCGTAATGCGTGAGAAATTGTAAGTAAACGCCGTATTTACATATCTGCCACTGTGCACGAGAATCCGTATAGGTGTTCGAGTGTTCGAACCGTAATGCATGAGAAATGGTAAGTGAACGCTGTATTTACATATCTGCCACTGTGCTGGAAAATCCGTATAGGTGTAGAGTGTTCGAACCGTAATGCATGAGAAACGGTAAGTAAACGCCGTATTTACATATCTGCCACTGTGCAAGAGAATCCGTATAGGTGTTCTACTGTTCGAACCGTAATGCCTGAGAAATGGTAAGTAAACGCTGTATTTACATATCTGCCACTGTGCAGAAGAATCCGTATAGGTGTTCGAGTGTTCAAACCGTAATGCGTCAGGAATGGAAAGTAAATGCCGTATTTACATATCTTTCACTGTGCAGGGGAATCCGTAAAGGTGTTCGAGTGTTCAAATCTTAATGCATGAGACATGGTAAGTAAACGCTGTATTTACATATCTGCCACTGTGCAGGAGAATCCGTATAGTTGTTCGAGTGTTCGAACCGTAATGCATAAGAAATTGTAAGTAAACGCCGTATTTACATATCTGCCACTGTACAGGAGAATCCGTATAGGTGTTCGAGTGTTCGAACCGTAATGCATGAGAAATGGTAAGTAAACGCCGTATTTACATATCTGTCACTGTGCAGCAGAATCCGTATAGGTGTTCGAGTGTTCGAACCGTAATGCGTCAGAAATGGTAAGTAAACGCCGTATTTACATATCTGCCACTGTGCAGGATAATCCGTATAGGTGTTCGAGTGTTCGAACCGTAATGCCTGAGAAATTGTAAGTAAACGCCGTATTTACATATCTGCTACTGTGCAGAAGAATCCGTATAGGTGTTCGGGTGTTCAAACCGTAATGCGTCATAAATGGTAAGTAACGCCGTATTTACATATCTGCCACTGTGCAAGGGAATCCGTAAAGGTGTTCGAGTGTTCGAACCCTAATGCATGAGACATGGTAAGTAAATGCTGTATTTACATATCTGCCATTGCGCAGGAGAATCCGTATAGGTGTTCGAGTGTTCGAACCTTAATGCGAAAGAAATTGTAAGTAAACGCCGTATTTACATATCTGCCACTGTGCAGGAGAATCCGTATAGGTGTTCGAGTGTTCGAACCGTAATGCATGAGAAATGGTAAGTAAACGCCGTATTTACATATCTGCCACTGTGCAGGAGAATCCGTATAGGCGTTCGAGTGTTCGAACCGTAATGCCAGAGAAATGGTAAGTAAACGCCGTATTTACATATCTGCCACTGTGCAGAAGAATCCGTATAGGTGTTCGAGTGTTCGAACCGTAATGCATAAGAAATGGTAAGTAAACGCCGTATTTACATATCTGCCACTGTGTAGGAGAATCCGTATAGGTGTTCGAGTGTTCGAACCGTAATGCATGAGAAATGGTAAGTAAACGCCGTATTTACATATCTGCCACTGTGCAGGACAATCCGTAAAGGTGTTCGAGTGTTCAAACCGTAATGCATGAGAAATGGTAAGTAAATGCCGTATTTACATATCTGCCACTGTGCAGCAGAATCCGTATAGGTGTTCGAGTGTTTGAACCGTAATGCGTCAGAAATGGTAAGTAAACGCCGTATTTACATATCTGCCACTGTGCAGGAGAATCCGTATAGGCGTTCGAGTGTTCGAACCGTAATGCCAGAGAAATGGTAAGTAAACGCCGTATTTACATATCTGCCACTGTGCAGAAGAATCCGTATAGGTGTTCGAGTGTTCGAACCGTAATGCATAAGAAATGGTAAGTAAACGCCGTATTTACATATCTGCCACTGTGTAGGAGAATCCGTATAGGTGTTCGAGTGTTCGAACCGTAATGCATGAGAAATGGTAAGTAAACGCCGTATTTACATATCTGCCACTGTGCAGCAGAATCCGTATAGGTGTTCGAGTGTTTGAACCGTAATGCGTCAGAAATGGTAAGTAAACGCCGTATTTACATATCTGCCACTGTGCAGGAGAATCCATATAAGTGTTCGAGTGTTGGAACCATAATGCATGAGAAATGGTAAATAAACGCCGTATTTATATATCTGCCATTATACAGGAGAATCCGTATAAGTGTTCGAACCGTAATGCGTGAGAAATGGTAAGTAACGCCGTATTTACATTTCTGCCACTCTGCAGGAGAATCCTTAAAGGTGTTCGGCTGTTCAAACCGTAATGCATGAGACATGGTAAGTAAACGTCGTATTTAAATATCTGCCACTGTGCAGGAGAATCCGTATAGGTGTTCGAATGTTCGAACCGTAATGCGTAAGAAATTGTAAGTAAACGCCGTATTTACATATCTGCCACTGTGCAGGAGAATCTGTAAAGGTGTTCGAGTGTTCAACCCGTAATGCATGAGAAATGGTAAGTAAACGCCGTATTTACATATCTGCCACTGTGCAGCAGAATCCGTATAGGTGTTCTAGTGTTTGAACCGTAATGCGTCAGAAATGGTAAGTAAACGCCGTATTTACATATCTGCCGCTGTGCAGAAGAATCCGTATAGGTGTTCGAGTGTTCGAACCGTAATGCGTCAGAAATGGTAAGTAAACGCCGTATTTACACATCTACCACTGTGCAGGAGAATCCGTATAGGTGTTCGAGTGTTCGAACCGTAATGCATAAGAAATGGTAAGTAAACGCCGTATTTACATATCTGCCACTGTGGAGGAGAATCCGTATAGGTGTTCGAGTGTTCGAACCGTAATGCGTCAGAAATGGTAAGTAAACGCCGTATTTACATATCTGCCACTGTGCAGGAGAATCCGTATAGGTGTTCGAGTGTTCGAACCGTAATGCATAAGAAATGGTAAGTAAACGCCGTATTTACATATCTGCCGCTGTGCAGAAAAATCTGTATAGGTGTTCGAGTGTTCAAACCGTAATGCGTCAGAAATGGAAAGTAAACGCCGTATTTACATATCTGCCACTGTGCAGGGGAATCCGTAAAGGTGTTCGAGTGTTCGAACCCTAATGCATGAGACATGGTAAGTAAACGCTGTATTTACATATCTGCCACTGTGCAGGAGAATCCGTATAGGTGTTCGAATGTTCGAACCGTAATGCGTAAGAAATTGTAAGTAAACGCTGTATTTACATATATGCCACTGTTTAGGAGAATCCATATAGGTGTTCGAGTGTTCGAACCGTAATGCATGAGAAATGGTAAGTAAACGCCGTATTTACATATCTGCCACTGTGCAGCAGAATCCGTAATGGTGCTCGAGTGTTTGAACCGTAATGCATCAGAAATGGTAAGTAAACGCCGTATTCACATATCTGCCACTGTGCTGGAGAATCCGTATAGGTGTTCGAATGTTCGAACCGTAATGCGTAAGAAATTGTAAGTAAACGCCGTATTTACATATCTGCCACTGTGCAGGAGAATCCGTAAAGGTGTTCGAGTGTTCAAACCGTAATGCATGAGAAATGGTAAGTAAATGCCGTATTTACATATCTGCCACTGTGCAGCAGAATCCGTATAGGTGTTCGAGTGTTTGAACCGTAATGCGTCAGAAATGGTAAGTAAACGCCGTATTTACATATCTGCCACTGTGCAGGAGAATCCATATAGGTGTTCGAGTGTTGGAACCATAATGCATGAGAAATGGTAAATAAACGCCGTATTTATATATCTGCCATTATACAGGAGAATCCGTATAAGTGTTCGAACCGTAATGCCTGAGAAATTGTAAGTAAACGCCGTATTTACATTTCTGCCACTCTGCAGGAGAATCCTTAAAGGTGTTCGAGTGTTCGAACCCTAATGCATGAGACATGGTAAGTAAACGTCGTATTTAAATATCTGCCACTGTGCAGGAGAATCCGTATAGGTGTTCGAATGTTCGAACCGTAATGCGTAAGAAATTGTAAGTAAACGCCGTATTTACATATCTGCCACTGTGCAGGAGAATCCGTAAAGGTGTTCGAGTGTTCAACCCGTAATGCATGAGAAATGGTAAGTAAACGCCGTATTTACATATCTGCCACTGTGCAGGAGAATCCGTATAGGTGTTCGAATGTTCGAACCGTAATGCGTAAGAAATTGTAACTAACGCCGTATTTACATATCTGCAACTGTGCAGGAGAATCCGTAAAGGTGTTCGAGTGTTCAAACCGTAATGCATGAGAAATGGTAAGTAAATGCCGTATTTACATATCTGCCACTGTGCAGCAGAATCCGTATAGGTGTTCGAGTGCATGAACCGTAATGCGTCAGAAATGGTAAGTAAACGCCGTATTTACATATCTGCCACTGTGCCGGAGAATCCGTATAGGGGTTCGAGTGTTCGAACCGTAATGCCTGAGAAATGGTAAGTAAACGCCGTATTTACTTATCTGCCACTGTGCAGGAGAATCCATATAGGTGTTCGAGTGTTGGAACCATAATGCATGAGAAATGGTAAGTAAACGCCGTATTTACATATCTGCCACTGTGCAAGAGAATCCGTATAGGTGTTCGAGTGTTCGAACCGTAATGCCTGAGAAATGGTAAGTAAACACCGTATTTACATATCTGCCACTGTGCAGAAGAATCCGTATATTTGTTCGAGTGTTCAAACCGTAATGCGTCAGAAATGGAAAGTAAACGCCGTATTTACATATCTACCACTGTGCAGGGGAATCCGTAAAGGTGTTCGAGTGTTCGAACCCTAATGCATGAGACATGTTAAGTAAACGCTGTATTTACATATCTGCTAGTGTGCAGGAGAATCCGTATAGTTGTTCGAGTGTTCGAACCGTAATGCGTAAGAAATTGTAAGTAAACGCCGTATTTACATATCTGCCACTGTACAGGAGAATCCGTATTGGTGTTCGAGTGTTCGAACCGCAATGCATGAGAAATGGTAATTAAACGCCGTATTCACATATCTGCCACTGTGCATCAGAATCCGTATAGGTGTCCGAGTGTTTGAAACGTAATGCGTCAGAAATGGTAAGTAAACGCCGTATTTACATATCTGCCACTGTGCAGGAGAATCTATATAGGTGTTCGAGTGTTGGAACCATAATGCATGAGAAATGGTAAGTAAACGCCGTATTTACATATCTGCCACTATGCAGGAGAATCCGTGTAAGTGTTCGAGTGTTCGAACCGTAATGCCTGAGAAATGGTAAGTAAACGCCGTATTTACATTTCTGCCACTGTGTAGGAGAATCCGTAAAGGTGTTCGAGTGTTCGAACCCCAATGCATGAGACATGGTAAGTAAACGTCGTATTTAAATATCTGCCACTGTGCAGGAGAATCCGTATAGGTGTTCGATTCTTCGAACCGTAATGCGTGAGAAATTGTAAGAAAACGCCGTATTTCCATATCTGCCACTGTGCAGGAGAATCCGTATAGGTGTTCGAGTGTTCGAACCGTAACGCCTGAGAAATGGTAAGTAAACGCCGTATTTACATATCTGCCACTGTGCAGAAGAATCCGTATAGGTGTTCGAGTGTTCAAACCGTAATGCGTCAGTAATGGAAAGTAAACGCCGTATTTACATATCTGCCACTGTGCAGGGGAATCCGTAAAGGTGTTTGAGTGTTCGAACCCTAATGCATGAGACATGGTAAGTAAACGCTGTATTTACATATCTGCCACTGTGCAGGAGAATCCGTATAGTTGTTCGAGTGTTCCAACCGTAATGCGTAAGAAAATTGTAAGTAAACGCCGTATTTACATATCTGCCACTGTACAGGAGAATCCGTATAGGTGTTCGAGTGTTTGAACCGTAATGCGTTAGAAATGGTAAGTAAACGCCGTATTTACAAATCTGCCACTGTGCTTGAGAATCTATATCGGTGTTCGAGTGTTGGAACCATAATACATGAGAAATTGTAAGTAAACGCCGTATTTACATATCTGCCACTATGCAGGAGAATCCGTATAAGTGTTCGAGTGTTCGAACCGTAATGCCTGAGAAATGGTAAGTAAACGCCGTATTTACATTTCTGCCACTGTGTAGGTGAATCCGTAAAGGTGTTCGAATGTTCGAACCCGAATGCATGAGACATGGTAAGTAAACGTTGTATTTAAATATCTGCCACTGTGCAGGAGAATCCGTATAGGTGTTCGAGTGTTCGAACCGTAATGCGTGAGAAATTGTAAGAAAACGCCGTATTTACATATCTGCCAGTGTGCAGGAGAATCTGTATAGGTGTTCGAGTGTTCGAACCGTAATGCATGAGAAATGGTAATTAAACACCGTATTTAC
Organism: Camellia granthamiana; assembly: GCA_036172215.1. NCBI lineage: Eukaryota > Viridiplantae > Streptophyta > Magnoliopsida > Ericales > Theaceae > Camellia > Camellia granthamiana. The sequence continues at coordinate 144,355 of CM069917.1, read as the reverse complement.
ATATCTTCCACTGTGCAGGAGAATCCGTATAGGTGTTCCAGTGTTCGAACCCTAATGCATGAGAAATGGTAAGTAAACGACGTATTGACATATTTGCCACTATGCAGGAGAATCCGTATATGTGTTCGAGTGTTCGAAACGTAATGCGTGAGAAATTGTAAGGAAACGCCGTATTTACATATCTGCCACTGTGCAGGAGAATCCGTATAGGTGTTCGAGTATTCGAACCGCAATGCATGAGAAATCGTATGTAAACGCCGTATTTACATATCTGCCACTGTGCAGAAGAATCCGTATAGGTGTTCGAGTGTTCGAACCGTAATGCGTCAGAAATGGTAAGTAAACGCCGTATTTACATATCTGGCACTGTGCAGGAGAATCCGTATAGGTGTTCGAGTGTTCGAACCGTAATGCCTGAGAAATTGTAAGTAAACGCCGTATTTACATATCTGCTACTGTGCAGAAGAATCCGTATAGGTGTTCGGGTGTTCAAACCGTAATGCGTCAGAAATGGTAAGTAACGTCGTATTTACATATCTGCCACTGTGCAAGGGAATCCGTAAAGGTGTTCGAGTGTTCGAACCCTAATGCATGAGACATGGTAAGTAAACGCTGTATTTACATATCTGCCATTGCGCAGGAGAATCCGTATAGGTGTTCGAGTGTTCGAACCGTAATGCATGAGAAATGGTAAGTAAACGCCGTATTTACATATCTGCCACTGTGCAGAAGAATCCGCAGAGGTGTTCGAGTGTTCGAACCGTAATGCGTCAGAAATGGTAAGTAAACGCCATATTTACATATCTGCCACTATGCAGGAGAATCCGTATAGGTGTTCGAGTGTTCGAACCCTAATGCACGAGAAATGGTAAGTACACGCCGTATTTACATATCTGCCACTGTGCAGGAGAATCTGTATAGGTGTTCGAGTGTTTGAACCGTAATGCCTGAGAAATGGTAAGTAAACGCCGTATTTACATATCTACCACTGTGCAGAAGAATCCGTATAGGTTTTCGAGTGTTCAAACCGTAATGCGTCAGAAATGGAAAGTAAACGCCGTATTTACATATCTACCACTGTGCAGGAGAATCCGTATAGGTGTTCGAGTGTTCGAACCGTAATGCGTGAGAAATTGTAAGTAAACGCCGTATTTACATATCTGCCACTGTGCAGGAGAATCCGTATAGGTGTTCGAGTGTTCGAACCGTAATGCATGAGAAATGGTAAGTGAATGCTGTATTTACATATCTGCCACTGTGCTGGAGAATCCGTATAGGTGTAGAGTGTTCGAACCGTAATGCATGAGAAACGGTAAGTAAACGCCGTATTTACATATCTGCCACTGTGCAAGAGAATCCGTATAGGTGTTCTACTGTTCGAACCGTAATGCCTGAGAAATGGTAAGTAAATGCTGTATTTACATATCTGCCACTGTGCAGAAGAATCCGTATAGGTGTTCGAGTGTTCAAACCGTAATGCGTCAGGAATGGAAAGTAAATGCCGTATTTACATATCTTTCACTGTGCAGGGGAATCCGTAAAGGTGTTCGAGTGTTCAAATCTTAATGCATGAGACATGGTAAGTAAACGCTGTATTTACATATCTGCCACTGTGCAGGAGAATCCGTATAGTTGTTCGAGTGTTCGAACCGTAATGCATAAGAAATTGTAAGTGAACGCCGTATTTACATATCTGCCACTGCACAGGAGAATCCGTATAGGTGTTCGAGTGTTCGAACCGTAATGCATGAGAAATGGTAAGTAAACGCCGTATTTACATATCTGTCACTGTGCAGCAGAATCCGTATAGGTGTTCGAGTGTTCGAACCGTAATGCGTCAGAAATGGTAAGTAAACGCCGTATTTACATATCTGCCACTGTGCAGGAGAATCCGTATAGGTGTTCGAGTGTTCGAACCGTAATGCCTGAGAAATTGTAAGTAAACGCCGTATTTACATATCTGCTACTGTGCAGAAGAATCCGTATAGGTGTTCGGGTGTTCAAACCGTAATGCGTCAGAAATGGTAAGTAACGCCGTATTTACATATCTGCCACTGTGCAAGGGAATCCGTAAAGGTGTTCGAGTGTTCGAACCCTAATGCATGAGACATGGTAAGTAAACGCTGTATTTACATATCTGCCATTGCGCAGGAGAATCCGTATAGGTGTTCGAGTGTTCGAACCTTAATGCGAAAGAAATTGTAAGTAAACGCCGTATTTACATATCTGCCACTGTGCAGGAGAATCCGTATAGGTGTTCGAGTGTTCGAACCGTAATGCATGAGAAATGGTAAGTAAACGCCGTATTTACATATCTGCCACTGTGCAGAAGAATCCGCATAGGTGTTCGAGTGTTCGAACCGTAATGCGTCAGAAATGGTAAGTAAACGCCGTATTTACATATCTACCACTATGCAGGAGAATCCGTATAGGTGTTCGAGTGTTCGAACCCTAATGCACGAGAAATGGTAAGTACACGCCGTATTTACATATCTGCCACTGTGCAGGAGAATCTGTATAGGTGTTCGAGTGTTTGAACCGTAATGCCTGAGAAATGGTAAGTAAACGCCGTATTTACATATCTACCACTGTGCAGAAGAATCCGTATAGGTGTTCGAGTGTTCAAACCGTAATGCGTCAGAAATGGAAAGTAAACGCCGTATTTACATATCTACCACTGTGCAGGAGAATCCGTATAGGTGTTCGAGTGTTCGAACCGTAATGCGTGAGAAATTGTAAGTAAACGCCGTATTTACATATCTGCCACTGTGCAAGAGAATCCGTATAGGTGTTCGAGTGTTCGAACCGTAATGCATGAGAAATGGTAAGTGAACGCTGTATTTACATATCTGCCACTGTGCTGGAGAATCCGTATAGGTGTAGAGTGTTCGAACCGTAATGCATGAGAAACGGTAAGTAAACGCCGTATTTACATATCTGCCACTGTGCAAGAGAATCCGTATAGGTGTTCTACTGTTCGAACCGTAATGCCTGAGAAATGGTAAGTAAACGCTGTATTTACATATCTGCCACTGTGCAGAAGAATCCGTATAGGTGTTCGAGTGTTCAAACCGTAATGCGTCAGGAATGGAAAGTAAATGCCGTATTTACATATCTTTCACTGTGCAGGGGAATCCGTAAAGGTGTTCGAGTGTTCAAATCTTAATGCATGAGACATGGTAAGTAAACGCTGTATTTACATATCTGCCACTGTGCAGGAGAATCCGTATAGTTGTTCGAGTGTTCGAACCGTAATGCATAAGAAATTGTAAGTGAACGCCGTATTTACATATCTGCCACTGTACAGGAGAATCCGTATAGGTGTTCGAGTGTTCGAACCGTAATGCATGAGAAATGGTAAGTAAACGCCGTATTTACATATCTGTCACTGTGCAGCAGAATCCGTATAGGTGTTCGAGTGTTCGAACCGTAATGCGTCAGAAATGGTAAGTAAACGCCGTATTTACATATCTGCCACTGTGCAGGAGAATCCGTATAGGTGTTCGAGTGTTCGAACCGTAATGCCTGAGAAATTGTAAGTAAACGCCGTATTTACATATCTGCTACTGTGCAGAAGAATCCGTATAGGTGTTCGGGTGTTCAAACCGTAATGCGTCAGAAATGGTAAGTAACGCCGTATTTACATATCTGCCACTGTGCAAGGGAATCCGTAAAGGTGTTCGAGTGTTCGAACCCTAATGCATGAGACATGGTAAGTAAACGCTGTATTTACATATCTGCCATTGCGCAGGAGAATCCGTATAGGTGTTCGAGTGTTCGAACCTTAATGCGAAAGAAATTGTAAGTAAACGCCGTATTTACATATCTGCCACTGTGCAGGAGAATCCGTATAGGTGTTCGAGTGTTCGAACCGTAATGCATGAGAAATGGTAAGTAAACGCCGTATTTACATATCTGCCACTGTGCAGAAGAATCCGCATAGGTGTTCGAGTGTTCGAACCGTAATGCGTCAGAAATGGTAAGTAAACGCCGTATTTACATATCTACCACTATGCAGGAGAATCCGTATAGGTGTTCGAGTGTTCGAACCCTAATGCACGAGAAATGGTAAGTACACGCCGTATTTACATATCTGCCACTGTGCAGGAGAATCTGTATAGGTGTTCGAGTGTTTGAACCGTAATGCCTGAGAAATGGTAAGTAAACGCCGTATTTACATATCTACCACTGTGCAGAAGAATCCGTATAGGTGTTCGAGTGTTCAAACCGTAATGCGTCAGAAATGGAAAGTAAACGCCGTATTTACATATCTACCACTGTGCAGGAGAATCCGTATAGGTGTTCGAGTGTTCGAACCGTAATGCGTGAGAAATTGTAAGTAAACGCCGTATTTACATATCTGCCACTGTGCAAGAGAATCCGTATAGGTGTTCGAGTGTTCGAACCGTAATGCATGAGAAATGGTAAGTGAACGCTGTATTTACATATCTGCCACTGTGCTGGAGAATCCGTATAGGTGTAGAGTGTTCGAACCGTAATGCATGAGAAACGGTAAGTAAACGCCGTATTTACATATCTGCCACTGTGCAAGAGAATCCGTATAGGTGTTCTACTGTTCGAACCGTAATGCCTGAGAAATGGTAAGTAAACGCTGTATTTACATATCTGCCACTGTGCAGAAGAATCCGTATAGGTGTTCGAGTGTTCAAACCGTAATGCGTCAGGAATGGAAAGTAAATGCCGTATTTACATATCTTTCACTGTGCAGGGGAATCCGTAAAGGTGTTCGAGTGTTCAAATCTTAATGCATGAGACATGGTAAGTAAACGCTGTATTTACATATCTGCCACTGTGCAGGAGAATCCGTATAGTTGTTCGAGTGTTCGAACCGTAATGCATAAGAAATTGTAAGTGAACGCCGTATTTACATATCTGCCACTGTACAGGAGAATCCGTATAGGTGTTCGAGTGTTCGAACCGTAATGCATGAGAAATGGTAAGTAAACGCCGTATTTACATATCTGTCACTGTGCAGCAGAATCCGTATAGGTGTTCGAGTGTTCGAACCGTAATGCGTCAGAAATGGTAAGTAAACGCCGTATTTACATATCTGCCACTGTGCAGGAGAATCCGTATAGGTGTTCGAGTGTTCGAACCGTAATGCCTGAGAAATTGTAAGTAAACGCCGTATTTACATATCTGCTACTGTGCAGAAGAATCCGTATAGGTGTTCGGGTGTTCAAACCGTAATGCGTCAGAAATGGTAAGTAACGCCGTATTTACATATCTGCCACTGTGCAAGGGAATCCGTAAAGGTGTTCGAGTGTTCGAACCCTAATGCATGAGACATGGTAAGTAAACGCTGTATTTACATATCTGCCATTGCGCAGGAGAATCCGTATAGGTGTTCGAGTGTTCGAACCTTAATGCGAAAGAAATTGTAAGTAAACGCCGTATTTACATATCTGCCACTGTGCAGGAGAATCCGTATAGGTGTTCGAGTGTTCGAACCGTAATGCATGAGAAATGGTAAGTAAACGCCGTATTTACATATCTGCCACTGTGCAGAAGAATCCGCATAGGTGTTCGAGTGTTCGAACCGTAATGCGTCAGAAATGGTAAGTAAACGCCGTATTTACATATCTACCACTATGCAGGAGAATCCGTATAGGTGTTCGAGTGTTCGAACCCTAATGCACGAGAAATGGTAAGTACACGCCGTATTTACATATCTGCCACTGTGCAGGAGAATCTGTATAGGTGTTCGAGTGTTTGAACCGTAATGCCTGAGAAATGGTAAGTAAACGCCGTATTTACATATCTACCACTGTGCAGAAGAATCCGTATAGGTGTTCGAGTGTTCAAACCGTAATGCGTCAGAAATGGAAAGTAAACGCCGTATTTACATATCTACCACTGTGCAGGAGAATCCGTATAGGTGTTCGAGTGTTCGAACCGTAATGCGTGAGAAATTGTAAGTAAACGCCGTATTTACATATCTGCCACTGTGCAAGAGAATCCGTATAGGTGTTCGAGTGTTCGAACCGTAATGCATGAGAAATGGTAAGTGAACGCTGTATTTACATATCTGCCACTGTGCTGGAGAATCCGTATAGGTGTAGAGTGTTCGAACCGTAATGCATGAGAAACGGTAAGTAAACGCCGTATTTACATATCTGCCACTGTGCAAGAGAATCCGTATAGGTGTTCTACTGTTCGAACCGTAATGCCTGAGAAATGGTAAGTAAACGCTGTATTTACATATCTGCCACTGTGCAGAAGAATCCGTATAGGTGTTCGAGTGTTCAAACCGTAATGCGTCAGGAATGGAAAGTAAATGCCGTATTTACATATCTTTCACTGTGCAGGGGAATCCGTAAAGGTGTTCGAGTGTTCAAATCTTAATGCATGAGACATGGTAAGTAAACGCTGTATTTACATATCTGCCACTGTGCAGGAGAATCCGTATAGTTGTTCGAGTGTTCGAACCGTAATGCATAAGAAATTGTAAGTAAACGCCGTATTTACATATCTGCCACTGTACAGGAGAATCCGTATAGGTGTTCGAGTGTTCGAACCGTAATGCATGAGAAATGGTAAGTAAACGCCGTATTTACATATCTGTCTCTGGGCAGCAGAATCCGTATAGGTGTTCGAGTGTTCGAACCGTAATGCGTCAGAAATGGTAAGTAAACGCCGTATTTACATATCTGCCACTGTGCAGGAGAATCCGTATAGGTGTTCGAGTGTTCGAACCGTAATGCCTGAGAAATTGTAAGTAAACGCCGTATTTACATATCTGCTACTGTGCAGAAGAATCCGTATAGGTGTTCGGGTGTTCAAACCGTAATGCGTCAGAAATGGTAAGTAACGCCGTATTTACATATCTGCCACTGTGCAAGGGAATCCGTAAAGGTGTTCGAGTGTTCGAACCCTAATGCATGAGACATGGTAAGTAAATGCTGTATTTACATATCTGCCATTGCGCAGGAGAATCCGTATAGGTGTTCGAGTGTTCGAACCTTAATGCGAAAGAAATTGTAAGTAAACGCCGTATTTACATATCTGCCACTGTGCAGGAGAATCCGTATAGGTGTTCGAGTGTTCGAACCGTAATGCATGAGAAATGGTAAGTAAACGCCGTATTTACATATCTGCCACTGTGCAGAAGAATCCGCATAGGTGTTCGAGTGTTCGAACCGTAATGCGTCAGAAATGGTAAGTAAACGCCGTATTTACATATCTACCACTATGCAGGAGAATCCGTATAGGTGTTCGAGTGTTCGAACCCTAATGCACGAGAAATGGTAAGTACACGCCGTATTTACATATCTGCCACTGTGCAGGAGAATCTGTATAGGTGTTCGAGTGTTTGAACCGTAATGCCTGAGAAATGGTAAGTGAACGCCGTATTTACATATCTACCACTGTGCAGAAGAATCCGTATAGGTGTTCGAGTGTTCAAACCGTAATGCGTCAGAAATGGAAAGTAAACGCCGTATTTACATATCTACCACTGTGCAGGAGAATCCGTATAGGTGTTCGAGTGTTCGAACCGTAATGCGTGAGAAATTGTAAGTAAACGCCGTATTTACATATCTGCCACTGTGCACGAGAATCCGTATAGGTGTTCGAGTGTTCGAACCGTAATGCATGAGAAATGGTAAGTGAACGCTGTATTTACATATCTGCCACTGTGCTGGAAAATCCGTATAGGTGTAGAGTGTTCGAACCGTAATGCATGAGAAACGGTAAGTAAACGCCGTATTTACATATCTGCCACTGTGCAAGAGAATCCGTATAGGTGTTCTACTGTTCGAACCGTAATGCCTGAGAAATGGTAAGTAAACGCTGTATTTACATATCTGCCACTGTGCAGAAGAATCCGTATAGGTGTTCGAGTGTTCAAACCGTAATGCGTCAGGAATGGAAAGTAAATGCCGTATTTACATATCTTTCACTGTGCAGGGGAATCCGTAAAGGTGTTCGAGTGTTCAAATCTTAATGCATGAGACATGGTAAGTAAACGCTGTATTTACATATCTGCCACTGTGCAGGAGAATCCGTATAGTTGTTCGAGTGTTCGAACCGTAATGCATAAGAAATTGTAAGTAAACGCCGTATTTACATATCTGCCACTGTACAGGAGAATCCGTATAGGTGTTCGAGTGTTCGAACCGTAATGCATGAGAAATGGTAAGTAAACGCCGTATTTACATATCTGTCACTGTGCAGCAGAATCCGTATAGGTGTTCGAGTGTTCGAACCGTAATGCGTCAGAAATGGTAAGTAAACGCCGTATTTACATATCTGCCACTGTGCAGGATAATCCGTATAGGTGTTCGAGTGTTCGAACCGTAATGCCTGAGAAATTGTAAGTAAACGCCGTATTTACATATCTGCTACTGTGCAGAAGAATCCGTATAGGTGTTCGGGTGTTCAAACCGTAATGCGTCATAAATGGTAAGTAACGCCGTATTTACATATCTGCCACTGTGCAAGGGAATCCGTAAAGGTGTTCGAGTGTTCGAACCCTAATGCATGAGACATGGTAAGTAAATGCTGTATTTACATATCTGCCATTGCGCAGGAGAATCCGTATAGGTGTTCGAGTGTTCGAACCTTAATGCGAAAGAAATTGTAAGTAAACGCCGTATTTACATATCTGCCACTGTGCAGGAGAATCCGTATAGGTGTTCGAGTGTTCGAACCGTAATGCATGAGAAATGGTAAGTAAACGCCGTATTTACATATCTGCCACTGTGCAGAAGAATCCGCATAGGTGTTCGAGTGTTCGAACCGTAATGCGTCAGAAATGGTAAGTAAACGCCGTATTTACATATCTACCACTATGCAGGAGAATCCGTATAGGTGTTCGAGTGTTCGAACCCTAATGCACGAGAAATGGTAAGTACACGCCGTATTTACGTATCTGCCACTGTGCAGGAGAATCTGTATAGGTGTTCGAGTGTTTGAACCGTAATGCCTGAGAAATGGTAAGTAAACGCCGTATTTACATATCTACCACTGTGCAGAAGAATCCGTATAGGTGTTCGAGTGTTCAAACCGTAATGCGTCAGAAATGGAAAGTAAACGCCGTATTTACATATCTACCACTGTGCAGGAGAATCCGTATAGGTGTTCGAGTGTTCGAACCGTAATGCGTGAGAAATTGTAAGTAAACGCCGTATTTACATATCTGCCACTGTGCACGAGAATCCGTATAGGTGTTCGAGTGTTCGAACCGTAATGCATGAGAAATGGTAAGTGAACGCTGTATTTACATATCTGCCACTGTGCTGGAAAATCCGTATAGGTGTAGAGTGTTCGAACCGTAATGCATGAGAAACGGTAAGTAAACGCCGTATTTACATATCTGCCACTGTGCAAGAGAATCCGTATAGGTGTTCTACTGTTCGAACCGTAATGGCTGAGAAATGGTAAGTAAACGCTGTATTTACATATCTGCCACTGTGCAGAAGAATCCGTATAGGTGTTCGAGTGTTCAAACCGTAATGCGTCAGGAATGGAAAGTAAATGCCGTATTTACATATCTTTCACTGTGCAGGGGAATCCGTAAAGGTGTTCGAGTGTTGAAATCTTAATGCATGAGACATGGTAAGTAAACGCTGTATTTACATATCTGCCACTGTGCAGGAGAATCCGTATAGTTGTTCGAGTGTTCGAACCGTAATGCATAAGAAATTGTAAGTAAACGCCGTATTTACATATCTGCCACTGTACAGGAGAATCCGTATAGGTGTTCGAGTGTTCGAACCGTAATGCATGAGAAATGGTAAGTAAACGCCGTATTTACATATCTGTCACTGTGCAGCAGAATCCGTATAGGTGTTCGAGTGTTCGAACCGTAATGCGTCAGAAATGGTAAGTAAACGCCGTATTTACATATCTGCCACTGTGCAGGAGAATCCGTATAGGTGTTCGAGTGTTCGAACCGTAATGCCTGAGAAATTGTAAGTAAACGCCGTATTTACATATCTGCTACTGTGCAGAAGAATCCGTATAGGTGTTCGGGTGTTCAAACCGTAATGCGTCATAAATGGTAAGTAACGCCGTATTTACATATCTGCCACTGTGCAAGGGAATCCGTAAAGGTGTTCGAGTGTTCGAACCCTAATGCATGAGACATGGTAAGTAAACGCTGTATTTACATATCTGCCATTGCGCAGGAGAACCCGTATAGGTGTTCGAGTGTTCGAACCGTAATGCGAAAGAAATTGTAAGTGAACGCCGTATTTACTTATCTGCCACTGTGCAGGAGAATCCGTATAGGTGTTCGAGTGTTCGAACCGTAATGCATGAGAAATGGTAAGTAAACGCCGTATTTACATATCTGCCACTGTGCAGAAGAATCCGCATAGGTGTTCGAGTGTTCGAACCGTAATGCGTCAGAAATGGTAAGTAAACGCCGTATTTACATATCTGCCACTATGCAGGAGAATCCGTATAGGTGTTCGAGTGTTCGAACCCTAATGCACGAGAAATGGTAAGTACACGCCGTATTTACATATCTGCCACTGTGCAGGAGAATCTGTATAGGTGTTCGAGTGTTTGAACCGTAATGCCTGAGAAATGGTAAGTAAACGCCGTATTTACATATCTACCACTGTGCAGAAGAATCCGTATAGGTGTTCGAGTGTTCAAACCGTAATGCGTCAGAAATGGAAAGTAAACGCCGTATTTACATATCTACCACTGTGCAGGAGAATCCGTATAGGTGTTCGAGTGTTCGAACCGTAATGCGTGAGAAATTGTAAGTAAACGCCGTATTTACATATCTGCCACTGTGCAGGAGAATCCGTATAGGTGTTCGAGTGTTCGAACCGTAATGCCTGAGAAATGGTAAGTGAACGCTGTATTTACATATCTGCCACTGTGCTGGAGAATCCGTATAGGTGTAGAGTGTTCGAACCGTAATGCATGAGAAACGGTAAGTAAACGCCGTATTTACATATCTGCCACTGTGCAAGAGAATCCGCATAGGTGTTCTACTGTTCGAACCGTAATGCCTGAGAAATGGTAAGTAAACGCTGTATTTACATATCTGCCACTGTGCAGAAGAATCCGTATAGGTGTTCGAGTGTTCAAACCGTAATGCGTCAGGAATGGAAAGTAAATGCCGTATTTACATATCTTTCACTGTGCAGGGGAATCCGTAAAGGTGTTCGAGTGTTGAAATCTTAATGCATGAGACATGGTAAGTAAACGCTGTATTTACATATCTGCCACTGTGCAGGAGAATCCGTATAGTTGTTCGAGTGTTCGAACCGTAATGCATAAGAAATTGTAAGTAAACGCCGTATTTACATATCTGCCACTGTACAGGAGAATCCGTATAGGTGTTCGAGTGTTCGAACCGTAATGCATGAGAAATGGTAAGTAAACGCCGTATTTACATATCTGTCACTGTGCAGCAGAATCCGTATAGGTGTTCGAGTGTTTGAACCGTAATACGTCAGAAATGGTCAGTAAACGCCGTATTTACATATCTGCCACTGTGCAGGAGAATCCATATAGGTGTTCGAGTGTTGGAACCATAATGCATGAGAAATGGTAAGTAAACACCGTATTTACATATCTGCCACAATGCAGGAGAATCCGTATAAGTGTTCGAGTGTTCGAACCGTAATGCCTGAGAAATGGTAAGTAAACGCCGTATTTACGTTTCTGCCACTGTGCAGGAGAATCCGTATAGGTGATCGAGTGTTCGAACCGTAATGCGTGAGAAATTGTAAGAAAATGCCGTATTTACATATCTGCCACTGTGCAGGAGAATCTGTATAGGTGTTCGAGTGTTCGAACCGTAATGCATGAGAGATGGTAATTAAACGCCGTATTTACAAATCTTCCACTGTACAGGAGAATCCGTATAGGTGTTCGAGTGCTCGAACCCTAATGGATGAGAAATGGTAAGTAAACGACGTATTTACATATTTGCCACTATGCTGGAGAATCCGTATATGTGTTCGACTGTTCGAAACGTAATGCGTGAGAAATTGTAAGGAAACGCCGTATTTACATATCTGCCACTGTGTAGGAGAATCCGTATAGGTGTTCGAGTGTTCGAACCGTAATGCGTCAGAAATGGTAAGTAAACGCCGTATTTACATATCTGCCACTGTGCAGGAGAATCCGTATAGGTGTTCGAGTTTCGAACCGTCATGCGTGAGAAATTGTAAGTAAACGTCGTATTTAGATATCTGCCATTGTGCAGGAGAATCTGTATAGGTGTTCGAGTGTTCGAACCGTAATGCATGAGAAACGGTAATTAAACGCCGTCTTTACATATCTTCCACTGTGCAGGAGAATCCGTATAGGTGTTCCAGTGTTTGAACCCTAATGCATGAGAAATGGTAAGTAAACGCCGTATTTACATATCTGCCACTGTGCAGGAGAATCCGTATAGGTGTTCGAGTATTCGAACCGTAATGCCTGAGAAATGGAAAGTAAACGCCGTATTTACATATCTGCCACTGTGCAGAAGAATCCGTATAGGTGTTCGAGTGTTCAAACCGTAATGTGTCAGAAATGGTAAGTAAACGCCGTATTTACATATCTGCCACAGTGCAGGGGAATCCGTAAAGGTGTTCGAGTGTTCCAACCCTAATGCATGAGACATGGTAAGTAAACGCTGTATTTAGATATCTGCCACTGTATAGGAGAATCCGTATAGGTGTTCGAGTGTTCGACCGTAATGCGTAAGAAATTGTAAGTAAACGCCGTATTTACATATTTGCCACTGTGCAGGAGAATCCGTATAGGTGTTCGAGTCGGCGAACCCTAATGCATGAGAAATGGTATGTAAATGCCGTATTTACATATCTGCCACTGTACCGGAGAATCCGTATAGGTGTTCGAGTGTTCGAACCGTAAAGCGTGAGAAATTATAAGTAAACGCCGTATTTACATATCTGCCACTGTGCAGGAGAATCCGTATAGGTATTCGAGTGTTCAAACCGTGATGCCTGAGAAATGGTAAGTAAACGCTGTATTTACATATATGCCACTGTGCAGGAGAATCCGTATAGGTGTTCGAATGTTCGAACCCTAATGCATGAGAAATGGTAAGTAAACGCCGTATTTACATATCTGCCACTGTGCGGGAGAATCCGTATAGGTGTTCGAATGTTCGGACCCTAATGCATGAGACATGGTAAGTAAACGTCGTATTTACATATCTGCTACTGTGCAGGAGAATCCGTATAGGTGTTCGAGTGTTCGAACCCTAATGCATGAGAAATAGTAAGTAAACGTAATATTTACATCTCTGCCACTGTGCAGGAGAATCCGCATAGGTGTTCCAGTGTTCGAACGGTAATGCGTGAGAAATTATAAGTAAACGTCGTATTTACATATCTGCCACTGTGCAGGAGAATCCGTATAGGTGTTCGAGTATTCGAACTGTAATGCATGAGAAATGGTAAGTAAACGCCGAATTTACATATCTGCCACTATGCAGCAGAATCCGTATAGGTGTTCGAGTGTTGGAACCATAATGCATGAGAAATGGTAAGTAAACGCCGTATTCAGATATATGCCACTGTGCAGGAGAATCCGTAAAGGTGTTCGAGTGTTAGAACCCTAATGCATGAGACTTGATAAGTAAACGTCGTATTTACATATCTGCCACTGTACAGGAGAATCCGTATAGGTGTTCGAGTGTTCGAACCGTAATGACTGAGAAATTGTAAGTAAATGCCGTATTTGCGTATCTGCCACTGTGCAGGAGAATCTGTATATGTGTTCGAGTGTTCGAACCGTAATGCATTAGAAACGGTAATTAAACGCCGTATTTACATATCTTCCACTGTGCAGGAGAATCCGTATAGGTGATCCAGTGTTCGAACCCTAATGCATGAGAAATGGTAAGTAAACGCCGTATTTACATATTTGCCACTATGCAGGAGAATCCGTATATGTGTTCGAGTGTTCGAAACGTAATGCGTGAGAAATGGAAAGGAAACGCCGTATTTACATATCTGCCACTGTGCAGGAGAATCCGTATAGGTGTTCGAGTGTTCGAACCGTAATGCATGAGAAATGGTAAGTAAACGCCGTATTTACATATCTGCCACTGTGTAGAAGAATCCGTATAGGTGTTCGAGTGTTCGAACCGTAATGCGTCAGAAATGGTAAGTAAACGCCGTATTTACATATCTGCCACTGTGCAGGAGAATCCGTATAGGTGTTCGAGTGTTCGAACCGTAATGGATGAGAAATGGTAAGTAAACGCCGTATTTACATATCTGCCACTGTGCAGAAGAATCCGTATAGGTGTTCGAGTGTTCGAACCGTAATGCGTCAGAAATGGTAAGTAAACGCCGTATTTACATATCTACCACTTTGCAGGAGAATCCGTATAAGTGTTCGAGTGTTCGAACCGTAATGCCTGAGAAATGGTAAATAAACGCCGTATTTACATATCTGCCACTGTGCAGGAGAATCCGTAAAGGTGTTCGACTGTTCGAACCCTAATGCATGAGACATGGTAAGTAAACGTCGTATTTACATATCTGTCACTGTGCAGGAGAATCCGTATAGGTGTTCGAGTATTCGAACCGTAATGCGTGAGAAATGGTAAGTAAACTCCGTATTTACATATCTGGCACTGTGCAGGAGAATCCGTATAGGTGTTCGAGTGTGCGAACCCTAATGCATGAGAAATGGTAAGTGAATGCCGTATTTACATATCTGCCACTGTACAGGAGAATCCGTATAAGTGTTCGAGTGTTCGAATCGTAATGCGTGAGAAATTATAAGTAAACGTCGTATTTACATATCTGTCACTGTGCAGCAGAATCCGTATAGGTGTTCGAGTGTTCGAACCGTAATGCGTCAGAAATGGTAAGTAAACGCCGTATTTACATATCTGCCACTGTGCAGGAGAATCCGTATAGGTGTTCGAGTGTTCGAACCGTAATGCGTGAGAAATTATAAGTAAACGCCGTATTTACATATCTGCCACTATGCAGGAGAATCCATATAGGTGTTCGAGTGTTCGAACCGTGATGCCTAAGAAATGGTAAGTAAACGCCGTATTTACATATCTGCCACTGTGCAGGAGAATCCGTATAATTGTTCGAGTGTTCGAACCGTAATGCCTGAGAAATGGTAAATAAACGCCGTATTTACATATCTGCCACTGTGCAGGAGAATCCGTAAAGGTGTTCGACTGTTCGAACCCTAATGCATGAGACATGGTAAGTAAACGTCGTATTTACATATCTGTCACTGTGCAGGAGAATCCGTATAGGTGTTCGAGTATTCGAACCGTAATGCGTGAGAAATGGTAAGTAAACTCCGTATTTACATATCTGGCACTGTGCAGGAGAATCCGTATAGGTGTTCGAGTGTGCGAACCCTAATGCATGAGAAATGGTAAGTGAATGCCGTATTTACATATCTGCCACTGTACAGGAGAATCCGTATAAGTGTTCGAGTGTTCGAATCGTAATGCGTGAGAAATTATAAGTAAACGCCGTATTTACATATCTGCCACTGTGCAGGAGAATCCGTATAGGTGTTCGATTGTTCGAACCGTGTTGCCTGAGAAATGGTAAGTAAACGCTGTATTTACATATTTGCCACTGTGCAGGAGAATCCGTATAGGTGTTCGAATGTTCGAACCCTAATGCATGAGAAATGGTAAGTAAACGCCATATTTACATATCTGCCACTGTGCATGAGAATCCGTATAGGTGTTCGAATGTTCGAACCCTAATGCATGAGACATGGTAAGTAAACGTCGTATTTACATATCTGCTACTGTGCAGGAGAATCCGTATAGTTGTTCGAGTGTTCGAACCGTAATGCATAAGAAATGGTAAGTAAACGCCATATTTACATATCTGCCACTGTGCAGCAGAATCCGTATAGGTGTTCGAGTGTTTGAACCGTAATGCGTCAGAAATGGTAAGTAAACTCCGTATTTACATATCTGCCACTGTGCAGAAGAATCCATATAGGTGTTCGAGTGTTGGAACCATAATGCATGAGAAATGGTTAGTAAACGCCGTATTTACATATCTACCACTATGCAGGAGAATCCGTATAAGTGTTCGAGTGTTCGAACCATAATGCCTAAGAAATGACTAGTAAACGCCGTATTTACATATCTGCCACTGTGCAGGAGAATCCGTAAAGGTGTTCAACTGTTCGAACCCTAATGCATGAGCCATGATAAGTAAACGTCGTATTTACATATCTGCCACTGTACAGGAGAATCCGTATAGGTTATCGAGTGTTCGAACCGTAATGCCTGATAAATTGTAAGTAAACACCGTATTTTGCATATTTGCCACTGTGCAGGAGAATCTGTATATGTGTTCGAGTGTTCGAACCGTAATGCATGAGAAACGGTAATTAAACGCCGTATTTACATATCTTCCACTGGGCAGGAGAATCCGTATAGGTGATCCAGTGTTTGAACCCAAATGCAAGAGAAATGGTAAGTAAACGCCGTATTTACATATTTGCCACTATGCAGGAGAATCCGTATATGTGTTCGAGTGTTCGAAACGTAATGCGTGAGAAATGGTAATGAAACGACGTATTTACATATCTGCCACTGTGCAGGAGAATCCGTATAGGTGTTCGAGTGTTCGAACCGTAATGCATGAGAAATGGTAAGTAAACGCCGTATTTACATATCTGCCACTGTGCAGAAGAATCCGTATAGGTGTTCGAGTGTTCGAACCGTAATGCGTCTGAAATGGTAAGTAAACGCCGTATTTACATATCTGCCACTGTGCAGGAGAATCCGTATAGGTGTTCAAGTGTTCGAACCGTAATGCATGAGAAATGGTAAGTAAACGCCGTATTTACATATCTGCCACTGTGCAGGAGAATCCGTATAGGTGTTCGAGTGTGCGAACCCTAACGCATGACAAATGGTAAGTAAATGCCGTATTTACATATCTGCCACTGTACAGGAGAATCCGTATAGGTGTTCGAGTGTTCGAACCGTAATGCGTGAGAAATTATAAGTAAACGCCGTATTTACATATCTGCCACTATGCAGGAGAATCCATATAGGTGTTCGAGTGTTCGAACCGTGATGCCTGAGAAATGGTAAGTAAACGCCATATTTACATATCTGCCACTGTGCAGGAGAATCCGTATAAGTGTTCGAGTGTTCGAACCGTAATGCCTGAGAAATGGTAAATAAACGCCGTATTTACATATCTGCCACTGTGCAGGAGAATCCGTAAAGGTGTTCGAGTGTTCGAACCCTAATGCATGAGACATGGTAAGTAAACGCTGTATTTACATATCTGCCACTGTGCAGGAGAATCCGTATAGGTGTTCGAGTGTTCGAACCGTAATGCGTGAGAAATGGTAAGTAAATGCCGTATTTACATATCTGGCACTGTGCAGGAGAATCCGTATAGGTGTTCGAGTGTGCGAACCCTAATGCACGAGAAATCGTAAGTAAATGCCGTATTTACATATCTGCCACTGTAGAGGAGAATCCGTATAGGTGTTCGAGTGTTCGAATCGTAATGCGTGAGAAATTATAAGTAAACACCGTATTTACATATCTGCCACTGTGCAGGAGAATCCGTATAGGTGTTCGAGTGTTCGAACCGTGATGCCTGAGAAATGGTAAGTAAACGCTGTATTTACATATCTGCCACTGTGCAGGAGAATCCGTATAGGTGTTCGAATGTTCAAACCCTAATGCATGAGACATGGTAAGTAAACGTCGTATTTACATATCTGCTACTGTGCAGGAGAATCCATATAGGTGTTCGAGTGTTCGAACCCTAATGCATGAGAAATAGTAAGTTAACGCAGTATTTACATCTCTGCCTCCGTGTAGGAGAATCCGTATAGGTGTTCGAGTGTTCGAACGGTAATGCGTGAGAAATTATAAGTAAACGCCGTATTTACATATCTGCCACTGTGATGGAGAATCCGTAAAGGTGTTCGAGTGTTCGAACCCTAATGCATGACACATGGAAAGTAAACGCTGTATTTACATATCTGCCACTGTGCAGGAGAATCCGTATAGGTGTTCGAGAGTTCGAACCGTAATGCGTAAGAAATTGTAAGTAAACGCCGTATTTACATATCTGCCACTGTGCAGAAGAATCCGTATAGGTGTTCGAGTGTTCAAACCGTAATGCGTCAGAAATGGTAAGTAAACGCCGTATTTACATATCTGCCACTGTGCAGGGGAATCCGTAAAGGTGTTCGAGTGTTCGAACCCTAATGCATGAGACATGGCAAGTAAACGCTGTATTTGCATATCTGCCACTGTGCAGGAGAATCCGTATAGGTGTTCGAATGTTCGAACCGTAATTCGTAATAAAATGTAAGTAAACGCCGTTCTTACATATCTGCCACTGTGCAGGAGAATCCGTATAGGTGTTCGAGTGTTCGAACCGTAATGCATGAGAAATGGTAAGTAAACGCCGTATTTAGATATCTGCCACTGTGCAGCAGAATCCGTATAGGTGTTCGAGTGTTTGAACCGTAATGCGTCAGAAATGGTAAGTAAACGCCGTATTTACATATCTGCCACTGTGCAGGGGAATCCGTAAAGGTGTTCGAGTGTTCGAACCCTAATGCATGAGACATGGTAAGTAAAAGTCGTATTTACATATCTGCCACTGTGCAGGAGAATCCGTATAGGTGTTCGAGTGTTCGAACCGTAATGCATGAGAAATTGTAAGTAAACGCCGTATTTGCATATCTGCCACTGCGCAGGAGAATCTGTATAGGTGTTCGAGTGTTCGAACCGTAATGCATGAGAAACGGTAATTAAACGCCTTGTTTACATATCTTCCACTGTGCAGGAGAATCCGTATAGGTGATCCAGTGTTCGAACCCTAATGGACAAGAAATGGTAAATAAACGCCGTATTTACATATTTGCCACTATGCAGGAGAATCCGTATATGTGTTCGAGTGTTCGAAACGTAATGCGTGAGAAATTGTAAGGAAATGCCGTATTTACATATCTGCCACTGTGCAGTAGAATCCGTATAGGTGTTCGAGTGTTCGAACCGTAATGCATGAGAAATGGTAAGTAAACGCCGTATTTACATATCTGCCACTGCGCAGCAGAATCCGTATAGGTGTTCGACTGTTCGAACCGTAATGCGTCAGAAATGGAAAGTAAACGCCGTATTTACATATCTGCCACTGTGCAGTTGAATCCGTATAGGTGTTCGAGTGTTCGAACCGTAATGCGTGAGAAATTATAAGTAAACGCCGTATTCACATATCTGCCACTGTGCAGGAGAATCCGTATAGGTGTTCGAGTGGTCGAACCGTGATGCCTGAGAAATGGTAAGTAAACGCGGTATTTACATATCTGCCACTGTGCAGGAGAATCCATATAGGTGTTCGAATGTTCGAACCCTAATGCATGAGAAATGGTAAATAAACGCCGTATTTACAAATCTGCCACTGTGCAGGAGAATCCGTATAGGTGTTCGAATGTTCGAACCCTAATGCATAAGACATGGTAAGTAAACGTCGTATTTGCATATCTGCTACTGTGCAGGAGAATCCGTATAGGTGTTCGAGTGTTCGAACCCTAATGCATGAGAAAAAGTAAGTAAACGCAGTATTTACATCTCTGCCACTGTGCAAGAGAATCCGTATAGGTGTTCGAGTGTTCGAACGGTAATGCGTGAGAAATTATAAGTTAACGCCGTATTTACATATTTGCCACTGTGCAGGAGAATCCGTAAAGGTGTTCGAGTGTTCAAACCCTAATGCATCAGACATGGTAAGTGAACGCTGTATTTACATATCTGCCCCTGTGCAGGAGAATCCGTATAGGTGTTCGAGTGTTCGAACCGTAATGCGTAAGAAATTGTAAGTAAACGCCGTATTTAAATATCTGCCACTGTGCAGGAGAATCCGTATAGGTGTTCGAGTGTTCAAACCGTAATGCGTCAGAAATGGTAAGTAAACGCCATATTTACATATCTGCTACTGTGCAGGGGAATCCGTAAAGGTGTTCGAGTGTTCGAACCCTAATGCATGAGACATGGTATGTAAACGCTGTATTTACATATCTGCCACTGTGCAGGAGAATCCGTATAGGTGTTCGAGTGTTCGAACCGTAATGCGTAAGAAATTGTAAGTAAACGCTGTATTTACATATCTGCCACTGTGCAGGAGAATCCGTATAGGTGTTCGAGTGTTCGAACCGTAATGCATGAGAAATGGTAACTAAACGCCGTATTTAGATATCTGCCACTGTGCAGCAGAATCCCTATAGGTGTTCGACTGTTTGAACCGTAATGCGTCAGAAATGGTAAGTAAACACATATTTACATATCTGCCACTGTGCAGGAGAATCCATATAGTTGCTCGAGTGTTGGAACCATAATGCATGAGAAATGGTAAGTAAACGTCGTATTTACATATCTACCACTATGCAGGAGAATCCGTATAAGTGTTCCAGTGTTCGAACCGTAATGCCTGAGAAATGGTAAGTAAACGCCATATTTACATATCTGCCACTGTGTAGGAGAATCCGTAAAAGTGTTCGAGTGTTCGAACCCTAATGCATGAGACATGGTAAGTAAACGTCGTATTTACATATCTGCCACTGTGCCGGAGAATCCTTATTGGTGTTCGAGTGGTCGAACCGTAATGCGTGAGAAATTGTAAGTAAACGTCGTATTTACATATCTGCACTGTGCAGGAAAATCTGTATAGGTGTTCGAGTGTTCAAACCGTAATGCATGAGAAACGGTAATTAATCGCCGTATTTACATATCTTCCACTGTGCAGGAGAATCCGTATAGGTGTTCCAGTGTTTGAACCCTAATGCATGAGAAATGGTAAGTAAACGCCGTATTTACATATTTGCCACTATACAGGATAATCCGTATATGTGTTCGAGTGTTCGAAACGAAATGCGTGAGAAATTGTAAGGAAACGTCGTGTTTACATATCTGCCACTGTGCAGGAGAATCCGTATAGGTGTTCGAGTGTTCGAACCGTAATGCATGAGAAATGGTAAGTAAACGCCGTATTTACATATCTGCCACTGTGTAGAAGAATCCGTATAGGTGTTCGAGTGTTCGAACCGTAATGCGTCAGAAATGGTAAGTAAACGCCGTATTTACATATCTGCCACTGTGCAGGAGAATCCGTATAGGTGTTCGAGTGTTCGAACCGTAATGGATGAGAAATGGTAAGTAAACGCCGTATTTACATATCTGCCACTGTGCAGAAGAATCCGTATAGGTGTTCGAGTGTTCGAA
The DNA here is from genome assembly GCA_036172215.1 of Camellia granthamiana. Lineage (NCBI taxonomy): Eukaryota > Viridiplantae > Streptophyta > Magnoliopsida > Ericales > Theaceae > Camellia > Camellia granthamiana. The sequence goes on along the minus strand of CM069917.1, from coordinate 123,141 downwards.
CCGTAATGCGTCAGAAATGGTAAGTAAACGCCGTATTTACATATCTACCACTTTGCAGGAGAATCCGTATAAGTGTTCGAGTGTTCGAACCGTAATGCCTGAGAAATGGTAAATAAACGCCGTATTTACATATCTGCCACTGTGCAGGAGAATCCGTAAAGGTGTTCGACTGTTCGAACCCTAATGCATGAGACATGGTAAGTAAACGTCGTATTTACATATCTGTCACTGTGCAGGAGAATCCGTATAGGTGTTCGAGTATTCGAACCGTAATGCGTGAGAAATGGTAAGTAAACTCCGTATTTACATATCTGGCACTGTGCAGGAGAATCCGTATAGGTGTTCGAGTGTGCGAACCCTAATGCATGAGAAATGGTAAGTGAATGCCGTATTTACATATCTGCCACTGTACAGGAGAATCCGTATAAGTGTTCGAGTGTTCGAATCGTAATGCGTGAGAAATTATAAGTAAACGTCGTATTTACATATCTGTCACTGTGCAGCAGAATCCGTATAGGTGTTCGAGTGTTCGAACCGTAATGCGTCAGAAATGGTAAGTAAACGCCGTATTTACATATCTGCCACTGTGCAGGAGAATCCGTATAGGTGTTCGAGTGTTCGAACCGTAATGCGTGAGAAATTATAAGTAAACGCCGTATTTACATATCTGCCACTATGCAGGAGAATCCATATAGGTGTTCGAGTGTTCGAACCGTGATGCCTAAGAAATGGTAAGTAAACGCCGTATTTACATATCTGCCACTGTGCAGGAGAATCCGTATAAGTGTTCGAGTGTTCGAACCGTAATGCCTGAGAAATGGTAAATAAACGCCGTATTTACATATCTGCCACTGTGAAGGAGAATCCGTAAAGGTGTTCGACTGTTCGAACCCTAATGCATGAGACATGGTAAGTAAACGTCGTATTTACATATCTGTCACTGTGCAGGAGAATCCGTATAGGTGTTCGAGTATTCGAACCGTAATGCGTGAGAAATGGTAAGTAAACTCCGTATTTACATATCTGGCACTGTGCAGGAGAATCCGTATAGGTGTTCGAGTGTGCGAACCCTAATGCATGAGAAATGGTAAGTGAATGCCGTATTTACATATCTGCCACTGTACAGGAGAATCCGTATAAGTGTTCGAGTGTTCGAATCGTAATGCGTGAAAAATTATAAGTAAACGCCGTATTTACATATCTGCCACTGTGCAGGAGAATCCGTATAGGTGTTCGATTGTTCGAACCGTGTTGCCTGAGAAATGGTAAGTAAACGCTGTATTTACATATTTGCCACTGTGCAGGAGAATCCGTATAGGTGTTCGAATGTTCGAACCCTAATGCATGAGAAATGGTAAGTAAACGCCATATTTACATATCTGCCACTGTGCATGAGAATCCGTATAGGTGTTCGAATGTTCGAACCCTAATGCATGAGACATGGTAAGTAAACGTCGTATTTACATATCTGCTACTGTGCAGGAGAATCCGTATAGTTGTTCGAGTGTTCGAACCGTAATGCATAAGAAATGGTAAGTAAACGCCATATTTACATATCTGCCACTGTGCAGCAGAATCCGTATAGGTGTTCGAGTGTTTGAACCGTAATGCGTCAGAAATGGTAAGTAAACTCCGTATTTACATATCTGCCACTGTGCAGAAGAATCCATATAGGTGTTCGAGTGTTGGAACCATAATGCATGAGAAATGGTTAGTAAACGCCGTATTTACATATCTACCACTATGCAGGAGAATCCGTATAAGTGTTCGAGTGTTCGAACCATAATGCCTAAGAAATGACTAGTAAACGCCGTATTTACATATCTGCCACTGTGCAGGAGAATCCGTAAAGGTGTTCAACTGTTCGAACCCTAATGCATGAGCCATGATAAGTAAACGTCGTATTTACATATCTGCCACTGTACAGGAGAATCCGTATAGGTTATCGAGTGTTCGAACCGTAATGCCTGATAAATTGTAAGTAAACGCCGTATTTTGCATATTTGCCACTGTGCAGGAGAATCTGTATATGTGTTCGAGTGTTCGAACCGTAATGCATGAGAAACGGTAATTAAACGCCGTATTTACATATCTTCCACTGGGCAGGAGAATCCGTATAGGTGATCCAGTGTTTGAACCCAAATGCAAGAGAAATGGTAAGTAAACGCCGTATTTACATATTTGCCACTATGCAGGAGAATCCGTATATGTGTTCGAGTGTTCGAAACGTAATGCGTGAGAAATGGTAATGAAACGACGTATTTACATATCTGCCACTGTGCAGGAGAATCCGTATAGGTGTTCGAGTGTTCGAACCGTAATGCATGAGAAATGGTAAGTAAACGCCGTATTTACATATCTGCCACTGTGCAGAAGAATCCGTATAGGTGTTCGAGTGTTCGAACCGTAATGCGTCTGAAATGGTAAGTAAACGCCGTATTTACATATCTGCCACTGTGCAGGAGAATCCGTATAGGTGTTCGAGTGTTCGAACCGTAATGCATGAGAAATGGTAAGTAAACGCCGTATTTACATATCTGCCACTGTGCAGGAGAATCCGTATAGGTGTTCGAGTGTGCGAACCCTAACGCATGAGAAATGGTAAGTAAATGCCGTATTTACATATCTGCCACTGTACAGGAGAATCCGTATAGGTGTTCGAGTGTTCGAACCGTAATGCGTGAGAAATTATAAGTAAACGCCGTATTTACATATCTGCCACTATGCAGGAGAATCCATATAGGTGTTCGAGTGTTCGAACCGTGATGCCTGAGAAATGGTAAGTAAACGCCATATTTACATATCTGCCACTGTGCAGGAGAATCCGTATAAGTGTTCGAGTGTTCGAACCGTAATGCCTGAGAAATGGTAAATAAACGCCGTATTTACATATCTGCCACTGTGCAGGAGAATCCGTAAAGGTGTTCGAGTGTTCGAACCCTAATGCATGAGACATGGTAAGTAAACGCTGTATTTACATATCTGCCACTGTGCAGGAGAATCCGTATAGGTGTTCGAGTGTTCGAACCGTAATGCGTGAGAAATGGTAAGTAAATGCCGTATTTACATATCTGGCACTGTGCAGGAGAATCCGTATAGGTGTTCGAGTGTGCGAACCCTAATGCACGAGAAATCGTAAGTAAATGCCGTATTTACATATCTGCCACTGTAGAGGAGAATCCGTATAGGTGTTCGAGTGTTCGAATCGTAATGCGTGAGAAATTATAAGTAAACACCGTATTTACATATCTGCCACTGTGCAGGAGAATCCGTATAGGTGTTCGAGTGTTCGAACCGTGATGCCTGAGAAATGGTAAGTAAACGCTGTATTTACATATCTGCCACTGTGCAGGAGAATCCGTATAGGTGTTCGAATGTTCAAACCCTAATGCATGAGACATGGTAAGTAAACGTCGTATTTACATATCTGCTACTGTGCAGGAGAATCCATATAGGTGTTCGAGTGTTCGAACCCTAATGTATGAGAAATAGTAAGTTAACGCAGTATTTACATCTCTGCCTCCGTGTAGGAGAATCCGTATAGGTGTTCGAGTGTTCGAACGGTAATGCGTGAGAAATTATAAGTAAACGCCGTATTTACATATCTGCCACTGTGATGGAGAATCCGTAAAGGTGTTCGAGTGTTCGAACCCTAATGCATGACACATGGAAAGTAAACGCTGTATTTACATATCTGCCACTGTGCAGGAGAATCCGTATAGGTGTTCGAGAGTTCGAACCGTAATGCGTAAGAAATTGTAAGTAAACGCCGTATTTACATATCTGCCACTGTGCAGAAGAATCCGTATAGGTGTTCGAGTGTTCAAACCGTAATGCGTCAGAAATGGTAAGTAAACGCCGTATTTACATATCTGCCACTGTGCAGGGGAATCCGTAAAGGTGTTCGAGTGTTCGAACCCTAATGCATGAGACATGGCAAGTAAACGCTGTATTTGCATATCTGCCACTGTGCAGGAGAATCCGTATAGGTGTTCGAATGTTCGAACCGTAATTCGTAATAAAATGTAAGTAAACGCCGTTCTTACATATCTGCCACTGTGCAGGAGAATCCGTATAGGTGTTCGAGTGTTCGAACCGTAATGCATGAGAAATGGTAAGTAAACGCCGTATTTAGATATCTGCCACTGTGCAGCAGAATCCGTATAGGTGTTCGAGTGTTTGAACCGTAATGCGTTAGAAATGGTAAGTAAACGCCGTATTTACATATCTGCCACTGTGCAGGGGAATCCGTAAAGGTGTTCGAGTGTTCGAACCCTAATGCATGAGACATGGTAAGTAAAAGTCGTATTTACATATCTGCCACTGTGCAGGAGAATCCGTATAGGTGTTCGAGTGTTCGAACCGTAATGCATGAGAAATTGTAAGTAAACGTCGTATTTGCATATCTGCCACTGCGCAGGAGAATCTGTATAGGTGTTCGAGTGTTCGAACCGTAATGCATGAGAAACGGTAATTAAACGCCTTGTTTACATATCTTCCACTGTGCAGGAGAATCCGTATAGGTGATCCAGTGTTCGAACCCTAATGGACAAGAAATGGTAAATAAACGCCGTATTTACATATTTGCCACTATGCAGGAGAATCCGTATATGTGTTCGAGTGTTCGAAACGTAATGCGTGAGAAATTGTAAGGAAATGCCGTATTTACATATCTGCCACTGTGCAGTAGAATCCGTATAGGTGTTCGAGTGTTCGAACCGTAATGCATGAGAAATGGTAAGTAAACGCCGTATTTACATATCTGCCACTGCGCAGCAGAATCCGTATAGGTGTTCGACTGTTCGAACCGTAATGCGTCAGAAATGGAAAGTAAACGCCGTATTTACATATCTGCCACTGTGCAGTTGAATCCGTATAGGTGTTCGAGTGTTCGAACCGTAATGCGTGAGAAATTATAAGTAAACGCCGTATTCACATATCTGCCACTGTGCAGGAGAATCCGTATAGGTGTTCGAGTGGTCGAACCGTGATGCCTGAGAAATGGTAAGTAAACGCGGTATTTACATATCTGCCACTGTGCAGGAGAATCCATATAGGTGTTCGAATGTTCGAACCCTAATGCATGAGAAATGGTAAATAAACGCCGTATTTACAAATCTGCCACTGTGCAGGAGAATCCGTATAGGTGTTCGAATGTTCGAACCCTAATGCATAAGACATGGTAAGTAAACGTCGTATTTGCATATCTGCTACTGTGCAGGAGAATCCGTATAGGTGTTCGAGTGTTCGAACCCTAATGCATGAGAAAAAGTAAGTAAACGCAGTATTTACATCTCTGCCACTGTGCAAGAGAATCCGTATAGGTGTTCGAGTGTTCGAACGGTAATGCGTGAGAAATTATAAGTTAACGCCGTATTTACATATTTGCCACTGTGCAGGAGAATCCGTAAAGGTGTTCGAGTGTTCAAACCCTAATGCATCAGACATGGTAAGTGAACGCTGTATTTACATATCTGCCCCTGTGCAGGAGAATCCGTATAGGTGTTCGAGTGTTCGAACCGTAATGCGTAAGAAATTGTAAGTAAACGCCGTATTTAAATATCTGCCACTGTGCAGGAGAATCCGTATAGGTGTTCGAGTGTTCAAACCGTAATGCGTCAGAAATGGTAAGTAAACGCCATATTTACATATCTGCTACTGTGCAGGGGAATCCGTAAAGGTGTTCGAGTGTTCGAACCCTAATGCATGAGACATGGTATGTAAACGCTGTATTTACATATCTGCCACTGTGCAGGAGAATCCGTATAGGTGTTCGAGTGTTCGAACCGTAATGCGTAAGAAATTGTAAGTAAACGCTGTATTTACATATCTGCCACTGTGCAGGAGAATCCGTATAGGTGTTCGAGTGTTCGAACCGTAATGCATGAGAAATGGTAACTAAACGCCGTATTTAGATATCTGCCACTGTGCAGCAGAATCCCTATAGGTGTTCGACTGTTTGAACCGTAATGCGTCAGAAATGGTAAGTAAACACATATTTACATATCTGCCACTGTGCAGGAGAATCCATATAGGTGCTCGAGTGTTGGAACCATAATGCATGAGAAATGGTAAGTAAACGTCGTATTTACATATCTACCACTATGCAGGAGAATCCGTATAAGTGTTCCAGTGTTCGAACCGTAATGCCTGAGAAATGGTAAGTAAACGCCATATTTACATATCTGCCACTGTGTAGGAGAATCCGTAAAAGTGTTCGAGTGTTCGAACCCTAATGCATGAGACATGGTAAGTAAACGTCGTATTTACATATCTGCCACTGTGCCGGAGAATCCTTATTGGTGTTCGAGTGGTCGAACCGTAATGCGTGAGAAATTGTAAGTAAACGTCGTATTTACATATCTGCACTGTGCAGGAAAATCTGTATAGGTGTTCGAGTGTTCAAACCGTAATGCATGAGAAACGGTAATTAAACGCCGTATTTACATATCTTCCACTGTGCAGGAGAATCCGTATAGGTGTTCCAGTGTTTGAACCCTAATGCATGAGAAATGGTAAGTAAACGCCGTATTTACATATTTGCCACTATACAGGATAATCCGTATATGTGTTCGAGTGTTCGAAACGAAATGCGTGAGAAATTGTAAGGAAACGTCGTGTTTACATATCTGCCACTGTGCAGGAGAATCCGTATAGGTGTTCGAGTGTTCAAACCGTAATGCATGAGAAATGGTAAGTAAACGCCGTATTTACATATCTGCCACTGTGCAGAAGAATCCGTAAAGGTGTTCGAGTATTCGAACCGTAATGCGTCAGAAATGGTAAGTAAACGCCGTATTTACATATCTGCCACTGTGCAGGAGAATCCGTATATGTGTTCAAGTGTTCGAACCGTAATGCCTGAAAAATGGTAAGTAAACGCCGTATTTACATATCTGCCACTCTGCAGGAGAATCCGTAAAGGTGTTCGAGTGTTCGAACCCAAATGCATGAGACATGGTAAGTAAACGTCGTATTTACATATCTGCCACTGTGCAGGAGAATCCGTATAGGTGTTCGAGTGTTCGAACCGTAATGCGTGAGAAATAGTAAGTAAAAGCCGTATTTACATATCTGCCACTGTGCAGGAGAATCCGTATAGGTGTTCGAGTGTGCGAACCCTAATGCATGAGAAATGGTAAGTAAATGCCGTATTTACATATCTGCCACTGTACAGGAGAATCCGTATAGGTGTTCGAGGGTTCGAACCGTAATGCGTGAGAAATTTTAAGTAAACGCCGTATTTACATATCTGCCACTGTGTAGGAGAATCCGTATAGGTGTTTGAGTGTTCGAACCATGATGCCTGAGAAATGGTAAGTAAACGCTGTATTTACATATCTGCCACTGTGCAAGAGAATCCGTATAGGTGTTCGAATGTTCGAACCCTAATGCTTGAGAAATGGTAAGTAAACGCTGTATTTACATATCTGCCACTGTGCAGGAGAATCCGTATAGGTGTTCGAATGTTCGAACTCTAATGCATGAGACATGGTAAGTAAACGTGGTATTTACATATCTGCTACTGTGCAGGAGAATCCGTATAGGTGTTCGAGTGTTTGAAGCCTAATGCAAGAGAAATAGTAAGTAAACGCAGTATTTACATCTCTGCCACTGTGCAGGAGAATCCGTATAGGTGTTCGAGTGTTCGAACCCTAATGCATGAGACATGGTAAGTAAACGCTGTAGTTACATATCTGCCACTGTGCAGGAGAATCCGTATAGGTGTTCGAGAGTTCGAACCGTAATGCGTAAGAAATTGTAAGTAAACGCCGTATTTGCATATCTGCGACTGTGCAGAAGAATCCGTATTGGTGTTCGAGTGTTCAAACCGTAATGCGTCAGAAATGGTAAGTAAACGCCGTATTTACATATCTGCCACTGTGGAGAGGAATCCGTAAAGGTGTTCGAGTGTTCGAGCCCTAATGCAAGAGACATGGTAAGTAAACGCTATATTTACATATCTGCCATTGTGCAGGAGAATCCGTATAGGTTTACGAGTGTTCGAATCGTAATGCATAAGAAATTGTAAGTAAACGCCGTATTTACATATCTGCCACTGTGCAGGAGAATCCGTATGGGTGTTCGAGTGTTCGAACCGTAATGCATGAGAAATGGTAAGTAAACGCCGTATTTAGATATCTGCCACTGTGCAGCAGAATCCGTATAGGTGTTCGAGTGTTTGAACCGTAATGCGTCAGAAATGGTAAGTAAGCGCCGTATTTGCATATCTGCCACTGTGCAGGAGAATCCATATAGGTGTTCGAGTGTTGGAACCATAATGCATGAGAAATGGTAAGTAAGCGCCGTATTTACATATCTACCACTATGCAGGAGAATCCGTATAAGTGTTCGAGTGTTCGACCCGTAATGCCTGAGAAATGGTAAGTAAACGCCGTATTTACATATCTGCCACTGTGCAGGAGAATCCGTATAGGTGTTCGAGTGTTCGAACCGTAATGCATAAGAAATGGTAAGTAAACGCCGTATTTAGATATCTGCCACTGTGCAGCAGAATCCCTATAGGTGTTCGACTGTTTGAACCGTAATGCGTCAGAAATGGTAAGTAAACACCGTATTTACATATCTGCCACTGTGCAGGAGAATCCATATTGGTGTTCGAGTGTTGGAACCATAATGCATGAGAAATGGTAAGTAAACATCGTATTTACATATCTACCACTATACAGGAGAATCCGTATAAGTGTTCCAGTGTTCGAACCGTAATGCCTGAGAAATGGTAAGTAAACGCCGTATTTACATATCTGCCATTGTGCAGGAGAATCCGTAAAGGTGTTCGAGTGTTCGAACCCTAATGCATGAGACATGGTAAGTAAACGTCGTGTTTACATATCTGCCATTGTGCAAAAGAATCCGTATAGGTGTTCGAGTGTTCGAACCTTAATGCGTGAGAAATTGTAAGTAAACGTCGTATTTGCATATCTGCCACTGTGTAGGAGAATCTATATAGGTGTTCGAGTGATCGAACCGTAATGCATGAGAAACGGTAATTAAACGCCGTAATTACATATCTTCCACCGTGCAGGAGAATCCGTATAGGTGTTCCAGTGTTTGAACCCTAATGCATGAGAAATGGTAAGTAAACGCCGTATTTACATATTTGCCACTATACAGGATAATCCATATATGTGTTCGACTGTTCGAAACGAAATGCGTGAGAAATTGTAAGGAAACGCCGTGTTTACATATCTGCCACTGTGCAGGAGAATCCGTATAGGTGTTCGAGTGTTCGAACCGTAATGCATGAGAAATGGTAAGTAAACGCCGTATTTACATATCTGCCACTGTGCAGAAGAATCCGTATAGGTGTTCCAGTGTTCGAACCGTAATGCGTCAGAAATGGTAAGTAACGCCGTATTTACATAACTGCCACTGTGCAGGAGAATCCGTATAAGTGTTCGAGTGTTCGAACCGTAATGCCTGAGAAATGGTAAGTAAACGCTGTGTTTACATATCTGCCACTGTGCAGGAGAATCCGTAAAGGTGTTCGAGTGTTCGAACCCTAATGCATGAGACATCGTAAGTAAACGCTGTATTTACATATCTGCCACTGTGCAGGAGAATCCGTATAGGTGTTCGAGTGTTCGAACCGTAATGTGTGAGAAATGGTAAGTAAATGCCGTATTTACATATCTGGCACTGTGTAGGAGAATCCGTATAGGTGTTCGAGTGTGCGAACCCTAATGCATGAGAAATCGTAAGTAAATGCCGTATTTACATATCTGCCACTGTAGAGGAGAATCCGTATAGGTGTTCGAGTGTTCGAATCGTAATGCGTGAGAAATTATAAGTAAACGCCGTATTTACATATCTGCCACTATGCAGGAGAATCCATATAGGTGTTCGAGTGTTCGAACCGTGATGCCTGAGAAATGGTAAGTAAACTCCATATTTACATATCTGCCACTGTGCAGGAGAATCCGTATAGGTGTTCGAGTGTTCGAACCGTAATGCCTGAGAAATGGTAAATAAACGCCGTATTTACATATCTGCCACTGTGCAGGAGAATCCGTAAAGGTGTTCGAGTGTTCGAACCCTAATGCATGAGACATGGTAAGTAAACGCTGTATTTACATATCTGCCACTGTGCAGGAGAATCCGTATAGGTGTTCGAGTGTTCGAACCGTAATGCGTGAGAAATGGTAAGTAAATGCCGTATTTACATATCTGGCATTGTGCAGGAGAATCCGTATAGGTGTTCGAGTGTGCGAACCCTAATGCATGAGAAATCGTAAGTAAATGCCGTATTTACATATCTGCCACTGTAGAGGAGAATTCGTATAGGTGTTCGAGTGTTCGAATCGTATTGCGTGAGAAATTATAAGTAAACGCCGTATTTACATATCTGCCACTGTGCAGGAGAATCCGTATAGGTGTTCGAGTGTTCGAACCGTGATGCCTGAGAAATGGTAAGTAAACGCTGTATTTACATATCTGCCACTGTGGAGGAGAATCCGTATAGGTGTTCGAATGTTCAAACCCTAATGCATGAGACATGGTAAGTAAACGTCGTATTTACATATCTGCTACTGTGCAGGAGAATCCGTATAGGTGTTCGAGTGTTCGAACCCTAATGCATGAGAAATAGTAAGTTAACGCAGTATTTACATCTCTGCCTCCGTGCAGGAGAATCCGTATAGGTGTTCGAGTGTTCGAACGGTAATGCGTGAGAAATTATAAGTAAACGCCGTATTTACATATCTGCCACTGTGATGGAGAATCCGTAAAGGTGTTAAGTGTTCGAACCCTAATGCATGACACATGGAAAGTAAACGCTGTATTTACATATCTGCCACTGTGCAGGAGAATCCGTATAGGTGTTCGAGAGTTCGAACCGTAATGCGTAAGAAATTGTAAGTATACGCCGTATTTACATATCTGCCACTGTGCAGAACAATCCGTATAGGTGTTCGAGTGTTCAAACCGTAATGCGTCAGAAATGGTAAGTAAACGCCGTATTTACATATCTGCCACTGTGCAGGGGAATCCGTAAAGGTGTTCGAGTGTTCGAACCCTAATGCATGAGACATGGCAAGTAAACGCTGTATTTGCATATCTGCCACTGTGCAGGAGAATCCGTATAGGTGTTCGAGTGTTCGAACCGTAATTCATAATAAAATGTAAGTAAACGCCGTATTTACATATCTGCCACTGTGCAGGAGAATCCGTATAGGTGTTCGAGTGTTCGAACCGTAATGCATGAGAAATGGTAAGTAAACGCCGTATTTAGATATCTGCCACTGTGCAGCAGAATCCGTATAGGTGTTCGAGTGTTTGAACCGTAATGCGTCAGAAATGGTAAGTAAACGCCGTATTTACATATCTGCCACTGTGCAGGGGAATCCGTAAAGGTGTTCGAGTGTTCGAACCCTAATGCATGAGACATGGTAAGTAAACGTCGTATTTACATATCTGCCACTGTGCAGGAGAATCCGTATAGGTGTTCGAGTGTTCGAACCGTAATGCATGAGAAATTGTAAGTAAACGCCGTATTTGCATATCTGCCACTGCGCAGGAGAATCTGTATAGGTGTTCGAGTGTTCGAACCGTAATGCATGAGAAACGGTAATTAAACGCCTTGTTTACATATCTTCCACTGTGCAGGAGAATCCGTATAGGTGATCCAGTGTTCAAACCCTAATGCATAAGAAATGGTAAATAAACGCCGTATTTACATATTTGCCACTATGCAGGAGAATCCGTATATGTGTTCGAGTGTTCGAAACGTAATGCGTGAGAAATTGTAAGAAAATGCCGTATTTACATATCTGCCACTGTGCAGTAGAATCCGTATAGGTGTTCGAGTGTTCGAACCGTAATGCATGAGAAATGGTAAGTAAACGCCGTATTTACATATCTGCCACTGCGCAGCAGAATCCGTATAGGTGTTCGACTGTTCGAACCGTAATGCGTCAGAAATGGAATGTAAACGCCGTATTTACATATCTGCCACTGTGCAGGAGAATCCGTATAGGTGTTCGAGTGTTCGAACCGTAATGCATGAGAAATGTTAAGTAAACGCCGTATTTACATATCTGCCACTGTGCAGAAGAATCCATATAGGTGTTCGAGTGTGCGAACCTTAACGCATGAGAAATGGTAAGTAAATGCCATATTTACATATCTGCCACTGTACAGGAGAATCCGTATAAGTGTTCGGTTGTTCGAACCGTAATGCGTGAGAAATTATAGGTAAACGCCGTATTTACATATCTGCCACTATGCAGGAGAATCCGTATAGGTGTTCGAGTGTTCGAACCGTGATGCCTGAGAAACGGTAAGTAAACGCCGTATTTACATATCTGCCACTGTGCAGGAGAATCCGTATAAGTGTTCGAGTGTTCGAACCGTAATGCCTGAGAAATGGTATGTAAACGCCGTATTTACATATCTGCAACTGTGCAGGAGAATCCGTAAAGGTGTTCGAGTGTTCGAGCCCTAATGCGTGAGACATGGTAACTAAACGTCGTGTTTACATATCTCCCACTGTGCAGGAGAATCCGTATAGGTGTTCGAGTGTTCGAACCATAATGCGTGAGAAATGGTGAGTAAACGCCCTATTTACATATCTGCCACTGTGCTGGAGAATTCGTATAGGTGTTCGAGTATGCGAACCCAAATGCATGAGAAATGGTAAGTAAATGCCGTATTTACATATCTGCCATTGTACAGGAGAATCCGTATAGGTGTTCGAGTGTTCGAACCGTAATGCGTGAGAAATTATAAGTAAATGCCGTATTTACATATCTGCCACTGTGCAGGAGAATCCGTATAGGTGTTCGAGTGGTCGAACCGTGATGCCTGAGAAATGGTAAGTAAACGCGGTATTTACATATCTGCCACTGTGCAGGAGAATCCATATAGGTGTTCGAATGTTCGAACCCTAATGCATGAGAAATGGTAAGTAAACGCCGTATTTACAAATCGGCCACTGTGCAGGAGAATCCGTATAGGTGTTCGAATGTTCGAACCCTAATGCACAAGACATGGTAAGTAAACGTCGTATTTGCATATCTGCTACTGTGCAGGAGAATCCGTATAGGTGTTCGAGTGTTCGAACCCTAATGCATGAGAAATAGTAAGTAAACGCAGTATTTACATCTCTGCCACTGTGCAAGAGAATCCGTATATGTGTTCGAGTGTTCGAACGGTAATGCGTGAGAAATTATAAGTTAACGCCGTATTTACATATTTGCCACTGTGCAGGAGAATCCGTAAAGGTGTTCGAGTGTTCGAACCCTAATGCATCAGACATGGTAAGTGAACGCTGTATTTACATATCTGCCACTATGCAGGAGAATCCGTATAGGTGTTCGAGTGTTCGAACCGTAATGCGTAATAAATTGTAAGTAAACGCCGTATTTACATATCTGCCACTGTGCAGGAGAATCCGTATAGGTGTTCGAGTGTTCAAACCGTAATGCGTCAGAAATGGTAAGTAAACGCCATATTTACATATCTGCTACTGTGCGGGGGAATCCGTAAAGGTGTTCGAGTGTTCGAACCCTAATGCATGAGACATGGTATGTAAACGCTATATTTACATATCTGCCACTGTGCAGGAGAATCCGTATAGGTGTTCGAGTGTTCGAACCGTAATGCGTAAGAAATTGTAAGTAAACGCTGTATTTACATATCTGCCACTGTGCAGGAGAATCCGTATAGGTGTTCGAGTGTTCGAACCGTAATGCATGAGAAATGGTAAGTAAACGCCGTATTTAGATATCTGCCACTGTGCAGCAGAATCCCTATAGGTGTTCGACTGTTTGAACCGTAATGCGTCAGAAATGGTAAGTAAACACCGTATTTACATATCTGCCACTGTGCAGGAGAATCCATATAGGTGCTCGAGTGTTGGAACCATAATGCATGAGAAATGGTAAGTAAACGTCGTATTTACATATCTACCACTATGCAGGAGAATCCGTATAAGTGTTCCAGTGTTCGAACCGTAATGCCTGAGAAATGGTAAGTAAACGCCGTATTTACATATCTGCCACTGTGTAGGAGAATCCGTAAAAGTGTTCGAGTGTTCGAACCCTAATGCATGAGACATGGTATGTAAACGTCGTATTTACATATCTGCCACTGTGCCGGAGAATCCTTATTGGTGTTCGAGTGTTCGAACCGTAATGCGTGAGAAATTGCAAGTAAACGTCGTATTTACATATCTGCCACTGTGCAGGAAAATCTGTATAGGTGTTCGAGTGTTCGAACCGTAATGCATGAGAAACGGTAATTAAACGCCGTATTTACATATCTTCCACTGTGCAGGAGAATCCGTATAGGTGTTCCAGTGTTTGAACCCTAATGCATGAGAAATGGTAAGTAAACGCCGTATTTACATATTTGCCACTATACAGGATAATCCGTATATGTGTTCGAGTGTTCGAAACGAAATGCGTGAGAAATTGTAAGGAAACGTCGTGTTTACATATCTGCCACTGTGCAGGAGAATCCGTATAGGTGTTCGAGTGTTCAAACCGTAATGCATGAGAAATGGTAAGTAAACGCCGTATTTACATATCTGCCACTGTGCAGAAGAATCCGTATAGGTGTTCGAGTATTCGAACCGTAATGCGTCAGAAATGGTAAGTAAACGCCGTATTTACATATCTGCCACTGTGCAGGAGAATCCGTATATGTGTTCAAGTGTTCGAACCGTAATGCCTGAGAAATGGTAAGTAAACGCCGTATTTACATATCTGCCACTCTGCAGGAGAATCCGTAAAGGTGTTCGAGTGTTCGAACCGTAATGCATGAGACATGGTAAGTAAACGTCGTATTTACATATCTGCCACTGTGCAGGAGAATCCGTATAGGTGTTCGAGTGTTCGAACCGTAATGCGTGAGAAATAGTAAGTAAAAGCCGTATTTACATATCTGCCACTGTGCAGGAGAATCCGTATAGGTGTTCGAGGGTTCGAACCGTAATGCGTGAGAAATTTTAAGTAAACGCCGTATTTACATATCTGCCACTGTGTAGGAGAATCCGTATAGGTGTTCGAGTGTTCGAACCATGATGCCTGAGAAATGGTAAGTAAACGCTGTATTTACATATCTGCCACTGTACAGGAGAATCCGTATAGGTGTTCGGATGTTCGAACTCTAATGCATGAGACATGGTAAGTAAACGTCGTATTTACATATGTACTACTGTGCAGGAGAATCTGTATAGGTGTTCGAGTGTTCGAACCCTAATGCATGGGAAATAGTAAGTAAACGCAGTATTTACATCTCTGCCACTGTGCAGGAGAATCCGTATTGGTGTTCGAGTGTTCGAACGGTAATGATTGAGAAATTATAAGTAAACGTCGTATTTACATATCTGCCACTATGCAGGAGAATCCGTAAAGGTGTTCGAGTGTTCGAACCCTAATGCATGAGACATGGTAAGTAAACGCTGTAGTTACATATCTGCCACTGTGCAGGAGAATCCGTATAGGTGTTCGAGAGTTCGAACCGTAATGCGTAAGAAATTGTAAGTAAACGCCGTATTTGCATATCTGCCACTGTGCAGAAGAATCCGTATTGGTGTTCGAGTGTTCAAACCGTAATGCGTCAGAAATGGTAAGTAAACGCCGTATTTACATATCTGCCACTGTGCAGGGGAATCCGTAAAGGTGTTCGAGTGTTCGAGCCCTAATGCAAGAGACATGGTAAGTAAACGCTGTATTTACATATCTGCCATTGTGCAGGAGAATCCGTATAGGTTTTCGAGTGTTCGAATCGTAATGCATAAGAAATTGTAAGTAAACGCCGTATTTACATATCAGCCACTGTGCAGGAGAATCCGTATGGGTGTTCGAGTGTTCGAACCGTAATGCATGAGAAATGGTAAGTAAACGCCGTATTTAGATATCTGCCACTGTGCAGCAGAATCCGTATAGGTGTTCGAGTGTTTGAACCGTAATGTGTCAGAAATGGTAAGTAAGCGCCGTATTTGCATATCTGCCACTGTGCAGGAGAATCCATATAGGTGTTCAAGTGTTGGAACCATAATGCATGAGAAATGGTAAGTAAACGCCGTATTTACATATCTACCACTATGCAGGAGAATCCGTATAAGTGTTCGAGTGTTCGACCCGTAATGCCTGAGAAATGGTAAGTAAACGCCGTATTTACATATCTGCCACTGTGCAGGAGAA
Organism: Camellia granthamiana; assembly: GCA_036172215.1. Classification (NCBI taxonomy): domain Eukaryota; kingdom Viridiplantae; phylum Streptophyta; class Magnoliopsida; order Ericales; family Theaceae; genus Camellia; species Camellia granthamiana. Next base: position 106,972 of record CM069917.1, on the reverse strand, counting down.
TCCGTATAGGTGTTCGAGTGTTCGAACCGTAATGCATAAGAAATGGTAAGTAAACGCCGTATTTAGATATCTGCCACTGTGCAGCAGAATTCCTATAGGTGTTCGACTGTTTGAACCGTAATGCGTCAGAAATGGTAAGTAAACACCGTATTTACATATCTGCCACTGTGCAGGAGAATCCATATTGGTGTTCGAGTGTTGGAACCATAATGCATGAGAAATGGTAAGTAAACGTCGTATTTACATATCTACCACTATACAGGAGAATCCGTATAAGTGTTCCAGTGTTCGAACCGTAATGCCTGAGAAATGGTAAGTAAACGCCGTATTTACATATCTGCCACTGTGCAGGAGAATCCGTAAAGGTGTTCGAGTGTTCGAACCCTAATGCATGAGACATGGTAAGTAAACGTCGTATTTACATATCTGCCATTGTGCAAAAGAATCCGTATAGGTGTTCGAGTGTTCGAACCTTAATGCGTGACAAATTGTAAGTAAACGTCGTATTTGCATATCTGCCACTGTGTAGGAGAATCTGTATAGGTGTTCGAGTGATCGAACCGTAATGCATGAGAAACGGTAATTAAACGCCGTAATTACATATCTTACACCGTGCAGGAGAATCCGTATAGGTGTTCCAGTGTTTGAACCCTAATGCATGAGAAATGGTAAGTAAACGCCGTATTTACATATTTGCCACTATACAGGATAATCCATATATGTGTTCGAGTGTTCGAAACGAAATGCGTGAGAAATTGTAAGGAAACGCCGTGTTTACATATCTGCCACTGTGCAGGAGAATCCGTATAGGTGTTCGAGTGTTCGAACCGTAATACATGAGAAATGGTAAGTAAACGCCGTATTTACATATCTGCCACTGTGCAGAAGAATCCGTATAGGTGTTCCAGTGTTCGAACCGTAATGCGTCAGAAATGGTAAGTAACGCCGTATTTACATAACTGCCACTGTGCAGGAGAATCCGTATAAGTGTTCGAGTGTTCGAACCGTAATGCCTGAGAAATGGTAAGTAAACGCCGTATTTACATATCTGCCACTATGCAGGAGAATCCGTAAAGGTGTTTGAGTGTTCGAACCCTAATGCATGAGACATGGTAAGTAAACGCCGTATTTACATATCTGCCACTGTGCAGGAGAATCCGTATAGGTGTTCGAGTGTGCGAACCCTAATGCATGAGAAATGGTAAGTAAATGCCGTATTTACATATCTGCCACTGTACAGGAGAATCCGTATAGGTGTTCGAGGGTTCGAACCGTAATGCGTGAGAAATTTTAAGTAAACGCCGTATTTACATATCTGCCACTGTGTAGGAGAATCCGTATAGGTGTTCGAGTGTTCGAACCGTGATGCCTGAGAAATGGTAAGTAAACGCTGTATTTACATATCTGCCACTGTGCAGGAGAATCTGTATAGGTGTTCGAATGTTCGAACCCTAATGCATGAGAAATGGTAAGTAAACGCCGTATTTACATATTTGCCACTGTGCAGGAGAATCCGTATAGGTGTTCGAATGTTCGAACCCTAATGCATGAGACATGGTAAGTAAACGTCGTATTTACATATCTGCTACTGTGCAGGAGAATCCGTATAGGTGTTCGAGTGTTCGAACCCTTAAGCATGAGAAATAGAAAGTAAACGCAGTATTTACATCTCTGCCACTGTGCAGGAGAATCCGTATAGGTGTTCGAGTGTTCGAACGGTAATGCGCGAGAAATTATAAGTAAACGCCGTATTTACATATCTGCCACTGTGCAGGAGAATCCGCAAAGGTGTTCGAGTGTTCGAACCCTAATGCATGAGACATGGTAAGTAAATGCTGTAGTTACATATCTGCCACTGTGCAGGAGAATCCGTATAGGTGTTCGAGAGTTCGAACCGTAATGCGTAAGAAATTGTAAGTAAACGCCGTATTTACATATCTGCCACTGTGCAGAACAATCCGTATAGGTGTTCGAGTGTTCAAACCGTAATGCGTCAGAAATGGTAAGTAAACGCCGTATTTACATATCTGCCACTGTGCAGGGGAATCCGTAAAGGTGTTCGAGTGTTCGAACCCTAATGCATGAGACATGGTAAGTAAACGCTGTATTTAAATATCTGCCACTGTGCAGGACAATCCGTATAGGTGTTCGAGTGTTCGAACCGTAATGCTTAAGAAATTGTAAGTAAACGCCGTATTTACATATCTGCCACTGTGCAGGAGAATCCGTATAGGTGTTCGAGTGTTCGAACCGCAATGCATGTGAAATGGTAAGTAAACGTCGTATTTACATATCTGCCACTGTGCAGCAGAATCCATATAGGTGTTCGAGTGTTGGAACCATAATGCATGAGAAATGGTAAGTAAACGCCGTATTTACATATCTACCACTATGTAGGAGAATCCGTATAAGTGTTCGAGTGTTCGAACCGTAATGCCTGAGAAATGGTAAGTAAACGCCGTATTTACATATCTGCCACTTTGCAGGAGAATCCGTAAAGGTGTTCGAGTGTTCGAACCCTAATGCATGAGACATGGTAAGTAAACGTCGTATTTACATATCTGCCACTGTGCAAGGAATCCGTATAGGTGTTCGAGTGTTCGAACCGTAATGCTTGAGAAATTGTAAGTAAACGCCGTATTTGCATATCTGCCACTGTGCAGGAGAATCTGTATAGGTGTTCGAGTGTTCGAACCGTAATGCATGAGAAACGGTAATTAAACGCCGTAATTACATATCTTCCACTGTGCAGGAGAATCCGTATAGGTGATCCAGTGTTCGAACCCTAATGCATGAGAAATGGTAAGTAAACGCCGTATTTACATATTTGCCACTATGCAGTAGAATCCGTATATGTGTTCGAATGTTCGAAACGTAATGCGTGAGAAATTGTAAGGAAACGCCATATTTACATATCTGCCACTGTGCAGGAGAATCCGTATAGGTGTTCCAGTGTTCGAACCGTAATGCATGAGAAATGGTAAGTAAACGCCGTATTTACATATCTGCCACTGTGCAGAAGAATCCGTATAGGTGTTCGAGTGTGCGATCCCTAACACATGAGAAATGGTAAGTAAACGCCATATTTACATATCTGCCACTATGCCGGAGAATCCGTATAGGTGTTCGAGTGTTCGAACCGTGATACCGGAGAAATGGTAAGTAAACGCCGTATTTACATATCTGCCACTGTGTAGGAGAATCCGTAAAGGTGTTCGAGTGTTCGAACCCTAATGCATGAGACATGGTAAGTAAACGTCGTATTTACATATCTGCCACTGTGCAGGAGAATCCGTATAGGTGTTCGAGTGTTCGAACCGTAATGCGTTAGAAATGGTAAGTAAACGCCGTATTTACATATGTGCCACTGTGCAGGAGAATCCGTATAGGTGTTCGAGTGTGCGAACCCTAATGCATGAGAAATGGTAAGTAAATGCCGTATTTACATATCTGCCACTGTACAGGAGAATCCGTATAGGTGTTCGAGGGTTCGAACCGTAATGCGTGAGAAATTTTAAGTAAACGCCGTATTTACATATCTGCCACTGTGCAGGAGAATCCGTATAGGTGTTCGAGTGTTCGAACCGTGATGCCTGAGAAATGGTAAGTAAACGCTGTATTTACATATCTGCCACTGTGCAGCAGAATCCGTACAGGTGTTCGAATGTTCGAACCCTAATGCATGAGAAATGGTAAGTAAACGCCGTATTTACATATTTGCCACTGTGCAGGAGAATCCGTATAGGTGTTCGAATGTTCGAACCCTAATGCATGAGACATGGTAAGTAAACGTCGTATTTACATATCTGCTACTGTGCAGGAGAATCCGTATAGGTGTTCGAGTGTTCGAACCCTTATGCATCAGAAATAGAAAGTAAACGCAGTATTTACATCTCTGCCACTATGCAGGAGAATCCGTATAGGTGTTCGAGTGTTCAAACGGTAATGCGCGAGAAATTATAAGTAAACGCCGTATTTACATATCTGCCACTGTGCAGGAGAATCCGTAAAGGTGTTCGAGTGTTCGAACCCTAATGCATGAGACATGGTAAGTAAATGCTGTACTTACATGTCTGCCACTGTGCAGGAGAATCCGTATAGGTGTTCGAGAGTTCGAACCGTAATGCGTAAGAAATTGTAAGTAAACGTCGTATTTACATATCTGCCACTGTGCAGAACAATCCGTATAGGTGTTCGAGTGTTCAAACCGTAATGCGTCAGAAATGGTAAGTAAACGACGTATTTACATATCTGCCACTGTGCAGGGGAATCCGTAAAGGTGTTCGAGTGTTCGAACCCTAATGCATGAGACATGGTAAGTAAACGCTGTATTTACATTTCTGCCACTGTGGAGGACAATCCGTACAGGTGTTCGAGTGTTCGAACCGTAATGCGTAAGAAATTGTAAGTAAACGCCGTATTTACATATCTGCCGCTGTGCAGGAGAATCCGTATAGGTGTTCGAGTGTTCGAACCGCAATGCATGTGAAATGGTAAGTAAACGCCGTATTTACATATCTGCCACTGTGCAGCAGAATCCATATAGGTGTTCGAGTGTTGGAACCAAAATGCATGAGAAATGGTAAGTAAACGCCGTATTTACATATCAACCACTACGTAGGAGAATCCGTATAAGTGTTCGAGTGTTCGAACCGTAATGACTGAGAAATGGTAAGTAAACGCCGTATTTACATATCTGCCACTGTGCAGGAGAATCCGTATAGGTGGTCGAGTGTTCGAACCATAATGCGTGAGAAATTGTAAGTAAACGTCGTATTTACATATCTGCCACTGTGCAGGAGAATCTGTATAGGTGTTCGAGTGTTCGAACCGTAATGCCTGAGAAATTGTAAGTAAACGCCGTATTTGCATATCTGCCACTGTGCAGGAGAATCTGTATAGGTGTTCGAGTGTTCGAACCGTAATGCATGAGAAACGGTAATTAAACGCCGTAATTACATATCTTCCACTGTGCAGGAGAATCCGTATAGGTGATCCAGTGTTCGAACCCTAATGCATGAGAAATGGTAAGTAAACGCCGTATTTACATATTTGCCACTATGCAGGAGAATCCGTATATGTGTTCGAGTGTTCGAAACGTAATGCGTGAGAAATTGTAAGGAAACGCCATATTTACATATCTGCCACTGTGCAGGAGAATCCGTATAGGTGTTCCAGTGTTCGAACCGTAATGCATGAGAAATGGTAAGTAAACGCCGTATTTACATATCTGCCACTGTGCAGAAGAATCCGTATAGGTGTTCGAGTGTGCGATCCCTAACACATGAGAAATGGTAAGTAAACGCCATATTTACAAATCTGCCACTATGCAGGAGAATCCGTATAGGTGTTCGAGTGTTCGAACCGTGATGCCGGAGAAATGGTAAGTAAACGCCGTATTTACATATCTGCCATTGTGCAGGAGAATCCGTAAAGGTGTTCGAGTGTTCGAACCCTAATGCATGAGACATGGTAAGTAAACGTCGTATTTACATATCTGCCACTGTGCAGGAGAATCCGTATAGGTGTTCGAGTGTTCGAACCGTAATGCGTTAGAAATGGTAAGTAAACGCCGTATTTACATATCTACCACTATACAGGAGAATCCGTATAGGTGTTCGAGTGTGCGAACCCTAATGCATGAGAAATGGTAAGTAAATGCCGTATTTACATATCTGCCACTGTACAGGAGAATCCGTATAGGTGTTCGTGGGTTCGAACCGTAATGCGTGAGAAATTTTAAGTAAACGCCGTATTTACATATCTGCCACTGTGCAGGAGAATCCGTATAGGTGTTCGAGTGTTCGAACTGTGATGCCTGAGAATTGGTAAGTAAACGCTGTATTTACATATCTGCCACTGTGCAGGAGAATCCGTACAGGTGTTCGAATGTTTGAACCCTAATGCATGAGAAATGGTAAGTAAACGCCGTATTTACATATTTACCACTGTGCAGGAGAATCCGTATAGGTGTTCGAATGTTCGAACCCTAATGCATGAGACATGGTAAGTAAACGTCGTATTTACCTATCTGCTACTGTGCAGGAGAATCCGTATAGGTGTTCGAGTGTTCGAACCCTTATGCATGAGAAATAGTAAGTAAACGCAGTATTTACATCTCTGCCACTGTGCAGGAGAATCCGTATAGGTGTTCGAGTGTTCGAACGGTAATGCGCGAGAAATTATAAGTAAACGCCGTATTTACATATCTGCCACTGTGCAGGAGAATCCGCAAAGGTGTTCGAGTGTTCGAACCCTAATGCATGAGACATGGTAAGTAAATGCTGTAGTTACATATCTGCCACTGTGCAGGAGAATCCGTATAGGTGTTCGAGAGTTCGAACCGTAATGCGTAAGAAATTGTAAGTAAACGCCGTATTTACATATCTGCCACTGTGCAGAACAATCCGTATAGGTGTTCGAGTGTTCAAACCGTAATGCGTCAGAAATGGTAAGTAAACGCCGTATTTACATATCTGCCACTGTGCAGGGGAATCCGTAAAGGTGTTCGAGTGTTCGAACCCTAATGCATGAGACATGGTAAGTAAACGCTGTATTTAAATATCTGCCACTGTGCAGGACAATCCGTATAGGTGTTCGAGTGTTCGAACCGTAATGCTTAAGAAATTGTAAGTAAACGCCGTATTTACATATCTGCCACTGTGCAGGAGAATCCGTATAGGTGTTCGAGTGTTCGAACCGCAATGCATGTGAAATGGTAAGTAAACGTCGTATTTACATATCTGCCACTGTGCAGCAGAATCCATATAGGTGTTCGAGTGTTGGAACCATAATGCATGAGAAATGGTAAGTAAACGCCGTATTTACATATCTACCACTATGTAGGAGAATCCGTATAAGTGTTCGAGTGTTCGAACCGTAATGCCTGAGAAATGGTAAGTAAACGCCGTATTTACATATCTGCCACTTTGCAGGAGAATCCGTAAAGGTGTTCGAGTGTTCGAACCCTAATGCATGAGACATGGTAAGTAAACGTCGTATTTACATATCTGCCACTGTGCAAGGAATCCGTATAGGTGTTCGAGTGTTCGAACCGTAATGCTTGAGAAATTGTAAGTAAACGCCGTATTTGCATATCTGCCACTGTGCAGGAGAATCTGTATAGGTGTTCGAGTGTTCGAACCGTAATGCATGAGAAACGGTAATTAAACGCCGTAATTACATATCTTCCACTGTGCAGGAGAATCCGTATAGGTGATCCAGTGTTCGAACCCTAATGCATGAGAAATGGTAAGTAAACGCCGTATTTACATATTTGCCACTATGCAGTAGAATCCGTATATGTGTTCGAATGTTCGAAACGTAATGCGTGAGAAATTGTAAGGAATCGCCATATTTACATATCTGCCACTGTGCAGGAGAATCCGTATAGGTGTTCCAGTGTTCGAACCGTAATGCATGAGAAATGGTAAGTAAACGCCGTATTTACATATCTGCCACTGTGCAGAAGAATCCGTATAGGTGTTCGAGTGTGCGATCCGTAACACATGAGAAATGGTAAGTAAACGCCATATTTACATATCTGCCACTATACCGGAGAATCCGTATAGGTGTTCGAGTGTTCGAACCGTGATGCCGGAGAAATGGTAAGTAAACGCCGTATTTACATATCTGCCACTGTGTAGGAGAATCCGTAAAGGTGTTCGAGTGTTCGAACCCTAATGCATGAGACATGGTAAGTAAACGTCGTATTTACATATCTGCCACTGTGCAGGAGAATCCGTATAGGTGTTCGAGTGTTCGAACCGTAATGCGTTAGAAATGGTAAGTAAACGCCGTATTTACATATCTGCCACTGTGCAGGAGAATCCGTATAGGTGTTCGAGTGTGCGAACCCTAATGCATGAGAAATGGTAAGTAAATGCCGTATTTACATATCTGCCACTGTACAGGAGAATCCGTATAGGTGTTCGAGGGTTCGAACCGTAATGCGTGAGAAATTTTAAGTAAACGCCGTATTTACATATCTGCCACTGTGCAGGAGAATCCGTATAGGTGTTCGAGTGTTCGAACCGTGATGCCTGAGAAATGGTAAGTAAACGCTGTATTTACATATCTGCCACTGTGCAGCAGAATCCGTACAGGTGTTCGAATGTTCGAACCCTAATGCATGAGAAATGGTAAGTAAACGCCGTATTTACATATTTGCCACTGTGCAGGAGAATCCGTATAGGTGTTCGAATGTTCGAACCCTAATGCATGAGACATGGTAAGTAAACGTCGTATTTACATATCTGCTACTGTGCAGGAGAATCCGTATAGGTGTTCGAGTGTTCGAACCCTTATGCATCAGAAATAGAAAGTAAACGCAGTATTTACATCTCTGCCACTATGCAAGAGAATCCGTATAGGTGTTCGAGTGTTCAAACGGTAATGCGCGAGAAATTATAAGTAAACGCCGTATTTACATATCTGCCACTGTGCAGGAGAATCCGTAAAGGTGTTCGAGTGTTCGAACCCTAATGCATGAGACATGGTAAGTAAATGCTGTACTTACATGTCTGCCACTGTGCAGGAGAATCCGTATAGGTGTTCGAGAGTTCGAACCGTAATGCGTAAGAAATTGTAAGTAAACGCCGTATTTACATATCTGCCACTGTGCAGAACAATCCGTATAGGTGTTCGAGTGTTCAAACCGTAATGCGTCAGAAATGGTAAGTAAACGACGTATTTACATATCTGCCACTGTGCAGGGGAATCCGTAAAGGTGTTCGAGTGTTCGAACCCTAATGCATGAGACATGGTAAGTAAACGCTGTATTTACATATCTGCCACTGTGGAGGACAATCCGTATAGGTGTTCGAGTGTTCGAACCGTAATGCGTAAGAAATTGTAAGTAAACGCCGTATTTACATATCTGCCGCTGTGCAGGAGAATCCGTATAGGTGTTCGAGTGTTCGAACCGCAATGCATGTGAAATGGTAAGTAAACGCCGTATTTACATATCTGCCACTGTGCAGCAGAATCCATATAGGTGTTCGAGTGTTGGAACCAAAATGCATGAGAAATGGTAAGTAAACGCCGTATTTACATATCAACCACTACGTAGGAGAATCCGTATAAGTGTTCGAGTGTTCGAACCGTAATGACTGAGAAATGGTAAGTAAACGCCGTATTTACATATCTGCCACTGTGCAGGAGAATCCGTATAGGTGGTCGAGTGTTCGAACCATAATGCGTGAGAAATTGTAAGTAAACGTCGTATTTACATATCTGCCACTGTGCAGGAGAATCTGTATAGGTGTTCGAGTGTTCGAACCGTAATGCCTGAGAAATTGTAAGTAAACGCCGTATTTGCTTATCTGCCACTGTGCAGGAGAATCTGTATAGGTGTTCGAGTGTTCGAACCGTAATGCATGAGAAACGGTAATTAAACGCCGTAATTACATATCTTCCACTGTGCAGGAGAATCCGTATAGGTGATCCAGTGTTCGAACCCTAATGCATGAGAAATGGTAAGTAAACGCCGTATTTACGTATTTGCCACTATGCAGGAGAATCCGTATATGTGTTCGAGTGTTCGAAACGTAATGCGTGAGAAATTGTAAGGAAACGCCATATTTACATATCTGCCACTGTGCAGGAGAATCCGTATAGGTGTTCCAGTGTTCGAACCGTAATGCATGAGAAATGGTAAGTAAACGCCGTATTTACATATCTGCCACTGTGCAGAAGAATCCGTATAGGTGTTCGAGTGTGCGATCCCTAACACATGAGAAATGGTAAGTAAACGCCATATTTACAAATCTGCCACTATGCAGGAGAATCCGTATAGGTGTTCGAGTGTTCGAACCGTGATGCCGGAGAAATGGTAAGTAAACGCCGTATTTACATATCTGCCATTGTGCAGGAGAATCCGTAAAGGTGTTCGAGTGTTCGAACCCTAATGCATGAGACATGGTAAGTAAACGTCGTATTTACATATCTGCCACTGTGCAGGAGAATCCGTATAGGTGTTCGAGTGTTCGAACCGTAATGCGTTAGAAATGGTAAGTAAACGCCGTATTTACATATCTACCACTATACAGGAGAATCCGTATAGGTGTTCGAGTGTGCGAACCCTAATGCATGAGAAATGGTAAGTAAATGCCGTATTTACATATCTGCCACTGTACAGGAGAATCCGTATAGGTGTTCGTGGGTTCGAACCGTAATGCGTGAGAAATTTTAAGTAAACGCCGTATTTACATATCTGCCACTGTGCAGGAGAATCCGTATAGGTGTTCGAGTGTTCGAACCGTGATGCCTGAGAATTGGTAAGTAAACGCTGTATTTACATATCTGCCACTGTGCAGGAGAATCCGTACAGGTGTTCGAATGTTTGAACCCTAATGCATGAGAAATGGTAAGTAAACGCCGTATTTACATATTTACCACTGTGCAGGAGAATCCGTATAGGTGTTCGAATGTTCGAACCCTAATGCATGAGACATGGTAAGTAAACGTCGTATTTACCTATCTGCTACTGTGCAGGAGAATCCGTATAGGTGTTCGAGTGTTCGAACCCTTATGCATGAGAAATAGTAAGTAAACGCAGTATTTACATCTCTGCCACTGTGCAGGAGAATCCGTATAGGTGTTCGAGTGTTCGAACGGTAATGCGCGAGAAATTATAAGTAAACGCCGTATTTACATATCTGCCACTGTGCAGGAGAATCCGTAAAGGTGTTCGAGTGTTCGAACCCTAATGCATGAGACATGGTAAGTAAATGCTGTACTTACATATCTGCCACTGTGAAGGAGAATCCGTATAGGTGTTCGAGAGTTCAAACCGTAATGCGTAAGAAATTGTAAGTAAATGCCGTATTTACATATCTGCCACTGTGCAGAACAATCCGTATAGGTGTTCAAGTGTTCAAACCATAATGCGTCAGAAATGGTAAGTAAACGCCGTATTTACATATCTGCCACTGTACAGGGGAATCCGTAAAGGTGTTCGAGTGTTCGAACCCTAATGCATGTGACATGGTAAGTAAACGCTGTATTTACATATCTGCCACTGTGCAGAACAATCCGTATAGGTGTTCAAGTGTTCGAACCGTAATGCGTAAGAAATTGTAAGTAAACGCCGTATTTACATATCTGCCACTGTGCAGGAGAATCCGTATAGGTGTTCGAGTGTTCGAACCGTAATGCATGTGAAATGGTAAGCAAACGCCGTATTTACATATCTGCCACTGTGCAGGAGAATCCGTATAGGTGTTCGAGTGTGCGAACGCTAATGCATGAAAAAATGGTAAGTAAATGCCGTATTTACATATCTGCCACTGTACAGGAGAATCCGTATAGGTGTTCGGGGGTTCGAACCGTAATGCGTGAGAAATTTTAAGCAAACGCCGTATTTACATATCTGCCACTGTGCAGGAGAATCCGTATAGGTGTTCGAGTGTTCGAACCGTGATGCCGGAGAAATGGTAAGTAAACGCTGTATTTACATATCTGCCACTGTGCAGGAGAATCCGTACAGGTGTTCGAATGTTCGAACCCTAATGCATGAGAAATGGTAAGTAAACGCCGTATTTACATATTTGCCACTATGCAGGAGAATCCGTATAGGTGTTCGAATGTTCGAACCCTAATGCATGAGACATGGTAAGTAAACGTCGTATTTACATATCTGCTACTGTGCAGGAGAATCCGTATAGGTGTTCGAGTGTTCGAACCCTTATGCATGAGAAATAGTAAGTAAACGCAGTATTTACATCTCTGCCACTGTGCAGGAGAATCCGTATAGGTGTTCGAGTGTTCGAACGGTAATGCGCGAGAAATTATAAGTAAACGCCGTATTTACATATCTGCCACTGTGCAGGAGAATCCGTAAAGGTGTTCGATAGTTCGAACCCTAATGCGTGAGACATGGTAAGTTAAATGCTGTACTTACATATCTGCCACTGTGAAGGAGAATCCGTATAGGTGTTCGAGAGTTCGAACCGTAATGCGTAAGAAATTGTAAGTAAACGCCGTATTTACATATCTGCCACTGTGCAGAACAATCCGTATAGGTGTTCGAGTGTTCAAACCGTAATGCGTCAGAATTGGTAAGTAAACGCCGTATTTACATATCTGCCACTGTGCACGGGAATCCGTAAAGGTGTTCGAGTGTTCGAACCGTAATGCATGTGACATGGTAAGTAAACGCTGTATTTACATATCTGCCACTGTGCAGGACAATCCGTATAGGTGTTCGAGTGTTCGAACCGTAATGCGTAAGAAATTGTAAGTAACCGCCGTATTTACATATCTGCCACTGTGCAGGAGAATCCGTATAGGTGTTCGAGTGTTCGAACCGTAATGCATGTGAAATGGTAAGCAAACGCCGTATTTACATATCTGCCACTGTGCAGGAGACTCCGTATAGGTGTTCGAGTGTGCGAACCCTAATGCATGAAAAAATGGTAAGTAAATGCCGTATTTACATATCTGCCACTGTACAGGAGAATCCGTATAGGTGTTCGGGGGTTCGAACCGTAATGCGTGAGAAATTTTAAGTAAACGCCGTATTTACATATCTGCCACTGTGCAGGAGAATCCGTATAGGTGTTCGAGTGTTCGAACCGTGATGCCGGAGAAATGGTAAGTGAACGCTGTATTTACATATCTGCCACTGTGCAGGAGAATCCGTACAGGTGTTCGAATGTTCGAACCCTAATGCATGAGAAATGGTAAGTAAACGCCGTATTTACATATTTGCCACTGTGTAGGAGAATCCGTATAGGTGTTCGAATGTTCGAACCCTAATGCATGAGACATGGTAAGTAAACGTCGTATTTACATATCTGCTACTGTGTAGGAGAATCCGTATAGGTGTTCGAGTGTTCGAACCCTTATGCATGAGAAATAGTAAGTAAACGCAGTATTTACATCTCTGCCACTGTGCAGGAGAATCCGTATAGGTGTTCGAGTGTTCGAACGGTAATGCGCGAGAAATTATAAGTAAACGCCGTATTTACATATCTGCCACTGTGCAGGAGAATCCGTAAAGGTGTTCGATTGTTCGAACCCTAATGCGTGAGACATGGTAAGTTAAATGCTGTACTTACGTATCTGCCACTGTGAAGGAGAATCCGTATAGGTGTTCGAGAGTTCGAACCGTAATGCGTAAGAAATTGTAAGTAAACGCCGTATTTACATATCTGCCACTGTGCAGAACAATCCGTATAGGTGTTCGAGTGTTCAAACCGTAATGCGTCAGAAATGGTAAGTAAACGCCGTATTTACATATCTGCCACTGTGCAGGGGAATCCGTAAAGGTGTTCGAGTGTTCGAACCCTAATGCATGTGACATGGTAAGTAAACGCTGTATTTACATATCTGCCACTGTGCAGGACAATCCGTATAGGTGTTCGAGTGTTCGAACCGTAATGCGTAAGAAATTGTAAGTAACCGCCGTATTTACATATCTGCCACTGTGCAGGAGAATCCGTATAGGTGTTCGAGTGTTCGAATCGTAATGCATGTGAAATGGTAAGTAAACGCCGTATTTACATATCTGCCACTGTGCAGCAGAATCCATATAGGTGTTCGAGTGTTGGAACCATAATGCATGAGAAATGGTCAGTAAACGCCGTATTTACATATCTACCACTATGCAGGAGAATCCGTATAAGTGTTCGAGTGTTCGAACCGTAATGCCTGAGAAATGGTAAGTAAACGCCGTATTTACATATCTGCCACTGTGCAGGAGAATCCGTAAAGGTGTTCGAGTGTTCGAAACCTAATGCATGAGACATGGTAAGTAAACGTCGTATTTACATATCTGCCACTGTGCAAGAGAATCCGTATAGGTGTTCGAGTGTTCGAACCGTAATGCCTGAGAAATTGTAAGTAAACGCCGTATTTGCATATCTGCCACTGTGCAGGAGAATCTGTATAGGTGTTCGAGTGTTCGAACCATAATGCATGAGAAACGGTAATTAAACGCCGTAATTACATATCTTCCACTGTGCAGGGGAATCCGTATAGGTGATCCAGTGTTCGAACCCTAATGCATGAGAAATGGTAAGTAAACGCCGTATTTACATATTTGCCACTATGCAGGAGAATCCGTATATGTGTTCGAGTGTTCGAAACGTAATGCGCGAGAAATTGTAAGGAAACGCCATATTTACATATCTGCCACTGTGCAGGAGAATCCGTATAGGTGTTCCAGTGTTCGAACCGTAATGCATGAGAAATGGTAAGTAAACGCCGTATTTACATATCTGCCACTGTGCAGAAGAATCCGTATAGGTGTTCGAGTGTGCGATCCCTAACACATGAGAAATGGTAAGTAAACGCCATATTTACATATCTGCCACTATGCAGGAGAATCCGTATAGGTGTTCGAGTGTTCGAACCGTGATGCCGGAGAAATGGTAAGTAAATGCCGTATTTACATATCTGCCACTGTGCAGGGGAATCCGTATAGGTGTTCGAGTGTTCGAACCCTAATGCGTGAGAGATGGTAACTAAACGTCGTATTTACATATCTGCCACTGTGCAGGAGAATCCCTATAGGTTTTTGAGTGTTCGAACCGTAATACGTGAGAAATGGTTAGTAAACGCCGTATTTACATATCTGCCACTGTGCAGGAGAATCCGTATAGGTGTTCGAGTGTGCGAACCCTAATGCAGGAGAAATGATAAGTAAATGTCGTATTTACATATCTGCGACTGTACAGGAGAATCCGTATAGGTGTTCGAGGGTTCGAACCGTAATGCGTGAGAAATTTTAAGTAAACGCCGTATTTACATATCTGCCACTGTGCAGGAGAATCCGTATAGGTGTTCGAGTGTTCGAATTGTGATGCCTCAGAAATGGTAAGTAAACGCTGTATTAACATATCTGCCACTGTGCAGGAGAATCCGTACAGGTGTTCGAATGTTCGAACCCTAATGCATGAGAAATGGTAAGTAAACGCCGTATTTACATATCTGCCACTGTGCAGGAGAATCCGTATAGGTGTTCGAATGTTCGAACCCTAATGCATGAGACATGGTAAGTAAACGTCGTATTTATATATCTGCTACTGTGCAGGAGAATCCGTATAGGTGTGTTCGAGTGTTCGAACCCTAATGCATGAGAAATAGTAAGTAAACGTAGTATTTACATCTCTGCCACTCCACAGGAGAATCCGTATAGGAGTTTGAGTGTTCGAACGGTACTGCGTGAGAAATTATAAGTAAACGCCGTATTTACATATCTGCCACTGTGCAGGAGAATCCGTAAAGGTGTTCGAGTGTTCGAATCCTAATGCATGAGACATGGTAAGTAACGCTGTATTTACATATCTGCCACTGTGCAGGAGAATCCGTATAGGTGTTCGAGACTTCTAACCGTAATGCGTAAGAAATTGTAAGTAAACGCCGTATTTACATATCTGCCACTGTGCAAAAGAATCTGTATAGGTGTTCGAGTGTTCAAACCGTAATGCGTCAGAAATGGTAAGTAAACGCCGTATTTACATATCTGCCACTGTGCAGGGGAATCCGTAAAGGTGTTCGAGTGTTCGAACCCTAATGCATGAGACATGGTAAGTAAACGCTGCGTTTACATATCTGCCACTGTGCAGTAGAATCCGTATAGGTGTTCGAGAGTTCGAACCGTAATGCGTAAGAAATTGAAAGTAAACGCCGTATTTACATATCTGCCACTGTGCAGGAGAATCCGTATAGGTGTTCGAGTGTTCGAACCGTAATGCATGAGAAATGGTAAGTAAACGCCGTATTTAGATATCTGCCACTGTGCAGGAGAATCCGTATAGGTGTTCGAGTGTTCGAACCGTAATGCATGAGAAATGGTAAGTAAACGCCGTATTTAGATATCTGCCACTGTGCAGCAGAATCCGTATAGGTGTTCGAGTGTTTGAACCGTAATGCGTCAGAAATGGTAAGTAAGCACCGTATTTACATATCTGCCACTGTGCAGGAGAATCCATATAGGTGTTCGAGTGTTGGAACCATAATGCATGAGAAATGGTAAGTAAACGCCGTATTTACATATCTACCACTTTGCAGGAGAATCCGTATAAGTGTTCGAGTGTTCGAACCGTAATGCCTGAGAAATGGTAAGTAAACGCCGTATTTACATATCTGCCATTGTGCAGGAGAATCCGCAAAGGTGTTCGAGTGTTCGAACCCTAATGCATGAGACATGGTAAGTAAACGTCGTATTTACATATCTGCCACTGTGCAGGAGAATCCGTATAGGTGGTCGAGTGTTCGAACCATAATGCGTGAGAAATTGTAAGTAAACGTCGTATTTACATATCTGCCACTGTGCAGGAGAATCTGTATAGGTGTTCGAGTGTTCGAACCGTAATGCCTGAGAAATTGTAAGTAAACGCCGTATTTGCATATCTGCCACTGTGCAGGAGAATCTGTATAGGTGTTCGAGTGTTCGAACCGTAACGCATGAGAAACGGTAATTAAACGCCGTATTTACAGATCTTCCACTGTGCAGGAGAATCCGTATAGGTGATCCAGTGTTCGAACCCTAATGCATGAGAAATGGTAAGTAAACACCGTATTTACATATTTGCCAGTATGCAGGAGAATCCGTATATGTGTTCGAGTGTTCGAAACGTAATGCGTGAGAAATTGTAAGGAAACGCCATATTTACATATCTGCCACTGTGTAGGAGAATCCGTATAGGTGTTCGAGTGTTCGAACCGTAATGCATGAGAAATGGTAAGTAAACGCCGTA
This sequence comes from Camellia granthamiana, assembly GCA_036172215.1. NCBI lineage: Eukaryota > Viridiplantae > Streptophyta > Magnoliopsida > Ericales > Theaceae > Camellia > Camellia granthamiana. Next base: position 90,266 of record CM069917.1, on the reverse strand, counting down.
TTTACATATCTGCCACTGTGCAGAAGAATCCGTATAGGTGTTCGAGTGTTCGAACCGTAATGCGTCAGAAATGGTAAGTAAACGCCGTATTTACATATATGCCACTGTGTAGGAGAATCCGTATAGGTGTTCGAGTGTTCCAACCGTAATGCATGAGAAATGGTAAGTAAACGCCGTATTTACATATCTGCCACTGTGCAGAAGAATCCGTATAGGTGTTCGAGTGTGCGAACCCTAACGCATGAGAAATGGTAAGTAAATGCCGTATTTACATATCTGCCACTGTACAGGAGAATCCGTATAGGTGTTCGAGTGTTCAAACCGTAATGCGTGAGAAATTATAAGTAAACGCCATATTTACATATCTGCCACTATGTTGGAGAGTCCGTATAGGTGTTCGAGTGTTCGAACCGTGATGCCTGAGAAATGGTAAGTAAACGCCGTATTTACATATCTGCCACTGTGCAGGAGAATCTGTATAGGTGTTCGAGTGTTCGAACCGTAATGCCTGAGAAATGGTAAGTAAACGCCGTATTTACATATCTGCCACTGTGCAGGAGAATCCATAAAGGTGTTCGAGTGTTCGAACCCTAATGCGTGAGACATGGTAACTAAACGTCGTATTTACATATCTGCCACTGTGCAGGAGAATCCGTATAGGTGTTCGAGTGTTCGAACCGTGATGCCTGAGAAATGGTAAGTAAACGCTGTATTTACATATCTGCCACTGTGCAGGAGAATCCGTATAGGTGTTCGAATGTTCGAACCCTAATGCATGAGAAATGGTAAGTAAACGCCGTATTTACATATTTGCCACTGTGCAAGAGAATCCGTATAGGTGTTCGAATGTTCGAACCCTAATGCATGAGACATGGTAAGGAAACGCCGTATTTACATATCTGCTACTGTGCAGGAGAATCCGTATAGGTGTTCGTGTGTTCGAACCCTTATGCATGGGAAATAGTAAGTAAACGCAGTATTTACATCTCTGCCACTGTGCAGGAGAATCCGTATAGGTGTTCGAGTGTTCGAACGGTAATGCGCGAGAAATTATAAGTAAACGCCGTATTTACATATCTGCCACTGTGCAGAAGAATCCGTAAAGGTGTTCGAGTGTTCGAACCCTAATGCATGAGACATGGTAAGTAAATGCTGTACTTACATATCTACCACTGTGCAGGAGAATCCGTATAGGTGTTCGAGAGTTCGAACCGTAATGCGTAAGAAATTGTAAGTAAACGCCGTATTTACATATCTGCCACTGTGCAGAACAATCCGTATAGGTGTTCGAGTGTTCAAACCGTAATGCGTCAGAAATAGTAAGTAAACGCCGTATTTACATATCTGCCACTGTGCAGGGGAATCCGTAAAGGTGTTCGAGTGTTCGAACCCTAATGCACGAGACATGGTAAGTAAACGCTGTATTTACATATCTGCCACTGTGCAGGACAATCCGTATAGGTGTTCGAGTGTTCGAACCGTAATGCGTAAGAAATTGGAAGTAAATGCCGTATTTACATATCTGCCACTGTGTAGGAGAATCCATATAGGTGTTCGAGTGTTCGAACCGTAATGCATGAGAAATGGTAAGTAAACGCCGTATTTACATATCTGCCACTGTGCAGAAGAATCCGTATAGGTGTTCGAGTGTGCGAACCCTAACGCATGAGAAATCGTAAGTAAATGCCGTATTTACATATCTGCCACTGTACAGGAGAATCCGTATAGGTGTTCGAGTGTTCAAACCGTAATGCGTGAGAAATTATAAGTAAACGCCATATTTATATATCTGCCACTATGTAGGAGAATCCGTATAGGTGTTCGAGTGTTCGAACCGTGATGCCTGAGAAATGGTAAGTAAACGCCGTATTTACATATCTGCCATTGTGCAGGAGAATCCGTATAAGTGTTCGAGTGTTCGAACCGTAATGCCTGAGAAATGGTAAGTAAACGCCGTATTTACATATCTGCCACTGTGCAGGAGAATCCGTAAAGGTGTTCGAGTGTTCGAACCCTAATGCGTGAGACATGGTAACTAAACGTCGTATTTACATATCTGCCACTGTGCAGGAGAATCCGTATAGGTGTTCGAGTGTTCGAACCGTGATGCCTGAGAAATGGTAAGTAAACGCTGTATTTACATATCTGCCACTGTGCAGGAGAATCCGTATAGGTGTTCGAATGTTCGAACCCTAATGCATGAGAAATTGTAAGTAAACGTCGTATTTACATATTTGCCACTGTGCAGGAGAATTCGTATAGGTGTTCGAATGTTCGAACCCTAATGCATGAGACATGGTAAGTAAACGTCGTATTTACATATCTGCTACTGTGCAGGAGAATCCGTATAGGTGTTCGAGTGTTCGAACCCTTATGCATGAGAAATAGTAAGTAAACGCAGTATTTACATATCTGCCACTGTGCAGGAGAATCTGTAATGGTGTTCGAGTGTTCGAACCCTAATGCATGAGACATGGTAAGTAAATCCTGTACTTACATATCTGCCACTGTGCAGGGGAATCCGTATAGGTGTTCGAGAGTTCGAACCGTAATGCGTAAGAAATTGTAAGTAAACGCCGTATTTACATATCTGCCACTGTGCAGAACAATCCGTATAGGTGTTCGAGTGTTCAAACCGTAATGCGTCAGAAATGGTAAGTAAACGCCGTATTTACATATCTGCCACTGTGCAGGGGAATCCGTAAAGTTGTTCGAGTGTTCGAACCCTAATGCATGAGACATGGTAAGTAAACGCTGTATTTACATATCTGCCACTGTGGAGGACAATCCGTATAGGTGTTCGAGTGTTCGAACCACAATGCGTGAGAAATTCTAAGTAAACGTCGTATTTACATATCTGCCACTGTGCAGGAGAATCTGTATAGGTGTTCAAGTGTTCGAACCGTAATGCCTGAGAAATTGTAAGTAAACGCCGTATTTGCATATCTGCCACTGTGCAGGAGAATCTGTATAGGTGTTCGAGTGTTCGAACCGTAACGCATGAGAAACGGTAATTAAACGCCGTATTTACAGATATTCCACTGTGCAGGAGAATCCGTAGAGGTGATCCAGTGTTCGAACCCTAATGCATGAGAAATATTAAGTAAACACCGTATTTACATATTTGCCAGTATGCAGGAGAATCCGTATATGTGTTCGAGTGTTCGAAACGTAATGTGTGAGAAATTGTAAGGAAACGCCATATTTACATATCTGCAACTGTGTAGGAGAATCCGTATAGGTGTTCGAGTGTTCGAACCGTAATGCATGAGAAATGGTAAGTAAACGCCGTATTTACATATCTGCCACTGTGCGGAAGAATCCATATAGGTGTTCGAGTGTTCGAACCGTAATGCGTCAGAAATGGTAAGTAAACGCCGTATTTACATATTTGCCACTGTGTAGGAGAATCCGTATAGGTGTTCGAGTGTTCGAACCGTAATGCATGAGAAATGGTAAGTAAACGCCGTATTTACATATCTGCCACTGTGCAGAAGAATCCGTATAGGTGTTCGAGTGTGCGAACCCCAACGCATGAGAAATGGTAAGTAAATGCCGTATTTACATATCTGCCACTGTACAGGAGAATCCGTATAGGTGTTCGAGTGTTCAAACCGTAATGCGTGAGAAATTATAAGTAAACGCCATATTTACATATCTGCCACTATGTAGGAGAATCCGTATAGGTGTTCGAGTGTTCGAACCGTGATGCCTGAGAAATGGTAAGTAAACGCCGTATTTACATATCTGCCACTGTGCAGGAGAATCCGTATAAGTGTTCGAGTGTTCGAACCGTAATGCCTGAGAAATGGTAAGTAAACGCCGTATTTACATATTTGCCACTGTGCAGGAGAATCCGTAAAGGTGTTCGAGTGTTCGAACCCTAATGCGTGAGACATGGTAACTAAACGTCGTATTTACATATCTGCCACTGTGCAGGAGAATCCGTATAGGTGTTCGAGTGTTCGAACCGTGATGCCTGAGAAATGGTAAGTGAACGCCGTATTTACATATCTGCCACTGTGCAGGAGAATCCGTATAAGTGTTCGAGTGTTCGAACCGTAATGCCTGAGAAATGGTAAGTAAATGCCGTATTTACATATCTGCCACTGTGCAGGAGAATCCGTAAAGGTGTTCGAGTGTTCGAACCCTAATGCGTGAGACATGGTAACTAAACGTCGTATTTACATATCTGCCACTGTGCAGGAGAATCCGTATAGGTGTTCGAGTGTTCGAACCGTGATGCCTGAGAAATAGCAAGTAAACGCTGTATTTACTTATCTGCCACTGTGCAGGAGAATCCGTATAGGTGTTCGAATGTTCGAACCCTAATGCATGAGAAATGGTAAGTAAACGCCGTATTTACATATTTGCCACTGTGCAGGAGAATCCGTATAGGTGTTCGAATGTTCGAACCCTAATGCATGAGACATGGTAAGTAAACGTCGTATTTACATATCTGCTACTGTGCAGGAGAATCCGTATAGGTGTTCGAGTGTTCGACCCCTTATGCATGAGAAATAGTAAGTAAACGCAGTATTTACATCTCTGCCACTGTGCAGGAGAATCCGTATAGGTGTTTGAGTGTTCGAACGGTAATGCGCGAGAAATTATAAGTAAACGCCGTATTTACATATCTGCCACTGTGCAGGAGAATCCGTAAAGGTGTTCGAGTGTTCGAACCCTAATGCGTGAGACATGGTAACTAAACGTCGTATTTACATATCTGCCACTGTGCAGGAGAATCCGTATAGGTGTTCGAGTGTTCGAACCGTGATGCCTGAGAAATGGTAAGTAAACGCTGTATTTACATATCTGCCACTGTGCAGAACAATCCGTATAGGTGTTCGAGTGTTCAAACCGTAATGCGTCAGAAATGGTAAGTAAACGCCGTATTTACATATCTGCCACTGTGCAGGGGAATCCGTAAAGGTGTTCGAGTGTTCGAACCCTAATGCATGAGACATGGTAAGTAAACGCTGTATTTACATATCTGCCACTGTGCAGGACAATCCGTATAGGTGTGCGAGTGTTCGAACCATAATGCGTGAGAAATTCTAAGTAACATCGTATTTACATATCTGCCACTGTGCAGGAGAATCTGTATAGGTGTTCGAGTGTTCGAACCGTAATGTCTGAGAAATTGTAAGTAAACGCTGTATTTGCATATCTGCTACTGTGCAGGAGAATCTGTATAGGTGTTCGAGTGTTCGAACCGTAACGCATGAGAAACGGTAATTAAACGCCGTATTTACAGATCTTCCACTGTGCAGGAGAATCCGTATAGGTGATCCAGTGTTCGAACCCTAATGCATGAGAAATGGTATGTAAACACTGTATTTACATATTTGCCAGTATGCAGGAGAATCCGTATATGTGTTCGAGTGTTCGAAACGTAATGCGTGAGAAATTGTAAGGAAACGCCATATTTACATATCTGCCACTGTGTAGGAGAATCCGTATAGGTGTTCGAGTGTTCGAACCGTAATGCATGAGAAATGGTAAGTAAACGCCGTATTTACATATCTGCCACTGTGCAGAAGAATCCGTATAGGTGTTCGAGTGTTCGAACCGTAATGCGTCAGAAATGGTAAGTAAACGCCGTATTTACATATATGCCACTGTGTAGGAGAATCCGTATAGGTGTTCGAGTGTTCGAACCGTACTGCATGAGAAATGGTAAGTAAACGCCGTATTTACATATCTGCCACTGTGCAGAAGAATCCGTATAGGTGTTCGAGTGTGCGAACCCTAACGCATGAGAAATGGTAAGTAAATGCCGTATTTACATATCTGCCACTGTACAGGAGAATCCGTATAGGTGTTCGAGTGTTCAAACCGTAATGCGTGAGAAATTATAAGTAAACGCCATATTTACATATCTGCCACTATGTTGGAGAGTCCGTATAGGTGTTCGAGTGTTCGAACCGTGATGCCTGAGAAATGGTAAGTAAACGCCGTATTTACATATCTGCCACTGTGCAGGAGAATCTGTATAAGTGTTCGAGTGTTCGAACCGTAATGCCTGAGAAATGGTAAGTAAACGCCGTATTTACATATCTGCCACTGTGCAGGAGAATCCGTAAAGGTGTTCGAGTGTTCGAACCCTAATGCGTGAGACATGGTAACTAAACGTCGTATTTACATATCTGCCACTGTGCAGGAGAATCCGTATAGGTGTTCGAGTGTTCGAACCGTGATGCCTGAGAAATGGTAAGTAAACGCTGTATTTACATATCTGCCACTGTGCAGGAGAATCCGTATAGGTGTTCGAATGTTCGAACCCTAATGCATGAGAAATGGTAAGTAAACGCCGTATTTACATATTTGCCACTGTGCAAGAGAATCCGTATAGGTGTTCGAATGTTCGAACCCTAATGCATGAGACATGGTAAGGAAACGCCGTATTTACATATCTGCTACTGTGCAGGAGAATCCGTATAGGTGTTCGTGTGTTCGAACCCTTATGCATGGGAAATAGTAAGTAAACGCAGTATTTACATCTCTGCCACTGTGCAGGAGAATCCGTATAGGTGTTCGAGTGTTCGAACGGTAATGCGCGAGAAATTATAAGTAAACGCCGTATTTACATATCTGCCACTGTGCAGAAGAATCCGTAAAGGTGTTCGAGTGTTCGAACCCTAATGCATGAGACATGGTAAGTAAATTCTGTACTTACATATCTACCACTGTGCAGGAGAATCCGTATAGGTGTTCGAGAGTTCGAACCGTAATGCGTAAGAAATTGTAAGTAAACGCCGTATTTACATATCTGCCACTGTGCAGAACAATCCGTATAGGTGTTCGAGTGTTCAAACCGTAATGCGTCAGAAATGGTAAGTAAACGCCGTATTTACATATCTGCCACTGTGCAGGGGAATCCGTAAAGGTGTTCGAGTGTTCGAACCCTAATGCATGAGACATGGTAAGTAAACGCTGTATTTACATATCTGCCACTGTGCAGGACAATCCGTATAGGTGTGCGAGTGTTCGAACCATAATGCGTGAGAAATTCTAAGTAACATCGTATTTACATATCTGCCACTGTGCAGGAGAATCTGTATAGGTGTTCGAGTGTTCGAACCGTAATGCCTGAGAAATTGTAAGTAAACGCTGTATTTGCATATCTGCTACTGTGCAGGAGAATCTGTATAGGTGTTCGAGTGTTCGAACCGTAACGCATGAGAAACGGTAATTAAACGCCGTATTTACAGATCTTCCACTGTGCAGGAGAATCCGTATAGGTGATCCAGTGTTCGAACCCTAATGCATGAGAAATGGTATGTAAACACTGTATTTACATATTTGCCAGTATGCAGGAGAATCCGTATATGTGTTCGAGTGTTCGAAACGTAATGCGTGAGAAATTGTAAGGAAACGCCATATTTACATATCTGCCACTGTGTAGGAGAATCCGTATAGGTGTTCGAGTGTTCGAACCGTAATGCATGAGAAATGGTAAGTAAACGCCGTATTTACATATCTGCCACTGTGCAGAAGAATCCGTATAGGTGTTCGAGTGTTCGAACCGTAATGCGTCAGAAATGGTAAGTAAACGCCGTATTTACATATATGCCACTGTGTAGGAGAATCCGTATAGGTGTTCGAGTGTTCGAACCCTAATGCATGAGACATGGTAAGGAAACGCCGTATTTACATATCTGCTACTGTGCAGGAGAATTCGTATAGGTGTTCGTGTGTTCGAACCCTTATGCATGGGAAATAGTAAGTAAACGCAGTATTTACATCTCTGCCACTGTGCAGGAGAATCCGTATAGGTGTTCGAGTGTTCGAACGGTAATGCGCGAGATATTATAAGTAAACGCCGTATTTACATATCTGCCACTGTGCAGAAGAATCCGTAAAGGTGTTCGAGTGTTCGAACCCTAATGCATGAGACATGGTAAGTAAATGCTGTACTTACATATCTACCACTGTGCAGGAGAATCCGTATAGGTGTTCGAGAGTTCGAACCGTAATGCGTAAGAAATTGTAAGTAAACGCCGTATTTACATATCTGCCACTGTGCAGAACAATCCGTATAGGTGTTCGAGTGTTCAAACCGTAATGCGTCAGAAATAGTAAGTAAACGCCGTATTTACATATCTGCCACTGTGCAGGGGAATCCGTAAAGGTGTTCGAGTGTTCGAACCCTAATGCACGAGACATGGTAAGTAAACGCTGTATTTACATATCTGCCACTGTGCAGGACAATCCGTATAGGTGTTCGAGTGTTCGAACCACAATGCGTGAGAAATTCTAAGTAAACGTCGTATTTACATATCTGCCACTGTGCAGGAGAATCTGTATAGGTGTTCAAGTGTTCGAACCGTAATGCCTGAGAAATTGTAAGTAAACGCCGTATTTGCATATCTGCCACTGTGCAGGAGAATCTGTATAGGTGTTCGAGTGTTCGAACCGTAATGCGTAAGAAATTGGAAGTAAATGCCGTATTTACATATCTGCCACTGTGTAGGAGAATCCGTATAGGTGTTCGAGTGTTCGAACCGTAATGCATGTGAAATGGTAAGTAAACGCCGTATTTACATATCTGCCACTGTGCAGGACAATCCGTATAGGTGTTCGAGTGTTCGAACCGTAATGCGTAAGAAATTGGAAGTAAATGCCGTATTTACATATCTGCCACTGTGGAGGAGAATCCGTATAGGTGTTCGAGTGTTCGAACCGTAATGCATGTGAAATGGTAAGTAAACGCCGTATTTACATATCTGCCACTGTGCAGCAGAATCCATATAGGTGTTCGAGTGTTGGAACCATAATGCATGAGAAATGGTAAGTAAACGCCGTATTTACATATCTACCACTATGCAGGAGAATCCGTATAAGTGTTCGAGTGTTCGAACCGTAATGCCTGAGAAATGGTAAGTAAACGCCGTATTTACATATCTGCCACTGTGCAGGAGAATCCGTAAAGGTGTTCGAGTGTTCGAACCCTAATGCATGAGACATGGTAAGTAAACGTCGTATTTACATATCTGCCACTGTGCAAGAGAATCCGTATAGGTGTTCGAGTGTTCGAACCGTAATGCCTGAGAAATTGTAAGTAAACGCCGTATTTGCATATCTGCCACTGTGCAGGAGAATCTGTATAGGTGTTCGAGTGTTCGAACCGTAATGCATGAGAAACGGTAATTAAACGCCGTAATTACATATCTTCCACTGTGCAGGAGAATCCGTATAGGTGATCCAGTGTTCGAACCCTAACGCATGAGAAATGGTAAGTAAACACCGTATTTACATATTTGCCACTATGCAGGAGAATCCGTATATGTGTTCGAGTGTTCGAAACGTAATGCGTGAGAAATTGTAAAGAAACGCCATATTTACATATCTGCCACTGTGCAGGAGAATCCGTATAGGTGTTCCAGTGTTCGAACCGTAATGCATGAGAAATGGTAAGTAAACGCCGTATTTACATATCTGCCACTGTGCAGAAGAATCCGTATAGGTGTTTGAGTGTGCGATCCCTAACACATGAGAAATAGTAAGTAAACGCCATATTTGCATATCTGCCACTATGCAAGAGAATCTGCATAGGTGTTCGATGGTTCGAACCGTGATGCCGGAGAAATGGTAAGTAAACGCCGTATTTACATATCTGCCACTGTGCAGGAGAATCCGTATAAGTGTTCGAGTGTTCGAACCGTAATGCCTGCGAAATGGTAAGTAAACGCCGTATTTACATATCTGCCACTGTGCAGGAGAATCCGTAAAGGTGTTCGAGTGTTCGAACCCTATTGCGTGAGACATGGTAACTAAACGTCGTATTTACATATCTGCCACTGTGCAGGAGAATCCCTATAGTGTTCGAGTGTTCGAACCGTAATACGTGAGAAATGGTTAGTAAACGCCGTATTTACATATCTGCCACTGTGCAGGAGAATCTGTATAGGTGTTCGAGTGTGCGAACCCTAATGCATGAGAAATGGTAAGTAAATGACGTATTTACATATCTGCGACTGTACAGGAGAATCTGTATAGGTGTTCGAGGGTTCGAACCGTAATGCGTGAGAAATTTAAAGTAAACGCCGTATTTACATATCTGCCACTGTGCAGGAGAATCCGTATAGGAGTTCGAGTGTTCGAACGGTACTGCGTGAGAAATTATAAGTAAACGCCGTATTTAGATATCTGCCACTGTGCAGGAGAATCCGTAAAGGTGTTCGAGTGTTCGAACCCTAATGCATGAGACATGGTAAGTAAACGCTGTATTTACATATCTGCCACTGTGCAGGAGAATCCGTATAGGTGTTCGAGAGTTCTAGCCGTAATGCGTAAGAAATTGTAAGTAAACGCCGTATTTACATATCTGCCACTGTGCAGGAGAATCCGTATAGGTGTTCGAGTGTTCGAACCGTAATGCATGAGAAATGGTAAGTAAACGCCGTATTTAGATATCTGCCACTGTGCAGCAGAATCCGTATAGGTGTTCGAGTGTTTGAACCGTATTACGTCAGAAATGGTAAGTAAGTACCGTATTTACATATCTGCCACTGTGCAGGAGAATCCATATAGGTGTTCGAGTGTTGGAACCATAATGCATCAGAAATGGTAAGTAAACGCCGTATTTATATATCTACCACTTTGCAGGAGAATCCGTATAAGTGTTCGAGTGTTCGAACCGTAATGCCTGAGAAATGGTAAGTAAACGCCGTATTTACATAACTGCCACTGTGCAGGAGAATCCGCAAAGGTGTTCGAGTGTTCGAACCCTAATGCATGAGACATGGTAAGTAAACGTCGTATTTACATATCTGCCACTGTGCAGGAGAATCTGTATAGGTGTTCGAGTGTTCGAACCGTAATGCCTGAGAAATTGTAAGTAAACGCCGTATTTGCATATCTGCCACTGTGCAGGAGAATCTGTATAGGTGTTCGAGTGTTCGAACCGTAACGCATGAGAAACGGTAATTAAACGCCGTATTTACAGATCTTCCACTGTGCAGGAGAATCCGTATAGGTGATCCAGTGTTCGAACCCTAATGCATGAGAAATGGTAAGTAAACACCGTATTTACATATTTGCCAGTATGCAGGAGAATCCGTATATGTGTTCGAGTGTTCGAAACGTAATGCGTGAGAAATTGTAAGGAAACGCCATATTTACATATCTGCCACTGTGTAGGAGAATCCGTATAGGTGTTCGAGTGTTCGAACCGTAATGCATGAGAAATGGTAAGTAAACGCCGTATTTACATATCTGCCACTGTGCAGAAGAATCCGTATAGGTGTTCGAGTGTTCGAACCGTAATGCGTCAGAAATGGTAAGTAAACGCCGTATTTACATATCTGCCACTGTGTAGGAGAATCCGTATAGGTGTTCGAGTGTTCGAACCGTAATGCATGAGAAATGGTAAGTGCACGCCGTATTTACATATCTGCCACTGTGCAGAAGAATCCGTATAGGTGTTCGAGTGTTCAAACCGTAATACGTGAGAAATTATAAGTAAACGCCATATTTACATATCTGCCACTATGCAGGAGAATCCGTATAGGTGTTCGAGTGTTCGAACCGTGATGCCAGAGAAATGGTAAGTAAACGCCGTATTTACATATCTGCCACTGTGCAGGAGAATCCGTATAAGTGTTCGAGTGTTCGAACCGTAATGCCTGAGAAATGGTAAGTAAACGCCGTATTTACATATCTGCCACTGTGCAGGAGAATCCGTAAAGGTGTTCGAGTGTTCGAACCCTAATGCGTGAGACATGGTAACTAAACGTCGTATTTACATATTTGCCACTGTGTAGGAGAATCCGTATAGCTGTTCGAGTGTTCGAACCGTAATGCGTGAGAAATGGTAAGTAAACGCCGTGTTTACATATCTGCCACTGTGCAGGAGAATCCGTATAGGTGTTCGAGTGTGCGAACCCTAATACATGACAAATGGTAATTAAATGCCGTATTTACATATCTTCCACTGTACCGGAGAATCCGTATAGGTGTTCGAGTGTTCGAACCGTAATGCGTGAGAAATTATAAGTAAACGCCGTATTTACATATCTGCCACAGTGCAGGAGAGCCGTATAGGTGTTCGAGTGTTCGAACCGTAATGCCTGAGAAATGGTAAGTAAACACGGTATTTACATATCTGCCACTGTGGAGGAGAATCCATATAGGTGTTCGAATGTTCCAACCCTAATGCATGAGAAATGGTAAGTAAACGCCGTATTTACATATCTGCCACTGTGCAGGAGAATCCGTATAGTTGTTCGAATGTTCGAACCCTAATGCATGAGACATGGTAAGTAGACGTCGTATTTGCATATCTGCTACTGTGCAGGAGAATCCGTATAGGTGTTCGAGTGTTCGAACCCTAATGCATGAGAAATAGTAAGTAAATGCAGTATTTACATCTCTGCCACTGTGCAGGACAATCCGTATTGGTGTTCGAGTGTTCGAACGGTAATGCGTGAGAAATTAGAAGTTAACGCCGTATTTACATATCTGCCACTGTGCAGGAGAATCCGTAAAGGTGTTCGAGTGTTCGAACCCTAATGCATGAGACATGGTAAGTAAACGCTGTATTTACATATCTGCCACTGTGCAGGAGAATCCGTATAGGTGTTCGAGTGTTCGAACCGTAATGCGTAAGAAATTGTAAGTAAACGCCATATTTACATATATGCCACTGTGCAGGAGAATCCGTATAGGTGTTCGAGTGTTCAAACCGTAAGACGTCAGAAATGGTAAGTAAACACCGTATTTACATATCTGCCACTGTGCAGGGGAATCCGTAAAGGTGTTCGAGTGTTTGAACTGTAATGCATGAGACATGGTAAGTAAACGCTGTATTTACATATCTGCCACTGTGTTGGAGAATCCGTATAGGTGTTCGAGTCTTCGAACCGTAATGCGTAAGAAATTGTAAGTAAACGCCGTATTTACATATCTGCCACTGTGCAGGAGAATCCGTATAGGTGTTCGAGTGTTCGAACCGTAATGCATGAGAAATGGTAAGTAAACGCCGTATTTAGATATCTGCCACTGTGCTGCAGAATCCGTATAGGTGTTTGACTGTTTGAACCGTAATGCGTCAGAAATGGTAAGTAAACGCCGTATTTACATATCTGCCACTGTGCAGCAGAATCCATATAGGTGTTCGAGTGTTGGAACCATAATGCATGAGAAATGGTAAGTAAACGTCGTATTTACATATCTACCACTTTGCAGGAGAATCCGTATAAGTGTTCCAGTGTTCGAACCGTAATGCCTGAGAAATGGTAAGTAAACGCCGTATTTACATATCTGCCACTGTGCAGGAGAATCCGTAAAGGTGTTCTAGTGTTCGAACCCAAATGCATGAGACATGGTAAGTAAACGTCGTATTTACATATCTACCACTGTGCAGGAGAGTCCGTATAGGTGTTCGAGTGTTCGAACCGTAATGCGTGAGAAATTGTAAGGAAACGTCGTATTTACATATCTGACACTGTGCTGGAGAATCTGTATAGGTGTTCGAGTGTTCGAACCGTAATGCATGAGAAACGGTAATTAAACGCCGTATTTACATATCTTCCACTGTGCAAAAGAATCCGTATAGGTGTTCCAGTGTTTGAACCCTAATGCATGGGAAATGGTAAGTAAACGCCGTATTTACATATTTGCCACTATACAGGATAATTCGTATTTGTGTTCGAGTGTTCGAAACGAAATGCGTGAGAAATTGTATGGAAACGCCGTATTTACATATCTGCCACTGTGCAGGAGAATCCGTATAGGTGTTCGATGGTTCGAACCGTAATGCATGAGAAATGGTAAGTAAACGCCGTATTTACATATCTGCCACTGTACAGCAGAACCCGTATAGGTGTTCGACTGTTTGAACCGTAATGCGTCAGAAATGGTAAGTAAACGCCGTATTTACATATCTGCCACTGTGGAGGAGAATCCATATAGGTGTTCGAGTGTTGGAACCATAATGCATGAGAAATGGTAAGTAAACGTCGTATTTACATATCTGCCACTGTGCAGAAGAATCCGTATAGGTGTTCGAGTGTTCGAACCGTAATGCGTCAGAAATGGTAAGTAAATGCCGTATTTACATATCTGCCACTGTGCAGGAGAATCCGTATAGGTGTTCGAGTGTGCGAACCCTAACGCATGAGAAAGTGCAAGTAAATGCCGTATTTGCATATCTGCCACTGTACAGGAGAATCCGTATAGGTGTTCGAGTGTTCGAACCGTAATGCGTTAGAAATGGTAAGTACATGCCGTATTTACATATCTGCCACTGTGCAGGAGAATCCGTATAGGTGTTCGAGTGTTCGAACCCTAATGCGTGAGAAATTATAAGTAAACGCCGTATTTACATATCTGCCACTGTGCAGGAGGGTCCGTATAGGTGTTCGAGTGTTCGAACCGTGATGCATGAGAAATGGTAAGTAAACCCAGTATTTACATATCTGCCACTGTGCAGGAGAATCCATATAGGTGTTCGAATGTTCGAACCCTAATGCATGAGAAATGGTAAGTAAACGCCGTATTTACATATCTGCCACTGTGCAGGAGAATCCGTATAGGTGTTCGAATGTTCGAACCCTAATGCATGAGACATGGTAAGTAAACGTCGTATTTACATATCTGCTACTGTGCAGGAGAATCCATATAGGTGTTCGAGTGTTCGAACCCTAATGCATGAGAAATAGTAAGTAAATGCAGTATTTACATCTCTGCCACTGTGCAGGAGAATCTGTATAGGTGTTCGAGTGTTCGAACGGTAATGCGTGAGAAATTAGAAGTTAACGCCGTATTTACATATCTGCCACTGTGCAGGAGAATCCGTAAAGTTGTTCGAGTGTTCGAACCCTAATGCTTGAGACATGGTAAGTAAACGCTGTATTTACATATCTGCCATTGTGCAGGAGAATCCGTATAGGTGTTCGAGTGTTCGAACCGTAATGCGTAAGAAATTGTAAGTAAACACCATATTTACATATCTGCCACTGTGCAGGAGAATCCGTATAGGTGTTCGAGTGTTCAAACCGTAAGACGTCAGAAATGGTAAGTAAACACCGTATTTACATATCTGCCACTGTGCAGGGGAATCCGTAAAGGTGTTCGAGTGTTTGAACTGTAATGCATGAGACATGGGAAGTAAACGCTGTATTTACATATCTGCCACTGTGTTGGAGAAACCGTATAGGTGTTCGAGTGTTCGAACCGTAATGCGTAAGAAATTGTGAGTAAACGCCGTATTTACATATCTGCCACTGTGCAGGAGAATCCGTATAGGTGTTCGAGTGTTCGAACCGTAATGCATGAGAAATGGTAAGTAAACGCCGTATTTAGATATCTGCCACTGTACTGCAGAATCCGTATAGGTGTTTGACTGTTTGAACCGTAATGCGTCAGAAATGGTAAGTAAACGCCGTATTTACATATCTGCCACTGTGCAGGAGAATCCATATAGGTGTTCGAGTGTTCAAACCGTAATGCGTCAGAAATGGTAAGTAAACGCCGTATTTACATATCTGCCACTGTGCAGGAGAATCCATATAGGTGTTCGAGTGTTGGAACCATAATGCATGAGAAATGGTAAGTAAACGTCGTATTTACATATCTCCCACTTTGCAGGAGAATCCGTATAAGTGTTCCAGTGTTCGAACCGTAATGCCTGAGAAATGGTAAGTAAACGCCGTATTTACATATCTGACACTGTGCAGGAGAATCCGTAAAGGTGTTCGAGTGTTCGAACCCTAATGCATGAGACATGGTAAATAAACGTCGTATTTACATATCTGCCACTGTGCAGGAGAATCCGTATAGGTGTTCGAGTGTTCGAACCGTAATGCGTGAGAAATTGTAAGGAAACGTCGTATTTACATATCTGCCACTGTGCCGGAGAATCTGTATAGGTGTTCGAGTGTTGGAACCGTAATGCATGAGAAACGGTAATTAAACGCCGTATTTACATATCTTCCACTGTGCAGGAGAATCCGTATAGGTGTTCCAGTGTTTGAACCCTAATGCATGAGAAATGGTAAGTAAACGCCGTATTTACATATTTGCCACTATACAGGATAATTCGTATATGTGTTCGAGTGTTCGAAACGAAATGCGTGAGAAATTGTATGGAAACCCGTATTTACATATCTGCCACTGTGCAGGAGAATCCGTATAGGTGTTCGAGTGTTCGAACCGTAATGCATGAGAAATGGTAAGTAAACGCCGTATTTACATATCTGCCACTGTGCAGCAGAATCCGTATAGGTGTTCCACTGTTTGAACCGTAATGCGTCAGAAATGGTAAGTAAACGCCGTATTTACATATCTGCCACTGTGCAGGAGAATCCATATAGGTGTTCGAGTGTTGGAACCATAATGCATGAGAAATGGTAAGTAAACGTCGTATTTACATATCTGCCACTGTGCAGAAGAATCCGTATAGGTGTTCTAGTGTTCGAACCGTAATGCGTCAGAAATGGTAAGTAAACGCCGTATTTACATATCTGCCACTGTGCAGGAGAATCCGTATAGGTGTTCTAGTGTGCGAACCCTAACGCATGAGAAAGTGTAAGTAAATGCCGTATTTGCATATCTGCCACTGTACAGGAGAATCCGTATAGGTGTTCGAGTGTTCGAACCGTAATGCGTCAGAAATGGTAAGTAAACGCCGTATTTACATATCTGCCACTGTGCAGTAGAATCCGTATAGGTGTTCGAGTGTTCGAACCATAATGCGTGAGAAATTATAAGTAAACGCCGTATTTACATATCTGCCACTGTGCAGGAGAGTCCGTATAGGTGTTCGAGTGTTCGAACCGTGATGCCTGAGAAATGGTAAGTAAACACGGTATTTACATATCTGCCACTGTGCAGGAGAATCCATATAGGTGTTCGAATGTTCGAACCCTAATGCATGAGAAATGGTAAGTAAACGCCGTATTTACATATCTGCCACTGTGCAGGAGAATCCGTATAGGTGTTCGAATGTTCGAACCATAATGCATGAGACATGGTAAGTAAACGTCGTATTTACATATCTGCTACTGTGCAGGAGAATCCGTATAGGTGTTCGAGTGTTCGAACCCTAATGCATGAGAAATAGTAAGTAAATGCAGTATTTACATCTCTGCCACTGTGCAGGAGAATCCGTATAGGTGTTCGAGTGTTCGAACGGTAATGCGTGAGAAATTAGAAGTTAACGCCGTATTTACATATCTGCCACTGTGCAGGAGAATCCGTAAAGGTGTTCGAGTGTTCGAACCCTAATGCATGAGACATGGTAAGTAAACGCTGTATTTACATATCTGCCACTGTGCAGGAGAATCCGTATAGGTGTTCGAGTGTTCGAACCGTAATGCGTAAGAAATTGTAAGTAAACGCCATATTTACATATCTGCCACTGTGCAGGAGAATCCGTATAGGTGTTCGAGTGTTCAAACTGTAAGACGTCAGAAATGGTAAGTAAACACCGTATTTACATATCTGCCACTGTGCAGGGGAATCCGTAAAGGTGTTCGAGTGTTTGAACTGTAATGCATGAGACATGGTAAGTAAACGCTGTATTTACATATCTGCCACTGTGTTGGAGAATCCGTATAGGTGTTCAAGTGTTCGAACCGTAATGCGTAAGAAATTGTAAGTAAACGCCGTGTTTACATATCTGCCACTGTGCAGGAGAATCCATATAGGTGTTCGAGTGTTGGAACCATAATGCATGAGAAATGGTAAGTAAACGTCGTATTTACATATCTGCCACTGTGCAGAAGAATCCGTATAGGTGTTCGAGTGTTCGAACCGTAATGCGTCAGAAATGGTAAGTAAACGCCGTATTTACATATCTGCCACTGTGCAGGAGAATCCGTATAGGTGTTCGAGTGTGCGAACCCTAACGCATGAGAAAGTGTAAGTAAATGCCGTATTTACATATCTGCCACTGTACAGGAGAATCCGTATAGGTGTTCGAGTGTTCGAACCGTAATGCGTCAGAAATGGTAAGTAAACGCCGTATTTACATATCTGCCACTGTGCAGGAGAATCCGTATAGGTGTTCGAGTGTTCGAACCGTAATGCATGAGAAATGGTAAGTAAACGCCGTATTTACATATCTGCCACTGTGCAGAAGAATCCGTATAGGTGTTCGAGTGTACGAACCCTAACGCATGAGAAATGGTAAGTAAATGCCGTATTTACATATCTGCCACTGTACAGGAGAATCCGTATAGGTGTTCGAGTGTTCGAACCGTAATGCGCGAGAAATTATAAGTAAACGCCATATTTACATATCTGCCACTATGCAGGAGAATCCGTATAGGTGTTCGAGTGCTCGAACCGTGATGCCTGAGAAATGGTAAGTAAACGCCGTATTTACATATCTGCCACTGTGCAGGAGAATCCGTATAAGTGTTCGAGTGTTCGAACCGTAATGCCTGAGAAATGGTAAGTGAACGCCGTATTTACATATCTGCCACTGTGCAGGAGAATCCGTAAAGGTGTTCGAGTGTTCGAACCCTAATGCGTGAGACATGGTAACTAAACGTCGTATTTACATATCTGCCACTGTGCAGAAGAATCCGTATAGGTGCTCGAGTGTTCGAACCGTAATGCGTGAGAAATGGTAAGTAAACGCGATATTTATATATCTGCCACTGTGCAGGAGAATCCGTATAGGTGTTCGAGTGTGCGAACCCTAATGCATGAGAAATGGTAAGTAAATGCCGTATTTACATATCTGCCACTGTACAGGAGAATCCGTATAGGTGTTCGAGTGTTCGAACCGTAATGCGTGAGAAATTATAAGTAAACGCCGTATTTACATATCTCCCACTGTACAGGAGAATCCGTATAGGTGTTCGAGTGTTCGAACCGTGATGCCTGAGAAATGGTAAGTAAACGCGGTATTTACATATCTGCCGCTGTGCATGAGAATCCGTATAGGTGTTCGAATGTTCGAACCCTAATGCATGAGAAATGGTAAGTAAACGCCGTATTTACATATCTGCCACTGTGCAGGAGAATCCGTACAGGTGTTCGAATGTTCGAACCCTAATGCATGAGACATGGTAAGTAAACGTTGTATTTACATATCTGCTACTGTGCAGGAGAATCCGTATAGGTGTTCGAGTGTTCGAACCCTAATGCATGAGAAATAGTAAGTAAACGCAGTATTTACATCTCTGCCACTGTGCAGGAGAATCCGTATAGGTATTCGAGTGTTCGAACCGTAATGCATGAGAAATGGTAAGTAAACGCCGTATTTAGATATCTGCCACTGTGCAGCAGAATCCGTATAGGTGTTCGAGTGTTTGAACCGTAATGCGTCAGAAATGATAAGTAAGCGCCGTATTTACATATCTGCCACTGTGCAGGAGAATCCATATAGGTGTTCGAGTGTTGGAACCATAATGCATGAGAAATGGTAAGTAAACGCCGTATTTACATATCTACCATTATGCAGGAGAATCTGTATAAGTGTTCGAGTGTTCGAACCGTAATGCCTGAGAAATGGTAAGTAAACGCCGTATTTACATATCTGCCACTGTGCAGGAGAATCCGTAAAGGTGTTCGAGTGTTCGAACCCTAATGCATGAGACATGGTAAGTAAATGTCGTATTTACATATTTGCCACTGTGCAAGAGAATCCGTATAGGTGTTCGAGTGTTCGAACCGTAATGCCTGAGAAATTGTAAGTAAACGCCGTATTTGCATATCTGCCACTGTGCAGGAGAATCTGTATAGGTGTTCGAGTGTTCGAACCGTAATGCAAGAGAAACGGTAATTAAACGCCGTATTGACATATCTTCCACTGTGCAGGAGAATCCGTATAGGTGATCCGGTGTTCGAACCCTAATGCATGAGAAATGGTAAGTAAACGCCGTATTTACATATTTGCCACTATGCAGGAGAATCCGTATATGTGTTCGAGTGTTCGAAACGTAATGCGTGAGAAATTGTAAGGAAACGCCATATTTACATATCAGCCACTGTGCAGGAGAATCCGTATAGGTGGTCGAGTGTTCGAACCGTAATGCATGAGAAATGGTAAGTAAACGCCGTATTTACATATCTGCCACTGTGCAGAAGAATCCGTATAGGTGTTCGAGTGTTCGAACAGTAATGCGTCAGAAATGGTAAGTAAACGCCGTATCTACATATCTGCCACTGTCCAGGAGAATCCGTATAGGTGTTCGAGTGTCCGAACCGTAATGCGTGAGAAATTGTAAGTAAAAGTCGTATTACATATCTGCCACTGTGCAGGAGAATCTGTATAGGTGTTCGAGTGTTCGAACCGTAATGCATGAGAAACGGTAATTAAACGCCGTATTTACATATCTTCCACTGTGCAGGAGAATCCGTATAGGTGTTCTAGTGTTTGAACCCTAATGCATGAGAAATGGCAAGTAAACGCCGTATTTACATATTTGCCACTATACAGGATAATCCGTATATGTGTTCGTGTGTTCGAAACGAAATGCGTGAGAAATTGTCAGGAAACGCCGTTTTTACATATCTGCCACTGTGCAGGACAATCCGTATAGGTGTTCGAGTGTTCGAACCGTAATGCGTCAGAAATGGTAAGTAAACGCCGTATTTACATATCTGCCACTGTGCAGGACAATCCGTATAAGTGTTCGAGTGTTCGAACCGTAATGCCTGAGAAATGGTAAGTAAACACCGTATTTACATATCTGCCACTGTGCAGGAGAATCCGTAAAGGTGTTCGAGTGTTCGAACCCTAATGCATGAGACATGGTAAGTAAACGTCGTATTTACATATCTGCCACTGTGCAGGAGAATCCGTATAGGTGTTCGAGTGTTCGAACCGTAATGCGTGAGAAATGGTAAGTAAACGCCGTATTTACATATCAGCCACTGTGCAGGAGAATCCGTATAGGTGTTCGAGTGTGCGAACCCTAATGCATAGAAATGGTAAGTAATGCCGTATTTACATATCTGCCACTGTACAGGAGAATCCGTATAGGTGTTCGAGTGTTCGAACCGTAATGCGTGAGAAATTATAAGTAAACGCCGTATTTACATATCTGCCACTGTGCAGGAGAATCCGTATAGGTGTTCGAGTGTTCGAACCGTGATGCCTGAGAAATGGTAAGTAAACGCGGTATTTACATATCTTCCACTGTGCTGGAGAATCCGTATAGGTGTTCGAAAGTTCGAACCCTAGTACATGAGAAATGGTAAGTAAACGCCGTATTTACATATCTGCCACTGTGTAAGAGAATCCATATAGGTGTTCGAATGTTCGAACCCTAATGCATGAGACATGGTAAGTAAACGTCGTATTTACATATCTGCTACTGTGCAGAAGAATCCGTATAGGTGTTCGAGTGTTCGAACCCTAATGCATGAGAAATAGTAAGTAAACGCAGTATTTACATCTCTGCCACTGTGCGGGAGAATCCGTATAGGTGTTCGAGTGTTCGAACGGTAATGCGTGAGAAATTATAAGTAAACGCCGTATTTACATGTCTGCCACTGTGCAGAAGAATCCGTATAGGGGTTCGAGTGTTCAAATCGTAATGCGTCAGAAATGGTAAGTAAACGCCGTATTTACATATCTGCCACTGTGCAGGGGAATCCGTAAAGGTGTTCGAGTGTTCGAACCCTAATGCATAAGTCATGGTAAGTAACGCTGTATTTACATATCTGCCACTGTGCAGGAGAATCCGTATAGGTGTTCGAGAGTTCGAACCGTAATGCGTAAGAAATTGTAAGTAAACGCCGTATTTACATATCTGCCACTGTGCAGAAGAATCCGTATAGGTGTTCGAGTGTTCAAACCGTAATGCGTCAGAAATGGTAAGTAAACGCCGTATTTACATATCTGCCACTGTGCAGGGGAATCCGTAAAGGTGTTAGAGTGTTCGAACCCTAATGCATGAGACATGGTAAGTAAACGCTGTATTTACATATCTGCCACTGTGCAGGAGAATCCGTATAGGTGTTCGAGTGTACGAACCGTAATGCGTAAAAAGTTGTAAGTAAACGCCGTATTTACATATCTGCCACTGTGCAGGAGAATCCGTATAGGTGTTCGAGTGTTCGAACCGTAATGCATGAGAAATGGTAAGTAAACGCCGTATTTAGATATCTGCCACTGTGCAGCAGAATCCGCATAGGTGTTCGAGTGTTTGAAACGTAATGAGTCAGAAATGGTAAGTAAGCGTCGTATTTACATATCTGCCACTGTGCAGGAGAATCCATATAGGTGTTCGAGTGTTGGAACCATAATGCATGAGAAATGGTAAGTAAACGCCGTATTTACATATCAACCACTATGCAGGAGAATCCGTATAAGTGTTCGAGTGTTCGAACCGTAATGCCTGAGAAATGGTAAGTAAACGCCGTATTTACATATCTGCCACAGTGCCGGAGAATCCGTAAAGGTGTTCGAGTGTTCGAACCCTAATGCATGAGACTTGGTAAGTAAACGTCGTATTTACATATCTGCCACTGTGCAAGAGAATCCGTATAGGTGTTCGAGTGTTCGAACCGTAATGACTGAGATATTGTAAGTAAACGCCGTATTTACATGTCTACCACTGTGCAGGAGAATCTGTATAGGTGTTCGAGTGTTCGAACCGTAATGCATGAGAAAGGGTAATTAAACTCCGTATTTACATATCATCCACTGTGCAGGAGAATCCGTATAGGTGATCCAGTGTTCGAACCCTAATGCATGAGAAATGGTAAGTAAACGCCGTATTTACATATTTGCCACTATGCAGGAGAATCCGTATATGTGTTCGAGTGTTCGAAACGTAATACGTGAGAAATTGTAAGGAAACGCAATATTTACATAGCTGCCACTGTGCAGGAGAATCCGTATAGGTGTTCGAGTGTTCGAACTGTAATGCATGAGAAATGGTAAGTAAACGCCGTATTTACATATCCGCCACTGTGCAGGACAATCCGTATAAGTGTTCGAGTGTTCGAACCGTAATGCCTGAGAAATGGTAAGTAAACACCGTATTTACATATCTGCCACTGTGCAGGAGAATCCGTAAAGGTGTTCGAGTGTTCGAACCCTAATGCATGAGACATGGTAATTAAACGTCGTATTTATATATCTGCCAATGTGCAGGAGAATCCGTATAGGTGTTCGAGTGTTCGAACCGTAATGCGTGAGAAATGGTAAGTAAACGCCGTATTTAAATATCGGCCACTGTGCAGGAGAATCCGTATAGGTGTTCGAGTGTTCGAACCGTGATGCCTGAGAAATGGTAAGTAAACGCAGTATTTACATATCTGCCACTGTGCTGGAGAATCCGTATAGGTGTTCGAATGTTCGAACCCTAGTACATGAGAAATGGTAAGTAAACGCCGTATTTACATATCTGCCACTGTGTAGGAGAATCCGTATAGGTGTTCGAATGTTCGAACCGTAATGCATGAGACATGGTAAGTAAATGTCGTATTTACATATCTGCTACTGTGCAGGAGAATCCGTATAGGTGTTCGAGTGTTCGAACCCTAATGCATGAGAAATAGTAAGTAAACGCAGTATTTACATCTCTGCCACTGTGCAGGAGAATCCGTATAGGTGTTCGAGTGTTCGAACGGTAATGCGTGAGAAATTATAAGTAAACGCCGTATTTACATGTCTGCCACTGTGCAGAAGAATCCGTATAGGGGTCGAGTGTTCAAACCGTAATGCGTCAGAAATGGTAAGTAAACGCCGTATTTACATATCGGCCACTGTGCAGGGAAATCCGTAAAGGTGTTCGAGTGTTCGAACCCTAATGCATGAGACATGGTAAGTAAACGCTGTATTTACATATCTGCCACTGTGCAGGAGAATCCATATAGGTGTTCGAGAGTTCGAACCGTAATGCGTAAGAAATTGTAATTAAACGCCGTATTTACATATCTGCCACTGTGCAGAAGAATCCGTATAGGTGTTCGAGTGTTCAAACCGTAATGCGTCAGAAATGGTAAGTAAACGCCGTATTTACATATCTGCCACTGTGCAGGGGAATCCGTAAAGGTGTTCGAGTGTTCGAACCCTAATGCATGAGACATGGTAAGTAAACGCTGTATTTACATATCTTCCACTGTGCAGGAGAATCCGTATAGGTGTTCGAGTGTACGAACCGTAATGCGTAAAAACTTGTAAGTAACGCCGTATTTACATATCTGCCACTGTACCGGAGAATCCGTATAGGTGTTCGAGTGTTCGAACCGTAATGCATGAGAAATGGTAAGTAAACGCCGTATTTAGATATCTGCCACTGTGCAGCAGAATCCGCATAGGTGTTCGAGTGCTTGAACCGTAATGCGTCAGAAATGGTAAGTAAGCGCCGTATTTACATATCTGCCACTGTGCAGGAGAATCCATATAGGTGTTCGAGTGTTGGAACCATAATGCATGAGAAATGGTAAGTAAACGCCGTATTTACATACCAACCACTATGCAGGAGAATCCGTATAAGTGTTCGAGTGTTCGACACGTAATGCCTGAGAAATGGTAAGTAAACGCCGTATTTACATATCTGCTACAGTGCAGGAGAATCCGTAAAGGTGTTCGAGTGTTCGAACCCTAATGCATGAGACATGGTAAGTAAACGTCGTATTTACATATCTGCCACTGTGCAAGAGAATCCGTATAGGTGTTCGAGTGTTCGAACCGTAATGACTGAGAAATTGTAAGTAAACGCCGTATTTACATATCTACCACTGTGCAGGAGAATCTGTATAGGTGTTCGAGTGTTCGAACCGTAATGCAAGAGAAACGGTAATTAAACGCCGTATTTACATATCATCCACTGTGCAGGAGAATCCGTATAGGTGATCCAGTGTTCGAACCCTAATGCATGAGAAATGGTAAGTAAACGCCGTATTTACATATTTGCCACTATGCAGGAGAATCCGTATATGTGTTCGAGTGTTCGAAACGTAATGCGTGAGAAATTGTAAGGAAACGCAATATTTACATATCTGCCACTGTGCAGGAGAATCCGTATAGGTGTTCGAGTGTTCGAACTGTAATGCATGAGAAATGGTAAGTAAACGCCGTATTTACATATCTGCCACTGTGCAGGACAATCCGTATAAGTGTTCGAGTGTTCGAACCGTAATGCCTGAGAAATGGTAAGTAAACACCGTATTTACATATCTGCCACTGTGCAGGAGAATCCGTAAAGGTGTTCGAGTGTTCGAACCCTAACGCATGAGACATGGTAAGTAAACGTCGTATTTACATATCTGCCACTGTGCAGGAGAATCCGTATAAGTGTTCGAGTGTTCGAACCGTAATGCGTGAGAAATGGTAAGTAAACGCCGTATTTAAATATCGGCCACTGTGCAGGAGAATCCGTATAGGTGTTCGAGTGTTCGAATCGTGATGCCTGAGAAATGGTAAGTAAACGCAGTATTTACATATCTGCCACTGTGCTGGAGAATCCGTATACGTGTTCGAATGTTCGAACCCTAGTACATGAGAAATGGTAAGTAAACGCCGTATTTACATATCTGCCACTGCGTAGGAGAATCCGTATAGGTGTTCGAATGTTCGAACCCTAATGCATGAGACATGGTAAGTAAACGTCGTATTTACATATCTGCTACTGTGCAGGAGAATCAGTATAGGTGTTCGAGTGTTCGAACGGTAATGCGTGAGAAATTATAAGTAAACGCCGTATTTACATGTCTGCCACTGTGCAGAAGAAACCGTAATGCGTCAGAAATGGTAAGTAAACACCGTATTTACATATCTGCCACTGTGCAGGGGAATCCGTAAAGGTGTTCGAGTGTTCGAACCCTAATGCATGAGACATGGTAAGTAAACGCTGTATTTACATATCTGCCACTGTGCAGGAGAATCCGTATAGGTGTTCGAGAGTTCGAACCGTAATGCGTAAGAAATTGTAAGTAAACGCCGTATTTACATATCTGCCACTGTGCAGAAGAATCCGTATAGGTGTTCGAGTGTTCAAACCGTAATGCGTCAGAAATGGTAAGTAAACGCCGTATTTACATATCTGCCACTGTGCAGGGGAATCCGTAAAGGTGTTCGAGTGTTCGAACCCTAATGCATGAGACATGGTAAGTAAACGCTGTATTTACATATCTTCCACTGTACAGGAGAATCCGTATAGGTGTTCGATTGTACGAACCGTAATGCGTAAAAACTTGTAAGTAAACGCCGTATTTACATATCTGCCACTGTGCCGGAGAATCCGTATAGGTGTTCGAGTGTTCGAACCGTAATGCATGAGAAATGGTAAGTAAACGCCGTATTGAGATATCTGCCACTGTGCAGCAGAATCCGTATAGGTGTTCGAGTGTTTGAACCGTAATGCGTCAGAAATGGTAAGTAAGCGCCGTATTTACATATCTGCCACTGTGCAGGAGAATCCATATAGGTGTTCGAGTGTTGGAACCATAATGCATGAGAAATGGTAAGTAAACGCCGTATTTACATACCAACCACTATGCAGGAGAATCCGTATAAGTGTTCGAGTCTTCGACCCGTAATGCCTGAGAAATGGTAAGTAAACGCCGTATTTACATATCTGCCACAGTGCAGGAGAATCCGTAAAGGTGTTCGAGTGTTCGAACCCTAATGCATGAGACATGGTAAGTAAACGTCGTATTTACATATCTGCCACTGTGCAAGAGAATCCGTATAGGTGTTCGAGTGTTCGAACCGTAATGACTGAGAAATTGTAAGTAAACGCCGTATTTACATATCTACCACTGTGCAGGAGAATCTGTATAGGTGTTCGAGTGTTCGAACCGTAATGCATGAGAAACGGTAATTAAACGCCGTATTTACATATCATCCACTGTGCAGGAGAATCCGTATAGGTGATCCAGTGTTCGAACCCTAATGCATGTGTAATGGTAAGTAAACGCTGTATTTACATATTTGCCACTATGCAGGAGAATCCGTATATGTGTTCGAGTGTTCGAAACGTAATGCGTGAGAAATTGTAAGGAAACGCAATATTTACATATCTGCCACTGTGCAGGAGAATCCGTATAGGTGTTCGAGTGTTCGAACTGTAATGCATGAGAAATGGTAAGTAAACGCCGTATTTACATATCTGCCACTGTGCAGAAGAATCCGTATAGGTGTTCGAGTGTTCGAACCGTAATGCGTCAGAAATGGTAAGTAAACGCCGTATTTACATATCTGCCACTGTGCAGGAGAATCCGTATAGGTGTTCGAGTGTTCGAACCGTATTGCATGAGAAATGGTAAGTAAACGCCGTATTTACATATCTGCCACTGTGCAGAAGAATCCGTATAGGTGTTCGAGTGTGCGATCCCTAACGCATGAGAAATGGTAAGTAAATGCCGTATTTACATATCTGCCACTGTACAAGAGAATCCGTATAGGTGGTCGAGTGTTCGAACCGTGATGCCTGAGAAATGGTAAGTAAACGCCGTATTTACATATCTGCCACTGTGCAGGAGAATCCGTATAAGTGTTCGAGTGTTCGAACCGTAATGCCTGAGAAATGGTAAGTAAACGCCGTATTTACATATCTGCCACTGCGCAGGAGAATCCGTGAAGGTGTTCGAGTGTTCGAACCCTAATGCGTGAGACATGGTAACTAAACGTCGTATTTACATATCTGCCACTGTGCAGGAGAATCCGTATAGGTGTTCGAGTGTTCGAACCGTAATGCGTGAGAAATGGTAAGTAAACGCCGTATTTACATATCAGCCACTGTGCAGGAGAATCCGTATAGGTGTTCGAGTGTGCGAACCCTAGTGCATGAGAAATGGTAAGTAAATGCCGTATTTACATATCTGCCACTGTACAGGAGAATCCGTATAGGTGTTCGAGTGTTCGAACCGTAATGCGTGAGAAATTATAAGTAAACGCCGTATTTACATATCTGCCACTGTGCAGCAGAATCCGTATAGGTGTTCGAGTGTTTGAACCGTAATGCGTCAGAAATGGTAAGTAAGCGCCGTATTTACATATCTGCCACTGTGCAGGAGAATCCATATAGGTGTTCGAGTGTTGGAACCATAATGCATGAGAAATGGTAAGTAAACGCCGTATTTACATATCTACCACTATGCAGGAGAATCCGTATAAGTGTTCGAGTGTTCGAACCGTAATGCCTGAGAAATGGTAAGTAAACGCCGTATTTACATATCTGCCACTGTGCAGCAGAATCCGAAAAGGTGTTCGAGTGTTCGAACCCTAATGCATGAGACATGGTAAGTAAACGTCGTATTTAGATATCTGCCACTGTGCAAGAGAATCCGTATAGGTGTTCGAGTGTTCGAACCGTAATGCCTGAGAAATTGTAAGTAAACGCCGTATTTGCATATCTGCCACTCTGCCGGAGAATCTGTAGAGGTGTTCGAGTGTTCGAACCGTAATGCATGAGAAACGGTAATTAAACGCCGTATTTACATATCTTCCACTGTGCAGGAGAATCCGTATAGGTGATCCACTGTTCGAACCCTAATGCATGAGAAATGGTAAGTAAACGCCGTATTTACATATTTGCCACTATGCAGGAGAATCCGTATATGTGTTCGAGTGTTCGAAACGTAATGCGTGAGAAATTGTAAGGAAACGCCAAATTTACATATCTGCCACTGTGCAAGAGAATCCGTATAGGTGTTCGAGTGTTCGAACCGTAATGCATTAGAGAAATGGTAAGTAAACGGCGTATTTACATATCTGCCACTGTGCAGAAGAATCCGTATAGGTGTTCGAGTGTTCGAACCGTAATGCATGAGAAATGGTAAGTAAACGCCGTATTTACATATCTGCCATTGTGCAGAAGAATCCGTATAGGTGTTCGAGTGTTCGAACCGTAATGCGTCAGAAATGGTAAGTAAACGCCGTATTTACATATCTGCCACTGTGCAGGACAATCCGTATAAGTGTTCGAGTGTTCGAACCGTAATGCCTGAGAAATGGTAAGTAAACACCGTATTTACATATCTGCCACTGTGCAGGAGAATCCGTAAAGGCGTTCGAGTGTTCGAACCCTAATGCATGAGACATGGTAAGTAAACGTCGTATTTACATATCTGCCACTGTGCAGGAGAATCCGTATAGGTGTTCTAGTGTTCGAACCGTAATGCGTGAGAAATGGTAAGTAAACGCCGTATTTACATATCGGCCACTGTGCAGGAGAATCCGTATAGGTGTTCGAGTGCGCGAACCCTAATGCATGAGAAATGGTAAGTAAATGCCGTATTTACATATCTGCCACTGTACAGGAGAATCCGTATAGGTGTTCGAGGGTTCGAACCGTAATGCGCGAGAAATTTTAAGTAAACGCCGTATTTACATATCTGCCACTGTGCAGGAGAATCCGTATAGGTGTTCGAGTGTTCGAACCGTGATGCCTGAGAAATGGTAAGTAAACGCTGTATTTACATATCTGCCACTGTGCAGGAGAATCCGTATAGGTGTTCGAATGTACGAACCCTAATGCATGAGAAATGGTAAGTCAACGCCGTATTTACATATCTGCCACTGTGCAAGAGAATCCGTATAGGTGTTCGAATGTTCGAACCCTAATGCATGAGACATGGTAAGTAAACGTCGAATTTACATATCTGCTACTGTGCAGGAGAATCCGTATAGGTGTTCGAGTGTTCGAACCTAATGCATGAGAAATAGTAAGTAAACGTAGTATTTACATCTCTGCCACTGTGGAGGAGAATCCGTATAGGTGTTCGAGTGTTCGAACGGTAATGCGTGAGAAATTATAAGTAAACGCCGTATTTACATGTCTGCCACTGTGCAGAAGAATCCGTATAGGGGTTCGAGTGTTCAAACCGTAATGCGTCAGAAATGGTAAGTAAACGCCGTATTTACATATCTGCCACTGTGCTGGGGAATCCGTAAAGGTGTTCGAGTGTTCGAACCCTAATGCATGAGACATGGTAAGTAAACGCTGTATTTACATATCTGCCACTGTGCAGGAGAATACGTATAGGTGTTCGAGAGTTCGAACCGTAATGCGTAATAAATTGTAAGTAAACGCCGTATTTACATATCTGCCACTGTGCAGAAGAATCCGTATAGGTGTTCGAGTGTTCAAACCGTAATGCGTCAGAAATGGTAAGTAAACGCCGTATTTACATATCTGCCACTGTGCAGGGGAATCCGTAAAGGTGTTCGAGTGTTCAAACCGTAATGCATGAGAAATGGTAAGTAAACGCCGTATTTAGATATCTGCCACTGTGCAGCAGAATCCGCATAGGTGTTCGAGTGTTTGAACCGTAATGCGTCAGAAATGGTAAATAAGCGCCGTATTTACATATCTGCCACTGTGCAGGAGAATCCATATAGGTGTTCGAGTGTTGGAACCATAATGCAAGAGAAATGGTAAGTAAACGCCGTATTTACATATCTACCACTTTGCAGGAGAATCCGTATAAGTGTTCCAGTGTTCGAACCGTAATGCCTGAGAAATGGTAAGTAAACGCCGTATTTACATATCTGCCACTGTGCAGGAGAATCCGTAAAGGTGTTCGAGTGTTCAAACCCTAATGCATGAGACATGGTAAGGAAACGTCGTATTTACATATCTGCCACGGTGCAGGAGAATCCGTATAGGTGTTCGAGTGTTCGAACCGTAATGCGTGAGAAATTGTAGGGAAACGTCGTATTTACATATCTGCCACTGTGCCGGAGAATCTGTATAGGTGTTCGAGTGTTCGAACCCTAATGCATGAGAAATAGTAAGTAAATGCAGTATTTACATCTCTGCCACTGTGCAGGAGAATCCGTATAGCTGTTCGAGTGTTCGAACGGTAATGCGTGAGAAATTATAAGTTAACGCCGTATTTACATATCTGCCACTGTGCAGGAGAATCCGTGAAGGTGTTCGAGTGTTCGAACCCTAATGCGTGAGAAATTATAAGTAAACGCCATATTTACATATCTGCCACTATGCAGGAGAATCCGTATAGGTGTTCGATTGTTCGAACCGTGATGCCTGAGAAATGGTAAGTAAACGCCGTATTTACATATCTGCCACTGTGCAGGAGAATCCGTATAAGTGTTCGAGTGTTCGAACCGTGATGCCTGAGAAATGGTAACTAAACGTCGTATTTACATATCTGCCACTGTGCAGGGGAATCCGTATAGGTGTTCGAGTGTTCGAACCGTAATGCGTGAGAAATGGTAAGTAAACGCCGTATTTACATATCTGCCACTGTGCAGGAGAATCCGTATAGGTGTTCGAGTGTGCGAACCCTAATGCATGAGAAATGGTAAGTAAATGCCGTATTTACATATCTGCCACTATCCAGGAGAATCCGTATAGGTGTTAGAGTGTTCGAACCGTAATGCGTGAGAAATTTTAAGTAAACGCCGTATTTACATATCTGCCACTGTGCAGGAGAATCCGTATAGGTGTTCGACTGTTCGAACCGTGATGCCTGAGAAATGGTAAGTAAATGCTGTATTTACATATCTGCCACTGTGCAGGAGAATCCGTATAGGTGTTCGAATGTTCGAACCCTAATGCATGAGAAATGGTAAGTAAACGCCGTATTTACATATCTGCCACTGTGCAAGAGAATCCGTATAGGTGTTCGAATGTTCGAACCCTAATGCATGAGACATGGTAAGTAAACGTCGTATTTACATATCTGCTATTGTGCAGGAGAATCCGTATAGGTGTTCGAGTGTTCGAACCCTAATGCATGAGAAATAGTAAGTAAATGCAGTATTTACATCTCTGCCATTGTGCAGGAGAATCCGTATAGGTGTTCGAGGGTTCGAACCGTAATGCGTTAGAAATTTTAAGTAAACGCCGTATTTACATATCTGCCACTGTGCAGGAGAATCCGTATAGGTGTTCGAGTGTTCGAACCGTGATGCCTGAGAAATGGTAAGTAAACGCTGTATTTACATATCTGCCACTGTACAGGAGAATCCGTATAGGTGTTCGAATGTTCGAACCCTAATGCATGAGAAATGGTAAGTAAACGCCGTATTTACATATCTGCCACTGTGCAAGAGAATCGGTATAGGTGTTCGAATGTTCGAACCCTAATGCATGAGACATGGTAAGTAAACGTCGTATTTACATATCTGCTACTGTGCAGGAAAATCCGTATAGGTGTTCGAGTGTTCGAACCCTAATGCCTGAGAAATAGTAAGTAAACGCAGTATTTACATCTCTGCCACTGTGCAGGAGAATCTGTGTAGGTGTTCGAGTGTTCGAACGGTAATGCGTGAGAAATTATAAGTAAACGCCGTATTTACATGTCTGCCACTGTGCAGAAGAATCCGTATTGGGGTTCGAGTGTTCAAACCGTAATGCGTCAGAAATGGTAAGTAAACGCCGTATTTACATATCTGCCACTGTGCAGGGGAATCCGTAAAGGTGTTCGAGTGTTCGAACCCTAATGCATGAGACATGGTAAGTAAATGCTGTATTTACGTATCTGCCACTGTGCAGGAGAATACGTATAGGTGTTCGAGAGTTCGAACCGTAATGCGTAAGAAATTGTAAGTAAACGCCGTATTTACATATCTGCCACTGTGCAGAAGAATCCGTATAGGTGTTCGAGTGTTCAAACCGTAATGCGTCAGAAATGGTAAGTAAACGCCGTATTTACATATCTGCCACTGTGCAGGGGAATCCGTAAAGGTGTTCGAATGTTCGAACCCTAATGCATGAGACATGGTAAGTAAATGCTGTATTTACATATCTGCCACTGTGTAGGAGAATCCGTATAGGTGTTCTAGTGTTCGAACCGTAATGCGTAAAAAATTGTAAGTAAACGCCGTATTTACATATCTGCCACTGTGCAGGAGAATCCGTATAGGGGTCCGAGTGTTCGAACCGGAATGCATGGGAAATGGTAAGTAAACGCCGTATTTAGATATCTGCCACTGTGTAGCAGAATCCGCATAGGTGTTCGAGTGTTTGAACCGTAATGCGTCAGAAATGGTAAGTAAGCGCCGTATTTACATATCTGCCACTGTGCACGAGAATCCATATAGGTGTTCGAGTGTTGGAACCATAATGCATGAGAAATGGTAAGTAAACGCCGTATTTACATATCTACCACTTTGCAGGAGAATCCGTATAAGTGTTCCAGTGTTCGAACCGTAATGCCTGAGAAATGGTAAGTAAACGCCGTATTTACATATCTGCCACTGTGCAGGAGAATCCGTAAAGGTGTTCGAGTGTTCGAACCCTAATGCATGAGACATGGTAAGTAAACGTCGTATTTACATATCTGCCACTGTGTAGGAGAATCCGTATAGGTGTTCGAGTGTTCGAACCGTAATGCGTGAGAAATTGTAAGGAAACGTCGTATTTACATAACTGCCACTGTGCCGGAGAATCTGTATAGGTGTTCGAGTGTTCGAACCCTAATGCATAAGAAATAGTAAGTAAATGCAGTATTTACATCTCTGCCACTGTGCAGGAGAATCCGTATAGGTGTTCGAGTGTTCGAACGGTAATGCGTGAGAAATTATAAGTTAACGCCGTATTTACATATCTGCCACTGTGCAGGAGAATCCGTGAAGGTGTTCGAGTGTTCGAACCCTAATGCGTGAGAAATTATAAGTAAACGCCATATTTACATATCTGCCACTATGCAGGAGAATCCGTATAGGTGTTCGAGTGTTCGAACCGTGATGCCTGAGAAATGGTAAGTAAACGCCGTATTTACATATCTGCCACTGTGCAGGAGAATCCGTATAAGTGTTCGAGTGTTCGAACCGTGATGCTTGAGAAATGGTAACTAAACGTCATATTTACATATCTGCCACTGTGCAGGGGAATCCGTATAGGTGTTCGAGTGTTCGAACCGTAATGCGTGAGAAATGGTAAGTAAACGCCGTATTTACATATCTGCCACTGTGCAGGAGAATTCGTATAGG
Organism: Camellia granthamiana; assembly: GCA_036172215.1. Classification (NCBI taxonomy): domain Eukaryota; kingdom Viridiplantae; phylum Streptophyta; class Magnoliopsida; order Ericales; family Theaceae; genus Camellia; species Camellia granthamiana. The sequence goes on along the minus strand of CM069917.1, from coordinate 56,443 downwards.
TGGTCGAGTGTGCGAACCCTAATGCATGAGAAATTGTAAGTAAATGCCGTATTTACATATCTGACACTGTACAGGAGAATCCGTATAGGTGTTCGAGGGTTCGAACCGTAATGCGTGAGAAATTTTAAGTAAACGCCGTATTTACATATCTGCCACTGTGCAGGAGAATCCGTATAGGTGTTCGAGTGTTCGAACCGTGATGCCTGAGAAATGGTAAGTGAATGCTGTATTTACATATCTGCCACTGTGCAGGAGAATCCGTATAGGTGTTCGAATGTTCGAAACCTAATGCATGAGAAATGGTAAGTAAACGCCGTATTTACATATCTGCCACTGTGCAAGAGAATCCGTATAGGTGTTCGAATGTTCGAACCCTAATGCATGAGACATGGTAAGTAAACGTCGTATTTACATATCTGCTACTGTGCAGGAGAATCCATCTAGGTGTTCGAGTGTTCGAACCCTAATGCATCAGAAATAGTAAGTAAATGCAGTATTTACATCTCTGCCACTGTGCAGGAGAATCCGTATAGGTGTTCGAGTGTTCGAACGGTAATGCGTGAGAAATTATAAGTTAACGCCGTATTTACATATCTGCCACTGTGCAGGAGAATCCGTAAAGGTCTTCGAGTGTTCGAACCCTAATGCATGAGACATGGTAAGTAAACGCTGTATTTACATATCTGACACTGTGCAGGAGAATCCGTATAGGTGTTCGAGTGTTCGAACCGTAATGCGTAAGAAATTGTAAGTAAACGCCATATTTACATATCTGCCACTGTGCAGGAGAATCCGTATAGGTGTTCGAGTGTTCAAACCGTAAGACGTCAGAAATGGTAAGTAAACACCGTATTTACATATCTGCCACTGTGCAGGGGAATCCGTAAAAGTGTTCGAGTGTTTGAACTGTAATGCATGAGACATGGTAAGTAAACGCTGTATTTACATATCTGCCACTGTGTTGGAGAATCCGTATAGGTGTTCGAGTGTTCGAACCGTAATGCGTAAGAAATTGTAAGTAAACGCCGTATTTACATATCTGCCACTGTGCAAGAGAATCCGCATAGGTGTTCGAGTGTTCGAACCGTAATGCATGAGAAATGGTAAGTAAACGCCGTATTTAGATATCTGCCACTGTGCTGCAGAATCCGTATGGTGTTTGACTGTTTGAACCGTAATGCGTCAGAAATGGTAAGTAAACGCCGTATTTACATATCTTCCACTGTGCAGGAGAATCCATATAGGTGTTCGAGTGTTGGAACCATAATGCATGAGAAATGGTAAGTAAACGTCGTATTTACATATCTACCGCTTTGCAGGAGAATCCGTATAAGTGTTCGAGTGTTCGAACCGTAATGCCTGAGAAATGGTAAGTAAACGCCGTATTTACATATTTGCCATTGTGCAGGAGAATCCGTAAAGGTGTTCGAGTGTTCTAACCCTAATGCATGAGACATGGTAAGTAAACGTCGTATTTACATATCTGCCACTGTGCAGGAGAATGCGTATAGGTGTTCGAGTGTTCGAACCGTAATGCGTGAGAAATTGTAAGGAAACGTCGTATTTACATATCTGCCACTGTGCCGGAGAATCTGTATAGGTGTTCGGGTGTTCGAACCGTAATGCATGAGAAATGGTAATTAAACGCCGTATTTACATATCTTCCACTGTGCAGGAGAATCCGTATAGGTGTTCCAGTGTTTGAACCCTAATGCATGAGAAATGGTAAGTAAACGCCGTATTTACATATTTGCCACTATACAGGATAATTCGTATATGTGTTCGAGTGTTCGAAACGAAATGCGTGAGAAATTGTATGGAAACGCCGTATTTACATATCTGCCACTGTGCAGGAGAATCCGTATAGGTGTTCGAGTGTTCGAACCGTAATGCATGAGAAATGGTAAGTAAACGCCGTATTTACATATCTGCCACTGTGCAGTGAATCCGTATAGGTGTTCGACTGTTTGAACCGTAATGCGTCAGAAATGGTAAGTAAACGCCGTATTTACATATCTGCCACTGTGCAGGAGAATCCATATAGGTGTTCGAGTGTTGGAACCATAATGCATGAGAAATGGTAAGTAAACGTCGTATTTACATACCTGCCACTGTGCAGAAGAATCCGTATAGGTGTTCTAGTGTTCGAACCGTAATGCGTCAGAAATGGTAAGTAAACGCCGTATTTACATATCTGCCACTGTGCAGGAGAATCCGTATAGGTGTTCGAGTGTGCGAACCCTAACGCATGAGAAAGTGTAAGTAAATGCCGTATTTGCATATCTGCCACTGTACAGGAGAATCCGTATAGGTGTTCGAGTGTTCGAACCGTAATGCGTCAGAAATGGTAAGTAAACGCCGTATTTACATATCTGCCACTGTGCCGGAGAATCCGTATAGGTGTTCGAGTGTTCGAACCGTAATGCGTGAGAAATTATAAGTAAACGCCGTATTTACATATCTGCCACTGTGCAGGAGAGTCCGTATAGGTGTTCGAGTGTTCGAACCGTGATGCCTGAGAAATGGTAAGTAAACACGGTATTTACATATCTGCCACTGTGCAGGAGAATCCATATAGGTGTTCGAATGTTCGAACCCTAATGCATGAGAAATGGTAAGTAAACGCCGTATTTACATATCTGCCACTGTGCAGGAGAATCCGTATAGGTGTTCGAATGTTCGAACCCTAATGCATGAGACATGGTAAGTAAACGTCGTATTTACATATCTGCTACTGTGCAGGAGAATCCGTATAGGTGTTCGAGTGTTCGAACCCTAATGCATGTGAAATAGTAAGTAAATGCAGTATTTACATCTCTGCCACTGTGCAGGAGAATCCGTATAGGTGTTCGAGTGTTCGAACCGTGATGCTTGAGAAATGGTAAGTAAACGCTGTATTTACATATCTGCCACTGTACAGGAGAATCCGTATAGGTGTTCGAATGTTCGAACCCTAATGCATGAGAAATGGTAAGTAAACGCCGTATTTACATATCTGCCACTGTGCAAGAGAATCGGTATAGGTGTTCGAATGTTCGAACCCTAATGCATGAGACATGGTAAGTAAACGTCGTATTTACATATCTGCTACTGTGCAGGAGAATCCGTATAGGTGTTCGAGTGTTCGAACCCTAATGCATGAGAAATAGTAAGTAAACGCAGTATTTACATCTCTGCCACTGTGCAGGAGAATCCGTATAGGTGTTCGAGTGTTCGAACGGTAATGCGTGAGAAATTATAAGTAAACGCCGTATTTACATGTCTGCCACTGTGCAGAAGAATCCGTATAGGGGTTCGAGTGTTCAAACCGTAATGCGTCAGAAATGGTAAGTAAACGCCGTATTTACATATCTGCCACTGTGCAGGGGAATCCGTAAAGGTGTTCGAGTGTTCGAACCCTAATGCACTAGACATGGTAAGTAAACGCTGTATTTACATATCTGCCACTGTGCAGGAGAATACGTATAGGTGTTCGAGAGTTCGAACCGTAATGCGTAAGAAATTGTAAGTAAACGCCGTATTTACATATCTGCCACTGTGCAGAAGAATCCGTATAGGTGTTCGAGTGTTCAAACCGTAATGCGTCAGAAATGGTAAGTAAACGCCGTATTTACATATCTGCCACTGTGCAGGGGAATCCGTAAAGGTGTTCGAGTGTTCGAACCCTAATGCATGAGACATGGTAAGTAAACGCTGTATTTACATATATGCCACTGTGTAGGAGAATCCGTATAGGTGTTCTAGTGTTCGAACCGTAATGCGCAAAAAATTGTAAGTAAACGCCGTATTTACATATCTGCCACTGCGCAGGAGAATCCGTATAGGGGTCCGAGTGTTCGAACCGGAATGCATGAGAAATGGTAAGTAAACGCCGTATTTAGATATCTGCCACTGTGCAGCAGAATCCGCATAGCTGTTCGAGTGTTTGAACCGTAATGCGTCAGAAATGGTAAGTAAGCGCCGTATTTACATATCTGCCACTGTGCAGGAGAATCCATATAGGTGTTCGAGTGTTGGAACCATAATGCATGAGAAATGGTAAGTAAACGCCGTATTTACATATCTACCACTTTGCAGGAGAATCCGTATAAGTGTTCCAGTGTTCGAACCGTAATGCCTGAGAAATGGTAAGTAAACGCCGTATTTACATATCTGCCACTGTGCAGGAGAATCCGTAAAGGTGTTCGAGTGTTCGAACCCTAATGCATGAGACAGGGTAAGTAAACGTCGTATTTACATATCTGCCACTGTGTAGGAGAATCCGTATAGGTGTTCGAGTGTTCGAACCGTAATGCGTGAGAAATTGTAAGGAAACGTCGTATTTACATATCTGCCACTGTGCCGGAGAATCGGTATAGGTGTTCGAGTGTTCGAACGGTAATGCGTGAGAAATTATAAGTTAACGCCGTATTTACATATCCGCTACTGTGCAGGAGAATCCGTGAAGGTGTTCGAGTGTTCGAACCCTAATGCGTGAGAAATTATAAGTAAACGCCATATTTACATATGTGCCACTATGCAGGAGAATCCGTATGGGTGTTCGAGTGTTCGAACCGTGATGCCTGAGAAATGGTAAGTAAACGCCGTATTTACATATCTGCCACTGTGCAGGAGAATCTGTATAAGTGTTCGAGTGTTCGAACCGTAATGCGTGAGAAATGGTAAGTAAACGCCGTATTTACATATCTGCCACTGTGCAGGAGAATCCGTATAGGTGTTCGAGTGTGCGAACCCTAATGCATGAGAAATGGTAAGTAAATGCCGTATTTACATATCTGCCACTGTACAGGAGAATCCGTATAGGTGTTCGAGGGTTCGAACCGTAATGCGTGAGAAATTTTAAGTAAACGCCGTATTTACATATCTGCCACTGTGCAGGAGAATCCGTATAGGTGTTCGAGTGTTCGAACCGTGATGCCTGAGAAATGGTAAGTAAATGCTGTATTTACATATCTGCCACTGTGCAGGAGAATCCGTATAGGTGTTCGAATGTTCGAAACCTAATGCATGAGAAATGGTAAGTAAACGACGTATTTACATATCTGCCACTGTGCAAGAGAATCCGTATAGGTGTTCGAATGTTCGAACCCTAATGCATGAGACATGGTAAGTAAACGTCGTATTTACATATCTGCTACTGTGCAGGAGAATCCATCTAGGTGTTCGAGTGTTCGAACCCTAATGCATGAGAAATAGTAAGTAAATGCAGTATTTACATCTCTGCCACTGTGCAGGAGAATCCGTATAGGTGTTCGAGTGTTCGAACGGTAATGCGTGAGAAATTATAAGTTAACGCCGTATTTACATATCTGCCACTGTGCAGGAGAATCCGTAAAGGTCTTCGAGTGTTCGAACCCTAATGCGTGAGACATGGTAAGTAAACGCTGTATTTACATATCTGACACTGTGCAGGAGAATCCGTATAGGTGTTCGAGTGTTCGAACCGTAATGCGTAAGAAATTGTAAGTAAACGCCATATTTACATATCTGCCACTGTGCAGGAGAATCCGTATAGGTGTTCGAGTGTTCAAACCGTAAGACGTCAGAAATGGCAAGTAAACACCGTATTTACATATCTGCCACTGCCACTGTAATGCATGAGACATGGTAAGTAAACGCTGTATTTACATATCTGCCACTATGTTGGAGAATCCGTATGGGTGTTCGAGTGTTCGAACCGTAATGCGTAAGAAATTGTAAGTAAACGCCGTATTTACATATCTGCCACTGTGCAGGAGAATCCGTATAGGTGTTCGAGTGTTCGAACCGTAATTCATGAGAAATGGTAAGTAAACGCCGTATTTACATATCTGCCACTGTGCAGGAGAATCCGTAAAGGTGTTCGAGTGTTCGAACCCTAATGCATGAGACATGGTAAGTAAACTCTGTATTTACATCTCTGCCACTGTGCAGGAGAATCCGTATAGGTGTTCGAGTGTTCGAACCGTAATGCGTAAGAAATTGTAAGTAAACGCCATATTTACATATCTGCCACTGTGCAGGAGAATCCGTATAGGTGTTCGAGTGTTCAAACCGTAAGACGTCAGAAATGGTAAGTAAACACCGTATTTACATATCTGCCACTGTGCAGGGGAATCCGTAAAGGTGTTCGAGTGTTTGAGCTGTAATGCATGAGACATGGTAAGTAAACGCTGTATTTACATATCTGCCACTGTGTTGGAGAATCCGTATAGGTGTTCGTGTGTTTGAACCGTAATGCGTAAGAAATTGTAAGTAAACGCCGTATTTACATATCTGCCACTGTGCAGGAGAATCCGTATAGGTGTTCGAGTGTTCGAACCGTAATTCATGAGAAATGGTAAGTGAACGCCGTATTTAGATATCTGCCACTGTGCTGCAGAATCCGTATAGGTGTTTGACTGTTTGAACCGTAATGCGTCAGAAATGGTAAGTAAACGCCGTATTTATATATCTGCCACTGTGCAGGAGAATCCATATAGGTGTTCGAGTGTTGGAACCATAATGCATGAGAAATGGTAAGTAAACGTCGTATTTACATATCTACCACTTTGCAGGAGAATCTGTATAAGTGTTCCAGTGTTCGAACCGTAATGCCTGAGAAATGGTAAGTAAACGCCGTATTTACATATCTGCCACTGTGCAGGAGAATCCGTAAAGGTGTTCGAGTGTTCGAACCCTAATGCATGAGACATGGTAAGTAAACGTCGTATTTACATATCTGCCACTGTGCAGGAGAATGCGTATAGGTGTTCGAGTGTTCGAACCGTAATGCGTGAGAAATTGTAAGGAAACGTCGTATTTACATATCTGCCACTGTGCCGGAGAATCTGTATAGGTGTTCGAGTGTTCGAACCGTAATGCATGAGAAACAGTAATTAAACGCCGTATTTACATATCTTCCACTGTGCAGGAGAATTCGTATAGGTGTTCCAGTGTTTGAACCCTAATGCATGAGAAATGGTAAGTAAACGCCGTATTTACATATTTGCCACTATACAGGATAATTCGTATATGTGTTCGAGTGTTCGAAACGAAATGCGTGAGAAATTGTATGGAAACGCCGTATTTACATATCTGCCACTGTGCAGGAGAATCCGTATAGGTGTTCGAGTGTTCGAACCGTAATGCATGAGAAATGGTAAGTAAACGCCGTATTTACATATCTGCCACTGTGCAGCAGAATCCGTATAGGTGTTCGACTGTTCGAACCGTAATGCGTCAGAAATGGTAAGTAAACGCCGTATTTAAATATCTGCCACTGTGCAGGAGAATCCATATAGGTGTTCGAGTGTTGGAACCATAATGCATGAGAAATGGTAAGTAAACGTCGTATTTACATATCTGCCACTGTGCAGAAGAATCCGTATAGGTGTTCGAGTGTTCGAACCGTAATGCGTCAGAAATGGTAAGTAAACGCCGTATTTACATATCTTCCACGGTGCAGGAGAATCCGTATAGGTGTTCGAGTGTGCGAACCCTAACGCATGAGAAAGTGTAAGTAAATGCCGTATTTACATATCTGCCACTGTACAGGAGAATCCGTATAGGTGTTCGAGTGTTCGAACCGTAATGCGTTAGAAATGGTAAGTAAACGCCGTATTTACATATCTGCCACTGTGCAGGAGAATCCATATAGGTGTTCCAGTGTTCGAACCGTAATGCATGAGAAATGGTAAGTAAACGCCGTATTTTCATATCTGCCACTGTGCAGAAGAATCCGTATAGGTGTTCGAGTGTACGAACCCTAACGCATGAGAAATGGTAAGTAAATGCCGTATTTACATATCTGCCACTGTACAGGAGAATCCGTATAGGTGTTCGTGTGTTCGAACCGTAATGCGCGAGAAATTATAAGTAAACGCCATATTTACATATCTGCCACTATGCAGGAGAATCCGTATAGGTGTTCGAGTGTTCGAACCGTGATGCCTGAGAAATGGTAAGTAAACGCCGTATTTACATATCTGCCACTGTGCAGGAGAATCCGTATAAGTGTTCGAGTGTTCGAACCGTAATGCCTGAGAAATGGTAAGTAAACGCCGTATTTACACATCTGTCACTGTGCAGGAGAATACGTAAAGGTGTTCGAGTGTTCGAACCCTAATGCGTGAGACATGGTAACTAAACGACGTATTTACATATCTGCCACTGTGCAGAAGAATCCGTATTGGTGCTCGAGTGTTCGAACCGTAATGCGTGACAAATGGTAAGTAAACGCCATATTTACATATCTGCCACTATGCAGGAGAATCCGTATAGGTGTTCGAGTGTGCGAACCCTAATGCATGAGAAATGGTAAGTAAATGCCGTATTTACATATCTGCCACTGTACAGGAGAATCCGTATAGGTGTTCGAGCGTTCGAACCGTAATGCGTGAGAAATTATAAGTAAACGCCGTATTTACATATCTCCCACTGTGCAGGAGAATCCGTATAGGTGTTCGAGTGTTCGAACTGTGATGCCTGAGAAATGGTAAGTAAACGCGGTATTTACATATCTGTCACTGTGCAGGAGAATCCGTATAGGTGTTCGAATGTTCGAACCCTAATGCATGAGAAATGGTAAGTAAACGCCGTATTTACATATCTGCCACTGTGCAGGAGAATCCGTACAGGTGTTCGAATGTTCGAACCCTAATGCATGAGACATGGTAAGTAAACGTCGTATTTACATATCTGCTACTGTGCAGGAGAATCCGTATAGGTGTTCGAGTGTTCGAACCCTAATGCATGAGAAATAGTAAGTAAACGCAGTATTTACATCTTTGCCACTGTGCAGGAGAATCCGTGTAGGTGTTCGAGTGTTCGAACCGTAATGCATGAGAAATGGTAAGTAAACGCCGTATTTAGATATCTGCCACTGTGCAGCAGAATCCGTATAGGTGTTCGAGTGTTTGAAATGTAATGCGTCAGAAATGGTAAGTAAGCGCCATATTTACATATCTGCCACTGTGCAGGAGAATCCATATAGGTGTTCGAGTGTTGGAACCCTAATGCATGAGAAATGGTAAGTAAACGCCGTATTTACATATCTACCACTATGCAGGAGAATCCGTATAAGTGTTCGAGTGTTCGAACCGTAATGCCTGAGAAATGGTAAGTAAACGCCGTATTTACATATCTGCCACTGTGCAGGAGAAGCCGTAAAGGTGTTCGAGTGTTCGAACTCTAATGCATGAGACGTGGTAAGTAAATGTCGTATTTACATATCTGCCACTGTGCAAGAGAATCCGTATAGGTGTTCGAGTGTGAGAACCGTAATGCCTGAGAAATTGTAAGTAAACGCCGTATTTGCATATCTGCCACTGTGCAGGAGAATCTGTATAGGTGTTCGAGTGTTCGAACCGTAATGCAAGAGAAACGGTAATTAAACGCCGTATTTACATATCTTCCACTGTGCAGGAGAATCCGTATAGGTGATCCAGTGTTCGAACCCTAATGCATGAGAAATGGTAAGTAAACGCCGTATTTACATATTTGCCACTATGCAGGAGAATCCGTATATGTGTTCGAGTGTTCGAAACGTAAGGCGTGAGAAATTGTAAGGAAACGCCATATTTACATATCTGCCACTGTGCAGGAGAATCCGTATAGGTGGTCGAGTGTTCGAACCGTAATGCATGAGAAATGGTAAGTAAACGCCGTATTTACATATCTGCCACTGTGCAGAAGAATCCGTATAGGTGTTCGAGTGTTCGAACTGTAATGCGTCAGAAATGGTAAGTAAACGCCGTATTTACATATCTGCCACTGTGCAGGAGAATCCGTATAGGTGTTCGAGTGTTCGAACCGTAATGCGTGAGAAATTGTAAGTAAACGTCGTATTACATATCTGCCACTGTGCAGGAGAATCTGTATAGGTGTTCGAGTGTTCGAACCGTAATGCATGAGAAACGGTAATTAAACGCCGTATTTACATATCTTCCACTGTGCAGGAGAATCCGTATAGGTGTTCCAGTGTTTGAACCCTAATGCATGAGAAATGGTAAGTAAACGCCGTATTTACATATTTGCCACTATACAGGATAATCCGTATATGTGTTCGTGTGTTCGAAACGAAATGCGTGAGAAATTGTCAGGAAACGCCGTGTTTACATATCTGCCACTGTGAAGGAGAATCCGTATAGGTGTTCGTGTGTTCGAACCGTAATGCATGAGAAATGGTAAGTAAACGCCGTATTTACATATCTGCCACTGTGCAGAAGAATCCGTATAGGTGTTCGAGTGTTCGAACCGTAATGCCTCAGAAATGGTAAGTAAACGCCGTATTTACATATCTGCTACTGTGCAGGAGAATCCGTATAAGTGTTCGAGTGTTCGAACCGTAATGCCTGAGAAATGGTAAGTAAACGCCGTATTTACATATCTGCCATTGTGCAGGAGAATCTGTAAAGGTGTTCGAGTGTTCGAACCCTAATGCATGAGACATGGTAAGTAAACGTCGTATTTACATATCTGCCACTGTGCAGGAGAATCCGTATAGGTGTTCGAGTGCTCGAACCGTAATGCGTGAGAAATGGTAAGTAAACGCCGTATTACATATCTGCCACTGTGCAGGAGAATCTGTATAGGTGTTCGAGTGTGCGAACCCAAATGCACGAGAAATTGTAAGTAAATGCCGTATTTACATATCTGCCACTGTACAGGAGAATCCGTATAGGTGTTCGAGTGTTCGAATCGTAATGCGTGAGAAATTATAAGTAAACGCCGTATTTACATATCTGCCACTGTGCAGCAGAATCCGTATAGGTGTTCGAGTGTTTGAACCGTAATGCGTCAGAAATGGTAAGTAAGCGCCGTATTTACATATCTGCCACTGTGCAGGAGAATCCATATAGGTGTTCGAGTGTTGGAACCATAATGTATGAGAAATGGTAAGTAAATGCCGTATTTACATATCTACCACTATGCAGGAGAATCCGTAAAAGTGTTCGAGTGTTCGAACCGTAATGCCTAAGAAATGGTAAGTAAACGCCGTATTTACATATCTGCCACTGTGAGGAGAATCCGTAAAGGTGTTCGAGTGTTCGAACCCTAATGCGTGAGACATGGTAAGTAAACGTCGTATTTACATATCTGCCACTGTGCAAGAGAATCCGTATAGGTGTTCGAGTGTTCGAACCGTAATGCCTGAGAAATTGTAAGTAAACGCCGTATTTGCATATCTGCCACTCTGCCGGAGAATCTGTATAGGTGTTCGAGTGTTCGAACCGTAATGCATGAGAAACGGTAATTAAACGCCGTATTTACACATCTTCCATTGTGCAGGAGAATCCGTATAGGTGATCCAGTGTTCGAACCCTAATGCATGAGAAATGGTAAGTAAACGCCGTATTTACATATTTGCCACTATGCAGGAGAATCCGTATATGTGTTCGAGTGTTCGAAACGTAATGCGTGAGAAATTGTAAGGAAACGCCAAATTTACATATCTGCCACTATGCAAGAGAATCCGTATAGGTGTTCGAGGGTTCGAACCGTGATGCATGAGAAATGGTAAGTAAACACCGTATTTACATATCTGCCACTGTGCAGCAGAATCCGTATAGGTGTTCGAGTGTTCGAACCGTAATGCATGAGAAATGGTAAGTAAACGCCGTATTTACATATCTGCCACTGTGCAAAAGAATCCGTATAGGTGTTCGAGTGTTCGAACCGTAATGTGTCAGAAATGGTAAGTAAACGTCGTATTTACATATCTGCCACTGTGCAGGACAATCCGTATAAGTGTTCGAGTGTTCGAACAGTAATGCCTGAGAAATGGTAAGTAAACACCGTCTTTACATATCTGCCACAGTGCAGGAGAATCCGTAAAGGTGTTCGAGTGTTCGAACCCTAATGCATGAGACATGGTATGTAAACGTCGTATTTACATATCTGCCACTGTGCAGGAGAATCCATATAGGTGTTCGAGTGTTCGAACTGTAATGCGTGAGAAATGGTAAGTAAACGCCGTATTTACATATCGGCCACTGTGCAGGAGAATCCGTATAGGTGTTCGAGTGTGCGAACCCTAATGCATAGAAATGGTAAGTAATGCCGTATTTACATATTTGCCACTGTACAGGAGAATCCGTATAGGTGTTCGAGTGTACGAACCGTAATGCGTTAAAACTTGCAAGTAAACGCCGTATTTACATATCTGCCACTGTGCAGGAGAATCCGTATAGGTGTTCGAGTGTTCGAACCGTAATGCATGAGAAATGGTAAGTAATGCCGTATTTACATATTTGCCACTGTGCAGGAGAATCCGTATAGGTGTTCGAGTGTTCGAACCGTAATGCATGAGAAATTATAAGTAAACGCCGTATTTACATATCTGCCACTGTGCAGGAGAATCCGTATAGGTGTTCGGGTGTTCGAACCGTGATGCCTGAGAAATGGTAAGTAAACGCGGTATTTACATATCTGCCACTGTGCTGGAGAATCCGTAGAGGTGTTCGAATGTTCGAACCCTAGTACATGAGAAATTGTAAGTAAACGCCGTTTTTACATATCTGCCACTGTGTAGGAGAATCCGTATAGGTGTTCGAATGTTCGAACCCTAATGCATGAGACATGGTAAGTAAACGTCGTATTTACATATCTGCTACTGTGCAGGAGAATCCGTATAGGTGTTCGAGCGTTCGAACCCAAATGCATGAGAAATAGTAAGTAAACGCAGTATTTACATCTCTGCCACTGTGCAGGAGAATCCGTATAGGTGTTCGAGTGTTCGAACGGTAATGCGTGAGAAATTATAAGTAAACGCCGTATTTACATGTCTGCCATTGTGCAGAAGAATCCGTATAGGGGTTCGAGTGTTCAAACCGTAATGCGTCAGAAATGGTAAGTAAACGCCGTATTTACATATCTGCCACTGTGCAGGGGAATCCGTAAAGGTGTTCGAGTGTTCGAACCCTAATGCATGAGACATGGTAAGTAAACGCTGTATTTACATATCTGCCACTGTGCAGGAGAATCCGTATAGGTGTTCGAGAGTTCGAACCGTAATGCGTAAGAAATTGTAAGTAAACGCCGTATTTACATATCTGCCACTGTGCAGAAGAATCCGTATAGGTGTTCGAGTGTTCAAACCGTAATGCATCAGAAATGGTAAGTAAACGCCGTATTTGCATATCTGCCACTGTGCAGGGGATTCCGTAAAGGTGTTCGAGTGTTCGAAACCCTAATGCGTGAGACATGGTAAGTAAAACGCTGTATTTACATATCTGCCACTGTGCAGGAGAATCCGTATAGGTGTTCGAGTGTACGAACCGTAATGCGTTAAAACTTGCAAGTAAACGCCGTATTTACATATCTGCCACTGTGCAGGAGAATCCGTATAGGTGTTCGAGTGTTCGAACCGTAATGCATGAGAAATGGTAAGTAAACGCCGTATTTACATATCTGCCACTGTGCAGCAGAATCCGCATAGGTGTTCGAGCGTTTGAACCGTAATGAGTCAGAAATGGTAAGTAAGCGCCGTATTTACATATCTGCCACTGTGCAGGAGAATCCATATAGGTGTTCGAGTGTTGGAACCATAATGCATGAGAAATGGTAAGTAAACGCCGTATTTACATATCAACCACTATGCAGGAGAATCCGTATAAGTGTTCGAGTGTTCGAACCGTAATCCTTGAGAAATGGTAAGTAAACGCCGTATTTACATATCTGCCACAGTGCAGGAGAATCCGTAAAGGTGTTCGAGTGTTCGAACCGTGATGCCTGAGAAATGGTAACTAAACGTCGTATTTACATATCTGCCACTGTGCAGGAGAATCCGTATAGGTGTTCGAGTGTTCGAACCGTAATGCGTGAGAAATGGTAAGTAAACGCCGTATTTACATATCTGCCACTGTGCAGGAGAATCCGTATAGGTGTTCGAGAGTTCGAACCGTAATGCCTGAGAAATGGTAAGTAAACGCCGTATTTACATATCTGCCACAGTGCAGGAGAATCCGTAAAGGTGTTCGAGTGTTCGAACCCTAATGCATGAGACATGGTAAGTAAACGTCGTATTTACATATCTGCCACTGTACAAGAGAATCCGTATAGGTGTTCGAGTGTTCGAACCGTAATGCGTGAGAAATTATAAGTAAACGCCATATTTACATATCTGCCACTATGTAGGAGAATCCGTATAGGTGTTCGAGTGTTCGAACCGTGATGCCTGAGAAATGGTAAGTAAACGCCGTATTTACATATCTGCCACTGTGCAGGAGAATCCGTATAAGTGTTCGAGTGTTCGAACCGTAATGCCTGAGAAATGGTAAGTAAACGCCGTATTTACATATCTGCCACTGTGCAGGAGAATCCGTGAAGGTGTTCGAGTGTTCGAACCCTAATGCGTGAGAAATTATAAGTAAACGCCATATTTACATATCTGCCACTATGCAGGAGAATCCGTATAGGTGTTCGAGTGTTCGAACCGTGATGCCTGAGAAATGGTAAGTAAACGCCGTATTTACATATCTGCCCCTGTGCAGGAGAATCCGTATAAGTGTTCGAGTGTTCGAACCGTGATGCCAGAGAAATTGTAACTAAACGTCGTATTTACATATCTGCCACTGTGCAGGAGAATCCGTATAGGTGTTCGAGTGTTCGAACCGTAATGCGTGAGAAATGGTAAGTAAACGCCGTATTTACATATCTGCCACTGTGCAGGAGAATCCGTATAGGTGTTCGAGTGTGCGAACCCTAATGCATGAGAAATGGTAAGTAAATGTCGTGTTTACATATCTGCCACTGTACAGGAGAATCCGTATAGGTGTTCGAGGGTTCGAACCGTAATGCGTGAGAAATTTTAAGTAAACGCCGTATTTACATATCTGCCACTGTGCAGGAGAATCCGTATAGGTGTTCGAATGTTCGAACCCTAATGCATGAGAAATGGTAAGTAAACGCCGTATTTACATATCTGCCACTGTGCAGGAGAGTCCGTATAGATGTTCGAATGTTCGAACCCTAATCCAGGAGACATGGTAAGTAAACGTCGTATTTATATATCTGCTACTGTGTAGGAGAATCCGTATAGGTGTTTGAGTGTTCGAACCCTAATGCATGAGAAATAGTAAGTAAACGCAGTATTTACATCTCTGCCACTGCGCAGGAGAATCCGTATAGGAGTTCGAGTGTTCGAACGGTAATGCGTGAGAAATTATAAGTAAACGCCGTATTTACATATCTGCCACTGTGCAGGAGAATCCGTAAAGGTGTTCGAGTGTTCGAACCCTAATGCATGAGACATGGGAAGTAAACGCTGTATTTACATATCTGCCACTGTGCAGGAGAATCCGTATAGGTGTTCGAGAGTTCTAACCGTAATGCGTAAGAAATTGTAAGTAAACGCCGTATTTACATATCTGCCACTGTGCAGAAGAATCCGTATAGGTGTTCGGGTGTTCAAACCGTAATGCGTCAGAAATGGTAAGTAAACGCCGTATTTACATATCTGCCACTGTGCAGGGGAATCCGTAAAGGTGTTCGAGTGTTCGAACCCTAATACATGAGACATGGTAAGTAAACGCTGCATTTACATATCTGCGACTGTGCAGGAGAATCCGTATAGGAGTTCGAGTGTTCGAACCGTAATGCGTAAGAAATTGTAAGTAAACGCCGTATTTACATATCTGCCACTGTGCAGGAGAATCCGTATAGGTGTTTGAGTGATCGACCGTAATGCATGAGAAATGTTAAGTAAACGCCGTATTTAGATATCTGCGACTGTGCAGCAGAATCCGTATAGGTGTTCGAGTGTTTGAACCGTAATGCGTCAGAAATGGTAAGTAAGCACCGTATTTACATATCTGCCACTGTGCAGGACAATCCATATAAGTGTTCGAGTGTTGGAACCGTAATGCATGAGAAATGGTAAGTAAACGCCGTATTTACATATCTGCCACTGTGCAGGGGAATCCGCAAAGGTGTTCGAGTGTTCGAACTCTAATGCATGAGACATGGTAAGTAAACGTCGTATTTACATATCTGCCACTGTGCAGGAGAATCCGTATAGGTGTTCGTGTGTTCGAACCGTAATGCGTGAGATTTGTAAGTAAACGTCGTATTTACATATCTGCCACTGTGCAGGAGAATCTATATAGGTGTTCGAGTGCTCGAACCGTAATGCCTGAGAAATTGTAAGTAAACTCCGTATTTGCATATCTGCCACTGTGCAGGAGAATCTGTATAGGTGTTCGCGTGTTCGAACCGTAACGCATGAGAAACGGTAATTAAACGCCGTATTTACATATCTTGCACTGTGCAGGAGAATCCGTATAGGTGATCCAGTGTTCGAACACTAATGCATGAGAAATGGTAAGTAAACGCCGTATTTACATATTTGCCACTATGCAGGAGAATCCGTATATGTGTTCGAGTGTTCGAAACGTAATGCGTGAGAAATTGTAAGGAAATGCCATATTTACATATCTGCCACTGTGCTGGAGAATCCGTATAGGTGTTCGAGTGTTCGAACCATAATGCATGAGAAATGGTAAGTAAACGCCGTATTTACATATCTGCCACTGTGCAGAAGAATCCGTATAGGTGTTCGAGTGTTCGAACCGTAATGCTTCAAAAATGGTAAGTAAACGCCGTATTTACATATCTGCCACTGTGCTGCAGAATCCGTATAGGTGTTCGAGTGTTCGAACCGTAATGCATGAGAAATGGTAAGTAAACGCCGTATTTACATATCTTCCACTGTGCAGAAGAATCCGTATAGGTGTTCGAGTGTGCGAACCCTAATGCATGAGCAATGGTAAGTAAAAGCCGTATTTACATATCTGCCACTGTACAGGAGAATCCGTATAGGTGTTCGAGTGTTCGAACCGTAATGCGTGAGAAATTATAAGTAAACGCCATATTTACATATCTGCCACTAAGCTGGAGAATCCGTATAGGTGTTCGAGTATTCGAACCGTGATGCCTGAGAAATGGTAAGTAAACGCCGTATTTACATATCTGCCATTGTGTAGGAGAATCCGTATAAGTGTTCGAGTGTTCGAACCGAAATGACTGAGAAATGGTAAGTAAACGCCGTATTTACATATCTGCCACTGTGTAGGAGAATCCGTAAAGGTGTTCGAGTGTTCGAACGCTAATGCGTGAGACATGGTAACTAAACGACGTCTTTACATATCTGCCACTGTGCAGGAGAATCCGTATAGGTGTTCGAGTGTTCGAACCGTAATGCGTGAGAAATGGTAAGTAAACGCCGTATTTACATATCTGCCACTATGCAGGAGAATCCGTATAGGTGTTCGAGTGTGCGAACCCTAATGCATAGAAATGGTAAGTAATGCCGTATTTACATATCTGCCACTGTACAGGAGAATCCGTATAGGTGTTCGAGTGTTCGAACCGTGATGCCTGAGAAATGGTAAGTAAACGCGGTATTTACATATCTGCCACTGTGCAGGAGAATCCGTATAGGTGTTCGAATGTTCGAACCCTAGTGCATGAGAAATGGTAAGTAAACGCCGTATTTACATATCTGCCACTGTGTAGGAGAATCCGTATAGGTGTTCGAATGTTCGAACCCTAATGCATGAGACATGGTAAGTAAACGTCGTATTTACATATCTGCTACTGTGCAGGAGAATCCGTATAGGTGTTCGAGTGTTCGAACCCTAATGCATGAGAAATAGTAAGTAAACGCAGTATTTACATCTCTGCCACTGTGCAGGAGA
Source organism: Camellia granthamiana (assembly GCA_036172215.1). Lineage (NCBI taxonomy): Eukaryota > Viridiplantae > Streptophyta > Magnoliopsida > Ericales > Theaceae > Camellia > Camellia granthamiana. The sequence goes on along the minus strand of CM069917.1, from coordinate 38,786 downwards.
ATCCGTATAGGTGTTCGAGTGTTCGAACGGTAATGCGTGAGAAATTATAAGTTAACGCCGTATTTACATATCTGCCACTATGTAGGAGAATCCGTAAAGGTGTTCGAGTGTTCGAACCCTAATGCATGAGACATGGTAAGTATACGCTGTATTTACATATCTGCCACCGTGCAGGAGAATCCGTATAGGTGTTCGAGTTTTTGAACCGTAATGCGTAAGAAATTGTAAGGAAACGCCATATTTACATATCTGCCAATGTACAGGAGAATCCGTATAGGTGTTCGAGTGTTCAAACCGTAATGCGTTAGAAATGGTAAGTAAACACTGTATTTACATATCGGCCACTGTGCAGGGGAATCCGTAAAGGTGTTCGAGTGTTCGAACCGTAATGCATGAGACATGGTAAGTAACGCTGTATTTACATATCTGCCACTGTGTTGGAGAATCCGTATAGGTGTTCGAGTGTTCGAACCGTAATGCGTAAGAAATTGTAAGTAAACGCCGTATTTACATATCTGCCACTGTGCAGGAGAATCCGTATAGGTGTTCGAGTGTTCGAACCGTAATGCATGAGAAATGGTAAGTAAACGCCGTATTTAGATATCTGCCACTGTGTAGCAGAATCCGTATAACTGTTCGACTGTTTGAACCGTAATGCGTCAGAAATGGTAAGTAAACGCCGTATTTACATATCTGCCACTGTGCAGGAGAATCCATATAGGTGTTCGAGTGTTGGAACCATAATGCATGAGAAATGGTAAGTAAACGCCGTATTTACATATCAACCACTATGCAGGAGAATCCGTATAAGTGTTCGAGTGTTCGAACCGTAATGCCTGAGAAATGGTAAGTAAACGCAGTATTTACATATCTGCCACAGTGAAGGGGAATCCGTAAAGGTGTTCGAGTGTTCGAACCGTGATGCCTGAGAAATTGTAACTAAACGTCGTATTTACATATCTGCCACTGTGCAGGAGAATCCGTATAGGTGCTCGAGTGTTCGAACCGTAATGCGTGAGAAATGGTAAGTAAACGCCGTATTTACATATCTGCCACTGTGCAGGAGAATCCGTATAGGTGTCCGAGAGTTCGAACCGTAATGCCTGAGAAATGGTAAGTAAACGCCGTATTTACATATCTGCCACAGTGCAGGAGAATCCGTAAAGGTGTTCGAGTGTTCGAACCCTAATGCATGAGACATGGTAAGTAAACGTCGTATTTACATATCTGCCACTGTACAAGAGAATCCGTATAGGTGTTCGAGTGTTCGAACCGTAATGCGTGAGAAATTATAAGTAAACGCCATATTTACATATCTGCTACTATGTAGGAGAATCCGTATAGGTGTTCGAGTGTTCGAACCGTGATGCCTGAGAAATGGTAAGTAAACGCCGCATTTACATATCTGCCACTGTGTAGGAGAATCCGTATAAGTGTTCGAGTGTTCGAACCGTAATGCCTGAGAAATGGTAAGTAAACGTCGTATTTACATATCTGCCACTGTGCAGGAGAATCCGTGAAGGTGTTCGAGTGTTCGAACCCTAATGCGTGAGAAATTATAAGTAAACGGCATATTTACATATCTGCCACTATGCAGGAGAATCCGTATAGGTGTTCGAGTGTTCGAACCGTGATGTCTGAGAAATGGTAAGTAAACGCCGTATTTACATATCTGCCACTGTGCAGGAGAATCCGTATAAGTGTTCGAGTGTTCGAACCGTGATGCTTGACAAATGGTAACTAAACGTCGTATTTACATATCTGCCACTGTGCAGGAGAATCCGTATAGGTGTTCGAGTGTTCGAACCGTAATGCGTGAGAAATGGTAAGTAAACGCCGTATTTACATATCTGCCACTGTGCAGGAGAATCCGTATAGGTGTTCAAGTGTGCGAACCCTAATGCATGAGAAATGGTAAGTAAATGCCGTATTTACATATCTGCCACTGTACAGGAGAATCCGTATAGGTGTTCGAGGGTTCGAACCGTAATGCGTGAGAAATTTTAAGTAAACGCCGTATTTACATATCTGCCACTGTGCAGGAGAATCCGTATAGGTGTTCGAGTGTTCGAACCGTGATTCCCTTGAAATGGTAAGTAAATGCTGTATTTACGTATCTGCCACTGTGCAGGAGAATCCGTATAGGTGTTCGAATGTTCGAACCCTAATGCATGAGAAATGGTAAGTAAACGCCGTATTTACATATCTGCCACTGTGTCGGAGAGTCCGTATAGGTGTTCGAATGTTCGAACCCTAATGCAGAAGACATGGTAAGTAAACGTCGTATTTATATATCTGCTACTGTGTAGGAGAATCCGTATAGGTGTTTGAGTGTTCGAACCCTAATGCATGAGAAATAGTAAGTAAACGCAGTACTTACATCTCTGCCACTACGCAGGAGAATCCGTATAGGAGTTCGAGTGTTCGAACGGTAATGCGTGAGAAATTATAAGTAAACGCCGTATTTACATATCTGCCACTGTGCAGGAGAATCCGTAAAGGTGTTCGAGTGTTCGAACCCTAATGCATGAGACATGGGAAGTAAACGCTGTATTTACATATCTGCCGCTGTGCAGGAGAATCCGTATAGGTGTTCGAGAGTTCTAACCGTAATGCGTAAGAAATTGTAAGTAAACGCCGTATTTACATATCTGCCACTGTGCAGAAGAATCCGTATAGGTGTTCGAGTGTTCAAACCGTAATGCGTCAGAAATGGTAAGTAAACGCCGTATTTACATATCTGCCACTGTGCAGGGGAATCCGTAAAGGTGTTCGAGTGTTCGAACCCTAATACATGAGACATGGTAAGTAAACGCTGTATTTACATATCTGCGACTGTGCAGGAGAATCCGTATAGGTGTTCGAGTGTTCGAACCGTAATGCATGAGAAATGGTAAGTAAACGCCGTATTTACATATCTGCCACTGTGCAGAAGAATCCGTATAGGTGTTCGAGTGTGCGAACCCTAACGCATGAGCAATGGTAAGTAAAAGCCGTATTTACATATCTGCCACTGTACAGGAGAATCCGTATAGGTGTTCGAGTGTTCGAACCGTAATGCGTGAGAAATTATAAGTAAACGCCATATTTACATATCTGCCTCTAAGCTGGAGAATCCGTATAGGTGTTCGAGTATTCGAACCGTGATGCCTGAGAAATGGTAAGTAAACGCCGTATTTACATATCTGCCATTGTGCAGGAGAATCCGTATAAGTGTTCGAGTGTTCGAACCGTAATGCCTGAGAAATGGTAAGTAAACGCCGTATTTACATATCTGCCACTGTGTAGGAGAATCCGTAAAGGTGTTCGAGTGTTCGAACCCTAATGCGTGAGACATGGTAACTAAACGACGTCTTTACATATCTGCCACTGTGCAGAAGAATCCGTATAGGTGTTCAAGTGTTCGAACCGTAATGCGTGAGAAATTATAAGTAAACGCCGTATTTACATTTCTGCCACTGTGCAGGAGAATCCGTATAGGTGTTCGAGTGTTCGAACCGTGATGCCTGAGAAATGGTAAGTAAACGCGGTATTTACATATCTGCCACTGTGCAGGAGAATCCGTATAGGTGTTCGAATGTTCGAACCCTAGTGCATGAGAAATGGTAAGTAAACGCCGTATTTACATATCTGCCACTGTGTAGGAGAATCCGTATAGGTGTTCGAATGTTCGAACCCTAATGCATGAGACATGGTAAGTAAACGTCGTATTTACATATCTGCTACTGTGCAGGAGAATCCGTATAGGTGTTCGAGTGTTCGAACCCTAATGCATGAGAAATAGTAAGTAAACGCAGTATTTACATCTCTGCCACTGTGCAGGAGAATCCGTATAGGTGTTCGAGTGTTCGAACGGTAATGCGTGAGAAATTATAAGTTAACGCCGTATTTACATATCTGCCACTATGCAGGAGAATCCGTAAAGGTGTTCGAGTGTTCGAACCCTAATGCATGAGACATGGTAAGTAAACGCTGTATTTACATATCTGCCACCGTGCAGGAGAATCCGTATAGGTGTTCGAGTTTTCGAACCGTAATGCGTAAGAAATTGTAAGTAAACGCCATATTTACATATCTGCCACTGTGCAGGAGAATCCGTATAGGTGTTCGAGTGTTCAAACCATAATGCGTCAGAAATGGTAAGTGAACACTGTATTTACATATCGGCCACTGTGCAGGGGAATCCGTAAAGGTGTTCGAGTGTTCGAACCGTAATGCATGAGACATGGTAAGTGACGCTGTATTTACATATCTGCCACGGTGTTGGAGAATCCGTATAGGTGTTCGAGTGTTCGAACCGTAATGCGTAAGAAATTGTAAGTAAACGCCGTATTTACATATCTGCCACTGTGCAGGAGAATCCGTATAGGTGTTCGAGTGTTCGAACCGTAATGCATGAGAAATGGTAAGTAAACGCCGTATTTAGATATCTGCCACTGTGTAGCAGAATCCGTACAACTGTTCGACTGTTTGAACCGTAATGCGTCAGAAATGGTAAGTAAACGCCGTATTTACATATCTGCCACTGTGCAGGAGAATCCATATAGGTGTTCGATTGTTGGAACCATAATGCATGAGAAATGGTAAGTAAACGTCGTATTTACATATCTACCACTGTGCTGGAGAATCTGTATAAGTGTTCCAGTGTTCGAACCGAAATGCCTGAGAAATGGTAAGTAAACGCCGTATTTTCATATCTGCCACTGTGCAGGAGAATCCGTAAAGGTGTTCGAGTGTTCGAACCCTAATGCATGAGACATGGTAAGTAAACGTCGTATTTACATATCTGCCACTGTGCCGGAGAATCCGTATAGGTGTTCGAGTGTTCGAACCGTAATGCATGAGAAACGGTAATTAAACGCCGTGTTTACATATCTTCCACTGTGCCGAAGAATCCGTATAGGTGTTCCAGTGTTTTAACCCTAATGCATGAGAAATGGTAAGTAAACGCCGTATTTACATATTTGCCACTATACAGGATAATTCGTATATGTGTTCGAGTGTTCGAAACGAAATGCGTGAGAAATTGTATGGAAACGCCGTACTTACATATCTGCCACTGTGCAGGAGAATCTGTATAGGTGTTCGAGTGTTCGAACCGTAACGCATGAGAAACAGTAATTAAACGCCGTATTTACATATCTTCCACTGTGCAGGAGAATCCGTATAGGTGATCCAGTGTTCGAACCCTAATGCATGAGAAATCGTTAGTAAACGCCGTATTTACATATCTGCCACTGTGCAGGAGAATCCGTATAGGTGTTCGAGTGTTCGAACCGTAATGCATGAGAAATGGTAAGTAAACGCCGTATTTACATATCTGCCACTGTGCAGAAGAATCCGTATAGCTGTTCGAGTGTACGAACCCTAACGCATGAGAAATGGTAAGTAAATGTCGTATTTACATGTCTGCCACTGTACAGGAGAATCCATATAGGTGTTCGAGTGTTCGAACCGTAATGCGTGAGAAATTATAAGTAAACGCCATATTTACATATCTGCCACTATGCGGGAGAATCCGTATCGGTGTTCGAGTTTTCGAACCGTGATGCCTGAGAAATGGTAAATAAACGCCGTATTTACATATCTACCACTGTGCTGAAGAATCCGTATAGGTGTTCGAGTGTGCGAACCCTAACGCATGAGAAATGGTAAGTAAATGCCGTATTTACATATCTGCCACTGTACAGGAGAATCCGTATAGGTGTTCGAGTGTTCGAACCGTAATGCGTGAGAAATTATAAGTAAACGCCAGATTTACATATCTGCCACTATGCTGGAGAATCCGTATAGGTGTTCGAGTGTTCGAACCGTGATGCCTGAGAAATGGTAAGTAAACGCCGTATTTACATATCTGCCGCTGTGCAGCAGAATCCGTATAAGTGTTCGAATGTTCGAACCGTAATGCCTGAGAAATGGTAAGTAAACGCCGTATTTACATATCTGCCACTGTGCAGGAGAATCCGTAAAGGTATTCGAGTGTTCAAACCCTAATGCGTGAGACATGGTAACTAAACGTCGTATTTACATATCTGCCACTGTGGAGGAGAATCCGTATAGGTGTTCGAGTGTTCGAACCGTAATGCGTGAGAAATGGTAAGTAAACGCCGTATTTACATATCTGCCACTGTGCAGGAGAATCCGTATAGGTGTTCGAGTGTGCGAACCCTAATGCCTGAGAAATTGTAAGTAAATGCCGTATTTACATATCTGCCACTGTACAGGAGAATCCGTATAGTTGTTCGAGTGTTCGAACCGTAATGCGTGAGAAATTATAAGTAAACGCCGTATTTACATATCTGCCACTGTGCAGGAGAATCCGTATAGGTGTTCGAGTGTTCGAACCTTGATGCCTGAGAAATGGTAAGTAAACGCGGTATTTACATATCTGCCACTGTGCAGGAGAATCCGTATTGGTGTTCGAATGTTCGAACCCTAGTGCATGAGAAATGGTAAGTAAACGCCGTATTTACATATCTGGCACTGTGTAGGAGAATCCGTATAGGTGTTCGAATGTTCGAACCCTAATGCATGAGACATGGTAAGTAAACGTCGTATTTACATATCTGCTACTGTGCAGGAGAATCCGTATAGGTGTTCGAGTGTTCAAATCCTAATGCTTGAGAAATAGTAAGTAAACGCAGTATTTACATCTCTGCCACTGTGCAGGAGAATCCGTATAGGTGTTCGAGTGTTCGAACGGTAATGCGTCAGAAATTATAAGTTAACGCCGTATTTACATATCTGCCACTGTGCAGGAGAATCCGTAAAGGTGTTCGAGTGTTCGAACCCTAATGCATGAGACATGGTAAGTAAACGCTGTATTTACATATCTGCCACCGTGCAGGAGAATCCATATAGGTGTTCGAGTTTTCGAACCGTAATGCGTAAGAAATTGTAAGTAAACGCCATATTTACATATCTGCCACTGTAAAGGAGAATCCGTATAGGTGTTCGAGTGTTCAAACCGTAATGCGTCAGAAATGGTAAGTAAACACCGTATTTACATATCGGCCACTGTGCAGGGGAATCCATAAAGGTGTTCGAGTGTTCGAACCGTAATGCATGAGACATGGTAAGTAAACGCTGTATTTATATATCTGCCACTGTGTTGGAGAATCCGTATAGGTGTTCGAGTGTTCGAACCGTAATGCGTAAGAAATTGTAAGTAAACGCCGTATTTACATATCTGCCACTGTGCAGGAGAATCCGTATAGGTGTTCGAGTGTTCGAACCGTAATGCATGAGAAATGGTAAGTAAACGTCGTATTTAGATATCTGCCACTGTGTAGCAGAATCCGTATAGGTGTTCGACTGTTTGAACCGTAATGCGTCAGAAATGGTAAGTAAACGCCGTATTTACATATCTGCCACTGTGCAGGAGAATCCATGTAGGTGTTCGAGTGTTGGAACCATAATGCATGAGAAATGGTAAGTAAACGTCGTATTTACATATCTACCACTGTGCAGGAGAATCTGTATAAGTGTTCCAGTGTTCGAACCGTAATGCCTGAGAAATGGTAAGTAAACGCCGTATTTACATATCTGCCACTATGCAGGAGAATCCGTAAAGGTGTTCGAGTGTTCGAACCCTAATGCATGAGACATGGTAAGTAAACGTCGTATTTACATATCTGCCACTGTGCTGGAGAATCCGTATAGGTGTTCGAGTGTTCGAACCGTAATGCGTGAGAAATTGTAAGGAAACGTCGTATTTACATATCTGCCACTGTGCCGGAGAATCTGTATAGGTGTTCGAGTGTTCGAACCGTAATGCATGATAAACGGTAATTAAACGCCGTGTTTACATATCTTCCACCGTGCAGGAGAATCCGTATACGTGTTCCAGTGTTTGAACCCTAATGCATGAGAAATGGTAAGTAAACGCCGTATTTACATATTTGCCACTATACAGGATAATTCGTATATGTGTTCGAGTGTTCGAAACGAAATGCGTGAGAAATTGTATGGAAACGCCGTATTTACATATCTGCCACTGTGCAGGAGAATCCGTATAGGTGTGTTCGAGTGTTCTAACCGTAATGCATGAGAAATGGTAAGTAAACGCCGTATTTACATATCTGCCACTGTGCAGAAGAATCCGTATAGGTGTTCGAGTGTTCGAACCGTAATACGTGAGACATGGTAACTAAACGTCGTATTTACATATCTGCCACTGTGGAGGAGAATCCGTATAGGTGTTCGAGTGTTCGAACCGTAATGCGTGAGAAATGGTAAGTAAACGCCGTATTTACATATCTGCCACTGTGCAGGAGAATCCGTATAGTTGTTCGAGTGTGCGAACCCTAATGAATGAGAAATGGTAAGTAAATGCCGTATTTACATATCTGCCACTGTACAGGAGAATCCGTATAGGTGTTCGAGTGTTCGAACCGTAATGCGTGAGAAATTATAAGTAAACGCCGTATTTACATATCTGCCACTGTGCAGGAGAATCCGTTTAGGTGTTCGAGTGTTCGAACCGTGATGCCTGAGAAATGGTAAGTAAACGCGGTATTTACAGATCTGCCACTGTGCAGGAGAATCCGTATAGGTGTTCGAATGTTCGAACCCTAGTGCATGAGAAATGGTAAGTAAACGCCGTATTTACATATCTGCCACTGTGTAGGAGAATCCGTATAGGTGTTCGAATGTTCGAACCCTAATGCATGAGACATGGTAAGTAAACGTTGTATTTACATATCTGCTACTGTGCAGGAGAATCCGTATAGGTGTTCGAGTGTTCGAAACCTAATGCATGAGAAATAGTAAGTAAACGCAGTATTTACGTCTCTGCCACTGTGCAGGAGAATCCGTATAGGTGTTCGAGTGTTCGAACGTTAATGCGTGAGAAATTATAAGTTAACGCCGTATTTACATATCTGCCACTGTGCAGGAGAATCCGTAAAGGTGTTCGAGTGTTCGAACCCTAATGCAAGAGACATGGTAAGTAAACGCTGTATTTACATATCTGCCACCGTGCAGGAGAATCCGTATAGGTGTTCGAGTTTTCGAACCGTAATGCGTAAGAAATTGTCAGTAAACGCCATATTTACATATCTGCCAATGTGCAGGAGAATCCGTATAGGTGTTCGAGTGTTCGAACCGTAATGCATGAGAAATGGTAAGTAAACGCCGTATTTAGATATCTGCCACTGTGTAGCAGAATCCGTATAGGTGTTCGCTGTTTGAACCGTAATGCGTCAGAAATGGTAAGTAAACGCCGTATTTACATATCTGCCACTATGCAGGAGAATCCATATAAGTGTTCGAGTGTTGGAACCATAATGCTGATGAAATGGTAAGTAAACGTCGTATTTTCATATCTACCACTGTGCAGGAGAATCTGTATAAGTGTTCCAGTGTTCGAACCGTAATGCCTGAGTAATGGTAAGTAAACGCCGTATTTACATATCTGCCACTGTGCAGGATAATCCGTAATGGTGTTCGAGTGTTCGAACCCTAATGCATGAGACATGGTAAGTAAACGTCGTATTTACATATCTGCCACTGTGTAGGAGAATCCGTATAGGTGTTCGAGTGTTCGAACCGTAATGCGTGAGAAATTGTAAGGAAACGTCGTATTTAGATATCTGCCACTGTGCCGCAGAATCTGTATAGGTGTTCGAGTGTTCGAACCGTAATGCATGAGAAACGGTAATTAAACGCCGTATTTACATATCTTCCACTGTGCAGGAGAATCCGTATAGGTGTTCCAGTGTTTGAACCCTAATGCATGAGAAATGGTAAGTAAACGTCGTATTTACATATTTGCCATTATACAGGATAATTCGTATATGTGTTCGAGTGTTTGAAACGAAATGCGTGAGAACTTGTATGGAAACGCCGTATTTACATATCTGCCACTGTGCAGGAGAATCCGTATAGGTTTTTGAGTGTTCGAACCGTAATGCATGAGAAATGGTAAGTAAAAGCCGTATTTACATATCTGCCACTGTGCAGAAGAATCCGTATAGGTGTTCGAGTGTTCGAACCGTAATGCGTCAGAAATGGTAAGCAAACGCCGTATTTACATACCTGCCACTGTGCAGGAGAATCCGTATAGGTGTTCGAGTGTTTGAACCGTAATGCATGAGAAATGGTAAGTAAACGCCGTATTTACATATCTGCCACTGTGGAGGAGAATCCGTATAGGTGTTCGAGTGTTCGAACCGTAATGCATGAGAAATGGTAAGTAAACGCCGTATTTACATATCTCCCACTGTGCAGAAGAATCCGTATAGGTGTTCGAGTGTACGAACCCTAACGCATTAGAAATGGTAAGTAAATGCCGTATTTACATGTCTGCCACTGTACAGGAGAATCCGTATAGGTGTTCGAGTGTTCGAACCGTAATGCGTGACAAATTATAAGTAAACGCCATATTTACATATCTGCCACTATGCAGGAGAATCCGTATAGGTGTTCGAGTGTTCGAACCGTGATGCCTGAGAAATGGTAAGAAAACGACGAATTTACATATCTGCCACTGTGCAGGAGAATCCGTAAAGGTGTTCGAGTGTTCGAACCCTAATGCGTGAGACATGGTAACTAAACGTCGTATTTACATATCTGCCACTGTGCAGGAGAATCCGTATAGGTGTTCGAGTGTTCGAACCGTAATGCGTGAGAAATTAAAAGTAAACGCCGTATTTACATATCTCCCACTGTGCAGGAGAATCCGTATAGGTGTTCGAGTGTTCGAACCGTAATGAGTCAGAAATGGTAAGTAAACGCCGTATTTACATATCTGCCACTGTGCAGGAGAATCCGTATAGGTGTTCGAGTGTAGTCCTAATGCATGAGAAATTGTAAGTAAATGTCGTATTTACATATCTGCCACTGTACAGGAGAATCCGTATAGGTGTTCGAGTGTTCGAACCGTAATGCGTGAGAAATTATAAGTAAACGCCGTATTTACATATCTCCTACTGTGCAGGAGAATCCGTATAGGTGTTCGAGTGTTCGAACCGTGATGCCTGAGAAATGGTAAGTAAACGCGGTATTTACATATCTGCCACTGTGCAGGAGAATCCGTATAGGCGTTCGAATGTTCGAACCCTAATGCTTGAGAAATGGTAAGTCAACGTCGTATTTACATATCTGCCACTGTGCAGGAGAATCCGTATAGGTGTTCGAATGTTCGAACCCTAATGCATGAGACATGGTAAGTAAACGTCGTATTTACATATCTGCTACTGTGCAGGAGAATCCGTATAGGTGTTCGAGTGTTCGAACCCTAATGCATGAGAAATAGTAAGTAAACGCAGTATTTACATCTCTGCCACTGTGCTGGAGAATCCGTATAGGTGTTCGAGTGTTCGAACCGTAATGCATGAGAAATGGTAAGTAAACGCCGTATTTACATATTTGCCACTATGCAGGAGAATCCGTATATGTGTTCGAGTGTTCGAAACGTAATGCGTGAGAAATTGTAAGGAAACGCCATATTTACATATCTGCCACTGTGCAGGAGAATCCGTATAGGTGTTCGAGTGTTCGAACCGTAATGCATGAGAAATGGTAAGTAAACGCCGTATTTACATATCTGCCACTGTGCAGAAGAATCCGTATAGGTGTTCGAGTGTTCGAACCGTAATGCGTCAGAAATGGTAAGTGAATGCCGTATTTACATATCTGCCACTGTGCAGGAGAATCCGTATAGGTGTTCGAGTGTTCGAACCGTAATGCATGAGAAATGGTAAGTAAACGCCGTATTTACATATCCGCCACTGTGCAGAAGAATCCGTATAGGTGTTCGAGTGTGCGAACCCTAACGCATGAGAAATGGTAAGTAAATGCCGTATTTACATATCTGCCATTGTACAGGAGAATAAGTATTGGTGTTCGTGAGTTCGAACCGTAATGCGTGAGAAATTATAAGTAAACGCCATATTTACATATCTGCCACTATGCAGGAGAATCCGTGTAGGTGTTCGAGTGTGCGAACCGTGATGCCTGAGAAATGGTAAGTAAACGCCGTATTTACATATCTGCCACTGTGCAGGAGAATCCGTAAAAGTGTTCGAGTGTTCGAACCGCAATGCCTGAGAAATGGTAACTAAACGCCGTATTTACATATCTGCCACTGTGCAGGAGAATCCGTAAAGGTGTTCGAGTGTTCGAACCCTAATGCGTGAGACATGGTAACTAAACGTCGTATTTACATATGTGCCACTGTGCAGGAGAATCCGTATAGGTGTTCGAGTGTTCGAACCATAATGAGTGAGAAATGGTAAGTAAACGACGTATTTACATATCTGCCACTCTGCAGGAGAATCCGTATAGGTGTTCGAGTGTGCGAACCCTAATGCATGAGAAATGGTAAGTAAATGCCGTATTTACATATCTGTTACTGTACAGGGAAATCCGTATAGGTGTTCGAGTGTTCGAACCGTAATGCGTGAGAAATTATAAGTAAACGCCGTCTTTACAAATCTCCCACTGTGCAGGAGAATCCGTATAGGTGTTCGAGTGTTCGAACCGTGATGCCTGAGAAATGGTAAGTAAACGCGGTTTTTACATATATGCCACTGTGCAGGAGAATCCGTATAGGTGTTCGAATGTTCGAACCCTAATGCATGAGCCATGGTAAGTAAACGCCGTATTTACATATCTGGCACTGTGCAGGAGAATCCGTATAAGTGTTCGAATGTTCGAACCCTAATGCATGAGACATGGTAAGTAAACGTCGTATTTACATATTTGCTACTGTGCAGGAGAATCCGTATAGATGTTCGAGTGTTCGAACCCTAATGCATGAGAAATAGGAAGTAAACGCAGTATTACATCTCTGCCACTGCGCAGGAGAATCCGTATAGGAGTTCGAGTGTTCGAACGGTAATGCGTGAGAAATTATAAGTAAACGCCGTATTTACATATCTGCCACTGTGCAGGAGAATCCGTAAAGGTGTTCGAGTGTTCGAACCCTAATGCATGAGACACGGTAAGTAAACGCTTTATTTACATATCTGCCACTGTGCAGGACAATCCATATAGGTGTTCGAGAGTTCTAACCGTAATGCGTAAGAAATTGTAAGTTAACGCCGTATTTACATATCTGCCACTGTGCAGAAGAATCCGTATAGGTGTTCGAGTGTGCAACCCGTAATGCGTCAGAAATGGTAAGTAAACGCCATAGTTACATATCTGCCACTGTGCAGGGGAATCCGTAAAGGTGTTCGAGTGTTCGAACCGTAATGCGTAAGAAATTGTAAGTAAACGCCGTATTTACATATCTGCCACTGTGTAGGAGAATCCGTATAGGTGTTCGAGTGTTCGAACCGTAATGCATGAGAAATGGTATGTAAACGCCGTATTTACATATCTGCCACTGTGCAGCAGAATCCGTATAGGTGTTCGAGTGTTTGAACCGAAATGCGTCAGAAATGGTAAGTAAGCACCGTATTTACATATCTGCCACTGTGCAGGAGAATCCATATAGGTTTTCGAGTGTTGGAACCATAATGCATGAGAAATGGTAAGTAAACGCCGTATTTACATATCTACCACTATGCAGGAGAATCCGTATAAGTGTTCGAGTGTTTGAACCGTAATGCCTGAGAAATGGTAAGTAAACGCCGTATTTACATATCTGCCACTGTGCAGGAGAATCCGCAAAGGTGTTCGAGTGTTCGAACCCTAATGCATGAGACATGGTAAGTAAATGTCGTATTTACATATCTGCCACTGTGCAGGAGAATCCGTATAGGTGTTCGAGTGTTCGAACCGTAATGCGTGAGAAATTGTTAGTAAACGTCGTATTTACATATCTGCCACTGTGCAGGAGAATCTGTATAGGTGTTCGAGTGTTCGAACCGTAATGCCTGAGAAATTGTAAGTAAACGCCGTATTTGCATATCTGCCACTGTGCAGGAGAATCTGTATAGGTGTTCGAGTGTTCGAACCGTAACGCATGAGAAACGGTAATTAAACGCCGTATTTACATATCTTCCACTGTGCAGGAGAATCCGTATAGGTGATCCAGTGTTCGAACCCTAATGCATGAGAAATGGTAAGTAAACGCCGTATTTACATATTTGCCAGTATGCAGGAGAATCCGTATATGTGTTCGAGTGTTCGAAACGTAATGCGTGAGAAATTGTAAGGAAACGCCATATTTACATAGCTGCCACTGTGCAGGAGAATCCGTATAGGTGTTCGAGTGTTCGAACCGTAATGCATGAGAAATGGTAAGTAAACGCCGTATTTAGATATCTGCCACTGTGCAGCCGAATCCGTATAGGTGTTCGAGTGTTTGAACCGTAATGCGTCAGAAATGGTAAGTAAGCGCCGTATTTACATATCTGCCACTGTGCAGGAGAATCCATATAGGTGTTCGAGTGTTGGAACCATAATGCATGAGAAATGGTAAGTAAACGCCGTATTTACATATCTACCACTATGCAGGAGAATCCGTATAAGAGTTCGAGTGTTCGAACCGTAATGCCTGAGAAATGGTAAGTAAACGCCATATTTACATATCGGCCACTATGCAGGAGAATCCGTAAAGGTGTTCCAGTGTTCGAACCCTAATGCATGAGACATGGTAAGTAAACGTCGTATTTACATATCTGCCACTCTGCAAGAGAGTCCGTATAGGTTTTCGAGTGTTCGAACCGTAATGCCTGAGAAATTGTAAGTAAACGTCGTATTTGCATATCTGCCACTGTGCAGGAGAATCTGTATAGGTGTTCGAGTGTTCGAACCGTAATGCATGAGAAACGGTAATTAAACGCCGTATTTGCATATCTTCCACTGTGCAGGAGAATCCGTATAGGTGATCCAGTGTTCGAACCCTAATGCATGAGAAATGGTAAGTAAACGCCGTATTTACATATTTGCCACTATGCAGGAGAATCCGTCTATGTGTTCGAGTGTTCGAAACGTAATGCGTGAGAAATTGTAAGGAAACGCCATATTTACATATCTGCCACTGTGCAGGAGAATCCGTATAGGTGTTCGAGTGTTCGAACCGTAATGCATGAGAAATGGTAAGTAAACGCCGTATTTACATATCTGCCACTGTGCAGAAGAATCCGTATAGGTGTTCGAGTGTTCGAACCGTAATGCGTCAGAAATGGTAAGTGAATGCCGTATTTACATATCTGCCACTGTGCAGGAGAATCCGTATAGGTGTTCGAGTGTTCGAACCGTAATGCATGAGAAATGGTAAGTAAACGCCGTATTTACATATCCGCCACTGTGCAGAAGAATCCGTATAGGTGTTCGAGTGTGCGAACCCTAACGCATGAGAAATGGTAAGTAAATGCCGTATTTACATATCTGCCATTGTACAGGAGAATAAGTATTGGTGTTCGTGTGTTCGAACCGTAATGCGTGAGAAATTATAAGTAAACGCCATATTTACATATCTGCCACTATGCAGGAGAATCCGTGTAGGTGTTCGAGTGTGCGAACCGTGATGCCTGAGAAATGGTAAGTAAACGCCGTATTTACATATCTGCCACTGTGCAGGAGAATCCGTATAAGTGTTCGAGTGTTCGAACCGCAATGCCTGAGAAATGGTAACTAAACGCCGTATTTCCATATCTGCCACTGTGCAGGAGAATCCGTAAAGGTGTTCGAGTGTTCGAACCCTAATGCGTGAGACATGGTAACTACACGTCGTATTTACATATCTGCCACTGTGCAGGAGAATCCGTATAGGTGTTCGAGTGTTCGAACCGTAATGAGTGAGAAATGGTAAGTAAACGACGTATTTACATATCTGCCACTCTGCAGGAGAATCCGTATAGGTGTTCGAGTGTGCGAACCCTAATGCATGAGAAATGGTAAGTAAATGCCGTATTTACATATCTGCCACTGTACAGGGAAATCCGTATAGGTGTTCGAGTGTTCGAACCGTGATGCCTGAGAAATGGTAAGTAAACGCGGTTTTTACATATATGCCACTGTACAGGAGAATCCGTATAGGTGTTCGAATGTTCGAACCCTAATGCATGAGACATGGTAAGTAAACGCCGTATTTACATATCTGCCACTGTGCAGGAGAATCCGTATAAGTGTTCGAATGTTCGAACCCTAATGCATGAGACATGGTAAGTAAACGTCGTATTTACATATCTGCTACTGTGCAGGAGAATCCGTATAGATGTTCGAGTGTTCGAACCCTAATGCATGAGAAATAGTAAGTAAACGCAGTATTTACATCTCTGCCACTGCGCAGGAGAATCCGTATAGGAGTTCGAGTGTTCGAACGGTAATGCGTGAGAAATTATAAGTAAACGCCGTATTTACATATCTGCCACTGTGCAGGAGAATCCGTAAAGGTGTTCGAGTGTTCGAACCCTAATGCATGAGACACGGTAAGCAAACGCTTTATTTACATATCTGCCACTGTGCAGGAGAATCCGTATAGGTGTTCGAGAGTTCTAATCGTAATGCGTAAGAAATTGTAAGTTAACGCCGTATTTACATATCTGCCACTGTGCAGAAGAATCCGTATAGGTGTTCGAGTGTGCAACCCGTAATGCGTCAGAAATGGTAAGTAAACGCCATAGTTACATATCTGCCACTGTGCAGGGGAATCCGTAAAGGTGTTCGAGTGTTCGAACCATAATGCGTAAGAAATTGTAAGTAAACGCCGTATTTACATATCTGCCACTATGTAGGAGAATCCGTATAGGTGTTCGAGTGTTCGAACCGTAATGCATGAGAAATGGTAAGTAAACGCCGTATTTACATATCAGCCACTGTGCAGCAGAATCCGTGTAGGTGTTCGAGTGTTTGAACCGAAATGCGTCGGAAATGGTAAGTAAGCACCGTATTTACATATCTGCCACTGTGCAGGAGAATCCATATAGGTTTTCGAGTGTTGGAACCATAATGCATGAGAAATGGTAAGTAAACGCCGTATTTACATATCTACCACTATGCAGGAGAATCCGTACAAGTGTTCGAGTGTTTGAACCGTAATGCCTGAGAAATGGTAAGTAAACGCCGTATTTACATATCTGCCACTGTGCAGGAGAATCCGCAAAGGTGTTCGAGTGTTCGAACCCTAATGCATGAGACATGGTAAGCAAATGTCGTATTTACATATCTGCCACTGTGCAGGAGAATCCGTATAGGTGTTCGAGTGTTCGAACCGTAATGCGTGAGAAATTGTTAGTAAACGTCGTATTTACATATCTGCCACTGTGCAGGAGAATCTGTATAGGTGTTCGGGTGTTCGAACCGTAATGCCTGAGAAATTGTAAGTAAACGCCGTATTTGCATATCTGCCACTGTGCAGGAGAATCTGTATAGGTGTTCGAGTGTTCGAACCGTAACGCATGAGAAACGGTAATTAAACGCCGTATTTACATATATTCCACTGTGCAGGAGAATCCGTATAGGTGATCCAGTGTTCGAACCCTAATGCATGAGAAATGGTAAGTAAACGCCGTATTTACATATTTGCCAGTATGCAGGAGAATCCGTATATGTGTTCGAGTGTTCGAAACGTCATGCGTGAGAAATTGTAAGGAAACGCCATATTTACATAGCTGCCACTGTGCAGGAGAATCCGTATAGGTGTTCGAGTGTTCGAACCGTAATGCATGAGAAATGGTAAGTAAACGCCGTATTTACATATCTGCTACTGTGCAGGAGAATCCGTATAGGAGTTCGAGTGTTCGAACCGTAATGCGTCAGAAATCGTAAGTAAACGCCGAATTTACATATCTGCCACTGTGCAGCAGAATCCGTATAGGTGTTCGAGTGTTCGAATCGTAATGCATGAGAAATGGTAAGTAAACGCCGTATTTCATATCTGCCACTGTGCAGAAGAATCCGTATAGGTGTTCGAGTGTGCGAACCCTAACGCATGAGAAATGGTAAGTAAATGTCGTATTTACATATCTGCCACTGTACAGGAGAATCCGTATAGGTGTTCGAGTGTTCGAACCGTAATGCGTGAGAAATTATAAGTAAATGCCATATTTACATATCTGCCACTATGCAGGAGAATCCGTATAGGTGTTCGAGTGTTCGAACAGTGATGCCTGAGAAATGGTAAGTAAACGCCGTATTTACATATCTGCCACTGTGCAGGAGAATTCGTATAAGTGTTCGAGTGTTCGAACCGTAATGCCTGAGAAATGGTAAGTAAACGCCGTATTTACAAATCTGCCACTGTGCAGGAGAATCCGTAAAGGTGTTCGAGTGTTCGAACCCTAATGCGTGAGACATGGTAGCTAAACGTCGTACTTACATATCTGCCACTGTGCAGGAGAATCCGTATAGGTGTTCGAGTGTTCGAACCGTAATGCGTGAGAAATTATAAGTAAACGCCGTATTTAAATATCTGCCACTGTGCAGGAGAATCCGTATAGGTGTTCGAGTGTTCGAACCGTGATGCCTGAGAAATGGTAAGTAAACGCGGTATTTACATATCTGCCACTGTGCAGGAGAATCCGTATAGGTGTTCGAATGTTCGAACCCTAATGCATGAGAAATGGTAAGTTAAACGCCGTATTTACATATCTGCCACTGTGCAGGAGAATCCGTATAGGTGTTCGAATGTTCGAACCCTAATGCATGAGACATGGTAAGTAAACGTCGTATTTACATATCTGCTACTGTGCAGGAGAATCCGTATAGGTTTTCGAGTGGTCGAACCCTAATGCATGAGAAATAGTAAGTAAACGCAGTATTTACATCTCTGCCACTGTGCAGGAGAATCCGTATTGGTGTTCGAGTGTTCGAACGGTAACGCGTGAGAAATTATAAGTTAACGCCATATTTACATATCTGCCACTGTGTAGGAGAATCCGAAAAGGTGTTCGAGTGTTCGAACCCTAATGCATGAGACATGGTAAGTAAACGTTGTATTTACATATCTGCCACTGTGCAGGAGAATCCGTATAGGTGTTCGAGTGTTCGAACCGTAATGCGTAAGAAATTGTAAGTAAACGCCATATTTACATATCTGCCACTGTGCAGGAAAATCCGTATAGGTGTTCGAGTGTTCAAACCGTAATGCGTCAGAAATGGGAAGTAAACACCGTATTTACATATCTGCCCCTGTGCAGGGGAATCCGTAAAGGTGTTCGAGTGTTCGAACCGTAATGCATGAGACATGGTAAGTAAACGCTGTATTTACATATCTGCCACTGTGCTGGAGAATCTGTATAGGTGTTTGAGTGTTCGAACCGTAATGCGTAAGAAATTGTAAGTAAACGCCGTATCTACAAATCCGCCACTGTGCAGGAGAATCCGTATAGGTGTTCGAGTGTTCGAACCGTAATGCATGAGAAATGGTAAGTAAACGCCGTATTTAGATATCTGCCACTATGCAGCAGAATCCGTATAGGTGTTCGACTGTTTGAACCGTAATGTGTCAGAAATGGTAAGTAAACGCCGTATTTGCATATCTGCCACTGTGCAGGAGAATCCATATAGGTGTTCGAGTGTTGGAACCATAATGCATGAGAAATGGTAAGTAAACGTCGTATTTACATATCTACCACTATGCAGGAGAATCCGTATAAGTGTTCCAGTGTTCGAACCGTAATGCCTGAGAAATGGTAAGTAAATGCCGTATTTACATATCTGCCACTGTGCAGGAGAATCCGTAAAGGTGTTCGAGTGTTCGAACCCTAACGCATGAGACATGGTAAGTAAACGTCGCCTTTACATATCTGCCACTGTGCAGGAGAATCCGTATAGGTGTTCGAGTGTTCGAACCGTAATGCGTGAGAAATTGTAAGGAAACGTCGTATTTACATATCTGCCACTGTGCCGGAGAATCTGTATAGGTGTTCGAGTGTTCGAACCGTAATGCATGAGAAACGGTAATTAAACGCCGTATTTACATATCTTCCACTGTGCAGGAGAATCCGTATAGGTGTCCCAGTGTTTGAACCCTATTGCATGAGAAATGGTAAGCAAACGCCGTGTTTACATATTTGCCACTATACAGGATAATTCGTATATGTGTTCGAGTGTTCGAAACGAAATGCGTGAGAAATTGTATGGAAACGCCGTATTTACTTATCTGCCACTGTGCAGGAGAATCCGTATAGGTGTTCGAGTGTTCGAACCGTAATGCATGAGAAATGGTAAGTAAACGCCGTATTTACATATCTGCCACTGTGCAGAAGAATCCGTATAGGTGTTCGAGTCTTCGAACCGTAATGCGTCAGAAATGGTAAGTAAACGCCGTATTTACATATCTGCCACTATGCAGGAGAATCCGTATAGGTGTTCGAGTGTTCGAACCGTAATGCATGAGAAATGGTAAGTAAACGCCGTATTTACATATCTGCCACTGTACAGGAGAATCCGTATAGGTGTTCGAGTGTGCGAACCCTAACGCGTGAGAAAGTGTAAGAAAATGCCGTATTTACATATCTGCCACTGTACAGGAGAATCCGTATAGGTGTTCGAGTGTTCGAACCATAATGCGTCAGAAATGGCAAGTAAACGCCGTATTTACATATCTGCCAGTATGCAGGAGAATCCGTATATGTGTTCGAGTGTTCGAAACGTAATGCGTGAGAAATTGTAAGGAAACGCCATATTTACATATCTGCCACTGTGCAGGAGAATCCGTATAGGTGTTCGAGTGTTCGAACCGTAATGCATGAGAAATGGTAAGTAAACGCCGTATTTACATATCTGCTACTGTGCAGGAGAATCCGTATAGGAGTTCGAGTGTTCGAACCGTAATGCGTCAGAAATGGTAAGTAAACGCCGTATTTACATATCTGCCACTGTGCAGCAGAATCCGTATAGGTGTTCGAGTGTTCGAACCGTAATGCATGAGAAATGGTAAGTAAATGCCGTATTTACATATCTGCCACTGTGCAGGA
Source organism: Camellia granthamiana (assembly GCA_036172215.1). Classification (NCBI taxonomy): domain Eukaryota; kingdom Viridiplantae; phylum Streptophyta; class Magnoliopsida; order Ericales; family Theaceae; genus Camellia; species Camellia granthamiana. The sequence goes on along the minus strand of CM069917.1, from coordinate 17,967 downwards.
GAATCCGTATAGGTGTTCGAGTGTTCGAACCGTAATGCGTCAGAAATGGTAAGTAAACGCCGTATTTACATATCTGCCACTGTGCAGGAGAATCCGTATAGGTGTTCGAGTGTTCGAACCGTAATGCATGAGAAATGGTAAGTAAACGCCGTATTTACATATCTGCCACTGTACAGGAGAATCCGTATAGGTGTTCGAGTGTGCGAACCCTAACGCGTGAGAAAGTGTAAGAAAATGCCGTATTTACATATCTGCCACTGTACAGGAGAATCCGTATAGGTGTTCGAGTGTTCGAACCGTAATGCGTCAGAAATGGTAAGTAAACGCCGTATTTACATATCTGCCACTGTGCAGGAGAATCCGTATAGGTGTTCGAGTGTTCGAACCGTAATGCATGAGAAATGATAAGTAAACGCCGTTATTGCATATCTGCCACTGTGCAGAAGAATCCGTGTAGGTGTTCAAGTGTGCGAGCCCTAACGCATGAGAAATGGTAAGTAAATGCCGTATTTACATATCTGCCACTGTACAGGAGAATCCGTATAGGTGTTCGAGTGTTCGAACCGTAATGCGTGAGAAATTATAAGTAAACGCCATATTTACATATCTGCCACTATGCAGGAGAATCCGTATAGGTGTTCGAGTGTTCGAACCGTGATGCCTGAGAAATGGAAAGTAAACGCCGTATTTACATATCTGCCACTGTGCAGGAGAATCCGTATAAGTGTTCGAGTGTTCGAACCGTAATGCCTGAGAAATGGTAAGTAAACGCCGTATTTACATATCTGCCACTGTGCAGGAGAATCCGTAAAGGTGTTCGAGTGTTCGAACCCTAATGCGTGAGACGTGGTAACTAAACGTCGTATTTACATATCTGCCACTGTGCAGTAGAATCCGTATAGGTGTTCGAGTGTTCGAACCGTAATGCGTGAGAAATGGTATGTAAACGCCGTATTTACATATCTGCCACTGTGCAGGAGAATCCGTATAGGTGTTCGAGTGTGCGAACCCTAACGTATGAGAAAGTGTAAGTAAATGCCGTATTTACATATCTGCCACTGTACAGGAGAATCCGTATAGGTGTTCGACTGTTTGAACCGTAATGCGTCAGAAATGGTAAGTAAACACCGTATTTGCATATCTGCCACTGTGCAGGAGAATCCATATAGGTGTTCGAGTGTTGGAACAATAATGCATGAGAAATGGTAAGTAAACGTCGTATTTACATATCTACCACTATGCAGGAGAATCCGTATAAGTGTTCCAGTGTTCGAACCGTAATGCCTGAGAAATGGTAAGTAAACGCCGTATTTACATATCTGCCACTGTGCAGGAGAATCCGTAAAGGTGTTCGAGTGTTCGAACCCTAATGCATGAGACATGGTAAGTAAACGTCGTATTTACATATCTGCCACTGTGCAGGAGAATCCGTATAGGTGTTCGAGTGTTCGAACCGTAATGCGTGAGAAATTGTAAGGAAACGTCGTATTTATATATCTGCCACTGTGCTGGAGAATCTGTATAGGTGTTCGAGTGTTCGAACCGTAATGCATGAGAAACGGTATTTAAACGCCGTATTTACATATCTTCCACTGTGCAGGAGAATCCGTATAGGTGTTCCAGTGTTTGAACCCTAATGCATGAGAAATGGTAAGTAAACACCGTATTTACATATTTGCCACTATATAGGATAATTCGTATATGTGTTCGAGTGTTCGAAACGAAATGCGTGAGAAATTGTATGGAAACGCCGTATTTACTTATCTGCCACTGTGCAGGAGAATCCGTATAGGTGTTCGAGTGTTCGAACCGTAATGCATGACAAATGGTAAGTAAACGCCGTATTTACATATCTGCCACTGTGCAGAAGAATCCGTATAGGTGTTCGAGTGTTCGAACCGTAATGCGTCAGAAATGGTAAGTAAACGCCGTATTTACATATCTGCCACTGTGCAGGAGAATCCGTATAGGTGTTCGAGTGTTCGAACCGTAATGCATGAGAAATGGTAAGCAAACGCCGTATTTACATATCTGCCACTGTACAGGAGAATCCGTATACGTGTTCGAGTGTGCGAACCCTAACGCATGAGAAAGTGTAAGTAAATTCCGTATTTACATATCTGCCACTGTACAGGAGAATCCGTATAGGTGTTCGAGTGTTCGAACCGTAATGCGTTAGAAATGGTAAGTAAACGCCGTATTTACGTATCTGCCACTGTGCAGGAGAATCCGTATAGGTGTTCGAGTGTTCGAACCGTAATGCTTGAGAAATGGTAAGTAAACGCCGTATTAACATATCTGCCACTGTGCAGAAGAATCCGTATAGGTGTTCGAGTGTTCGAACCGTAATGCGTCAGAAATGGTAAGTAAACGCCGTACTTACATATCTGCCACTGTGCAGGAGAATCCGTATAGGTGTTCGAGTGTTCGAACCGTAATGCATGAGAAATGGTAAGTAAACGCCGTATTTACGTATCTACCACTGTACAGGAGAATCCGTATAGGTGTTCGAGTGTGCGAACCCTAACGCGTGAGGAAGTGTAAGAAAATGCCGTATTTACATATCTGCCACTGTACAGGAGAATCCGTATAGGTGTTCGAGTGTTCGAACCGTAATGCGTCAGAAATGGTAAGTAAACGCCGTATTTACATATCTGCCACTGTGCAGGAGAACCCGTATAGGTGTTCGAGTGTTCGAACCGTAATGCCTGAGAAATGGTAAGTAAACGCCGTATTTACATATCTGCCACTGCGCAGGAGAATCCGCAAAGGTGTTCGAGTGTTCGAACCCTAATGCATGAGACATGGCAAGTAAACGTCGTATTTACATATCTGCCACTGTGCAGGAGAATCCGTTTAGGTGTTCGAGTGTTCGAACCGTAATGCGTGAGAAATTGTAAGTAAACGTCGTATTTACATATCTGCCACTGTGCAGGACAATCTGTATAGGTGTTCGAGTGTTCGAACCGTAATGCCTGAGAAATTGTAAGTAAACGCCGTATTTGCATATCTGCCACTGTGCAGGAGAATCTGTATATGTGTTCGAGTGTTCGAACCGTAACGCATGAGAAACGGCAATTAAACGCCGTATTTACATATCTTCCACTATGCAGGAGAATCCGTATAGGTGATCCAGTGTTCGAACCCTAATGCATCAGAAATGGTAAGTAAGCGCCGTATTTACATATTTGCCAGTATGCAGGAGAATCCGTATATGTGTTCGAGTGTTCGAAACGTAATGCGTGAGAAATTGTAAGCAAACGCCATATTTACATATCTGCCACTGTGCAGGAGAATCCGTATAGGTGTTCGAGTGTTCGAACCGTAATGCATGAGAAATGGTAAGTAAACGCCGTATTTACATATCTGCTACTGTGCAAGAGAATCCGTATAGGAGTTCGAGTGTTCGAACCGTAATGCGTCAGAAATGGTAAGTAAACGCCGTATTTACATATCTGCCACTGTGCAGCAGAATCCGTATAGGTGTTCGAGTGTTCGAACCGTAATGCATGAGAAATGGTAAGTAAACGCCGTATTTGCATATCTGCCACTCTGCAGGAGAATCCGTATAGGTGTTCGAGTGTTCGAACCGTAATGCGTCAGAAATGGTAAGTAAACGCCGTATTTACATATCTGCCACTGTGCAGGAGAATCCGTATAGGTGTTCGAGTGTTCGAACCGTAATGCATGAGAAATGGTAAGTAAACGCCGTATTTACATATCTGCCACTGTACAGGAGAATCCGCATAGGTGTTCGAGTGTGCGAACCCTAACGCGTGAGAAAGTGTAAGAAAATGCCGTATTTACATATCTGCCACTGTACAGGAGAATCCGTATAGGTGTTCGAGTGTGCGAACCGTAATGCGTCAGAAATGGTAAGTAAACGCCGTATTTACATATCTGCCACTGTGCAGGAGAATCCGTATAGGTGTTCGAGTGTTCGAACCGTAATGCCTGAGAAATGGTAAGTAAACGCCGTATTTACATATCTGCCACTGTGCAGGAGAATCCATATAGGTGTTCGAGTGTTGGAACCATAATGCATGAGAAATGGTAAGTAAACGTCGTATTTACATATCTACCACTATGCAGGAGAATCCGTATAAGTGTTCCAGTGTTCGAACCGTAATGCCTGAGAAATGGTAAGTAAACGCCGTATTTACATATCTGCCACTGTGCAGGAGAATCCGTAAAGGTGTTCGAGTGTTCGAACCCTAATGCGTGAGACATGGTAACTAAACGTCGTATTTACATATCTGCCACTGTGCCGGAGAATCCGTATAGGTGTTCGAGTGTTCGAACCGTAATGCGTGAGAAATGGTAAGTAAACGTCGTAATTACATATCTGCCACTGTGCAGGAGAATCCGTATAGGTGTTCGAGTGTGTGAACCCTAATGCATGAGAAATTATAAGCAAACCCCGTATTTACATATCTGCCACTGTGCAGGAGAATCCGTATAGGTGTTCGAGTGTTCGAACCGTGATGCCTGAGAAATGGTAAGTAAACGCGTTATTTACATATCTGCCACTGTGCAGGAGAATCCGTATAGGTGTTCGAATGTTCGAACCCTCATGCATGAGAAATGGTAAGTAAACGCCGTATTTACATATCTGCCACTGTGCAGGAGAATCCGTTTAGGTGTTCGAGTGTTCGAACCGTAATGCGTGAGAAATTGTAAGTAAACGTCGTATTTACATATCTGCCACTGTGCAGGACAATCTGTATAGGTGTTCGAGTGTTCGAACCGTAATGCCTGAGAAATTGTAAGTAAACGCCGTATTTGCATATCTGCCACTGTGCAGGAGAATCTGTATAGGTGTTCGAGTGTTCGAACCGTAACGCATGAGAAACGGCCATTAAACGCCGTATTTACATATCTTCCACTATGCAGGAGAATCCGTATAGGTGATCCAGTGTTCGAACCCTAATGCATGAGAAATGGTAAGTAAGCGCCGTATTTACATATTTGCCAGTATGCAGGAGAATCCGTATATGTGTTCGAGTGTTCGAAACGTAATGCGTGAGAAATTGTAAGCAAACGCCGTATTTACATATCTGCCACTGTGCAGGAGAATCCGTATAGGTGTTCGAGTGTTCGAACCGTAATGCATGAGAAATGGTAAGTAAACGCCGTATTTACATATCTGCTACTGTGCAAGAGAATCCGTATAGGAGTTCGAGTGTTCGAACCGTAATGCGTCAGAAATGATAAGTAAACGCCGTATTTACATATCCGCCACTGTGCAGCAGAATCCGTATAGGTGTTCGAGTGTTCGAACCGTAATGCATGAGAAATGGTAAGTAAACGCCGTATTTGCATATCTGCCACTGTGCAGGAGAATCCGTATAGGTGTTCGAGTGTTCGAACCGTAATGCGTCAGAAATGGTAAGTAAACGCCGTATTTACATATCTGCCACTGTGCAGGAGAATCCGTATAGGTGTTCGAGTGTTCGAACCGTAATGCATGAGAAATGGTAAGTAAACGCCGTATTTACATATCTGCCACTGTACAGGAGAATCCGCATAGGTGTTCGAGTGTGCGAACCCTAACGCGTGAGAAAGTGTAAGAAAATGCCGTATTTACATATCTGCCACTGTACAGGAGAATCCGTACAGGTGTTCGAGTGTTCGAACCGTAATGCGTCAGAAATGGTAAGTAAACGCCGTATTTACATATCTGCCACTGTACAGGAGAATCCGTATTGGTGTTCGACTGTTTGAACCGTAATGCGTCAGAAATGGTAAGTAAACGCCGTATTTGCATATCTGCCACTGTGCAGGAGAATCCATATAGGTGTTTCGAGTGTTGGAACCATAATGCATGAGAAATGGTAAGTAAACGTCGTATTTACATATCTACCACTATGCAGGAGAATCCATATAAGTGTTCCAGTGTTCGAACCGTAATGCCTGAGAAATGGTAAGTAAACGCCGTATTTGCATATCTGCCACTGTGCAGGAGAATCCGTAAAGGTGTTCGAGTGTTCGAACCCTAATGCATGAGACATGGTAAGTAAACGTCGTATTTACATATCTGCCACTGTGCCGGAGAATCTGTATAGGTGTTCGAGTGTTCGAACCGTAATGCATGAGAAACGGTAATTAAACGCCGTATTTACATATCTTCCACTGTGCAGGAGAATCCGTATAGGTGTTCCAGTGTTTGAACCCTAATGCATGAGAAATGGTAAGTAAACCCTGTATTTACATATTTGCCACTATATAGGATAATTCGTATATGTGTTCGAGTGTTCGAAACGAAATGCGTGAGAAATTGTATGGAAACGCCGTATTTACTTATCTGCCACTGTGCAGGAGAATCCGTATAGGTGTTCGAGTGTTCGAACCGTAATGCATGAGAAATGGTAAGTAAACGCCGTACTTACATATCTGCCACTGTGCAGAAGAATCCGTATAGTTGTTCGAGTGTTCGAACCATAATGCGTCAGAAATGGTAAGTAAACGCCGTATTTACATATCTGCCACTGTGCAGGAGAATCCGTATAGGTGTTCGAGTGTTCGAACCGTAATGCATGAGAAATGGTAAGCAAACGCCGTATTTACATATCTGCCACTGTACAGGAGAATCCGTATACGTGTTCGAGTGTGCGAACCCTAACGCATGAGAAAGTGTAAGTAAATTCCGTATTTACATATCTGCCACTGTACAGGAGAATCCGTATAGGTGTTCGAGTGTTCGAACCGTAATGCTTGAGAAATGGTAAGTAAACGCCGTATTTACATATCTGCCACTGTGCAGAAGAATCCGTATAGGTGTTCGAGTGTGCGAACCCTAACGCATGAGAAATGGTAAGTAAATGCCGTATTTACATATCTGCCACTGTACAGGAGAATCCGTATAGGTGTTCGAGTGTTCGAACCGTAATGCGTGATAAATTGTAAGTAAACGCCACATTTACATATCTGCCACTATGCAGGAGTATCCGTATAGGTGTTCGAGTGTTCGAACCGTGATGCCTGAGAAATGGTAAGTAACGCCGTATTTACATATCTGCCACTGTGCAGGAGAATCCGTATAAGTGTTCGAGTGTTCGAACCGTAATGCCTGAGAAATGGTAAGTAAACGCCGTATTTACATATCTGCCACTGTGCAGGAGAATCCGTAAAGGTGTTCTAGTGTTCGAACCCTAATGCGTGAGACATGGTGACTAAACGTCGTATTTACATATCTGCCACTGTGCAGGAGAATCCGTATAGGTGTTCGAGTGTTCGAACCGTAATGCGTGAGAAATGGTAAGTAAACGCCGTATTTACATATCTGCCACTGTGCAGGAGAATCCGTATAGGCGTTCGAGTGTGCGAACCCTAAGGCATGAGAAATGGTAAGTAAATGCCGTATTTACATATCTGCCACTGTACAGGAGAATCCGTATAGGTGTTCGAGTGTTCGAACCGTAATGCGTGAGAAATGGTAAGTAAACGCCGTATTTACATATCTGCCACTGTGCAGGAGAATCCGTATAGGTGTTCGAGTGTTCGAACCGTGATGCCTGAGAAATGGTAAGTAAACGCGGTATTTACATATCTGCCACTGTGCAGGAAATCCGTATAGGTGTTCGAATGTTCGAACCCTAATGCATGAGAAATGGTAAGTAAACGCCGTATTTACATATCTACCACTGTGCAGGAGAATCCGTATAGGTGTTCGAATGTTCGAACCCTAATGCATGAGACATGGTAAGTAAACGTCGTTTTTACATATCTGCTACTCTGCAGGAGAATCCGTATAGGTGTTCGAGTGTTCGAACCCTAATGGATGAGAAATAGTAAGTAAACGCAGTATTTAGATCTCTGCCACTGTGCAGGAGAATCCGTATAGGTGTTCGAGTGTTCGAACGGTAATGCGTGAGAAATTATAAGTTAACGCCATATTTACATATCTGCCACTGTGCAGGAGAATCCGTAAAGGTGTTCGAGTGTTCGAACCCTAATGCATGAGACATGGTAAGTAAACGCTGTATTTACATATGTGCCACTGTGCAGGAGAATCCGTATAGGTGTTGGACTGTTCGAACCGTAATGCGTAAGAAATTGTAAGTAAACGCCATATTTACATATCTGCCACTGTGCAGGAGAATCCGTATAGGTGTTCGAGTGTTCAAACCGTAATGCGTCAGAAATGGTAAGTAAACACCGTATTTACATATCTGCCACTGTGCAGGGGAATCCGTAAAAGTGTTCGAGTGTTCGAACCGTAATGCATGAGACATGGTCAGTAAACGCTGTATTTACATATCTGCCACTGTGCTGGAGAATCCGTATAGGTGATCGAGTGTTCGAACCGTAATGCGTAAGAAATTGTAAGTAAACGCCGTATTTACATATCTGCCACTGTGCAGGAGAATCCGTATAGGTGTTCGAGTGTTCGAACCGTAATGCATGAGAAATGGTAAGCAAACGCCGTATTTACATATCTGCCACTGTGCAGCAGAATCCGTATAGGTGTTCGACTGTTTGAACCGTAATGCGTCAGAAATGGTAAGTAAACGCCGTATTTGCATATCTGCCACTGTGCAGGAGAATCCATATAGGTGTTCGAGTGTTGGAACCATAATGAATTAGAAATGGTAAGTAAACGTCGTATTTACATATCTACCACTATGCAGGAGAATCCGTATAAGTGTTCCAGTGTTCGAACCGTAATGCCTGAGAAATGGTAAGTAAACGCCGTATTTACATATCTGCCACTGTGCAGGAGAATCCGTATAGGTGTTCGAGTGTTCGAACCCTAATGCATGAGAGATGGTAAGTAAACGTCGTATTTACATATCTGCCACTGTGCAGGAGAATCCGTATAGGTGTTCGAGTGTTCGAACCGTAATGCATGAGAAATGGTAAGTAAACACCGTATTTACATATCTGCCACTGTGCAGCAGAATCCGTATAGGTGTTCGACTGTTTGAACCGTAATGCGTCAGAAATGGTAAGTAAACGCCGTATTTGCATATCTGCCACTGTGCAGGAGAATCCATATAGGTGTTCGAGTGTTGGAACCATAATGAATGAGAAATGGTAAGTAAACGTCGTATTTACATATCTACCACTATGCAGGAGAATCCGTATAAGTGTTCCAGTGTTCGAACCGTAATGCCTGAGAAATGGTAAGTAAACGCCGTATTTACATATCTGCCACTGTGCAGGAGAATCCGTAAAGGTGTTCGAGTGTTCGAACCCTAATGCATGAGAGATGGTAAGTAAACGTCGTATTTACATATCTGCCACTGTGCAGGAGAATCCGTATAGGTGTTCGAGTGTTCGAACCGTAATGCGTGAGAAATTGTAAGTAAACGTCGTATTTACATATCTGCCACTGTGCAGGAGAATCCGTATAGGTGTTCGAGTGTTCGAACCGTAATGCGTGAGAAATTGTAAGGAAACGTCGTATTTACATATCTGCCACTGTGCCGGAGAATCTGTATAGGTGTTCGAGTGTTCGAACCGTAATGCATGAGAAACGGTAATTAAACCCCGTATATACATATCTTCCACTGTACAGGAGAATCCGTATAGGTGTTCCAGTGTTTGAACCCTAATGCATGAGAAATGGTAAGTAAAGGCCGTATTTACATATTTGCCACTATACAGGATAATTCGTATATGTGTTCGAGTGTTCGAAACGAAATGCGTGAGAAATTGTATGGAAACCCCGTATTTACTTATCTGCCACTGTGCAGGAGAATCCGTATAGGTGTTCGAGTGTTCGAACCGTAATGCATGAGAAATGGGAAGTAAACGCCGTATTTACATATCTGCCACTGTGCAGAAGAATCCGTATAGATGTTCGAACCGTAATACGTCAGAAATGGTAAGTAAACGCCGTATTTACATATCTGCCACTGTGCAGGAGAATCCGTATAGGTGTTCGAGTGTTCGAACCGTAATGCATGAGAAATGGTAAGCAAACGCCGTATTTACATATCTGCCACTGTACAGGAGAATCCGTATAGGTGTTCGAGTGTGCGAGCCCTAACCCATGAGAAAGTGTAAGTAAATGTCGTCTTTACATATCTGCCACTGTACAGGAGAATCCGTATAGGTGTTCGAGTGTTCGAACCGTAATACGTGAGAAATGGTAAGTAAACGCCGTATTTACATATCTGCCACTGTGGAGGAGAATCCGTATAGGTGTTCGAGTGTTCGAACCGTGATGCCTGAGAAATGGTAAGTAAACGCTGTATTTACATATCTGCCACTGTCCAGAAGAATCCGTATAGGTGTTCGAGTGTGCGAACCCTAACGCATGAGAAATGGTAAGTAAATGCCGTATTTGCATATCTGCCACTGTATAGGAGAATCCGTATAGGTGTTCGAGTGTTCGAGTGTTCGAACCGTAATGCGTGAGAAATTATAAGTAAAAGCCATATTTACATATCTGCCACTATGCAGGAGAATCCATATAGGTGTTCGAGTGTTCGAACCCTAATGGATGAGAAATAGTAAGTAAACGCAGTATTTAGATCTCTGCCACTGTGCAGGAGAATCCGTATAGGTGTTCGAGTGTTCGAACGGTAATGCGTGAGAAATTATAAGTTAACGCCATATTTACATATCTGCCACTGTGCAGGAGAATCCGTAAAGGTGTTCGAGTGTTCGAACCCTAATGCATGAGACATGGTAAGTAAACGCTGTATTTACATATGTGCCACTGTGCAGGAGAATCCGTATAGGTGTTGGACTGTTCGAACCGTAATGCGTAAGAAATTGTAAGTAAACGCCATATTTACATATCTGCCACTGTGCAGGAGAATCCGTATAGGTGTTCGAGTGTTCAAACCGTAATGCGTCAGAAATGGTAAGTAAACACCGTATTTACATATCTGCCACTGTGCAGGGGAATCCGTAAAGGTGTTCGAGTGTTCGAACCGTAATGCGTGAGACATGGTCAGTAAACGCTGTATTTACATATCTGCCACTGTGCTGGAGAATCCGTATAGGTGTTCGAGTGTTCGAACCTTAATGCGTAAGAAATTGTAAGTAAACGCCGTATTTACATATCTGCCACTGTGCAGGAGAATCCGTATAGGTGTTCGAGTGTTCGAACCGTAATGCATGAGAAATGGTAAGCAAACGCCGTATTTACATATCTGCCACTGTGCAGCAGAATCCGTATAGGTGTTCGACTGTTTGAACCGTAATGCGTCAGAAATGGTAAGTAAACGCCGTATTTGCATATCTGCCACTGTGCAGGAGAATCCATATAGGTGTTCGAGTGTTGGAACCATAATGAATTAGAAATGATAAGTAAACGTCGTATTTACATATCTACCACTATGCAGGAGAATCCGTATAAGTGTTCCAGTGTTCGAACCGTAATGCCTGAGAAATGGTAAGTAAACGCCGTATTTACATATCTGCCACTGTGCAGGAGAATCCGTATAGGTGTTCGAGTGTTCGAACCCTAATGCATGAGAGATGGTAAGTAAACGTCGTATTTACATATCTGCCACTGTGCAGGAGAATCCGTATAGGTGTTCGAGTGTTCGAACCGTAATGCATGAGAAATGGTAAGTAAACACCGTATTTACATATCTGCCACTGTGCAGCAGAATCTGTATAGGTGTTCGACTGTTTGAACCGTAATGCGTCAGAAATGGTAAGTAAACGCCGTATTTGCATATCTGCCACTGTGCAGGAGAATCCATATAGGTGTTCGAGTGTTGGAACCATAATGAATGAGAAATGGTAAGTAAACGTCGTATTTACATATCTACCACTATGCAGGAGAATCCGTATAAGTGTTCCAGTGTTCGAACCGTAATGCCTGAGAAATGGTAAGTAAACGCCGTATTTACATATCTGCCACTGTGCAGGAGAATCCGTAAAGGTGTTCGAGTGTTCGAACCCTAATGCATGAGAGATGGTAAGTAAACGTCGTATTTACATATCTGCCACTGTGCAGGAGAATCCGTATAGGTGTTCGAGTGTTCGAACCGTAATGCGTGAGAAATTGTAAGTAAACGTCGTATTTACATATCTGCCACTGTGCAGGAGAATCCGCATAGGTGTTCGAGTGTTCGAACCGTAATGCGTGAGAAATTGTAAGGAAACGTCGTATTTACATATCTGCCACTGTGCCGGAGAATCTGTATAGGTGTTCGAGTGTTCGAACCGTAATGCATGAGAAACGGTAATTAAACCCCGTATATACATATCTTCCACTGTGCAGGAGAATCCGTATAGGTGTTCCAGTGTTTGAACCCTAATGCATGAGAAATGGTAAGTAAAGGCCGTATTTACATATTTGCCACTATACAGGATAATTCGTATATGTGTTCGAGTGTTCGAAACGAAATGCGTGAGAAATTGTATGGAAACGCCGTATTTACTTATCTGCCACTGTGTAGGAGAATCCGTATAGGTGTTCGAGTGTTCGAACCGTAATGCATGAGAAATGGGAAGTAAACGCCGTATTTACATATCTGCCACTGTGCAGAAGAATCCGTATAGGTGTTCGAACCGTAATACGTCAGAAATGGTAAGTAAACGCCGTATTTACATATCTGCCACTGTGCAGGAGAATCCGTATAGGTGTTCGAGTGTTCGAACCGTAATGCGTGAGAAATGGTAAGTAAACGCCGTATTTACATATCTGCCACTGTGCAGGAGAATCCGTATAGGTGTTCGAGTGTGCGAACCCTAAGGCATGAGAAATGGTAAGTAAATGCCGTATTTACATATCTGCCACTGTACAGGAGAATCCGTATAGGTGTTCGAGTGTTCGAACCGTAATGCGTGAGAAATGGTAAGTAAACGCCGTATTTACATATCTGCCACTGTGCAGGAGAATCCGTATAGGTGTTCGAGTGTTCGAACCGTGATGCCTGAGAAATGGTAAGTAAACGCTGTATTTACATATCTGCCACTGTCCAGAAGAATCCGTATAGGTGTTCGAGTGTGCGAACCCTAACGCATGAGAAATGGTAAGTAAATGCCGTATTTGCATATCTGCCACTGTACAGGAGAATCCGTATAGGTGTTCGAGTGTTCGAACCGTAATGCGTGAGAAATTATAAGTAAAAGCCATATTTACATATCTGCCACTATGCAGGAGAATCCATATAGGTGTTCGAACCCTAATGGATGAGAAATAGTAAGTAAACGCAGTATTTAGATCTCTGCCACTGTGCAGGAGAATCCGTATAGGTGTTCGAGTGTTCGAACGGTAATGCGTGAGAAATTATAAGTTAACGCCATATTTACATATCTGCCACTGTGCAGGAGAATCCGTAAAGGTGTTCGAGTGTTCGAACCCTAATGCATGAGACATGGTAAGTAAACGCTGTATTTACATATGTGCCACTGTGCAGGAGAATCCGTATAGGTGTTGGACTGTTCGAACCGTAATGCGTAAGAAATTGTAAGTAAACGCCATATTTACATATCTGCCACTGTGTAGGAGAATCCGTATAGGTGTTCGAGTGTTCAAACCGTAATGCGTCAGAAATGGTAAGTAAACACCGTATTTACATATCTGCCACTGTGCAGGGGAATCCGTAAAGGTGTTCGAGTGTTCGAACCGTAATGCATGAGACATGGTCAGTAAACGCTGTATTTACATATCTGCCACTGTGCTGGAGAATTCGTATAGGTGTTCGAGTGTTCGAACCGTAATGCGTAAGAAATTGTAAGTAAACGCCGTATTTACATATCTGCCACTGTGCAGGAGAATCCGTATAGGTGTTCGAGTGTTCGAACCGTAATGCATGAGAAATGGTAAGCAAACGCCGTATTTACATATCTGCCACTGTGCAGCAGAATCCGTATAGGTGTTCGACTGTTTGAACCGTAATGCGTCAGAAATGGTAAGTAAACGCCGTATTTGCGTATCTGCCACTGTGCAGGAGAATCCATATAGGTGTTCGAGTGTTGGAACCATAATGAATTAGAAATGGTAAGTGAACGTCGTATTTACATATCTACCACTATGCAGGAGAATCCGTATAAGTGTTCCAGTGTTCGAACCGTAATGCCTGAGAAATGGTAAGTAAACGCCGTATTTACATATCTGCCACTGTGCAGGAGAATCCGTAAAGGTGTTCGAGTGTTCGAACCCTAATGCATGAGAGATGGTAAGTAAACGTCGTATTTACATATCTGCCACTGTGCAGGAGAATCCGTATAGGTGTTCGAGTGTTCGAACCGTAATGCGTGAGAAATTGTAAGTAAACGTCGTATTTACATATCTGCCACTGTGCAGGAGAATCCGTATAGGTGTTCGAGTGTTCGAACCGTAATGCGTGAGAAATTGTAAGGAAACGTCGTATTTACATATCTGCCACTGTGCCGGAGAATCTGTATAGGTGTTCGAGTGTTCGAACCGTAATGCATGAGAAACGGTAATTAAACCCCGTATATACATATCTTCCACTGTACAGGAGAATCCGTATAGGTGTTCCAGTGTTTGAACCCTAATGCATGAGAAATGGTAAGTAAAGGCCGTATTTACATATTTGCCACTATACAGGATAATTCGTATATGTGTTCGAGTGTTCGAAACGAAATGCGTGAGAAATTGTATGGAAACCCCGTATTTACTTATCTGCCACTGTGCAGGAGAATCCGTATAGGTGTTCGAGTGTTCGAACCGTAATGCATGAGAAATGGGAAGTAAACGCCGTATTTACATATCTGCCACTGTGCAGAAGAATCCGTATAGATGTTCGAACCGTAATACGTCAGAAATGGTAAGTAAACGCCGTATTTACATATCTGCCACTGTGCAGGAGAATCCGTATAGGTGTTCGAGTGTTCGAACCGTAATGCATGAGAAATGGTAAGCAAACGCCGTATTTACATATCTGCCACTGTACAGGAGAATCCGTATAGGTGTTCGAGTGTGCGAGCCCTAACCCATGAGAAAGTGTAAGTAAATGTCGTCTTTACATATCTGCCACTGTACAGGAGAATCCGTATAGGTGTTCGAGTGTTCGAACCGTAATACGTGAGAAATGGTAAGTAAACGCCGTATTTACATATCTGCCACTGTGGAGGAGAATCCGTATAGGTGTTCGAGTGTTCGAACCGTGATGCCTGAGAAATGGTAAGTAAACGCTGTATTTACATATCTGCCACTGTCCAGAAGAATCCGTATAGGTGTTCGAGTGTGCGAACCCTAACGCATGAGAAATGGTAAGTAAATGCCGTATTTGCATATCTGCCACTGTATAGGAGAATCCGTATAGGTGTTCGAGTGTTCGAGTGTTCGAACCGTAATGCGTGAGAAATTATAAGTAAAAGCCATATTTACATATCTGCCACTATGCAGGAGAATCCATATAGGTGTTCGAGTGTTCGAACCCTAATGGATGAGAAATAGTAAGTAAACGCAGTATTTAGATCTCTGCCACTGTGCAGGAGAATCCGTATAGGTGTTCGAGTGTTCGAACGGTAATGCGTGAGAAATTATAAGTTAACGCCATATTTACATATCTGCCACTGTGCAGGAGAATCCGTAAAGGTGTTCGAGTGTTCGAACCCTAATGCATGAGACATGGTAAGTAAACGCTGTATTTACATATGTGCCACTGTGCAGGAGAATCCGTATAGGTGTTGGACTGTTCGAACCGTAATGCGTAAGAAATTGTAAGTAAACGCCATATTTACATATCTGCCACTGTGCAGGAGAATCCGTATAGGTGTTCGAGTGTTCAAACCGTAATGCGTCAGAAATGGTAAGTAAACACCGTATTTACATATCTGCCACTGTGCAGGGGAATCCGTAAAGGTGTTCGAGTGTTCGAACCGTAATGCGTGAGACATGGTCAGTAAACGCTGTATTTACATATCTGCCACTGTGCTGGAGAATCCGTATAGGTGTTCGAGTGTTCGAACCTTAATGCGTAAGAAATTGTAAGTAAACGCCGTATTTACATATCTGCCACTGTGCAGGAGAATCCGTATAGGTGTTCGAGTGTTCGAACCGTAATGCATGAGAAATGGTAAGCAAACGCCGTATTTACATATCTGCCACTGTGCAGCAGAATCCGTATAGGTGTTCGACTGTTTGAACCGTAATGCGTCAGAAATGGTAAGTAAACGCCGTATTTGCATATCTGCCACTGTGCAGGAGAATCCATATAGGTGTTCGAGTGTTGGAACCATAATGAATTAGAAATGATAAGTAAACGTCGTATTTACATATCTACCACTATGCAGGAGAATCCGTATAAGTGTTCCAGTGTTCGAACCGTAATGCCTGAGAAATGGTAAGTAAACGCCGTATTTACATATCTGCCACTGTGCAGGAGAATCCGTATAGGTGTTCGAGTGTTCGAACCCTAATGCATGAGAGATGGTAAGTAAACGTCGTATTTACATATCTGCCACTGTGCAGGAGAATCCGTATAGGTGTTCGAGTGTTCGAACCGTAATGCATGAGAAATGGTAAGTAAACACCGTATTTACATATCTGCCACTGTGCAGCAGAATCTGTATAGGTGTTCGACTGTTTGAACCGTAATGCGTCAGAAATGGTAAGTAAACGCCGTATTTGCATATCTGCCACTGTGCAGGAGAATCCATATAGGTGTTCGAGTGTTGGAACCATAATGAATGAGAAATGGTAAGTAAACGTCGTATTTACATATCTACCACTATGCAGGAGAATCCGTATAAGTGTTCCAGTGTTCGAACCGTAATGCCTGAGAAATGGTAAGTAAACGCCGTATTTACATATCTGCCACTGTGCAGGAGAATCCGTAAAGGTGTTCGAGTGTTCGAACCCTAATGCATGAGAGATGGTAAGTAAACGTCGTATTTACATATCTGCCACTGTGCAGGAGAATCCGTATAGGTGTTCGAGTGTTCGAACCGTAATGCGTGAGAAATTGTAAGTAAACGTCGTATTTACATATCTGCCACTGTGCAGGAGAATCCGCATAGGTGTTCGAGTGTTCGAACCGTAATGCGTGAGAAATTGTAAGGAAACGTCGTATTTACATATCTGCCACTGTGCCGGAGAATCTGTATAGGTGTTCGAGTGTTCGAACCGTAATGCATGAGAAACGGTAATTAAACCCCGTATATACATATCTTCCACTGTGCAGGAGAATCCGTATAGGTGTTCCAGTGTTTGAACCCTAATGCATGAGAAATGGTAAGTAAAGGCCGTATTTACATATTTGCCACTATACAGGATAATTCGTATATGTGTTCGAGTGTTCGAAACGAAATGCGTGAGAAATTGTATGGAAACGCCGTATTTACTTATCTGCCACTGTGTAGGAGAATCCGTATAGGTGTTCGAGTGTTCGAACCGTAATGCATGAGAAATGGGAAGTAAACGCCGTATTTACATATCTGCCACTGTGCAGAAGAATCCGTATAGGTGTTCGAACCGTAATACGTCAGAAATGGTAAGTAAACGCCGTATTTACATATCTGCCACTGTGCAGGAGAATCCGTATAGGTGTTCGAGTGTTCGAACCGTAATGCGTGAGAAATGGTAAGTAAACGCCGTATTTACATATCTGCCACTGTGCAGGAGAATCCGTATAGGTGTTCGAGTGTGCGAACCCTAAGGCATGAGAAATGGTAAGTAAATGCCGTATTTACATATCTGCCACTGTACAGGAGAATCCGTATAGGTGTTCGAGTGTTCGAACCGTAATGCGTGAGAAATGGTAAGTAAACGCCGTATTTACATATCTGCCACTGTGCAGGAGAATCCGTATAGGTGTTCGAGTGTTCGAACCGTGATGCCTGAGAAATGGTAAGTAAACGCTGTATTTACATATCTGCCACTGTCCAGAAGAATCCGTATAGGTGTTCGAGTGTGCGAACCCTAACGCATGAGAAATGGTAAGTAAATGCCGTATTTGCATATCTGCCACTGTACAGGAGAATCCGTATAGGTGTTCGAGTGTTCGAACCGTAATGCGTGAGAAATTATAAGTAAAAGCCATATTTACATATCTGCCACTATGCAGGAGAATCCATATAGGT